>CAWUFW010005505.1:0-1320457 GCA_963921515.1 Calotriton arnoldi | reverse complement strand
CTTCTGGCTGCAAGCATACGCGCTGACGCGCACAGCAACAGTTCCTAGCAACCACCGTGGCATTTCTCCTCGCTTTCAATCCAACGCTGACGCCTTACAGCTACAGTTCGATCAGCTACGGTGGCATTTCACCTATCTTTAAACTCAGCGCGCTGGCCTTTGGCTACAGTTCTGGCAGCAAACACTGTGGCATTTCTGTCGCTTTACAATTTAGCGCGCTGACACGCACAGCTTCAATTTCACGCTGATACACACAACCTCTCATTTGTGTATCATATATACATGAACAGGGTGCAAGCAAAATGCTTTTAGCTAATTTCTTCGTGTGCTGTTTTACGCTGGCACACACAGCTCATCCTGCTGACATACTTTGACATATTCTGCAATTTCACGCTGATGCACAGCCTTCCATTTGCGTATTAAATACTCATCATCCTGGTCCTGGTCTTCGCCAATTTCTTGATGTGCAGTTTCGCTGACACACTACATTCCTTCCCTGCTGACACACGTACAACCTATCACAATTATGGTGGCACAATGCTCCATTTTTCACATCTAAAAAATACCCTATGATTTGAATTGCTTGTGCCTTCTCCTACAACTTTTTTTGCAGCTTTTTTTACTGTCAGTAATTTAACCTGACCATGTAAGCAACACCCCCACCCTTTCCTTTCCAGTCCCGACAACCAGCCTTGCGCTGGTCAAAATGGAAGAAAGTGTTTCTCAATATGCGAGGTGTGTGGTGTATCCCTAAATTTTGAAAGGAAAGTGCTCTTTTACTACATTGCCTCGGCTCAGAAGGTCAAGATGTATTGAACACCTCCTGACTAACTGATGCTCTTGAATCGGACAATCTCAAACGAATTTGAAATTTGTCTCAAAAATTAGATAAACATTATCTTCCAAAACTTAGCACACTATTCTCAAAGCAGCTATCACTTTGGAAGCGTTTACAAAAGCCTGAGAGCCTGTTGAAACTTACATCACAGCTCTCACATAAACTTAGTGCAACTTACAAATTTGATGCATCTCTTGAGCATATACGTGATCCAGTTCATGCTTGGTTGCATCGTAGAGAAAAATAAGATGAACTGTGGCAAAGGATGATCTGAAACTTGGCGAAGTCATCATTCTAGCCAAAGGTGAACGTTCCTTGGCTTTGCGTGAAATTGATCAGAAAGAGAATGGGCGCATGAGGAAAGGTTCATACCATCTCAAATAAACCCTCTGAGACCTGTTTGGAAACAGCGTGAGAGCCTGTCTGGAAAACCACGTGAACCCTCCTAAAACTGCCTTTGATTCAAGATACAAAGACAACGGCGTGGTAAGTGCTACAGGTCATGACCTCTTTGGCCATCTTGCTAATGACAAATCGTGCCCTGCTCTCTCAACTCTAAGTGCCGTAACTGTAGCTTAAAGTTGGTCATGTTAGCACAAAGCTTGCAGGGCAAAGCAGATCCAAGCTAGCATGTCAAAGAAGTAGTCTTGGATAACGATAAGCGGTTCTGGCTTTGATTATGACGATTTTCATTGTGGTGGTGTCACACCTACTGAAAAGAATAAATGCAAGGTCAGTTGATGCCGTTTGATTTCTTGATTGCAACATTAGATGCTCATGCTCTGGTGCAAAGATTTCTCTTATTCCAAGAGAATTCTTGACTTGAAATTACAAGAAAAGTAAAAATATACAAACCTGACATTAGACCGTTAGCTTATGGGGGCCTTATAAATTATTTGGTTACTTCATTGGCAACATTGAATACAAGGAGTTTGCAGCTGGGAAAAATTTACACGTATCTTGCAGAGCGACAGCATAATTGGCTGGTTTTACCAAGCTGATTTGGGTGTATCATTGGTTCCTGGTGCAGATCCCACCATCATTCTGAGGAACATGTCACAACAGATTGACATTTCCCCACACATTCCATACATCTAATGTTACTCTAAAAATAAATTCACATGCTGTCTCTCCTGTGTTAGTAATTCGACCTTGACTTTACGATCTGGGTTTAAAGAAGTTTTAATGAAAAACTGGGTTGTCTTTCGATTACGTTCTGAAATCACTCTCAAACCAATGCTGTCCCGATCACCTGTAGATGCATAATGTATTCCCCTTAAGCAGAAGAGTCTATGCGTGCAGAACTAGAGAAATTAAAAGTGAGGAATATAATTATTGAGACTGAAGCTAGTCAGTGGCCAGCTCAGTTATTCTTGCATAAGGCCTCTGGTGAGGTACGTCTATGTGTGGACTTGCGTTCTGTCAACCGTGCTGTTATTGCAGACAGAATATCCTCTCCCCAACATCACTGAGATGCTTGCACAGTTGAGAAGGCTAAGCCATTTTTCCACTTTAGATCTCTGCGCAGCATACCATCAAGTTAAAATAGATGAGACTCCATGGTTCCTGACAGCGTTCATCACCTTTTGGAACCTACAAGTTCACCACGTCTCCCATTGGTTTAATTTCCCCACTTCAGCCTCAGTATTTCAGGGGTGATGGAAGGCGGGTCCTGAAGAGGGTGTAGATGGAGTCAAAGTCTATCAAGATGACGTTTTGATCCATGCCACCTCACCAAGTTGGAGCATGATTCAAGGCTGAGTGTGTGCTCAAGCAGCTTTAGTTCTAGGGTCTGACCTCCGTGAGAATAAGTATAGTTTAACCTCTCTAAATAGACTACTTAGATTATCGTTTGACTTGCAATGGCGTGAAAACCTAAAGAACGCCTTGTAAAGCATAATGCGATGATCATTATACCCCAATCAGGGATGAGCTCGTTACTTTCTTAGGTATGGCAGAATACTACCAATAAATTCATACCATGTTTGCTTCTCGAACACATGACCTGAGGTCTCTCCTAAAGAAAGGTGTGAAGTTTTCTTGGTCGCCTCAGTGTCAGTTGGGTTTGAGGGGATCAAGAAAGCTCTTCGGTAATTTGCTCCCTCCTTACAAAGTTTGACACCTCCTCGGGCTCCACACTTATCATGACCTTGATTCCAAAGGTTGAGAGCTGTTCTTAGCTCGACCAAGAATGGTAAAGAAAGTGACTCCATCATGTTTTGTCTAGAGCTCTAGATTGGTCTGAGCTCCAATACCTGTGATCGAAAAGGAAGCGTTATGTATCTTTTGGTCATAAAGAAGCTAAGAGATTTCTCTGGGGAAGTTAATTTGTGGTACATTCATTCAAGCCCCTTAAAATTTATTTTGCCAAAAAGGGCTAGATGCTGTTTTGTCTAATTTGCCAGTGATTATAGCACTTCAGAATGTGGTTTCGTAGTTAGGTACATCCCTGGAGTAGACAACAAAGGTTGCGGATTGTCTCTCTTGTCTCGTGCCTCTAAACAGTTGGATAGTCTCGCCTCTGAAGACACATAGGAGATAGATAAATTTCAATGTGTGTGAGGTTGTTGAAGATGTCGTGTCTGAAGCTGAATGGAGAGGATTCGTTGCAAAAGTGATCCTGTCTTACATGAGGTCTAGCAAACTAGTCTCTCATAGGTGGACGGGCATCAAAACACTCTGAAAGGGACAAAGGAAGTTCTGGAACGTAGAGATGAACTTTCACTGTGTGTAATGATCTGTTGTGTGGAGAGGAACACGCGCTTGTTCCTCCGTCATCCCTGAGGAGAAAATTGTTCAGTTAGCACACAATGGACACCAGGGGATCTCGAAGACTAAGAGAGAGTTTGCTTACATTTTTGGTGGCCAGGTGTGACATCGTTGATGAGCGATTAGTCAGAGACCATGCTGGAGTGTAGAGCTTGCGATGGGTTAAAACCGGACCCAACCAATGATAATAAAGTGATCTGTCTACTCGGTGTTGGCGCCACGTGGCCCTCGATCTCTGGAAGTAGTTCTCCATTTCTGAGCAGGACAACATTACGTTTTTGTCTTAATAGACATATTACTCCTGGAAGTGGCCTGAGGTGAGGGTCACCAAAACTGTAGAAACAAAGATATTTATCGTTTTTAGGATGTATTCGCATGGAGGGCCTTCTAGATCTCTTGACAGACAATGGTACACAACTAAGTGTCAGAGAGATGGAACACTCCTAGCTAAAAGGAATTGTCCATAGCTGTGCTCTCCTCTATCACCCAGAATGCAAACGGAATGGTGAAAGATTCAATCGCGTTTTGAAGAATCTATACAACTCGCTAAAGAGCAGGGACGTGATTGAGAGGGGGAAAGCCTTGTCATTGAAGAGTGGGGCTTGCCTGACTCCCCACTCCACCACGGAGAAAAGTTCCTTTTGAGCTATTTGAAACACTCCTAACACTCTTTTGTTTCAATCATGGATGAAGGGAAAGGCGCGATATTAGAGATTCCGGATCCCGTTTAGGAGGGCACTTCCAGAATCACCAAGTCAGCTAAAGTAGCCACTTCCGATGAGCCGTATCTCTCGCACCAAAGTTGACTTAGGTGATTTAGTGAGTGCGGTTTTCCGCAGAAAGTCTGGGGTGGCCAAATTCTCTACCCCTCGTAGGTTGTAAGCTTCTTCTTAATGCTGTAAAACTTGATGACGGACGGATCTGGAATTTGAATAGGATAGCGATTGTGCGCTCCCTCAATCCCTCCAAGTGTCATACCAACAGTTCTTCTTCAAGATTTTCTTCTCCTCTGCCTTAGGAGTACTGTTTATGTAAGTTCCACTAGATTGCGTGATTATACTGTTGGCTAAACATGTTTGTCAATCTAGCCACCACTTTGTATTGGGGGAAGGTGTGTGGTATTCGTAGTTTCTTCACCCTGTTTGTAATCCCTGTTGTCCACCTCCCATGTCCCTCCACCTGCGTGTGGAATGCCCGTGCAAAGGCTCTGAAATGTAGAGGCTCCCCTTGCCGCTACAAGCAACACTGAGTTCAGTTGCTCTTTCTTAATGCTTACCTGTGGGTAGGACGCTGTAGTATGACAGGTTGAACAGATCTTCTTTATTTCAAGTAGAGGATATAACAACGTCCTAGCCACAGGGCAGCCAGCAGCAACTGACTCCCAGTCCTAGGCAACCAAGGTAGACTCTTCATACATTCTAGATTAATAGGCAATAAGTTCTATGTAGGGAAATACACTAATACAGAGTAATGGAAAAGCATTACCACACACCTTCCCCCCAATACAATATATAACATTAAAACTAATAAAAATATAATTTACTTCAAAACATAGTTGAGAAGTTTATGTGGGCTTTTGGGAGTGCGAGTACTCCTACGCAGAGGAGTAACTTCTTTAGAAGAAACAACTTTTTCATTTTTGTCAAAAGCAACACAAGTACGTATAGGAGAAATTCTATTTAAATTCCAAATACGGCCATCATCTAGTCGAACAGCATTAAGAAACAATTTGGTTACAGTGCGAGGAGAGGAGAATTTTGCACTACCACACTTCTGAGGCATACGTACCCTCACTCGGTCACCCACACTAACCAAAGTGTGAGAGGCAGCATGTCTTTTATCAAAGTTGACTTTTCTTTTAGCACACTTAAGATCTTGACGGGCACGCCATTCAGTGCTCTTATTGTTGTCATTATCAGTACCTTTCCCTCTCATCCAGGTCTGAAACATGTAAGTATTAGGAATACGACCTCTGAACAACTCAAAAGGAACTTTCTCAGTGATAGAATGTGGAGTTAAATGGTATACCATTACACGCTCAAGAATGGCAGTTTTCCAGTCATGATTTTGTTCCTTAGCCAATTGAATTGTTTCCTTTAGAACTCGGTTGAATCTCTCTACCATTCCGTTACATTCTGGATGATAAAGAGAGCAACGTTTGTGTACTATTCCTTTCTTGGCCAAGAACTCTTCCATTTCTCTTGATACTAGCTGTACACCATTATCTGTTAGGAGAGATTCAGGAAGACCCTCCCTACAAAAAATGTTCTCTAAAAACCTTATTACATCCTTAGTTTCTATACTCTGAGTGATTTTGATCTCAGGCCATCGAGAAAACATGTCAACTAACACAAGAACATAGGATTGACCACTCTTGGAAGAGAGTGGACCCAAGAGATCTAAAGCCACATGTTGCCAACAACGCTCAGGAGCCTCTCGTATAATCATTGGTTGAACTCTGGTTTTACAAATTTTATCACATGCATTACACTCGATGCAGTCTCTCACCATACGTTCAACCTGCACATCAATTCCAGGCCACCAGAAATGAAGGCGAACCCTTTCCTTGGTTTTAGAGATGCCCTGATGTCCCAGATGAGCCAAATGGACAATCTTTTTCCTAAGAGAAGTTGGAGGAACAAGACGCGTTCCCCTCCAAAGTAAGTCATCTTTCAACGAAAGTTCATTTCTTACATTCCAAAACTTTCTAACACCTTCACTCAAAGGTCTGATACCGGTCCACTCTTCTGAGACAAATCTACATACATTAATTAAAACTTGGTCACTTTTAAAGGAGCCTCTCCATTCTGATTCAAAAACTACTCCTTCAACCACCTCACATACTTTAAAATCATCAATTTCCCAGGTATCTTCGGGATCAAGAGGAATCGCAACATTTCTTTTTGGAACCAGACGAGAAAGGCAATCTGCAATCTTGTTATCAACACCCAGAATGTATTTTTCAACAAAGTCAAAGTCCTGAAGTGCTATGACCCACTTACATATCCGAGAGGATATAGCATCCAATGACTTTTTGCAGAATATATCCTTTAGGGGCTTGTGGTCTGAATGAACAACAAAAGAGGTACCCCAGAGAAATTTCTTAAGCTTCTTTATTGCCCAGAAAATGCACAACGCCTTTTTCAATGACAGAATATTGAAGTTCAGGACCAACAAGAGCTCTTGAAAGAAACAGTATGGTTTCTTCCTTTCCATCTCTAATCTGTTTGAGAACGGCACCTAATCCATGTGAACTGGCATCAGTGACCAGAATTGAACTCGAAGATGTGTCAAAGCTTTGCAATGATGGAGCAGAGGAAAGGGCTTTTTTAATCCCTTCAAACTCCAACTGACACTGAGAAGACCAGGAGAATTTCACACCTTTCTTTAAGAGAGACCTAAGCTCAGATGTACGACAGGCAAACCGCGGAACAAATTTGTTGTAGTACTCCGCCATACCCAGGAAAGTTACCAGTTCATCCCTGGACTGCGGAGCAGGAAGTTCATCAATAGTCTTCACAAGACGCTCTCTAGGCTTAACACCCTCACTGGTCAAACAGTGACCCAAGTAATCAATTTCTGAAAGATTAAATTTGCATTTGTTCTCACGTAAAGTTAGACCTCTCTCACTGAAACGTTCAAGTACACATCTCAGTCTAGCATCGTGTTCGCTTTGAGATGAGCCATGAATTAAAACATCATCCTGGTATACCTTGACTCCCTCCACCCCACTCAGAACATCTTCCATGACTCTCTGAAAGACGGATGCTGCAGAGATCAACCCAAAGGGAAGACGTGTGAACTTGAAAGTTCCAAAAGGGGTTATGAAGGAAGTCAGGTCCATGGATTTCTCATCAATTTTGACTTGGTGGTATGCTGCACGTAGATCTAAAGAGGAGAAGATGCGTGCATTCTTCAGCTGGGCTAACATTTCGGTTATGTTAGGGAGAGGGTACTTGTCAGCAACTACAGCACGGTTTAGAGCGCGAAGATCCACACATAGCGAACCTCGCCTGAGGCCTTACGTGCCAAAACCACCGGAGCCATCCATTCGCTGGCCTCAGTTTCAATAATAATACCTTCTTTCTTTAATTTCTCAAGTTCATTAAGCATAGACTCTTTCATGGCTAAAGGTACACTACGTACCTTACATGTAACAGGTTGAGAATCAGGCTTTAGTACAATATTGTGAGTGTAGCCAGAGAGCCAACCCAATTTCTCACAAAAAACTTCCTTGAATTCTGAACGTAGAGCACAACATGAGTCACTCACATTTTGAATAATACTAGTGTTCAATTCTCTAACATTAGAAATGGCGTTTGTACAACTCTCGTTTGAAACAGATTTTGAAGAAGCAGATTGTGGAGAAATGTCTCTGAGCACTATGCATGGATCACCACCAGGGACTAGAGATATACCTAGATCAGCTTGGTGGAACCAACTGATTATGCTGTCACCCCTACAAGAAATGTATATTTTCCCCGTAGTCAAACGCCCTTTGTATTCAATACTTCCCATGAAGTAGCCAAACAATTTTATGGGTTGACCTCCATAGGCTAAGGGTTTGCTATCTGGGTTGTAAATAGTGACTTTCCCGCATAGGTTTAAATCAAAAAAATTCTTGGGAATGAGAGAGATTTTCGCTCCAGAATCAAATAATACCTTAATGTTGCAATCATTTACCAAGACTATATCTATAGGACCTTTACACTTGTTCTTGTTCATAGGTGTAAGGATCTCACCACAGTGTAGTTCATTGTCATCAGAGTCAGACTCACACTTGCTCTCTATCAAAACTTCTTTGACTCGCCTATTAGTTTTAGTCTTTTTGGCTATACAAGCTTTAGTAAAATTACCCACTTTTCCACAATTTTTGCACTTGGATTTGAGGGCAGGACAAGATTTGTCGTTGGCAAGAGATCTAACATATCACAACGGTAGCATTTTATTTTTGTGTTAGATTTGGATTGAGAGTTGAAAGAGTGAGCAACGTGAGTAGACTCGCGTTGTTTCCAGATGGCCTTGGAGGGTGTTTTAGTAACAGTGTGAACCTTTTCATCTAATGTACCATTTTCTTTCTTTTTAATGACCTCAACGCAAGCAAGGGAATGTTCGATTCTTTTTGCAACTGCTAGGACTTCATCAAGTTTTGGGTCATCTTTCTGCCAAAGTTCATCTTTGATTTTCTCAACAGAACAACCTAGCATAAATTGGTCACGTATGTGTTCTTCAATGGAATTATCAAATTTGCACGTGGCAGCTAATTTACGCAGAGCAGTAATGTATGCTTCAACAGACTCATCAGATTTTTGTACCCTCTTACCAAAATGATATCGTTCTAAAATGGTACTAACTTTTGGGAGATAGTGTTTGTCATGTTTTTTAAGACAGATTTCGAATTCATTCAGATTATCTGACTCATCATCAGTTAGATTCGGAAGATGCTCAAACACCTCTTGTCCCTCAGAACCTAAACAGTGTAAGAGTAATGCTGATTTTCTTTCACCGCTCAAGGATACTCCACAAACCCTTGCATAATTTAAGAAAACCTTCTTCCATTTTGACCAGCGTATATTAGGATCACCAGGATTGGATAAAAAAAACGGAGGCGGAGTAACATTTTGCATTATGCAAGAATTTGGAAAATAAATAAGAGTAATATAAGGTAATTATGCAAGTAAGTAAATATTCAAAATATATACATACAGTTATAATCCAAGTTCAATGTAATTAGAACTTGAGTATATATAATAGGATACAGTCTTCCTTCAGAGTAAAAGTTCCTTTAGTTGAGATGAAAGCTGTGTGTATCAGCGTAGAACAAGCGTTAACACACAAGATGTAATTATTAGCTGTGTGTGTCAGCGCGATGTAATTGTTAAAAAGCAAAGCGATGGCTGATACACGAAATTTCTTATGGAAGTGCTGAGTGTGTCAGCGTTGGTTTGTTGTTGCTGTGAATTGGCTGAAAGTTAAGATAAGTAGAAATTTGGCGTGCCGTTTTATTTCTTGAAAAAAATATATTATAAATGCTGTGCGCGTCAGCGCAACATTTCACAGTATGTAAAGAACTGCGTATGAATCAAACAGTATTGAGAACAGCTGTGCGCGTCAGCGCGATGAAGTCGAGTCGTTGCTTAGCAACTGAAATGGCTTCAGCGAGTGTACCGTTGAAGTGTAGCGTTGAAAAGCGTGTGGACGTCAGCCAAGCGTAACAGCTGTGCGCGTCAGCGCGATGAAGTGAAGACGTTGCTTAGCAACAATAGTGACTTCAGGGAGCATTAAGTTGAAGAGCGTGTGGGGCGTCAGCCAAGCGTGGCGTTAATGCGGAACGACGTCAGACATAAACGACTTAATTGCTTGGTAGCGTGATGCCGGGAACGCTGAAGAGAGTTGTGTTGTGTGACGAAGAATAGAACACAGACTCCGTGAGTTCAACGTGCGCAGGTATGGCTTGAGCAAGGTTTAAATAATGCTCGAAAAACGCTAGCGCGAGGGCTTTTCTTGTATCTTTAAAATAATACTTTGAAATTTGGCACAGTCAAATCACGAACTACAAAAGAATGAAGCGTGAAAGATTGAAGCAAAAAGCACGGACAAATCACAAGATGCACGAAAGCTGCAGTGTGAATGAGTGAAACGTGATGAGTCCAGGAGAAGAATTGAAGAGCGAAGTAGCGCCTTATGAAGAAATTAATAAAATAGAAACACAGTACCTTAGTATTTCGGCGCAGTTGTGTTAGGACGTTGTTGAGGAGGCACAGGTGGGGCAGCTCCTTGGTTAAGTAGAAATGAAGATCTTACTGTCACAGGGTTCTTGTTGTTGAAGTTGAATGTTGAATGTTGAAGATGATAGTTTGTTGAAAGAAACTGGTCATCCACGCTCGTTGCCAGTGTGAAGAAGTAAAAGGGAGTTGTATGACAGGTTGAACAGATCTTCTTTATTTCAAGAAGAGGATATAACAACGTCCTAGCCACAGGGCAGCCAGCAGCAACTGACTCCCAGTCCTAGGCAACCAAGGTAGACTCTTCATACATTCTAGATTGCTAAGGCAATAAGTTCTATGTAGGGAAATACACTAATACAGAGTAATGGAAAAGCATTACCACACAAAGGTAAGCAATTACCACCAGTATGCATCAATGCTCTGCATACGCTACCGAAAAAATACTCGTGTAGGAGAACAGCACAACAGCATGTGTTTCCAGCTAAGCAGTACAAACATTATTAATGTTTTGGTTTGACTACTCCCTTTTCATTTTTTAAATCAACAGTTGTCAAGATCCACCTTTAATAGTCCAAAATTGGAACAGTTTCTATCTCTTTTTATCTTCGTTTTTTCTAAGTATAAAGGGCTTTGAACCCACGTCTTGTGTATTTATTACATTTTGATTACGGCTTTCACCACAGAAACCACAATCATAAAATAAAATGATTACAGGATCAATAGTTAACAGTATATAGCCAATAGTTAAACAATCCAGCCATCAGTTAAAAAGCAGTGAGCTTACCAGTGCATAAATAGTAGTGACGTTGCTTTGGTTTGCGGACCCTGTAGTGGTTAACAGGAATTAATGTTGCCTTGCCCAATCATATTTGCTTATTTTTTTAATTTATGGGTCAGACAGGACCTTGAATTAACATTTAGATTAACCCTTAGAAGTCCTCCCAACATCTTTCTATAATGCAAGTTGCTCAAAAACTGCTGAACGAATTTACACAGAATCACAAAAGGGCCTATACTGAATATCCTTCTAATTGCAGGCCAAGTTTGCTGTAGCGGAGAGAGAAAATAATTCTTGTGGGGGTTTGGATGGGAAATGTTTCCTTTTTTGTCTTCGTTTAACTTTTTTCTTTCTAGAAGGGTCTGCCCAATAAATGAAATGGCAAAATATAGCCAAATACACCAAGCGAGTGCTAAAGGTCCTGCAGATCTGTCATACGATGTGAGCAGTATTAGCAAGCCTAAAAAAAAGTCCTTTTCAATGCAAAGTGAGTCTTACATATATAATAGAAGTGCTGAAATTTGTGAATATACATATACATGTAATATATATTACCAACTGGCAGTTGCCAGTAGTTAGTTATAGTTAGGACCAAAGTTTCCATAGGAAAAGCATTTTTTGTTTTGCCAATAACTTTGGCGCCACTTGACGAATCTCCACAAAATGTTCCCAAAACTTCCCCTTTTTAGGTCGAGCCTAGCGGCAGCGCACATGCACTGCTCGCTCTGCGAGGCATGCTGCAATAGAGTATGCAGTGGAAGCGCCGCCCACTCTCCGCCCATATTTGTAATTGCCTTGTGTCATTGTCTTTCCTAAACGCTGGCTTCTGATTCATTAGGAGGCTTGTTAGTCCCTCCTGGGTACCGCCTTGTCACCATTTGTTACCGCCCATAAGGACTGGACCTTTTACTTGGCTCGTTACATAGGATGCTTTATGTAGTGGGTGAGCACTATTTTGTTTATTGATACTAATGGGGATAATGGCGACTGCTTTTGTTGTTGTATTTGCATGCATTGCAGTTAAAATTTTACTTTTAAAAGTATGATGTTGAGCGCGGCGCCCGCTTCAGGGACACTGTGCTCTTTTTATTTTCGTTAACTTTAATACTGAGCGCGGTGCCCGCTTCAGGGACACTGCGCTCTTTCTTTTTTTAAACTTTTACAATGCCAATAGGTTAAAAACTCGCAATTGCGAGACCTATTGCATTGTAAATGCTTGTATCCCTTTCCATTCGGGTGGGCTGCAGTCATAGACCACTCTCTATGTTTATGCTTCTGTACGCTGTTTTCGGGCATAACTGTTCCTTCAACAGAAGTTACGCTGTGCGGCGGCCATCGCTTCCGACTTGGGCTCTGCCACCGCTTCCGGACTTGCCGAGAGCAGGACCAGCTTTCAGGGAAGTCAGCGCTTCCCATAGGTAAGTGATTGGGAAGTGAGAGCAGTGAGCAGTTTAGGTGTAGACAGAACATAGGAAGATGATGGGTGCTGAAAGGGCAGGGAAGTAAAGTGTGTTTTATCAAAACATGGGAGAAGGGATTGCCGTAGTGACCGCAGAAGGGTGTTTGAGGGGTTAATCGCAGGAAAGATTAAGGAGGAAACACGAAAGTACGAATAGAAGCTTATGGGGCTAGAGAAAATTGTGGCGCTGGAGGAGCAAGAATGGGTACAAACTAGAGTCGGTGGTGCTTGATGCTTTAGCGGAGATCTGGGTGTTGTGATAGGGAGAAGCAGTGCTGAAGTTGTATTGCAAGGAGCGGGGGATTTGATGCGAGAGAGGATGGGTGTGCTAGAAATCGTAAAGTTAGGTAGTAAAAGGATGCGCCGAGGGCAGAGGAGAGTGGTGGTCATAACGGGATGACGATCTGGATTGGGTGTTGGAGAGGAGAGCAAGATTTGTTTAGGCAAGGAGAGTGTTGTGACGAGAGAGAGAGAGACAAAGGAAGGTTGGGTTGTTGGAGTCTTGGGTGGAGACACTTGTGCTGAAGGTTAAGGAGAGGATGGAGTGTTATGATGGTGAAGGGATGCTGGAGGGACTGTTGAAACACCACACAAGGGCATTGTACTTGTGTTGCCGGTTTTTGGCGTTTTAATGGCGTGTGATGAAGCCCTGGAAATTTAGGCGTGAATGAGTTTTGTATGCTCTGCCTGAACCTCTTGACCAAAGCTTCTACAGGCTAATTTTGAGCTGCGATTCAGAGACACGTCCTCCCATTGACCATAGTACAATGTCCTTCTCCTTTTAATTTGCAAATATTTAGAGGATCAGAGGGGTGGTTGAGAACCACAGCTTTCAGTCATCTGAATGTTAGCATCTTGAGAATTGTACATAATATTGTAGATATGCGATGAAAAAGTATTGAAATATATATTTATCAACAAATATTAAAAAGTAAATAAAAACTATATAAATGTACCAGCTATAAATTGTCAGAATTTGTCTTTGGTCAGTCCACAATGCACTTTGAGCTATAATAGAAGAAATACAGGTTGTGTGCGATGCTGTGTTTTGTTTATGGTTTCTGTTTTCCCCCTTATCCCAGATCTAAAATTATTTAAGTAGGGGGTACATTTTTCTCATGTGACAAAAGTAAGTTGTAGAAGTGCCGAGATCTGGTTGCAGATGGCATGCAAGATAATTTTGCCTTATTTGGTAAATGACAGCCTTTGAGCTGCAGAAAAGACAATGAGATAAAACTCTAGCGAAGGGACTCTGTTCGAAGCCCTCCTTTAAACTTTTGTAGATGTATTCCTCCTACCCCATCTCTGCATTCTGTGAAGGAATTAAGTGACGTGCACAGCTCTTTCTTATCCCTCTGAATTTTCGGCTGTATGTCCGCAGCAAACAAAGATAAACACCAGGAAACCTATTTAGATTGCTCCTTCGCTTATGATTCTCAACTTAAAGTTGTCCTACTCCTGGGGTTCACCATTTGTTCAGAATTAGCCCTTTGCTATCTGAAGATCTACCTGAAGGTCAATCAAGATTAAAGAGCCTCCTTGCTGGAGAGGTTTTACGTTCTTTCACTAATCAATTTTTACGCAGACCTGTAAAGTCCTGTTTTTTTCTTTTACTGCGCACCATCCCAAATTTGCCTTTGGTGCCTAAATGGTTCTTTGGCCAGTTCCTTACTTAGTTGTACTTCACCAGTACACATTGAGTGAATGATTTTTCCCAGGTGACAATGCTAGCCTCAATATTTCTTATTTGTTCTTGACATTCTTTGTTGAGAGTTTAGTACTTTGCAACCACTGCCAAATGAGCAATTTGTGTTGTATTTTTTTCTTCTAATTTGTTTTTGGAGGAAAAATATTCTTTCAGTGCTGTTCGCAGTTGAATGTTGCTTCATTTCAGACCGAAGTTGCCGTCTTGGCAGTGTTTTCGTTGTTCCTCCTTCTCATAGTCTGTGGGCCTCACTCATTGCCTGCTTTTTGGATTCAAAAGTTTGAGTTTGGCTGTTCAAGACTGCTTGCCTCAGCGTATATACTATCTTTAACACAATAGTTATTGCTTTTCTTATAGTACTATTTGAAGTCAGTAGTCAAGGTTGCAGGGTCTTTTGTAGAGTTACTGTGTTGTTTCTCATCCGGGAGAAACTGGCACCAGAGTTCTGTTCTTGTGCTTTACCTATCAGGTGTGGTATCACCGAAAGCTCTCCTGTTTTTGTTAGGTCGAGCCTGGGCGGCGCATACGCTGCTCTGCGAGGCATGCTGTATTTGAGTATGGACTTGAAGCCCTGCCCACTCTCCGCCCATATTTGTCATTGGCTAGTGTCATTGTCCATTGTAAATGCTGGCTTCTGATGCGTTAATAGGCTTGTAAGTCCCTCCTTAGCTCTGCCTTGTCTTCATTTGTAGCTCCCATGAGGACTGGCTCTTTTACTTCAGTTATTACACGGTACGTGTTATTTAGTCTGTAAGCACTATTTTCTTCAATGAGTTTCTCCTACTGCAGGCACGACATGCTTTCCTGCAACATTTAGCGTGCCATGCACGCTTTCACTTTCCAAGAAGCCACAATGGCGGCCGCTTCTTTGAAATGCAATAGGTCTTGCATTTACAAGCGTTTGAGCTATTGGCATTGTAAATGACAATGCCATTTATTTATGTGTTAATTATCAAAACAGATAAATAAACGGCATTGTCATTGACAATGCCAATAGCTTAAACTCTCGCAAATGCGAGACCTATTGCATTGCAAATGCTTGTTGGTTCAGCTGCTGTGTTGAAGGTTTCGGGGTGATCCTTCAAGCGGGGGCCGAGAAAAATGGGGGGGTTCCAAAACGTGTTTTCCCCGTGTTAAGTCTATGAGAATTTTTAATTTTTTGAACATGACGACAGCCCAAACTGCTGAATGGAATTACACCAAATTTGGCAGAAAGCTAGATGTTGGTCCAGAAAGTGTGCTCTTTGTAATTTGGTGTTGATCCGTTTAGTAGTTTTTGAGATATCTGCCTTTAAAAAATATAGATATCTGGGTACGCAAGACCTTGCAGTGGACTCGCGAATCCTACTAAAATTTGATTGGCTGTCAACACTTGAACCAGGAATTGTTGGTAGCCATCTTGGGACTCGGCTTGAAGCCAAGTCCAAGAAAAAAAGTAAACCAAAAAAAAGAAAAGTGGGCAGGGTAGGAATACCCTGACCCCCCAGATATGGTGGGTGGGTCTCTGAGGGATCCCGCCAGGTGTAAAAAGCATTTTTTATTTTATTTTGCCACTGATCCATGGCAAACCTTTTTTAAAAAGCTAGCGCGGACTCCTGCGCTTGCTTTAAAATAACTCCCAGGTGGGCAAGGTCCTGGGGCATATGGTAAATTTAGGAGAGGGGCACACAGGGCCCCCCTCCTAGGGCTTATCAAAGCCCCGGGGACCGCCACCTCCTCAGGACTAATTAAAACAATGTGGGGGGCCTCGCAGACCCCCCCTGCCCCCGGGACCGCCACCTCCCTGGGGCTTACTTCACAAAGGAGGGGGCCGCGCGGCCCCCCTCCAGGAGCCCTACATGGCCCTGGGAACTGCCACCCCCCAGGGCCGGCCCACCCCCGGGACATTGCAGTTTGCTATGGCATGCCATGCCATAGCAAAGTGCTCAGCTTTGAGCAAGCGAGAGCATCCACAATTCAGCTTCCTCTCCGATTACTCATAGATTTTATGACTCTCTTTAGCCACGTATAAAGCTCCGCTGCCTTTTGGTTAGGTTTTCTCTATAGAAATACCATATACGTACATACATACAACCAGACACACTTGATTATTTACTCGTTCAACCATCAATGCACTTACTAATCCACACAACCGTTCTGAAACATATGCATCAAATAGATAAGGGTGTTTGCCCTGCTGATGCAGATAGTGCTATTCCCGTTATGTGAGACAGAATAGTTTGCTGATTCTCTCTGAGGCTTACCTGTTCCAGGACAGTAGGAAGCTTGTACTATTGCTGTAGGGTTATAACTTTTTTGACACGGAGGGAAGCTTCAACTGCTGTTACCATGCTATGCCTGTTTGTGTAGGAAGTAAGCTTGCACTTCTGTCCATGCTGTACCTATTCCATGAGGAATGGCAGCCTACACTTCTGATGCCCAGCTGTGCTTGTTGTGTGAGGGATGCTTACACTGTACCCATTCTGTGAGAGAGAGGCTTGCACTGCTGCTGGTGTGCTGTTCATGTTCTGTGAGGAACGCTTGCACTGCTGATGGTGTGGTATATCTGTTCTGTGAGAGTGGCAAACTTGCACTGCAGCTGCTGTGGTATGCTTGTTCTCTGAAGATGGGAAGCTTGCCAACTGATGCACATAGTGTAACGCGTTTATGAGAAAGGAATACGTGCACTACCAATTCCTGGCTGTACCTATTCTGTGAGTGACACTTGCTCTACTGATGATGTGCTGTACCTAATCAGTGAGAAAGGGAAGCCTGCAGGAAAACAGATGAACTCATGTCTCAGAAGCATTAATCATAACGATTGTGTTGTAACTGTCTGTTACAGCCCTCGGTTACCCTGTTGCATGCCCACTTCATTGCTAGTGGGCGAGGAGACACAACTTCTGTGCCATCATGGTCATAAATCAGCTACAAGCCATCCAGTTGACTCAGTGTTTGCTAGCTCAATGGTACATCTACATCATGCCCTACTTGCACATCAGCCCACATCGTCAGTACCCATTAGACACAACACCCAGCACCATCATGGATAGAAAACAGCTCCAAGCCCTACATTTGGTTAAACCTGCTGCCTCAACAGCACATCCAGATCAAGCTACACTTACACATCACCCTATAACAATACATATTATTCAAAGCTCCTGTAACCAATTTATGCAAAATACAGATCCAAGCCACAGAGTTGGCCTAATCGGGGGTACATACTTTCAATTTATACTGACAAATGTTATCCTATCATCCGTCCACCTAGTCATCGTGAAAAAATAAGAATAAACCTACCACACCCACAGACACGTAGAATGGACTCAAACTCACACAATTATCAAAGGTAGCTCAAACAATGTCTTGAAGCCAAGGTGTGGACAACCAGTCAGCTGAGTAGAAGGGACGAAAATACCGCCCTCCTTTCCCTTAAGGGTAATCAGAATCTTACCATCAAACCCTGTGATAAGGGGGGTGGTATTGTCATATTCGATACCACACAGTATGTGGAGAAGATGCATAGTTTACTTGGATCTCAGAGACATTACAAAAAGATTACCAACAACCCTGAACCCAATCTTAAATGCAGGATCTTAAGCGTAGTGGAAACAGCCATTGAAAGCGGCCATATTTGTCAAAAAGAGGCGGAATTTCTAACCCCTTCCAACACCCGTATACCCATCATTTATAGAGTTCCAAAAACCCATAAGGATGAGAATAACCCTCCACTAAGGCTGATTATTTCCACCATTGGGGCCGCCACGGAACCCCTATCGAAATATGTCGATCTATTCCTCAAGCCTCTCGTTTGTAATCTACCTTCGTATGTGAAGGACACTGGCCATTTTATCTCTAAGATAGAAGGCCTACCGTACGATGACCAAAGTGAAATATTAGTTACTATGGACCTGGAGGCCCTGTATACTAATATCCCCCAACGGGAAGCTTTAAGGGTGATAGGGGAAATATTGGAATCTGAACCTGCGGTCACCAACTCTCCGTTCATCCTACAATGCTTGGAGATCGTTCTTGGTGAATTTCTTTTTAGTTCAACTTCAAATGTTTTTCAACAAGTACAGGGGGTAAGTATGGGCGCGGCCTGTGCCCCCAGTGTTGCCTGTTTATACATGGGACACTTTGAGATGCACCACATCCACAATGTGATGGCCCCGTTCTTTGAAAATGTCCTTTATTGGTCACGCTTTATAGATGACATTTTCTTTGTTTGGAGAGGCGATCAGGACACCTTAACCCCTTGTATGCTCATGACGTCTCCCGGCCGTCATGCGTCACGGTGGGCGTGTGCGCACGACGGCCGGGAGCCGTTGAATCCCCGCCCACTAATAAAAACCCCCGCACAGCGCGAAAATTCGCGCCGCATGGAAGGGGTTAAATGAATTTACATCATGGATTAATGCGGTTGATCCCAACCTTAAATTTACGGCCCATACCAGTAATGTGAGGGTGGAATTTCTAGACGTGTGGATTGAACATCAAAATACCCACCTACTGGTCTCCCTCTACACCAAACCCATGGCTAGAAACACCCTACTACATTTCAGTAGTTTCCACCCCCGATGCCAGAAGGACGGCATCCCGTTTAGTCAATTTCTTCAGCTCCAAAGAAATTGTACCACCATCAAAGACTTTATGGACTAAGCCGAAATCCTCAAGCACAAACTTATTAGGAGGGGATACCCTAATAAACTGATCAAAGACTCCCTCAAGAGGGCTAGATATTATGATCGTGATGCAATGTTCAGACCCAAGAACAAAGAAAAAGTTGACAAACTTGTGTGTGTAACCAAGCACTCTAATTTCGACAACAAGGTGCGCCAAATCATCAACTCACAATGGCACCTCTTGAACATAGAGGAACATGAAGAGAAACTGCCCAGACCTCTTTTTGCCTTTAAGAGGAATAAAAACCTTAGAAACCTCCTTGTGAGGGCCAAGAGGTCAGAGCACAACAAGTTTTGTCAAAAATCTATCACGGGGGTGAACCGGTCAAAGGAAACCACAAATGGGGCTCCTGTCAAGCGTGCCCCAATGCCATCGTGGGTGACAGTATTAGGATCAATGACAGGACGGTGTTTCTCAAGGAGATGACAAATTGTCGGTCATCAAATATTGTGTATATCATCCTCTGTCCCTGTAATTTGGCCTATGTAGGAGAGACTGGAAGGGAATGTAGAACAAGCATTTGCAATGCAATAGGTCTCGCATTTACGAGAGTTTGAGCTATTGGCATTGTAAATGACGATGCCTTTTATTTATGTGTTGATTTTTAAAACATAAATAAAAGGCATTTAACAATGCCAATAGCTTAAACTCTCGCAAATGTGAGACCTATTGCATTGCAAATGCTTGTTTAACCTTGACGCTGTAGGATCTTGGAATAACTGTACAAATACAAAGTAAAATTTTTAATAACGACATCTTGAATGTAGTCAAACTTATCTTTATCTTTGTGGGACTTAACACAAGTTTAGTTGCGGTTCAGTTACCGACATCGGGAATGAGGGCGTCCTGCATCACAGCTGCTACCCAGGGCGCCTTGGTATTTACTGCACGATTGATTAAGAAACTAGTGGGCATAATATAGGAATAGCGATAGGGTGGTCCTATGAATCACTGTGGTACCATAAAGAGTACCATCAGCTACAAGAGGCAAGAGCAGGCACACAGCTCAGTAGCCCGCTGCTGGCTGGTCTACATAGGGACAAGCGGAGGAACCACGTCAGACTGACGTGGTAAGTAGGAACTGGGCCCAAGACAAAGCAGGAAGTATACAAACCATGCGACTAAAGAGGGCTCCGTTGCATCCCATGTGCCTTAGGCTATGGCGGGAAGTAAACGTGGGAGCTTCGCTAATGACAGGAAGTGCTAGGCTCTACCGGCATTCCGGGCCCATCAGAAACACAACGAGGCTGAGAGCCCACAAGCCTGTGAGAAGGAGGTCACGAGAGGAGGAGCAGTGATTGACACTACTGACAGCGCACACGCCTGGTAAGAAGCGCCAGGGCTTACAGTGACCGCACACATCACACTTGATGGCAACTCCATGGCTAAAATACAAAAGGGTAACTAAAGCAGCCTCAGCCTTTTTCTAGACAGTAATATTTTGTGGTTTTCAATTAACCTATTGTAGGACGTTTCTTTCCATTTTGATTGGGTCATTTCCTGTGAACCAGGAAGCAGATCTGCACATAGATCTCGTCCACATGGGCACTCGCAGTCAAGCAGGATGGTTTTAGAACCTTCAATAAGGAAGGTTTGCGCATGGTTGGCATCAAGGACTAACTTTACCCTGCACAGCAGATTAAATGGACCAATGAGAATGAGCTGCCGATAGGCCAGGCTGACCCTGTAGGAGCAAGGAGCACTAAGCTGTAGACAGGGTGCAGCCCCCCAAAAGCTTTCATAGTGTTTAGAGGATGGATCACCCAGCAGGATCCTCTTGGGATGTATCGCTCACGCACAGATCGGTGCTCGAGGGTTGGGTGGAGAGCACAGATATGTCCCCCCCACTCAAGCACCAATCAAAGTAACAGCAGTTATTGTGACGTCAGTGCGCTGCACATGACAGTAAGAAAAAGAACAAAAAAATACATACTCTGATGCGATGGAAGTTTTCTCTTATGTCCTGTTTAAAAATAAAGAAAGAAAGTAAATCCTTCTGATGCTTACAGCAGAAGGACTTTCTAGTGCATTGAGGCGGAAGAACCATCCACATTCGCCGCAGTGAGACTGTACTGCTGTGGACATAACCAGTATAAACAGTTCATCTACTGAAGCCAAGGGTTTAAGAACTGTGCCAGTAAGGATTGTGTGCGAGGTGCCAGTAAGGATTGTGTGCGAGGTGCCTTAAACCAAAAAGGGTTTCTATATCTGTTATAAGTACACATTACTGCTAGTAAGCATCTTATTGTTCTATTACAATTATATGTAATATTTACTTTTAATCATTTTACATTTTAATTCCAAGCATACAGCACCATGTTTTGGCGGTGGTATGTTTTCTTTTTCTATTTTTCTGATATTTGCATCAAATAAAATAAAACATAACCATTGCACAAGCTTACACAGGCCAGCTATATTAGTTTTGGCAATGCTCGTTTGTTTACTGTTATCCCTCAAAGTGAACTGTAACTACACGAGTCCAAGAGTCCTTTTAATAAATATTTAGCCTTTAGTGTGAAAGAAAAAAAATGGTTTCACTGCCAGTGTCTCCCCATATTCCCAGTAGGCCTGTTCACCACAGGGTGGTTTCTCTTGCCACTCTGTCCGCTTGAATATACTGCAATGCAGCTTAGAGAAAGGTGGCACAATGATATGTATGCACTGGTTCTTGTACCAAGGCAGGAGGGTGAGAGAAAGAAGAGGATAAGTACCAGGGCACAGGGAGTACTTATGCCGAGGAGCACAGCGCGGACTGTGGAGACGCATATGTGGGGCTAGAGGGGCTCCCAGAGGAGAGACAGACTTACAATGTGTAGAAGAGAGGGTGAGAAAATGTGCTGGTGCACAGTGAGGAAAAGGGAAGAAGTACTTAGATACATAGAGGAAGAACGTAGCACCACCTCCACACCCAGAGGGCAAGAGGAGAGACGGGCTAACAGCGTCATAAAGGGGAGATTAATGGAGATAGTCTGATGGGGACCACCCTATCAATGAAGAGTGAATGGCAGACAGAGGACCCAGTCACAGAGAAAGGACCAGAGAAGAACATCGAGCCACCCGTCCGACTTCCCAGAGGAATGACTCACGAGAGTAAGCGGGAGGTGGCACTGGATGTGTCTGTGACACAGGTAAGTCAAGAGTGGTTGGTACATGACAATCCAGGCAATGGAAGCAGAGGACAAGCAGGCAGAAAATAGTGAGGAGGCAGCCAGTTTGCAACACCCACACTCCTCTTATTTCCTATTGAAACATGGCCACTTAATGTTCATCAAATTTTAAAAGCAAGAGTAAATATTGAGGAGGGGTGGGCGGAATATGCAGACTTTGATTCTACGGAATTACATTAAAATGACACCAGATTGTGGTTTCAAAACTTTAGAAATCAAACCACTGCATAATTTTTAATTCTGCCGGAGAAGGGCGGAATTTTAATGTATCAAGTAATTCCACTTTACAAGAATAATTCAGAATTATCAAAATTCCTCCAATTCCACAAGCGGAGTTAAAAATTTCACCCAGACCTAATTTTGCACTTTGAGGAATATTAAGAGATTAATCAAACAAGATTCTTGTTAAAGGGGCCATCCAGTGTAGAGCACAAAAAGACAGTTCTCTTTGCCCAGCCCTGCACCTCTAACCATCACCAATAGTAAGCATTCTAGAACGTTCTTTTGTGTGATGACGTCAGCTGAGGTTTTGAGATATGCTGTGACATTATTAACTGCCCATGTGACATCAGAGGTTCCCAAACAATTCACGCTATCCCTATTCACAAGCTGGGGCGTACGCATGGTTTAATGACACATTCTGCTCGTAGAGCTCCGGGGCCTGGTACCTGTATAAAGATGTTACACAAATTACTACGTTGAATTAACTCGCACCACTCATGGCATATCTGACTGTTGGACCCCCAGGCATGCACACACTCAACTACCATTTGTCCTTCGACAGGACATTCCTGAAAACACATTACCTTGACGATGTTGCGAAGTGTCAAGCTGCAGACATGAGGTGTCGAGTTATATACTGCAGCACGGTCCTTTCAAAGGAGGGCGGCATTCCACGCCCTGGAACAGCACAGCTTCTCCAGCCAGGCATGGAAACCACACCACAAAAAGATGCTGATTCGCAAAGTAAAGCTAGATCTTTTCCTGTGATAGTTGTAAGTAATAAATGGAACATCTTTTGACAAGGAAAGCGCGAGAGCACAGAGACGGAGACGGAGCCTACACATCCAATAAAACAGGACTGGAAATGTGCAAGGGACGCCTCGGCAGTAAAACAGCAGATTACAACCGGAAGAGAAAGCACGCTTCTGTGCAAGGAATGCCCTGCACGTGCCGCTGCTCAAACAAGCACGAAAGTGAAAGCTCATAAAAAGCACTCATGCTTGTGCTGGCATTGCGGGAGCGAGCAGCTTGTGCGCCGTTGCTCTCTCCCGCAAGGTGGATGCCACCACAAGCACGAGTGTGCTTGAAAAGGAGCAGACCGATTGCTAAAGGTTTTCTCCTAGAGCAGCGCATGCGCGCTGCCTAGGCGAGACCTAAAAAAAGGGGGGAGGGGTGTCTGTGTGTCTGTCTGTGTGTCTGTCTGTGTGTCTGTGTGTGTGTCTGTCTGTCTGTCTGTCCCTGGACACCCCCTGCCGCTGTTCACACTCATACCTATGGTTCAGACACACTATGAGCCACATTATGCAGAGGCCTGCCATACGAGTCATCAGCCGTACCCGTGCATACCTCAACGGAGAGGTACAAGACCTAAGGTCATGTGTGTGGGGGAGGGTGTCCTGGACCTCCCACTGTTCACACTCATACCTACGGTTCAGACACTATGGCCCGCATTGTCCACAGGCCTGCCACACGAGGCATCAGGCCTGCCTGTGCATACCTAGGCGGAGAGGCACAAGACCTGAGGTGAGGGTGGAGGGTCCTAGACTGCCCCCGCTGTTCACACTAATACCTACAGATCAGACACACGATGGCCTGCATTGTGCAGAGGACTGCCATACGAGCCATCAGACCTCCCTGAGCATAACTCAGCAGAGAGGTACAAGACCTAAGGTTGTGTGTGTGGGGGTGGGGGAGGGTGTCCTTGACCTCCCACTGTTCACACTCATACCTACGGCTCAGGCACACTATGGCCCACATTGTGCAGAGGCCTGCAATATGAGCCATGAGTCCTACCCGTGCATACCTCAGCGGAGAGGCGCAAGACCTACGGTGAGGTGTGGGTGGAGGAGGGGTCCTGGACCTCCCGCTGTCCACACTCATAGCTTTGGTTCAGACACGCTACGACACCCATTGCGCAGAGGCCTTCAATACGAGTCATTAGTCCGACCTGTGCATACCTCAGTGGAGAGGCACATGACTTAAGTTGTGCGGGTAGAGGGTCCTGGGCGGCCCGCTGTTCACATAGAAATACCCACAGTAGGGTAACGAGAGGCACACAATCCAAGCGGCGAGATCCAGGATATAAACCAAGGGCCCACAGGGCGCAGAGGCTTGACATATACCACAAAATACGGTAAGGCAAATGAGACACAGACAGGTCCATATTGGGAGATTCCCCAATTTTGGGAGACCTAAAGACCTTAATTATTCCTTTATGTGGTCAATGTAGGACCCTAATCAAAACTCTTGGAAATCAATTCAAAAATTTGAAAGATATGACCTCACACACCCCCTGTGAGTTATGCTTCATCATCGGCCATCCTACCTTACCACGGCATTCTCTAGTGGCGGGTCGGCTTCACCAATGAGGTAACTGGGAGCCTGTATGGAGGAGGGTTGGAGTGCGATCCACACAAAGATACAAGTTAAAAATACCAGGTACCCTCACTAAGAAGATACCTTTTATTTAATTATGAGGGTAACTAGATGATTAAAAAATGCGTTTGATGCCTCAGAGTCGTCATGATTCCTGCATCTAATAGGTCGACATGTTTCAGCCAATGGCCCCACACAGGGGCCAGGGATCCTATTCCTTAGATTCTTAGATCATACATTGCACACACAGAGCGGGCACATACACACATACACCATGCCCATTGGTATAATTCTTTTCTCCAGCTTGTTTTCTTTCGAAAAGGGTACTAGTATTAAGGACCATATAGTACATACCAAGTTTCAACACTATGGGGTCTCCCCCCGGTTACGGGCCAGATTGTTTATACACTGTATAGATTTATAAGTTAAACTGCACATTAGTGGGAACGTTTGGCCAGTTCAATGGAAAAAAAGCGGTCTGTAAATCACAGTGCACTATCACTTCATGCTTTAGTAATATATTTTTTAAAAGTGAGTTTTTAAGGTGAACTGAGAAACATTCCTGTCCCTGCCCTGATGGCAATGCTATTAGCGAACTAAGAGACAAGTCAGGGTTCATGTGTACCCTATAAGGGGGCTAGATTCTTATTATGCATGGAGCACACGTTTAGTCTATTAAATCAAACCAAATAAGATTTTTGGGTGCAGCAGAAATGCTTTACTGAAAGGATGACATAATGAGGCCAGTTTATGGGCAAAGTACATTACAGATAGGTCAAGTAGATTATTCAAGTCACTAGAGCTGCAGGTCTAGTAACATTTTTATGATTTTCCGAGGCTTGAATTGCCATCATTTTATCATAGCCAGAGATCACCAAGCAAGCATCCACTTGCCACCTTAGTCTGTTCACTCACTGCCCAGCTGCCTGGTATGCACTGTTCTTGCCCATCTACCAAGCTGGTATCAATGGCGGCCGCCACAAACAAAGGGTGGTGGGGCGAGGTTAATATATATATTTTTTTTAAAGAAGAACTTACTTTAAGCTGCGGTTGCCTCCCGCGTCATGCCTCCTGTGCTCTTCCTGCTGCCAGCAGACACTTGGACAGACTCCCTGTGGAATCCCTGTACTGCTCTCATGCTATGAGAGCAGCGCGGGGATTGGCCTGAGCGGGCTGAAAAGACGCTCCGCTCAGGTCAGGGAGTCTGTGGGGTTTCTCCAGCCCGGCTGTTCAATGCAACCGGGTTGGAGAAATCTAAGTGTGCATGTGTGTTTGGCCGGCCGGCTCAGGCTGGCCAAACACACATGTGCACTTAGAAGTGCACATAGCACTCCTCCTCCCATGCCCCAGCCCTGCCCTCCCATCATAGGCTGGCTCAGAGCCGGCAAATGAAAAATAAAACGATGATAGAACATCATTTTATTTTTCACTTGCTGGCTCTGAGCCACTGGGGCGACACTCCTTCGCCATTGTGAAGGAGCCGCACCTGACTGGCACTCACTCCTGCATGCCAACTAAGCAGAAATCCCCTCAGCTAGGCCACTGGGCACTGATCCTGCCCATCAATGATCAGCATGCCAAGTTGACATTCTACAGACCAGTCCATCAACCACCGCCGCACCCACATTACCCTACTTCACCCATTGGCCGCTGGTATTCAGTCACTTAGGCATCAACTGGGCCTGCACATCAACGATGCGGTTAATCCCTGATCATGCAGACATTGCCTCTACCTGCCTTTCAACCAGCTGGCATTGAGTTGGGATTCCAAAGATCATCCCGTCAACTAGTCGGCGTGCCGG
This sequence comes from Calotriton arnoldi, assembly GCA_963921515.1. Classification (NCBI taxonomy): domain Eukaryota; kingdom Metazoa; phylum Chordata; class Amphibia; order Caudata; family Salamandridae; genus Calotriton; species Calotriton arnoldi. The sequence goes on along the minus strand of CAWUFW010005505.1, from coordinate 1,293,948 downwards.
ACGACTAAGCCTGCAATGGTACAACCTGCCCATGTACCAAGGTGTCATCCACTCACCCCGTACACCAAGCTGGTGACCATTTGCCCAGTCTACAGATCACGTTGGCACATCCTGTTTATGCATGGCATTGTCTCATCCTATATAAGCACGCATCAAGAAGGCCTGCACATCAACTAAGCTGGTATCCACTCGTCCAGCATGCGGATCTGCCCTCTAAATGCCCATTTTCCTCCCTGCGTCCACTCACCGTGCCAGTAAGCTATGGTGGCACTGCTCGTCTGCCTTTCTCTTAATAGCATCCACTCTCCACGCCGACTGACCAATCACAGACCTCTCAAGTTCTGTGTTCCATGCGTGAGTGGCTCATCTAGAGCAGGTTTATTCTTTGCATCGTGCATTATGGGACTTGCAGTCCTGACTCTACAATGGGATATACAGCACTACAAATCCCAGACTGGAAAGGAAAAAAACTGCCGTGAATGACCTTCTCGCGCATGAAACTAGCACCCCGAGAGTTCTGCTGCTGTCAGGCTGACATCCCCTTCCCTTCAGACCCGCACCCCAGACCTCTGAAAGTGCACTTCTATTATGGGCTACATTGAAGGTACACACAGCACAAGAGAGCATAACTAACCGGAAAGCACAAAATTCACTGCCACACAAATCCCTTCCTGGTTTTAGAAGCAAGCGTACAGCACATTTGTCGCTTCAACGCGCTTATTTGTAAAGCAGAGCGAAGGTGGGACGACACGTTCTTTCCTCAGCAGCAGTAGGTGCCCACGAGGCTTGTAGCAGCTGCAGTAGTTACAGAGTGACAACGCGAGTGTTGTGGGAAGAAGCCGAGGCCCAGCTTTCCTTCAGCTGCTGAGTGTTTCCTCCAGGGACAAGCGATCTACATCCTTGGCAGGCTTTCCGAGAGTGTTTCCAACACGAACGACTTCCTGTTCCCACATCTGAGACTCGCTTCAGCCCCCGTAATGTTTTTGCACAGAGGACGCCCCTGCCCAGGCCTCGCCCTGTAAAAACCACTCTACTGGACTTCAAACATGAAGGGGACACCAAGGTGGGACCCTGGAGTGCGCCCAGCCCGCGGGATAACTGTTTGCACTGCCCGTCAACACACACTTTGGCGTGCTTTCTGCAGGGAGACTTCACGCATTGTTTTGTCTTTTGTTTGCTATTTATTTATAAAGTGCTGATACGCAACAGGCGACTCTTCGGAGCGCTCAACACAAATTACATTACTTTGAGCCAGAATAGTTATACAAAGCAGATCATACAAAAAACTTCACTAACAGAACAAGAGACAACAAAACAAGCAATACAAGCACAGGACAGTAAACTACAGAAGCCTGAAAGGTATGTGTCCCTATTGTGAACACATGCAAATGTACAGCGAATGACTTCAGAGGAAGGAGTGCATAGTGCGCTCACTCCGGTACCCAGCTGACATCAAAAACCCCAAAAAACATACCCTAAAAGAGACAAACAACAAGCGCTCGCCAGGCAGCCGCTGTTTATTTTTGCATCGCGCTTTCACATTAAAGTGAAAGCGAGATGCAAAAATAAACATGCAGCGCCATGTCGCCTTTTTTGTCCGGCCCATCCGGACTGGATCGCACGGCTTGTTGACATAAGCGATAAGAAACTGCTTCACGACAGCCGTGAAGCAGGCGATCCAGTCCGGACGGGCCGGACCAAAAAGCCAAAGGGAGGCAACCCATTTAGCTCATTTCCAATGGCAGGCCACCGTTTAGCAAAAACGGTGACGCCAGCCAATGGAAATGAGGTGCGGGGCTTAAAGCCCTTTTCTAAAAGTACTCACCAGCAATAAATCTCGCCGAGCGAGCTGAGCATGTGCGCAGCAACGCTAGGCGAGACCTAAAAAGGATTGGTGAACATAAATCCAACATCAGACTGTCCAAATAAGCTGCGCCTCTAGTTAGCCATTGGAGAGAGGCCAACCACACTGAGGGAGACCTTAGGTGGTCGATCCTGGAAAAAGTTCTACCTCAACTGGGAAGGGATACAGTTGCCACCCACAGAAAAAGAGAAGTGTTCTGGATTTTAACTCTTAATACTAAAGACAAAGGTCTTAATGAACTCCTACCATGGGAGAATGCCATCTTAGAATAATCCGGGCTCCTCCCTTTCTTCTTGGCCTATCTGCTGCCTCTCCCGATGTGACCTCCCGCCTTTTTTGTATTCGGCTGTTGCCCGGCCGGGCACTGCCACCTGTCTATTCTTATTCTGCCCCCCGTTGCCCTATCTTATATCTGTTGTGATAGGCTTTGGCAAGGTTCGTTATTTTTTATGTTTTTTTCTTTATGGTTTTGTAGGCTTTTTATATTTATCTGCTTTATGTTTATGTACGGCGACATGGTTATTCAGTTCTTTTTTTGCCTTTTATCTTGTTTTGTGTTTACTATGTCGGAACCTATGTGGCTCTGTTTCTGATGACCTCGGGTTCTGATTCTTGTATTCTCTTGCTCAGTTTGCAAATTTTTTGTTTATCCCACTCGACCCGTGGAATTAGTTGTTTCAGCCCTTATTTATCGTTTAGCCAACTCTCCTAGGCCTTTGGCCCCTTACCCTGTTGTCATTTGCGATTCGGATTTTACCCCTGTTATACTTGCAACCTGTGCCTATTCTATCATGGCGCTGCCGGTATGGTCTTTCTTCCATTCTCTTCTGTGACTTTGACGCGGGTGAGGAGCGTTCTTGCATTCCTGACGCACGTACGTCAGTATACGATCGTTAGCGTCCATTTAAATACCCGTCTTGTTTGATTTGAGCTTCTGCTACTTGGCAATCTTGCTACTACGACGGTCGATTCCCGTACCAGCCGAAGGCGCTGGACGGGTAATGGACCTCTCCTCTTGTATCTAGGGTAAGTTCTTTCTAAGGGCATTAGCTAACTTGTTGGCCCTGTACAGCCCGGTAATCCGACTTACTTGCTCCCTGGGCTGGACCCGGCCACCGTGCTCCTTCTTACATGCTGTACATGTAAGGACCGGTGTTTCTCTCACTTAGCGCTAGTTAGTGCATGCTAGGTTCATGTACAGTACTCTGGCCCTAGCGGGAATCTCACCTCTGTTAGACCTTAGTGTAACCCTGTACTAGGTCGGGCTGCGGCGCTGCAGTCCTCGTGCAGTCTCCATTACCTTCACAGAGGCGGCGCGTGGTAGACCGGTGATCTGTAGATATTTAGGTTTGCCTCCTGCACTCTGGCCCCAGCGGGTGTTTCCCTGCTTTTGGAATCAGCACATTCCCGTGAAGGGCCAGTTTGTTTGTTTATGCATCCCTGCTGCCTCTCCTGGATCGTGCATACAACGCAGGTCTTGCAACATACGGTCAGCCAAAACATCTTTGTACTAGGGCTTATGCCTTTTTATCTTGCATTTTAGGCTCATCAGTGTTTACATTATGGACTATTAGTCTTTGCATATTCCCCGTCCTATTCCAGAGAGGACCAGCGGCTTCAACGAGGGATCACGTTATCCTCTGAACCTCGAGTGCTCTACTTGGTGTCCTGCTCCGGAGGACTTTTATACTCTCCCCTCCTGACTCAGGGACTGGGTCCACAGATCTCGGTGGTAAGCTCTCGTCTTACCCTTTGTGTATTTTTATTGTTAAGATATTTCCTTTGGGATTATATTGACCGCAGCTTTTCTTATGTTTGTTATCTGGCTTCTTCAGGCTCTGGCTATGAGCCTCTTCATCGTCTACCTACCAGTGACGTTTTTTGCCATCTTCTTGTTCCTACCAGGTAGAAAATTCATTTTTGTTAAAGGGCTGTCACCTTGTCATAAGTCGTCTTTTTTCTTGGGCTTGTTTCAATCACTGTTCCTACGAGTGTGTGAGCATGTTAACTTAGATCACTTGTTTTCTCTTCTGGCACGGGTGTGTGACACAGTGGTGTTGGTGCTATCTTAACTTATATTAGATTTACCGGTTGTTGTAATTCTTGTTTCTTCTCGTGTGCACGTTCTCTTTTTACTTATTATTGTTAGCATATGTAGCTGTCATGAACCTGTGTTTTTCTCTCCACGCTGTGCTGGGAAAAAGTTGTGCTCATCCATGGCACCCAGCACTGTATTATTGTATTTTATATAATGTTTCCATTTTTTGTTTTCCCAGGCGCGTCCTCCCTTGCTTGTATCTGACCATTGCGCCCTGAAGAAGGTGAGACCCATATCGGGGTCACCCACCAAAACACGCGTCGGCGCTGGAGCTTCCTAGTCAACTTGTCAGTTTTCCTGTATTTATCAATATGTTGAGAAAAAATGGAATTTCAAAAATGAATTGTATTATGAACTGTTTTTTTCATTGATTGATTAACTCTGAATTTGACCTAAGTGTTCCATCTTTATTGACCTGACAGAGTCATCAATTGTCACATGTTGAGAGGGGGGGGGTCTTGCTTCCATGAATATATATATTGCTATTTGGAAAGTTGTGAACCCTTATTTTGTAGGACGTTTGAGTATGTATGGGTATGCTTTTGTTGGTATGACCGATTGTGTAGGTGTGGTGTAGGATGCGCTTGGGCTATTTATGGTACATTATTTACTGTGTTTTCATACAATTGCAATATTATATTTATTGAATAAATTTGATATTTTTTGGTACCCATGTATTTGTGGATTACATTTTGCAAGGCCAGTGTTTCATGTTTGTGATACTATTATCAGTGACGATTAGCACTCTGGACGATGTACACAGGCAGAGAAATTTTGTTCTGATCGTAAGCTGAGTAGAAGGAAACACATTGGAATGTCCTTCAGCATACAAATCCATGCATATAATCTTCATATCATTGACTACGACATCATTGTAATGTTTTATATCCAAAGGGATAAAAGAAAGAGGGACCTCTGGCTCCTTCCTGTGTAGACCACAACAGTGTACAAGGGATGTATGGTCAAGGCAGTTTCAAGCTTTCCTTTCCTGGAGTTTTAGGTGCCCTATGTCTTTACACACTGTTTCTTATTTTGTAGCATTTTCTTTCGTTTCACAGCTTCCTTCTAGTCTGCTGTTGCTGATTCCACTCTTCTTCCAAGCATTGCCAGCTGCTGGGTCTTGATTAGCACAAGGCCTGCTCTCACTGCCCTACCTAGGTCTGGTGTGCTAATGCTCAGTCTGGGTTGGTGCTAGGCCTTCTCTTTTAGGCCCCTCTTACCTGCATCACTTTGCAGAGGACTGGAGTGGACAGCATAGTTCAGAATATCTGACTGAGGCCTTGCATTGACCGGCCTTATGTTTACAAATAACTGAACACTAATGTTCCTAACCCTGTCCGTCACCACCATCCAGCGGTACCAGACCACCTTATCCTCTTTAGGTAGGTACACCTGCCTTATATTTTACTCTCCCCTGCAATGGTAGGCAGTAAAAACGCTCCAGGGCCGGTCTACGCTGGCATTGGAGCTGGCTCACTTAATTAGTCAATCTGTTGCATGCACCACAGCTTCAAAAAGGGGCAAATGACTTGATGCACAGAAGAAGGTCCTGATGTTGAAGGATGCCCAAGAGCAGTGATGCTCATGAGTGCATTAATAAGCAGTGCCACCAGAGACTGAGGGGATGTATCACTGTGTGTGGTTATACATAAGTCTACAATCCCAGGAAGGGCCAAGGAAATGCAAAAAATATGAGCATCAAGAAGGTCGAGACTGGTGGCAATTAAAATTTAATAGATCTACATTTGAATGAGCAGCAATCACCTTTAATGTCTGAGAAGCCCTAAAGGTGTTCAAATGAAATTTCTGATTGCATGAAATTACGCTTCGGATATTATTGCATTGCCCTGAGATGCACATTCACATTAAATTAATCACAATTCCTACACTGAAAATGAGAGCGAAAGAGAGGAAACGAAACAACATTTTTTAAATTGGTACAAAGCCGGGGAAGTATGTAAGCTCACACCAAACCAAGTGGCCATTGTCAACAGAAGCGACAGGCTCCAAAGTGCAACCAATCACACTTGTCCCCACTACAAGCCAATAGGTTGGTCTGTCCGCGTGGTCCAATAAAGGGAATTATAGGCATTTTCTGAGGATATTTAAAAGGCATTCAGCTCAATGTGACAGGCAGGACTCTTCCTACTGTGTCTGCGAAGAGGCATGGAGAAGGTGAGCAACGTAAGCAAAGGAATGCACTGTCGAGTTGTGGGCCCTAGGCCCACATGATGCACAGGGAGTATGCTTAGTGAACTGTCCACGAGCATGCGCACTTGGGCACTTTTATTAGCAAGCCCACGTCACTCGTGACGCCTGTGTTGGATGGGTGTGGGGCGTGAGTGCGGCCATCCCTCAAGGGAGTGGCTGGTAAAACAAGTGCCTGCTGAGACACTAGAACGTAGGGATGGGGAATAAGACCCCAGAGCAGACCATGAGGCTGACCTCGGACCAGTGCTATTCATCAAGTTCGTGACTGAAGAAGCAGTGACCTTGAGAACATCTGTTATCAGGAAGGGTTATAAAGATGACAGCTGCCAGCTTGTCCTAAGAGAAGCAGGACTGCGATATCAGTCTGAACGTACTGCAAGAGCACTGATGCTTAACTGAGGGACACCTTCACTGTCCACTGATTCACAGTACAGGGTACTTGAATGCAGGCCCGGTTCTAGCGGGTGGGCCGGGTGGGCCAGGCCCACCCAAACATGAGCCTTGGGCGTCGGATTGGCAAGAGGGGCATTCGGCCGGTACCTGAGGCCCAGTGCCCGAAGCTTGATGTGAGCCGTTTTTTCCCCCATCGGTGTTCGGGCTGGCTCTCCTGATCCCAATTCAAGAGGCTGCTGCAGCCTCTGCGCAGCCCAGCACAGATTATCGCGGCCCATTGTCACATATAGAATGACAATGGGCCAAACCCAGCAGTCACAGCATGTGGTGGGAGCTTCCGCCCTGGCCTTAGGGTATGACAGTGAGGCCTCACACGGGAGATGCTGCTACTGCGGGCCAGAGTTTTCACTCCCCTTGGAACAGAAAGTGATGGGGGCAATAAACAGGGTTTTGCTCCCTTCCTCCTCGCAGTGGATGGCTGGCCCGACTCCAATTCATGCTGGCCAGGCAAGGCATCCTCACTGCTCTACCAACCTCCCACCTAAAACTCAGTATTTAACCAGAAAGCAACCCCCACGTCTGGCTCTTTATCTTTCATAGTGCCCTGTACCTGGCATTCTTTAATCCCCTGTCGGCCTCCCAGGAGGGCACCTCCCCTGTTCGCACCAGCCCTAACCCCTGGGCCTCATTGTCCTGCAGGAGGCTTCAAAACAAAGGGGATTTTAAACGCAAATTGAAAAAAGCTTCGAATACAATTGTCACCGAGAGTAATCTGTGAGAAGTAACAGAAAGCAAGCATTTTCTACACGTATTGTTTTAGTTTTGTTACAATTATTTTTAGCCGGTATTTCCTGTGGGGCGGTGCGTAGCTCCGAAAAACAACCCAGATTGGTGTAAAGAACAGGAAGCGAGGTACCTACATAGAACAATATGGCTTGTGGTCAGGTTCAGATAGAGTTATATAAATTAGGATGTGATTGGGGGGCGGGCTTTTTAAAACGTAGTGCAATGGGATTTTCCTTAGCCTAGAATCACACGGTTTGTTTGGGTTAAGTAGCACCGAGATTAGAACGCAGCTCGTCACTTGAATGTAAATATACAACTTGTCCGTGTGACGGTCATTACGAATTTCCGAGCAAGCAGGGGTTAGACGGTTTAAATAAACAATACAGAAAGGTTATATACACCCGATATGCAACAGACATGTAATTGAACAAAAGGAACATTGACGACTTTTAAAAATTGGAATATGCGTGAATAATAACCCATGTTCACAAAAATAAACACCTCGTTAAAACCATTCTAGAATAGATTACTATACAATCATCGTTACATTTGTATGGCGGTACCGTGGGTTGAGCACCAGCTGACCCCATGTCACAATGATCCTGACCAGGGCTGTTGTTAAAGACGGCAATGCATTCTGGTACTCGTAGTTTTGATTTCATCAAGGAGCCCAATAAACTCAACTACCAGATTACAAACGTTTGAAGAAGGAAAAGCCAGGCCTGGAGCATCGTGTCCTTGTGGTAGTCACTAAGAAGTCTGAGGCCAAAGTCCAGATTTCGCCATTCGTATGTTTTGTGACCAAGCATAATTATTTGACCTCTCCAATTCACTTGGGTGAACTGTAAACTTATCTACTAACTATACTGAAAGCTGGTAGCATGCTTGAGTCGTACCACGCGCGCAGTGAACAGATTGTCTTTTTTTGCGAAGTCACTTATTGAATGAGCAATTAACTCGGCATACGTGTTGCATGCCTCAGCTGCCTTGTTTCCTCCTCTCTAGTCACACTGAGCATGAATTACAAACTGAGTAACAGTAACAAGCATTTGAAATGCAATAGGTCTCGCATTTACGCAAGTTTGAGCTATTGGCATTGTAAATAACAATGCCTTTTTTTTATGTTTTGGTTTTTAAAACATAAATAAAAGGCATTGCCATTTACAATGCCAATAGCTTAAACTCGCGTAAATGCGAGACCTATTGCATTGCAAATGCTTGTTATCATTATCATGACGATGGATGTAAGGCAACAATAAAAATGTCCAGATAACTGGTGATTAATGATCCTGCTGGAGAGCAATCCTTTGTTGGTAGTTTTGAAATGCAGATAAACTGTATTTTATGTGGTTACTATCTTTGTCACAGTGATTCTTGTGTTACTTGCAGTTCAGAAGTTACAATCCTTACATAGGACAGTGACCTATGAACTGTCATCAAAGAGGTGCATACAAACCTGAATGGTTTAGTTAGAACTTCACATTTTTTTGTGTTGCGATATAGTTAGAACTTCCTCAGTCTTTCATTATTCTAATGTTGCTAAAAAGAGTTAGCTTGGGCAGATATACATTTTTATTAGTAAAGCCAACCCACCAACCATTGGGGTATGCTTTAAATCCTGAGTTTGTGCTTCTCCAGACCACACCCTCTTAAAATATACTGCCCACCAGTATGGATGACGTGAGTCCTACACCTTATAATCCTCATTGGCTTATGTGACATTCCCTATAGACTGATTTACCTACTTGTATGATTCATTATCTCTGTATAATGTGTGCGTGATGTAAAGTACTGTGACACCCTACACTGATATGAGTAACGCTATACAACAAATGAAATGCATATGAGATAGGGGCTACAGAGAGATGAAGGGCACTGTTGGAGGGTGGTAGTAATGGTATCTACGGAGAAAGAGGTCATTGGTGGGGCATCAAACAAGACTTTCGCACTAGTGCTAAAGCCTGCCCTGTCATGCCCTTTCTGTTTTTTGTTTATTTAATTAGCAGTCAGGTCATGAGTGCACAATGACTGTTTGGTCGGCCCTCTGGGGCCGCCCAAACTAGTCATGCCCACTCTGCCCTTCTCCATGCAGGGTGCATTGGTTGCAATGCAGCCTGCATGGAGAACATGGCCTCCACATAAGCCCCTGGCTGGGCGGCGTCCCGACCAATCACAACACTGCTTGCAGCATTGTGATTGGCTTTGGGGAGGGAGCCTGGCTGCCTGCATCCTGTTTTTGCCGGAGGCAGGAGAGCAGGAGCCGAGAAGACGTGGGACCCGGCCGGCGGAAAGGTAAGCTACATTTTTTTTTAATGAATATTATTAAATTAAACCCCTGCGTGATCCCGCCCCGTGTGAACCCCCTGCCCCCTCTCCCTCCCCCGCGAGTCATGCCAGCCACGACTGCCGCAGTGGCCCACCTGAATGCACCATTGGCCCACCCAAATACAAATTCCTGGAGCCGGGCCTGCTTGAATGATAGTTCAGGTATGTGCCTGGCCAGAAGAGGTGAAACCTGTACTGTAAACTATAATCCCACTTCTCTAATATTATTCCAGACACAATGACATAGCGCCTGGTCTGAAATAAACAAAGCAAAAAGGATCCTCAGGGGAAAAGCGTCTTGTGAGAGTTTTGTGCTATAAACGTTTTGAGTTATAGATGAGTGATAGGGACTAACCAGATGTTTTTCAGCTAGGGGTTCTGAGTGGTAGGGAGAGGAGTGTGACGTTCGCACGTGCACATTCTGTTCTACACAAGGCCCTGAAAGTCCCCAGGCACGTGGTTGCATGTCCCCTTTCCCTGTACACACACAGACTGCTGTCTGGCGGCTGAGTGAGCCCACAGCTGGATGTCTGAGGATGGGGTTCAGTTTTGTGATCTACTAACCTCGTGCAACAACGTCCCTGCTCCATGTTCAGAAACAGGTTGAACGTTTTTTGGATGTTTTTCAATAAATGCGACACGTGTTTGATTTCCAGTGAGCTACTAATGCAGCTAAAGAGACAATAAATGCACTGATTACTGTGGAAGCTTCCCACATCCTAGAGGCCGAGGCCTACAACGTAGCTGCCAATAGCGCAGCAGGTGCCGCTGCACCGGGGCCTGCAGCGGTGAGGGGCTCATTCTGCACCAGTTATGGTTGTCGTTTTGCTACTCAGCTCAGGGTAAGGCAGCCATGTTTTCTTGGTTGCATTAGGGTCCATGGTGTCCTTGCTATCTCAGTGGCCTTCGCCAGGAAAACAATAACAACTCAGGAATCAAAATAGTCTAAAAGTGTTAATTAAAATAAGCACAGTGACGTTTTAAACTCACCAGGGGAACCTACATACATCCCGATATTAGCATTATGTAAACAAGTTAAGCATTTATATTTTCTAAAGAAGTTACCTTCCTAAAACCAAGAGAGGTGAACCCCACTAGCCAAAGAAACACATTCACATAGATAATTTAGCACCTGATAATACCACATAAAAGAGGCCGCACAAAGCAGAATATTACACAGTGTTGCTGTGCTATTTATTATAACACTGTGACCCTGATTACAAATCATGGATCACATTCTGATCCCTGCACAATTTACAGCAGCTTGAGCAGGATAAGTCTTCTGAGTTGTGGGCCAATGGGATTTACCGACAGTGGTAGACAGCTCCCCCCCATCCAACCTACGGGTAATCAGGCCTGAAAGGAAGCAAACACTCATCCTGTTGTTCTCGAGCTTTGAAAGCAATTACCTGCACAAAGACAATCAAAGCATGCCTATGCATGTGAGGAAGCATTAACATGCTGTACAACATGGCTAAAAACAATGAGAGAGGCAATAGTTCTCATAGGTGTGATCTATTGGCTTTGCCAATCCTTGTTGTGTACTCCGTTACTATCATTGACCACCACGTGGGATCTCCTTTCAGTTCTCCTATGCAGTGGTCTACTTGATATATTGGAGGGGCCTCTCGGTGCTAAACAGAGAATGTAAACCCTCTCCAGTGCCTTTGTGGAACTCTAGAAGTGCACAGGTCGCGCACTTCAGGTCCCGTGCCGTCTTCTGGGCTGACTCCATCATCAGCCAACCATGACACGGATCACACAACTTACTTTGCCGGTTGACTACCCTCACAGGAGTAGCTCTGATGTTTACAGCATGCCAACGGCTATTTCTAATTCTGCGTAGAAATACGAATCCTCAAAAATGCCGGAGGCGATACTATGTTTATGGGATTTATAAAGCGCATGGCTGCCCAAGGGCTTCCCAGCGCTGTGGAGAGAGGGAAATTGTAAGAGGGTTTGAGTCATCATGGGAACAGCCATGTCTTTAGTTTTTCCTGAAGCTGAGTTCATCTTTTAACAATCTCATTTCCTTGGTCATGGAGTTCCAAAGCTTCGGAACAAGGTGTGAGAATGCTCTTCCACCCCATCTTGATTTTTTTCATTCTCGACGTCTTCATGAGATGGTCTGATGATGATCTGAGAGATCTCTTAGGCACATATGGGGAGATACGTGTCCTAATCAAGGCTGGGCCCCTGTCATTCATAGCTTTGTGAGCCAGACATAGAGATTTGAATTTTACCCTAGCTTGGATGGGCAGCCAGTGGAGCTGTTTCAGAGAAGCTTTCACTGACTCTTGTTTGGGTATTTTTAGGAGTAGCCTAGCTGCTGCATTTTGAACCACCTGCAGTCTGTTCACCGCATATTTTGGGGAGCCCAGATACAGGGAGTTGCCGTAGTCCAGTTGAGAGACTGCCAGAGCCTCTACCACAGTTCTCTGTGTCTGTTCTGGAATAAGTGTTAAAATCTTGCGGATCATTCGGAGTATACCAAAGCAGGTAGCTGCTAGTTTTATTGCTTGTGTTTCCATAGAAAGATTGTGATCCAGCCACATCCCCAAATTTATTTTTGAACCTTTGGGGATGGGACTCAGTTCTTGAGGCCAGCTGATTGTACTCCAGGGCCAGGGATTGTTTCCCAGGAGCATTAGTTCAGTTTTATCACCATTCAGCTTAAGGCTGCAGCTGGCCATCCATCTGGCTACTTTTTCCATGCAAGGAACCAGTTGGCTGTAGTTGGAATTGGGGCCCTCCGACATAGATACTACAAGTTGTGTGTCATCTGCGCAATTGATAGGCCATACTCCTGTACAATGTTGGCCAATGGATGCATGTATAAGTTAAATAAAGTGGGGCTGAGAGCAGATCCCTGCAGGACTCCGCATGTGACCTGCAATACATCTGAAAGGTAAGTAGATTCCATTATCTGGAATCAATCAATCAGGGGAACTGTAAGCGCGCTACTCATCCGTGAGGGTCTCAAGGCGCTGGGGGGAAGGATAGTGGGGGGGGCGGGGTAAGCAGCTCCATTCAGTCGAAAAGCCAGGTCTTGAGCATCTTCCTGAAGATGTTCAGGGAGGGGGCACGTCTGATGTTGAGCGGGAGCTCGTTCCAGGTCTTGGCTGCGATGTAGGAGAAGGTTCTTCCACCTGTTCTGGCTCTGCAGATGCGCGGGGTTTCGGCGAGGGCGAGGTCGGCAGATCGGAGGTTTCTCTTGGGTACGTGGAAGGAGATTCTCTCGTTGAGGTATTGGGGTCCAGTGTTGTGGAGGCATTTGTAGGCGTGAGTGAGTATCTTGAAAGTGACTCTCTTCTCAACGGGGAGCCAGTGGAGGTTCCGTAGGTGTTGGGTGGTGTGTTCGTGTTGAGGAATGCCGAGGACGAGTCTGGCTGCGGTGTTCTGTATGGTGTGGAGCTTGTGGAGCAGAGACTTGTTGATCCCGGCGTAGAGGGCATTTCCGTAGTCCAGTCTGCTGGTTATGAGCGTGTGGATGACGGCCTTCCTTGATTCGGGGGGGATCCACTTGAAGGTCTTTCGGAGGATCGGAGGGTGTTGAAACAGCTGGAGGCGACGGCATTGACCTGTCGGGTAATGGAGAGGGGGGAGTCGAGTACGATGCCGAGGTTTCGGGCGTGGTTCGTGGGTGTGGGGGGGCTGCCGAGGGCGGTAGGCCATCAGGTGTTGTCCCATGCCGAGGGGGAGGGTCCGAGGGCGAGGACTTCTGTCTTCTCCGAGTTGAGCTTCAGGCAGTTTCTGCTCATCCAGGATGCGACGTCCTTCATTCCTTCCTGTAAGTTGAGTCTGTTGGTGATTGGGTCCTTGGTGAGGGAGAGGATGAGCTGGGTGTCGGCGGCGTAGGATACTATGCTGAGTCCGTGCTGTCTGACAATGGCGGTTCTCATAGGTGTGATCTATTGGCTTTGCCAATCCTTGTTGTGTACTCCGTTACTATCATTGACCACCACGTGGGATCTCCTTTCAGTTCTCCTATGCAGTGGTCTACTTGATATATTGGAGGGGCCTCTCGGTGCTAAACAGAGAATGTAAACCCTCTCCAGTGCCTTTGTGGAACTCTAGAAGTGCACAGGTCGCGCACTTCAGGTCCCGTGCCGTCTTCTGGGCTGACTCCATCATCAGCCAACCATGACACGGATCACACAACTTACTTTGCCGGTTGACTACCCTCACAGGAGTAGCTCTGATGTTTACAGCATGCCAACGGCTATTTCTAATTCTGCTGGCAGTTGTTGTTCCTTCCGGGGATGAGTGCGAGGAGGGCAGCAGAGTTGTAGCGGTGGGAGGTCACAGATCCGATGCTCCTGGCGCTGGCCGCAGTCGGGTCGCGGACGGGCGCAGACGGGCTTGCCTTTGCTGCACCATCAGCGCGCCAGCGGCTCGCCCGCTGCGCGGCCACACAGCGACTGCCATTAAGTAGGGAAGGGGGTAGGGAAGCGCAGCTTGAAGGTGGGAGCGGGAACCGGCAGGGGGGGAGGGGCCACGGGGGCAGCAGCGGCGGAAAAAGGGCACGGAGAGCAACGGGCACAGAAGGCAGAAAATGGCAAAATTAACACACAGGCACAGGTACAATAACAAGACAAGCACAATAACAAGACCGTGAAGAAGCTACAAGGAAGACAGAAAAACGGGCACAGAAAGACAGAAAAACGGCACAAACACAGAGACAGACAGCAGCGGCCAGCAGAAGAGCAAGGCTCTCCAACTGGACCACCAGGGATGAGGCGCAGGCAGGAGCCTCGGGTGGAGGAGGGCCCGAACACCTACCTGCGCAGGGGCAGCAGCAACAGCACTACCGCGGAGCTGCTCGGGGAGGGAGCAGGTCTCTGATCTGTCGCTTAGAAATGAGGTGAGCCACTGAAGGGCACTATCCCGAATGCCGGCCTCCTTCAGCCTGTGTATCAGGGTGATGTGGTCCACGGTGTTGAATGCCTCACTTAGGTCGAGAAGCAGGATTGCGGCGGCACCCCCTTGATCAACTATTCCTTTAAGTTCCTCGGTGACCACCAGTAGAGCTGACTTCGTGCTATGTTGCGGCCGAAAGCCCATTTGAGTCTTGTGTAAGATATTATTCTCCTACAGAAACTGTGAGAGGGTGTGATTAACGTGCTTTTCCACTATTTTTCCCAAAATGGGTAATAGTGATATGGGGCGGAAGTTCCCCAGTACCGTAGAGTCTAAGTGGGGTTTCTTCAGTAGGGGTCTGACTATAGCATGCTTCCATTTTTTGGGGAATATCCCTGTTTTGAGAGAGAGAGAGATAGAAGCTCCGCTGTAGTGGACAATGTGGTGTCCCCGCCCTGAAGTAAGATATGTGGAGGTACAGGGTCTTGGGGAGCCTGATTTGATATTTCGCAAGAGCGTGCTGGTGGTTTCCTTACTTAATGCAGGGAAGTGATCTAAGGCTAGCCCTGTTACCTGTTCCATATGGTCAACTCCTGGAGAATGATCTACCCTACCATGATAATTGTTCTCTTGCAGAGAGTTGTAGATGTTCTCCACCTTGTTTTTAAAGAAGGTGGCGAGCTCGTTACATCTCTCCTTTGAGGATTGGTGAGGGGTAACAACTTGCTCTATAGTAGTGAGAGATTTGACGATCTTAAAGAGTTCTCTAGGAGAATTGGACGCCAAACTAATTTTCTCCTCAAAATGTTTGGCTTGTGCTAATTTGATTTCATTGTGATAGTGTCTGATGGCCTTCTTGTACCAGGACTTAAAAGGTCGGGATCATATGTTTTCCTCCAGTTTCTCTCAATTGTTTTGCAGGTTTTTACCAAGGAGGCTAAATACTTAGTGAACCATGCTGCTTTTTACAAGTGCAGTGTACTCTTCGTCTAGCTTTCTGAATACATTGGTCAGCTGTTTGGTTAATCCAATCCGACCAAATTATATCGGCCTCATCTAGATTTCCTGTTAGGACGAGGATGGAGGATTCTAGAGCTTTAACCACACTGTCCGGAATAAGTATTGGCCATTTCCTGCCTACCTTCATGCTGCTATTGGACACAGTTTGTGTATGTGTTTTTACCAATGAAACGGAATGAGGCAGTGGTCTGAGCATGGAACTGGGATAGGTGAATACACCTCGATTTTGGGGTCATTGGAGAAGATGGCAACGAGGGTATGCCCGTTTTCATGTGTAGCGGTTTCCACCCGTTGAATAAGTTACATTGCTTCCATATCTTGTAGAGGTCTTCTGGTGGATGGGTTGTTATGAAAGTTAAGGTCACTGAGCACAGTCCCGCATCCTTTGCTAACAATGTTGCTGTCTATGAGGTCAGGGAAGACCTCTAGAAATGTGCTACATGGTTCTGGTGGCCTATAGGTGAGAATCCCTGCTATAGGTGAGATTCCCTGCTAAAGGAGATCTCCTCCATAGGCAGCACAATCTCCAGACTTGACATTAAGATCTCCAACCTGTCCATGACGGAAAAGTCAATCTGGAATGACCTCTTGCTGTCTGTCAGCATCTTGATACATTCGAGAAGAGGCTGTATGATCTGGAGAAGCGACAGGGCAACATCTCATAGTGGGGTCAGGACATCTGCTATTAGAAATGCAATGTATCAGATTTTGAGGACCGTTCAAGGTGGGAATACCTGAAAAGATAGAAAAGAAAAACAGAGTCCTTCCTGAGGGATCTACTACAGAAAATGCTGACTGTCATATTTACATTCATTAGAATTCCAGAGGGCTTATCGCAAAAAAACTGATAATCCTGTGACTGGAAACCATCCCAACCCATTGTTGCATGATTCCTTCCACATAAAAAAGGCTGCCAAGAAGAGGAGTGCCCTTCCTGGTTAATGTCTGTTCGATCCATGTTTCATTAGTGTTCGTCGGATAATAACGAAAATGTTCCTGGCACTATGACCTAAGCTGAACAATGGGACATCGAATATGGGTTGTTTGACCCAGCAGTCATGATTATCACTATTGGTGGAAAGAATAGTGAGTACTCCGTACTCGACCATGAAGACTTACTGGAAATGCCGGACAACAATACCATGGATACGGGGCCTAGCCTAGCTACCCCAAGATGCCCACACCCCTGGCAACCTCATCGCTCCCATGATAAACCGATGGAGAAACCCCGCAGATAATCTGAGAAGCAGCATACACCAAGTTGTAGGTATCTTAGTGAAGGATATGGACAAATACAAATCACTACTCAAGAGTGACCATAAGTCGAGTGACTAATATTCCAGTGGCCTTCAATGATGTGGCTGACAATCTCAGTGCAACCTTGCCATCTGCTCTGGAGGGCCTTTGGCGCCTACACTGGCCCTCTGACATTCTGCTACTGGAATGCATAAGAACTCGCTACCAATGATTCAGGTTTCATGCGAGTATACTCAAACCTGTGCTAATTGTATATGCCTTGTGTGTCTTCCATCCCACCCAAGATGCTTGTTATGTATTATGTTTCTGTCTAGCATTTGGTGTATGGCTGGATATGGTACTATACCCAACTATCAATACTATGACATATCATTATTATAAAGCCCAATCTTAGTACATTGTCCATTATGAGGCATCCAACCATTCCTTAGTAGTTAGCTCAGACCCTGAGCCACTGACACACTGCAATGTCTTTGACCAACTACCCCCAACTGTTTGACTTTGCCTATTGATCCATACCTGTCCCGAATTTCCCCTTTGGAAGGAGTCCTCCCGCCCGAGAACTTACGATTCACAGGTTTGCACCTCCATGCGCCCTTCACTGGTTATCCGTCCTTTACCCTTTGACTACTATCTTTCTCTTCATGCTTTCCAGATTGCTTATAGAATTTGGCTCCACCCCTGTGGTGGTGATAGGGATTGGAACTTTGCCCAAACCCTCTTCTAGATAAATCGGGTGCCCTGACCCAGATGATGCAAATGATAAGGCAGTTTTATTTGACCTTATGGGAGAACATGATTTGTCTGATGGTGTTGTGTAGTTCCTTGGAGTCCCCCAGGACCTGTGCGTTTGGGATGACCTAAACTGAGGGCTTGCTGTCCCAACCGCTTCCGGGCACCCCTACAGGATATGTCATCCATTAGACCAGCTAGCTCTACAGTGCCACTACCAGCCCCCTGTATTCTACAGTGGTGTAGGTAGTTTCTGGCAACCACTGAACATGACAACCCTGATTCCCCAGGGATCGTGGAAAACAGTACAGTACTTTTCACTCAGACACTCATGCTTGCTTTCTCTCAGAAAATACAGGATGGCGATTAGGACGTTTCAATTAAGTATTTATTGGTCCAGCGACAGCCTTGTGTAAAACATATGGGCTGCGACAATCAGGAGACAGAAGCATACGAAAGAGATTGCTAATACCAATATAGTAAATAGTAGATACATTTCTACCATAGTGCTAATAAGATGAACATAAGCAGTTCGTATAAAAACAGTAACACTTGCATATTCCTAAAATGCGCGCCCTAAGTAACTTGTCTAAATATACCTAGCCTAGATCTGTATGTGTAGCATGTATATGTGTATGTAATTGTAGCCAAGAAACCCCTAGGGATGAACAAGCCCCCTCACCTGATGGTTTAGAATGAAGGACCCCGTCTTCGCGCCGAGGATGACAACCCGCAAGGGATGTCAGACTGCTGTTTCTCGAAGATTCAGCATGCAGGAAGCCACCTCAGCTTGGAAGGAATTCTCCTCTATTTTGGGTCTTTTATACTAAAGTGGTCACTCCAGGGGTTTTTCTAGAATCGATATGTTTTTAAAACAATCATAAATGTTTTGAAAACAATCACCAATGCTTTTCTAAACAAGTGCGATCATGCACAGCTGGCTGTTGGCCAAGGATGAAAAAAGTGGTGACCCTTATACAGAATAATTCTGCCGTGCCGAAGGACATGTTTATGTACGTCAGGTACAGGGATTATGATAGAGTACCGAGAGCCTGGTGTCGAAGAGACAGGAGCAAGCTACTAGGTAAAAGGTCACCTGTTGAGAATCGTTATTGTCGTGTGGATGGGACAATGTATGTAAAATGGGGTATACAAGACAGGACTATCCTAAAGGACATGACACCCACTCCTCATCAAAAGGTCAATGAGGTCAGCTAGGTAATGATAAAGCTAACACTATTAAAAATGGCATATCAATTATTTACAATAAAACATACTAAAAGCACTTTAAAAGCCTGAAAAAATGTTCATAAAAGTAAAGTCACTCTTTCATTAGAAAGCGTTCAAAAAGGTCCTCTAAACTTGTATATGTTGGTAATATTACACTGAGCACCTTGAAAGCCATTGTGCTCAGTTAAAGTAGAGAAGGAAAAATAAAACAAAGTCAGCTTTGACCTTCAATTTAGTAAATGTTTAAAAAGTTGCCAAACAGTTCCCAGCACAGGAGAGGCCAAATTGTTTTAAGAATCCTGCATTGAAGACTCAACATCGCTGAACATCGTATCCGCAGGTGGCAGTCCCTCCAGAGCTTCCAGTATCATGTTGAGTGAGCAAACCTGTTCATCTCTGGTTCCCACGGAAGCCGCCGGGGAAGAATTAGATGCCTGCACGCCTGATGCCGATGCCTGTACTTCTGGAGCAGAGCCGATATCCCTTCCAACAGGAGCGGAAGCATCCCGTGGAGGCTCCAAGAATGCCGTCATCAACATGGGAATACGCTGGGGACAACTGCTCGCGTGGGCCTGCAAAGCCGCCAGTAGCGCTTCTATGTCCGACAGCGCAACCAATGGAAGTGTCGGACACAGGTCCAACACGCAGCCAAATCCACAGAAGAGGCAACGGAACCCAGGCAGGACACAGTCTAGCCAGACTGATCTGAAAGACAGGAACCAAAGCTCACTCAGCTCTCGAAGCCGAGGCGTAGTTGGGTAGAACACCATGTGCTCGCAACAACGTCGTTCCAGCAGTGTTCTCTCCATTTCTTGAGGGATTGCGACGTCCATTGCGAAGCAGGAGTATTAAAATCAGGATGTCCGCTACCGAAAGAAGGACCAAAGGAAGCCCTCTAAAAACGCTGCCCCGGACAGTGATCCGTAGCACTGGCTTCCTGTCCTTCCCATAACAAGGGACACCAGACCAGGGCCGGACTGGCCCTTTTTTCCGTCGGGCATTTCCCCGTTGGGCTTAAGTCCTTCGAGGCCGGTTTTCAAAACCCAGACGCTGCTGGGGTCTCTGTCTGTTTACCCAGCGCCAATTACTGTAGGCGTGTGGGCTTCAACGAGAGGGAGGGAGGAAGGTGGAGGTGGAGAGAATGAAATTATAGAGGGGGAAGTGAGATAGGGAGAAGGCTAGTGAGAGAGAATGGGTTGTTGGAAGGAGCGATTGGGCCTGGAGAGGAAGGGTGTATGTCCCCAGTCCGGCCGGCACCAGATAGATCTGATCTAATTGTGAACCGGTTCTTGCAGTCTCTTTTTGGAGTAAAATGAGGGGGGTACTCATACAGGTTTTATAGCATGTAGACCAAGATAAGTTTAGACGAAAAAGTATCCTGCCCTATTTCTTTTAATGGTTGATTTTATAATGTTCTAATCGACAGCGTAGTTCCGTTAGAAAAGTAGCAAACACACGTTTCGTCACCGGACTTTGTCAAGGCTATTCTGTTCAAGATGTTGTTTTAATGTGGACCCAGCAGCGGAAGGAATAATGTCCCAGAATCAGAGAAGTCGAACCAGTCATAGTGATGTGTCCTAAACTCTTGTTGACTGCGCGCGTGAAGAGCCGTGGACTCTTCTCGTGCCCTAGGTCGTAAGTATGTTTGGAGTATGTCAAGGTGCCGGTATACAAGACCAGATGTGGAAAGGTAGTGGCCTGATTTTCAATGGTGTGTTGTGAACGGTTTCGGTTCTCCACGCATACCATCAACAAGAGACATGGGACACAGCAATACGACTAGATTGACTTCACTGATTGAGGAACATTAATCCCACTACTACCGGGGCCACAGTTACTCTCGGTGGAGTAAAAGAAAAAGAGGGGCACTTTGGTGGCTTTTCGACTAACAAGAGTCACAACTGACCAACACTAACCACCTAGAGAGTCTCTGTACCGGACATAATCATATGCAAATCAATGCAAACTAGGGAAGTTATTGGTAGGGATTATACAACAACTTCAGTGAGCGCTAGTTTTACGGCCTGAAAGAGAGAGAGAAGGAAAGGTTAGGGAAGGGAAGAGGAAGAGGAAGAGGAAGGGGAAGGAAAGGAAGAGAAGGGAAGGGGAAGGAAAGGAAGAGAAGGGAAGGTGAAAAGGGAAGGGAAAAGAAGGGGAAGGGGAAGGGAAGGGAAGGGAAAGAAAAGGAAAGGAGAGGACAGGAGAGGGGAAGGGAAGGGAAAGGAAAGGAGGAGTAGAAGAGAGGGATGGAGGAAAGGAAGACAATGAAATATGCCTTCCTACGCTAAGGAAGGCAGGTGTCTGCTGTTCCTTTTGCAGCTGCTGGGAGAACAGTGCAGCCCATTTCGGCATCCGATTGATAAGTAATGAACAGATGAGGCTTTGCAATCACTTCAAACGGAGGACAAATAAGCAAAAGCCCTTGAGTGCTCTGAAAAGCTTTTAGAGGGAATTTAGCTCCTGCAACCAAGAAAATCAGAATCTATGAATCTAATTTAAAAAATCTACAGTCTTGGGCTAATAGTTCACAAATTTGGACTTAAAGGTCATTTATTGTAGACATCTGTCAGATCTGATGACCCTGGCACTGAAAAGGCTGATGGCCTAGTTTTGCTTTCTTGGGCGGTCCATTTTCTGGTATCATGCTGTTAGAAGCCGCCTCTTCTATATTTCATAACTTACTTTCACATATACCGTGTGTGATTACTAACTGCACTTGCTGTTCTGTAAGCTCCTTCCCAACAGAGTCCACCACTATAAGGCCAACACTTGCACTCTCAATTTGCACGATTAGTCTTCTGTAGCACCAATCTTTCTCACAGGCGTCTTCTCTCTTTGTTCTCGCTCAAGTTGAAGTCATTTTAATAAAGTTTTATCTGTACGGCCTAATATTTACAAGAATTGCTCTAGCCTCGTGAGTCCATAGGTAATGCATCATTTTTACCCCTGAGAGCTTGAGTCTCTCAAGTTCTCACAAGCTGACAAGTATTCTTCTGCCTTTAATGCCTGCTCTTGGGTTTTACCCTGCACAACAAGGATTTTTTGTTCTTCTCAGGCTTCATGAAGTCAGTTGCCTTGCATGTGAATTCTGCAGTGCAGCATTTTTAAGTCTTCCTTTTATTTGGAGAATGTGTGGAGATGTAGATTTTGTGAAATCCCATTCTTGACGGAGGTGTCCAACCTCTGCTTTGTACCAGACTGTGCCAGTCTCTAACTTGTGATGACTGGTCATGCACTTGGTCATTAGTGGCATCGTGTTTGCCGTTCTTCACTCTGAGCATGTATCCTACTAGTGTCTGGGAACAGCTGATGGGAAAAGGCGTGTGGAGCAACGGAACAACAAGATTAAAAGATTGACAACAATGACACCACAAGCACTTTGAAAAATAAAATAAATAAATAAAAGATGCCCCAAAACTAAAACATCAGTCGAAGGAGAGAGTTGACTGGAAGGGTATTATAGAAGTCAATTGAGGCATGGTCTACAGATGAGAATAAGATTTTCTGACTTGAATCGAAATGAGTGCCCTCAATGTTTAGCAACTCAACTAAGCGTGGGTCGCTGATTGCGTATTTGCCTTGTCAAGAGCACAACTAGAAATTCTTACTTTTAAATGGAATTAATTTCCTCCAATGTAAAAGGGGGATACAGCGCATAGGCATTGTAAAGTGCCATTCTGGAATAGGATGATTTAGTCTTGTTTATTTTAGTCAAATGAAGTGTTCTTTGCCCTGATGAAGGCCTTCCTTAAATTATGAGAGGGCCAAAATGGCATTGACGTTTCGAGTGCAATCTAATTAATTTTTTAGAACCAAGCTGAAAGAAATGATAGGAGGTTGCTGTGTGCAGAATCGCACTATGGATGGGAGTGGGCACCAATAAGTTTATTATTTTAAGATAAGTAAGGGTAGTGGGTAGCAAAAATGCATAGAGTGTGAACAGCATTGTACAATGATTTTCTGCATTTTAAATCGTGTTACAATTAAATAAAAGCACATTTTTCTTCTTTTAAAATTGGTATCTGTTGTAGATGTACTACATAAAACATATATAGCTATGTACGAAAATGTGTCAATACAATTACAATAGAAAGCACCTTTTAGAATAAAGATGGATAAACTACCCAGAGTGCTATTCATGAACAATAGCATATTAGACAGTGGAAATTAAGAATATCTAAAGGACAGTATTCAGTGACTATTTTTGCAGAGCAGTGGTTTTGCTTTGTTCCTGTGTCTGAACCTCCCAGTGGGTTCAATATCTTTGTCTAGCTTTTTTTCAAAGGGTAAGAGTGAATTTTTGGGAATTTCATTGTAAGAATGCTGCCCACTGGAGTCGCCTCAAAGCCTTGTGCCAGAAAAGCAGTTTCGTTTTTCTATTTCTATTCCCTTTGGTAGCACGAGTAGAGAAACTCAGCTATGTTTGAAGGGAAAATGTGTATGTTACTTGTGCAACAATTTATACAACAATACAATAAAAAAATATAAAGAAGATGAAGGTCCAAGTTTATATAGGAAAAATTTAACAAAATGTCGGAAGCAAAAATCATCAGAATTGGATCAGTCACATCAATAAAAAATAAAAGTTGAAGCTAAAGAATTCTTCTATTGACAGGTGAAAGGGTAACTATATGCTCACTCTCACTCAAAATAATTGATTCAACTATAAATATATAATTATAAAAGTTGCTGTCCTTCAAACACATACATTAATATTAAAACATGTTAAAATGGCGTTTACTTTACGCACAGCAGATTTTAAAAAGCACAAACGGTGACACAGACGTTATAATCGGACAGCATTAGAGGAAAGCAAAGTCCAGGTCTACAATAAAGAAAACTAAATCATTTCAGAACTGGGATTTAAAAAAATCTCAGCCAAATTCAGATCAAATTTGCAAAGAACATCAATTGTATTAAGCTATGATCAGAAAATGAATCAAATGGGCACAAACAGACAGAGTCATTTCTAAATTGGCAGGATTGAATACAATTTCCAAAATCCATACCAAGGTACAGTTCAAGAGATTTTGATAGATAAACATGCCTAGCATATCTGTATTTTTTTTAAGTAAACTAAGGGCCTGATTTTGACATTGGCGCAGTTGCGCCGGCTCTCCGCCAGCAGAACTGCGCCACAACTGCACAAGGACCGCCCGCCGCATTACAAGTTGAACTCGTGTACGGCGGACGGTCCTTCTCCTTTCCCATGGTGGTATCTGGAAAACAGGCACCGCAATTGGAACGGCAAGAAAGTTCCAGCACGGCATGGACGGCGCAGCCGATGGTCCTCTGCCCCAATGACATTTGAAGTCGTAATGCAGTGGACGGACCACCGCCACAACGAGTCGGGCGGTCTTATGACCGCCAGACTCGTAATCAGCCCCTAAGTTCGGTCGCCAATATAGTATTTGACCAGAATCTCCAATACCCACCCGGGATTAGCAATAGCTGCATAGGCTGTCGATGGACTGTTATACCTTGCAGTTTTTCATCAGTATGTGAGGCAATAGATGGTATGACAAGAATAGTTATGGCATGATAACATGTTCAGCAGTTTGGGAGTTAAAGGACTTTTTTTCCTGATCCAGTTATTTATCAGCATCCTGTGTACTTGATGGCATATCAAGAATTGTGAATTTGGTGAGGGCGTGGCTTGACTGTTAATGGAGACAGATGCTTGGCTGAGCTCCCACCGCCGAAAGGGCCCCTGAACCAGATCTCCTGAGCACCACGCATCCACCGAGGAGGCGATGGGAGAGTGCATCTAGGCTGAGGAGGGGGCATCCACACGGCCCCCAGGATGATGGAAGCGCCCAGAAAAACGAGAAAACACTTGCTACGGCCGCGATCAGGCAGCGCAGCTAAGATGATGGCCGTCGAGCCGTAAAGTCATTTGGGAGGCAGGCTGCACACTGAACCGCACCGGAGCCCCTGGAAGAGTATACCCAAGACCCGAGAGTGGGGGCAAACACACGACCTCCCGCGTGGCGAAGTGCCTGACAGAGGGGACAAGTACCAGATGTGATCGAGTGCCACGATCAAGATGTCGGCAGGGGCACTGAGATAGCACTCAGCAGATCGGCAGACAGCGAGAATGGCCAAAGCCCCCAATGGGACTCCCTCTAATGGGCACCCTGAGGAACACTGTGCTAGCCTGGTGAGCCCGGTGGTTGTGGCAAGCTTCCAAGGTGTGGTGTTGCGGGCCCTAGGCCCACATGCTGATTGAAAGAACCACACAGACAGGGTAGTGCAATACTGGAACTGGGCCCAGGGCACGTGCGCCCGGCCCCTTTTATTAGCAGGGTCACCTGACCGGTGACGCCTGTGATGGGTGGGTGAATAGTGTGGGTTACAAGCAGGCGGAACATTAGAATGTGTCCAGCCGGACACTACATCCCTCCCAAACTTTGATGAAAAGAAACAAACAAAAGTCCAACCTGTAAGAAAAACAAATGAACAATACACAGCACCGAATGAGTCTCTTCAGGCCGTCAGCCAGGCAATGCTGGAGCTTTGGACCACATGGTAAGGATGCTTTAATCCGCCTTGGCGAGCTACTTCAGACCCGCCTGGTCTCGCGGTGTTGGAGTCTATTTACAGAGTTCAAGTATTGGTGCATCTGGAGCGGTGGTGGAGTCCACTCTGGAGATCTAGCAGGCGCTCAGGTTCCGGTGGACGACAAACCTACAGCTGTTGGGGATGATCTCGGTGTATGAGGTCTTCCCTTGGAGACGACGTGCATGATGGTCCTTCTAGCTCCTGACAGCCGAGCAACTTCAGACTTGCCTCTCTTGCCTGGACTCTTCTCTCACTGGAGCCTCCTGGAGGGCCTTCCTGCCGGGCTGCCATGGGACCGTGTGGACTGTGCGGGCTTCGTGTAGGCCGCGCGAAGGCGTCGCTGAGGAACTGCCAACAGGACCACAGCCAAGTCGCTTATGTAGCCGCCGAGGGTGGTGTCTCAGTCTCGATGTTCTTGCCGTCAGGACTCAGGTTCTGTGCCTTCCTCTGATGGTCTCTGGGTGACCAGTCTTCGACTGTGACCTCCATGCTTCCCGTGCCTGTTGTGGAGCTGCTGCCAACACATCTCTCGTATTCGGATTCCCCTCTCACAGGAACTCCATCGAGGCCCTTGCCCCTGGATTGCTACATGACCGCATGGGCTGTGCGGGCCTTTCGTAGGCTGCGCTGAGGAGTCGCTGCAGAACTCCCAACAGGGCCACGGCCCAGCCTCGTGTAACCCCAAGGGTGGATATTCCAATGGTCGGGTATGCTCTACTTCGGCATGCTTCAGATAGAAGGGGGCACACAGAAGGTTCCTGGGTGGCTAGCCTCGTTGAACCCCGGTTGTCTGGAGTGTTGGGATCCACTCTCGTGGTGCAATGCTCCTTTGACGTCCTTGGTGATGATGCACCTGGATGACGATGACGAACACAGTGATTTTCCTTCAGTTGGGCAACAGGCGGCGATCTCTTGCCTTGGTTGACCTTGTGGAGTGAGGAGGGCTAGAGGGACTTTGTGGCCACGTGCAGTTGCCTTCCAGCAGGTGCACTTGCTAGGCGTAGTGCTATTGATACCAAGCAGCTGGTGACAGGTGAGAGGACGGTCGAACTGCGAAACGTGGGGCCTGGACGCAGATCGCGCTTGCTAGCGGCTTACGGTTGGTCCTCCCGCGAAGCTGTCTCCAGTGACGTCTCTGCACCCCGTTGGCTGGCTTATGCTGATGAACACCTTCTCCAGTGCTGGCACGAGTGCTCTGTCCTGTCGCTCTTCTCCGTTCCATCTTGCGCGCCTGTGGTGGTTGTCTGCCCTGTGGCGTTGTGCCACTGTTCTTTCTTCCTTCGCGGAGTGGCGTCCTGCCACTCTCTTTTCCTCCTTCCGACCAGGTCCTCACTTGGATGTGGCGTCCTGCCACATGTCTCATGTTTGCGCTACATGGACATCTCGCTGGTCGCGTCCAGTTCTTGGGACGGTCTTCACTTTTCTGCGGACCTGTCGCAGGTCTGTCCTGTCGGTAGGACTTGCTTCTTCCTCTTGATGACCTTTCACGGGCACCATCCCCTCCTCAGGGATTTTGCGGTGTTCCTCTTCTCTTCACTCGAGGGCATCGTGCTTGCGCCTCGAGGCTGCGCCGTCGTGGCGCCTGTTCCTGTCTGCATTCAGGCATGCGTGGCAGGGTTGGTCACTTCGAGTGACGTGCTCCATGCTTGCGGTGCGCATGTAGCGTGGCAGCTTGCCACGCGGAGTGTGCGACTCTCCTCTTGCCTGTCTTGGGCCTCTTGCAACTCCGTCTTGAGGCAGTGTGAGGGAGGACACTCTGCTGTCTTCGGCATTACTTCTTCTCTTTGAAGAGGTCTCTCTCTCCTGGGCGTTTGCCCGTGCTGACATGCTTCTGGGTGCATGCGTCATGCACCTCGGACTTCGCTCGCTTTGTCCTTTTTCGTGGGTGCCCTCTTCTGGCACTTGGTGCGCTCTTTTTGTATCTCTCTGTGGTGTCCGGTCACCACTGAGAGTGGGTGGCGCAATTTCCTTGCTTGCGGTGGCGTCACACTGCCACTTGGGGTTGTGTGTTCCGTGCGCGTTCCCCTTGCATCTTCATGGAGTTTGACTGCTTTACTTTTACATCGCCTTCACTGGACCTCCCTTAGCCCCTTGATGCTTCTCTTGTCCGGGGCAGCTCTGGGCTTCTTGGCAACTTCCTTGGGTGCTCTGCGCTGAGCACAGGATGTGGTGGGGAAGCAGTGAGCGTCTTGTGGCTTCTCGTGGGGTTATTGGTTTCTCACCCTCCCCGGCAGCAACTGATGGGCAGCAAAACATGGGACGCCGTCCTTACGTGGCCAGTCTCTTTGTTGCTGTGCTTCGCAGAGGTGGCAAGTGATGGAGCAGGGTAAATATAAAAATTTTAACCTCCTAATATTTTCGTATAATAATAATAAACATGTTAGTTCAAGTAAATAACCAACAATGTATGTTTGGGGAAAGGATAACACGCAGTTTTATGTGCAAAGTAATGAACTAATAGTTGTTTACGTTTCTAATATAACATAATATTTTGCGTACTGAAATGATAATAAAATGCATGTTTTTGTGCTTTGAATAAAACGTGTGGTTGCAAAATAAAGCGATGGTAAGTAAGGGACAGCTTTATATGTTGCTTCTGCTAGGTAATACCTAATTGGGGTACGTAGAAAGACGGGAGGGAAACGAAAGGGTTTATATTTCATTGTTTTAATAACATTTTGTTTTCTTTAGAAATAAGTGTGCTTAGGCCTGCCGAGCAGTAATATAAAATGGCCGCGAGTTACTAGAGTGCGCAGGAGCGGATGCGACCACGTGATAGAGGAGAGAGGCTGTTGAAAAGGGATGATCACGTGCTGATGCCGAGAGGATGAGATGAAAGTATGGTCAAGGCTGCTGTGACCCTTCTGAGCAGATGTGTGCCAAGATGATCAGCAAGAAGCGTGAGAAGCCTGGTTGAATCAATAGAGAGAACTCTATTATACAATTTGTTGCAGAAAAAGAAACAATTTGGACTGATCGAAACGGATGAGCAAGTGCATGAACTGTGGGAAACGATGCTTGCATGGACATTCCTCACGGAACTAGTTAAGACCAGGAAGTTTGATTAGAATGTATAGGGACCTGAGTTTTGGACCAATGAGAATGAATCGCGCCATGTAAGAAGAAACATTTTATGCTGTAAGCTAGAATTAGGGTATAAGAAGACCTACTCTTGGTGGGAGGGGGTTAGAATGCTGCGGGATGCTGCGGGAGATGCTGAAGAAGTTAGATGCTGTAGATGGGAGAGTTTGCGGTTGCTGATGCTGACGAGCTGATGCTGCTGCTGTTATTTTCCTTTTCCAGTTGAGTATGAAATGCCGCTTTAGGAGAACTAGCATTTGACAAGATTTATATTAGAATTATTAGGATTTCCCCGAGAGATAGATAGGTTGATCTATAGAGTCTTTAGTATGATAACCTCATTTTCGGTCTAATAAAAGTGTCATGCAATTTACAATTATTCTTTTAATGATGATAAACGCAATGATCTGAATAATAAATTAAACTCGAATTTTCTGCATTCAAAACTTTATATAAACTTTATTATTCTTTAAACAAATGACTCAGTGATTTTCTTTAGCATAATGATTAATAATGCTTTGGTAAAAGAGTTCATTGTGATTGAGCTGGTCTTAATCACCATCAACTGATTCCTACTAGTTGGTCCATCGACCAATGAGCGGAATACCTTAAAGCAAATGAGAATTATTGTGTCTTTATAAAAGAGGTATCCCGTCTCCTTCCAGCAAATCGTTTTTCTCCTAGGTTTCATGTCGGAGGAAAATCCAGGGAAATAAATGAGTAAGTGAATGTATATGCGGTGTTATGGGCCCCACCGTCATATGGATATAGTGTGTGTGTTAGAGAAATAATTACACCTGGATGACCCAAAAACATAGTAGGAGAAAATATTTTTATTGTAAGCGCTGGATCAGATTTCTTGGTAGCAGAGTTATGGTTACTATAGATTAGTTTGGTGATTATTGATTTTTGATTATAGATTATTGATAAGTTTTATGTCTAACACTTTTTGTTGAGTCGCGTTATGTTATATGTAAGTTTTCACGCTTCCGGGAAGTAGGAAGTGGAACACGTGTGGCAAGAGAAGTCGCATGGAATTTTACACTGTCTGAGTTCAATTTGGTAATAACACAGGTTGTGTTATTTAGGGACATTTTGCATATAAAAGGTGTGTAAGTGAAATAGTGATCGGTTTTCTTGTGAAACTCTGGCCTTAATTCTCAGGAGCAGTATAGTCTCCACATGTGTTTTATCCCCAGAGAAACGGGTTTACCGTTTGCTTGAAAGAAGGGTAAGGTAGAGGGAAGTGCTACTTTATCGACGTAACTGAAAGTTCTGTGGTAGAGTAGAGGTAAGCGCTGCCTACTGGAAAATACAGAATTCTTGTGTGAATGGTTGAAGCTATCTTTTCGGTTTAGTGAATCAGACAATGGAAATGTGGATAAAATGTTGTAACTAACAAGAATTGTTGAAAAAGAAATTGCCGATAAATTTTGTAAAGGAGGGGTCAAGAGCAGAAGTGACGTAGACAATAGCCGCGCTGGGAT
Organism: Calotriton arnoldi; assembly: GCA_963921515.1. Classification (NCBI taxonomy): domain Eukaryota; kingdom Metazoa; phylum Chordata; class Amphibia; order Caudata; family Salamandridae; genus Calotriton; species Calotriton arnoldi. Next base: position 1,264,043 of record CAWUFW010005505.1, on the reverse strand, counting down.
TGGACAGTGCGCTAGTCACATGAGAACAGGAGCAAAGTAATGTGGACAAAAGCCGCGCTGGGATTGGACAGTGCGCCGTAGACAGAAATCGTTGTGATTGGAGGGTTGGTGTGAGTCGCGCTAGCATTGGTTGAAATAAACGCATAGGGAACAGAGTTGATTTTACCGATTGTTGAAGGAGAGAAAGGTGGTGAATAATGACGTACTATGAGTATGGAAAAGAGAAAACGTCTTGGATGTCGAAAGTTAAGAACTTCTTTAAGAAGGACAAAAAGGTAGTGACTAGAGAGGGACAAATAATTCCTCCGCCGAAATCACCAGCTTCACATATGATGCTGAAATATGGATATCATACATGCATTTGGTTAGAAAATTGGACAAAATACACCAAGAATGATGGAGCATTGGCTTTCCCTGAGAATGGTTCATTTAATGCAGCTGTATTACGGAACTTGAGAGAAAAGATGGTAATGTTAGAACCTAGACCTAGACCAACACAGTTTGAAGCTTTAGCGGAATGGGAAGATGAGATGTATGAAAGAGAGAGATCCAGAGGATTGAAGAATCATGAGTTTATACCAGGAAGGTTGTGGGGAATAAATCATGAGGACAGAGTAAAGCGTTGGAGATACGCTAACATGGCAGGAGGTTTGTTTCCAGCTTTTGCGGTTGAGGAAGAAGCAAAGAGGAAGTGTACTGAGAAAAAGAAACATGTAGTGCTAGAAAAGTATGTGTATGCTGGTAGTGAAACGGATGACGAACTGCTGGAAGATATTTTAAACAGAAACCCACCTCCATACCAACAGACTTCTGTAGTGGTGACACCTAATGCACCGCAAATGGAAACTGGGAGGAATAAAAAACCAGAACGAAGAAATGAAATAAATAGGTCACAAGAAACATTTAAAATTTCACAAAATGATGAGACAGAAAGTGACAATGCAACAGAACTAGCAAAAACGACAAAAGAATTGACTGAGAAAATAAGAGAATTGACAAAGAATATGGAAGCTGTAACTGTACCAGTAACGATAGGTCCAGTAATGCCAATTTTTGAAAATCAGAAAATAAATGAACATTCTTTGGTGATTCCCATGAATTCACATGTGCAAAGAAAAAGAGAAGGGATGGAACTGAACAATGAAGGTGCACACAATTCGGCGAGTACGTGTAGACCAAGTCCACCTACAAATTTGACGATAAATGAGAGTGAGGTTAGAAGAATACCTATGGTGACAGAGTCCGCATCAGGAACACCAGAAAGAACCAGTGAATGGATTGAATTAAATAGTACACCTGTAGGTCCGACTCCAGAAGAGTTAAATGAATGGATGAAAGCACTAAAAGCAAAAGAACCAGAAGAAAAACCATTAGATGTAATTAGGTTAAAAATAGACATGGAAGAGTTAATTTTGGGAACAATTGGAACAGAAAAACTAAAGAATTATCAGGATGATGAGATTATGTTTTTGTGTAAGAGTCTTACATGGAGAGCTAGAAATTTACATGACAAATTGGAAGAGATTGCAGGTGAACTAGGAGTGGAATTTGTGAAAGTGAGGACATTGCAGAAACTGTACAGAGTAGATTTTTGTGAGAAAGATATAGAAAATTTGAACACATCAGGAAGACTGACCCAGATAAAAGAGCTGATTGTTTTATTGAGAAAGTGGGGTGATGTGGATAGATGGAGAAACAGATGGACAAAGAGGAATGAGAAAACAACAGATAAAGCATCTTTGGCTTTTGCAATGACAGATAAGGAACCAGTTACTAGAGAGTACCCAATGAGAGAAACACCAGGTGGTAGTTATGTGCATGTTCCATGGACCAGACAGGATATACTGTCATTTACCAATGACTTCCCAAAATTGAGAGAGAAACCAGTAGAATGGTACAGACAAGTGGAGAGATTTGTTAAGGTGTCAAAAGTGCAGTGGATAGATCTAGATGGATTGTTTGACATAGTAGTGCCTGCTGATTTATGGACGGAATGTAAGATTACAATTGATTGGCCAACTGTAGAATATCCAAGGGATGCCAAAACAGGAGCGCCAGGTCCAGAAGTGATGCGGAAATATGATCAGGTAGTTACCTTTTTGAAGAATAAGATTCCACCAAAAGAAACAGATTGGGTGAAAATAGACAGAACAACACAGGAAAGCAAAGAATCAGTGCATGCGTACTATGAGAGATTGTTGTTGGTTTTCAAACAGTATAGTGGTTATGAGACGCTAAGTGAGAAGGACATGAGTCATTTTGTATATAGGTTTGTGTATGGATTAACACCGGAGATAAGTGAAAGGATTAAGCAGCATTTGATAGGGTGGCAGAATAGTACAGTGGATGATGTTTTGAGATATGCTAAGTATTGCAGTGATGAAATTGAGAGTAAACAGCGTAAATTGAAAGAAAAAGCCATGTGGGCACAGGTGAAAGTTGCAGAGAAGCAAGAAGCTCAATTGAATAATACTAGCAGTGAAACAGGACAGTTTAAATCCCGACCTAATATAGGTAAAGGAAAAGGACAAATGAGCATAGATGAGGCGAAGAAAAAGTGGCCATGCCACAACTGCAGAAAGCTAGGGCATTGGAGAAACGAGTGTAAATTTCCTCCTAAACCTAATGTAGAAAATCAAACATTAAATTCACAGGTGCAGAGTGAGGTAGTTTCTCAACAAGGTCAGGTGCCACAACCACCACTTCCCAAGAGTGCTAATCAACAGAAGTACAGTGCAGAAACAGGATTCTACGGAGGAGAACAGGTAAAACAGTTGTCACGTGCAGCTGAAATCTCACAATATTGGTTACGACAGAGTGAGGATGAGTCGTATGAAAGCTCATGACGGTGTCTGAAAGAGAGGGAAGAGTGCGTGCTTGGCGCAACTCTAGAGGTAGACCAGTCAGGTCCATTTGTGGATGGAGAAGTGAATGGTGCAAATATAACATTCCTTGTTGACACTGGAGCTACCCGTTCTACTGTTAGGTCAGTGGAAATTCCAAATCTTCCTCTCTCAGGTGAACATATACAAGTGGTTGGAGTTTCCAATCAGCAAATTGAAACGCCTCTTACTAGATTAGTAAAGGTAAGAATTGGTCCATTTAATGAAATGCACCGATTTGTGGTGTGTGATTGTAGTCCCGTTAACCTTTTAGGACGCGATTTATTGTGTAAGATGAACTGCACAATTTATTGTACTCCAGACGGAATTGCATTTCAAACTCCAGATGAGGATGTACTGTACAAAATGACAATGGTAAATTTGGAACCAGAAGTAAATCATTTGTTTCCTGTATTTGATGCAGAGAAAATCCCAATTGAGTTGAAAGGGACAGTAAAAGAAGAAGTGTGGGACTTGACAGGAGAAGATGTAGGATTAATGAAAGGAGTAGATCCCGTAAAAATTTCAGTAAAAGAAGGAACGAGTTACCCAAATACACCCCAGTATAAATTGACTCCAGAAATAATTGAAGGAATAACGCCAGTAATAAATAAAATGATTGAACAAGGGATTCTAAAAGAAATCATGAGCAGTCCATGTAATTCGCCAATAATGGGACTGAAAAAGCCAAATGGAACATATAGAATCGTACAGGATTTAAGAAAGGTAAACAAAATTGTTGTACCTTGTTGCCCAATAGTACCGAACCCTGCCGTGATTCTATACCAGATTCCACGCGAAGCAGAGTGGTACACTGTGATTGATTTATGTCATGCATTTTTCTCTATTCCATTACATCCAGATAGCCAGCCAATATTTGCGTTTAGGTTTGGAGAGTGTACTTTGGCATGGTGCCGAATTCCTCAAGGGTATACAGAAAGTCCCTCAATCTTTAATCAGATCCTAAAGAAATCTTTGGAAGATTTAAGAATGCCAGAAAAGTCAGTAATGGTTCAGTATATTGATGACCTACTGGTGGCATCAAAAACAAAGGAAGCATGTGTTAATGACACGATTGCTTTGCTGAATCATTTAGCAAAAAGAGGACATAAAGTGTCCCCTTCAAAATTGCAGTTTTGTAAACAAGAAGTCCAGTATTTAGGGCATAAAATTGAGAAGGGAGTACGAAAGGTAACGACAGAGAGAATAAAAATGATTCAAGGAATGAGAGCTCCAATGACACAAAGAGAGGTAAGAATGTTTTTGGGAATGGTTGGATATTGTCGACAATGGATAAGCGGTTTTTCACTAATTGCTAAACCATTGCAGAAACTGACAAAGAAGGATGTTAAAGATCCTTTTGAAATGAATGATGAAGAAATGAAAGCATTCAAAGAACTGAAAAAGAAATTGTGTGAGGCTCCAGCATTAGGAATGCCTGACTATGAGAAAGATTTTGAGCTGTTTTGCAGTGAAAGAGATGGATGTGCATTTTCAGTTTTGGTGCAGAGACATGGAACTATGAAAAGACCAATTGCATATTTTTCAGCTGTTTTAGACCCCGTAGCGAAAGCGTTGCCTGGATGTTTGAAAGCGGTTGCTGCTACTTGTGTGAGTCTGGAACAGAGTGAAGGCATAGTGATGGGGTATCCATTGAGAGTGTATGTTCCCCATTCTGTGGAAATTCTTTTGACAAGAACGAAAACACAATACATGACACATAGTCGGCTGACTAGGTATGAAAAGGTAATCTTGAGTGCAGATAATGTGACCATTGACAGATGTATGAATGTGAATCCTTCAACATCATTGCCAGATGAAGAGAATGTGATTGAAATGGATGAAGTAGATCACGATTGTCTGAATGTGCTCGAATACTGTACTAAACCAAGAGCTGATATACGAGATGAGCCTTTGAAAGAATCAGATTACATTCTGTTTGTGGATGGCTCATGTTTAAGAACGAGTGATGGAGTTCTAAGTGCAGCATATGCAGTTTGCACAGTAGCAACTGTATTGGAAGCATCTTGTCTGAAAGGTGTACGGTCTGCCCAAGTTGCAGAATTAGTAGCTCTGATTCAAGCATGTAAGTTGGGAAGAAATGTACGGGTTACGATTATGACTGACAGCCAGTACGGCTTTGGGGTCGTGCATGGGGTCGTGCATGATTTTGGTCAGATTTGGTCACAAAGGGGTTTCTTGACGTCTGCAGCGACACCCATAAGGAATGGAGATTTTGTGAAAAAGTTGCTTGAGGCGATACAGCTGCCTAAAGAGATTGCTGTAGTGAAGTGCAATGCACATAAAAATGGGGAAGACTACATTACTGTTGGCAACAAATATGCTGACGAAATGGCACAGTACTGTGCAAAGAATGTGGTTTCTTTAAACAAATGCCGCGAGAGAGAGCATATTTCTTGTCCATTGCTTTTTACTAACTCAATTGAAACATGGGATGAGGTGAGACAGTTACAAGAGGCTGCAGAAGATGAAGAAAAAGATACTTGGCTAAAAGCAGGATGTAGGAAACATGAAGAAACTGATGTATGGGTTTACAGGGATGAGAGACCAGTTATGCCTGATAGCATGATTTCTGACATGGCACGGATGTACCATGGGCAAGCCCATATTGGGAGAGATTCAATGATCAGACTTTTTAGACAAACATGGTACAATCCAAAATTCAGAGCCATAGCTGAGAGTCTTTGTCAAAGATGTCTGATTTGTCAACAGTTAAATCCAGGAAGGAAGACAGTAGTGAGTCTAGGAAGAATAGGACGAGAAGGGGGTCCTTTCACCAGAATGCAGATGGATTTCATAGAAATGCCACCTTGCAGCAGATTGAGGTATGTTTTAGTGGTCGTCTGTTTGTTTTCCCGTTGGGTGGAAGCATATCCAACAAGAAGGAATGACAGTATCACAGTAGCAAAACTTTTGCTGCGAGAATTCATTCCGAGGTATGGTTTTCCAGTCACGATTGAAACAGATAGAGGAACACATTTCCAAAACGAATTAGTTAAACTGATTTGTGAAGCCCTTAGTATTAAACAGAAACTGCATTGTGCATACAGACCAGAGGCTTCTGGAATAGTAGAGCAAGTAAATGGAACAATCAAGAACAGGTTAGGAAAAATGTGTCAAGCTACAGGACTGAAATGGCCAGATGCTTTGCCATTGGTTCTGATGACAATCAGAAGTATTCCGGAAAGGAAGACTGGACTCAGTCCACATGAAGTAATCATGGGACGAGCAATGAGACAAGCCCAAGTACCTGTCAACAAGCTACTGACTATAACTGATGATCTAGTACTGGATTATTGCAAAGGATTGGCTGATGTGGTGCGTTCTGTGTTTCATCAGGTTGGACCGGATGCGACCACTCTTGAAAGAAAACCAGCACACGACTTGAATCCAGGAGATTGGGTTCGAATAAAAGTCCACCGGAGAAGAAATTGTTTGGTTCCTCGCTGGGACGAACCACGACAAGTGATCCTAGTGACGACCACCGCAGTTAAGTGTGCAGGAGTGAAACACTGGGTACATGCCAGCCACACCATCAGAGTTCCAGAACCTAAAGATCGACCTGTGAGTCGACATCTGGAAATATTAGACAACAGTTCAGCATCAGAAAGAGAAGAGGAGACAAACAGGGTGCCAGAACTTGAAGATCGACCTGTAAGTCGACATCTGGGAGACCCAACTACAAGTGAAACGATAGAAGAAGAAGAAGAAATAGAGGAAATAGCTGAAGTTCCAGAATTTGAAGATCGACCTGTAAGTCGACATCTGGAAATATCTGATACTAGTTCAGAATCTGATACAGAACATTCAGAAGAAGAAGAAATCTCAAAAACAAAGTGGAATTTTGAAAGCATAAGAGAAGAAACTGAGCCAGAAAACAGTGACAGTGAACAGCCAAGTACAAGTGGTGGTAAAATTCCTTCGAAGATAATATTAATAGATGAAGAAGGGAGAGTTTCAGACCAAAAGTTAGAAAAATCAGAAAAACCCCGAGGCGCAGTAGGGACAGATAGTCAAACACAAGAACAGGGAAATTTAGAAGCAGATAGAGAAACTGACACAAAACCGGAAGAACCTCGAGGAGGGACAGAAGTAGGTGAACGAAGGAAGATAAGAAAAGAACCACAAGTAGCTGAAAGCGAAATAATTAGTTTCAAAATAAGAGGAAATAACGAAAAGATTGAAACAGAATCAGAAGAAAGTGGAGAAGAAAGAAATGGAAAAATAGAGACAAGAAAAAGAAATTGGAAAACAGAAAGAGAGAAAAAGGGAGTGAAGCAAAAAGGCCGAGAAAAGGAGACAATTGGCCCAACGAAGTAAGAAAATTAAGATACAGAATAGTAAAATTGGATGGAAAAAGTGCTGAACAAGTGAATGAAATAACAAGTCAAAAGGAGCAAGGAAAACAAGGTGGTAAACACTTGCAGAAAACAAAAAGAATAAAGAAAGTGAATCAGAAGTACAGATCACCTGAATGGTTGTATCGTGCTCTGACTAGTTACAAAGAAGAATTGAACACTCACGAGAACCCAGAACAAAGAAACCTGATGGGAGAAAGTGAAGTGCAACAAACCTGAAGAAACAAACCTGAAGTGGTTTCTGTAGATAGTTTACCGGATTTGACAAAACACTGAACTGACAAAATTACCGGATGTGACAAGGAAAGAATTCTGAAAAAGAATTAAAAGAAAGCACCAAGCAGAGACAAAATTCTGAAAGTACAGAGTGGCAAGCAAGTCATTTCTGAGGTGTAGTGACACAATTTTCTAGAAAACAAGTACAAAATGGAGAATATTAGAGATAGAAAATGTAGATGTGAGTTTTTAAAAAGATGGTGCAAAATGTGCTGTTTTTGTACAGGATTATTAATAACAGTATGGGTAGTTTTAGCAATAACTATTCCAATTAGTTTAGCTGTAGTGGAAAAGTCTAATAACACTGAGAAAGAAAAAGGAGCTAACACTCAAGAGCCAGTTATTTTAAGAAGTAGTGCAGAATTACATAAGGACAAATCAATAACAGATTTTTCAAAGAATGTGTTTACTAAATTATTGTATGAGTACGTAGAAACAATGGATGTAAGGGATTGTTATGTTTGTATACAGTTGCCTGCATCTGTAGCAGAGGGTGTGACTTATCATCACCTCCCTTTGACGTATGGAATAACATGTAGTGTATTAGCAAGCTTATTTTATAAAACAGGCAGATTAGAATATTATTACACTGATATAGATAGGATTTTTGCAAAGGTTTCTGTAGTTCCTGAGCTTAATAAAATAAAAGAGGGAAAGATTTTTGGTGAATATTTCTTAGAAGATAAGATTTTAACATTAGATAATATATTTAGGTACAACCTTACCTGTGAGTTAAAGAAAGAAGAAAAAGTATTTCTAGAAATGGTTGAGGAAAGAAGAGTGAAATTTGAAAGAAAAGTAATTGAAGAGACAAAAACACCTCTCTGGGCGTTTGAGGAAGACCATCATGACAAGAAAAAGATAAATGCAGCTATGACTCTGGATTGGCCCCAACAGGGAAGGTTGTGCATTAGAAGAAATAAGACAAGATATGACAATTATTTTGTGGGTTCCAGTAATTGCCATGACAATTACCTAATTATAGGTGGATGGGGATTCAAAGGGGGAAAAGATCCAATATTTCCAGGGATTTATTACGTTTGTGGGAATAGGGCTTATTATAGGTTGCCGGACCATTGGTATGGATCATGTTATTTAGGCCTGGTCTTTCCAAAGATTTTTCATGTGGATAGAAAAGAAAAAGGAACACACAAAATGATAAATACCTTTACACGTAGAAAAAGGGAAAGTTTTTCAGAAATAGTAGGTGATATTTTTGGTGCATTGATACCAGCAGTAGGAATATCTTTGAATGCATTCAGAATTCGGAAATTATCCACAGTAGTAGATCGTTTATCTACAGATACTGCTGGAGTGTTCTTAATGGTAAATACCGAGATGGTTGCCATGAGAGCTATGGTGATGCAAAACCGTCTTGCCCTTGACATTCTTTTGGCAAAAGAGGGCGGAGTCTGTGGAATGCTGAAAGTCCAACATTGTTGCACTTACATTCCTGATAAAAGCAAAAATATACAGAAGTATATAACAAATATTACAAATTTGCACAAAGAACTAGTACCACTGGAGGTTGAAAGTGTTTGGGGAAAACTTGGTAAAGGGTTTTCTTCTGTAACGAATTGGTTAACAAGAATGAGTGGATTAATAATAGGGAAAGTTATAATAATAGCAACCATGATAATAATAATAATATTAGTATTGAAGCTTGCAGTAACATGTATAAAGAGACGAAGAAAGCAGAATAAGTTAGAAAAAGAAAATATGATAAACAAAGAGAGAGAGAGAGAAATAGGTGAAATAGAGTTAGAAGAAATAAAAGAGAACCTGTACAAGAAAACAAAGAGACAAGTTGAAAGTGATACAGAAGTATAAAACTAACAAAAGCAAATGGATAAAAGATATATGCTGTCTGAGAAAATTGTATAACTTGGGTTTGTGTGGTGATGTTAAAAATCACCAAAGGGGGAGTTGATGGAGCAGGGTAAATATAAAAATTTTAACCTCCTAATATTTTCGTATAATAATAATAAACATGTTCGTTCAAGTAAATAACCAACAATGTATGTTTGGGGAAAGGATAACACGCAGTTTTATGTGCAAAGTAATGAACTAATAGTTGTTTACGTTTCTAATATAACATAATATTTTGCGTACTGAAATGATAATAAAATGCATGTTTTTGTGCTTTGAATAAAACGTGTGGTTGCAAAATAAAGCGATGGTAAGTAAGGGACAGCTTTATATGTTGCTTCTGCTAGGTAATACCTAATTGGGGTACGTAGAAAGATGGGAGGGAAACGAAAGGGTTTATATTTCATTGTTTTAATAACATTTTGTTTTCTTTAGAAATAAGTGCTCTTAGGCCTGCTGAGCAGTAATATAAAATGGCCGCGAGTTACTAGAGTGCACAGGAGCGGATGCGACCATGTGATAAAGGAGAGAGGCTGTTGCAAAGGGATGATCACGTGCTGATGCCGAGAGGCTGAGATGAAAGTATGGTCAAGGCTGCTGTGACCCTTCTGAGCAGATGTGTGCCAAGATGATCAGCAAGAAGCGTGAGAAGCCTGGTTGAATCAATAGAGAGAACTCTATTATACAATTTGTTGCAGAAAAGAAACAATTTGGACTGATCGAAACGGATGAGCAAGTGCATTAACTGTGGGAAACGATGCTTGCATGGACATTCCTCACGGAACTAGTTAAGACCAGGAAGTTTGATTAGAATGTATAGGGACCTGAGTTTTGGACCAATGAGAATGAACCGCGCCATGTAAGAAGAAACATTTTATGCTGTAAGCTAGAATTAGGGTATAAGAAGACCTACTCTTGGTGGGAGGGGGTTAGAATGCTGCGGGATGCTGCGGGAGATGCTGAAGAAGTTAGATGCTGTAGATGGGAGAGTTTGCGGTTGCTGATGCTGACAAGCTGATGCTGCTGCTGTTATTTTCCTTTTCCAGTTGAGTATGAAATGCCGCTTTAGGAGAACTAGCATTTGACAAGATTTATATTAGAATTATTAGGATTTCCCGAGAGATAGATAGGTTATCTATAGAGTCTTTAGTATGATAACCTCATTTTCGGTCTAATAAAAGTGTCATGCAATTTACAATTATTCTTATAATGATGATAAACGCAATGATCTGAATAATAAATTAAACTCGAATTTTCTGCATTCAAAACTTTATATAAACTTTATTATTCTTTAAACAAATGACTCAGTGATTTTCTTTAGCATAATGATTAATAATGCTTTGGTAAAAGAGTTCATTGTGATTGAGCTGGTCTTAATCACCATCAACTGATTCCTACTAGTTGGTCCATCGACCAATGAGCGGAATACCTTAAAGCAAATGAGAATTATTGTGTCTTTATAAAAGAGGTATCCCGTCTCCTTCCAGCAAATCGTTTTTCTCCTAGGTTTCATGTCGGAGGAAAATCCAGGGAAATAAATGAGTAAGTGAATGTATATGCGGTGTTATGGGTCCCACCGTCATATGGATATAGTGTGTGTGTTAGAGAAATAATTACACCTGGATGACCCAAAAACATAGTAGGAGAAAATATTTTTATTGTAAGCGCTGGATCACAAGCAGTGCTCTTTTCTTACGCCGACAGAGTCCAGGGATGCCGAACTGGTGAGGCCTTCCTCCATGTGCACCTTGTCATGCTGGGTACTGTTGGCGCTTGTGTTTCTGGTTGGCCTACGCTTGCCATGAGTGACTGTTGGGATGGGTCTGTGGCACGCTGTTTAAGTCCATGCAGCTCTTTCTTTGGTGCTGGGGTCGTGTTTATCCTGCTGGCTGGTGGCCCATGGAGTGGGGCCCTTGCAGGGATTGACTGCCTTTTGCTGCAGTATGGGAACTGGGAACACCCTTGTTCAGTTTGTGCTGGGATACAGGTTGCTGCACCATATGCTAGTGTGCGTGTGGGCCTTAGGCATCCTCCTGGCATAATAAATTGTTCATCTTGCTAAGTCTGCCACTGCAGGCAGTTTAAAAGTGCAGTCAACTTTCTCGGCCGTTACCTCTTGTTGGCCACTAAGTGGCACTGTCACTTCTTTTCTTGCAGGCTTCAGCTGTCCGGATGGTGGAGCGGGCTGGCGGCAGTCAGAGGGCCGAAACGGGAATTTCTCAGGTGCTGGAGTGTCCTCCAGCTGAGCTCCAGCACTCTGTTGGCAGGGTTGCTGCTGTCCAAATTGGTGCTACTCACTAGGCAGCCCCGCGTCTACTCTTTACTGGGAACGGGGCAGAGGCTGCAGGAGTTACGAGGTTGCTGGGCACTGCAGGCCCTACCAAATGGCTCGGGAGGCCAACAGTCTGTCTTCTGGCAGTGTGAGCAGGTGGCCACTGGGTGGGGGGGGGCGTATGGGTATTCAGTCCCTTTTACTGGCTATTCGTCATAGCCTCTCTGGGCAGGGTGCGAGGGGGACGTGTAGGTCGGTTCTCTTCGCAAAGTTAGCCCCTGTCGGGCTGCCACATTGAATCACTGGCGTTTCTGGGTCCCGGTGCAGCACCGCGACGCTACGGACAGCTTCAGGCACTTGCTGCTGGCGCCGGATGGCGTAGGCCCCTGGAGGCGTCAGCACAGGCATGCAGTAGCGCTCCTGGCAGGGGTGGAGATGGGCTTTCCAACTCAGGCCCACCTGCTGTGAGGACGCGCCGTGCTGGACTGTCCGCAGGGCCGCATCTCTCATCTTCATGCCGACGAAAACTCGCTGGCCTCACACCAGGTATGAGCCGCTTCTGACACCGGGGAGAGGTGGGGGCTGCCCCTGCTGTGGGTTACCTCTAAGACTGCAGGGTGCCGCTGTCTGCTGAGGAGCGCCTTTCCGCTCCGGTTCTGAGACCAGGGTGACTCTGGGGTGGCACTGGTGCCACGGGAGGCACAGGGGCCCTCCTCCGCGCTGCTGTGTACCTATGTCCGTACCTTGCCAATTCGGCGGCACCAGGGCTGCATGACGTCTTCACTGCCTCATCGTTCTGTCCGCTGGGTATGGCAGTCGGGCACGGGCTCTTTGCAGACGACGGCAGCTGAGGATGCGAGGGACGCTTACGAATGCCTTACCAGCAGGGGCATTTCGTAGTAGGCATGTTCTCTTCACTGCGCCGTCTTTTCCACCCAAACTGGCAGCAGGCGGGCATGAGTGGTGGGAGGGGGGTGTGTGGGAGTCATCATCTATGTGGGGCGATGTGCCCGCTACCACAGGGTAGGCTGAACCGGCATCAGAAGCCCCGATCCCCTCCTCCAGGCAGGCGAAAGCGGAGGTGCTCCGGCAGAGCTAGCCGCCCCTTAATCCACAACGGACATCGCCTATAGCACGGCGTGTGGGATAGGGTACATGCAGGCTTATCGTTCTCGTTGAGGAACAGTAGGGTCTCCTTTCTGCACGCACGAGGGGTCAGACCCGCCTGGGCGCCATTGTGGTGTTGCGGGCTTTAGGCCCACATGCTGATTGAAAGAACCACACATACAGGGTAGTGCGATACTGGAACTGGGCCCAGGTCACATGCGCCCGGCCCCTTTTATTAGCAGGGTCACCTGACCGGTGACGCCTGTGATGGGTGGGTGAATAGTGTGGGTTACAAGCAGGCGGAACACTAGAACGTGTCCAGCCGGACACTACACAAGGGAACCGGCCGCACTGCAGCAGTGGCGAACCGGTCCTGGGCGCTGCAGAGGCAGGAGGAGAGCTCCCCTTTCAGGCCCCAAGGGAAAAGGCTCTGAGAAAGGGAGACCAATGAGACATAAGCTGGGCCCAGTGCCTCGCCTGTACACACTCTGGGGACAGAGATCAACATTGATGAGTGACTAGTGGAGCCAGCCTGGGGTATAATGCACTGTTTATAGTCTGGGGAAAGACGGAATAGTTCAACAGGGCGCCTGGCCAGAGGGACACAAGACACCAGCGCTTCCTCACTCCCCAGAGAACAGTGAATGACCGCCCGACCCCTGGGGAAAATCATACATCAATCCTGTGGACCCCTGTAGCTGTGGGACGGTGCCCAGAGGGGGGCGGCATGGGTGGGGGAGAACCAGAGTCAAATTGGGGGTTAGACAACACTGTGCACTAAAAACTGCTCGCTTAACCACAACCTAGCATCTGTGACCTCCCCCGTCCACCTTCCTCTGCCAGCAGCTGCAGTGAGACCTGAGACGGGCCGAAAATGGGGAAGAACCGGACTGTAAAAGGCAAGACAACCACCATGCTTGAAGAGGAGAGTGCGGAGGGACAGAACGAAAAGGCACTGGAGTAAGACCCACTGGCCATGCACACCGCAGTGATCCTGGCAGCCATTAAGGGCACCAAAGTGACCCTGGAGGCCCAGATTACTGCAGTAGTGAAGGAAGTGGGAATACTGTGTGACAGACCAGAAGAAATTGGCGTCACGGGTCAGGGAGACAGAACTTACGATGGGTGCTGCCCACCCGACAATGCAGGACCACACACGGAAGTGCACACACATGGAGAAGGACCTGAAAATGCTAACAGGCTGACTGGAGGATGCAGAAGGAAGATCCAGACGTCACAGTGTGAGACTGGTGGAGGTCTGAGAGAGGGCAGAGGGCTTGAACGTTGAACTATTCATCAAGGACTGGCTTGGAAAAACAGTGCTACAAGGCCAACCATCAGGTTTCTTTTCGGTGGAAAGAGCCCACAGAACACCAATGCAGGCTTGTCCCCCCCAGCCAGGGCCTGCGATTGATAAATTACAGAGACCGGGATAATATACCACAGGTATCGCACAAGCACGGCCCGTGGAACATAGAAGGGCATGAAGTCAACATATACCCGGGCTACACTACACTGGTCCAGAGACAAAGAGTGGCATTTGTGTCAATGAAAAATTTACTGCGCCAACTGGCCCTAAAGTACGCACTCATGTTCCTCGCAAAACTGCGAACTGTCTACAAAGAGAAGGCTCACTTTATGCTCTCTGTGCGGGACCTATGGGTCTGGCTGGAACACCAGGGTCTGTGGTCGGGCTCGACGGCCCCATTGGAGAGAGAGACTGAATAGCAGAAACAACCAGGCAAGAACCGGAGGGGTACTGGCTAAAGATAGAACCTCACCGATGAAAGCACAAATGAGGGCGGAACAGGCAAAAACAGTTGTGGAGATCAAAAAATGCAGCAAAATGCGTGGCAATGATAAATAGAGGGCACTGGCATCGGTGATGGGAAGCGGGCTGAATTCACGGGGTCGGCATCAGAAACAGAAGGGGAACAACTGCCAGAAGTCCCCCAAATGGCTTCAGAGCACATAATCTGAGACTCCTTGCCCCTGCTAGGGACTGGTAAGATATGATCGTCCGTGAGTGGCTGATGGGATGGGGTACTTGAGGGCTCTCCCGGGTGGACTCTACACCTGAATGACATGGAGGGTGAGCTCTGGGGCCACGTGGGAATGGACTGGAGCTCAGAGGGTGCAAAGCTGAGACTTGCAGGGAGAAAAACCTAGAGACTCTAACACCTGCTGTCCTTCTGCCTGGAGGTCGCACCCTTGCATGAGAAGTGCATAAACTTTGAATGTTATATCAGTTGTGGGTACACACATATATCGTGAATTGGGGGGTGGTAAGTTCTAAGATCACAGCCCGGTAAGGAAGGGTGGTGGGCAACTCAGGGACCATTCAAGACACACACAGATACCAACTCTGGCATGCAGAGATAAGATGCACCCACGTGGCCAATAGGCGGCTGAATGAAGGAACCCGAAAGCAATTCACATGGCACAATCACAAAACCTGACACTTCTGACGTGGAACATCAATAGCCTAGGAAACAAAGTGAAGAGGGGCCTAGTCTCTAAAGCGCTAAACAGATACTGTGCAGATATAATACTCGTCCAGGAGGCCCACTTAGTGGATACCCAACACAACTGCCAGGGGAGAGGTAGATATAGAGTTGCATGCCACGCGCAATGCACTTCGTGCTCCAGAGGGGGCGGCAATCCTGGCCCTGGTCAGGAAAGCTTAGTTGGATGACAATGGATGTTACAGTGCTCTTTTGGGTGACTGGCAGGGTGAGAGTGTGATACTGGTTAATGCATACGTTCCACCACGCCTCCAAACAGTGACTCTCCATAAACTGAGATGCCAACTGACCGGGTCCCACTGGCAAGTACTATTATAGGAAGGGACTTCAACCTAGTACTCAATACACATCTAGACAGGATGAGCACCAAATCGGAAGGAGAAGCAACTGCAGGGAAGCTGGAAGGTTTCACACGAACATTGGGGCTGGTGGATGTCCGGAGTGCCCTGCACAGGCAAGAGAGAGGTTATTCATTTTATTCGAATGTGCACAACATGTCGTCTCGACTTGACTACTTTTTTTGCGCCACAGGAGACCCTGGCCAGATACTCTGAGGCCAGATATCTGGCACCAGCCATTTCAGATCACTCCCCCATGTGCGCTACCCTAAACACTGGCAGGGGAAGGGAACCTAAGGAATGGTGAATGGCAACCTGGTGGCTTGCCAATATGCAGGTGGTGAAGGCACTCAACAATACCACAAAATACTACTTTCAGGAAAATAAGGGCACTGTGAAAAGTACGATCACACTGTGGGAGGTCTACAAGTCCACGATCAGATGTGTAATTATATCGGGGGAAGTTGGGGATGAAGGAAGTGACCCGAAAAGGGCCCCCCGGGTCACTCACGGCCACTTCCTCTGCCTTCCTACAAATGAAGAGTCGGTCAGACAGTAGAGAATACAAACCAGATATTTATTGAGATTACATTGCAGTGGAGCCCAGTCTGACCAGCCTCTTGGGATGACTGTCGAGGGACTGAAGCCCGTAAGCATACAATTACATTATGTACGTTTGCAAAGTCCACAAAGGCACGCCTACTATGGAAAAACACTAGCAGGTGTCATAATACAATGGGGGCACAGAGCATAAGTTTCGATTCTGCAGCTGGGCACAGGCTATCTACTGCCCAAGGTCATCTGGCCTATCCTCCCTACCAGACGGGTGGGAGAAAGGCTCCATCTAACAAGGAAGGTATGTACTAACGAGGATACTTGCAATTATAGGAAGAAAAAGCTCAACCTTGGAAACGAAACTTACCAAGGACTGTTTCTCGAAAATAACTAAGCAACAGTTTTGATTATCATACAAAATGGCGTCCAGATTGTAAGATGGTGTCGCAAATGCTAAAATATACAGACAGAAGGGCTTCCCAATATTAACAAACCCTCCTGTTAGCATGAGCTAACCATCTACAATCGAAAATCAAAGCAGAAACATAAAGGAATAATAAAGCACATAGCCTTTTATGCACATGTCATGTTGTCAATAATGGGAGTATATTCCAAGAGAAGAGAGGACATTTCGAAGACGCCCTCGTCTATGGCCATGATGTCATCTATTTCTTTCTGTAACATTATTGCAACATTAGTATCATGAATCGATATCTTCCTCTTCGGAACCAATACAGAGATACAGTATTTGCAGCACTTTGGGAGACATTGAATAAGAACACAGCAACATATCAATATAACAATGAAATATATTGCGTTCTCTATTAGCCACCCCCATGTTCCAAAATGGGTCCAACTCCAATTACCTGCCTCCATACCTTTGACATTCTCAATAATATCCAGGATATGCTTGGTGATATTCTTTTCCATATTTGTTATGCCCACTACACACTGATCACCAATAACTGCGCATGCACCACCATTCTTTGCTAAAATAAAGTCCACTGCATATCTAGTCTGTTCAGAATAAATCCTCATACTTTCTAATTGAATGGTGATCTCACGTAATGCTGCTACTGTGGTATTTGACAATATCTGTAATTTACAGCCGAAATATTCCCGTGCCTTTTCAGTCCTACTCATAGCCATTCCCCTAATGTGAAAATGGAAGACAGGATATAACCAAAAGTAATACCATTACTATAACTGTTGATCTCAATATCTGTTACTCCTTCGCAAAATTCCTTTGTAAGTGTTCTCTTCACCCATTTTGTTTGTCTGTGAGCATATTTGCAAGGGACCCCCAGGGGCAGCACCATCCCAAGAGCTACATCATTAGTGCCATTATGAACATTTGAGTACGTTCCATTTATGAGAAAGAAGAACCCGGGGTGGGCATATATCGGCCTATCATAATGCACATCTGCATAACGAGAATTACCTGCCACAGTGTCAGAACCTTTTAAACCTTTCAAAAGGAATGTTCATTTGAATATGATCACCCCTGAACAGTTGATATACAAAATAGTATCAGTATTATTTATGATGGGGCAACAAGCAGGGTAATAGCCAGCTTTTCAGGGAACTGTTACTTCTTTATAATGCCAACCCACCAATGTAATATTTTGCTCTTCAAAATAAAAGTTATCACAGTACGTATTACTGTCACAACCGGGGTACCCTGTTCCAGTGTGTTGACGATGATACAAGCATGGTCCTGGGTAGCCAAAACCAAACTCCCCTTTTACCTCAACAAAATTTGTTGGCTTAGAATATGTATAATTTATCAAAGACAGAGGGTAAGCAGTCCATAGACTAGTTACAGATGCAGTAGGATAACAAGCAACACCATTACCAAAAAATCTCTTATGAGTATCTAGAAAAACATTATTAGAAAGCATTCTTTTTTGTCTCGGTGTGGAAGAGATATCATTGTCAGAGGTAGGCGAATTACTTGCATTTTCTAACGCCCAAAGAACTCCACAAAGAATAATCATCAGCAGAATAGCAAAAAGAAGGAATAGCACTCTCCGCTGCTTCACCCATGATGATCGGGGCAAAACAACAAAACCTAATTGCTGTTCTTCATTAATCATTGGCCTGCCAAAAAGATGCAAGATAGCGTAATGAAAAGGTACTATTAATCTATCCGTAATGAAACTAAGCAAGCAATCTTCTTTCCAGCGTCCATTTTTCTTCTCCTGTGAGCCTCGCTGGCAGGCTCCTATCGTTCATCCACGGTGGTGCTATCCAGCACTTCTTGTTGGAGCTACACAATTGTAGCCCTTGCTGAGGAAAATCCACTTCCTTCAGGATAGGGTGTTCTCCCTCCTGGGAAAACACCCCAAACTTATCCTGTCCAGTGTCTCGATCAATGCAACAATCTCTCTGCCCCTGCTCTATTGTCCCTATTCTTCATCCATGAAGTCCATCCCTACTAGTCTGACTTTTCCTTTGGTGCACTGTTCCTTCGTCGAGGACGCAAATTGTACTTAACAACTCCAGAAACAGAGGGATCAAGAAACAAACATTCACTTTCAGCGGTTTGGACTGATTCGGATTCAAACACAGAAGGGCCAGCTGACTGGATCTCTAGGCTGGCCTTAATCTCAGGTGGCACTGCTTCATTTAGGACTGCATAACTCTCCTCCTCAGAAGGTGCCCACGTTATTGTGGCATCGGAGAAAGGGATGAAACGAGGAACCTTTTCCATCTCAAAGACCCCTATACCGTCGATCCTCCACTGGTCAATTGGCAGGGGAAGTGGCACCTTCTTGGTATGCATAGAGTGTATCCAATTTTTCCGGCCGTCCACTTTGACGGCAGTGCGGGTGGCGAGGAGGATCTGATAAGGCCACTTCCATCGGGGCTCCAGGCTGCCTTTTCGCTGAAAGTGTTTTATAAGGACATAATCGCCAGGCCAAAGGTCGTGGCCGGGTCCCTCTGTAGCGGATGGCAAGGCCTCTTGAATCTGCTGGTGAATAGAACGCAAATTTTTAGTTAACTCATACAAATAGTACTCTATCTCAGAAAAATGGCGGGGTCTTGGTACTCCCCAGACATTAGCGGGCCTACCAAAGACAATCTCATAGGGGGGCAACCATGTTCTTGTATGGGCTGTAACTCTCGTTGACAACAAAGCCAATGGTAAAGCATCTGGCCACTTCAATCCTGTTTTCTCCTGAATTTTGGCCATCTTTAGTTTGAGAGTACCATTGTACTTCTCAACTAAACCTGCTGACTGGGGGTGATTCGCGGCATGAAATATTTTCTTAATGTGCAAGCCATCGCACACTAACTGGATGACCTTAGAATTAAAATGACTGCCATTGTCACTCCAAATCAAATGGGGCAAACTGAAGCGAGGGAAAAACTCCTTCAAAAGAGCTTTCGCCGTCGCTAGGGCTGTATTTTCCTTGGTAGGATAAGCCTCAACCCATTTACTGAATGCGCAAACCACCACCAACACATACTTCAGATTGTTCACCCGTCCATCTCAATGAAGTCCATTTGCAGGACTTCGAAAGGGAAAGAAGGAGGTGCAAAATTTCCCGGAGGTGTAGGGGTCCCCTTCCCTGGGTTGTACAACATGCACACCATGCAATATTTCACTAAATGGGCAGCCGTCTTTGGACTATTATCATTCTGCCACACCGGATCGAGCAACTTGCAGATACCCCTAGCACTAATGTGAGCTGGTCCATGAGCCATAGTAACTACGGGGAGAACATATGCATCTGGCAACATCCATCCCTGTTTCCCTGATTTATCTATCCAACACCCATCATCATCCAATTGTGCTGTACTCTCTTGCCATATTGCTAATTCCTCAACCGTCTCTTCGCTCTGGATTTCTTTCACACTATCTAGTGCAGAGGTCTTCAAACTTTTTTAGGTTGAGCCCCCCCAGCTGAATTTTTTGAGATGTCGGGCCCTGCCACCACCTGACAAAAATTTCTGGAAACTGGTACACTACATAATCGACCGTCATCCGCATATCCCATGCCATATTCGGCAAAATTTCTGGAACCTGATTCCCCAGTTATAAGTCAGCAGCCCTGGTGTATTTTAAGCAAACTTAACAAATACAATTGGAAATGTAACGACTTAGGGCCCGATTCTGATGCGGGTTGGAAAAGCTTCCCGACCCAGGGCCTGATTCTGATGTGGTTAGGAAGGGCTCCTAACGGCATTTGCTCCTTCCAAATCAGATCGGGAACGTGTCTTCCCGACCGAGGGCCCAATTCTGATGCGGTTAGGAACAAATGTTCCCATTGAAGTCAATGGGAGTTCAACCAAATCGTATCTGGAAACATCCGGATGCATCCTACTCCGCCGGTAGGACTTTCCCGATCCGAGTGGGTCGGACACCATTTCCCAACCGATTCGGTCGGGAAGCTTTTCCAACCCGCATCAGAATCGGCCCCAAAGTATTTATTTACATGGGCTCGGTTACCCTTCTCCCACCTATGAAACTGCCTAACAAACTCGTGGTAAAAGTGATGGGGCAGAAAGCATCAATCCTTGTACAGCACACGAACGAGCACAGTGGATGAGCGCAAACTAAAAGAGGGTTGGGTTTGATAAGTGTGATTAGCTTATGAAAACAATTTGTTCAAACGATGCATTGTACAGCATAAATTTAGAAAAAAACGTAATACATAATGAAAGAGAATGGTTTTAAATGGTGCATTGTACTGCCAAAGTATTCCTCAGGTATAATCCCCAATTTGCCTTTTTTCCAGAAAAGCCTACAACCCCAAAGTCAAGCCCAGGGATACTTTAACCCATGTGCTACCTAAAAGACCTGCTCATTGATAACAGGAACCCTAAAATATGGGGGGCAGGGGAGCACAGTGTGTAGGGGAGTACAGCTGCAAAAGCAGGTGATGCAGTTGCCTATGTGGCACCAGAAGTCACAAAAATTGGAAAAACACAGTTCTTTATTGCTTTTGGCACCTACAAACCTACATAAAGATTTGAAGAAATTGTGTCAGGCTTGATTAATATTAACAAACAAAACATATTTGCACAAAGGTTTCTTGGGGTTTTGCCATCAACACCAGAGGCTCAGGTTTAAAAGGAAAAATACTTTAATCAATTTTATACATAGTTGCGTAGGACCCAGCAGCTGATCACTCGAGATTAAAGCAATATCACCCTCCCATTCACTTAGGATGGCAAAGAGGAACCTACGCCTGACTTGAAGGTCAGGAGTTGGCGATTGATTGGCGCAGCATGCATGGCTGGGCATGTGATATTGGATACTTCTAAGTGTCATATGTAGGTAAATGACTTGATACTGATAATTTTGCGTATAGGAACGTAACAAAACGGCCAAGAAGTGTGTTTCACACGGTCTATGACGCATGGCTGATATGATAAAATAAACTAGATTATGTGTATTATGTGCATTTAACAAAACTAAGCAACTCACCGTGCCAACATATAACACAGCATTAAAATATATATATTTTAATATAATTAACACATATTTACATTAAATATATTCCTTCAACTGCACATTTTACAGAACAACATATAATACAGGCAACATGGACATAAAAAAACTAATTAAACATGAGACAGGGGGCACTACAAACCTTTCAATCTATGGATACAAGAGTATTTATGTGTTAAGACTTACCACCTTTCTGTTACTCATGAGCTGCAATCTGTGCATAGATGTCCTACCAAGCTGTTCTCAGGATTCGTCTGTGCAAGGCTCAGAACCTGGGGTACTGTCAATGAGACTGGAAGAATATCCACAGCCCTTCCTGTACCTTCAGGTATGTCCAGTGCAGAGATACTCCCTGTGCTTTCTGCACTCCCAGGCTCTATGAGCATGAATACCCACTGCACTGCAACTGGTGGCAATATCCAGCCAGATTCAATCCGTGCTGAAATATTTACTTGGTTTCTAGTCTCCCATAGAACTCTTTTCTCCATCCTCTGTCATTTGCTCGATTTCCAACAAAAACAAAAAGTGCAGAAGTCTAGAGGAGGATTGTGCAGTGGTTCTGGAACGGCTCAGGAATGGCCAACATCCTGTTCCCGTTTTACATTTTGTCACAATTACATCAAAGACGGTTGTAGCAAGGAAGCGGTTATGTCCAGGTTCCTGGTCTGTTCATGTATAATTGTGGAGGCTGGCTTCCATGAAATCACTGAGTGGACTGCACCAGACAACGACATAGGAATTTCAGGTATTGCCATTATTGAGTTTATTGTTATCTAAATGATTGTTTGGAATCTTACATAGACTAACATTCGGCCCATTGCAATCCATTATAAAATATTGCATGAGATTTTAAAATCTTGGTGGCCGTTTTGAAGGTAGACACTATATAATCTAAGCCAGTATTTCCTAAACTGTGGGTGGTGATGCACTGGTGGGCCGAAATTCCAAGCAATAAATAAAGATGCCTTAACCCCTTCAGTGCGTATGACGAGCTGGACTCGTCATGGCACACAGTGGGCGTGTGCTCATGACGAGTCCAGCTCGTCATAGGACCCACCCACGGGGGAAGCGCTGGCGCTCCCCCCGTGGGAAGCCGATCCTGGTATTTTTTGGGGGGAAGGCAGGGGAAGACCTTCCCCTGCCTCCCCCCGGCCCCCCCGCACACGTCATCAACGACGTCAGCGCGCAAGGCGCGCTGACGTCATTGGGGGTTTCCCTTTCTTCCCCGACGTGCTGGAAGCCATTTGCTTCCCCCGGGTGTCTACTTTTCAGAAATGTGTGGGTTTGGTAGGTTTTCTTAGGTGGCCGCCGAGCCCCGGGCCAAAACGTCATGGGACCCCCTTGCAAAACCAGGTCGTTTTGTGATAGGCCATTTGAGGTCGCCTCAATACGTTGTGGGCCCTTGCCTTTCGCGGGTACTTGGGCCTCCCACCCGAGTGAGGCACCATTTTTTTCGGAAGACCTTGGGGAACGCGGGGTGGGTGGAATTTTGTGGATCCACGCAGATTCCAGAACTTTCCACAGAGCTAGGGTTCAAAAACTACAGCTAGGCACTTTGCAAAAAAGGGTCATTTTTCACTGTGAAAATGTGGTGCGTCCACGTTGCGCTTTGCGCTGCTTCCTGTCGCGGGCACTAGGCCTACCCACACAAGTGAGGTACCATTTTTTCGGAAGACCTTGGGGAACGCGGGGTGGGTGGAATTTTGTGGATCCACGCAGATTCTAGAACTTTCCACCACAGAAAAGTGAGGATAATGTGTTTTTTTGCCAATGTTTTAGGTTTGCAAGGGATTCTGGGTAACAGAACCTGGTGAGAGCCAGTCAAGTCACCCCATCCTGGAATCCCCTGGGTGTCTACTTTTCAAAAATGTATAGGTTTGCTAGGTTTCCTTAAGTGCCGGCAGAGCTAGGGTTCAAAAACTACAGCTAGGCACTTTGCAAAAAAAGGGTCATTTTTCACTGTGAAAATGTGGTGCGTCCACGTTGCGTTTTGCGCTGCTTCCTGTCGCGGGCACTAGGACTACCCACACAAGTAAAGTACCATTGTTTTCGGAAGACCTTGGGGAACGCGGGGTGGGTGGAATTTTGTGGATCCACGCAGATTCCAGAACTTTCCACCACAGACAAGTGAGGAAAATGTGTTTTGTTTGCCAAGTTTTTAGGTTTGCAAGGGATTCTGGGTAACAGAACCTGGTGAGAGCTAGTCAAGTCACCCCATCCTGGATTCCCCTGGGTGTCTACTTTTCAAAAATGTATAGGTTTGCTAGGTTTCCTAAGTGCCGGCAGAGCTAGGGTTCAAAAACTACAGCTAGGCACTTTGCAAAAAAGGGTCATTTTTCACTGTGAAAATGTGGTGCGTCCACGTTGCGTTTTGCGCTGCTTCCTGTCGCGGGCACTAGGCCTACCCACACAAGTGAGGTACCATTTTTTTCTGAAGACCTTGGGGAACGCGGGGTGGGTGGAATTTTGTGGATCCACGCAGATTCCAGAACTTTCCACCACAGAAAAGTGAGGAAAATGTATTTTGTTTGCCAAGTTTTTAGGTTTGCAAGGGATTCTGGGTAACAGAACCTGGTGAGAGCTAGTCAAGTCACCCCATCCTGGATTCCCTGGGTGTCTACTTTTCAAAAATGTATAGGTTTGCTAGGTTTCCTAAGTGCCGGCAGAGCTAGGGTTCAAAAACTACAGCTAGGCACTTTGCAAAAAAGGGTCATTTTTCACTGTGAAAATGTGGTGCGTCCACGTTGCGTTTTGCGCTGCTTCCTGTCGCGGGCACTAGGCCTACCCACACAAGTGAGGTACCATTTTTTTTGGAAGACCTTGGGGAACGCGGGGTGGGTGGAATTTTGTGGATCCATGCAGATTCCAGAACTTTCCACCACAGAAAAGTGAGGAAAATGTGTTTTTTTTGCCAATTTGTTAGCTTTGCAAGGGATTCTGGGTAACAGAACCTGGTGAGAGCCAGTCAAGTCACCCCATCCTGGATTCCCCTGGGTATCTACTTTTCAAAAAAGTATAGGTTTGCTAGGTTTCCCTAAGTGCCGGCAGAGCTAGGGTTAAAAAACTACAGCTAGGCACTTTGCAAATAAAGGGTCATTTTTCACTGTGAAAATGTGGTGCGTCCACGTTGCGTTTTGCGCTGCTTCCTGTCGCGGGCAGTAGGCCTACCCACACAAGTGAGGTACCATTTTTTTCGGAAGACCTTGGGAAACGCGGGGTGGGTAGAATTTTGTGGATCCACGCAGATTCAAGAACTTTCCACCACAGAAAAGTGAGGAAATGTTTTTTTTTGTGACAATTTTTTAGGTTTGCAAGGGATTCTGGGTAACAGAACCTGGTGAGAGCCAGTCAAGTCACCCCATCCTGAATTCCCCTGGGTGTCTAGTTTTCAAAAATGTATAGGTTTGCTAGGTTTACCTAAGTGCCCACAGAGCTAGGGTTCAAAAACTACAGCTAGGCACTTTGCAAAAAAAGGGTAATTTTTCATTGTGAAAATGTGGTACGTCCACGTTGCATTTTGAGCCATTTCCTGTTGTGGGCACAAGGCCTACCCACACAAGTGAGGTACCATTTTTATCGGGAGACTTAGGGTAACACAGGATTGTAGAGCAACTGTTATTACCTATTGACTTTCGATGCATTTCTGCCTTCCAAAGGAAAGACAATGTGTAAAAAATAAGTCATTTTGAAAAATGACCTATAATTCTCATGCTAGTATGGGTACTCCCAATTTCGGAAATGTGCAAATATCTACTGTTTCTAAAATCTACATTTTGTTCCCATTTCAGAAATACATAGGTGTCTTTCATAACAATTTTTCCATGTATACATTTTCCCAAAATAATTGCTATATACCCGGTACATAATAAAAAACCATTGCAAGATGCTGCTCAGTTATTGGCTCTGGGTTCTGTCGGGTTCTTGGTGAACCTACAAGTCCTATATATCCCCACAACCATAAAGGTCCAGCGGATATAACGGTATATTGCTTTCAAATAGCTGTCATAATTAGAAGAAGTTACAGGTGAAAACGTTGACACAAAAGGCTGTTTTTTTCAACTAATTTTCAATTTTTCCTTTATTTAACTGTTAGTTTCTATAAGGAAAACTTTAAGGATCTACACAAATGACCCCTTGCTGAATTCAGAATTGTGTCTACTTTTCAGTAATGTATGGCTTTCCAGGATCCATTATTGGTTTCATACTTATTTCTACCATTAACTGGAAGGAGGTTGAAAGTACAAAAATAGCAAAAATAGGCTATGTCCAAGAAAAATGCCAAAACTGTGTAAAAAAGTTGGTTTTCTGACAAAAGTCTGCTTGTCCCTGAAAGCTGGGAAGATGGTGATTTCAGCACCACAACCCCTTTTGATGCCATCTGCAGGGAAAAACAAGACGCTTTCATCTGTAGCCCTTTTTCGCATTTTTCCCCAAAAAACAAAATTTTGCTGTATTTTGGCTAATTTCTGGGTCCCCTCCAGGGGAATCCACAAACCCTGGGTACCTTTACAATCCCCATGATGTTAGAAAAAAGGACGCAAATTTGGCATGGATACCTTATGTGGTCAAAAAGTTACAGGGGCCTAGCGCGAACTACCCCAAATAGCCCAAAAAGGCTTAGCACAGGGGGAAAAGGCCTAGCAGCGAAGGGGTTAAAAAAACTGTATTTATCTTGTTTCATTTGCTACGCTTCAAAAGCAGAGACCAAATGTCAGGCTGTGTCTAATGTTAAATTTCTGATTATTTTTTTGACATGGCAATTGGTATTTACAAACTCCTCTCACTTTGCAGTCAATCTCTTTTGGGTACAGTGAGTGTCAAATGAAAGGCAGGAGGATGTCATTTTTTGAAAAGCACAACAAATTGTCCATTACATAATGTACATCTTCAGCAGTTAGGAAAACAAAAATGAAGCAAATTTTTCGTAATTCTGAAGCCAAGGCATTTGGGAAGACATCAGCCTTGCGACTGGAAAAGCACTGGATATGCAGACAAGTTTGGTCTTTTGTTTGTTGTTTTATAAATCCCCTACAAGTTTGGTCTTTTGTTTGTTGTTTTATAAATCCCCTCACACTACCACCAAGCAGACTTAAACTAAAGAGTGGAAGTCGCTTCCTCGGATTCAGAGCAGGCAGCAGGAAGACATATACAGTGGGTTACCAGATTGGGGAAGAGCCAGGAAAGGGAATGCAATTCTTGATGCTGACGTAGAGGCATTTGAACCTTCAAGTCTGAAGGATCAGAGAACCTAAAGTTTCCATCTTATTAAAGAAAATACAGAGGAAAACAGAGCTTTCTAGCAGGTCGGCAATCAGCTTCAGTAGTCGTCTTCACATTGCTTGGCTGTATAAAAAATGTAAGTATGAAAAGACAAGACATGAAGCATAGTGCAGCAGCTGTCCTCAACAGACTGACCCAGCTATGTACACACAACTCGAGGAGTGCAGCAGCTGTCCTCAACAGTCTGCACCACCCTAGAGCTTAGGGAGCTGCCCTCGGCTCTCTACACACGACTCCAGAAGTGCAGCACCTGCCCTCAACAGCCCGCACCAGCTCTGTGCACACAACTCCAGAAGTGCAGCGCCTGCCCTCAACAGCCCGCACCAGCTCTGTGCACACAACTCCAGGAGTGCAGCACCTGTCCTCAAGAGCCTGCACCACCCAAGAGCTTAGGGAGCTGCCCTCGGCTCTCTACACACGACTCCAGGAGTGCAGCGCCTGCCCTCCACAGCCCGCACCAGCTCTGTGCACACAACTACAGGAGTGCAGAGCCTGCCCTCAACAGCCCGCACCAGCTCTGTTGACACAACTCCAGGAATGTAGCACCTGCCCTCAACAGCCTGCACCTGCTCTGTAGATCCAACTCCAGGAGTTCAGCGCCTGCCCTCAACAGCCCGCACCAGCTCTGTGCACACAACTCCAGGACTGCAGCGCCTGTTCTCAACAGCCTGCATCACAAGAGAGCAGACCTCGGCTCTCTGCACACAGCTCAGGATCTGTAAGAGTTCCCCTTTGTACTGTGCCCCATCTGAGAGCTATTTTCAGTAGTGCATTTATTGTATATTATTGTCAGGCCCAATTAACTTCTACGACTGTCGGGGCCAGTCCCTGAAACAAATAGTGGGAGGCTAAAAAGCATCAGCAAAACCCCATGATGTCACAGGGCGACAATGTACACATGCAAAAAAGCTGTTTAAATAAGATACTTGCAGCTGATTTTTCATAAAGTTAATTGTATTAGCAATACTCCCCCGAAAGGCCTCAGCTGCAGTGGGAGGCACGGAGTCTCCTGTGCTGTCAAACCAAAAGTGAACAGACTTCTTTTAGGTAAGCAGACGCCCTGGGAAGAAGGACTGTCTGATCGCCCCACAGATTGAAGAACACTGATCTAGTGTGTCCTCAAACATCGTGACTTCCGGCACCCGTCTAGCAGGACCTGCTACAAACATCTTTTCCATCTTAGATCGGGCCATCTCTTTAGCTGTTTGATCCGCAAAAGCATTTCCCCTCTCCACATCATCAGTAATTGCTTTGTGAGCACTACACTTCACTAGTGCCAGTTTCTTGGGCAGGATCAACGCCAACAAAAGTAAATTTATCAAAGGGCCGTGTTGAATCTTTGAACCATGGAAGGTAAGGAATCCCCTCTCTTTCCAGAGCCGCCCAAAATTATGACCGACTCCAAAAGCAAACTGACTGTCAGTGAAAATATTAACCACTAGTCCCTGACTCAACTCACATGCCCGAATTAGAGCTGCCAGCTCTGCAGCTTGGGCCGACTGATAGGGGACTCGTGATGTCTCAACTATAGTGAGCAGTGTTGTGATCGCATAAGCAGCAGTTGTGGTGCCATCTGGTCATTTAAAACAAGAGCCATCGACATATAGTTCCCCTTGGGGGTCAGATAAGGGAACATCAGTCAAGTCTACCCGTCCCTTCGTCTCCTCCTCAGTGCGAAACATACAATCATGTATGTCTATCTCCTCACTCTCCAAAGGGAAGGGTAGTAACATGGCAGGATTTAGTGGCATAACGTTTGATCGTAATATGTGGTGCAAAAAGAGTTGGCTCATAGCCAGTGAGACGTGCAATGGTAAGGTGCTGTGTCTTTGTTCTGTTCAAAAGCGTATCCACAGCATGGGGTACCATAACTGTGAGATCAGTATCAAGAACAAGCCCTGCCGATTGTCGAATAGAGACGGCCACTGCCGTGGTCGCTCTTAAACAGCTTGGGAGGGCTATCGCGACGGGATCAAGCAAAGCAGAAAAATACGCACAAGGTCTCTGCTTACCTTCAAAAGCCTGTGTTAAGACAGAAAGCGCACAACCGACCGACTCGTGTACATACAACAGGAACGGCTTGTTATATTCAGGTGTGCCAAGCACAGGAGCCGAGCAAAGCGCAACCTTCAATTGCTCAAAAGCTTGTTGACAATCAAACGTCCAAGGCAGAGGTTCATTCACATCTTTAGTTGTTAAAGAAAACAGAGGCTTGGTTAGTAAAGCAAAATTGGGTATCCAATGACGACAATAGGAAGTGATACCAATAAAGGCTTGCATATCCCTTTGGGTCCTTGGAACAGGCATGTTAATTATAGCGTTATTACGCTCAGGAGTTAGTTTGCGACCCTCCTTCGACAGTACGTGACCTAAATAGGTGACCTCCTGTCGATAATATTGGAAGTTGGAAAGGGACACTCTATGTCCATGTTGAACCAAATGCAGCAACAATTTGACTGTAGCTGCTTTACATCCTTCTTCAGTATCGGACGCAATCAAAAGATCGTCCACATACTGCAGCAATACATTACCT
Organism: Calotriton arnoldi; assembly: GCA_963921515.1. Classification (NCBI taxonomy): domain Eukaryota; kingdom Metazoa; phylum Chordata; class Amphibia; order Caudata; family Salamandridae; genus Calotriton; species Calotriton arnoldi. The sequence goes on along the minus strand of CAWUFW010005505.1, from coordinate 1,234,566 downwards.
GGAGGAAGGGTAAGGGAGTCCAATTGACCCTTCAGAGCTTGGCTATATATACTACGACTCTCAGTATAGCCCTGAGGAACCCGACAAAATCTAAAACTACGACCTGCCAGGGAGAACCCGAACAGGTGCCTGCTATTGGGATGAACAGGGATGCTAAAGAAAGCGTTTTTCAGATCAATGACAGAAAAGAACTTGGCAGAAGAAGGAATCATGGTCAGAAGAGCAGTAATGTCAGGGACCACAGGGAACTGAGGGACTACTATCTTATTAACTTCGCGCAAATCAATCACAAAACGATAGGCATCAGCAACATTATCAGGAGAACCCGGAGGTGGCCTCTTGAGGACAGGAAGGATGGGGCTATTGCACACATTTGCCGCTGTCTCTTCAACAACTCCTGACGGAATCAAATTTTGTATTATATGTAACAATGCCTGTTCTCCTGCATGCGAAATCTTATACTGAGGAATAGGAGGCAATATCGCATTTTCTTTAACCTGAATAGAAATTGGAGGTATTTGCAAAAGTCCCACATCTGTATCACTTGTAGCCCACAGCGTAGATGGAACATCTTTAAACTCAACTGGGAGGGGTGCATCTTTAGACAAGCATTGTATAGTACTAACCACACTCGGACCCATTGTCAGATGGACACCGTCAGGGGAACAGTAAATAGTAGCATGTAGCTTCTTCAACAGATCTAATCCCAACAGATTCTCTCCACAATTTGATGTTAGTAAAAACGGCGAATCAACGGTAAAGGGACCTATAGTCAAGGCAAGGGGTTTAGAGATGGGGCTTACTACCGGCATACCGGAAAAACCAACTGAAACATTGTTATGGCCAGACAGGGCTGCTCCAGGGACCAGTGACCTTGCAACAGAACTATTTATTGCTCCTGTATCCACTAAAAATTTCTTCTCCGAGCCCTGCAAATCCACACTAATATAAGGTCCATGCTGATCTACAGGTATCGGAACAGGTCCCTTACCCTGTCCTTGGCTGTCCTAGCTGTAAGGCAACCCAGTCACATCCTCCAAATCATAATCATCATGATAATACTATCGGCCCCGAACGTCATCGAAATAATTCTGATCGGTACAGCCCGATGACGTTCCGGTAGCCACTGGTCCCCATCCGAACTGGCTGCTCCCCGTCCTCGCCCTCTCTCTCCCCGTCCCCTAGGAGCCGCAACCTTTTTCAGCAAAACCGGGCACTCGCTACGCCAGTACCCTTCCTCTTTACAATACACACACTGATTGAGGCCCACAGGCACAGCACTCCGACTCGTACGAGAAAGCTGCCTGGCCGGTCCAATTCCTCAACCCCGTCCCTGCCCCCTGGATGCCTGCTGCATCAGTACCTTAGTCTTCAACTCCTTTGTTTTCTTTTCAACCTTCTCCTCATTTTCTCTATACTCATAATACTGAGCCATACTCAATATTACGGAAGGGGTAGAAGTAGTCCACGTGCTCTCAGCAGCCTGCAATCGGGTTGCAATCTCTGGGAGCAAATTCCTGACAAACCTGTTGACAAACAATCGGATACCCCCTTCCAAGGACAAATCCTGGCCACTAAAATCCCAAAACACACCTTCAAACCGAGTAAAAAAATCAGACACACTCTCATCTTTCTTCTAACGACATGCGGCTAGCTTATCCCAATCCACCTTTTGGGGTGGAATAAGAGAGTGCATATAAGTAATGATGCGATCTGGCAAAGCCAAGATCTCAGCCTTAGACTTATCACCAGGCTTCCTCTCCTTATCCCACGCCTTAATCTCATCCCATGTACCACCCAATTCTAGGGCATGGTTCTGAGTGTGCACCTGTCGCCAGACATCCACTGGTACCAATAAGTCAAAAAACATTTCAATATCTGCCAACGTCATTATCGTCGATGCAGCAGCCTCTGTCAATTCCTTATAGTAAGCAGTAGGATTTTTCCTGGGGTCGGGCAACTGAGCCTTAATTGCGAGGACTTCACTCCTCTTCCATGGAGTATAAACCCATTGCTCTTGAAAACGGGCCTCTACTCGTTGTCTAGTCACTTGATTATGTTGATCACGGAACTCTGGTATCTCCGGGTGAAAAACGGGATGAACTTCCCTTATTGGGAACTGAGATATTACCGTCGGGGATTTCTGATGCAATCTACAGCAATATCCAATCAGTGTAGTAACACTAGCAAAAACCTCATTGGGAGCCATGCCCGCAGCATATACTTAGTCCCTAATATCGTAAACAGCCTGTGGTGCAACACCTTTAAAACACTGTTCCCATAGTCCAATCAAAGTAGCCGACATATGTTTAAGTGCATGTTGCTGAACAAATGGCTCATAATCCTTTAATACACTCCAAACATCCTCAACACCATAAATAGGACTACTGGCCCACTGGGCAGCCTGATTTGCCACCATATTCTTCTCCACATCTCCCACATCTGACCGAATCAACACCCGTCCTAATCACTCCTTTGCAACTGCCCCAGTTCCTTCGACCTGATCACGCACCGGTGTTTCAGCATCTAACAAGGGGGTAGGAGTAAAAACAGGGGCCAACATACTGGTTGAAGAGGGGGGCATCAAGGTCAACATCGGCTGAGTAGTAGGTGTCTGTGCAGAAGAAAGTGACATCGTAACAACAGGGGTAGCAGGAGGACCAGCAGTCGCCATGGCTGTGGGGGACGGAGCCACAGAAGAAACTAGTGATGCCGAAACCAAAACACTTCGATCAATACCAGATACAACGGAAACAGGGGGGCAGAGGCAGATGACGAGGCCTGTGGAACAACAGGGTATATTCTATTCGGGGCATAAGGGGGAGGCGGTCTGTCTTCCAATAGCTCTTCCATAAAAGTGTCTGTTTCCTCTCTAGTAACATAAGACTTATCACATTGCAATTGAAACCTCCTATCTGCATATTCTATACCCTTCTCCACTTTTTCCTTATCATGTGCCACCGCTTTCTGAGTCAATGTATGTGTTTTCTCCCTCCGTGCCTCCCTTTCCATCCTCAGCCGTCTCTGTTTAGCTTCCTTCCACCACACCTGGAGGTAATCAAACATCGACTGCCTACTTCGTTTAGCAAACAATTTTTCCTCCAAATAATTCAATTTCTGTTCATCAAAGGTGCCTGTTGTCGGCCATTGCAATTCAGCGTTATCCCTGGTATATTTGTGCAATAATGTACTAAATATAATAGGGCCAAGGCCGTACTTAATATACATATCATAATTCGGTGTGCCCTCTGCGGGCGCAGGTTGCTTCTCTTCTAATTGAGCATCAGCAGAACAACAACGACATCCCACACAGCACAACTTGCTAAAACAAGGCATCCTTACACACACACACAGCGCGCTCAACCAAACCTCACAAACAGCTCTTCCAAAGCAGGTCAACAGACCCCTTCCAACAAAGTATTGGTACCAAATACAAAAGTTCAAATATTCTAAGCGCTTATTCCAAAACGATCCTCAGATCGTACCAAAGTCGAACAAACAGTGCACCATATTCACAAAGAACCCAAACAAAATCAAGCGCTTGTTCCAAAAACAGTCCGCAGACTGACCAAAGAGAGACAGGCTCAAGCCCCAGACATTTTCAAAAGTAAGCCAAATTCACTGAGTTGCCTGGCAGGGTATCCACAGACACCCTGTATCTCTGAACGGTCCGCAGACCTACCAAGTTCAAACAGCTAAGATGGCGCCATAATTACCAAGAATCAAGACAAACTCACCTGGTGCACACAGGTCAAACAAAGTTATTCTCCACTGCCGACTCTTCGGACCAAACGGTCAAATCCAAGGGTTTCGCCGTTCAGATGACCACTAGACGAGGAGCCGCCCGATCAGACAGGCGGGGCAGCCGGGAGAACCAAGCTCGGTCGTGTGGGGATCCCCGATCCGCCCATCCGACCGGACGCAACCCCGACCTCCACAACCCGATTACGGGCGAGATGGGTCACCTGGTGGAGTCCCTGTTCGGGCGCCAACTGAAGGAAGTGACCCGAAAAGGGCCACCCGGGTCACTCACGACCACCTCCTCTGCCTTCCTACAAATGAAGAGTCGGTCAGACAGTAGAGAATACAAACCAGATATTTATTGAGAATACACTGCAGTGGAGCCCAGTCTGACCAGCCTCTTGGGATGACTGTCGAGGGACTGAAGCCCGTAAGCATACAATTACATTATGTACATTTGCAAAGTCTACAAAGGCACGCCTACTATGGAAAAACACTAGCAGGTGTCGTAATACAATGGGGGTACAGAGCATAAGTTTCGATTCTGCAGCTGGGCACAGGCTATGTACTGCCCAAGGTCATCTGGCCTATCCTCCCTACCAGACAGGTGGGAGAAAGGCTCCATCTAACAAGGAAGGTATGTACTAACGAGGATACTTGCAATTATAGGAAGAAAAAGCTCAACCTTGGAAACGAAACTTACCAAGGACCGTTTCTCGAAAATAACTAGGCAACAGTTTCGAATATCATACAAAATGGTGTCCAGATTGTAAGATGGTGTCGCGAATGCTAAAATATACAGACAGAAGGGCTTTCCAATATTAACAGGGAGAAGAGGGAGCGAATAAGGCGACTGACTATATTAGAACAAATCCTGGAACAACTAGGGAGGGATCACCGTGCTAACCCTGCGCCTCAACTGAAGCTCGACCAGTGCTAACCCCGTGCCTCAACTGAAGCGTGACCTCAAACTGAAGAGTAAGGAATACCGTGTAGTGGCAAGACAGGAGGTTAAAACTACCTACCTCACCAAACAGAAGCGCAATTAGGAGGCCGGAGACAAAGCTGGGAAATTGCTAGCATGGATCGGTTGCAGGGAAAGGGAAAGCATGCACATCCATGAACTCAGATTTGGGCCAGGAGTGACTGTGCGAGGTAGCAAGTAGATAACCGAAGTATTTGTAAGCTACATGACTGCCTTCTATGAACCGAACGCGACAGTCTCAGAGGAGGAGGTGGGAGTCTTCATGCTAGATTGCCCTGTGAGGCCCCTGAGTCCGGACTGGGATTGGCATTGTAAGCTGAGTTGACTGTATCTGAGGTTGCACTGGCACTCACAAAGATGCAAAACGGGAAGGCCCTGGGCCCAAACAGACTACCCATTGAGAATTTCTGCAAAATGTCCAGGAAAGTTGTCTAACCTTTACTCGCGCTGTATTTAAAGGTTTTATGCATTGGGGAACTACTGTCAGACATGAGCACTGCGACTGTTATCCTTATCTCCAAGGCTGGGAAATCCTGAGACAAGTGCAACTCGTACAGACCAATCTCTCTACTTAACGCAGACACAAAACTTTTTGCAAAAATACTGGCAAATAGGCTATGCACAGTGGTGACAGATTTAATACACACGGACCAAACCGGGTTCATACCATATCACTCGATAAGGCTGAACCTGAGGTGCCAACACAACAACATAACTCATTATATGCCAAAAAGGCTTTTGATTCGATGAAATGGCCGTTCCTGTTTGCAATGCTAGGGAGGATAGGGTTTAGGTCCCGGTACATCAGGCAGGCCAGATTGCTAAATACACGGCCGCAAGCTAGATTGAAATTCAACGGCTGCCTCTCCAGAGAATTTATGATTGGGAGAAGGGCCAGAAAGGGCTGCCGTCTTTCACCAATGATATTCACAATAGCGGTGGAGCCTCTGGCGAAGCGCATGAGAATAGATGCCCAGATATGGGGATGGACCGGAAACGGTGGTTAGGAGGAAAGGATATCACTAAACTAGGATGATATCCTGTTATACTTGACTAAAATGGAACAAACACTTATCTGCGTCCGGGATGTATTCCTGGTCTTTGGCGAGTTTGCAGGCTTCATGATCAACTGGGAGAAATCCCTGCTGTTCCCTATGGGGGTTGGGTGAAGGAGGGAGATTTGCTGTTGCCCCTCGGGTGGAACCCCATAGGTTCCAATATCTGGGCATATGGATCACCAGAGATGCCGCATCCCACTATGAAGAAAACCTTGCGCAATTGCACTAGGGACTAGAATGGGATATGAAATATTGGAGTGCGCTGCCACTGTCCCTACTGGGCAAAGCGGCAATGTTTAAAATGATCGCACTTCCCCCCATGTCCTACAAAATAGACCATATTGGATCTGTTAGAAATGGGATTTCTGGTTGGCTAGGGCATTCGCCTGAGCCAGGCAGAAACCACCACTCTAGTCAGGGCAAGGGAGCTACACGCTGAAGATAACCCCTGCTCACCCCCTTGGTAGCTTGGCAAAGCAGTCAGGCTTATCCCAGAGGCAATGTGTAAAGCGTTTGCGCAACACACTCACACAGCAGCGTCACACTAGGCACACCACAAAAGAAACTTCACACAAGGTTATATCAAAAATAGCCTTTGTATTATGCATAAAAACAGATTAGAACGTAATCACATATATATACACTGTGCCACCTGGCACTCGGTATGATTTAAAATGGCCAATCGGGCCACTGTCATCACCATCATAATTCACAGCTAGTGAAAACACCCAGTAACTACTGGTCAGGGTACACTTAGCACAAACACATAATGCATAAACCATCAGTAGCAGTACCCAGCACAGCACATTATGCATACAATCATCAGTAGTGCAGGGCATCATTTCCTTAACACATCATGCCCTTCGCAGGTATAAACATACCTGCACAGTATGCCACATATGGTCCTCCCTGCACCCTAGTACACACTTATCAGAGTGCAACCTTGGCTGTGTAACCCTAAGGACCACAGTGTAGCCCCGCAGTGTAATCAGGGCCTGAACAAACCTGCCCCGATGACCTTCCTGAGAGCCAACTGGCCCCAACACATGTAGCAAACAATGTTCACAAGGAACTCATTTGAACAACAAAGGTGAAAATAAGGCAAGGTGTGTTACTTCCTTGTATCTGAATTGGAGATTGTCGTTAGAACGGAGAGATATGTCCTTCTAACTCTGTTAATATATTAGTTCAATATGGAATCAATCAAAGCCCACCAGTAGCATTTAATTTACTGGCCCTGGGTATGTGAGATACCACTTTACAAGGGACTAATAGGTAAATTAAATACGCCAAACAGATGTAGACCAATCGTACCAAGTTTTCCATGGAGAGCACATGCACTTTAACACTGCTCAGAGTCCTAAAACCACCAACGACAGGTCAGGAAAAATACCAGGAGGAAGGCAAAAAGTTCTGGGATGACCCTACAAAAAGGGCCAAGTCCAACAGGATCCAAAGGACCTTCTTTGCCTGGGTGGAAGCCCCAGTGAAAACACTCATCTGAGCAGGAGGTCAACCCCGAATAGCGATGAGGGCCATGCATCGCTCCAAATTTGAGGGAGGCATAGTGCTCCAGAATGTCAAAAGATACTATGAGGTGGCACAGGTCAATGGGGTAAATGACTGGGTGTACGCAGACTGGGAGAACCCGGCCTATCAGGTGGACAGATGGGGTATGGGCCCCCAGAGCTATGTACATGCATTGTATGGTGGTAGGTTGAGCCACACTGCGGGACCAGTGACGACTAAGGTCCTGCCGGTATGGCGAAGCCTGAAAAGAGAGATGAAGTGGGACAGGAGACTTAAGCCTCATATGCCGCTACAGGACGGGGCCAATTGAGACAAGTGGTGGCGCTGAGGGGCTTAAGTGGTTGGGACAACATAGGCCTATCCACGATCTCAGATGTTTGGGATGCCAATGGCATAGTCCCATTCGATTACTTAAGGTAGGAATATCAGATGCTGGACACACAATGGCTGAAATACTTGCAACTGAGACACGTGCTCCAGGGGAGTATAGACAAGGAAGAAGAGACACAGGAGGACTCCCCGCTAGAGAAGAGACTGCTGGATGGGCATATCTGCAAGAAGCTAGTCTCACTGACTTACGGGACATTCATGAGGAACACGCAGGGGCCAGTGACACAATTACAACCTACGTAGATGATTTCAGCTTGACATTCTGAGGAGAATGGCTAAAATTGAGCCCCATTGAACTAGTTTCTGGAGTCTAACTGTGTGATTTGAGCAGGAAGTTGGCAGCAGTCAAGGTGCATCAGGTCTAGTTTGAAGGGTCGAGTCAGAAATCACATCCTGGTACAATTTCTGATGAAGCAACGCTGAACTCACTGCTGCGGCTATACTTGAAGAACAAGTTTCACGTTGGTTTTCAAGTTTTGCAGATCTTCAGACCAGTCCTTATTGAGCACTGCCTACTTACTAGGTGCTTGTAGAGGACCTTCCCACAAAGGTCGACCTAGTAGCCATTCTCTGACACTCAAAGATTAGCAGGACAGAAGCTCCAAAATACAGACAGAAACGTGCACAGGGTCAGCCTAGCTCCCTGGGCTTTGTGCAATATGTCACAGCACTTTCAGCATGTCCCAAGGGGTCAGGAGATTGACTTGTACCATCCTGATGCCCTGGGAAAGCATAATTTTGGTTTCTATGTGAGAAACGTAGGAGTGCATCATAATCACCTTGGCACTCAAATATTATGTGTAACTAATTTTACTAAACAAGGGGTAACATTTATGTGGAACATCCCATGTAGAAATAAACATGATGAAACTTTATACATAGAACGTGACTAATGGGAAACATTGTAAAGGACGTATTAGAGTATGAGTGAAATGAAGAGTTAACGTGTGATATAGTGATGCTAAGTAATTAACGTATGTAGGTAGATTGAAGTCTAATCATTTGAATGTGAATTTAGAATTTATGATTAATAACAGAGAAAATTATACAATGGTGAATAATCTACATTTATTAACTACAGAGAAATGCGCACGTTTATGTAACCCAGTGCATTTGTTCAGTTGGCTATTATTTTAGGCCTAATGTGCATTCATCTAACTTTATGTGCAATTCATTCTGGCCTAATGCTATATTTCAGTACAAGTATACGATGCAGTTAGCATTTGATTTGTGCTTAACCTTCAGTGTGGAATGTTTTCGCTGTCTTTTGTCTCCACCTCCCATGGAGGAGAAGGATGGACAAGGATGAAGAGGATTGCTTTTCTGTGTGAGAAGAGGGCTGGAAGAATCAAGCCTGGCTGACGGAAAAGTACTTGAAGGAAGAGCACGTGGAACATGTTCTTTTCAAATGCAGTCGATAGTACTTGTCGATACTTAGGAGAGACAGACACCTTTGAGACTTCGTAGGGTGCAGACCTATGCTTGTTGGCTTCACGCTATTTGACCCATTCTTGAAGTACTTCAACTGAAGACTTCAATGCTGACATCTTCATTTCTTTCCTTGATAGTGGCTTCAAACTTTAAAATCACTTGTTAGAATAGGGGTTCCTTGCTCGGATAGTGTAGGAAAGGGTTGGATTAAAATTGCTTGTTGAGACTCAATTAATGCAATTTGATTTAACTTTCTTTTTCCTGATTGTTTATTTCGTAATAATTGAAGTAATCATACTTTCTCTTTTGTATCGAGCAGATATGTTCAGGAGAATTGGACAAGTTTTACTAATCTTGTATTTTTAAATGTTCATGCTAAGAGTGCTTACTTTTGAATTTGTAATAATCCCACTAAACCTTTTTCCAGTTGTGGACTAGGTTATTGTGTGGCTTAATGAGTTACATCTCGAGATTTTGAGTGTTAGAATTGTACTCCCTTTTGCCCCTCATGCAGTCAAAGGTCCATAGAAAGCAGAAAGTACATGGGCTCAGAATTTCTCGATTATGAGTAAGCTGGAGCAGCCCCATTCTTGTGGCAGAGCATTTCCTACTTCTCCCTGGTTTCATGTGATTCTATCAATGGCGGCTCCTTCATGGGAGCGTTTGGGCTTTGCCTCACTGATTTTGTCCCAGGGCCAGGGACCATGCAGTTGTCAGGGAACATTACTTAAAAAAATGTAAATCCGTATTTGTAAAGCGCAAACTACTCACCCTTATGGGTCTCAAGGGACTGGGGACCGTCATGGAAATTAAGTGAACTATTGCCCAGAGTCACATGGTGCTGAGCTGCATAGCTGCCAAGGTTTCAGATTGCTACGTGTGACATTTTCTTAATTTTAGTCTAATTATGAGTGACATTTCAATGACTATGAGTGACACTTTCTCACAAGCAAAATCAAGCAATGAAGACTAGGGAAACATATAAATTTCACGAATTACACCCATTTGAGGAATGAGAAACTCTAAGAATATCTTAAAACTGCAGCAAATCACCAGAAATGCAAGGGCACTGTGAGACCTGACTGTACCAAACAGGATGCGAGAGACCATACTGCCAGCAAATGAGCCTCATCTTCCATAACGCCCCATCTATCACACCCTCACAAAAACAGGATAGATCTCCCATGGGTGGACTTAAGCAGAACCACGTGCCTCATCCTCTGTATGAAATGATCAAACTCTGGTGAGAAGCCCCAGCATGAATCATCACAAACAGTGTATTCCCCTCCCATACCATGCAACACTCAAAGCCACCTTGAACACAAATGTCACCTCATTGGTAGGGTTTGTTTACTGTGTATTTGTCATTACAGAAGAGACAGCCTGGCCTTTCCTGTACCTCTGCAAAGCAACCCTACAGGGAAACAGAGTGCAGTCGCAAGGAGCCAAAATAAAATACAACTGTTGAAAATTACAAATCAAAAGCATTAAGACCAAAAGATATTTCCTTGAAATAATGCTTTTAAATATTTATTTTTACCGAACATCTCGCATTTTTAAACAAGTAGTTAAAAACAATGATAACTCTAAATATGTTTTGGCGTGTGCTCAGTTGCTTTTCACCCTGGAAACGTGTCATTTTCTTTGTATTCTGATTCAATTATAAACTTTAATAGTTTTTTATGTTGCAGACAAGTTGAGAGCAGAGAAGGTGAAATAACGAGTTGACTTTTTATTTGGATATGCACGAATGCTTGTGTGTAGCTGGAAAACAGGAACGGGAAAACATTACAAAAAGACGATATATGGAAGGTCACAGAACCTCTCATGACTGAAGTCTGATTTTCTGACCGTTTTAAATGAACCGTGAGACTCCGTGCAGCCGAGTGTTAATCCACAAATACTAGTATACTAATAAAACACTTACTTGAACGAAGAGTTGTCAGAGACTTTTGTTTTGTTTTCCCGGTCCGTCTGGCGGCCGCGGGCCGCACAGGGACCCCCCCGCCGCGGCCGCACAGGCTCAGCTGCACTGTGAGTGCTCTGCACTGCTGCATGACAGATCCTGCACTAGTCTCTGCAGCGACTGCAGACTGTTCTTCTCCGACCCCCACTGCAGGCTGCTGGCACACTCTCTCGTCCCCCGGGCCGGACCCGCTTGGCCGCAGTTTTGTTAAGTTTGCGCCCGCCGCCGCCCGGCGATCACCGTCTGCCTCTTCGCGGCGGGGCGGCGGCGGCCATGATGAGTCGACACTAGAGTGTCTGTGTGTGTCCTGGCAGTGATAGCAGCACGCCACGGCGGGGACTCACTCCCTGACTCAAATTTGAGTCCCCCGCCGCTTTTCTGCCTCAGTGCTCACTTCCTCTGAGAGTGACTTCCTCCGGACGTGACGGCAAGATTCATTACCATCAGGCCCCCTGGTGAGTGCCCCCCCCCTCCTTATTGGCAGCAAGAGTGTGTGAAAGCGCGGCGCGGCAGGAATGTAACAGCCAGGCTGAGGCAGGATTGTTACATTGTAGCCTGCTGCCTAGCCGCGCTCTCAGCGAGCAGTCAGATCATCGCCGGTGATTTATATCAGAACTTAGCCCAGAGCTGAGTAGCTGCTGGCAGTGGCAGTCTCTCCTCGGAGCAGTAGAGCCCTGCACAGGCGCCGCCAGCTGGCGAGTCGGCAAAATGCGTGACATTGCATTTCAGTGCGGTGATGCGGAACACCGCACTGAAATGCGTGAGTGTCACACCTTAGGCGTGATACTTGGCAGGACCGGAGCTGCCGCCGGAGCCAGGGATCGAACCCTGAGCTCTGTGCTCCGAAATCAGCAACCCTGGCCGCTGCACCACACCTCTACTTACAGTCACTCAACTGCTCACTACTTACTTTAAAAAATGTCTGCCCGCGGCAGTTAGCTGTCTCAGCCGTGTACATTACGTCATGTGTCACGTAGACGGCAGCAGCCTTAGGGGGTGGGATTAGTTGGACTAAGCCAGAGGGAGGCAGGCAGCAATGCGCATGTTGGGTTGGCCAGGTGCCTTCCCCTGGCCAGCCCGACATGTGCAATTGTAGAATTCTCTTCTTTACTCCAGTACCATCTATTCAGGAAGTTACTCAACCTCCTTGATTTGCTTAATTATAACCTTAATCTATCCAATTGTAATCTTGTCTTAGTTACATGCTTACTTATTATTTCAATATTGAACCCATCTCATGTACCTACCTTCCTAGTTGCCATTGTTATATATGTTAAACATTGTGTCTTTTTTGATGCTTCTTCAATTGTCACTTGATGCTATTTACTTATTGTATTCCCAATAAACTTTCTTTTGAAACTTAAAAATGAAGGAGCTGTGGGGATCGAAGCTGCAGCCCCCCCGCCCCCCCTCTCCGAAGGAGCGGCGAGTAGTCCTGCCCCAGGCCAATCCAAGCGCTGCTTATCAGCGCCTGGATTGGCTGCTTCAGTATCTCATCTGCGTCTCTAGGCAGAGAACGCAGAGCCGACTGGCTCGGAGTATGGAGACATATTCACCAATCACTGCATGGCTTTATTGTAAAGCTGTGCAGTGATTGGTCATTTGCTCCCCCCCCCCTAGCTCAGCCTCTCTCTGGACTGCTCTCTCCCCCTCCCCTCTTCGTGCAGCATGCACGCCATGCCATGCCCACCATGCCATGCCCATTGCTGATTGTCCACGGAAAGGAGTGGAGAGAGAGAAAGCTGGGAGGCGCACTCAGGAGAGCTGAGCTCCTCCTGACCTTGTTGCCCCAGCAGGCCTGAGGCGGCCTTGTGCACACTACCATCACTGCTTTATTGGCAGCAGCAGCCTGCAGGCACCTGTGACCTGGGCAATGTGAATGTGAAAGTCTGACCTACTCTGAGACGAGTCACGAGTGAGTTAGTATTATTTATGGTTTTTGTTTGTTGTTGTATCCTGCTATATCACATGTTCATGCGAGTGCGACATGCTGGTGTGTACTGTGTGCACTGCAGTCATGGCCGTAGCAATGGTCATCAGAGCAGAGCTGCCGAGTTTGGTGCCATGAATGAACCCTGCTGCACACTACGTCGTACGATACAATGTTGAGCCATCGATGCCGAGACTCGCACCTGGCTCGCAGTTTCACCTGTGGGACCCAGTTTCGACCTTTCCTGTTTGTTGCTGGTCTAAATATATTATTAATGCGGCAGCCAGTCAATTGGCAAATCAGTGATCTAAGTTTGCAGCCTCAGGTTTTAATAAAATAAAATCCTAATTTCCCCGGCCAGCAGCTGTGCCGGTGCCTGCTTAACAAAAAAGTATTTTCGTACGACGTACGATTATTATGGACTTTTGCGAAGTCCACACGCCACACGCTCATGCAGGACTCCCAGCCAGTGCTCGTTGACAAAGCCAGCCAGCCAGCCGCCCGCCCATTGCTCTTGTCTTCTTGAACCATTGTGTTCCCGCTATTATAAACATTAACACTCTTTGAAGTGCAGAGTGACTCTGGCAGAGTCACTCTGCACTTCAGAGAGTATTAATTTTTATATAGCGGGAATGCAGACTGACTGGTCTGGTGCAGACACTCGGAAATGTTAGGCCCTGCCACGCACCTCGCTTCAGAAACATTTGAGTGTCTGCCACAGACTGCACTGCAGGGAGGCGCACTCAGGAGAGCTGAGCTCCGTCTGACCTGTCACTGTGTAGAAAATAAATGCATTTCTACTCACAAAGTTCCTAGTGAAAGCTCATTAAGATGTGCTTAGTTGTTGTTGTTGTCCCCAGTTGCATATAAATAACACAGCCTTGGCAACATCCACAAATGTACAGTTAGTAAAAACACACACGCACACACACAAAGTAAAAAGCAAAATTGATGCTAACATTTACATCTAAAATCTTAACTGCTTATAATTAAAGCTTTCGCAAACCAGTGGTTTAACTATATAAAGTAATATATTACTTTTCCGGAATTCATAAACTAATTGCGGAGTTTTACGAGTCCGCGGTCCGCAGTCTTGTTAATATATTATTACAATAGATTGCAGATGAGGTTTAGTTGTAGTGTGCTAATGTTTTTGTAAATGATATGTCTAAGTTGTGTTTTGTTTTTGCTTTCAAACTATTATTTTATTTTAACGTTGGTATGTGTTTTAATGAGCTGTGGTCAAAATGAACTATTTTGATGAGAACACCTGCTGTTCTCTACAGAGGTTAGACAAGAATTGACAAAGCCTTTCATTATGAAATTATGATGTTCCAAAGTGTTAGGTGCCCACTTGCAATTATACGTTTGAGTACAAATACACTTTAGGACAATGTCAGTGTCATGGCGGTCAATAGTTGTCAACCCACTTGTAGCAGAGGCACCAAAGTCGGCAGCTCTGCTCCTCTCTGGCCATTACGGCCATGACTGCAGTGCACAGAGGTCGCACACACACACCCTCCAAATGTTTCTCCCTCCCCCTCTTGGTTTCTGTCTCTCTGCCTCTTCCCTTATCTCTCTATGGCTATCTGTTAACCTCTCTCTCTCGCGTGTCTCTAATACAACGTGCATTTTGGGAGAGTCTGACTTCTGCTTCTGCTTGTATTTGGCTAACTTGTCAGCTTTGAGTTGACATGTTCTAGCAGGCATATCTGTGGTTATACTGAAGAAGCAGCTACCTAAGTTATTATATGACATCTCTTTATTAATGTAATAACAACACTTTTATAATTGCTTTATTAACCTTCTTGCTTTCTCAAATTTGCTTGAAAATGCACCATTTGCCCACTCTTTTTTCAAAATTTTCACAGGGGAGAACCCCCCCGAACCCTCTTAGTTCTTCAGGCTCGCTTGCTGCGCTCGCTCGCTGCTGTGCACTGCAGGACACAAATTTTACGCCTCTCCACTTTCAAATGTCACCAGCCGCCACTGGATTCTATCAAGATGTGCCATGCCAGAACACACCATTAGTTGCTGCAAAATGATGTAAATTCTCCCCTCGGAGAGTGCCTTGTGAATAGAAATTTCCCAGTGGTCATTGTTTGATAAAAGTCCGGCTTGGTGGGAAAAGTTTCTCTGAGTCAGAGTTTCTTTTAGGTGCCAAGGTCTCCCATTTGCTTATCTGAATTTCCAGAGAACAAAGAAATCTTTACACTTGTCAACTACTATCAGAATTCAAGCTGCGTAGGTGGAAACCTCAAATATAGGTTGGCAGTTTATCCAGTTCACCCTTTTGCATTCGTCTAGGTGTTCAGTCATTCTTCCAAGCGACACCTTGGCCATTTATGTACATTGTGCATAAAGCTTTATGACGCAACACCCTGTTTGCCCATTGCTGCTGTTTGAAAGTGCATATCACTGAATTGTTTATTTTTCTCACTGACTTCTATCTGAGAATACATCACTTTTGATTAAATTATATTCATTCTCACCACAGCATTTTCTTGGCGTTTTGGACAGAGTCCAATCAGCCTTACTAAGTTAAATTTCTTTCAAAAGTAATTTAAAGACAACAAAACAAGCAAACATTTTTCTTTCTGCAAACAGGAAGAGAATGTGGCCTAACGGGCTAGGGCGGTCGATCTGAAATCTGGCGAACCAGGTTCGAGTCTCAGCAGTGATGCTCAACATGCTGTGATTCTGGACAAATCACTTAATCTCCCCGTGCCTAACAAAAATGAATGTGTCCTTGTGTAACGTAACTGGTGTTCATGTAAAGCGCTCTGTACCTGATACCTGCGGGTCAATTTCGCGCTATATAAAACTCTGGAAAAAAGAAACATTGCACATATTATTGCGAGTAGTATGTATATGTGGTCAGTTGCCCTGTAGGTTCAGAGGTATCCTATTTGGCTCCTTTGGAAGAACTCCCTCTCCTTTATGTGTTATTTTTTTCAATTCTCCAATTAAGCAGCAAAGCATAGAACAATATCTCTCGTGGTACTGTGCATGATTTTTAATTGCTCCATCCCCTACAAAGAAAAAGGCAAAGGACTTTTCTTCTGTGAGATATTGGGTTGTTGGTTAAGGTGGGTGAAACCCTACTGAAGCAACAGTCACAATCCTTGTCTGGGTGCACCTGCAAAAGTCACTACATTTACCTGTGCTTAACTCTCTGGTAGCTAGGCACAAAAGCAGTCAAATATAACTTAGAAGCAATGTGTAAAGTATTTATGCTGCACACAAACAGTAATAAAGTAAAAACACAACACATGAAAAATGTAGCACCAATTTAGAAAAATAGAGTAAAATGTAATAAATTATTTGACACCAAAATGAAAAAAATCCAATAGGTAGACCCGGAGATGTGCAATTTGAAATATTTAAGGTAAGTCTAGCGCCTGAAGGCGCAAAGCACCACCCGTGGTTATCTGGTCATGTGAGACCGGGTGAAAGTCACAAGTTCAGGCCTAACGCAATGGAGCGTTGTCCAGATACAGGGACCAGGTTAGTCCAGTTGAAAAAGTTACCTTGTAAAGTCTAGAGCGAAGAGTCCAGTTTGCAGTGGAGGAGGCCACGAGGAGCAGGGAGAGCATCACGGATGGTTGTTGCTGTAACGCGAAGAGCAAGCTGGGTTTTGCAGATGGTCATTGCTGTAGCGCCAAGACCCTGTCGGCTGTCACGGATGGTTGTTGTTGGAGTTTCACGTTGGCAGTCACTGCAGGCTGTCGATGCTGTAACACAAAGTGCAGATTTCACGTTGCTGGTCATCACTGAGCTTCGTGTTGGCATTCAGCGTGGGCAGCAAGATCTTCACGGTTGCGAAGATAACAAATTCTTCTTTTCTTCAAGGAAGAGTTCAACTGATGCCACACCGAGTGTCTAGTACCTGAGCGGCACCTCTTGAGGATCAGGAACTCCCTCCAGCAGATGCCAGCAGGGCTCAGGCAGGTCCAGTTGCAGGTCCAGGCAGGTCCAGTGCAGCAGGTCAGCTGGGCAGTTGCAGGGAGTCCTCTGCAGCTTTTTATATCTCTGTAGCTAAGACAGGAGGTCAGTCAGCTGGCCCTTGGAGTCACTTCCGCTTGGAATGAAGGGTGAAGGTCCAGTCTTCTTTCTCAGCAAGCAGTGCAGGCCACAAGCAGCAGAGCAGCAGGGCATCCTTCTTCTGCAGTATCCACAGGTGAGGGTTACCTTTTTATATCTGGTGCCCACTTTGTAGTGGGAGAAGATTCTGGAGTTTCCCCCTGCAGAGGTGTCTGGAATTTCTTGTCTCCCTGCCCTGGTTCCAGCCTGGCTTGGGACACAATAGGCTATTGTGAAGTCCTTTGTGTGTGAGCTGAGCCAGAGCCTTAGAACTACAAGTGAGGTAGGTGACAGCTCTGCCCCCTATCAAGTCAGGGATGGCCCATCCTGCCAACACCCAGACCCTCTATTGTGTGGCTGTCTATGATGAATACACAAAGACCAACTGCTAACTACACCTAGTCATGTGACCCAGGAAACAGGCTGCAGGCATCAAATGGTTAGGACAAGAAAATGCCAACTTTCTAAAGGTGTGATTTTTAGGTAGAGCATCAGCGCGCATGCGCAGTCTGCAAGACCTACTGTATTCTCTCTATACTGAGTGCAATCCCACCTTCTGCTTCAATTGGTTCACTCCTGTGTCACTTGCATTTCCTGGCTCCTTATTGGTGGTGCTCCCATTCTTTTTTTCATTTAAAAAAAAAAATGATCTTTATTGGTTTTCAACAGATTATACAGTCATTTTCTGCCGATAATGTCAACCACGTTATCATACAATTGAATACAGAAACAACTTTGGTGGGATGCCAAACCATTTCATTAGCTATTGACATGTCAATTTTAGAATTTTATACCGTAAATCCAAAGTTAACTAACATCATTTACAATATTGATGTCTATTCGGAGCTATCTGTAATTGCCTAGCATGAACTTTTGCGTCCAACTGTGTGTGATCAAGTATGACTATGAGTGTGAGTATTTGGATGTATATTGACAGGAGTTGGCGGGGAAGCTCTGCGTTTCGTGCAGTTGTGTTTGTAATGTCCGTGACCTTAATCCAGGATTTGCGTATGCAATCAATAGAGGTGCACAATGTATTCTTCGCTATTGTGACTTGTTATGCTGAGTGCACAGGGTAGTGATGTGTTTTACATCACAGGTGGGTTTATTGCATTCAATTTTGATTCAACCCTGGCTAGATATTCTCGCCATTGTACAGGGTTAGCCGGTGGGGGTATCTGTGGTGCGTTTGTTTGTTGAGTCTCGTGTTCTGCGACAAGTGACCTAGGTAGGTCCAGGAGCTATGTTTGCGTATTTGGGCCCACCGGTGACTTTCAGGCCATGGCTATTTTGCGTTTTGCCAACCCCAGCGCCAGGTCTAGAAATTTGTTGAGGTTCTTGTGTTGGGCATTGCGCTTTGTTATACCTAGCAAGAAGTGTAGATCCTGGGCTGCTATCGGAGTGTCTGCGAAGTCTGTCAATGACCCTGCTACCTCATTCCAGAAGGTCCTGAGTTGAGGGCACGCCCAGACCATATGAAAGAATGTTGCGTCCGAGTCTAGGCATCTGGGGCAGATGTCAGCAGAGTTGGGGTACATGCGTTCCAGTCTCTGCGGTGTTAGGTACGTATGGTGGAGGTAGTTGAACTGCGTGTATTTCAACCTGGCGTTCGTGGATATAATCTTAGGGTAGCTTATGCATTGTGTCCATTGTTTGTCAGTGATACTGATCTCTAACACCAATTCCCAGTGTTCTTGTAATGTTGCCAACAGGCGTGTCGAGTTGGGCCTGAGGGAGAAGTAGATCATTGTGATCGCCATTTTGGCCCGTCCGTGTGTTAACAGAGTTTGTAAGACCTGAGAGGTAGTGGGTTCCGAGCACGTGTTACCCCATGTCTGTAGAAATTGCTGTGACAATGTTGCGTAAAGCAGGAATGTCCCTGGGGGTATCCCATAATCATCTATCAAGGTCTCGAAGTCACATAGTTTCGAATCTACCACTAGGTCTCCCCATATGTCCAATCCCACTACCCTCCACACTTCAAGCTCCGGACGTTTGTGGTAGGTGTATGACCCCAGAATCATCTCGAGAGGCAAGTTGGGGGCATATGGCATGGGCTGGCCTCTGGGCATGACATACTTCGACCAGCTGCATCTTGCTGCCAGCATTAGGAGGTTGCCATGTGTTTTTTGTAATGATGTTTTAGTGCCTGAAAGCCATTCAATCATGGCTGGTTGTCCCAATATTAACGCCCAGGGGTCTAACTCAGTTAGATTGCCTTTCACAAGCTACCTCATAGGCCACTGCAATTGTGCAGCTGCATAGTAGTGTTCGTAGTTCGGCACTCCCAGACCCCATTCCGATAGGGGGAGGTATAGTTTCTGAAGTGCCACTCTAGATCTGGAGCCACCCCATATCAGGGAGATGAGGATTGATTCTAGTTCTTTAAAAAATCTACGCGGTATTCGATAAGGTAGAGTAGAGAAGAAATACAAGAGTCGAGGAAGTAAGAGAGTCTTGGAGATGGCAACACGTCCCACAGGGGACAGGGGCAAACTCGTCCAAAATGGGAGTGCAGCACGCGCCCCAGAGATTGCCCTTCCCAGATTGCCGTCCATTAGATCTGTCTGAGAATGATAAATTTGTACTCCCAAATATTTTAATGTATGGAAGGCCCATATGAGTAGAGTATCAGGTAAAGTGTGCCTCTGATCCACTGACAGAGGTTTCATCAGAAATATCACTGATTTGGACCAATTGCCCCGAAGGCCAGAGACCCGGGCATGCTCGTCCAGTAAGTCTATTAGTTCTTGCAGGACTGTGATCTGGCAGCGCAGGTAGATTAATGCATCATCGGCATATAGGGAAACTACATGCCAATGCCTGTATGCGTGTATGCCCCAGTGTAGGACGCACTGGCATAGCTTACATGCCATGGGCTCCATAGCTAACGCAAAAATTATGGGCGATAATGGGCAGCCCTGCCCAATTCCATGTTCTATCTCAAAGGATGGAGAAATGATGCGGCCGGTCTTAACTCTGGCCTCCGGTTTTGTGTATAGTACCCTCACCCATCTTAGGTAATTCGGGCCTATGCCGAATCTTGCCAGCACTGCTAATAGGTATTGCCATCCCAAGGTATCAAACGCCTTTTCTATATCGAGTGCGGCTATCCATGGTATTTCTGTCTCTGTCCGGGCCCATTCCAGTAATTTGAAAAGTCTACGCAAATTCAGACCTGGGTTTCTCCCTGGGATGAACCCAATCTGGTCTTCATGAACCAGTATTTGTGCCACGTCTATTAGCCTGTTGGCTAATATCTTGCCTAAAATTTTGTAGTCTGAGGTCAGCAGAGACAGCGGGCGGTAAGAACCCATCTGGAGTGGATCTCTGTCTAGTTTTGGTAGTACCACCAATATCACCTCTGAGGTTCTTTAATTTTGACCCCATCTTACAGTCACCGCCATTTTTGTGTTGCCTTTACACAGGCTGCTCGATGAGCGAAGTGTCTCTGCCCTTTTGGACTGCAACGTGTCAAAAACCCCCTCCGTCCTTGTCCTTAAACCAATCTCAGACACCAGCCGGCCTAACTAATCCTTGTCTGGACTACCTAATCCCCGTATCAACTATCTGTTAGCCTTTAGTATTCTCCTCTCGCCATATCTTATCTTCTGGCCTTCGCTATTCTCTCCCTGTGTTTTCCTACTTTGTAACCTTCCTCTTGAAGCATACAGATATGTCCTGCCATTGCAAACACCGAACTATGGGTACCAGTATTGATTAACTTTGGGGGCTGGATAACACACAACATGTAAGCAGAGAGCATTCTGGTGACACAATATCTTGTTTTCAAACTCTCCTGATTGGCTAAAAATTTGTGCGATGGGTGTATGTTTGTACAGATGTATTTCGACGATAAAAGCTTGTGAGCCACGGAGTCAAGTGGCAGTCTCCTGAGAACCTACTTGATGTACTTCTTGGACAACTGTGCTTAGCTGCAGCTAATAAACTTGGTTTTCTACGCCAACAGAGTATTCCGTGTCTCTGTGCAACAAGGCAGGTGAACCCGAAGATTTCAGGCGTGCCCTGCGCCGCCAGGCCCAAAGGCCCGGTTCTTCACCTCACGTAGAGAGGGCAAAAAATATACTACAACTGGTTCTGTCGGGTGAACAATTTCTTTACAGTTCCATCAATAAATGTACAGAAATAAAAATAAAAAAGGAATCTTAATCCGTAGATCAATCCTGCCAGGGGGACAGTAGTTGCGAATTAAGCTATAACATGTCCAGGAGGGACAGACGATTATTCAAACAGTAATTACTTTCGTGCTGATAATTACACATAGCACAGTGTGCGCGTGTAAAAGGCCGGCGGTGAAAGCGTTAATAAATTATGCCGATCATAAACACGTGCACATTTCGGCCAAAATAGTTTCGTTCCAAAGCGGGATTAATCCGAAGATGACAAAAGGCAGGGGGGCACGTAACTGGACAGGGCTGGATTGTGTGAATCACAAATCAACGCGTCATTTTAAACATCACAACAAGCGGGTGAAAAACACGTACCGCATAATTTAGTATTGTACTGATAATCACACGTAGCCCAGTCTGCGCGTGTAAAAAGGCCGGTGGTGAAAGCATTAATACATATGCTGATCATAAACGCGTCCACATTTTGGCCAAAATGGTTTAGTTCCAAAGCGGGATTGATCTGAGGATGACAAAAGGCTGGGGGGCGCGTAACTAGACAGGGCTGGATTGTGTGAATCACAAATCCCAACAATCGGGTGAAAAACACGCAGCGCGAAGCTAGCACGTCTTACCTTCATTTCGGCAGACCGCTGACTGATCGGGAAGCCGGCGCGTGAAGCAGCCTTGAAGGAATTTGAAAGAAGAGCTGAGTCCAGGCGTGCGCATGATGACGTGCTGATTGGAAGTAGCTCGAGGCTACAGCTTGTCAATCCTGGAGAGGAACTTACACGTATGGTGTAATTTAGTTATACAAAGCAGCAATTAGTACAGGGGATAAGAAAGCAACCCATTTACTGGTTGGAGGCAACTTGTGATGGAACATGGGGAACTCGCACTATAAGTGTGAGTCACTCAAAGGTGATTTAGTAGGTTAGACACAACATAAGTATATAGTCTGGTGCAAGTCAGATAGGCAATACAAGTGTGTAACAGTTGATCAACCGTGAGCCGAATGCTTACACAAATATAATGTCGGCATGCTAGAATTCAATTTATGCAAGTGCCTGCATGTCACGCCTAACCCAAGGAAGGACATCGTTGTAGTAATCCATTACAGTAATCACGAAAATCTAAAACATGTATGAGCCTGCTGTTCAGGGATAACACATGGAGAAAAATTGTCATTATCATATTTGGCATTAATCTTGAAAAATTATTAATAATGCAAGGGCCAGGGTCCGGTGCATGAAGTGGCGAATTGTACAATTTAAGACAATATTAAAAATGGACTTCAACAAAGTACATACAAATAGTTGGTCTATGAAATCACATATGCTATAGGCAGGTCCCTGTTGGGGATAAAGACTTATAAAATTATCGGCACAGAGTTCATTGAGATTTAACATGTTTAGGTAGCTGCATCCAGATTATAGTATTATATACAGCGTGACAAAATACATACAAGTAATGTCTGGATGGTGTGGTGGTATTACACAGTAGCCATTAACATTTATACACTCATATTGCGCACGCATAGTGGTGGTAAATACAAGAATGAACAGGAGTGGATCATAACAGTATGAAATTCCTTCATATCCTAGATAGAAGTCCTAGTTGTCTACTAGTCTCCTCTAGTTCATTAAGGCCCTGATTAACCGTGTTCAAAGTATGTATCCATTTACATTCCTTGTAATTGAGGGAGGATGTAATGTCGCCACCTCTTGAGTGTTGGAAAATCCTTTCCACGACCCAACACCTCAGGCTTTCCACATCATCTCTCATCTCGGAAAAATGATCAACTAAGGGGCCCCTTGGACTTTGCAGCGCAACCTGCTGCAATGCTGTAGAATTCTACTCTTGACCTTCTGCGTTGTTTGTCCAATGTATATCTTATTACAAGCACATTTAATGGCATAGATTAAGTTCGAACTATTACAATTAGTGTGGTGTGGTAGTTGGAAATCACGACCCTGGTGTGTAAAGGTGGAGCCCTCAATCGTTAGTTTACAAGCCTTGCAACTGCTACACTTGAAATGACCAATGAGTGGTGGTAGGTGCAGTTGAGTCCTAATGTCAGATGGTCTAGGTGTTGCCAGGTAGGAATTCACTACATAGTCTCTCACATTCTTTGCCCTTTTGAAGGCAAAAATCGGGTCAGTCACTGAATTGATTTCTGAGGAGACCAGGTTCCAGTATTTTTTAACAATTTTCTTGATTTCCTGGCTACTGGTGTTGAATGTCGTGACACATACCAACTTCTCTTCAGTGTTTGTCCTTGTGTGGACTTCTAAGGTCTCTCTGGGACAGTACCAGGCCCTCTTCCGTGCTCTGTTGAGTAATCCTTTAGGGTAACCTCTTTCCTTGAGTCTGGCAGATCCCCTCGATCGAATGCCTCTCCGTAAATGGAGGATAGCCGGGGAATAAGTTGTTCAGCATACGTTGAGTAGAATTCTAATGGCCATCCATCCGCTCCTGGGGCTAGCTCTTTAATGGCGTCAGAGATTTCATCTACGGATATAGGGTCCTCTAACAGTGTATGTTGGGTTGGCGTTATCTGCAGGAGATTGATGTGGATAGAAATTGTTGTAGGTGTGAGGAGTCTCTGGTATCAGGGGCCTTATAGAGTGAAGTATAATAACTATAAAAAGACTGATTAATGGCCTCCTGTGTGTTCACCAAGCTACCGTCAGAAGTGCGTAATGCAGTTATGGGGGGTTGTGAAGCGTTAGTTTTTAATAACCATGCCAACATTTTTCCCGCTTTGTCTCCTTCAGTATACTGCCGGGCCAAGTATTGTTTGTAATCTAGAACACAAAGATTGTCTAGCGTTTCTTTATATGCCAGGCGAGCTTTGGCCAATGTGGGGGTGATGTGTGGGTCTGTGGGGGCAAGTCGCTCACAACGCTGTACCTCCATTTCATGTTTATGGAGTTCCTCCGTAAGCATCTTACGAGATCCCTAAACTGCTTTTATCACCTGTCCACGGAGGACTGACTTAAAAGCGTCCCATTCTATGCCTGCGCACGAGGCTGAGCCAGCGTTTGTCTGAAAGTATGAGTTGATGGATTGCGTAAAAGATGCACGGAGCGTTACATCTTTGAGTGCCGCCAAGGGAAGGCGCCAGGTCAGGATGCTGTCACTGTATGCCCCCCGCGAGAGCCGCAGCTGTAGTGGGTTATGATCTGACATCGTGCGGGTCAAATACTCTGCTTGTGACACCCTGGCTATGGTGGATTCTGAACAGTATATGGCATCTATCCTCGTGTGCAAATCATGAATCGCGGAATAGTGTGAATAAGTACGTGTTGTAGGGTGTTTGCTGCACCAGGCTTCCCTTAGTTGCATGTTGTCGGCCCAGTCTTTCATGTGTTGTGCTAAGTTAATGGCTTGCGCTCCCGGGAGTGGCGGGCGTGAACAGTCTAAGATGAGATCATATGAACTATTGTAGTCCTCGCCCCAATATGTTGGCGCTTTTGGGTCTCTGAGCAATGATGTTGTAATTGTTTGTAAGAACGAGGATTGCCCTGAGTTTGGAGCGTATAAGGAAACTAACGTATCTGAAAGAGACACGTTAGTGACAGATTCCTTACCTTAGAATATCCCCAGGCGTCAGGCTGGATCCGGAAAGTTTTGCGTAGCAGTACCCTTGCGCGTCGGTAGGCGGCGTCGTGCGGCTCCACGTCCGTCGTCGGCGTCAAGATCGCCGGGATGACGTCGAGGCCAGTACTTAGACGCCGCCCATGCGCGCTGACGTCAGTTCTTTCTTTTTCCGCGCCAGTAAGCGCAGATTCGGAGAGAGCAGTGCCCCAGTCATTTTTTGACTGAACTTTTTGTGGCTTTTTGTCACTGTTTTCTCGAGTCGTTCGACTCCAACGGTGTCAGTAGGGATGCCCGGCTTCAAGCCATGCGACGCCTGTGGTCAAATGATGTCGATCACGGACCCGCATCAGGATTGTCTCTACTGCCTCGGGCGCGACCACAACTCCAAGTCGTGCCCTGACTGTCGGGCCTTGCATCCGAAGGCTTTGCGAGAGCGGTCTCGAAAGCTCCTCGAGGTCCGGCAGTCGGCTCCGCGCCAATCCAAGCCCCGGTCACGAGAGAGGTCGAGGGGTCGGTCGCGGAGTCCTCATCGTTCTTCGGGGTCAAAGTCTTCGCACTCCTCCGGTAAGTCGAAGCACAAGAAGTCGAAGAAGCGTCATCGCTCGACGACTTCCCCTCACCGGTCGCGCGACTCGGCTCAGGGTCCCGACGGCACCGACCCCGCGGCTCCGGGAGTGCCTGTGGAGCCGCCGCCGCATTACCCGCACTTCCCGGGTTTGGCGGCAACTCCGGCCGAAATACAGGAGTTCCTGTGGGCCATGGCCCACCTCTTCGGGCCTCAAGGTCCCCCCGGTGCGCCTTCGGGCCCCGCGGGCCCTAGTGGGGTTCCTCCTGCAGCTCCGCCGGCGACTCCGGTCCCGGCGCCGCCAGCAACACCAGCCCCGACCCCGGCTCTGGCCTCGGCCCCGGTTCCGGTGCTGCCGCAACCCCGGTCGACGCCCGTTGACCTCATAACACCTCCACCGGCGTCGTTTTCCCCGGTGCCATTCCCGACGCCACCCGGGGCTCCGGGCGGCGTCATCCCCAGGTTCTCTCCGGATCCGGACTCGGCGCCGGACCGACGTCGATCGACGCCGGCTCCTGTACCGCTGGGACCTTGGGTCCCACATGTCCCTCCTCCTTACATTGACCCTGATTTGGAGGACGAAGAGACCTGGGAGGGGTCTGAGGACCCTCTCACTGCCCAATGTGAGTATGATCAGGACTGGGCTGAGGAACTTGGGGATGCCAGTGGTCTGGACACCTCCCCTGACATTGGCATGCTGTCTCCTCCTTCCGTGGCAACGGAGGAGGGAGCAAACTTTGCTACGGTGTTGCGTAGGGCAGCTGAGGTCCTGCACCTCCAGTTACCTACAGTGGCTGTCAGGACTAACATCCTGACGGAAGTGCTTCAGCCGGCGGCTACCTCCTCGGAGCCACTGCTGCTGTTCAACGATGCACTTTCGGACGTTCTTTTGGGCACCTGGTCCAAGCCCACCACAGGGGCTCCTGTGGATAGGAACGTAGCCCGACGCCATCGCCCTGCTCCGGGCGACCCCCTGTTCCTTTCCCAACACCCCACCCCTGAGAGCTTGGTTGTCCAAGCCTCTGCCTCTCAAAGCGCCTTCCCTACCGCTCCCCGGATAGGGAATCCAAAAACTGGATCAATTTGGGAAGAAAGTTTTTCTTCCACCAGTGCTGGCTTGAGGTCTGTCAACACCACTTGCCTTTTGGGCCGATATACCCACTCCTTGTGGGATTCGGTGGCGCAGGTCCTGCCCCAGTGTCCTGAGGAGGCCCAGGCACTGCTTTCCCGCGCCATTGCGGAAGGTAGAGATGCGGCGAAGTATACGATCCGATGTGGCCTTGATACCGCCGACTCGCTAGGCAGATCGCTTGCGACGACAGTGGCGCTGCGCCGTCACGCCTGGCTGAGGACCACTGGTTTCTCGGGCGATGTCCAAAACACACTTATGGACATGCCCTTTGATGGGGTCGGCCTTTTCGGCAACAAGGCAGACCATGCGCTGGAGCGCTTTAAGGACTCGCAGGCTACAGCCAAGTCCCTGGGCCTTTCTGCTGTGCGCCCTCCGCAACAGTCTGCTTTTCGCCCCTTTCGTGGCCACGGAAGGGGCGCCCAGTCACGTCCGCTGCGCAGCCACCGGCCCGCGCAGCAAGCGTCTACGCGTGGCCGAGGACGTGGCTCCCGCCGAGGCGGGCCGGGTAACCAGCGTGCAGGTCAGGCCACCACCTCCGCCCCGTCCGCGGCCTCCAAGCCCGCCAGTGGGGGGCAGGGTTTGCCATCACCTTCACCACTGGTGTGCCATCACATCGGACAAGTGGGTCTTGGACATTGTCCGAAGGGGCTACTCCCTCCCCTTCGAGACTACCCCCCCAGCCATGCCACCTCAATGCCACCGCATGTTGGGGGATCATTTAGTACTTCTTCAAAAGGAAGTTGCGGTCCTCTTGGCCAAGGGGGCCATCGAGCGCGTTTCGACCCCAGAAGTAGGGCGTGGTTGTTACTCCCACTACTTTCTGGTGCCCAAAAAGGACAAGGAGGACATGCGTCCTATCTTGGACCTCCGGAACGTCAATCGCTTCCTGCGGAAGGAGAAGTTCAAGATGCTCACCCTGGTCCTGCCGGCCCACCGGCGTTACCTGCGGTTCACAGTAGGCCTCGAGCATTTTCAGTTCACCGTGCTCCCCTTTGGCCTTACCAGCGCCCCTCGGGTGTTCACGAAAGTGATGGCGGTGGTCGCAGCTCATCTGCGCCGGGTAGGGGTTCCGGTCTTCCCCTACCTCGACGACTGGTTGCTGAAGGCGGGCTCGTCCCAGGCAGTCGTCTCCCACCTCCAGACTACGGCCGAACTCCTGCACTCGCTGGGGTTCTCCATCAACGTGCCGAAGTCGCACCTGATTCCTTCTCCACAGCTCCTTTTCATCGGAGCAGTTCTGGACACGACGCAGTTTCGGGCCTATCCTCCCGAACGGCGAGTCCAGGATATTCAGGCTATGATTCCGATCTTTCAGCCTCTATCCTGGGTTTCGGTACAGATGACCCTGAGGTTGCTGGGCCTCATGGCCTCCTGCATCCTGCTGGTCGATCATGCCAGGTGGCATATGCGGGCTCTGCTGTGGGACCTGAAGTTCCAGTGGGCGCAGCATCAGGGGAACCTGTCCGATTACGTCCAGATCTCAGAGGGGACTGCAAGACAGTTGCAGTGGTGTCTCTCGAACCGGCAATGGGTCATGGGCAGATCCCTCCCTCTCCCTTCCCCAGCCAGAGCACACAGTTGTGACAGACGCGTCCCTTCTGGGATGGGGCGGTCACATGGGAGAGGCGGAGATCAGAGGCCTCTGGTCTCCGGCGGAGTCCCGGCTCCATATCAACCTTCTGGAGCTCCGGGCGATCCGACTTGCACTCAAGGCATTCCTTCCCTCTGTCAAAGGGAAGGTAGTGCAGGTGTTCACAGACAACACCACCGCCATGTGGTACTGCAACAAACAAGGCGGGGTGGGGTCGTGGACCCTATGTCAGGAGGCTCTGCGTCTCTGGACATGGCTGGAACATCAGGGCATATTCCTGATGGTTCAACACCTGGCAGGTTCCCTGAACGCCAGGGCGGACGAACTCAGCCGCAGGTGCATGATGGATCACGAATGGCGTCTTCACTCGGAGGTGGCGCAAGGACTCTTTCTACAGTGGGGAGAGCCTTGGTTAGATCTATTCGCCACCGAGGAGAACGCGCAATGTCATCAGTTCTGCGCGTTGGAATTTCCAAAGCGGCACTCGCTCGGCGACG
Organism: Calotriton arnoldi; assembly: GCA_963921515.1. Lineage (NCBI taxonomy): Eukaryota > Metazoa > Chordata > Amphibia > Caudata > Salamandridae > Calotriton > Calotriton arnoldi. The sequence goes on along the minus strand of CAWUFW010005505.1, from coordinate 1,205,937 downwards.
CTTTTCGTCGCGAGTGGAGTTGCGGTCTGTTGTACGCCTTTCCGCCTATACCACTTCTACCCAGAGTGTTGAAGAAGATTCGGCGCGACCGGGCCCAAGTCATTCTTGTGGCTCCGGACTGGGCTCGAAGAGTTTGGTATCCCGAGCTACTCAGTATGAGCGTCGATCCCCCGATCCGTCTGCCTCTTCGGGAGGATCTTCTGTCGCAGCAGCAGGGGATGCTCCTCCACCCGAACCTGTCCAGTCTCCACCTCCTTGCGTGAAGATTGAGCGGCGGCAGTTGATTCCTTTCGACTTACCTCCCGAAGTTTGTGATGTGATTCTGGCAGCCAGGCGTCCCTCCACTAAGGTGGTATACACCTGCAGGTGGAACAAGTTTGTGGCATGGTGCACAGCAAAGGCTGTGAATCCCCTTTCTGCCCCCCCTTTCTGAGGTTCTTCTGTTCCTTCTTTCTCTGGCCCAACAGGGTTCTGCCCTGGGTACCATCAAGGGCTATCTTTGTGCAATCTCGGCCTTCCTCAGGCTTCCTGATCAGCCCTCCTTTTCAAGTCCCCTGTTGTTAACAGGTTTCTTAAAGGCATTACACACCTCTTCCCTCCTGTTCCGTTTGTGATGCCTCAGTGGGACTTGAACTTGGTTCTTACCTTTTTAATGTGCGCTCCCTTTGAGCCTCTACATAACTGTCCTCTTCGTCTTATCACTCTGAAGACAGCTTTTCTGGTGGCCATCACCTCCGCTCGGCGGGTGAGTGAGCTCCAGGCTCTTTCGTGCAAACCTCCCTTTCTGTCTGTCCATCCAGACAAGGTTGTTCTTAGGACGCGTCCGTCCTTCTTGCCAAAGGTGGTTACTGCCTTCCACATTGGGCAGAACATCACTTTGCCCACCTTCTTTCCGCCTCCGCATCCTTCCAGAGAGGAAGAGAGGCTCCACCGTCTGGACCCAAAACGTGCGCTTTCCTTTTACCTCAACCGCACACAACAGTTCTTTGTTGGCTACGTGGGCGCCAAAAAAGGTCGGGCGGTACACAAGAGGACCATCTCCCGCTGGGTTATCTTGTGTATCAAAGCCTGCTATTCTTTGGCTAAGAAGGAGCCCTCTGTTGGGCTATGTGCTCATTCTACCAGAGCAACAGCTGCTACCACGGCTTTAGGCCGTGGTGTTCCGCTACAGGATATATGTCAGGCAGCTACGTGGGCCTCGCTGCACACATTTACGAAGCATTACTGTCTTGACAGCCAGGTCCGGAGGGACGGCTTCTTTGGCCGCTCTGTCCTCCGGGACTTCCTTGTCTGAGCTTTGTCCGCAGACCCACCACCGGGGTTGGTATTGCTGGGGTATCTATTCTAAGGTAAGGAATCTGTCACTAACGTGTCTCTTTCAGATGCACAAGTTACTAACTTGTGTAACGATATATCTGTAAGAGACAGTAGTTAGTGACAGATTCCTACCGCCCCACCCATCCTCCCCGTTCTGCGAACTGATTTCTAGGGTTAAGGACATCCCTTTCAGGGCCCTAGTATTTTTTCAGACACCAATGTCAGCTTCTTGCATGGCTCTGCGTTCCTGGCGCGGAAAGTCGTGTACAGAACTGACGTCAGCGCGCATGGGCGGCATCTAAGTACTGGCCGCGTCGTCATCCCGGCGATCTCGACGACGGACGCGGAGCCGTACGCCGCCGCCTACCGACATGCAAGGGTACTGCTACGCAAAACTTTCCGGATCCAGCCTGACGCCTGGGGATATTCTAAGGTAAGGAATCTGTCACTAACTACTGTCTCTTACAGATATATCGTTACACAAGTTAGTAACTTGTGCTTTTGGGGAGCCGTCTAAGAGTCCCTCCAGAATTGCGGAGCGGCCCTGGGGGTCTACTCGAGTATGAAGTGTCTTTAAGGGGGTTCCGGGTGCTACCCATATCAGGGTGCCCCTAGCATAACCTAAATAAGTAGTTCCTGTGAAAGTACCCTTCCATCACTTCCGGAGTGATGCTAGGGTTTGTGTAGTGAGATGTGTTTCTTGAATCAAGGCAATCATGCTCTTGTGACTTCGTAAATATTGGTAAACCTTATAATGCTTAGCACATCCAGCTAAACCCCTTAGGTTCCAAGTCAACAAGGGGTAATTATTGCATGCCATCTATTGTTACGGGTGAAAAAATTTGACTGCATTCAAATTTCTTTCTCTACCGACCAGGTCTCCTCCCCTGCGCCTACTCCTTGTATCTTGCAACTGCAATAGTGCATGTTTTTTGCATCATGCTTGGTATAACGCAACAGACAGAGTATGATAAACATTTGTGAAACCCCATGTCCCACCCCAGGCCGATTTGCCAACGGGCAATAGGCCATCTGCGCTAAAATGCAATTAAACAAAACTGTAATTAACAATGGGAGAAAGAAAGGAGAGTATATTCAACTCTGCAATATGTAGGAGTTGATCAATGAATGTGCTGAGAGAAGGAAGGGAGAGAAACAAAAATATAGAGGTGCTATGTCAGCCACTTATCGTTCACGGGGGCATAGCTGTTCTGCGTATACAGTTTATGCCTGCTTTAACCATGCTTCTTTCTTGCAGTTGCCTCCCCAGGTGAATTACGTTGGGTTCTTGTTAGTGATGCAAAGATGACGGCCCACCTGTGTCCTTTGATTGTTACATGGGAGGTCATCCGAGTTCGTCTACAGTTTGTGGGGTGACTATCGGACCTCCCTCTAGCAGTGCAGCATGTTGTGAGTCTGTTAATTGGAATACTGGGTCCATGGTTGTGTCCGAGTTGGAATCGGATCTAATAAGGGATGTATTATTATCAAGATGTTCAGCCTGTTTAATAGCTTGCTCCCTTTCTTTTGCTGCCTGAGCTTTAGATGGTCAGTGTATCTGCCCCTTCCCTTGGTTTCTATGTGCACTTACAATTTGCCATGCCTGCCAGGGGCCTCTCGAGGATGTAGGTGAGACATGCGTGAATCCGTTCTGCTCTAACCAGGACCAGGTTTCCTCAGGGGTGGAGCAGAATACGGTCCTTTCCTTGTGTTGAATGCGCAGCTTGACAGGATATTGTAGTGAGTACTGTATTTCATGATCCCGGAAGGCATTTTTTAACGTCTAAAAAGGAAGATCTGCTGTGTTGCACTGACAGCGTGTAATCTGGGTAGATATTTACCACAGCATTTTCGATGGGCCACGGGCCCTGGTTACTTGAAGGATGTGATCTCTGTCACGATGGTTAAACAACCTTGTGACCACAGGTCTGGGGGGGGTTGCCCGGATGAGGGGGGCCACCCGATACTCTATGTGCCCGCTCGACTGAAAAGAATTTTGAAAACTTGCCATTCATGATGTCCGTGGAGAACCAGTTTTCAAGATATAGCTCCATGCTTGAGCCCTCTATTCGTTCTGGCAGGCCCACTATGCGAACGTTATTCCTTCGAGAGCGGCCCTCCTGGTCCTCCACTCGATTTCACAGGTGTTCCACCTCCTTCTGGAGAGCTTTGATCTGGTCCGTTGTCGGTCCGTTGTCGCAGACACAGTGGGTCGCAGGGATGCCATCACCAATTCCGATTCTTCCACTCTGTCTTTCAATTTTTTGTGATCCTCCCTTAAAAACCCCATTTTGACACAGAACGAGTCCAGTTTGGGGCCTAATGTGGATTTAATGTCCAATATCGCTGCCATTAGTTCGTCGAACCGATGCGTGTGGTCCGAGTGTTCAGCTGATTTCGGGGCCGCTGGTTGCATTGTGTTTTCTATACCGGAAGATTGGGATGCTGCTTCGGCCGGCTGAGACTGCGCCTTGTCTGCTCTGGGCTTTCCCATTTCGTGGTCTGTGCTGCGGCGCTGTGTAGATTAATGCTGGTAATAATGATGAGGATGGCTCCCGCGAGAGAACCAAGGCTGTCGTTCCGTTATAGGGTTATTTGAGACGGATGTGATTCCTTTGAGATGGCAGAATGGATCTATAACTGTCAGACGTAAGCTATTTCGTAGGTCAACAGGCACTCTATCTTATATTTAATGGTTGGGAGTGGAAGGGCGGCTCCTAATGATGGTGTTGTCCTTAGTGAAGTACGTGTGTGCTATTGGGCTGAATCCCAGTGGCCAGGATTACACAATAATTTCCCCCTAGGGCATAGTCCGTTGCCATACGACTTGTGGAAGGGAGTGGGGCTTGGACTCCGGTTGGTCCAAGACCACTCCTGGGTCTGATGGCGTCTCCCCTGTCCCCCAGGTGTGCCCACGGAAGGACTGGCCACGATGTGTCGGCGGTGCACTCACCACTTCCGGGACTCACCCACCTCTTGCTTCCCCTGGGTGGTCGGTGGGTGGGTAACCGGATTTCTAGGTGCTCTCCATGGAGGGGGCCCGGTCAATCTGCCCCAGGGTGAAACTTTATAGGAGGAGGGGCTGTCACGGGAGGCACTCTAGTGTGGATGTAAGAGCGCCGCTCATGTGGTTCTCTATATTGCAGTCTCTTATTTTCGTGAGTCTGGTGTTCCTGGACCCCCATGCTTACCGCTGTGTCGGGGGGGTTCTTCTCTGTGCCCCGCTCGTACTCCTCGTCAGGGTCGCTAGAGAGCACTATTTCAGCAGGCGGGAGTCTCCACGGCCCCTGTAGACGATTGTGTGCAGAGATCCGTGAGGCCGCGAGCGTCCAGGCCTCGGATCTCTGTAGTCGGGGGCGCAGGTTCACTGCCAGACCGGGCCCTGCGCAGTCTGGCTTCCGTCACAGCAGAGCTGATCCGATCGAAGTCGGGTGAACAGTTTGGCCCGTACCTAGAGAACGTGCAGCAATTAGAACGGAGCCCCTCCCTCAGCAAGCACCCATATCTAGGTGTAAGCGCGGCCTCACGGTCCCGCCAGGGAGCGTGAAGGATCAGGCTAGTCTCGGCCAGACTTCGTGGCTTCGGCCCAGCTCCTCGTTGAATGCGCCCAACACACTCCGATTCAGCTGAACTCCAGTTTCAGAGGATGGCACGATAATTGGGGGCACCGCGTAGTACCCGGTACCGTGCACAGCAGGTTAGTGCGTGTAATTTACAGGATTATTTGGCGGGCCTATGGCGGAGCTGATCACTCTGCGTCCGCACTCGCCGCCATCTTGGCCACGCACCCGTTGTGCTCCCATTCTTCCGATCCGTTTTTTTATTTCAGGAGCACCGGCCAACTACAGTTTCCTTACACTGTAGTTGTTCATGAGGTTCTTTGGGGGCTACTTTTTAAAATTTATTTGTCTCTCCCCACCCCCATGCTTACCCCCCTGAGATCCCTGTTTATTTATTTTTATTTATTTTTAATTGTGATCCAGCGCTACTAATATAATTTCTTCTCCTGTGGACATAACATCCAGGTTGAAAACACTCTTTTTAACAACTATACCAATATGACGGTGGGGCCCATAACACCGCATATACATTCACTCACTCAAATATTCCCTGGATCCCATCCACTTTCACCTAGGAGAAAAAGTTATGACTGCTGGAAGAGAACGGGATACCTTTTAAAGCTTGACAAGATGGTTTCTCAAATATCATACATAATCAGTTTTAATCCTGTCAGTTTCTTAAGACATCAAGGAATTTCGCTCTTTGGTCGATGGACCAACTAGTAGGAAATAGTTGATGGTGATTAAGACCAGCTCAATCACATTTAAACTCATTAAACATTACACTATTATTGAGCTAAAGAACCACAGACTCGTAGTTTTAATTGTAATAAAGTTTATCTACTTCTTTTAAATGCATGAATACATTTCAATTTTATTAATCAATTTAATACGTTTAATATCATTATAAGAAATAACCTTTAAAAGAAATTATGCATACCCTTTTAGATGAGAAATAAAAGTTCACCTCGGCAGATAAATTGCAGATCACAGCATAGAACTCCCAAAAACTGACTGTCTGTCCCGCTAAACAGGCCTCCTCGACGGACCACCTATACAGGTTTCCCACAACGATCTCGTTCCTTCCCAGTCAGATTTAAAGCGAAAAGATTAATTATTTTAAAAGAAAATGGCCTATAGAAAATAGCAGCAGTTCTCTAGCGTCAATGTCCAGTGCTCAAAAATTATGTATGAATAGCGCTCCTCCTACCTAAGAGTAGGTCCTCTTATACCCTATTACTAGCTTACTAAACAGAAATGTTTCATTCTTTGGGGGCGAGATTCACGCTAATTGGTCCATTGGAGGGGTGGCAAGCATCTCCTCATTGCCCTCCTTGCTTAAACCGGTTCCGAAAATGTTTATAACTTTTGTCCTTTCTCACGGCTTTAGGATATTACTAATCCGATTGACAGTTCCTCACATGTATCTTCTTTTGTAACCTTATTTTAAACAGTTTATTGTTAATTCACAGCTGCTTCTTTGGTTATCATACATTCTCGCTGAGTCCTTTTTGGCACTCATTTGGTGACAGGTCACGACGTCCTTGACTTGTTTCACTCTGGGCTTTACTTTCAAATTGTAGGAAAGTGGGTTTCTGTTGCAGTAACCCCCCCACTTTTTGCCTGATAACTGATGCACTTTTCCTTGGTGTGCCCTGGATCCCTGCCAATCAGGTACCCAGGGCCTGTGTTCCTTCCCTAAAAACTGTACTAAGCCTAAACCCAATTGGCATCTCTGGCCACAGGTAAGCCCCTGGTAAATGGTACCCTAGGTACCCAGGGCACTGTGACCAGAGAAGACCCCTAAGGGCTGCAGCACTTATTGTGCCACCCTTAGAGGCCCTGTACCCTGACACACACACACTGCCCTTGCAGGCTGAGTGTCTTGGTGCAGAACAAAACAGAGAGTCGACATGGCACACATCCCTGTGTGCCATGCCCACAAACACACTGCCCTGGCATACCTCAGTCACCCCTCTAGCTGGGTGCCCTATGCCAGTGGTTAGGGTACAGGTGCATGAGCCCTGTGCCCCTACAGTACCCAGGTCCATTCCTGGGCACTGTAAGTGCAGTGCTGCCATTCCGAGTATATGGTGCTGGGAGGTCGTCAGCACGAACTCCACAGCACCATGATGGCTGCACTGAAGACTGAGAAGTTTGGTATCAAACTCCTCAGCACAGTAAACCCACACTGATGCCAGTGTGGGATTTACTGTAAAATGCACGACAGAGGGCAACTTAGAGTTGCCCCCTGAACCTAACCTACAATCCACGTCTTGTCTGAGGGGCTGCCTAGGCTGCCACACAGCAGACATGTTGCTGGACCCCTGGGTAGAGAGCCATCCGCTCTCCCGGGCCTGCAACAATGCACGTCCTGGGCGAGGTGCTAGGCCTCCTCCCCCAGGATGGGCAGGGGAAGCTTCAAAGGCATTCCGCCTTTCTGAGCTTCCCCAGACCACTTGCTGTACTCAGCAACTGGCACCCACCGGTTCTTCCCCATCCTGGCGGGAAGACTGGCGGGAAACACCAAGGGAGGAAAGGGGTGTGCCAGCCTCTGCCAACCCCACCCCTCAGGTGGGGGAGGCGAGGTGAAGCACATCTCCTGGCTCTCGCCATCTTGAAGATGGGGAGCCCTGTCCAATCAGGACTAGGCTCCTGCCCCCCTCCCACAGGAGAGTGGCAGGATAGGGAGTGTACCCAACCCCAGGGCAGGGACCCATTGGTCCCTGCCCTTTACCTACCTGTAACGCCCCTAAATCTAGTATTTAGGGGCACCCTGAACCTTCCTTCCTCAGATTCCCGCAACCTAAGAAGAAAAAGGACGAAAGAAGACGCCCAGCAGAGGAGACTGCAGAGAACAACTGACTTGGCCCCAGCCCTACCGGCCCGTCTGCAGTTTCCAGAGATCCTGCGCCAAAAATAGTCTTGTCCTGCAGCCAGCGACCTCCAGAACCCCAGGGAGGACTGACTGCCTTCAACAAAGACCGGATCTCCTGTGAACAGCAGCTCTGTTCAAAAGAAACACCAAACAAAGACTCCGAGCCTGCTGAGGAGAAAGAAACCCGACGCCTGGAACCACCACTGCAACCGTCGCCTACAGTCCGAGTTCAAGTGGCCCACCGGTCCCAGCGAGGTCCCCCAGCTCTCCAGAGTCCGAGTCCACCGTGGGTTGACCCCTCCAGGACTCCCCGACGCCGCCTGCAGCCTCTGCACGGAGACCCCCCAACCGCGAGTGGCCCGGTAAGGTGAAATCCGACCTCAAAAGACACCCCTGCATCCAGCCGCCCTGCGCCCAGGAGAAAGGAACCCGAGGTGCACCTACGTCCCCGAGCCCTCCAACTTACCTGCCCAGCTGTTGGTTCCTCCTGGAAGTCTTCCTGGACCGAGCCTGCAGCTGAAAACCAAAACCGAAAATCTCCATTGAAATCAACAGGGCACCCGACCTCAAAACAGCACCCTGCACCCGGCCGCCCTAGTGCCGCTGAGGGTGCCCCTTCTGTGCTAACTTGGTCCCCAACGTGCCCTGAGCTTAACCCTAGGAGCTTTGCTCCCACAACCCAGTGGCCTGCTTGCCAGCAGCCACCAACCGGAGTCCCCTATCCTCCATAGGATAACATTGGGCCTCAACACTCTGCACCCGGCCGCCCTAGTGCCGCTGAGGGTGCAACAACAGTGCATCGCTGACCCTGGGAGACCCCTGAGTCTAACCCCAGAACCCTAACTCAAAAGACCGATTACTTACCTTGAAACCGATAACTCATTTTTCCTCATAGGATAACATGGACACTTTTCCTTCCAAAAAAGTTTCTGTCGACTTTTGAAAACTAAGAATATTCCTTAAAAATCGCACAAATAACCTAACCGAATTTTCTCAACTGTTTGCAGGAAAGGTCCCAGTGCTGAACCTAGGTGTCCAGCACTGAGTAACAAAAGTAATTAAAAAGTAACTTACCTGTGAATTGAATTTCCTTCCATAAGATAACATTGGTGGTTCTTTGTGAAAAAGTTTCTAAGTGTCAACTTTTGAAATACAAGAATATTCTTTAAAAATCGTACAAACTACAAAAACGTAATTACTTACCTGTTTTAAGTAAATGTCCCAGTGCTGAATCTAGGAGTCCAGCACTGGATTACAAAAGTAACGTTAAAGTAACTTACCGGCGAATTGAATTTCCTTCCATAGGATAACATGGACTGGTTTTTGCTGGGAAATTCTTCTAAGTGTCGAGTTTTGAGACTTTAAAATATTCACCTAAAATCAGCCGAATTACGAAAACGAATTTATTCACCTGCTATCAGGAGAGATCCCAGTGCTGGATCTTGGTGCCCAGGACTGACCCTAAAAGTAATCACAACTGTACTTACCGGTAACTTGAATTTCCTTCCATAGGACAACATTGCCTGGTTTTTGCTGAAAAAGTTTCTAAGTGTCAATTTTGCAAACTTACAAATATTCGTTAAAAATCGCCTGTATAAAAAACCACATTCCTTCAACTGTTTACAGGAGATGCACCAGTGCTGGATCCAGGATCCAACACTGAGTAAGAAAAAGTAATCACAACTGTACTTACTGGTAACTTGAATTCCTTCCATAGGATAACATTGCCTGGTTTTTGCTGAAAAAGTTTCTAAGTGTCAACTTTTAAAATACAATAATATTCCTTAAAAATCACAACTGTAACCAAAACGTTTTTACTCAACTCTTTACAGGAGATGTCCCAGGACTGAATCTAGGATCCAGTCCTGTGGTTAGAAAAGTAATCCAAAAAGTAATCTATTGCATTTAACCAGAAATTTCCATTGAGCTTAATGTATAATTGTGTTTAAAATTGTGTTGCATATTGCAACAACTGTAACTATTGCATTCAAAAGTCTATTGCCTATTGAACAGTATTTAACTAAAGCATCTCATTCTGAGAAAGTATATTTTGACACCTATTGTTGGTTCTAAAATAAAACAACTATATTTTTATATACAAACCATTGGCCTAGAGTTCAGTTCTTGAGTGTGTGGCTTCATTTGCTGACTGAGTGTGTACAACAAATGCTTTACACTGTCCTCTGATACTGCCTTACTGCTCGACCAAGCTACCACTTTAGAGAGTAAGGTTATATCTAACTTTAGCCTCTGCCAAACCTCTGGGGACTGTGGACTCTGTGCACACTGAACCTTACTTTGGTGCAGTATATATAGAGCCGCTTTCTTACACAAATCACGTGACATATTTCCGCAGCTTTCTTCCACTTGGAAGCCATTTTGCACTTGCGCATTAAGCTCATCTGCCTCGGCAGCCATCTTTACAGCGCGGCTTAACAGGCCCAAACGAACTATCATGAAAACAAACACAATTATAATTTAAACAAAGAAAATAAGCCTTTTTGTTTCCCACCCGTCATTCTACTTACCCCAATTAGGTGTTACCTAGCAAAAGCGACATGTAAAGCTATGTTTACTTACCATCCGTATTTCTTTAGCCACAATACAATTTTCTACATAGCACAAATCATGCAACATACTCTAATTAATACACAAATCATTATGTTAATATTATTTTACGTTGACAAATGTAAGTAGGTTAACTTTTGCACATAAATTGCGGTTACCACTTATAAAAGATGTCTATAAGAGACGTAAAGTGTTGATTAGTCATCAAAACAATTAATAGTATTAATTATTAGCATTAATATTAGGGGGTTCAAAAACTTCTTATTTTCCTTGCTCCATCAATTGCTAGACCCCATGATTTGCTAATAATTACAGAAAGTTGAGCCGACAGCCAAGGTTCGAACCCTGTTTCCCAGCTCCAAAGTCATCAAGTTTGGATTTTTAGCCACCTCCTCGATTCAAGAAAGTATGCTTTTTTTTTAGGGGGTTTATCTCTGTTCCCTCACTTGGTCACCCTCCCACCATGCAACCACCCTTAACCCCTTCCTCCCTTTTGCTTCTCGGAGCCCCCCCTCATGAGCACATGGGGAGTGTGTTATCTTCCTTACACAACAGTGTAGAACAAGCACTTTCACTTTAAATTTAAAGAGCCTCAGGTCGAGTCTCTCTTCCAGAGCCCCTCCCTGCCAGCCCTCACAACATTCACACACCACGTATTAGACGAGGTAAATTTTAGCTGCTTTCTGCCCAGCCCGTGTTTTAGGAATGATTGCTTTTGTTCTGTTTTAACACTATTTTTTGTTCTTGTTTTATTTTTGGCGTGCCATACACTCTTTTGGCTTTGTTTTCCTTTAACAATGGCGGCAGACGCCAACACCACTAGCGGGAGGCCTGGGTTTTTTAAGTTTGAGGAGCGAGCGAGAGAAATGGGTTGAATGTTGTAGTGAGTGCTATGGCTTGTGGGAACTGGTGTAATCGTCAGGGCTGCTTTGGTTTCACTAGCGATTCACATCACAACACTGCACAACTGCTATAGTGTGTTAGAAAAGTCTAGACTGCATTGCAGGTCTTTGATCACACTGGTGCCTTCAGTGGACACATCAGGTGAGCAGTGCACAGAAGCTTGCACAGAATCTGCTCACACCTGCACTGTTGTATCTGAAGAGAAGAGGGATTTATTTACCGCCTCTTATATTGTGATGGAAAAACCTGCCAAGCGCCATCTCTGCTGTGATCTCTCTCGCTCTTCCGCTATTTCTCTCTTTTACATTCTTTCTCCCCTGTCCTTCCCCTGTAATTACCAATCATTTCGCTGCATCTCTCTTCCTGCTCTGATGGCTGAAGCGGAGCTCAGAAACTCTCCATTCTCAGTTTTGGATCCTCCATGATTAATCTCAGCCACTGATAACTCCTCTGGGCCGCAATGCAGTCCATCCGTTTTTTGGTTAGCGTGCCTTTACAAACTGGGAAAAACATAAACAAATCAAACCCAGTCCCTCTATAATAGGAAGAGTCCAGTCCGAACTGCCAGGCCTCGTCCCTTCTGAGCACACACAGAACACAATAAACCCCAGTCCCGTTTTGCTTAGTTGTTGGGCCTTACCAATGAGGTCCAGCGCGAGCCCTAGGCACTCTGAGCTGAGTGACCCATGTCTGGCATTACCCGTTGCAATTGGGATGTTTCACTTAAAAAAGAGATGGGTAGAAATGCTTGAATTAAGCTAAGCCACATATCAGTACATCGCATTCTCTCTCTGAACTTTAGCACAATGAACTCCGTATTGTGAAAATATTTTCTTAACTGAAATAAAAACTGTCTTTCGAGGCTGTTTCTGGGTTTGGCAGTCGACTTCCAATATGAGCAGTTGTTTATGGTGAGAGGTATACAATGTTTGCCTTTGCATGCTCTCACCAGGACTTTGTCGACATAAATCTCAGTGATTTAAGTGCTGAAATATTCAGCTAACATGCAAGTGAAAGTTCGAGTATGGAAAAGACCCATTCGGCCATTAATCCTTATGAGGTTGGTAAAATATGAACTGTTGAGTTGGGTGATACTGACGCCTGTTATTTCACAGTGCTAACAAACTGCTGAAGAAAGCAGGCCATGAGCAGCAATCCAGTACTCGATGCTGATCATATTCTTATTATATCAATTGTAAAATAAGCAACCTTCTCCTCTCCTTTCCAGCAAATTCATGGGGTATAGAATTCTCTGAGGCACGTATGGGGTATCTGTGTAAACATGAAACTACATAAAAACAACTGTAACCTTTGGGATTCTAATGAACCTGTTCTTAAGCTGTAGATCTAACCTTTGTTTAGGAGTAAAACTGTACAATTAATTATAGTCAATCGGCCTGAAATATTGTTGCAGAAAAGGCAAGACTTAAGCAAGAGTAAGATATATCCTTTTGAATCCAAATAACAGACTAACATGTCCACCGCTCAAATTAATTTCATATTTTCCCAGACTAATTCACCACTAATCCTTTTTTGGTACCGGAGTAGTGTACTGCTCGCCTAAAAGAGTTTCAACACCTCATCAGGAGTAGCAAGCACTATATAAATGCTTTGTACTTATAGTCCTTGCTTACGAGAAGCAAGGCTGGCAGTAAAAGAGGCGCAGTTACTGCAAACCTTGCTTCTGGTAAGCAAGGACTATAAGTACAAAGTGCGTGTTTACGCACTACTTGCAGGCTTTCAAAACGCAAAAATAAAAGGCATTGTCATTCACAATGCCAATAATTCAAACTCTTGCAAATGTGAGACCTGTTGCATTGCAAATGCTTGTTTGAATTGTGACTTAAAATCCGATTTTACTAATAAACAGGGTTTTAAATTACAATTCCTCAAACACCGAGCACGACTTTCCTACTTGCTCCCAATCAAAAGTTATTACTTGTAAATGTAATAAGGTAACCCAAAGCTATCCTATGGAAGAGGAAGGCCTTGCAATAGTAAATAACGAATTTTGAGTTTTTCACTAGTAGAACAAGTAAAACATGTAAAACTAAAAAGTACATGTCCAGCCTTAAATACAATGCATCCTGCCCTATGGACTGTTTAGGGCCTACCTTAGGGTTGGCATATATATTAAAAAAGGAAGGTTTAGGACTGGCAAAAGGTTTATATTGCCAGTTCGAAATGGTAATTTAAACTGCACACACATGCTGCAATGGCAGGCCTGAGACATGTTTAAAAAGGCTACTTAAGTGGCTGGCACAATACATGCTGCAGGCCCACTAGAAGCATTTAATTTACAGACCCTGGGTATATGTAGTGATAACTTTATTATGTACTTACAAGGAAATTAAATGTACCAATTGGGTGTCAGCTAGTTTTACCATGGTTAAAGGAGAGAGCACAAACACTTTAGCACTGGTTAGCAGAGACACCTTTCTACACAAAAACAATTCCCTGAGGTATTTTCTGCTTTCTAGAAAGAGGAAAAAACGAGGAGAAATAAAGACATTTCTCCTTGTTACGCTTCCCCTGGGGAGGAGTACCATTTAGACACATTCCCAGGTCTACCAGTAATGGTAAATCTGGGAATGCGCCAAAATCCATGGGTGGATGCGTGAGAACACCCATGCTCCACCTCCCAGGGGCAGAGTAACACAACGCAGTGATTTGTGCTGCGTTACGTTACTTTAGATTTATCAAGTCATGCAAGGCCATGCACGGTGATCTTGTGTAACTTGATAAATCTAACTTGAGTTGCTTTGCTCTCTCTCGCAACCCCGTTGCATGTCGCAAGAGCGATGCAACTCTTTGGTAAATTTGACCCTGAGAGTTAAAAGACTCTTTAAAAATCAGTCAACTCACCATTGATGAAGAAAGCTAATTTAGACCATTCAGACATCCAAGAACTACGCCCCCTCTATTAAACTAAACCAAAATAAGACAAAGGCCCAAGCATTATGAGGCAACCCCAGATTTCTGCAGCAGTGGTGAAGAAAGGACTCTTGCACTATTATAAATCTGACAAGTGCTCTGGTTGTAGCACAGAAAACATCACCTCCACAGTGCTGGATGAAGCTTTGCAACAAAGCATAAGCTAAGAATGATTACAGTTGCAGCACGCGTATGCTACAGTGCTGCTGAAAGGCCTTTTAAAGTAAAGCCTGAGCAGAAAGCATGAAGTCTGTAGTGAGTCCACATCTGACGACACAAACTTCTTAGAAGGCACATTAAAATAGGAGCTGAATTGTTCCCTGTGAATCGTGGTGGAAATTATTTGCAGATAGTATTGAATCTTTCTTCAGCATGTAATGCAAGTAAGCATCTCATCGGCACACCTGGTCACAATCTTCTTAAGTTATCGTCCTATAAAAGTCAAGATAGCGGACCCAGTCCAGGCTCCCTTGCATTCATTTGTACATTACAGCTCTCTCTCACTCTTGTGTTATTCTATAGGCCATACAATGTACATTACAGTTCTGTCTTACCTCTTGTGCTATTCAGTGGGCCCTACCGTGATGTACACAGCTCTCTCTTACTTTTATCTTATTCTTTAGGCCCTACCGTGTACATCACAGCTCTGTCTTACCGCTCATGTTATTCAATAGCCCCCACTGTGTACACCCCAGCTCTCTTACTCTTGTGTTATTCTATAGGCCCTACAATGTAAATTACAGCTCTCTCTTAAATCTTGTGCTATTCAATGGGCCCACCGTGTACACCACAGCTCTCTCTTGCCTCTTGTGTTATTCAAAGGCCCTACAGTGTACACCACAGCTCTCTCTTGCCTCTTGTGTTATTCAAAGGCCCTACTGTGCACATCACAGCTCTCTCTTAAATCTTGTGCTATTCAATGGGCCCACCGTGTACACCACAGCTCTCTCTTGCCGCTTGTCTTATTCAATAGGCCCTACAGTGTACATCACAGCTTTGTCTTGCTCTTGTGATATTTAATGGGCCGTACTGTGCACATCACAGCTCTCTCTTAAATCTTGTGCTATTCAATGGGCCTACCGTGTACACCACAGCTCTCTCTGACCTCTTGCGTTATTCAATCGGCCATACCGTACACATCACAGCCCTATCTTTCTTCTTGTGTCATTCAATAGGTCCTACTGTGTACATCGCAACACTCTCTTACTTTTGTCTTATTCTTTAGGCCCTACCGTGTACATCATAGCTCTGTCTTACCTCTAGTGTTATTCAACAGGCCCTACCATGCACATCACATCTCTCTCTTACCTCCTGTGTCATTCGATAGACCCTACAATGTACACCACAGCTCTCTCTTACCTCTTGTGTCATTCAATCGGCCCCACCGTGCACATCACTCTTTTTCTTCCCTCTTATGTTCTTCAACAGGCAGAAGAAGCTTCTTGGAAAAGATATCTATCAGCCGAACATCTCCATTCACAAAATATATCAAACACTCAAGCGCTGCCCAAGCTGAGGAATGGTGGGCACAGCATCACCAGAGTTTCACATCAATTACGACCTGAGATTCACACCAGTTAAGGAAACGGTGCCAGCTGTCTGGGCAGATGTGTCTTCTAGAGTGTGCATAGAGTGTGTATCTCTTCTCTCCATGCTCTCCCCAAATCGTTGCACTGGTCTTTAACTCGTGTCTGAAGACTTATACCAAGGCTCTTACAATGACCTTATTTCTAACTCAGCTCCTTCAAGTTAAGCATTTCATTCCATCAAAAGAAATGTGAACAGACAGCTGTGAATAAGGAAGAGTGGGGACTATGGCCTTCTTTTTCTAAAAAACAGTTTAAAGCTTGTGAGACCCTTGACCCTCTAACACTTCTGGACGTCACCAAAGGTAGCTAGAGTATCGCAGTTGGCAAGATACTAGATTAGCTCCTGCTAGACAGGCTTGCTAGGGTTTGGGTTGGTGATGCAGTCTGTGCCTTAGAGCGTGTGTTCATGAAGGTATGTATACAAGTGCGCTGTCACCAGTGGTAAGGGTTGAGAATGGGAGGGGAGGACACAACAAGGAAACAGCTGAAAACAGTGACGACCTGCGAAGAAAAACGACCCGCCCACAGAAAACCAGCAGAACAAGAATATCTTGAGATCTTTCCTCAAGTGCCCGTGACAGGTAGTCTGGCAAATGACTATCAGAAGCTCATTCCACAGCCATAGTCCAAGCGCGTGCAACACCATTCCTTTTCATCTAGCCTTCTCGAAATGTGGAATCTGCAGCAGAGCCCTTGACCTGGACCATAAGGGATCGGAGGAATTTGGCCACCTCAAGGTCTGAAAGAAAGGAGGGACTGCACTGGAAGAAAGCCCAATGTGTGAATCTTCCACCCTTGATTTGAACCAGTTGTTTGACCAGGAGCTAGAGCAGAGACCACCTTGTTCCTGGGATGTGGTCAAATACCCAAGCCCTAGAGACAACCTCACTGACATTTTTAGAATAACCGAGCACTTGCCAGTGTTTGAGGGGAGTTTCAAAACCCACTTTCTAAAAATATTTCACAACAAGCTCCCAAGTCAGAATGCTGGCGTTCATTATTCGTTTCAGGTGCCATGAATTTAATTACATTGAATTCCCCTGAAATCAAATGTATTGAATCGGCCTTGCTTTTGTATCATCGAGGGCTGACTCATGTAATACTGCGTTTTCTGGTCTACCTAAATCGCACTTGGCTTTTATTCGGGCATTAAATACTACATGCTTCAGCGTTTAAAGCTGGATTCTGCAGGATGCCCACAACCTCAAAAGATGCCCTCCACTGGCTGGCTGTGAGAAGTCTGATGCCAACTAAAGATTCAAGGACTTGGCTCGAGAGATGTTCAGCCTCTTGGCACGGGCTACACCATGCCATTCACATGCCTTTTATTTTACTACAGCTGGTGATCAAACTATTTTCTAAAAAGGACAGACATATAAACATATCTTGTAATTAGAATCTCACATTTTTCAAAAATGGGAACCTTCGTAGTAATCAGGCTTAGGAAATTAGATTCAAACAACGGATCAGCTCCCAGTTATAAAGTATTTTCAATCTTCGTTACTCTTGTTTCTCAAACTCAGTATATTTCTTTTTGGAAATGACTGCATTTAGTGTATTCTGCTGCACTGACCAAGTCATGTTTTGCATAAAATTCTATGCACACTGGTATACGTGCTGCCACCTTAGGTTCTTGTGTTGTTCCTCATAACACTGAAATAATAAACAGTTAATAATACATGTAAACACAATTTGTCCTTCTCCAGCTGCGTGTTAATTCATAGACTTCATCCAGTACTTTGAGCCAATCAATGCTTGCTCTGTTCCAACAATCAAACAAATATTGCATGTTTCGGCACAGAAATACTTCTGCTCCTTGCTTTCCTCCGGGCTTTTCATTTTCATCTTGTTAAATGTGGATTTACATATATAGTAATTCCTACGATGATAGTATAATAAATAGTAAAGCAAGTATACAACAAACTGTGCCATCTTCTAAGAAATTGTCTCCATTTCAAGAGTTATTTATGTTAAATTCTGCAGAAGCTTACTATCAGATCTCTCCTAAAGCAGAGACAACCTGCTTTACTGCCCGCTTCCTGCACTAGCCAGCTCTCAGCCGCACGGCCCCTTCAATGCAGCTCCGGATTTTCTATAAACCAGTCTGCCCCCAATTAGAAAGAGCAAATTGGCTAATTGTCTTTCCAAGGAATGAAATAGTTCCAGGAAATATTGGTATTTTCCAGATTAAATCTTGCGCCTCAATCATTTTCAAAGCATCCTAAACAATTGGCGCACAGGGACAAAGACATTAACGTGCCGTTGTCTAGTCTGTCTTCTTTTATTTCCTTCCACCGCCTGATTTGTTCCTCCGCCCCATCACTGGCTGCCCGCTTCTCAGACACCACTTGGATGCAGAATACATGATGCAGCAAATACATCAACAGACCCAGCCAGCGTCACTGAGAGACAGAGGGCCTTGGCGGGCCATGCCAGATTAAATCAGGGAGCAGAAAATAGCTGCCACTAAAAGAAGAGCTGCTCTAAAACATAAACTGAGGGATATTTTCAATGGAGGAAGAATGTGGCAGTGTTTTGTGGTGCAGGCTTTCTTTCTTGTTGTGCTACTGTCAGGGGTACTTAGGCTAATGAGCGTCATCTGGGAACAAGGAGGCTGGTGCTCCCTCAGCTCCCTGGCTGCAGAAGCGCCCCACAGCACAACTCGCCTTATCGGAGCAGTGGGGTCAAGAAAGAAAGAGGTGTGTAAAAAGGAAAGCAAGGTGGTAACGAAAATGTGGGATGTATGTGCATATTTTAAGCCTAGAAAACTAAGTGCTAATTCTGCCTTCCACATTCAGCCACATTGTGTGAGAGTGATTAAATCACACTGCCGCTTTGTTCCCTTATCTGCTCAATTCTGTGGGCTTAGAACAAAATAGCCAGCAGTATTAACAGTGGATATTGAAACCTTATGGTGAGCATACGGGGTGATGCAGAGTTACAGGTACAGGTTTTACACGGACAGGGGCAAGGCAGGTATTTTCTTACCGTACAGATTATATTTGTAGGTAAATGGAGAGGGAAACGTTGAATTGGAAAATTTGGTTAAAAAAAAGAATGAGATAAATCTCGGGGAAGAAAAGGAGACAGAAACAGTAAGTAATTAAGAGAGAGCCAATAGAATTTCAATTAAAAGAGCCTGGAAACCCAGGTGAATAATTGCTTTTTTGTGTTTCTGAGCGCTTCTGTCACTAAAACATGCATTAACTTCCAGATTTTTCAAGTTAATTTATGCACTGAAGATGCCAAAAAGAAGTGCACAGACCCCTTCTCTGCTGGCGCAGGGGCAAGAACTGCAATATGATACAGCCCTTATACTGCACTAACATGCACATTATAAACCCAGGCTGCACCAGCGGGTACAACACAAACTTGTTTAAAGCAAAAGGAAACCGAAAACATGTTCCCACCATGCCAACCAATTAATATGCCAACCTATAGTGCAACAGATTTCAGAATCAATCTGCTTTGCACAAATCAACAATATGGCAACTGCCGCTGCACCTGCCTGCAATGCCCAACTACCTGCCCTGTGTTCATTGTGCTGGATCTGTTGTTACATTTTCCAATCTATGTCTAGACTATTTTGGTTCGTTTCCACTTATTTTTGTGCTTTATTTAATCTTATAAAATTAAAACAGTTAATTTCACAAAAAAGACTACTGCCCTAATTACGATGTCGGGCGGACGTAACACCGTTGCGGAAAGGAACCGCCCGACCTTAGGTCCCGGTGGCCTTGCTAGGGACCCCCAAAGACACTTTCCCACAGCCTATTCATGTCAGAAAGGCCGACATGAAATGGCTGTCGGAAAGTGCCATCATAATCCCGACAGATCCGCCGTCATTAAGGGATTATGCCGGCTTCCGACCCTCTGACGTGCTAGTTGAGCCCATCGGAACCGCATCGGAATCACCCTGCTGGTTTAATTCCGACCGAAATCATCCTAACACGGCGGTCGGAATGAAACCTACTATATCGGGCGGTCGGAGGCTTTCCGCCTGACATCGTAATCGGGCCCTACATATCAATTACCTTGTTTCACGCAGTGTTTGAAGGAGAGCAATCAAGCCTTCCTCTAAATTCATCAATCCCCAGAAAGCAGACTTCGGAATGGGATAGCTGGTTAGTGTAAAGAAACAAGTGTTCATCTCATTAATACCTGTCATGAGGGTGTTATTGTGCTTTATTTATACAAGCTATATACATTTAAATAAATAGTAATCATGTGCGCTTATAATGAGAAGCAATGGTTTGTAGCAAACACACAAGTGTGTGGTGACCAAGAAAGGGCAGCGCCCTGTACTAGAGAGGAGTGAAAGTGCAAAGTATGAAGCTAGAGACCAAGTAGGGCCTGTGAATTAAGAGCAAGTTGGACATGGGCCAATATGGATGGGCTTAGCAGCCTTTATCAGGATTCACAGCTTACAGGACCGATTCACAAAGGCATTTATGAGTATGTGAAAGTGTACTCTTGTAGTTGTAGTTAGTTCTGATTCAAATACTCATAAACGCCTTTGTAAAATGGCTCCGAAACATCTGAAGTGGGAATATTCAGGAATGTCTCTACACTATTAGTACAAATAGAAAGGTCTGTACCCTTTTAGCACTGTCACTAATGGGGAGTTGGACAGTTCTCGAAGGCATACAAGAGTATGTAAAAGAGTACTCCTGTAGCAGTATATAGTATCTTCCTGTTATGTTTATAATGTTCCCTTGTTACTTGGTTCCTGCTCAGCCAGTGTGAGGGTTCTGTATGGAATGTTGGTGTGATGGACATGAGTGGAATGCTTGGGTGCCTGCTGTGAGTGTTGTCAGTTGAAGATGGGCTGAGCAGCAGGCAGGCTGCTGCTGGTGGGGCTGCCACCACTGATGTTATGGACTTAATAAATAACTTACAAAGACACTACTTGGCTACGTCTACTACTTCACCTCTACGCATGGAACTGCATCACTACATTTTGGCGATGATCTGGAGACTTACTCATGCGTTACAACTAGTCCTACTGAAGAGGAAGTTGACACGGAAAAGTAGTTTGCACAACTGAAGAAACATATCAAAATGGGAAACTAAAAGAAACAAGAGAAACCTTGCAAGGACATAAGTTTACAGACAAGCAATCTCAGCTTTAAACAACGCCCTGTAGCCCCACCAGTGTTCTTTTCACCGGACAGCCCTAGCCTGGATGTTCTTCTTTTAACAACATCCCTGAGTGTATCAAGACAACCTCCTGTACATCAAGCTGTATCTACACAGATTGACCTAGAAGATATTGTCTGCTGCGTTTTGGGATCAGCACTATTCTTGACTCTTGTGTTATTGAATGCTCTAAATGCGAGGCATGACATTGTTACAAATCAATGTGGATTCACCTCCTGCTTTAAATTATCGGCGCTTGATCTTTCAACCTTAACGTCAGTCGCCTGGTCCCTGCGCTGTGTTATGGATTCAACACTACGGGAACCTAGAATCAGTATGCATTTTAATTGAAAAGTGTTTGACCTGGCTTATGAATGGGTGTGACACTTTGGTGAAGTCAGCCTTTAAACCGACGGCCGGAGCGGGTCAGGTGCAGTGAGGCAATTTTTGGTCTTTTGTCATTTGAGGCCTTCCCCCCTGGAGTAATGGCAGTTAAACCACTGTGGTGTGGTCTAAAAACGGAGTCACGAGTCGCGTCTAGCGAGCGCACACCTACCTGCATTATTCAGTCAGGCAGAGACATTTCCTCGAAGTCTTCGTTGCTATGCAGTCCGGCATGCTGCTGTTGGACTCTTTGCAGCATGAGCGCGCTGGGAGCCACCCTGCGCACGCCACCACTGCGTGCCGCCATCTTTAGTTTTGAAGCAGCACGCAAGTTCAGACACTGGGGCAGTGTGCAGGTCTCTACATCACGAATGCATTTGGGTTCTACGTTTCGCGTTCAGCTGGTGGTCTTGGCTGTTCCTCGGGTAGTTGGTCAAGCTGAGGTACGATTCGGCGTGCAGATGGCATGGGACACCTATGGTGACTGTTTCACTTTCGTGGGGGGGGTAAGGGAGCTGTCTCTTCAGCATGTTGGTATTTGACCACGAACCATTCTTTTTGATTGAAGATTCGGCAACCGGCATGCTGGGTTGATGCAAGGCAAGGGACTCTAGCAGTTCTCCCTATGATTCAAGTCTGGCGTGTCTCTCCCAGAACGGTGACACGCACACCACTTGTGGGGCATACGTAACCGGTTACACAGCTATGTGGAGATATGCTCATCTCCTTACGGGTCATCCTTCCGGTTGATCTGCCTACCAGGTGTAACTGTTGTGGTTTTTTTAACGCACACCTAAATGTATTATGATAACTTTCCAAGTTGAAGGGGGCACTGCGGTGACAAATGTTTTCATGCTTAGCGTCTGGTTTTTGTGAGCTAGTTCTTCACCAAACCTAGTAGTACACTTGCTGCACTACATGGATACTCTTCCTTTTTGTGATGTGGTCACATGTTTTCCGCCTTATGTTCATATTATTGTCTGTTAGGACGTTATTCCTACATTATATTCTTGTTCAGAGCTTATGTTCTTATTTGGATTGTTACTTGTCCTGCATGGGATTGTTGTGGGGTGTTGTCTGCCCATCCTTTGCTAGTTGTATGTCTGAATATTTGGTCCTTACAGAAGGGTGGTTTTTTTGGTTCATGAGTGGTGGTCACACATTCTTGTGGTTGGTTTTACCACACTCTTTTGAGGCAATGTTTAAGGTGGTTTTTGGCCTGTTTTTTTTTCTAGGCTGTATCTCTTTCTTAAGGGATGGGAATGGGTTTTAGTCCCACTTCCACGCTTTAAGCTACATTACCCTTACAGAAGGGGTGGCTTAATGGGGTGTCATTCCCTTTTTCACAGTTGATGGGGTGTAGTCCCATTCAACGCAGTTAGTCATTTCCCTTACAGGAGGGGTGGCTTTGTGGAGTCTTTCCCCACAAAGTTTTACCTTTACAAGAGGGGTGACTTAATGGGTGTTAGTCCCATTTACACAGTTTGTCGTATGGGTTACAGTCCCATGTGACTAAATGGGTGTTAGTCCCATTTCTACTGTTTGCCTTGTCTTAGTGCTTAAGTCACCTTGTGCTGCACGTGGGTTATATGGTGTCTAAGTTACCTTGTGCTGCGCGTGGGTTATATGGGGTTTAAGTCACCTTGTGCTGCACCTATTCTCTAAGTTGTTACGCGTTTGTAAGTCACCCTGTGCTGCACGTACTGTTCACTGACTTTATGGGTGTCAGTCCCATTTAGCTTTGTTCGCATTATGGGTCACAGTCCCATTTTTGCATTTATGGCCCCTTACATGAGGGGTGGTGAGTTGGGTTATAGTCCCTCCTTCACAGTTTCAGTGTTTTTGTTCCTTATTCGAGGAAACTATTCATGGGTGTAGTCCACCCATAGTGGTAGAGTTCCGGGATGTGTTCTCCCGTGTGTTTCTCTTCACTGTGTCTTGCCCTGCTTTGCAGTGCATGGTTAGATGCTTCTTTTACATCTTTCATTAGTCTAAGCTTTATGTATCTTTTCATGTGGTGTTATCTCACTTTGTTTCAGTGAGCTTAACGTTCTCTAAAATTTCCATTTGTTTTTATTATTAAAGGAGGAGGATGTGTGGTATGTCGTGTGTATCTTTTCATTCTTCTTTCCTCCTTTGTTTAGTCTTTGTTCCCTCTCGTGATGTGGTGTTTTACCTTGCATCCCTGGGTTCTAGACTATCTCCTTCATTTGTACATTATTGTGCATAGTTGTTTCCATTTTTGTATGATTTAATTAATTTTCAATTTTAAGGGGAGAAGATATGTTGTATCTTCCTGTTGTATTTATATTGTTCCCTTGTTACTTCGTTCCTAGCTGCTCAGCCAGTGTGAGGGTTCTGTATGGAATGTTGGTGTGATGGACATGAGTGGAATGCTTGGGTGCCTGCTGTGAGTGTTGTCAGTTGAAGATGGGCTGAGCAGCAGGCAGGCTGCTCCTGGTAGGGCTGCTACCACTGATGTTATGGACTTAATAAATAACTTACAAAGACACTACTTGGCTACGTCTACTACTTCACCTCTACGCATGGAACTGCATCACTACACAGTACTTCCTGTATTTATAAATGCCTTTGTTAATACACCCCTTAGTGTTTATGCAAAGCTGTCTGATGGCCTGCTTGGGCCCGCCCACCTCTGAGAGAGGCCTAGGATCTGAGCCCGTGCATCCACAGTGCTGCAAGGTGTGAGTCATGTCTGCAGCAAAGCTTCACCCACTCGAGTACTGCATCGTGAGCCAATGCGGGATTCAGGTCCTGTGGACAGGACGGAGTCTTGGATAAAAGATTTAACCGAAACGTGTGACTGCAGGTGAAATGGCTGGCATGGGCTAAGCCCGCAGGGAACCAGCTTCAGAGAGGGCCGAGATCTGTGTGGTGCAGCGGCCAGGGCGGCTGACTCCGGAACACGGGGCTCACGGTTCGATCGCCGGCGGCAGGTTAGCCCAGCACCTTGTGACTCTGGGCAATAGCTCGCTTAATCTTCGCTAAGGCCCCCAGTGCCGGGACACCTCTCCAAAGGTAGCTGTGCTCTTTACAAATGCTGGTATTATTATCTCTTGCGCCATGCTGCCACCCTCTTACATCTTACAGCTGAGACACCGAGGCTGTGTAGGCAAGTAGGGGACACCAGGCCTTACTTCGACGTTACTTTGACCGAGAATAGCTGTGACTGGAGAGATTTGCTTTTCTGAGTGATGCTCTGCCCTATTTGAGTCCTAGCGGGGTAGAAGTCATGGGAACCGAAATAGCTAGCCACAGAAGTAAAGGGGTGGGCAGTCAACTTCGACTTGCACCCCTTTACCTCCTCTCACAAATATCGATCTTCCAAACCTGGTGGAAACTTTGATCAGTGACACTTTGTCCACTTTCTGCTCCACGTGACACTTACTCTGCACCCATCTTGTTCCCATTCTAGTACGTTAATGCAGCAGCGTATAATGCTTTACTCTGGCTCCGTGTAAAAATTAATCTGACGTCACTTCCGCCACCACTGTTATTTTGGTCAGTCGCGTCCATGGTGGAGCAGCACCTGGTGTAGCCTGATTCTCTGTTTTGTACCCTGATCCCCTGGAGCAAAGGACGAGCCAGAGATGGATATCTGACACGAGCCTGGTTCGGTTCGCCCACCTCTACACAGTCCCAGCCCTCTGCTCAGCATGCCTCCCACCTAGAATTTCATCCTCCAACCAAGGCACAAGTAGTCGCCGTAGACAAATATGTCCCGCAGGCGTCGCGCGCACACACGCACGCGCACAAGTTTACTTCAGTGATTCCAAGACACCTCGGCATGATGTTCCAAAGCAGTGCTTGAAATGGAAATAAATAAATGGAGGTACTCACTGTCTCGAAGTACTTGCATGCTACTGAGAAGGGTCAGTAGTAGTACTCTCCTTAAAAAGAACATATGCCCGCTGAGGAAATCAGATACTACAACGTGACAAATTAAAGACGAGCGGCGGTGGGGGTACTCAGTGCTTGACCTTTTAAAGCTCTGCTCTGACGTCAGTGTGAGTGAAAACGTGATCCCAGGTGTAGTGTTGGGCCTTAGGCCCACATGGTGGCGAAGACACGAACACTGGGTGGTATGGTGCGATAACTGGCCCAGGCCAGGGCACGTGCGCCCGGCCCCTTTTATTGACAGGGTCCCCTGACTGGTGACGCCTGTGGTGGGTGGCGGTAGAGTGTATGTTACATCCTGGTGGAACACTAGAATGTATCCAGCTGGATACTACACCAGGCAATGAGAGCCCGCCTTTCAAAGACCATCAGCTACCACAGACATGCTTCGCCTCGTTATGGTGTTTCTCAGATAAAGACAAGAATTTGTCTATGATTGTTGATTATCATTGAGAGTTGTATTTCTTAAATTCGCGTTCAAAGACTCCGCCTTTTGATTATGAGAAAGTAAACTGAGGTGTTTCTAGGATGGTACTGCCGAGCTCTCCCATTCCAGCGTCAGGATCCCCGCTGACTCAGCGCTTACATGCGTCCAAGGCACGTGGCATGAAGTAACAAGTAGATTAAGCACTCGCCCAGTATCCGCCGGTGTTGGCCTGAGTGCGGTTCGGCCCTTTCGCCACCATTATTAGGAGCTCTAATAGATTCTTGTGTAGTAGGCAGAGGCTGCAGACTTCTGTCAGCACGGACCTGCGCAGCCGGTGCACGCACCTCACTGAACAAGAGACGCAGCGGCTTCGGAGCCGCACCCCAAGTATTACAGACAACACCCACACCTGCCCTCCTCAGGTAGAGAAATCTGCAAGGAGCATTTAGAGATTCCTTAAAAAATCTTTTTATCCTTTTATTAAAGAATAAAACACATTAAGAAGAATTCAGGAAAGGCGCAGTTTCTCCTCACTCAGGTCATAACAGCTTACAAGACTCTTCTCTAGGTCTTGGAGGAAGGGGATGTTTTCATGTTTCTAAACTGTTGCATGCAAACTAAGCCAAAAGTTTACCAGAGGGGTGTCCAACCTAGATCCATACTACATTTTCAGAGTTCTCGTACTAAATAACTTGGACATGCTGGACAGTGATTCATTTGTAAAGGAATGAGTGCAGGTGCCCGAAGCTCTGCTCAGAAGCCCACGGCCTGTGCTTTTGAATGTTGGTGCACCGAATACCAAGGATGCATAGCCTTAAAACCACCTGATGCCTCTTTAATTCACTACTAGACACCCCCGTCCCCTTTATCTAACTCTTGCAGGGTTCTGCTTTACCCGTTTGGGACCCTCTTTCCATCTTTTTCTTCCTCCTATCTCCTTTGTGTATTTTTCCTTCTTTTACTCTAAGGGAATGTCTGAAGTCGAAAATTAAGTGCCGGGCCCCACCGGTAGCCACCAGTTCAAATTAAGCACTAGACATACAAGTATTATAATGGGAAACTATTTATGTAGTTGGTATCGACCTGAAACTCTGGCATGGGTCTGACTTCTCTGGACGTACATTGGACACCCTTGCTAGACTGGGGACTGCATTAATAGATGTGGTCGTGTGGTTAATGTTTCCTCACAGAAGGTGGTTTGGTCTCAAATACGATATACAACTGAAGGTAACTCATCCAAAAAAGAACAGAGTGCATAGTGCAGGCATAGGGATTCTACATGAACATTTCAACTACGTAGAACACAATGCCAAAACCCAAAAGGGCCAGTCACTTAAGTGTGCTGAGATAACGAGCCGAAATGTGAACCAAAGTCAATCCATTGAACAAGCACAAAGCAATGCAACTCTGTGGGCCGGCTTCATAGACTCCTCAGAAAAGCTTAGGTCTTAGATTAAATATTGCCAGATACACATGGTTATTTTCTTTATTTATTTTTGCAGTTTTATATAGCAAACTCGAACCGAAGGTATTGGAGCGCTTTACATGAGGACCAGTTACATTACAAAAGGACACATTCATTTTATTTTAGGCACGGGGAGATTCCGTGATTTTGCCCAGAATCACAGGATGTTGAGCCGACGCAGAGACTGAGCCTGGTTCCTCAGCTCTAAAGTCGACAGCTCTGGCTGTTACAACACATCCTCTAGGATTTAGTTGTTTCTTCATCCATGCTCTACTAGAACCAGATTGACTGGAGATTGTATTACTTGTAAAAACCCAACCTTCTTCAGTGGGACGGTATTCTGGGAGATCAGAGCATGAATTCCAGCCAATGGAGGAACTGACTTTTCTTCATCCTTCAGTCCGCATGATAAATTCAGTTAAATTAGCTTTATGGACCGCAGTATCAGGTAGAAGAAGATCAGTGTCCTCAGCCACTTTGAAACTTTCTGGTAGACTGGGATGAGTTGATGGCTTGTAGTCATTTTGCACACTTAGGCAAGGCAGTTGGGTAATAAGTTTACAGCTTCGTTTGTTTATGCCTACAGCTGACGCAGCTTGTTTTCCAGCAGCTACTTCATTGGTACAGTCTTGAAAAAGTGCCATGGCGGTATCATGTGTGCTGGATGTTCCAGACAAAGAAGAGCTGTCTTCAAAATCAAAATTAAGAGCAGCAATTGTAAATCCTTTCCTGGTAAAGTGACTTGGAAGTGGTGTGCTGTCGGATTCACAAGATTTTACAGCATGAGCTGCTAACAAGTTCCTGCTCCGTACTATGTCATTATAACTTGTTGATACACCAATCCTATTCATTGAAGTGATTAGCTTTCTACTTTTGCACTTGTCAGAGATTGCGTGGGCAGTCATCATGTGTATCAGAGTTTTCTTTTTGCTGTGATGTAATTCATAAAACATGATTTAGAAAAGACAGTACATTTACACAGCATAAACCTGTTGGTTCATGGGATTGCCTTCCACTTCTTCACTTATATCTTCAAAGCCGTCATCAATGTTTTCGGCTTCTGTTCCGAACTCAAGAACTTTAGTTTGTAACAGTTTAGCTTTGCTGATATTAAACAGTGATGTAAAAAAAGTTAAGACATCAGGCATTCTTGTTGACTCCCATGATTTGCAGAGCTTTGGGGCATCACAAAATTCGTCATTGAGTCCAAAATCTAAATCTTTCAGGACATTTTTTAAAATGGTTCCCGCTGATTTTACTGCATCCCGTGATCTCATTTTGGCAGCAAGAACTTCAGGAGTCAAATCAGTTGAGAATACCATAAGTGGCTCATTCTTTTTGTTAGACTGATAAAAACAAATTCCCCTACCCCGGGCCGGCCGAGCTCTTTGCCAGGGCCAGTTTCGGTTGCCAGTCCGGCCCTGCTCTTCACCCATCAGTTTCAATCTTTTGTGAACTTTGTCTTGCTGTATTTCTGCAGCATCTCAAACTCTCTTTTGTCCAGCTGCAGTTGATGTTAGTTTTCCTTTCGGTTTAGTTTGGCATATGACACATTTTTCTTTGTTAAAGGAGTGCTCAGATTTTGTGGTCGGCAACGCTCTGTCAGGAGGTAAAGATCCTCTCCTACCACCTGCTTCGCTCATGTTTACGAATTTGAATCAATAAATTCAACCTGAAACAAAAACAATATTAAAATAAATAACGAATATGATGGCTAAAATACATCATTATAGAGCCGGAATTTTGGAAAATGGTGGAAGGTTTGCTCTGAAGAGCTATTCTCTGTCTCTATAAGATTACTTGATCCCCAAAACCTATGTTTTGACACCAAAATGAAGTATATAGGTCTCAAGGTTCCTGAAATATCACATCATCACTGCAACACATCAGCCATTTTTAAAAATGGCACCCAGAAAAATTTGGCCCGGATGAGCAATGTCTACCCAAGCTAAATTACTTCACTAATGAAACAAAAACACAAATCAAAATTGAAAAACTCTAGATAACAACTTTTTTTTTTTTATGGAGGTAGATCAAGGGCAGCAGGTATGAGTAGCTTTTGTTTATTAACCATTAACCTCAACGCCCCAGTATCCAATGTTTTGATGATAGAAGCATAATCATCAACCACATTTGCAGAATCACCCTCTTCCCCACCTCCCCTCCCCCAGAGATAACCATAACAACTTCTAAAGGTAGGGTTTTCAATATGTTTCTACCTTCCGAACCCAAATTATATACTAAAAGTGCTTTTTTCTTTTTCGATGTGAAAATATCCCCAACAATCACCTCCAAATACGCCTCAAAAGTTTCCTGTCACCGTTGTCAGTTTAAAGGAGGAGTGCTTGGAGTTTGAAGAAATGGTGGAGGTGCTAGTATTCTTTCCATAAGGTAACCACACATGGGTGAGTTGCTGCCTCACCCATATAGGGTAAAAACCACCAATACTTTACTTCCACTTATAGGAGATGAGTGTCTGACATACATGGAGAAAAACGATAAGGTGTGCCTGTCACCACCAGTTGTAATAATTCTCAAACAGTGCTTATCACTGACTGTTAATGCAGGGTTGTGCAGTGATATGAACTTGAACTGTTCACTGATTCACTGGTGTGCCTGTCACCGATAATAATGCATGCCTTCCGAATTGCGTGGCAATAACTTGTTCTAATGAGTTGCTTCCCAACTCAAAATGGCTGCCATAAATGATGAGGATAACAGCTGAGGTACTGACCGGATTCCCAAATAGTCAAAATGAGTGCCATGTTGCACATGTTGTGTGTGTGTTTCTATAGGAAACAGGGTGCACTCAAAGCAGGTTCCCAATCAGCTAAAATGGCCGCGGTGGATCCGTGCGCATAACGTGTATTAACGGCCGATCAACTTGTATTCAGATGCTTTGGGGCTATCAACAGCGCTCGCACGTACTTTTTAAAATATTGTCCTGGCTAAGTGAGCGCCACAAATGCGGAAGCGGCAGACAGACACATGATGATTCCTGCAGGCACCCCTGATTCCATAACCTCACCAGGCAAATCCGACGGAGATAAGCTCCTCACTCTGACATCAGAAAGACACCGAAGCACACCAGGAGGGCCACACTGAGGCTGACTGCTCGTCATCACTGAAAAGATGCCCTAGGACACGGTAGGTAAGCGTAGCTTCTTTATTAACCATCAACCTCAATTCCCCAGCAGCAACTGCCACCAGGACGCTCAATCAGAACCTCCACTGAGTTCCATGCAGGGAACTTCATCAACCCTCCATAACTTCACATGCCATCACAGTTACAGGCAGGATTCCACATAGGTCAAGTCCTTTTCCTGTGCCAATCGTAAAATTAAAATAGGGATAATGGGGAACAATCATCAGTTCATATTCTGTGATTCTAGTCCTGTTAATCTGTTAGGCAGAGACTTGCTCTGCAAGATGAACTGCATGATTTATTAAACACTGGATGGTGTTGCAATTAAAGCACAAGATGAAGACTCTGTGTTTAAAATAAAATCACAGGATGTAAGACTTCAGTTGTTCCCAGTTCTTACGAAAGATGATTTGTCTCTTGATTTAAGACATACTTTCAAAGAAGAGGTATACGATTTCACAGGTAAAGAGATGGGATTCATAAAAAGTGCAAAACTTAAATTGATGTAAAACCTAATGCAGTTTTCCCTAGAATTAGGCAATGCAGACTTTCCAAATAAGGAGAAGAGGGAAAGAAGCAACAAGGTATTCTGCGAGAGATGCTTGGTAGTCCTTGCAGCTCTCCAATAATGGGCATTAAAAAAGAGAGTGGTAAATGGAAAACAGTGCAGAATTGAAGAAAAAAAATAGTGATTCCATGTTGTCCGGTTTTGATGAATCATCCTGCAGTAATATTGTTCCAGATTCCTGCAGATGCAGAATGGTATGCAGTCACTGACTTACACCAGGTGCTCTTCTCAATTTCTCTTCATGAGGATATTCAATTTCTTTTGACGTTCCATTTCCAAATTAAAGTCTTCGTTTGATGTCAAATTCCACAGGGGTATACTGAAAGTCCTTCGATTTTTAGTCAGATTGTAAAAATGGATTTGTATAATGTGCAGTTGCCATGTAATTCAATCCTGGTGTAATATACTGATGACCTACTTGTGGCATCAAAGGCAAAAGGGGACTGTAAGTTGGATACAGCAAAAAATGAGAAACAAGATGCCACACAATCCAAAATACCAACAGAATCTGCAGATTCTGGGCCAATGCTTTTCCTCAGTTTTCACCAGAGGCTAATTCACAATGATGGTACCTGAGAGGGGAGGAGGATTGCATGCTTGGTGCAGTGTAGATGGTGAAGTGAATGCTCCCCCCCGAATCAGTCTAAATGGATACTGGTGCAACTCGCTGTACAGTTTGTTCTGTGTTGGTTCCAAACCTGCCCCTCTCGGGCACAGATGTTCAAGTTGTAGGCTTTAGCAATAAACAGATTGTTAATCAGGTTACGCCAAATGTCCCAGTTAAAATAAGGTCAATGGAGAACAATCATCAGTTCATATTGTGTGTTTTGAGTCCTGTTAATTTGCTTGGCAGAGATTTGCTTTGCAAAATGAACTGTGTGATTTTTTGCACACAGGGTGGTGTTGCTATTGAAACTCAAGATGTAGACTCAGTGTTTAAAACCAAGTCATAAAACTCATGAGTTCAGTTACTCCCAGTTCTTACAAAAGATGACCTGCCTCTGGATTTAAGACATACTTTCAAAGAAGAGGTGTGGGATTTCAACGGTAAAGAAATAGGATTGATAACAAGTGCCAAACCAAAAGAATTCAGGTTAAATCCAATGTTGTTTTTTCTAGAATTAGGCAATACAGACTTTCAAAAGATGCAGAAAAAGGAATGAAGCCTATCATAGCAAAAATGATAGAACAAGATATTCTATGAAGTTGCTTGGTAGTCCTTGCAACTTTCTTGCAATGGGCATTAAAAACTGAATGATAAGTGGAGAATAGTGCAGGACCTTAGAAAAATAAACCAAATTGTGAACTCATGTTGAACCGGTGGTACCAAATCCTGCTTTAATATTGTTCCAGATTCCTGCAGATGCAGAATGGTATATAGTCATTGACTTATGCAAAGAATTCTTCTCTATTTCTCTGCATGAGGACAGTCAATATATTTTTGAATTTCAGTTCCACAATAAAGTCTTTGTCTAGTGTTGATTCCAAGATGGTTATACTGAAAGTCCCTCAATTTTCAGTCATATGCTAAAGAACGATTTGGAAAATGTATACTTGCCATGTAACTCAGTCTTAGTCCGGTACATTGATGACCTGCTTGTGGCATCAAGGACAAAAGAAGACTGTAAGCTGGATGTGATTGCACTTCTGAATCTTCTTGCTGACAATGGTCACAAGGTTTCAGTTACAAAGATGCAGTACTGTAAAATAGAAGGGATTTATCTTGGTTATCACATTGAAAAAGGAACAAGTAAAGTCTCAAAAGAACACAATTCTGCAATTCTAAAGACAAACCTCCAACGACCCAGAGGAAGGTGAGGATGTTCCTGGGAATAGTTGGGTACTTTTGTCAGTGGAATACAAACATTTCCCTGATTGCGAAGCCAAGCTAACTCGCACTGATATCAAAGATTCGGTGCCATTTAATGCAGAATGTATGAAGGCCTGAATTAAGAGTGCACCTGCCCTAGGAATGTCTGATTATGATACAGAATTCTTCCTTTTCTGCCATGAGAAGAGTGGGTGCTTATTGACTACCCTTACCCAAAAGCATCAAAGGGCTATGAGACCTGTTACATACTTTTCTGATGTATAAGATCCAGTGACTATAGTCCTTCCTGGTTGTCTGAAAGTGGTTACAGCTGTTTGCATTGCAGTTGAACAAAGTGAAAGGATTGTAATGGTACATATGCTCATTGTATTTGTTCTTTATTCAGTTGAGATTTTGTTGACCCACACTAGAACTCAGTACATGACAAACAACAGTCACCTGAGGTATGAGCAAATCATACTGGCAGCTTAAAACATCTCAATAAGAAGTTGTAATTCTCTGAATCCTGCAACCCTGCTACTGGTTTCAGATGTCAATGAAGATAATTATGATGATGATGAACCAGAACATGACTGGGTAAATGTTGCAGAATTATGTACCAAGACCAGACATCAAAGATGTTCCTCTTGAAATGGCTGATCTGATTTTGTTTGTAGATTTTTCTTGTCTAAGGGACCATTGTGGGCTATTCCAAGCTGCCTATGCAGTCTGTTTCATTTCTGAAACTATAGAAGCATCATACCTGCCTAATATAACTTTAGCACAAGTGGTGGCGTTGATTGTACTGGCAAGACCTTTTTCTCTTGCTGATAATTTGAATGTGACAGTGTTCACAGACAGCCAGTCTGGATTTGTAGTAGTCCTTGCTTTTGGGCAATTGTGGTCACAAAAGGGGTCTAAGACATCTTCTGGTACTCCTATCAGGAATGGTTCCTATATTCTTGATTTGTTGGAATCAATACAACAACCAAAAGTGATGGCAGTGTAAAAGGTGCAGCCCATAAGGCTGTAGATCCCATGGTCACATTAGGAAATAAATATCCTGATCAAGTTGCAAAATATTGCACACTTGAAAATGCAACTGTAAGATCAAATGAGCAAATAACGGTGCAAGATTCAAAACAAATAATACAAGTTGTTTTGTGTTGAACCTAAAACAGCCCTCATAGAGTGAATTGAGGGATCTTCAGGAGGAAGTACCAAAAGATGAGAGATGGATATGGGAAATGCTGGATTGTAAAAAAGAAATATAACAACATTTGGATTACTCCTAAATACATATATATTCTTCCCGACTCTATGTTACATTCTGTGGCTCGTTATTTACATGGCAAAACACATGTAGGGAGGGACTTGACCAGAACTTTTAACAGGTAGGGGTTTAAAACCAAATTCAGAAGTAATACAGAAGACCTGTGTAAAAGATGTGTCATTTGTCAGAAAAATTATCATGGAAAGAGAACTATTGTCATTATGAATCATATTAACAAGTCAGTGGTCCCATTTACTAGACTTCAAACAGACTTCATTGAGATGTTGTCGTGTGGTTTGTGGTCTCCTGGTCTGCCTTGCTACGTTGACTTAGGCCTGGCTGCCATGAGGCCTTTTTGTGCACGTTACTTTGTGCCGTTGTTTTTCTGAGTTCTGCTAGGCTATTTTAGCACTGTCTGCATTTCTGTCTTTCACCTTTTTCCTGTTCCCTTTGGGCTACGTCTGTACACCATGTACAAGGTCGAAAAACAACGTCCCTTGTTCCTGCTGATTTGGCCAGTCCCTCGCACTTAGACATAACACTAATTCGTGTGCTTTTAATATTGTGATTTTCACGGTTAGAATCACTTGGAGACAAACCTCTCCAGAGAGAAGAGGGGTGCTAGTCTGATGATGTAAACCTTGCATCTAGATATTGAGGTATGGGTGTTCGCTAGACCAAGCCCAGAGGTCTTCTGTTTTTATAAATAAACTAGCAACTAGCACGGGAGGGTGGTATTGTCATTTAGCCATATATCCACTGTTTCATGAAATGCTTTCCCCGTTTGTATACTATGGAGTTGTAACTATGCTGCTTATATTATCCTTATGCATTATGCTGATAGTACTGGCACGTGTACTGTATCTTAGAGCACGGTAGTTGAAATAAACATTTTAAACTATACAGTGTCTCTTCTTACGCACGTTGTGGACAGGTATGAGTGAGTTATGAAAGGGTGTTCTTGCTCCTACGAGTCCTGAGAGAGAGAGAGATACCGTGTTCTGGGTTGTCTAATCATTGGTAGCATTGTTGCTAATGAGACGCTAAAGCTAGTCGGATTGGGGTGTTAGGTGCTAAGGTGTATGGTTGGCTCACCACTATATTCCGAGGTCCTATTATCCTGTGCATAGCTCTGTGTATGTGCAGAATCCCTACA
The DNA here is from genome assembly GCA_963921515.1 of Calotriton arnoldi. Taxonomy (NCBI): domain Eukaryota; kingdom Metazoa; phylum Chordata; class Amphibia; order Caudata; family Salamandridae; genus Calotriton; species Calotriton arnoldi. The sequence goes on along the minus strand of CAWUFW010005505.1, from coordinate 1,170,903 downwards.
ACATGGCGCAACCAACGAGCGGGCTGCTTATCTGCTAGACGCTTGAGTAGTATTTGTGCTTGTCCACAACTCCCTTCACAGACGCTTCCGGAAGCGTGTGTGACGGTGATACCTCCTTTATTGACGTTTTTATAGGTTCTTTCAAGCTTGAAGTTGTTAAAAGGTTTCTTAAATATTACCCTCTATTGTGCTGCAACATCTAAGGTTGTCAAAAACTTCTAGCCTAAAATGGCTACTCAAATTGCGGCACATAGCCGTGCAGCGCTCCGGGCTCACTTGACAGTGTATGGAGTGCCTGACGCGGGTGTCGATCTGATCTTTGTGGTACAAGCAGATCCAGCTTACCACTTTGAGGTGTTTTACTCATGGATCACTTTTCCTGCGGTGGATGGGGCTGATAATTTGTTCCATAAATATACAGAAACCGCTGTTCCTAATCACTATAGACCGTATAGGAATCTTGAAGTACCGCTCACGGCTTGGCAACACCGTGTTTGGTTTGATGGCGCCCTCCCCCAACCGGTTACCGCGGTTCGTTTAGGCCCCTTATCAATTGAAGGGGCCACTTGGCCTGTCTTGGCCGGGTATACCCCACATCCGCGTTATATGACAGTGGCAGTCGGTGAACTGCGTAATTTGCATTCGTCTTTGATACGAGTGCATAGAGCTTTAGTACAGTATGTTACAGGCAACATCCAGGGAGTCCCGCCTGGAGTTGCAGCCCATCCAGCTGGAGCAGGCGGTATAACCATAAGTCCTGTCATGGTTAATTCGGTGATGGGCAAGCGCCCACAAAATAAGGATGATTTTCCTTATTGGCTTGCAGAGAAATTTGACCAGCTGGAGGCAGTTTTTCCAAATACTTCTCCTGTGGAAAAACACAGGATTTTGACGATTAGTTTGCCAAAAGACATAGGGGCCGATTCCGATTCCGGCCGGAAAACGTACCGACCGGCTCGGAGCCGGAATTAATTCCGACCGACACGTACCGGTGCAGCCCGACCCGCCAAGTACGATGAGAAGCGAGCAAAACCCGACCGACTCGTACGGAACACAAGCCGAAGGACCGAGCCGCGCGGAAAACAGCAATCCGGCCGGAAAAACACGCGATTCGAACCGACCGACTCGCACCCGGAACAATACCGAACGAGACGTACCCGCGGACTCCCACCCGCCAAGTACGATGCAAGGCGTGGAAAACACGACCGAGTCGCACGGAGGACAAGCCGTACGACCGACACGCATACAAAACTGCGAGCCGAAGCAACCCAAAACACCGCGACCGACGCGTACGCAGCATAGAAAACAGCACAAACACAGCGTGAACGAAACGGACGAGCCCGTACGAGACAACTGCAGGGTCCGACTCGGTCACAAGAACGTCTCCTACATGCACGAAAAGTACAAAGGGAAAATACACAAAAAAAGGCCAAACAAGCAATTACAAAGCCAATAAATACTGGGGGGAGGGGCAGGGAACAAAGACACACCCACAACTCCACCCATATAAAGGACACAAATCCCTACCATGATCCTTTGCAAATTCAAATTACCTGCCAGCACTCAACAGACAGCAACCAAACACCCACAGCTCATCCATCACAAAAGCCACACACCATCAGCACCACAACAAATAGAAACCTCACATACACCTAGCAAAACACACACTCACACACCTTCACCTGCACACCAACACACACATCACTCACCATCACCACCCATCACCATGCCCCCAAAGAAGAATCACAAGTTCCTAGATAGTGAATTGGAAGTCCTGGTAGATGAGATCCTCAGGGTAGAGCCACAGCTCTTTGGTACAGTGGTCCAACAGACACCCATGTCACAGAAAACAAAGATGTGGGAGAGGATCGTCGACAGGGTGAACGCACAATCACCATGTTTGCGCACAAAGACAGACATCCAGAACAGGTGGTATGACGTGCGCAGGAGGGTCAAGGAGCTGCTGAAGAAGGACTACATCTTGAGCCAATACACCGGCAGTGGCCCTCCTGCCAAGCCAGTATACCTCAGGCCCTGGGAGGAGAAGGTGCGGGCCATCCTACCACCAGTGAGCGTCTATGGACTAGAAAACATCCCAGAGCCTGGTGAGTACACAACAAATGTACACAATATTCTGCGACTACACACACACATCACTGTCAAGGGAGAGTCAAACCATGCACTCTTAGCAAATACACAGCAACCAGAACAGAATCATCCCAAAATGTGTATGTCACTCAGAGAAACACAACACATGCCATCACAAAGTGACATTTAACTGTGTCATCACATGTACAAACACAACTACAACTACAGCTAGGCAGTGGCACAAATATAACTGACAAACACATCCAGACAAGTAGCCACCACTACAACACCAGCACACAGTGAAGCCCACTGAAAGAAAGGAAATATGTGTATGCTGGGCAAGTCAGTGTAGCCAATAGCATGATGGGAGTTGTAGGCACAGATATTGCTCACCCCCACAACTGTCCCATCAACACCACCCTGAACCATGCGCACATCACAGGGAGTGGAAAACAACTGACAAGATGGCTGACACTGGGCTACTGCTGTGGGGAGCACAAGGCCCTGCTGGCAACTGTGCAACAACCAACAGCAGGACACCACTGACTGACATCCTGAAAGACAACTTGCACTCCCTGCAATGGAAGCACGGTCCATGGTGGGATATCTGGCTGGGTGGGAAGGAGGACTCACAGCACTGACCATAGTCACAAGCACCTCCCCTCACACCCCCCTCAACACATACTCCACAGAAGCCACCTGGCGGAATGCAATGCCTCACATCCTAACTCAAGGTCCCACAAAGAACCACCACCCTGGGTCATGCTGTGTGAAGCACAGGGACACTCCTGGGACATTTAGCCAAACAACTGCCCGGACAACACTCCCAGCCATCCTGTCAGCACAGGCAGCCCACCCCACAGGGAAGCAGAGTCAAAAGGAAGGAAGTATGGGCATGCTGGGAAGTGGGGTGGAGGCAATAGCATGATGGGAGTGGTAGGCACAGATATTGCTCACCCCCACAACTGTCCCATCAACACCACCCTGAACCATGCTCACATCACAGGGAGTGGAAAAGGACTCACAAGATGGCTGACACTGGCTACTGCTGTGGGGAGCACAAGGCCCTGCTGGCAACTGTGCAACAACCAACAGCAGGACACCACTGACTGACATCCTGAAAGACAACTTGCACTCCCTGCAATGGAAGCACGGTCCATGGTGGGATATCTGGCTGGGTGGGAAGGAGGAGCGGATGACAACCAAATACAACCAATGCAGACCATGTACACACCCCAACATTCACATAGAAATGCCCAAATAATGCAGGACAATGTGCTACACCAATATCAACCCCTGACTGTGACAACTTAGGACAATGCATTGTACAGGCCCGCATCCAGAGGCACAGTCACAACTGTCAGGTGTGTCAACCATTGATGCCTGCAGAAACATAACATACATTGTGTGTGTCTCCCTAAAACAGGTGATGATGGGGACACAGCAGCAGATGCTGAGGAGTCCTCGTCCCAGGCTCAAGAGGATACGGAGCTCACTGGTGTGGAACAGCCTCTGCCCTCCTCGGATGAAGAAGACTTACCTGGCACCTCCGGAGCAAGTCATCATGCAGCACCAGCAGGACCACCAGCTGCACCCCCTGCACCCACCCCTCCAACGACTGTCAACACACATACCACCCCTGCCGACATGGACAGACCAAGGAGCAGCACCACCACCAGCACAGGGACCCTGGACCAACGTGGGGCCATGGACACCACCACCACCAACAACCCACAAGGTGGCCCAGGGTCACCTGTGCCTGCCACCTCAGGTACTGCACGTGTCGCCAGGGGTGGTGGGAGGGGTGGGAGACATAGGTCGCTGCTCACAGAGGGGTCTGGACTGCATGATGACCCACAACTGGCACGCATAGCCGATGCGTACCAGTCCAGCACCGGAGAGTTCAGCCAGGTAGTGGGGCTCCTCAGGGACATTAAACAGCAGCAGGCTGCCCATCATGCCCGCTTGGACTCACACATGTCCTGCGTGGAGTCCAAGTGGGACACACTGCAAGAGATGACGGCGGTGCATAGGGACATATTACAATGCCTCCGCCAGATGAGCAGCAACCAGTCAACACCTCCCTGTGTGCCCACAACATCTGCTGCTGAAACAACTGCAACTGCCACAGGGAGGCAGGATGACTCTGGCGGAGAGTCCCCTGCACCGCAGCAGCCTGCACTTGAGGGTCCCCCCAAAGAAGAGGGGCCGTCCGAGGAGGGGCAAGTGAGAGGCCGATGGCCATGTGCAACCCCAGGAAGCCAAAACCTGTTCTGGAGAATAACCTTTGTGCGCAAACTGTTCACCCTGTTGACTGCAACACAACTCTCCCACATGACATGGGGAGCTCAAGTTGGACCAATGTCTCTGATTACTGTGGACTTTACTCTGGACATTTCTGCTACCAGGACTTCCAAATTATCTAGGAACTTTGGATCACAATCACAATGTACAGCACCCAACAACCTGTGCACTATACTCACACATGTATGTCAATAAACTCACTTATACACCATACTTGCCTCTGTTGTGATTCCTATGTTGTCTCAGAAGTTGCGATGATGATCGGGGAAATGACACTGTGCATGCTAACTGCTACAGCAAGTACAACACCGGCATGTGAGTCATGGCGACTTCACACATATGGGGGAGGCACACCACCAGGGCTACACAACACATACACACCATGGACATCTGACTCATCGCCTACACTGGTGTTGCCAGGAAATACGTTGCATTGCACAGACCCAACACCTATTCACAGTCTGTGTTAACTAGCCCACTGGTGCAGTAAGCAAATGTCAGTCAGATGTGTGACCACAGACAACGCACATCACAAAGTGAAGCACAGGTTTATTACACATTTGCAACATGTTGTAACCACCACAGATGCAAGGTAATCCCACCTGGCAGCGGGCACACAGTCAACAAGTGTAGAAGGAAGGAAGTCCATGGGTGTGGTGCACATCACCTGTAGGGACACAACAGCTACCACCCGGGAAGTCGAATCACGGTGTTGGGGATCACAGTTGACCAAACGACTCTGAAAGTACCCTGTGAAGGACAGAAATGACACACAGTCAAAAGTACTGAAGAACAGGACAGAACTGCAATACTCATGCACAATACATGTTACAAGATACCCACCCAGAACCAAGTTAGCATGTCAACACTGTTGGGGAGTACAGACTACCTGCAAGGACACATCGCTACACGCATACAGACATGTAGCCCATGGACACACTCAAACAGCACCAGAGCACCACCAACACATATCATGCAAACTCACATCATTGACATGCCATCTCTGGATACTCACATTCAGCTGAAGAAGTTGGTGATGAGCTGTGTGCGGACATCACCCTCAACATCATCATCATCATCACTGGCATCGTGGTCCAGGCCAGGATCCTCCACAGGTGGCGGACGTTGGTCATCGTCATCCAGGATGAGAGGCAACTCCTTCCGCACTGCCAGGTTGTGGAGCATGCAGCAGACGATGATAATCTTGCACACCTTTGCTGGGGCATATGGGAGGGACCCTCCTGTCTTGTCGAGGCAGCGGAAGCGGCTCTTCAGGAGACCAAATGTCCGCTCAATCACTCTCCTGGTCCGACCATGTGCCTCATTGTAGCGCATCTGGGCTGGTGTCACAGGGTTCCTGAGGGGCGTCAGCAACCACGGCATGTTGGGGTATCCGGAGTCACCTACATACAGACAATTGCACATTAGCAGAGTTGGAAAAGAGGGTGGAACACTACATAGCAGAACACACACAATGGTACAAAGTCAGTACACACCTACAAGCCAGGCACGCTGGTTCCGCATCTGTGCCATCATCCTCGGGATGCGACTACTCCTCATCACGTAGGCATCGTGTGCAGAACCAGGGAAACGGGCACACACGTGTGTGATGCTCATATCTGCAAGACAGACCACCAGTGCATTGACCGAGTGGTAGTGTTTGCGGTTACGGTAGGCCTGCTCTTGGGCCTGTGGTGGTACCAACGCCACATGTGTCCCATCAATGGAGCCAATGACATGCGGCATCCTCCCCAGGGCATAGAAGTCACTCTTCACGCCAGTGAGTCGTTGGAGTCTAGGGAAATAGATGTACTGGTTCAGGTATATCAACATAGCCTCCAAAACATCCCGGAGCACACGGCTGAACATGGTCTGTGACATCCCACCAGCAGTCGCCAGAGTGTGTTGAAAGGTACCAGTGGCAAAGAAGTGTAGGGCTGCCATCACCTTCACCTTGGGGGTCAGCGCTGTAGGGTACGGACGGCCAGGTTGCAAATGTGGTGCCAAGCGCACTGCCAAATCCTCAATCAGCTGCCTGGTGAAGCGGTACCGTCGGATGCTGTCACGTTCCACCATCGTTGCCAGGTCAGGGAATGGTCTATGGACAGCTGGTGCCCTGCAGTGCATAGGTGAAGAAAGCAAGATTGTCAGTCACCCCACATATGTGGCATTGAACACACTCAACATCACATGATACATCATAATGAGGCACAAGTACATGATGTGTGCAGTTCCGTACGGATATGTATGGCACATACATGGCCAATATCTAACATCACAGTCCAACAAGTGGCATCAATAAGTCCCAGGTCGTGCCATTGGATACCATGAGGCCGTGTCCCAGTACCCATCTCCTGCTGCCAAATAACAAACACACGCCACAGTGACATGTGAGGACTGATGTGCCCCAGGCATCACAGCTCAACGACAGGTAGATTCCCAGGGACCCTGTATTGCCACATGGACACTGGCATGACATGGTGTATCATGTATACACCACAGCAAAACAACCATGAGCCCCACAGGTAGTGGTCCCTGTTGCCTCGGCAGGACAGACATGGACGTCTGTGACACACACACGCACAACATCAAAGTCCATGCACAAACAACGTGGATGTGGAGACTGCCTCCCATTGTGCACATGAAATCAGAGACATTGTAATCACAACATGCACACAGACTGTGGAGGACCATCACCATTGTGCCAATGGGTCACCCTGGGTTGAACATAACGTCCCACATGGGACTCAGGGGGTATGTGACATGACATACACATACACCACCGTGAACTGTGACCATGCCACATGCTCAGATATGAACAGTTGCACATCACAGTGGTCATGTACACGAAACACCAAGGATTCTGTCCCCATAAACACGTGCACAGCCTGGGGGTGGCTGCCCCCAAGTGACACCCACAGAACAACATGTTCACCCCCATACACGGAATAGGTAATGCAGCCTTACATGCCCTAGGATACAGTTTGGACAGGCTGTGGTGTTGTAGGTGTGCCCCTCACTGCCTGGGAAGTATATGTGGCTGGCATATGTTCACCTGTGACAGGCATGGTGACATATGCCAGTGACTTGTACAGGGATGCGTTGGACAGCAATGGACCGATCAGTGCGCACACATTGGCCATTGCATTCAATGTGCGCTGGTACGCGTTGTATTGGCAATACGCCTTGGACAGCAATGGACCGATCAGTGCGCACACATTGGCCATTGCATTAAATGTGTGCGTGGTACGCGTTGTATCCTATGTACGCGTTGAACAGCAATGGTCCGATCGGTGTTCCCGGCCGGCCCATTGCATTCAATGTGTGCGGGTACGCGTTGTATCCCATGTACGCGTTGAACAGCAATGGTCCGATCGGTGTGCCCGGCCGGCCCATTGCATTCAATGTGTGCGGGTACGCGTTGTATCCTATGTACGCGTTGAACAGCAATGGTCCGATCGGTGTTCCCGGCCGGCCCATTGCATTCAATGTGTGCGGGTACGCGTTGTATCCCATGTACGCGTTGAACAGCAATGGTCCGATCGGTGTGCCCGGCCGGCCCATTGCATTCAATGTGTGCGGGTACGCGTTGTATCCTATGTACGCTTTGAACAGCAATGGTCCGATCGGTGTTCCCGGCCGGCCCATTGCATTCAATGTGTGCGGGTACACGTTGTATCCTATGTACGCGTTCAACAGCAATGGTCCGATCGGTGTTCCCGGCCGGCCCATTGCATTCAATGTGTGCGGGTACGCGTTGTATCCTATGTACGCGTTGAACAGCAATGGTCCGATCGGTGTTCCCGGCCGGCCCATTGCATTCAATGTGTGCGGGTACGCGTTGTATCCCATGTACGCGTTGAACAGCAATGGTCCGATCGGTGCGCACCCATTGGCTATGGCCTGGCCTGGCAACGGACGCGTTTTCAAAATTTGAACGAGTCTGATGCTGTAAATTCAGTTGGTCACCCACAACAATGTTGCAATTTCATGGGTGTCATGAAGTTGAACATTTGAAGGATGCTGGGGGCGTGTGTAAGTGGTGCAATTCCATGGATTGGCCAGATTCAGATGATGCAAACGACTTGGACCTATCACTTTGGACACATGGGACAGTATCTGCCTCTGCAGCACACATATAATGCTGGCTGTTCCCCTGAGAGCTCACTTGCCTGCACTACATGCTCCAGGACGACATCTGCCACTACACTGCTGCTGTATCTGCACCCTCTGGACCCTGCAATGGCACGTACTGTGGAGAGAGCCCCAGCCTTCAGCACTGAGGAGAACCAGGCCCTGCTGGATGGCCTCCTTCCACAGTACAGCAAGCTGTATGGGAAACCAGGGGAGCAGGTGAGTGTTCTGTCCACTGCCTTTCTAAATGTGCATGTTGTCTGACTAGCAAGGCTAACAGTCTGCACGCCACTGGCTAGCAGGCTCACTGAGTAGTTGTCACCCCCCATAGTGTGTAGTTACATGCACTGGACAGGTATAGTGCAGTGACAGTGCATTTAAACAAGGTTTTACTTCCCAGGCAATGATACCATGTAGTAACTGCTGGCATACTGTCCATAGCCATCGTTGCACTGCCTGTGTACATCATGTGCCCCTGTGATTGAGACATGTATATCCAACTGTGTAATGCACGGATATGTTGCATGTGTAGTAATGGCATTCTCACTTTGTTATCCTCACAGGTTGATGCCCACCAGAAGCAGAAGATATGGCTGACCATCGTCCGGGCAGTGAGATCCGTGGGGGTCTACAAGCGCCGGATCCGCAACTGCCAGAAGAGGTGGCAGGACCTTCGGGGCTGGACCCGGAGGATCGCACGGGTCCAGCTGAAGCTGTCGCCTCCTCGCAGGAGGGGCGGACACCGGACCCTGACCCCCCACATGCTGAGGATCCTGGCGGTGGTCTTCCCTGATCTGGATGGGCAGCTGAAGGACAGAGAGCAGCAAGGAGGGGGTGAGTCCATGTCTGCATTGTGAACTATGTCTGCCATGCTATGTGCCCTCCTCTGGCCTGGTTAAACTTCCACAGTACATCAGTCTTGTGGTCCAGGACCCATGTCCCTCTATTGTGCACTGCCCACTCCTCATCTGATACCCAGGTGTGGCCCTTACAGTCAGGGTATTGTGTCACTTGGGTACTGTGTCCTTGCAGTTTGCTTGACTCAAGGTGGGGGACAGCATCTGTTTCCCTGACTCTGTGGTGGGCATCATGGGTGGGTCCATTGCTTACACATTGCCTGTGTTCTGACATGTGTTCTGCGTGTCATTTTGATATGTGGCCCAATTGCTGAGCTGATCCACCACATGTGCCTGGGGTATCTGGCACACACCCATGCTGCGGGTGGGAACAATGTTTGTGCCCCAGGAGTGTGTATATAACGTGTGTCACACATACTTAGCCAGCTGCCTACTGTCCAGGGCTCATCCCTCATTCATGTGGGACAGGACAGTCATGCCTACTCCAGGCCATACAATACACTCTGTACTCCCACTGCCGTGTATCAGCTGACACGTTTTGCTCAGTGATTTGTCCCCTCAGGTGTCTGCCTCTGTGTCAGTGTGCTGTGGCTTCGTTGTCAGGTCTGCTGGGGTGTTCCTCGGTTGGGGCTCCGCATGCCACCGGAGATGTGACCATAGGAGATGATACATGTGTGACACATAGGTGTTTGATCACCTGACCGTGCAGACTGGGGTATGCGAATATGAGGTTCAGGCAGCTGTTTCCCATTCACAGCAGATTGTGATGTGCTCAGGTGCAGAGGGTAGTGTTACAGGTCTCCCATATGTCCAATGGGTATGACCTGGACAGATGAGGGTACAGATGATGTGGTGTGTGGGGGATGTACATGTGCACTTGTTCAGCTCCAGGACTTGCATTCCCCATGATCTACTATTGTGACACAGTGCAGAGTGTTGTTGTCTGGCTGCCCTGCCCATGTGACTGGAGACAGTGATGTATGACTTAGCAGGCATGGCTGTGCCATGGCATGTGACTTCCTATTAGTGATCCTGCAGGGGAGTGACATGTGCTACATGCACACCATTGTGGCAATGGCTATCAGGACATGGGTGCATCATGGTGTCTGTCGCTGGTATGCATCACATGCATTTCCTATTTGACTCTGGGCATCCCTTTCATCCGGACACCTGCACTGACTCAGTGGCAAGAGTTGTGATGTGTGCATGTCCACATGCTTCACCGGGTTCTCTGCACTGTCCAAATACTGTGTAGGTGGTGCATGTGTCCACACTGGGGTATTGCCATCCAACAGACACCAGACAGATGGGTGCAAGGCCAGGTGGGATGTGAGTGCCATGGTTGACCATCAGACTGACAATTGACTTCTCCTGTTCTGTTTGTGCAGTTTTAGCAATGTTCAACTAAGGATGCCAGGGCTTGCTCTGTAATGTGCTGTACTTACTGTGGTGTGTGCGTTCGGTGCAGGTGACTGATGTCTGTCTGTTTCCCTATTGATTGCAGATACATCCACGGCCACAGGAGGGGACAGCTCCACGGACCAGGAGGAGCCGCAGAGCCAGACTGGGTCAGCAGCCGAGGAGTGGTCTGAGGGACCCAGTGGCATGGAGGGCGAGGGGAGCCACACCGAGGAGTCCTCAGCACCATCCACCTCAGCTGAGGACCAGAGCAACTCGGACGATGACTCCCTTATGGAGGCGGGTGTCAGCAGCCACCACACCCCAGCTAGTGTTGCTGTCCCCGCCACCACCACCACCACCGCCCTCCCGTCGGCTCCCATTCCCGAGGTCCGTGGAGGATCCCATGTTCGGGAGCATGTCTCCTTCGGGCCAGGCACCGCACCCCCTGCCCCTGTGTCCCCTGCTGCCCTGAGTGAGGAGTCTGTGTACCTCCTCCGCCAGCTCCATGTAGGACAGACAGTGATGCTGAGTGTCCTCCATGCACCCACCAGTCTGTTGACTCAGCTGGTGTCATTCATGGAGGGCATCTCATCGGGCATGTCTGACCTACAGAGGGGCAATAGGTCCATGGACTCCTCCCTGACGGCAGCAGTGTCCCTCCTCCGACAGTCCCTCACCCCTCCTGCCTCTGCCCCATCCACACTCCCCAGCACCTTACCCGTCCCAAGCACACACACACTGGCACAGGCACACACCAGCACAGACACATGCAGCACACGGACACACACGCCACAAACTAGACGCACACGCACGCACCGTCAGGGGACTGCAACCACACTCACAGGGGATGGGGCACAGGCACAAACACACACATCCACAAGCACTGCACAGTCCTCAGTTGCCTCTCCCTCCAAAGACCCCTCCCTTGCCTCACCTGCAACCCCAAAGACACAGCGGCTCTTCCTCTGTGACCTTGGCCTCTTCCCCTCCGACCCAGCTGATCCAGCATTCAGGGGGAAGAGGAAGCCCACCCACACGGAGCGGAGTGCCCCTGGCCCCCGGACACCATCCCCCAGGCGCAGACCGACTGAGGCCCCCACCCGCAAGTCCCCCCGGTCCCGGAAGAGCAAGACCCCGCCGCCGCCTTGCAGCTCAGGCACCAAGTCTCCTTCCTCCATCCCTCAGGCCCCCACTCCACAGGTGCCCCCACCACACCCTGCCCCAGGTTCCCCCACCCACAGATACACCATCCCCAGAAGGGTCAGGCCTTCTCCCCTGCCACTTGCTCTTCCGGCCCCACACCCCCGCTGCGCTTGTCTGTACCACTGATGTGGTGAGGGTGTCCTCCCCTCTGTCCTGCCCACCTTACCTGATCCCCATTCTCCTCCCCTGGAGGTGGGCACTGCAGTGGAGTCCACTATCACCCTGTCTGACTTGGGCGCTGCAGTGGCGGACCTGTCCACTCCATCTGCAGGGTCCACTGCAGTTGTGCCGGCACCCACAACATCTGAGTCATGCCCCCCAGTTGTGCCGGCACACACCATGTCAGACACCTCCACTGCAGTTGTCAGTGGCTCTCCAGCACCCACCACCCCTTCCCTGCCTCCTCCTGGTGAGCCCTGATCCTGTCCCTGCGGTGCCTGGCCTGCCCCCCGTATGCCCCTCCTAGGGGATTGTCCCCGGTTGTGATCAGTGCAGGCATGCGTAGGGTGACATCTGCCACTGTCACCCTGTATAGACTTCCTTGATGGACTGGCCATTGGCCTTTGTTGATACCTTGCAGTTCTTCCAAGTTTTGAACCCACATGCTGAATAAAGCAACTTTCTGTTCTCTAGTGCTTTTACTTCTGATGTACATGATGTTGATGACGCTAACCATGCCCTTGCTGCAGTGATGGTGATATTTGGACTCATGAAAATGAAGTGTTACTGTGCAGGAACCCATGTGTTCCAGGGGGACAGTGTCCGATCCTGTGGTGAATCCATGTCGTCCTTAGCAGCATCTGAGGGTGTCATGTATTCAATATTTGGCAATGGGATTTCCTACTTACATTAGCAATGTCACATCTGTGGGTTCCACCCATGCACATCTGTTGTGTTTGCCATTGTTCAATTAGTCTAGTTCCCTGACCGTGTGGCCATAGTCCACTGGACATGCAGGTTTGGGCATCAATGGGGAAGGACTCATCTGTGTTGTCAGTGCAACTTGCTATACATGTGTGTTGGATCTGTGCTGTTGATTTCGTTGACATTCCCATGACCAGGCTGATGTGACGGGAGCCTTCATTTGGTGCTAATTGTTGACTGTGTGACCAAGTGTTCTGCTAACATGATGGAGCCCTACTGATGCGACATATGGCACAGCTTTCCTCACACAGGAGTGGAGTCCCCTCATGGCAGTGTGTACTCCTGTGACATCTCGTGCGCCCAAGGTGTGTGTTGTATGTGCATGTGTGTGTGTTCACTTCCATGTTGCTGTGCATGCTGGGATCCCTAGTGATGTTCCTGTTTGTGATGCTTGCTGAGTTGAGCTATGTTCCCCCAAAGTCTTCTCCCTGGGTTCTCTGTGATGTGGGTGCATGGCACATTACTGGTCATCAGGGTGTCACCCATAGGTGTGTTTGCTGTCAGGGCTGAGTTTGTGGGCAGACGCTGATGTGTCACAGTCCGGATTCCCCTTTGCACTTGTTGTTTACACCTGTCATGTGATTTCTGGTTTGTGTTAGCTTTCATTGGTTGTGACACGTTGTGTGTGTGACTGCTGGCACTCCTCAGGGCTGCAATGTTGGTAGTTGTCTATGTGTGTTCTTTGTGGGTGACCTTGGCTTCTTCATAGGTGTGTGACTGTGGCTGGGATCCCATTGGTTGGTGTGGTATTGCCGTCATGTCCATGTACAGCGTAGTGTGCAGTGTGTCAGACATTCAGGAGTCTGGTAGAGTGGCCATGTGTGATGTGTTTCTGCACCTTGGTTCCCACCACCCCCCTGGGATTGTCATGGGTGCATGTGCAATGTCACCAGTGCATGTGAGCTTCACTGCTGCACATTGTTGGAGGTCGAGGTGTGTGGTGTTGAGTGTGTGCAGATGAGAGTTGTTGCCCGGCTAGACCCCTGCCTCCATGTTGGCCTTGGCTGACAGGCCGTGCTGGTTGATTTGTGCTTGTGTAGGTGTGATGGTAGTTTGTTGCTCAGGACACATGACTGTGGTTCACAGTGTGAACGACATCTAGCTTTGTCATCACAGTGGGATTGTAATGCAGCCCAGGGTCACCACGATTGTGGGGGCCATGGGTGTGGTGCTGTGGTGTCTGTGTGTCTTGCTGTGTCAGTTGCTGTTCCTACATGCTTGTGTGACATGTGTGATTTGTGCTCCCTCTCATCTGACAATGCCTGATTGCCCACATAGGGGATTTGGATCCATGAGTTACCTTTGTGTGGCACTGTATGCACATCTGTGTAATTGGTATTCAGGCCTCCTCATGTGTTGTGTGGTTGCCTGGGGACACTGGTACCCCCCCTCACCTGTTGTGTTTGATGTGCAGTGTGGGTCTGCCTGTTTGTGTATGTGCATCGGCACCACTAAATTGGCATATCTTAGGTGTGCCATTGGCTGTATGTTGTTTGGTGTGTTTGCCCTGCTGTCCCTGGGACTCCTAGGTCATCAGTCAGCACAATGATCATTGTGTGTGTGTCCCATTGCTGCCATGGTATGGTATCTGTTCGCCTCCCTTCTACAGTCTCCACTGGGTATCTGAATTTGTGTGCCCATTGGTGCAAATATGTGGGTCTGCATTCTGATGGTCACTTCTGTCATTGAGTCATTGATGAATGTTGACAGTGTCAGCCCCCATGGGTGATGTTTGTCTGCACATGGCCAAAGGTATGTCTTGTTTGCACTGCACTGTTTGCCTCCCCCATTCTATGTTGCTATGGGACACAAGCACTACTTTGCCACTGATGTGTTTGTTGTTCTGTGACCAGGAATCATCCATGCAGTTTGGCAGTTGCAGCTTATTCTTTGTCAACACATACATTTTGGTCACTGTGATGATGGGGGTTTGGACCCCATTGCCACAATGTTCAATATGTGCTTCAGCTATGGACCCCGCACTCACATTTTGGTCACTGTGATGATGGGGGTCTGGACCCCACTGCCACAATGTTCAATATGTGCTTCAGCTATGGACCCCACACTTACATTTTGGGCACTGTGATGATGGGGGTTTGGACCCCATTGCCACAATGGTCATGGCCTGCTTGCATTGTGGGTGCCACACACATTTATGTGTGGCACTTGTGATAGGGGGTCACATTGTATGTCCACAGTCCTGTTCAGTGTTGTAGGCATTTGACACAGTCTACACACGCTTGTCATGGTGTTGGGGGGGATGTCTTTGTGTTGCATTCTTTCTGCTGGTGTGTGCTTCTTGTGGCATGTATTTGCCATCCTGTGAGTGGGGGTGGTAGTAGTAGGCATCCAGCCCCCCATGGGTAGAGGTGGTAGTAGTGGTAGGCACCTGGCACCCCCATGGGTGGAGGTGGTAGTAGTGGTAGGCAGGTGGTAGTAGTGGTAGGCACCTGGCACCCCCTGGGTAGAGGTGGAAGTAGTGGTAGGCACCTGGCACCCCCTGGGTAAGGGTGGTAGTAGTGACAGGCATCCAGCCCCCCATGGGTAGAGGTGGTAGTAGTGGTAGGCACCTGGCACCCCCTGGGTAAGGGTGGTAGTAGTGACAGGCATCCAGCCCCCCATGGGTAGAGGTGGTAGTAGTGGTAGGCACCTGGCACCCCCTGGGTAGAGGTGGTAGTAGTGGTGGGCATCTGGCACCCCCTGGGTAGAGGTGGCAGTAGTGGTAGGCACCTGGCACCCCCTGGGTAGAGGTGGTAGTAGTGGTAGGCACCTGGCACCCCATGGGTAGAGGTGGTAGTAGTGGTAGGCACCTGGCACCCCCTGGGTAAGGGTGGTAGTAGTGACAGGCATCCAGCCCCCCATGGGTAGAGGTGGTAGTAGTGGTAGGCACCTGGCACCCCCTGGGTAGAGGTGGTAGTAGTGGTGGGCATCTGGCACCCCCTGGGTAGAGGTGGCAGTAGTGGTTGGCACCTGGCACCCCCTGGGTAAGGGTGGTAGTGGTGACAGGCATCCAGCCCCCCATGGGTAGAGGTGGTAGTAGTGGTAGGCACCTGGCACCCCCTGGGTAGAGGTGGTAGTAGTGGTAGGCACCTGGCACCCCCTGGGTAGAGGTGGTAGTAGTGGTAGGCACCTGGCACCCCCATGGGTAGAGGTGGTAGTAGTGGTAGGCACCTGGCACCCCCTGGGTAGAGGTGGTAGTAGTGGTAGGCACCTGGCACCCCCTGGGTAAGGGTGGTAGTAGTGACAGGCATCCAGCCCCCCATGGGTAGAGGTGGTAGTAGTGGTAGGCACCTGGCACCCCCTGGGTAGAGGTGGTAGTAGTGGTAGGCACCTGGCACCCCCATGGGTAGAGGTGGTAGTAGTGGTAGGCACCTGGCACCCCCATGGGTAGAGGTGGTAGTAGTGACAGGCATCCAGCCCCCCATGGGTAGAGGTGGTAGTAGTGGTAGGCACCTGGCACCCCCTGGGTAGAGATGGTAGTAGTGGTGGGCATCTGGCACCCCCTGGGTAGAGCTGGCAGTAGTGGTTGGCACCTGGCACCCCCTGGGTAAGGGTGGTAGTGGTGACAGGCATCCAGCCCCCCATGGGTAGAGGTGGTAGTAGTGGTAGGCACCTGGCACCCCCTGGGTTTAGGTGGCAGTAGTGGTAGGCACCTGGCACCCCTGGGTAAGGGTGGTAGTAGTGACAGGCATCCAGCCCCCATGGGTAGAGGTGGTAGTAGTGGTAGGCACCTGGCACCCCCTGGGTAAGGGTGGTAGTAGTGACAGGCATCCAGCCCCCCATGGGTAGAGGTGGTAGTAGTGGTAGGCACCTGGCACCCCCTGGGTAGAGGTGGTAGTAGTGGTGGGCATCTGGCACCCCCTGGGTAGAGGTGGCAGTAGTGGTAGGCACCTGGCACCCCCATGGGTAGAGGTGGTGGTAGTAGTGGTAGGCACCTGGCACCCCCATGGGTAGAGGTGGTAGTAGTGGTAGGCACCTGACACCCCCATGGGTAGAGGTGGTAGTAGTGGTAGGCACCTGGCACCCCCTGGGTAGAGGTGGTAGTAGTGGTGGGCATCTGGCACCCCCTGGGTAGAGGTGGCAGTAGTGGTAGGCACCTGGCACCCCCTGGGTAGAGGTGGTAGTAGTTCTAGGCACCTGGCACCCCCATGGGTAGAGGTGGTAGTAGTGGTAGGCACCTGGCACCCCTTGGGTAGAGGTGGTAGTAGTGGTAGGCACCTGGCACCCCCTGGGTAGAGGTGGTAGTAGTGGTAGGCACCTGGCACCCCCATGGGTAGAGGTGGTAGTAGTGGTAGGCACCTGGCACCCCCTGGGTAAGGGTGGTAGTAGTGACAGGCATCCGGGCCCCTATGTGTATATGTGGCATTGGTGATGGGCATCCCGCCCCTATGGTGCTGCTGTTTCTGGAGTAAGTAATTTCTGCATCCCTGTGTGTGTGTGTGATATGTCGGGTACGTGTAGTTTGTATTTGTGGTTGGTGTCTGACCTACCTTCTGCGCCATACGCGTCCGTGCCTGTTCCGGTAGTAGATGTAGAATATTGGTAGGATCGGAACGATGGGATTCATTGTTGGTTCGTCTCGTTCGTCTTTGTCGTTGCTTCGCCTCGTCCTCGTCGCTTGCGTGTTCGTCTCGTAGCCGTGGATCGTGTTGTGGCGTGAATTGGAGCTTATGTGCGCCTCTCCCGGATGCTTTGACGTGCCGTGCGTAGCGACGGGTTCGGCGCGTACGGGAAGCGCATCGTACTTGTCCGGCCGGACGGGGCTGATTTTTGGCTTCCGGGCGACTCGTATCTGCGTTTACGGATCCGGCTCGGTCGGGGATCAAGACCTGGATTGGGTGAGTACGACTGGGTCGGAATCAGTGCTGTTGTGCGCATCGTACTTGTTCATTCGGATTCATGTGCGGATCGGTCGGGAAACAGGCATTCGCATGGCTTTTTTCCCGACCGAATGGCTTTGGGTGCGTCTCCGACCAAGATCGGAATCGACCCCATAGTCCCCGAGTTGGCAGAATGCAACAACTGGGGTAGGGTATTCGCTGCAGTATATGCGAAGTGTTTCGACACTCCTTCCATGACGGTTCTCCCCTCTGTGATTAAACGAGTGCAGGATGAACATGGCCCTGAAGCGGCTGTGGAATTAGGGATGAGACTGGTGGGAGTGTTTGACGTAGTAGCTGAATTGATCCTTGCGAATGTCAAGGGTGATGCAGTTAACGTGATAGGGCGAGAATTAAATCTCCCGAGAGATTTCAAGTCCCTGATTCGCGTTCTCCTCATTCTTCACAGGCACCAACACCTACGCAGGATGGTGGAGGAGATCGCCAGGATAGAGGAAGGGGTCGAGAGGCTCCACAGGGATGAGACCAACCTCGACAACAGGTCAGAGGGAAAGCAGAAGAATTTCCACGTTCTCACCTACAGTTTCAGAAGAAGAAAGTGGCTGCTGTAACAGCGAGATATGCCACAGACGGTGAGAACGAGACTCCTGAATTGGACGTGGGCAGTGACACTCCTAGACAGCGCCGCGGAAGTTACCATAGTGCGGGAGGCGCTACGTCCTCATGTGGAGGAGACAGCAACTGAAACATTCATTACTGTCGAGGCAGCAGATACCAGAGTGGCACCCCTGACAGACTATATAATATTGTCATTCAAATCGAAGGTGACATACAGCGTGTTATTAAAGGGATTTTTGGGAGAATCTGACCTCTTCTTACGACATTCTGTTGGCGGAGGCGGATTGGCCGCCCCCATTCGTACTTGCTGCGCGTAAAGGGGAGGATGTAATCCTTTCGAGCTTTTCTCGCCATGTCCCCAAGGACAAAGCGGAGGCTCTTGCAGCTGAATGGGCTGTGTCCCTGGCTCCAGCGTTATACCGCAACCACGTGGGCTGGGATGAAGATTCACCACCCCATGAAATTCCTTTGCGGTCGCTGCCACAGCCACAACCCCAATATCCCATCAAACGGGAAGCAAAAGGCCCGTTTCCGAAATTCTGACTCAGTTAGAATATCAGGGAGTAATTGAAACATGCGTATCACCAATGAATAATCCCCTTTTCGCGGTTTCTAAACCCGATGGATCGTACCGCTTAGTTTTGGATTACCGACATTTGAACTCACATTGTCGGACCTTTGCGGTGCAAAACACACATAGTTCTGCGCTAGTAGACAGTCTTGTTCGTAAAAAATATAAAACTACACTTGACCTATCCAATGGATTCTACACGCACAACTTGGCCCCGGAGAGTGGCCAATGGAGCGCTTTTACCTCCGGTGGTAAATTATTCAAATTCCGGCATTTACCTATGGGCTACAAGAACAGTCCAGGCGTATTCGCTGCCCGTGTTGTCTCTTTGTTAGACGGCATAGACCCAGATGCATGTTCATACGTCGATGATATCTATCTAACAGACGACGAGTTATACCCGCATCTTTCCCGAGTGGACCGCATTATTCTTGAATTTGCGGTTTTAGGTTATAAGTTTGCCAAATCACACATTGCTGAATTTACTGTGTTGTTTCTGGGCTATGAGCTCAACAATGAAGGTAAGGGCTTAGCCCCCCATTTTCTGGAGAAATGTGCACTTTTGTGCCCTCCGACTACTCTGAAGAAACTTCAGTCTTTACTTGGTTTTTTGAATTTTGGGTGTACTTACATTCCCGAATATGCCCAGCGTATCAAGCCGCTGTATGCCTTGATACAACCTAGCTTTTCGAAATCATGCTGGCTTCCGGAGCATTCTTCCATTCTGCAGTCATTGCAGACAGACCTACTTGAATCTAAATTCTTGTTGACTCGTGATAACCACACAAACCTGGTGATTAGAATCATTCCAGGGGCAGTGGGTTTCACGTACTTGACCTTTACCGAAGGTGACACAGTACCGATTGCATACAAGTCACATCTTTACACTTCTGCAGAAATGCGCTTTTCCTCTGTGGAGAAAGGTTTGACTGCAGTGCAGATGGCGATTCTGAAGGAACGCGCACTGGCACAGGAAAACGCATTTTGGTGGTAACACCCTATCCTGCCCTAGAGGCGGTGACGAAAGCAAGTGTTCCGAACTCTAAAGCTTTGCACCCCCGTTGGATACAATGGGCAACATCTTTGACATCTCCGGATGTCACTTTGATCTTTGATTCTTCTCTTCAGACTCAGGAGTTTTTGCAGTATGAATTTGTTCATCCTCCTCCTCTGTCTTTGCTACCGCTTGAGGAATACGAATGTATTATATATACCGATGGTTCGGCACAGCCGGCCACGGGTTCCAAGCATGCTTATTCAGCAGCATGTGCTATTGTTGCAGGTTCCTTTGTGAACGGTAAGTTCAAATCAACTGTAGTGCATACTCAGGCACTAGGAGACAGTACTGCACAATTGGCCGAGCTGCGCACATTGGTGCTAGCACTTGAGTTCGCTAATCCAGATGTGACCACTCTTATTGTATGTGATTCTTACTACTGTGTTCAGTCTTACAATGACAATCTATTCTTTTGGTCACAAAATGACTATAGAGATGCAAAAGGCAGCACAATCAAGCATAAAATGCTTTGGGTTAGAGTGGCAGATCTACAACAACGTCTGCCTCTCACACAGGTGGTACACACTCTTGGCCACCAGCGTGTGGGCGCACACGCTGTAGGTAACATTTGGCAGATGAAGCTGCCAAATCCGCAGTAGCCACGTGCTCAGTCGCAGCAGTTACCAGATCCATGTCTAAAATAGATACTGATATTCTAGCAGCTATTGCTGCGACAAAGGAAGGTGCTAATTACCCTAGGGGTTTCCCTTCAAAATACTCTTATCAATTAGGTCCCGAACAGGCTCCTTACGTAAGAATTCCAGACGTTGGGGATCGGCTGATTCCCAACGCGGACCGCAGACTTTCCTTGATAACGGCAGCACACAAAGGCATGGCTTCGGCTCATGCTGGGGTGTCTGCGACGGTTTCCATCTTGCAGCAGCGTTACTGGTGGTGTGGTTTATATAAACAAACCCGTACTTATGTGCTTTCTTGTGACGTTTGTCAGCAGATTAAGCCTTCCACGGTTACACGGCCACCACAGACCCCGCTCTGCATTTCTAACAGACCTTTTGGGTGTGTTTACCTGGATCACTGCGGTCCATTCTCTTCAGACACTGCATATAAATACATCTTAGTTGCAGTGGATTCGTGCACACGTTTCATCTGGGTTTGGCCACAACGAAGTGCTGACGCTCGAAATGTCATACGGGATTTGCGTGTCTTTGTGGGAATTTTCGCCTGTGGCACCTTCCATTCTGACCAAGGTCCAGCGTTCACCTCTAAGGCTTACAAGGACGCAATGGGTTCAATGGGGGCGCGGGTGAAATTTTCGTCACCATATCGGCCTGAGGGCAATTCGATTGTTGAACGAATGAACCGTGACTTAAAGCAATCCTTGACAGCTAGAGTCTTAGGTACTGGCAGGAACTGGCTGGCCCACTTGTATACTGTACAACGTGCACTTAATAATCTCCCTGAGACCTCTGGGTGGGCGGACCCCATACGAAATGCTCTTTGGCATAAGAATGTTTGTGCCTGACCTTGATGGTCTAGACATGGCGGCGCAATGGCCATGTTTGATGTAGATAACCATTCTACTATGTTACAGGACTTACAAGAAGCCCGAGACAAACTTGCAATCGCACATTTACCTTCAGCCACAGACGCTGCACTGCAGATTCCGGTTGCCGGCTGGCTTCCGAAGATTGGAGATCTGGTTCGAGAGAAGGTGGAGAACAAAAAAGAATTCGGCCCCTCTTATCGTGCACCGGTTCCAGTCCTTGGCTTGAAGGGAACTCGTACAGTCATCTTACCACCGCTTCCTGGTCGCAAAGAGAACAGATACATCTCAGTGGAAAATGTCAAGCTACAACATCTGGCCGATCCTGAATAGTGTTACACCAGCGGTCTCTTGTCCTGTCATATGCCAGGCGAATGTTCGTGGCCCTCCTGCCCGAACGGTCACCGATGTTGCTCTCGAGATGGTAGATTTGCTTGATCACCTGCACGACTACCCGGATTCCCCCTGCAATGAGGAGACCGAGTATACCTACCCCGCAACCGAGTCCGTGGCTCATCTACCAACAATGCCACTGAGCCCAACACGTTATTCTTTTGACTCGGATTCCACTTCATCACTTGTCCCATCCAAATTCAGTATTTTTGTGTCCTGGTTCAGAGACAATTTTTTGATCCCCCCATGGACATACATCTGGTTGGTACTTTTCCTGATTTTTTGTTCATGTCCATTGGATTTGTCACCGTGTTTTTTCTGCTCATCAATGGACACTATTTGCCGGAACGCTCTGCAGTGAACTCTGTCGCTGGAACTTTGGCTCCACATTCTTCATCTCACATCATGAAGCGAGACCACACATTTGTGAACATTTCGGCTATTCCAGTCGCTGATGGCATCGTTTGGGATGCGGTAAACTTCCAAATTCATGGACCGACCGAAATTATTAATGTACCAAATGTCCTCCGTGTTTCAATGGGTGATGTCGTAAAAAGTAATATTCATTCTGACGATTGGGATGTGCATGCAGTTGAAGCATTATTTACTGATTTGAAATATTATGCTGCTTTTCATGCTGAAGATCTGTACATGAATTCTGCAAATTATGCTGATTTGTATTGTTACCAGCATTGGGGCAACCACTTTCTCCATAAACCCAGTACCCTTCGGGGTCTTTTTAATTATATTGTAACGTTTCGGCTCCGAATCTTGCTTGTGTATTGAAGGGCAATAGTAAGATTAATAGTCTTAGTCAGTCTACTATTGTGCCTTATTTTTCGGATTGGATATGTCTCCATAGAGGTTGTACTAACTACGGTATATAATGTAATTGATCCTAATACACTGACATATACTGAAAGATTAGTTAGCGGATTTAATCGTAATATCTATACAAAATGTTGAGTGAATATGTTGATAATAAGGGGGTTAAGAATTTCATGGTGTGCACTTTTCTTCCTTTTTCTGCAGGTGAAGAAGCTACACCTCTACAGTTACCTATTACTTATAGTTTGTCCTGTAATGTTTTCTTAGCATATTTATTAGGCAGAAGTTTCTATTTCCATACTTATCGGATTTCAGCACTTTGCTGGAAGATCTTCCTGTTTTGAAAATGCTGGGAACAGGGTAACTTACTGTAAATATTTGAATATGGTTGCACAAACTAACCCTAAGATTAAATAGACTAAAAGGGAGTATGTGTGCATCTTGAGTAAAGATTAGCATGAATTTATTAAATATTTTAATGAGAGGAGAGTGAAGATTTCGAGAGATTGAAATCATAAAAAGAAAATCAGAGCACAGATTAAGGCTGAAGAGGAACTTAGGCTTTCAATTTGCATCCAAGGTTGAGAATGGAGCATCAGAAAAAGGGGAATTGAATATGGTGCATTATGAACCCGAAGGAGGTTAATTTATGGGAAAGAGTAAGTGTGAAAGGAGTTATATTTTCAATGGTTATTTGTTGATTGGGGAGGAAATCGTACTTACAGGAATGTAATATGTGTGTGGTGAGACTGCTTATTTGAACCTAATGTGTAATTTGGTGGGTTCTTGCTATTTGGCTTTAGTGTTTCCTAGAGTCTACATATAAATGAGATGAATGATGCTATTGGTTTGAAGAGAGTGAAATGTGGTTTTAGGCAGATGGTATTAGACTATTAAGAGCTATGATTCCATCTATTGGAGTGTGTATGAATGATGTAAAAATTTGAAGATTACCCATTCTTGAGAATGGGTTTGCTTCTAATACACCTGGTGCATTAACACAGATTAATACAGAACTAATTGCTATGCGTAAAATGATTTTTGACAATCGTTTAGCGCCAGATATCCTTTGTGCGAAGGAAGGTGGTGTTTCAGGGTTTTAAAGGTGAGCAAGTGTTGCACATTCATTCCAGATAACTGCAGGGTTAATATTGCCTATGTGTTAAATAATACCAATATTTCTTATGATGTCCAAGCTTTAGATGCATATGGCTTGTAGGAAACAGAAGGTTCCTGGATAAGGGCTTTAATAAGGTTGGTGAGTGGATTGATGGCTTGGTAGGGGGTATGTTTAGAACTATATTGACAAATGTAATTATTGTGTTAATTTGTACAATTGTCCTGTTTCTTTTGTTTGGATTTCCTGAAGAAATATTTCTAAATTGTGGGTGTAAAGTGAAAAGGAGGTGTTCTAAGAGGAAGCGGGATGAGACTGAGCTCGATGATGCCAAAGATCAAGTGTATAATCAGCTGAAACTGTTGAAGGAATTGAATCATAAGAAGCAGACAGTGGTGCAGACTGTGGTATAACTAGTTGTTTGTTTTATTGATTATAGAATAATCAAAAGAGAGAATTTGTTGGAGTTTTTGTGCATTTATAAACTTGTACATATTCAACATTATTGCAGAAATGTAATCTACACTATGAATATACATGTACACACTTATTTGATGTTATTGCTTTTGAAACATTTTCACTGTGACATGTTAAAGTGTTTTTACCTGACTTATGCTAACTAGGCCTCAGTTAGGCCTCAATGCCATTTTGTTCAAAATGAATGTCTCACCCTGCACATTCTTTGTTTTTTATTTCTGAAGCACACAGTCAAGTGAAGTTATGTTTTATTTCCATTGACGTTTCTCCCCGTTCTCGAGGAACACTTTCCATCATAGGCTCAGTATGTTGTGATCATTCAAAGTCTCTTCCTCTAGCTCACTGTACTGTATTAATTCACAATAGTTCACTGTTGTTTGTAACTTGTTTGTCCAACCATTTCCTGATGGTATTAGAATAGAAGGGCAAAATGAATATTCATGTTGTGGGCTAGTGCTTAAATAGTAAGGCAATATGATGTTGGATAAAACAGTGCTCTGGTTTGCTAAAATTGTAA
Source organism: Calotriton arnoldi (assembly GCA_963921515.1). Taxonomy (NCBI): domain Eukaryota; kingdom Metazoa; phylum Chordata; class Amphibia; order Caudata; family Salamandridae; genus Calotriton; species Calotriton arnoldi. The sequence continues at coordinate 1,146,069 of CAWUFW010005505.1, read as the reverse complement.
TTCTTTTGCTCAGACCATCATGAGTTTGCAGTTTTAGTTACGCTCTATGAGAAGATTCCCTTTGTAAACCGTCAATTTGGGGGGTAATCCAGAACTTTCTTGAAGACTTTCTGATGCCACTAGGGATGCTGTCCGATTTCATACTGATTTTGCTGCTCATTTGGACATACATTTTTTCTCATTTTGCTTACTATTCTGTGGTGCCCTATTACAGAGAGTCTTCATGGCAATGACTTATGCATTTGTGTTTTACAATCTCTGCATTGTATTCTTTATAATTTTTGTAATATGTCTTTCTAAGTATTCTATTTCTGCCCTAGAACTCATTTATTGTGTCTGTTCTCAATAGATTGACTGTATTTGTGATATGTGGTATTGTGCCTTATCTAGGGACACATATCCTCATGAAATTGAGGTTTAACACCATCTCCGGCAAATCCACCCAGGGACGCTCTATTGAGGTATCTTTTGGAGTATAAGAATTTAGGGGTTCCCCGTGCCCACAGGTAAATAGAAGTCAATACTTTTGCACTTGATACTTTAGGTAATTATATTTTTGTATCACAATACTTTTCTGGTTGATATTGTGAAAGACAACTGCCACAGGTTACTCCAGAAGAGTCCACCATCTCGACCTATAATGCTAGGAACCAAGCAATAATTTCCATTCTACGGAATGGACTTTAAAAGATCATTTTTAAGATTATATTGAAAGGCAAGCAAATAAAGCGAATGTCTAATGGAGGAACACAAGGCCACAGCTGAAAATCAGTAATTCAGAAAAGGGAAACTACTAGGAGCATTATAATTATTAAGGGGGAACTCTTCAATTATAACAAGGAATAAAAGGATCAAATGTACAGGCTTACAACATTAAGGTCCGCAATAAGAGTTTTCTGGAATTTGGTGCAGGGATACCGGGGGCCAGAATCTCTGACTCTGGCCGTCTCTCCCCACCAAATTCTAGCAATCACATGTTTCCTCGCCAAAATGGGGAACAACTGCACAGACTTGCAAATACGGGTCCTGTTTCCTCCATTCTGGGGGGAAAACCACTGACATTTTCTGCCCACTCAGAGTAGATGGAAAGTGCCAACAAGAGAGAGACAGTGGGTGGGTGGGGTGATGGGAAAGCTTTGGATATAGGGCAGGCTCAGCCTCTCTAGGCTGACGACTGTCTGCACCTCCATGCTGCTTCAGGGGGTAGGGACGGGCTGTGCTCGGCTGCTGTCCACAGCCCCCACCCCTGCTGTAGTTAACACATATGGGGTGTCCCCAGGCCCAAAATAATTGGGTCGGGACTTTGCAGATCTGATAATTCCGGACCTGGAGACACTTGTAACTACAAGTGGTGTAATTTAACCTAGATTTACGGCTCTGTTCTGTCTATTCTGTGGCTGACTATCGAGACAAGTAATTTCACTCTCCGTCCTTCCAGCTTTGTCAAATGTTGAACAATTTTTGGAAATAAGCATGGTTCCAGAACAATTTAAGACTGCTGCAGTCACTCTAGTTTTGACGACCCTTGATGCTGATCCTACTCTTTAGAATGTTTTAATCCATTTCCCTTCTTCCTGTAACATTTTTAGACTCTTTGAGGGACGTGCCACTAATCGGTTGTACAGCTATATGCCATCTACCAGCGTTCTCTGCTCGATTCAGACTGGCTTTCGCCCAGCTCATGGAATCTGTGAGCTTATGGCTCTTGACGACCTTATGGTAGCAGTGGAGGGCGGCTGTGGGACACCATCTCCCATGGCATCCTCTTGAGATGCCTGGAGGCTGCAGAAGTCACTGACCTGGACGTGGCATGGATTAAAACCTTCCTGATGAAATATGCAGCTTCTGTCTGTATGCCACTTTTCTCAGCATCAGAGGGCCTTGTAGAATTTGTTTTCCCTTGGTGCTCTACCCTACCTCTGCGCCTCTTCAGCCTGTATGTTGTACCATTGACCAGGCTCATCCAATCTAGTTTTATATGTACACTGACAATATCCAGCTGCAAGTTCAGCTAGGTGGAGTTCCATCATCTTGCATACAATTCCAACAATGTATACTGAGTATCTGCAGTGGATGTTGAATAACTGCTTAAAGCTCAATGCGACAAGAAGACAGAGGAGTTGGTGGTTAAAGGGAGAACCGACCTCTGGACACTTGAGATGGGTGCTTCTTCAGGGCCAGCTGACACAGTCCGGATCGTGAATGTAAAAATTCAAGTTATTCAGAGCCAAGCCACTCGCTTGCATACTGGAGATTATCATGCCCACCTACTGCTTGGCCTCTTGATTTGGCTTCCAAATAAAGAAGGATTCTCATTCATGGCCTTATGTGTGGTGCACTAGGCTATTTACGGTCAATCACCTATATATATTCACATATGTGTTTAGCACGTTTTAGCCTTCTAGAACGTTGTGTTCCTCTGCTACTAACCTCCTGCTTTTAACTACATTTTAGACCAGGAAGAAAGGTTGTAGCTTTTCTGTAATTGCTGCTAAAGCATGGAACTCTCTTCAGGATTATCTTTGATCTAAAAATCTAAAATTCAAACATGAATTTAAGACTTGGTAGTTCTGCCTGGCTTATTACTTGGGTGCTGGTAATGTGAATAGAGATATCTAGGCATGCACTGAAAAACTGGGGAAGAATAATTCTAACTTTCGTCAGAATGTCTCAGTTTGTGCCAAAGGAGGGATTATTCCATGATGCTTATGACTATTTGTCTGAAGCTGAGTGGAATGTTTTACATGATTCGCAGAATGAAATTTACAGGAATGTGATGAAGGAAATTTACCAAGCTCTCATCTCACTTGAAATTCGTACTCGCTTTGATATGTATTCATACCTGGGACGGCAATAAATTTATCTCGTTCTTTTTTGACTTATGAGATATGGACATGATGATTTTACACAATAGCCATTAATTGATAGACCATAGATACCCACCTTGCTTACAGATGAGTGATTAAGCACAAGCTGAGAAGGTATTTAGCACAATGAATTGGAGGTGATTGAATATAACATGCATCTACTGATTAGCCCTGACGAAGTCAATGTCTTAAAACTACTAAGACGAAACGTGTTGGCTAGAATCTATGTATTGAAAAGCATTGAAGAAGTGTGCCAATAAAGAAGACTTACACACACACAGCACAGTGGAAAGGATATAGCTTATGTACAATTGCTCGCATCTGTGTAAATGAATGTGATTATAGTGTTGCTTATTTTTCAGCTTTTTTTCTATTTTTCCTCCTATTATCTTAGAATAGCTCCAGGAGTACTGATGAAATCATGGCTCAGGAGTGCTGATGACACTGTGCCCCGGATGTGCTGATGGAGCTGTGCTCATGAGTGCTGCTGAATCTGCCGTAGACGTGTTGATGGATCTGTGACCCTGGAGTGCTGAAGGAACTGTGGCCCACGACTGATGACTGAACCTTCCCCCATGTGTGCTGATGAATATAATGCCCAGAAGTGCTGATGCGACTGTCCTTAGAAGTGCTGATATCACTTTCCCTGATGTGTGACAATGGGACTGAGGCTCAAAGTGCTGATGAAACTGTGCCCCACGGGTGCTGACAGAAGTGTGTCTCAAGAGGGCTGATGGAACTGTCCCTCACAGGTGCCGATGGTGCTGGGCCTATAGAATGCTGATAGTGCTGAGACAGCCTGAGCTCTCTCATTGAATCTGATGCAGCGCGTACAATAAAACTATTCTCCTCCTAGGTCACTTATTGGTCAATCCAGGGGCAAACTATATTTTCTCACATCCACATGACGATGGGGCCCATAAACATCGCCTATCACACACGCACACACCTGGATTTCCTTTACACTTTTACGAAAATCTGTACTCCTAGGAGAAGCATGAGAACTAAATGGAAAATACCATTTATGTACCGCTGGAAGGAGCCGGGATATCTTATTACCTAAAACTATCGTTTTCTTTTCAGTTATTTCTTAAGATATTCCTGCTCATTGTTTTGTCGATGAATCATTCATGTAAGAAATTAGTTCATAGTGATTAAGACCAGCTAAATCACAATAACCAATTACTGGTGTCACAATCATTTAGTAAAATAACCACTGAGTCGTTTGATTTAAAGAATCTTAAATTTTATATAATTTTAAAAGCATGAGAAAGAATTTAACTTTTTATTCAATTATTCATTCATTATTAATTCAAATATTTATTAAGCATAATCAATTTTATTGCAGAAAGGAAATTTTTGTCATGAAGCAAAACCCTAATTACCTGCCTACCTTCCTAATTTATCCTAATGATTTCTAACCTAAGTTTAAGAATTAGAAATAACCTGATTCTCATACTCAACTGGAAAATTAAGACAGCAACAGAAACTTCAGCTCGTCAGCATCAGCTACCTGCAACCCGTCTCATCTAACAGTCTTTCAGCATCTCCAGCTCAGTAATGGATCGATCAGGACCACCCAGCACTGGAAGCCACCAACACCAACACGACTCTCCAACTCCGCTCCTGACTGTGACCCCCTCCCACTAAGAGTAGGCCCTCTTATACCCTAATTCTAACTTTGCTAACTAATTGTTGCAACATTAATAACACGCTTTTCTTTCATTGGTCCATGCATGTCATCTTATTCATTCTTTTAATCAAGTTCTCTTGGATCCAACGGTCCTTGGATCATTTCCTTTCTCACAGTTCAAGACATGTTTCCATCCGCTTCGATCAGTACATTTGTAACTTCTTTCGATACATTTGAGAACTCTGCAGGCATTGTCCTTTCTCTTAAAATGGTTTCCCACGGTTCTTTGCTGATCACCACGGCACACTATCAGTTCAATTAGGTCACATCAGCCTTGACCATTCTCGCATCCTAGCCTCTCAGCAACATCACGAGGTTAGCTTTTCTCCAACTTTTCTCCCTTGTCATGTGTTTCCCTGCACTTGCGCACTTCATTAACTGGCAGCCATTTTATATCGCCACTCGGTTATACTTTAGAAGCACAATTTTGAAATAAACAAAACATAATTAAAATAGAGAAAAATAGCCTTTTCGTTTCCCTCCCGTCATCTACGTACCCCAATTAGTTATTACCTAGCAGAAAGCAACATTTAAGCTGTTCCTTACTTACCATCACTATTGTTTTTGCAACGACACGTTTTATATTTTATGAAGCACAAATCATGCATTTATTATAAATTAGTACGCAATTATTTTTATGTTATAATTAGACACACAGACATTCGTTAATAGATTATTCAGCACATATACTTGCGTATTACCCTTCCCACACGCACAGTGTTGATTAATACATTTAAACGAACATTTTATTAATTATTTATAAAATTTGTTAGGGGTTAAAAAAAATTATTTTCTCTGCTCCATCAACTCCCCCTTTGGTGATTTTTAAATCACCACATAAAACCCAAGTTATACTTCTTTTTCAGGCAGTATATGTCTTTCATCCTTTGCTTTTTGTTAGTTACACATCTGTTTCTCTTTCATCTTGTCTTCTTGTCTCCTTATACATGCTTTCTTTCATTTTCTCTAACTCAATTTCACCCATTTCTCTCTCTCTTTCATTATTCTGTTATTTCTTTTTATCTTATTTTGTCTTACTTTTCTTTTTATACACGTTATTACTATTTTCAACACCATGGCTAACAATATTACTACAGTTGCTATTATTATAACTTTCCCTATCATTAGTCTACTCATTCTGGTCAACCAATTTGCTACTGAAGAAAACCCTCTACCAAGTTTTCCCAAGACACTTTCAACCTCCAGTGGAACTAGTTCTTTGTGCAAATTTGTAATATTTGTAATATACTTCTGTATATTTTCACTTTTATCAGGAATGTAAGTGCAACAATGTTGGACTTTCAACATTCCACAGACTCCACCCTCCTTTGCCAAAAGAATATCAAGGGCAAGCCGATTTTGCATCACCATAGCTCTCATGGCAACCATTTCGGTATTTACCATTAAGAATCCTCCCGCAGTATCTGTAGACAAACGATCTACTACTGTGGATAATTTCCGAATTTTAAATGCATTCAAAGATATTCCCACTGCTGGTATTAATGCTCCAAAAATATCACCTACAATTTCTGAAAAACTTTCCCTCTTTCTACGTGTAAAGCTATTAATCATCTTGTATGTTCCTTTTTCTTCTCTGTCCATATGAAATATTTTTGGAAAGACCAGGCCTACATAGCAAGTTCCATACCAATGGTCCGGTAACCTGTAATAAGCTCTATTCCCACAAATATAATAGATACCTGGAAATATTGGATCTTTTCCACCTTTGAATCCCCAACCTCCCAGAATTTGATAATTGTCATGGCAGATACTGGAACCTACAAAGTAATTGTCATAGACTGTCTTATTTCTCCTAATACACAACTTTCCTGTTTGCGGCCAATCTAATGTCATTGCTGCATTTATCTTTTTCCCTTCATGATTTCCTTCCTCAAACGTCCATAGATGTGTTCCTTCCTCTTTTATTGCTTCTTTTTTAAATTTCATTCTTCTTTCTTCAACCATTTCTAAAAATACCTTTTCTTCTTTCTTTAACTCACAGGTAAGGTTGTTATTTACTATTTCTTCTAAGGTTAATTTTCTATGTTCTAGAAAGAATTCTCCTAAAACCTTTGCTGGTTTTACTTTGTTAAGTTCTGGTACTACTGGAATGTTTGCAAAAATCTTATCTATATCAGTATAATAAGATTCTAATCTACCTGTTTTATAAAATAAACTTGCTATTACACTACAGGTTATTCCATAAGTTAGAGGTAGGTGATGATAAGTCACACCTTCTGACACTGATGCAGGCAACTGCATACAAACATAACAATCTCTCACATCCATTGTCTCTACATATTCGTACAACAATTTTGTAAAAACATTTTTTGAAAAGTCTGTTACTGACTTATCCTTATGTAATTCTGCATTACTTCTTAAAATAACTGGTTCTTTAATATTAGTTTCTTTTTCTGGTTTAGTATCATTCTTTGCTTCTATTACAGCTAAACTAATAGGAATTGTGATTGCTAAAACTATCCATATGGTCATTAATAATCCTGTACAAAAGCAGCACATTTTACACCATCTTTTTACAAACTCACATTTATCTCTTCTATCCCTAGTATTTTCCATTTTGCTTTTATTTATTTGTTAAATTTCAGAAAATTGTGTCACTACACCTCAGAAATGACTTAGATGCCACTCTGCTTTCAAAAAGTCTTTGCTTAGTACTTTCTTTTAATTCTTTCCAGAATTCTTTCGTTGTCACATCCGGTGATTTGTCACATCCAGTAAAATTGTCATGTCCGGCAGAAGCACTATAAGTCTTCACTTCAGGTTTGTTGCATCTCACCTTTTCCCATTCGACTTCTTAGTCTCTGGTTCTTGTGAGTGTTTTCTTCTTCTTTGTAATCCGTCAGTGCGATATACAGCCACTCAGGTGACTTATATTTTGCATTCACTTTCTTCGTTCTTTTGGATTTTTGCAATCGTTTCCCACTTGGTTTTTCTTGTCCCTTTTGACTTGTTATCTCATTCACTTGTTCAGCACTTTCTTCTCCTGCTCTTATTATTCTATATCTCAATTTTCTTATATAGTTGCTGGGCCAATTATCTCCTTTTCTTGGCCTTTTGGCTTCACCTTCTTTTTCTTCTCTTTCTGATTTCCAATTTCTTTTTCTTGATTCAGTTTTTGCTTTCTCCTCTTCTCCACTCTCTTCAGTTTCTGTTTCAACTGTTTCACTATTGTCTCTTATTTTGAAGCTTATGATCTCGTCATCTCCTACTGGTGGATCTGTCTTCTCCTTCTTGTGTTCCCTTATTACTGTCCCTCCTCGGTGTTCTTCCTATTTGGTGTTTTCCTCCCTTTCTACTTCTAAATTTCCCTGTTCTTCTGTTTCTCTATCTGTCCCTATTGCTCCTCGGGGTTCTTCTCGATTCTCTAACTTTTTGTGTACCTCTTTCCCTACTTCATCTATTAATATTATTTCTGAAGGATTTCCACCATAACTTGTACTTGGTTGCTCATCTAGATCATTTTCTTGCTCATTTTCTTCTCTAATTGGTTTATAACCCCAAGTTCTCCTTCGGAATTCTTCACAGTTTGCAACTGAATCATCAGATCCTGAACTTGTGTCAGATGTTTCCAGATGTCGACTTACAGGTCGATCTTCAGGTTCTGGAACTTCTGAATTTCTTTCTTCTTCTTCTTCCTCTTCTTCTCTAGAGGTGTTTGCAGTTGGGGTTTCCAGATGTCAACTTTCAGGTCGATCTTCAAGTTCTGGCACCCTTTCTCTTATCCTTGTTGTTCCAGCCGTTAAACTTTTATCCCACACTTCCAGACGTCGACTCACATGTCGATCAGTAGGTTCTTGAACTCTGATTGTGTGGCTGGCATGGACCCAGTTCTTCACTCCTGCACACTTGACTGCAGTCGTTGTCACTAGGATTACCTGTCGTGGTTCGTCCCAGCGAGGAACTAGACAGTTTCTTCTCCTGTGGATTTTTATACGGACCCAGTCTCCTGGATTCAAGTCGTGGGCTGGTTTTCTTTCAAGAGTGGTCGCATCCGGTCCAACCTGATGAAACACAGAACGCACCACATCAGCCAGTCCCTTGCAATAATCCAGTACTAGATCATCAGTTATAGTCAATAACTTGTTGACAGGTACTTGTGCTTGTCTCATTGCTCGTCCCATGATCATCTCATGAGGACTAAGTCCAGTTTTCTTTTCAGGGATGCTTCTGATGGTCATCAGAACAAGAGGCAGTGCATCTGGCCATTTGAGTCCTGTAGCTTGACACATTTTTCCTAATCTGTTCTTAATTGTTCCATTAATTTGCTCTACTACCCCAGAAGCCTCTGGTCTGTAAGCACAATGTAGTTTTTGTTTAATACTCAATGCTTCGCAAATCAATTGGATCAACTCATTTTGAAAATGTGTTCCTCTATCTGTCTCAACCGTGACTGGAAAACCATACCTTGGAATGAACTCTCGCAGCATAAGTTTTGCCACTGTTGTTCCATCATTCCTTCTAGTGGGGTATGCCTCCACCCAACGAGAAAACAAACAGACGACCACTAGAACATATTTTAGTCTGTTACTAGGGGGCATTTCGATAAAGTCTAACTGCCTTCTAGTGAACGGACCTCCTTCTCGTCCTATTGTTCCTAGACTCACTACCGTCTTTCTTCCTGTGTTAAACTGCTGACAAATAAGACAAAGCTGACAAAGACTTTCAGCTATGGCTCTGAATTTTGGGTTATACCAGGTTTGTCTAAAAAGTCTGAGCATTGCATCTCTCCCAATATGAGCTTGTCCATGGTACATCCGTGCCATGTCTGCAATCATGCTATCAGGCATAACTGGTCTTTCGTCTCGGTACACCCACACACCATTATTTTCCTGTCTTCTACATCCTGCTTTTATCCAGTAATCTTTTTCCTCATCATTTGCAGCTTCTTGTAACTGTCTTACTTCATCCCACGTCTCGACAGTGTTAGTAAAAAGCAAAGGAGAAGCGATATGCTCCCTTTCTCTATTCTTATTCATGGACACCATGTTCTCTGCACAATATTTGGCAATCTCGTCAGCATAATTATTGCCAACAGCTATGTAATCTTCGTTTTTCTTATGTGCCTTGCACTTCACTACAGCTATTTGTTTAGGCAGCTGTATCGCCTCAAGCAGCTTTTTAACAAAATCTCCATTTCTGATAGGTGTTCCTGCAGACGTCAAGAAACCTCTTTGTGACCAAATCTGACCGAAGTCATGTACGATACCGAAACCATATTGGCTATCGGTCACAATCGTGACTCGTACATTTCTTCCTAATTTACATGCTTGAATCAAAGCAATCAGTTCCGCAACTTGTGCAGACCTTATTCCTTTCAGACAAGACGCTTCCATTACAGTTGCCACTGTGCACACTGCGTAAGCTGCGCTTAAAACTCCTTCTTTCGTTCTCAAACATGAGCCATCTACAAACATGACATAATCGGATTCCTTTAACGGTTCATCTTTTATGTCAGCTCTTGGTTTTGTGCAATATTCCAGCACGTTCAGACAATCATGATCTACTTCGTCTTGTTCAATTATACTCTCTTCATCTGGCAGTGATGTTGAAGGATTCACATTCATGCATCTATCTATGGTCACATTTTCAGCACTCAAGATGACTTTTTCGTACTTAGTCAGCCGACTATGTGTCATGTACTGTGTTTTTGTTCTTGTCAAAAGAATTTCTACTGAATGGGGAACATATACTCTCAGTGGATACCCCATCACTATACCTTCACTTTGTTCCAGACTTACACAAGTAGCAGCAACTGCTTTCAGACATCCGGGCAATGCTTTTGCTATAGGATCTAAAACAGCTGAAAAATAAGCAATTGGTCTTTTCATTGTTCCATGTTTTTGTACCAGTACTGAAAACGCACATCCATCTCTTTCACTGCAGTACAACTCAAAATCCTTCTCATAATCAGGCATGCCTAAAGCAGGGGCCTCACACAATTTCTTTTTCAATTCTTTGAAAGATTTCATTTCTTCATTGTTTAACTCAAAAGGGTCTCTTACATCTTTCTTGGTCAACTTTTGTAATGGTTTTGCAATCAAAGAGAAACCACTTATCCATTGTCGGCAATATCCAACCATTCCCAGAAACATTCTTACCTCTCTTTGCGTCATTGGTGCTCTCATTCCTTGAATCATTCTTACTCTTTCTGTCGCTATCTTTCGCACTCCTTTCTCAATTTTATGCCCTAAATATTGAACTTCTTTTTGGCAAAATTGCAATTTTGAAGGGGACACTTTATGTCCTCTTTTCTCTAGGCCTGGGCGAAGTACTACGCTACGCTCGCGTAGTTTGCGAAGTTTGCGCTACTTCGCACTACGCGAATTGCACGTAGCACAGTGCAAACACGCGTAGCGTAGCGGTCATTTTTTGCTTGCTCGCGGTCCTCAACGTCAAGTTGGCGACCGCGAGCAAGCAAAATGACATCCCGGCGAGACTTTTTCCTCGTTCGCGATCAGCAACATCAAGTTGCCGATCGCGAGCGTGGAAAATAAACCTCCCGGCGAGATTCTCAACGCGGGGAGGTCAGGTTTCTCATTGCGAGTGGTCGCGTATGCTCGCGACCGCTCGCGATGAGAAACTACCAGTCCGCGTTGAAAAAGCTGCCGCTCAAGTAGAAATCTACTCGAGCGGCAGAAAACGACCGCTTGCACTGTGCAAGAAGCCGTTTGCAATGATTGCACAGTGCGGACAAGCATCCGGCACTGTGCAATCAGTGCGAACAGCATTTTGCACAGTGCACTACGCAGTTCGCGTAGCTATGCGTAGCTCGCATAGTGCAAACTGCACTACGCGAACTACGCCCAGCCCTACTTTTCTCTAGATGGTTCAGTAAAGCAATTGTATCATTTACACATGCTTCTTTTGTTTTCGATGCCACCAATAGGTCATCGATATACTGCACCATCACTGACTTTTCTGGCATTTTCAAATCTTCCAGAGATTTCTTTAGAATCTGATTAAAGATTGAGGGGCTTTCTGTATACCCCTGAGGAATTCGGCACCATGCCAAAATACGCTCTCCGAACCGGAACGCAAATAATGGCTGGCTATCTGGATGCAAAGGAATAGAGAAAAATGCGTGACACAAATCTATCACAGTGTACCACTCAGCTTCGTGTGGAATTTGATATAGAATTACTGCAGGGTTTGGTACTATTGGACAACAGGGCACAACTATTTTGTTGATCCTTCTCAAATCCTGTACTATTCTATATGTTCCGTTTGGCTTTTTCAGTCCCATAATAGGTGAATTACATGGACTGCTCATTATTTCTTTTAGAATTCCTTGTTCAATCATTTTATTTATTACAGGAGTTATTCCTTCAATTATTTCTGGAGTTAATTTGTACTGTGGCGTATTCGGGTAAGTTGTTCCTTCTTTTACTGTTACTTTTACGGGATCAACTTCTTTCATTAATCCAATATCTTCTCCTGTAAAATCCCACACACTTTCTTTCACTGCAATTTTTAGTTCTTCTGGAAGTTTTTCTGCATCAAATGCAGGAAACAAACCATTCATTTCAGGTTCCTGATTCATCAAAGTTACTTTATACAAGACATCTTCATCTGAGGTCTGAAATCCAATACCATCTGGCGTACAATAAATTGTGCAATTCATCTTGCACAAGAGGTCACGACCTAAAAGATTTACAGGACTACAATCGCACACTACAAATTTATGCATTTTGCTAAAAGAACCAATTTTTACTTCCACTAATTCAGTAAGTGGTGTTTTAATCTGCTGATTGGCTACTCCTACCACTTGGATGCATTCACCTGAGAGAGGAAGGTTTGGAATTTCCACTGATCTAACAGTAGAACGGGTAGCTCCAGTATCGACAAGGAATGTTACATTTGCACCATTCACTTCTCCATCCACAAAGGGACCAGACTGATCTACCTCTAGAGTTGCGCCAAGTACGCACTCTTTCCCCTCTCTTGGGCACCGTCAGAAACTTTCATCCGGCTCATCCTCACTCTGACGCAACCAATACTGAGAAATGTTAGCTGCTCGCGGCAACTGTGTTACCTGCTCTCCTCCGTAGAATCATGTTTCTGTACTGTATCTTTGCTGGTTAACAGTGTTGGGAAGTGGTGGTTGCGGCACCTGACTTTGTTGAACAACTACCTCATTCTGCACCTGTGGAGTTAATGATTGATTTTCCGGATTAGGTTTAGGTGGGAACTTACACTTGTTTCTCCAATTTCCGCAATTATGACAGGGCCATTTCTTCTTTGCCTCCTCTAGACTCACTTGACCTTTCCCTTTACCTATGTTAGGTCGCATTTTATTCTGTCCTGTTTCATTCCCATTATTATTGTCCAATTGAGCTTCTTGTTTTTCTGCCACCTTCACCTGTGCCCACATTGCCTTCTCTTTCAATTTACGCTGTCTACTCTCAATATCATCACTGCAATACTTAGCATACCTCAGCACATCATCGACTGTGCCATTCTGCCAATTAATCATATGCTGTTTAATCATTTCACTAATCTCTGGTTTCAATCCAAACACAAATCTGTACACAAAATGACTCATATCTTTTTCACTTAATTCCTCATATCCACTATACTGCTTGAAAACCAACAACAACCTCTCATAATAGGCGTGTACAGACTCCTTACTTTCTTGTGTAGTTCTATCGATTTTTACCCAATCTGTCTCTTTAGGAGGAATCTTATTCTTCAAAAAGGTAATCAGCTTATCATACTTCTTCATCACATCAGGACCTGGAGCTCCTGTCTTAGGATCTCTTGGATATTCTGTAGTTGGCCAGTCAACTGTAATCTTACATTCTGACCACAAATCAGTTGGTACCACTATGTCAAATAATCCATCTAAATCTATCCACAACACTTTTGAAACCTTTACAAATCTCTCTACTTGTCGGTACCATTCAACTGGTTTCTCTCTTAGCTTCGGAAAGTCATTGGTAAATGACAGTATATCCTGCCAAGTCCAGGGAACATGCACATAACTACCACCTGGAGTTTCTCTCATAGGGTATTCTCTAGCAACAGGTTCTTTTTCAGTTATCATAAAAGCCAAAGAAGCTTTGTCTGTAGTTTTCTCATTCTTCTTCGTCCATCTAACCTTCCATCTGTCCACATCACCCCATTTTCTCAACAACACAATTAACTCTTTTATCTGTGTCAGCCTTCCTGCCGTGTTCAAATTTTCAATATCTTTTTCACAAAAATCTACTCTATATGGTTTCTGCAATGTTTTTACTTTCGCAAAGTCTATTCCAATTTCACTGGCTACTTCTTCTAGTTTGTCATGTAAATTCTTTGCTCTCCATGTAATACTTTTGCACAGAAACATTATTTCATCATCCTGGTAATTTTTTATCTTTTTTGTACCAATCGTTCCTAGAATTAATTCTTCCATGTCAATTTTTAACCTAATTACATCTAATGGTTTTTCTTCTGGTTCTTTTATTTTAAATGCCTTCATCCACTCATTTAACTCATCAGGAGTCGGACCTATGGGTGTATTATTTAGTTCTACCCAATTACCACTCTTTTCAGGAGTCTCTGTTGCAGATTCTGTTACCATATGCATTTTCCTACCATTGCACTCATTCACAGTCAAATTTGTAGGTGGACTTGGTCTGTAAGTACTAGCCAAATTACTTGTACTTGCACTTTGTTCCATCCTTTCTTTTTCTCTCTGAAATTGTGAACTCATGGGAATCACCAAAGATCGTTCATCAATTTTCTGATTCTCAAAAACTGGTATTACTGGACCTATTGTTACAGTAGTAACTGCTTCCATATTTTTCGTTAATTCTCTAATCTTCTCAGTTAGTTCTTTTGTTGTCCTTGCTAATTCGCTTGCATTGTCGCTTTCTATTCCTTCATTTTGTGAAGTTCTCATTTGATCTTGTGACCTATTTATTTCAATTCTTTTTTCCGGACTTTTATTTCGCATAGTCTCTATTAACGGCGCATTTGGTGTCACCACTGTAGAACTCTGCTGATACGGAGGTGGATTTCTATTATAATATCTTCCAGCAATTCATCATCCGTTTCGCTCTCATGCATATATTTCTCCCTCTCCATATGTTTCTTTTTCTCAGTCCGTTTTTTCTTAGTCCCTTCCTCAACTGTAAAATCTGTGCATAGACATTGGCTATTGAATTACTGTCTTGGGCAGAGTCTGCAGCATTCATTCCACTAATCCAGACTGAGTTTCGGAAAGGCCTGTCCACAGCATGCAGTGCAGCGGCACCCTTCTGCGTGGTGACTGCATTTATGGACTTTTCGAACATTTTTATATTTTATGGGCTAAGTTACTGTCTATGGGACTCTACCAAGAATGCTGACTCTGGGGACACGTAGTCTGCGCTCAATGGAAGGCCTAAATTATTGCTCTTATTAACAGGCTGTGTCCTTGCCCAGCTCCCTTTAAACCAGATGCTTAATTTAAGAGGGGTCATTTTCAACGCCCCAAAATCGGCGGTAGGGGAATATCTGCACATCAATCAATCAATGCAGACAATATAGAGAGTATTCTTGTAGCTGAGCATACCACGGTGGCAGCCCCAGTAAGCAAAAGGCATCAGATAATTATTTACAGCCAAGCCTAAATCTAAATTTATTTGCAAAAGATATAGATTATGACTTTTGTTTACTGGAGATACAAGGGCAACTAGTTTACTAACAGTGAGAAGACAGTGTGCACTTATGAATATAATTATTTGGCAATCCAGTCTCATCACCAGCTAACAAGGAAGAACAGAGGGTGGGGCTAATGATGATGTCCTTTGAGCGGAAACAGACCTTCTTAAAATGTTATTGATCCTATAGCACTTACCAGGTTGCACCCTTAAAAAAACCCTAGATTGAAAAGATGATACCTATTCTTTTTTATAGTGCCCTGATCCTGTTCTGATTCATCCCGAGTGCTAGCCCTGCCCCGCCATACCCTTTCCAACCCCAAAACTCCCAAAGTGACCCACTACCGCCCCTCCGCTCACATTTGACATCTTCTCCAAACGTGGTCAATGTGATTGCAAGAGTTCCTGGAATCCAGAAAAACCTCCAATTTAAGACAGTAATTTTAGGTCTGCATGACTAATCGCCACCTTGGAAACTGAAACATATGTTTGCTATAGACCCATGGTGAAATACCTACCACAAAATTAATTATAGACCCGGTTTCTTCCCACTGTTACGGCAAACTCATAATCGGTCCCTACGTGAAGATCCTGCCCTGGGGTACGAAAATCAACCACCGTCGAAGCAATATGTCTCGAAGTAGGTCTGATTCCCTGCAAGGCCAGATGAGGAGCGTAACGCACGCCCCTACAGCCCCTGTGGCGCAGAGGGCCCTACAACCATCCAAGCACCCCCAATCCTTCAATGAGGGCCCAATTCAGCCCAAGACCAAGAAATATCTGTGAGATAAGGGAGACTTGAGGACCCCTCATCTCATACTGCAGGGAGGCCCCATCTCTTTTGCAAGATGCTTGCAACCTGTGCCTTCCTGCTTATTCACACTATCCAGATCTGATCCTGATGGGTTTTCGGGGTTGTTGTTTATTCAGATAAATAAATAATCAAGGCCAATACACGAAGGGACACTATGATGTTTATTGTATTTCAGACGTTGAACCTATGCAAAATCTTTTTTTAGTGCTTCAGTTACAGTGCAGCACTTTACAATTAAACTGAAGGCGGCTTTAACTGACTATTCGCTTTGTTGGTGCTCTCCTTGTTTTTGTGTACAAAGCCTCGTACAACCATTTTTGCCGTTGGTTAGTGTGTTCTGAATTTCCTTGTTAAAAAAATGCAAAACAAGAACGTTTACCCGGCTCAAATAGAAATTAAAAATGTATGGGTTATAAAATCATGTAAACTAATAAAATAAAAAATAAAAATAATAATAATACAAGAAAAAAAAATAGGAGAATCTTCAGGTAAGGGTCTAACCTAGTACACTTGGGGCCTGATTACGACTTTTGTTGGAGCAGTGGCGTGACGGTGCAAACCGCCGTGTCACCGCCGGCCCCCTATCAGATTACGACTTTTAAGTAGTCTGGCGGGTGGGCGGCGTGGCGGTCCCAAGTCAGTGCCTCATTCAAAGGCAGTGGTGCCAATGGTAACACCTCACAAGGTTCCTGCACTGCATGGACTCGAACGTCCATGCCTGCAGGAACTGTTGTGCATGCACACAGGGCAGGCACATGTTATGACCCCCTGTGTGCTTCCACAAGCGTAGGAGGCACAGGGGGCCCTGTAAGGCCCCCTTTGTTTACTCTCCTCCAGGGTTTACATGAAGTAAGAACCTCCATGTAAACGCTGGAGGAGAGGAATCTCGTAATATGTTTGGCGGGACAAGCATATTGCGACCTCCTGACCCCCACGCCACCTCCAGGGAACTTGTAAAGGGGCGGTCAGACCACCAGTGCGGCTGTGGCTGGACTGCCCCCTCCACGCCCTGTGAGTGACTCGTAATTAGGGCCTAAGTGCCAACAGCAGAATTAGCCTTTATATGCACCTTCTGGAGCTGTGCTCCTTGACACCCTTGCACGGTTTCCTGACAGTTCACCTCCAATACTTAGACTCAGGTCACCATTTTGCATTGCCTGATTTCTCTGTCACTAAAGGTATACCTTTATCAGAACCAGCCTGCAAGTTTATTTTTTTGTATTTATTTGGGGTATTTGCATAGCACAGAGCTAGATCCAAAAGGTATTGGGTGCTTTACACAGGCGAGACTATTATGTACCAGCCAGTGGAGGTTTTATGAGCTACTTACCCTTAACATAACCAGTACAGCACATAGACATTGGGTAAACACAGAGGCAAGAATACTCCAGCCTTGCAGTTAGATTGACATTTA
The DNA here is from genome assembly GCA_963921515.1 of Calotriton arnoldi. Lineage (NCBI taxonomy): Eukaryota > Metazoa > Chordata > Amphibia > Caudata > Salamandridae > Calotriton > Calotriton arnoldi. Next base: position 1,128,635 of record CAWUFW010005505.1, on the reverse strand, counting down.
CAAAATGAACATTGTTTACAATAATAAAAAAATATACAACATGTAAATGCAATTAGTGGTTTGCTTGGCCCTACTGTGTGCAATTTGTGAGTTTTTGCACCACATGTGTTACATTTTGAGGAGTAAGATTGGTGTAGAATCTAGATTTACACAGACAGTACTTCAAGCAGCACAATGGTTTGATTTTTTATTTGTTGGCCTGACAAATGTCAAGCTCACAAACAGAGCTAATGATTTTGGACGGTAGGGGGCATTAGGTGGTCAGGAGGAATGCCTGGTCTTTTCTAGTTTACTAACATTTCATTTGGATATGTTCAGGTCTTGGCTGTACCAGTGGGTATTGGGCTTGGGTGCTACTTTCTTTGTACGTATGGTAGCATGAATGCTCCTAATGAGAATGAAAGTGGAATTCACAGTATCCAGGAGGAAGTCCACGTCATCAGATGTTGTAAGTGGGATGATAGTGAGGACCTGATGGAGTTTTTCCTCTAGAATGCTCTTGAAAGATTCAGAAGTTACTACTGTGAAATTTTGGCTGTTCTTTCAGAGATAGGGGTAAGGTGAAATGGTAAAGCAAATTGACTTGCCCTCCTGGCAAATGATATCTGGCTGGCGTGAGACTTCACTACCTCTTGTATGGTATTTTCCCTTGTACATACTTGGTCTGCCTCCTAGGGGACACCCTCGCCCTGAAAATAAGAAAACTACTACTAGATTTACTGACTTAGGTTTGATTTTGGCAAAACGAGAATTGACTATGCATTGGAAATCGGTGCATGGTCCTCAAATTGCTAGATGGCGTAAAGAAATGGTTAAATGGGCAAGTTTGGAAAGTGCTGTATTGTTTCGTGAGATAAAAGAGGACAACAGAAAATTTAAAGGTTTAAAGCGTGGGAACACCTGGTGGAAAGTTTGTTGGCCCCAGAAGCAGACACAGATTCGTCAAATAGCTCCCTTTGTCCATGCGGGTGAAAGAAGGCAAATCTAGTTTAATACTGATATATTGGGTGATAATGGGTACTGCTGTTATATACTTGAATAGTTTGTTGGCCCCAGAAGCAGACACAGATTTGTCAAATAGCTCCACGACTCCATGCGGGTGAAAGAAAGGAGATCTAGTTTAATAATGATATATTGGGTGATAATGGGTACTACAGTGATATACTTGTCCATGTGGAATATTTTGACACTTTATTTATGACTGTTTTACTTGATTTGGGGTAACTGTGGGTGGGGGGATTGCTGTTATAGTTTTATTGTACTCATTTTAGTAGACCTAAAATATGTATGAAATTTACAATAGTTGAAATATGCTTGAATGCTTCTTGATGCATGTCATAGGAGATATATTGATTATCACTTTTAATCTGTAAATTATAGCCATCTGGGTATTTTTCCTTTTTAATCTATATTTTAATTTATTTATTATAATTTATCTGTTGCTTTTTTAAAGCAAATTACTGCATATGTAGAGCACATCATTTATAATCTGTATTATATGCCTGTCATTATTGCACTAAGGTCTATTTAATTAAGCTATTACAAATTATTTAAACTTAATTATTGTACTGTATTTTCTTCACAAGAGATTTGCATCAACAACCATCACCAGAACCTCCGCCACAATCTCTACGAAGATGCTGATGCGAGCTATTTTGGCTGATCATATTTTCCAAGGGTCTCCATACTTTTGGCATTTAGAAGCCATCGGAACTAATATGTATGAAATTTACAATAGTTGAAATATGCTTGAATGCTTCTTGATGCATGTCATAGGAGATATATTGATTATCACTTTTAATCTGTAAATTATAGCCATCTGGGTATTTTTCCTTTTTAATCTATATTTTAATTTATTTATTATAATTTATCTGTTGCCTTTTTAAAGCAAATTACTGCATATGTAGAGCACATCATTTATAATCTGTATTATATGCCTGTCATTATTGCACTAAGGTCTATTTAATTAAGCTATTACAAATTATTTAAACTTAATTATTGTACTGTATTTTCTTCACAAGAGATTTGCATCAACAGCCATCACCAGAACCTCCACCACAATCTCTACGAAGATGATGATGCAAGCTATTTTGGCTGATCATATTTTCCAAGGGTCTCCATACTTTTGGCATTTAGAAGCCATCAGAACTAATAGCCAAACCCTTATTTAATACAAGGACTTGTCTTTTCCTTTCTTGGTACAAAGGAGTGTTACTGCCAGTATCGACCGGTGTTTGCTACGAGTGGAGGGGCAGGCGGGGGTGGGGGGGAGGGGAGGTCAAGGGGGGCTTAGGGTTCACAAAGGGAGGGGGGGAAATAAAAAACAATAATAATTAAAAAAACTTATCTTCAGCCTGCTGCGTTGCGCTCCTCTGCTCCTCTTCAGGAAGGCACAGGCTCCCAGCCTGTTCTGCAGCCAATCCTGAAGCTGCTCTATTGCATGAGAGCAGCTTCAGGATTGGCCTGAGTGCTCTCAATTAGTGCTGCAGGACAGACTGGGAGTCTGTGCCTGCTCTCTCCAACCCCAGCAATGCAGCTAGGGTTGGAGAGAGCTTCACTGCCCATGACGGTTTGGCCGGCCTGAGATGGCCGGCCAAACCATCATGCACAGGGAAGGGAGTGCACTACCACTCCCCTCAGTGCTGTTACCCCCCAGGCCCGTCCCCCAAGACTCAGCAGGAAAGGAGAAATAAAACAAGTGTCGTTTTATTTTTCCTTTCATGCCGTTTTGGGGGGGGCGACGCTCCTCCACCATAGCGGAGGAGCCGCCGCTGGTTACTGCTTGTTTTGCTGCCGTGGGCACAGCAGTATCACTCAGTTGTGATTCCCAACTTTGTAACCCTTGGACCAACTGGCTCTGAGTTCTCCTGTTGTTAGGAACCCATAAGAAGCCTCGCAGTTAAGGAGCACTTTTTATTCTCTTTATATGTTCCCCCTTCATCCAAGGTTCCTAAGGATTCTGAATTTCCTGGTTGGGATAAAATTTTAACTGCCATGAGCTCAAATCAGAAGCAGAGCCCTCTCTTTGTAGAATGTACAAAGGAACAAAGTTCCCCCTGCCACAGTATATGCAGGGACAGACTCTCCACCCACCACAGTCGGTGCAGCAAGAGACACCCGCTACAGTGTAACCCGACACTGCCCTGGGCCAAGTATTACTTTGGCGTCTTCTTCACCTAGTAATGGGACTGAAATTTATGACATATTTTTTATTGCAGTTTTTAGAGAGCAACCCTGGCCCATGGGCATAAGAGGGTTTTACAATTGAATCTGACTACAATGCATTTTTTTATTTTTAGAGACGGGGAATGCATGATTTTTTCAGAATCACAGGAAGTTGACATGAAGCCAGGATCTGACCCTGGTTCCCAATGTTGCAAACTCAGCAGCCACAGTCAGAAGGCCACATCTCCTCCTTTTGCTTTGGTGCTCACAGCTGGTGGAGCCCTGGGAGGCTGTCCAGAACCAGTGTTTTAAATGGGCAAGTACTGTCAGGTACTGAGTGCCTGCACTTCTGTGATTTGAAGGGGAGAGTAGCAGCACTTCTCAGCAGGGGTGCAATACTTATAATGGAAGAATACTAGCACTTCTGAGTCACAAACAGGTATCCTAGCATAGTAAGTACCTGCACTTCTATATTCCCATTTCAACCCTTCCCATGAATGATGTTTCAATAGATGCATCACCAACCCCTTAATAAATAAACTTTACAGCACGGCTAGAGTAAAATGAGAAGCACAGTTGCTGCACCACCTTGGCTTGGGCCTAAGTGATAGTTTCCGTGCACTTTCCTGGATCCCAATCACAGAGTAGTATTCCGAGAAGAGCAGTTTTCTACTGTTTCTTTTGATGTTAGAAAACAGAGTGCCCACTTCTGTGACACTGTCAGAGCATCTGTGAGGGCAGCTCATATGGATTCACTATGTGCCCACTTGTACCACTACTTGGATCAAAATTGGAGAACTTCTACGCCTGATTATTGTAACTGTTAGAAATTGAGGTTTCTGGTTGTCAGAGTATACATCCTGTCCAAGCAGGAGCCCCAATCCTAGTCAGGGTATGTCAGATATACAACCTGAATTAACCTGTGCTCACCCTCTGGTAGCTTGGCACAGAGCGGTCCGGCTTAACTTAGAGGCAATGTGTAAAGTATTTGTGCAACAGTTAAATTACAGTAACTCAGTGAAAACACCACAAAAAAACTCCACACCAGTTTAGAAAAATAGAAAATATTTATCTGAGTAAACAAGATGAAAACAACAAACATTCAATAAGTAGAAGGCGAGATATGAATTTTGAAAAATTAAATCCTTAAAACAGTTCTTAGAAGTCAATAGCGCTGAAATGTTACTTGAGGCCACGCTACACTGAGGTAAATCCAAAGTTCAGGCCAACCACAATGGAGGCCAGGCCAGCTACAGGACTCTGAAGAAATTTCTGGGCTGGTGCAAGTGTCCACGTCGAGAGCCTGACGAGCCGCCGTCAAGCCACGCAAAGGGGTTCCCGTACCGTTGTAGAGCTTCATTGAGCTGCAGGCACTGCGTCATTGTCGAGCAGCTTCGGAGGTAGGCACGGTGTCGTCGTCGAGCCGCGTCAGCAGTAGAAACCCTGTTGTCGAGCATCTGCAGCATCAGCATAGAAGGGTGATGTACCAGTACCGATCGGCGCAAAATAGCAGATGCATTGATGTAGAAAAAGTTGTAAAACTCACTTCTGAGACCCTAGGACTGGAGTTGACACCTCAGGCAAGAGAGGACTCACATTTGGCGGAGTCAAGCAGATTGAGGGAAGTCTTTGATGGCCGTAGGTCTCAAGAACAGGAGATAAGTCAGCAAGCACTTAGAGAACCTGGGTGCACGAATTTTAGAGAACAGGTCCAGTCTTTCTCACTCCTCAGCAAAAAGCAGCAGGCCAACACAGCAAAGCAATTAGCAAAGTGGCAGTCCCTCCTGTAGCACAGCAATCAGCAGGCCAACACATCAAAGTGGCAGTACCTCCTACAGCACAGCAGCTCTTCTTCCAGGCAGAATGTCCTTGGTTTCAGCAAAGTTTTGATTTGGTGGTGTGAGGGGTCTAGTACTTATACCCAAATATGCCTTTGAAGTGGGGGAGACTTCAAAGAGGCCTTTGAAGATCACAAGGTCCCCGCATTTCCTGCCCTGGCTCCAGACACACTACAGGGGGGTATGCAGTTCTTTGTGTGGGGACAGGCACAGCCCTATTCAGGTGCAAGTGTCAGCTCCCACCTCCCAATCTACCTCAGGAAGGCCCATCAGCCTGGTAATTGGCCATTGGGATTCAAATTTCACAATCTCAGCTCCCTTTGGGTGACTGTCTAGAGGGAATGCACAAAGTCCAGCTGTCACCCAACTCAGATGTATATTCAGGAATAGCATCAGTTACCACGCATGCTAACACAACACGTGGCTTAACAACGCAGTCAATACCCCGACTGTGTTGTTACCACGAGTTACATTACACCGCAAGTCATTACAATGACTTGCTTTAGGGAGGCGCTGGACATTGGAATAGTTTAAATTACTATTCCAACTCCAGTCGGTGTATCAGGAGGGAAGGTGTTGGACTTAAAATCCAACACCAGTCCAACATCGAAATCCCAAAAGCAAGTCGTTGTAATGACATGCGTTGTAATGGAATTTATGGTAACATCACAGTCGTGGTACTGACTGTGTTGTGAAGGCACTACGTTGTAATAGATGTTTCCAGTATTCAGAGACAGGCAGAGGCACAGAATGATCAAAGTAAGATGGCAACTTTCTAAAAGTGGCATTTTCAGACTTAAAATTTTGAATCCGACTTCACCAAAAGTTGTGATTTTAAATTGTGAGTCCAGAGACACCAAACTCCAAATTTCTATCTTTTCCCAATTGTAAATTACACTTAAAAGATGTTGTAATGCAATCCCAATGTTAACCTATGGGAGAGGTAGGCCTTACAGTAGTGATAAACAAATGTAGCAGTTTTTCACTACCAGGACATGCAAAGCTCAAAAGTACATGTCCTACCGTTTAAATGCACTGCACCCTGCCCATAGGGCTGCCTAGGGCCTGCCTTAGGGGTCACTTATATGCAATTAAAGGGAATGTTTGGGCCTTGCAAGTAGGTGAACTTGCCAGGTCAAAATGGCAGTTTAAACTGCACACAAAGGCTCTGCAGTGGCAGACCTGAGCCATGTTTAAAGGGCTACTGAAGTGGGTGCCACAATCAATGCTGCAGGCCCACTAGTACATACAGTGCACGTTATTAGGGACTTATAAGTAAATCAAGTATGCCAATTGTGTACAAGCCAATGTTGCCATGTTTTAAGTACAGAGCATATGCACTTTAGCACTGGTTAGCAATGCAGTGGTAAAGCTCCCAGAATCCTAAAGCCAACAAAAACGAATTCAGCAAAAAGGGGAGGTAGAGGGCAAAACAATTGGGGGTGACCCTGCAGAAATGGCCATTTCCAGCAGTAGCCTGCCCATTTTATGGTAGAAAAAGAATAAAAGCACACGTGTCATCTAAAGTTTTCACCTCCACAACCAGCTTTCTGTGAGATGTCAATCAAGTCTGTTGGTAGGGTTAACAGGGGCGAGCGGCCATCTTCGATCAGGGATATCCTTTCTGCCCTGCCTTTGCTTTTCTTCGTCCTGGCTCCAGCTGACTTGAACTAGACCAGAGCGTTGTTCACCCAGACCTTCTCGACTTCCTTGAAAATATGAGCAGTATAAGAAAAAAATGTTAGTGCACAAATTCCGATGAAGGAGAAAACTCCACACATCGGAATTACAAAGTCGGCCCTCATTTGTGCACCCATAATTACAGATACAACTGGCATCTCAAATTCCAGGAAGTGAAATTATACACGTAATTACACCGATATTAATATTACAGGTATTTCACTATGGAGCAGGGCCTTTTGTCTCTTCTCTTCTAATTATTGTTTACATTACGTGTTCTGATAGGCACACAAGAAAAATCTAGACCTCTGCCATTAAATAATTAATTTAATTGTTCAAAATGTTCAATGGGTTTTGGCCATCCAAGTAAAGAACGTATTAAAAAAGTTTAAGAGCAGTGATCTATTCAAAACCACGCTCAAGCTTATCGAACATGATAAACAGTGCTGCGAGAATATTAAGCCCCTATCTGCCAGTCCATACTGAGAGGTCAGCAGGTTAGCAACTCGTGAATGAAGACAGCACTACAAGGCTGATACATTAGGTCTTGGTTTATCTCTAGAGGTTTATTGTTAACACAACACGAATCGAACTCAGTGCAGCCAGCCACACAAACTACAGACTGTGCAGTGTTTGTGCTGGGCCATTTCTGCAGCCAGACACACATGCTCACCAAATCTCCAGATTCCAGCCCGTGCGAGGGGTGCGCTGCGACCTTCCTGAAGCAGCACGAACTAGTCCAGTTACACACCGAGGAGAGGGAATTCTTCTCAGGGCTCCCTGCAATTGCACTTGTCAAAAAGCAGCAGCCAAACTTCGAAATAAGGTCGTGGGTGAAGTTTTAAACCAGCCCACTCCATAGTAATGAGAGAGCGAGAGAGAGAGAGAGAAAGGGAGAGAGAGAGAGACACTCTCTCGCTCGGTACTTGTGGGAATACTGACGAGGTATTACCGCTTGACAAACAATTAGGACTCAGCACACAATTAACCTCATCATCTGTTGTTGTCCTGCACCAGCCTCATCAGTCTTAGATTGGCCTTCAGCGGTTGGTGCATCATGATGAGTGCCAATGAGCTGCAGCCTTCCTGCCAATGTCCAAGCAGCACTTTTAGTTGCACTGCTGGTGACACAAGGAGAGTTTATAGTGCGATGGAATAGAGCACGACAGAAGCAGGTGCACCTCCATTGCAGTGCATGGATGCTTCACTGTCCATGCACTCTGACGGAGGCGCTCTTTAGGTGTTATAATGCAACTGCGGACCAAGTATTCAGCTGCCATAAACATGCCCATCAACGAAGGGGTGGAGCCAAAGCCCATCTCTTTATACTTCTTTTTTCGGATATCTGGGGTGCAGCCAGCATAGCAGCTATATTCATAGTATTCATAGGCTATCCAGTATAAAGGTAAAAACAGGCTATTCATTTTCATAAACAATGCATGCACTTTGCATGAATTACGCTTGTCCGCTAGATACTTAATGTGACACACCTGTAATTTTGGTTAAAACTAAGATCATTGGATTTATATCATGCCCATCACTGCATCAACCACCTCAATGGCACCCCTAAAATAAATCATCGTAGTAGTTCCTACAGAATGAACTGTCACGCAACAAAACACATTGAAGTGTCACAGTTGGTACCTACGGTGTACCTCTTCTGTGTGTGATGCTGAGCATTGCAGCTGCTGCTGTTGCCACATGTCCGATATGGGTTTTTGTGCTTTTTGTCTTAATAGAACTATCTCTGCTGGTGGCTATGCTATTCGTGCTTTACATCACTGAAGCTTGAACAAATATTTTCACTACACAGAAACCAAAATGATTGTCAATGTCTTTTCCTTTTTAATTTGTCCTTTTGCTTAACATATGGTAAGCACCACTATCACTCATAAATCCATTTTGGATTTTAAATTACATTTGACTGCCCTAAGTGGAAGATACACCGTGTAGTATCTTTAGCTCGGATAGTACACATTTCGGTGGAATCAATACAAGATATAGGTTAAACATAATATTAGTCTTCCAAATCTCCATCAATATCACTACTTTGATAACATCTGCCTATCTCCTCAGTGCATACCCCCCGGCGCCCTTACATACTCTGCAGTAGTCACTTCTGAGTATGTAAGGGCGCCGAGGGTATTCACTGTAGTGAATTTGGTACTTGGCAATGCTATTTGTTAGTGCAAAACGCATCCTCGCATCCATTTTTGGATGCGAGGGTGCATTTTGCGCTAAGAAAATAGCGCCAATGCCCACTCCACCACATTGTGGAACTCCGTGGAATCTCACGGAGTTTTAATGTAATTCCGTGGAATTCCTAGGAACCAATTTCCACCAATTTCGCCCACTCCTACTTTCAACCTTTGCCACTGTTTTCGTACCTTTCTCTTCCTCCTTGTATCTCCCTTTTCTGCCTAGTCTGACTCTTACTGTAGGTCAAAGCTTGATGTTGCAAAACTGACTCTTAGTGTCAGAAAACTCCTTGGAAACCAGCTGTACAAATTAAGCAGGGATGCGGGGTGCAGACTTCGGCTCTCAAAACCTTGCATGTAAATGTGACGTGGAACCATAGCACCCACAACGATTCCAAGGCTCTACAAACTGAAGGAAGGTCAATACATATTTGTGGAACGAAGAGTAACCAATGATTCACCCATGCAGAATAAAGTCCTCTTACAATTCTTATCAGACTGGCAGAAGTCAAATTGGAGGAATCAGGGATCCTGTCAGACAGAAGGAAGTCAAATGGGAGGAATCAGGGATCCTGTCTGACAGAAGGAAGTCAAATGGGAGGAATCAGGGATCCTGTCTGACAGAAGGAAGTCAAATGGGAGGAATCAGGGATCCTGTCTGACAGAAGGAAGTCAAATGGGAGGAATCAGGGATCCTGTCTGACAGAAGGAAGTCAAATGGGAGGAAACAGGATTCTTGACTTGGAGGAGTCAGGAATGATGTCAAACTGAAGTAAGACAAATCGGAAGAATCAGGAATCTTGTCAGACTGGAGGACGAAAAATGAGAGGAATGCAGGAATCGGGGATCTTGTCAGACTGAAGGAAGTCAAAGGAAAGGAATCGGGGATCTTGTCAGGCTTAAGGAGGTCAGAGTGCAGGGATCAGGACCAAGCCATATGACAAAAAATATAGAATAGAGAACAATCTTGCAATAACCGAAATCTGCAATATAGAAAAATCATGGTACAGGACCAACTCTGAGACGAGTGAGCTTCAAGTTATTCACAAAGCTTCAACCAAATCTCAATTTAGGGTATTACCCCCAAAACTCGTAGAACACCATGTGCCACAGAGTATGTGCTGCCTGACCAAGGCAAGATCCAGGCTTTAGTGGGCCTGCTGCTCCACAAAGTCGGAAGGATTTACAACTGATCGGGGCAGCAGCTACCTTGCGTTAAGTGCACTGCTGGGGAAACGTCTTTGCACAGGCCTAATGGCAAAGGATCTATATCAGTATTAAATTCTTTGATATTGCCAAGAAAGTCAAAATTGAGAGTGATACATGTAAAGAGTGGTGGTTATGTGTCTGATATAAGACAACTACCCTATCATACTTCATAAAGACTGTTGTCCAACATAGAGAAAAACTGCAGTCAGCGTAGAAAAAGCCTCTAGCAATTGTGTGCATTAAAAGCAACTTCCAACAATAATTTAACCATAATATATTCCTCTGGCATGCTCTTAGCATAGCCTACAAAACAGATGCAAAATGTAATGTTGACATAAATATTTTATCAGAGGAAAGAGGAGTGGAGAATACAGTATGGGTTGTAAAACTCACTTTATAAAACAGCTAAAGTATTGCACGTCTATTCAATCCCTTACATCAATGATGCCCAACTTAGGTCCTAGAGGGCCGGATCCAAGCCAGATTTTCAAGATGACCATTGACTATGTAAATTAGTTCTATTAAGTTAAATTGTATGTAAATCAATATCTAACATGGATACAGCTCTCCTGGACCTAGGTTGGATATCCCTGCCTTATATGCACGTTCACATCAATTGAAGGACAATAGGACATTCCATCCTTGGCTCTTACTCATAACATTATGGACATATTTAACAAACAAATGATTGTGAGGGCTGGGACATTCAAACACTCATTCCAAATGATTATCAATGAAGCAAATGCAAGCCCTTTCTGGAAGTTTCTAAAGTAGTCTGCACTGCATGTCTGACCCCACTCCAAGCACCGACTTTAACCCTATCATATGCTGCAACGCATTGCCTGAAACAAGGAAGAGTTGTTATGACTGGAGGGGGTTTCGAGAGTTAGAAACAGCCACAGTGCCATGCAAACAACCTTGCATAAAACGCCCAATAATAAAGCCATTTTTTTCATGGCTTCCTACGCTCCTATCATTATATGACTGTGCAGAGTAGAAGAGAATGGCTATCTTGTGCAAGACTGCACGGGCAGCCAATATCTGTCAGTGCAACCTACAGGCTGCAGGGCAATGAACTCTTATTAGTCCTAGTGGCATGCCCAGTCCGTTGCTTCTCTGGTTTCCATAGAAACACGTCAATATTGCCCGTCAGAAGCACGCTGTGCTCATTTACAGGTCAATGTAGTGTCGCGCTCTAGTCGTTACGCGAGAGCGTGATGACATAGAGCGTGGCCGCCATTTGGCGGGCGCACTGAGCGCTGAGATTGGAGCGGTCCGGACGCGTTTCCCGGCGCTCTCCTGTATTAATATAAATAAAACCCAATTAACCCTAAATGAGTGTAGCTCTTTAATCAGGGATATAACAGCAACATTACAGTGGTGATGAGACTGGGACCCGAGAAAAAAAAAAAGGGGCAACACAAGGACCCACCGGAGAGCACAGCAAGGGAGGCCACGAGGAACATTGGCCAAGGGAAGTCATACAGCAGGAGAGCGTGGCAGTGGACAGTACCACAGTAGGCAAGCACCCACGGAGCAGGCAGTCACAACCAGGGGAGCACATACAGCCCACAATAAAGGAAGAAGGGATACAACCAAACCCCGCAGTGAGCAGAGGGAAAGAACATAACATTAGGCTCAACGTCACCCCACCAGAATCACCTATTGGACATCCAGGGCCCTGGCGAAACAAGTGCAGCACAGTGAAGGGGGTGCCTCGGAGCCCCAACAAGACCAACCACACCACAGAAGCACAAGTGCACCGGGCAGTCCAAGGGGGGAAGAATCTATACCAGAAAGATGCGCCGAAATGTGTGCGCAGGCGTCTTCACTTACGACACCAATCCCATTCTTACCTAAACCAGGCGATCCCTTGATGAAATGGGAAGATTGGAGAGAATATTTCATGAACTACTTAGAAGCCATAGAAGATGAAAGTGGAGAGACATTCCCCAGCAAGAGGAAGAAGAGAATATTACTCCACAACTTAGGCCCGGAAGGAATCAGGGTCTTCCAGAACCTGGTCCCCACACAACGACAGGACGCTGATGATGACGTATTCCGACACGCGATAGAGGACCTAAACAACCATTATAGACCGGCAGTGTGCACGTCCATAGACAGATATAACTTCCAACAGAGGAAACAAGCAGGGGGTGAGTCCATAGACGACTACGTTGCGGCGTTAAAGAAATTAGCGATCACATGCAAATTTGGTGCCTTACATGACAAATTTATCAAAGACCAAATAGTCATGCACACGACAAACACAGCGATCCACGACAAACTATGGGTAAACGGGGATGCTACCCTGAAGGAAGTCATAGCCATGGTGAAACAGGCGGAACTATCCAAAAGATGCGCTGAGGCAGCGAAGAGAGAAACTACTGCGAGGCCCATGGTCAACAGAGTCACCGAAGCAGAACCGCCAGAGAGGGGCAAAACGACGGCGGCAGAAGGGAAGGTACAAACCAAATGGACTCCACGACCAACACAAGCAAAGAAACCGAATAAAGAGGGCACAGCCACGTGCTACAGGTGCGGCAGTCCATCCCATGCGGCATATGATAAACGTTGCCCTGCCTTCCGGGCCAAATGCATGTACTGTGGAATCGTAGGGCACTATGAAAAGGTGTGTCGCCGCAAGGTGAAGAGGCCAACGGTCAAGTACGTAGCACAAGACATGGGAGTTGAAGAAGGAGGAGAAGAGGAAGAAGACAATGTGCTGTGCATCGAAGAACAAGTACTGGGCATAGACTGCAGACGCTCCAAGAAACCACAATGTGACATGGTAGTGGGAGGAGTTCCGATCAAAATGGTGGCAGACTCCGGATCTCCGTATACCATCATTCAATGGACAGTGTGGAGCGAAAACTTCAAACCCAGCCTGGGATCACACCTCGAACCCCCAGACATACATCCGGCCACATTCACAGGAGAACCCATTCCAATGGTCGGATATCGAGTCCTGAAGTTCGAATTCAAGGATCGTAGTGCAGAGTGCAAATTATACGTGGCTAAAAAGGGTCCCTCTGTTCTAGGATGGATGGACCAAGGCGACTTGGGCATACAATTGAACCCAGGAGGGGACACGCAAGTCCTGATGACCAGCATAGACAATCAGTCCAACTTCACGAAAATGAAAGGCGAATTCCCCACAGTGTTTGGAGGAAGAGTGGGTAAACTAACGAAATTTACACACAGAATCGACCTTAAGGAAAACGCCAAACCAGTGTCCCACAAGGTGAGGAACATACCATTAGCAATCAGGGACGCAGTACAACAAGAGCTGCAGAGATTGGAAGAAGAGGGGATCATTGAACCAATAAACAGTTCAGAATGGCTGGCCCCATTGGTGGTGGCGATGAAACCCAATGGCAAAGTTCGTTTGTGCGTAGACCTACGAGAGTTGAACAAGTGTATAATAGTGGAAAAATTCCCATTACCAAGAATAGATGAAATGCTAGCAAAAACAAAGGGGATAAAATGGTTTTCCACCGTGGATCTCGCCTCGGCCTATCATCAGATAGCCCTGCATCACACGAGCCGTAAACTGACATCCTTCATAACGCCATTTGGATGCTACCAGTTCCGCCGGATGCCATTCGGCCTGGCGTCAGCAGCGGCGGTTTTCCAGAAGTTGATGCACAAACTGTTCAAAGATATAGAGGGAGTACAATACTTCCAAGACGACATCTTGGTGATGGGCAAGGATCAAACCGATCACAACAAAAAGCTAGCAATAGTGTTACAAATCTTGGAAAGAAACGGCCTGACGGCGGAATGGGAGAAGTGCAGATTCGGAATGGCGTCAGTCACATATTTGGGTCATGAGATCAGTGATCAAGGCATCACGCCCAAACTCGCCAATGTCAAAGCGATATGTGAGGCACCCGCACCAAAGAGCAAGGAAGAAGTGAGATCATTCTTAGGGATGGCTGAATATTATAGTAAATTCGTGCAACATTTCGCCACCAAGACACACCACCTGCGACTACTCATACGAGACAAAACGGCCTTCGGGTGGACAGAAGAGGCACAAGGGGAGTTTCAGAGAATCAAGGAGGATATCAGCAAAGCAGTTCCCCTACAAGGATATGATCCGCAAGGAGAATCCATATTGACCACTGATGCGAGCGAAAAAGGACTAGGGGCAGTCCTTATGCAGGAAAGGAAGAATGGAGAGCTGGCGACCATCAGCTTTGCGTCCAGGTCACTGTCACCAACAGAACAGAAATTCAGTGTGATAGAAAAAGAGATGCTGGCTGCGGTGTGGGCCATGGGGAAATTCCGCCAATTTATATGGGGCACAAGATTTCAGCTTAAAACAGACCACAAACCCCTGGTCAAAGTACTCACGTCCTGTGGTCACGCGAGCGCTACACCCCGCATCGCCAAAATGACCCTGAAATTATTAGACTACAGGTATGATGTCGAGTACATCCCGGGAGCTAAGAATAAAGTGGCAGATTATCTCAGCCGAGCTTCAGCTATGGAGGAAGCCCCTGCAGGTACGGACGAGGACGAAGTCCGGGTGGCATTCATGGAAGATCATGAGAAAGTGATAAGTGGTCAGGAATGGAAACAAGCCTATGAAAATGACCCAGATGTTAAGGAAATCAAGGACTTCATACTGCAAGGATGGCCAGAAAAAAGGCACCTGAAGGCGGAACACAGGAAATTCTTTGAAGTACGGGAGGAGTTATCCATAGGAGACCAGGGAACATTCCTGTTCAGAGGGGAGAAAGTAGTTCCTCCCGCATCGTTAATACCACACCTACTAGCAGTGGTGCATGAAGGGCACTTGGGCATTGTGAAAACAAAGATGAGAACCAAGCAGATGTACTGGTGGCCGGCAATGGACAGTCAGATTGAGAGACATGTTCGGGAATGTGACCAGTGCCAAAGAGCGGATAAATCACAAACCTTAATACGCCCGTCATTGGGGAAGTTCGACAACCCTGCCAACCCATGGGAGGAATTGTCAATAGACATTCTTGGTCCAGTGTTGGACGCAGAGGGAACCCCGAAATATGTAGTAGTTCTCATAGATCGGTATTCAAAGTGGCCCGAATTAGACATACAGGAGGAGATGGACACGGAGACAGTTCTCAGATTTCTTACGGCTACCTTCCTCAGAGAAGGCATCCCCCGCTCCATTCTGAGTGACAATGGACCTCAATTCACATCGGAAAAGTGGAACAAATACATGGAACGAAATGGCATCAAAGTCAAACACACATCTGTCTACCACCCGGCGGGAAATGGTCTAGCCGAAAGGTTTAACCGTGTCATAATGGGTTCCATACAATCAGCCATAGGAGTGGGGAAGGACTGGGAGAAGGAAGTGAGGAGTATGTTGTGGGACTACCGAATTACACCAACTGGCACCGGATACAGCCCGTTTCAAATCCTAAGGGGACGTGATCCTTTCACTAAGGACAATCTGGCATGGAAGGAAAAGACTGTCACAAGTAAATGGTCCCCGGCAGTAGTTCACCACAACTTGGAGAGAGCCCAGAGAATATACACAGAGCAGTACAATAAGAGACGCAATGTGAAGGAGACATCCTTGGGAAGAGGAGAGTGGGTCAGAGTCAAACTCACCCAATTAAGGAGGAAAGGAGACAGCAAATACAGCTTGCCCATGTAAGTTGAACAGGTGTATAACAGAGCAGCATTGCTTAGTGACGGAAACGTCTGGTCGCAGGATCGCATGTCCAAGTGCAATAAGATACTGCAGTGGGACAGAGAGGAAAGATCAAGGACACAAGAGAACCAAAGTTCACCTACAGACAATGTATCACCATGCGAAGGAGAGAGGGACTTAGGGATAGAAAGAAGTGGAGTGGAGCAGGAAGAGGATGACAATCCCATCGCAGATGAACATCAGGAGAGCAAAGGCAAGACTCCTGAGAGAGAGAGCCCTAAGGAAACTGGAAAGAGACAGGCAAGCATGGCAGAGGAAAGTGCGGAGAGTTCCACCTCTACTCCGGTAAGACGTACAAGGGCAGGGAGAACAGTGGTAAGGCCAGCCAAATACAGAGACTATGACCTAGGAGAAGTGAAGTGACTTCCAGCCTGAGAGACTCACAGACTCTTATCTATATGTTGTTGTTGTTGTTGTTGTTCCGTAAAGAAGGGAGATATGTAGTGTCGCGCTCTAGTCGTTACACGAGAGCGTGATGACGTAGAGCGTGGCCGCCATTTGGCGGGCGCACTGAGTGCCGAGATTGGAGCGGTCTGGACGCGTTTCCCGGCGCTCTCCTGTATTAATATAAATAAAACCCAATTAACCCTAAATGAGTGTAGCTCTTTAATCAGGGATATAACAGCAACATTACAGTCAATTGCATTAGTAGCAATGTTACCTGAGCTGCTTGCTTCTGCCTCGTACGGATCCAGGGAACACTCTCTGAGAGAGCAGCCTCGGCTACCGTGAATGTGTGCTGTGCTGTTCACAATCCACCCACGCCGCTGCCACCTCAGCAGCAGCATCTCCACTCCAGGCGTTTGCCTTTCACTGCGGCCCCGCCCACATCTGGCCTATTACAGCTTTCACCTGACTCCCACAGGGTGCTCCTCCCCTGGTTCCTTCATCCATCAACATTCCTCTATGCATCCTGCCACTCACTCTGAAAACACCAGAGGCAGGCACAACTGACGCCACCTGATGCTACCTTATGCCCAGAGGCCTGCCTGCTGCATGCAGCAACCCGCACTCCCACTGCTCAGCCAGTGCCAGGTAAAATACCAGGGTCAGTGTGAATAGAGAACTTCTTCTACACACAAATAATTCTATCATCCTCTGCCATTCTGCAATCAGCCCTTTTAATTAATTCTTCAGTCTGAGTACTTTTTATGTTCCTCTCTACTGTTACTGTCATTGAGTGCAACTTTAGTAGTTGGGAAATACTTTGAAGCCACAGTAAAACGTCGCTTTATTTTAAACAGGGCCACTCTTTTTTTTGTTTTCAGGTTTGATGGTTTAACTTTTTTGCATATTGCTTTTTATGTCTTGTTTTTTGAGTTTACTACGTGTCACCCTTGTTGTTAACAGTCGTCTGCCACTGCACGCAGGAAGATGAGGATGCAGGGGTACACACATGAATTCCCCATCTGGGGCTGGAGTAAGTGCTGCTCACATTATGAAAATAAGAACCAGTGAACAGAGAGAATCAGAGGACCTAAAGGTGTCCTTGATACTTGTGTGTAACAAGACACATTTTTATCTATGGCTGTCAAGAACTACTAAACAGGTTAGGTATGCCTGTGTCTACTAATGAAACTCTTGGAGTTCCCTCAGCGCAGGAATATGCACATGTAGCTCTGTACTCTGGAAGAAGCTATGAGATTGACCAGGAGAACATGGAAGAGAAAAAAAATCTCTGAGTCGTCTCATGCCAATCAAACCCCACGAAGAGGTAAGTCATGGAGTGCAGAGAGGGCACCAGGGTAGGGATAAGTCCAAGCCAATGTCATCCTTCCTAAGGACTGTTCTACTTTTGTTCAGTGGAGAAGAAATGGAAGTAGAATCTGCAAGCTTCAAGCACCCCGGTACTGATGTTGAATAAAATAAATCATGGAGTGGAAACATGATAGGGCCGCAGTGAGTCTCATGAAGCAATACATGACCAGAACTTAATTTGTGCAGAAGCAAGGGGATGGCATGCAGACATGGAAGCGGGGAAGAACTATTCACCTTCATGCAGGAAATATTCGACCTTTAGTGATATGATTTCAGTGTATCTTGTGAGTTTCTTTCATCTCTGTGCAGCTAGCCTGCCCACCCCGCCGCCCGCTTTTCCCCCGATCCCGCCTCCCGCTTCCCTCCTCCCAGTGCCTCTCCCCCTCCCAGGACCTACTATGGAGGCCGCAGTGCGACCCCATTGAGCAGGTCCTTGTTCCACCCCAGCCCCTCCGCTGCTTTAAGCTTAGTGCTTATTCTCCATGGTTTGCTCTCTGTGTGCCATTTTCCAGCCCCCCCTTTGCTGTTGTTCCTGTGCCTGTTATTTTAGTCTGAGCCCTGTTATTTTGGTAACTCGTGACTTTCTTTTTCCAGCCTTTCATTGCTATTGTTTCTGTGCCTGTTATTTTAGTCTGAGCCACGTTATTTTTGTAACTCGTGACTTTCTTTTTCCAGCCTTTCATTGCTATTGCTTCTGTGCCTGTTATTCTAGTCTGAGACCTGGTATTTTTGTAACTCGTGTTTTTCTTTTTACAGCCTTTCATCGCTACTATTTCTGTGCCTTGTTATTTTAGTCTGAGCATTGTCATTTCACTGTATCTCATGACTTTCTTTTCTCTGTGCAGAGAGCCGGCCTGCCCTGCCACCCTCTTTCTCGCCAATCCCGCCTCCCTCCTCCCAGCGCCCCTCCTTCCTCACCCCTCCCAGGACCTACTTAATGGAGGTCGTAGTACGTCTGCGCCCGTCTGTGCCTGGACCATGCGAGGAACCCTGGTTCTTCCAACCCGCACAGCTCCACTGCCGCAGACCTTTGACCCCTTGATCCTGGGCGCAACGACAACTGCTACTGCACATCTTCACACACCACGAGAGGACCGTTCTCCTACCTGCAGTGGTGCTTCACCTGCAACACCAAAGCAACCTTCAATGCGAGAAACACCGCAAACACGACTGTGTACACTATGCCAACCAAGACCACCATGGCACAACTCCAGTGCATTCTACTCAACGCATAATCGCTCGGTAAACATGCATGTAGATCTGGGACACGATCTCACCCTTTACCCCAGACGTCATCTTCCTCACAGAGACCTGGCTGAACCCTGCCTCCGCACCAGACATCGCCATCGCCACCCCCGAAGGCTACAAGATACAACACCAGGACCAAACCACCAAACACGGAGGTGGAATTGCCATCATCTACAAGGACACCATCTGCTGCACAACCTTCTCAGATGACTCGACCCTGATAATGGAGCATCTCAACTTCCAACTCCACACAGACAGAAAAAGTACCATCGGCAGCACCCTCACCAACAGACCACCAGGGCCATGCCCCAGCTTCTGCAACTCCATCCCTGACCTCATTGCCCCGATCGCCATTGACTCCAAGCACTACATCTTCCTAGGGGATCTCAACTTCTACCTTGATGACCCTAGTGACACCAACAACTGACCTCCTGGAAAGCACGAGCAACATCGTCCTCAAGCAACTTGTCACTGACCCTATCCACATCAGAGGAAACATGCTCGACCCATTTTCACATCCAGCGACAGAATCAAGTGCAACCATGTCTCACAACTCACTTGGACCAACAATTACAGCGTCCACTTCACCATCTAAGGACCTACCAACACTGACACCATGCCCCCCAGCTCCACACCAGAAACTGGAAAAAGATATCAGAAGATCAGTGGAACAACGCTCCCAACTCCCACCTCCCAGACACAACATCCAACCCAGAACAGGCTGCAAAGAACTTCTCCCA
The DNA here is from genome assembly GCA_963921515.1 of Calotriton arnoldi. NCBI lineage: Eukaryota > Metazoa > Chordata > Amphibia > Caudata > Salamandridae > Calotriton > Calotriton arnoldi. Next base: position 1,109,089 of record CAWUFW010005505.1, on the reverse strand, counting down.
GGGGATCACTCTGCCGCACCATCAACTGCTCCATCAAGGCAAAACTTTCCCGGAAGACTGAAAGCAAGCAGAGAGCAACCCCTGCTGAAGAAACCTTCTGTCGACCCAATGGACCTCAAGAACTGCAGACCCATCTCTCTGCTCCCCTTCCCAGACAAAGTCATTGAGAAAGCCATCAACGCCCAACTCTCTGAGTTCGACGAAACAAACAACATCCTGGACCTCTCCCAATCAGGCTTCAGAAGCAACCACAGCACTAAGACCACTCTCCTCGCCTCTACAGACGACATCCGCACACTCCTTGACTGAGGTGAGACTGCAGCCCTCATCTTCCTGGACCTCTCGGCCACTTTTGACACCGTCACCCACCACACTCTCTGTGCAAGACTCCACGACGCCGGCATCCGTGACAAAGCCCTAGAATGGATCTGCTCCTTCCTCGCCTGCCGAACGCAGATAGTCAGACTTCCACTGTTCAGATCAGAACCCACAGAGATCAGCTGCAGAGTGTTCCAGGGATCCTCCCTATGCCCCACCCTCTTCAACATCTACATGGCCCCGCTTGCAGCCATCGTCAGAAGCCACGGACTCAACATCATCTCCTATGCCGACCACACCCAGCTGATTCTCTCCCTCACAGATGAACTCACAATCAACCAAGAGCAACTTCTACAACGGGATGAAGGCAGTTGCCACCTGGATAAAGGACAGCTGTCTCAAGCTTAACTCAGACAAGACCAAAGTCCTCATCCTGGACTCCTCCCACTCCTCCTGGGATGACTCTTGGTGGCCCGCAGTGCTCGGAATCGCCCCCAGTCCCACAGACTATGCACAAAACCTCAGCATCATCCTGGACTCCTCGCTCTCAATGAACCACCAAATCAACGCCGTCTTGTCCTCTTGTTCCACTGCTCCACCTCCTTTGTAAGATCTTCAAGTGGATCTCCACCAAGCCCAAGGAAAACAGCCACCCATGCACTTGCCAGCAGCAGACTCGGCTACGGCATCGCACTCTACGCTGACACCACCCAGAAACTCAAAAGAAAACTGCAGACCATCCAGAATGCCTCTGCCAGACTCATCCTGAACATCCCATGCCACAACCACATCACCGGCCACCTGAGAGACCTTCACTGGCTACATGTCAACAAGAGAATCACCTTCAAGCTTCTCAGGCACACCAACAAAGCCCTCCACAATGCCCGACTTGCGTACTTCAACCACTGCCTCTCCTTCTACACTCCCACCAGAGATGCCTGCTCCGCCCAACAGGCCCTGGTCACTGTCCCAAGGACCTGCAAGACCGCGTCTGGAAGAAGATCCTTCTCCTACCTCACTGTGAAGACCTGGAACTCCCTGACTCTGCACCTCAGGCAATCACCATATTTGCCGCAATTCAGGAAGGACCTTAAGACCTGGCTCTTCCACTGAACCACAGACCCAGCCCCTCCCCCCCTTTCAGCGCCTTGATGCCCTCACGGGTGAATAGTCACACTTTAAAAGACTCTGATTGATTGATTCATCACAGAATGTGCCAACACCATCGCTCCCGCCAAGCCAGCCAAATCCAAAGGACCTGCCAGAAGAGCCAGCTGGTTCACCACAGATCGGAAATCCACCAAATGCAATTGCCGGCAACTAGAAAGGAAGTGGCACACCAGCAAAGAGACAGCAGACCAAACCATCTTCAACATGGCACTCAACCAGTACCACCGCCTCCTGAAAGAAACAAACAAGAACTCCCTAGCATACCAAATGGAAGCCAGCACAAACTGCAGGAAGGAGCTCTTCTCCATTGTAAAGGAGTTCCCCATCCCCGAAGCCGCAAAGACTGACATCGCCCCCTCCCCCCCAAGAACTGTGTGACACCCTGGTGGACTTTTTCCATGACTTCAAACCCAAAGCCTCTGCCACTGACAGTGTCAGCCTGCTCACATCCACGAACATAAACCTGAACACCTGCTCTCCCACTGGGATCCTCTCACAACTCAAGCCACAATCTCAATCATGAACTCCGTGCACTCGGGAACACCCACAGGACCCCCATCCCCATCACATCTTCAACCTCGGGAGCAAGACGATTGGCGACGAGCTCAAGAAATCCCTGAACACCTCCATCACTTTGGCCTCCTTCCCTGAGGACTGGAAACAAGCTGAAGTGAGGCCCCTCCTGAAGAAACCATCCACTGACCCAGCAGAACCGAAAAACTACAGGCCCAACTCCCTACTCCCCTTTCCAGCAAAGGTTCTCGAGAAGGCATTCAACCAGCAACTCATCGGACACTTGGAACACAACCTCCTGGACCCCTCTCAATCTTGATTCCAAGCCATCCACAGCACTGAGGCAGCCATGATTGCAGCCACTGACATCAGGGCCCTCCTGGACTGCAGTGAAATGGCAGCCCTCATCCTCCTGGATTTATCAGCCGCCTTCAACAACATCTCCCATCACATCTTGATCATCAGACTCCACCACATCGGAATCCTGGAGATGCCCTCAAATGGATATAACTCATATCTCACCGGAAGAACCCAGAGAATCTGTCTCCCACTGTTCACCTTGTAACCCAAGAAGATCATCTGCGGCGTCCCCAGGGATCATCCCTCAGCCTTACCCTCTTAGATCACATACATGACCCACCTTGGCCAACACTGTCAGATCGCACAGACTCAACATCATCTCCTATGGCAACGACACTCAGCTCATCCTCTTACTGTCAGAAGACCCCCTCCACCACCAGAGATACCACAGAGGGTTGATGAACGTGACCAACTGGATGAAGGACAATTGTCTCAAGCTCAACATGGACAAGACGGAAGTCCCCATCTTTGGGAACAACACCTCGCTATGGAATGACTCATGGTGGCCTGCTGAACTCAGCCTATCCCCCGCCCCAACAGACCACTCCCACAACCTGGCATCATCTTGGACAGCAAGCCATCTATGAAGAAACAGGTGAACACAGCCTCATCCGCCTGCTTCCACACCCTACGCATGCTCCACAAGATCATCAGGTGGCTCCCAGTCAACACCAGAAGGACCATCACACAGGCCCTTGTCACCAGCAGGCTGGATTATGGTAACACACTCTGTGGAGGAATCACGTCACTCCTCCTGAAGAGACTACAGACAATGCAAAACTCAGCGGCAAGACTCATCCACTATCTCCCCAGATGGACCCACATCACATACCACCTCAGGAGGCTCCTCTGGCACCCGATCTAAAAGACATGTAAGTTCAAGATGTTGACCCATGCATACAAAGCCTTGCAAAACGAAGGACCAGCATACATCAACAAACGCATGACCATCCACCAACCGACCAGACACCTACGATCCGCCTCCCTCTTCCTCACAGACACCCCACGGATCTGCCAAGGCAACAGCGGAGGACGCTCTTTCTCACACCTGGTGGCCAAAGCTTGGAACAACCTTCCCCTGCACCTCAGGACTGCCTCATCGCTCTGGTAATTGAGGAAAGGACTCAAGACCTGGCTGTTCGAATGATCAGATCACCAAGAAGCAATTAGCAACTCCAGTGCCTTGAGACCCTCCCGGGTGATTTGCCGCACTTTATAAATCCTTGATTGATTTTTTGAGAGGTAAAATGAGGATCATCCAGGTTTCCTCTATCTTCATATGGCAATCTTTTGTGATGAACTGTACACTTGGAGACTACAACGTGTAATAAAAAGTGCATAATTACTTTTACAAGTGAATGGTGGAAGTAATCCAAGAAATCCATCTTGTTCTCATAAGGTAAAGCTGACATCTAAAAGATAAAGTTCAACCAGAGATGCAAAACTTAGTAGTTTAATATTAATCATATATGACGGTACACATAGAAATGTATCACTGTTAAAATACATGAACCTTGTAAGGAGTGTCAACCAGTGCTTAATTTGAGCTGGTGGTTGCGTATTGGGCCCACTGGCACTCATTATTGAGGAGCAGCACTTATTTTCCCTCAGCAAACTTTGGTCCCGAGCAAGAGAGGGAAAAACACAAAAGGGGAGGAAGAGATACAGAGAAAAACAGAGACAAAGAGAAAGCAGGGATGAAAAAGAACCTGCAAGACTGTGATAAAAAGGCATCTAGTGTCTGGTGGTGTATGAAAGAGGCATGAGGTGGAATCCAGACTATGAGACCTTGGTATTCAACACCCCAACCTTGGATAGTGCTTGAAGCACACTTCTCAGCAAAACTTTGAGCCCCACCTCTTATAGTTTTACAAATTAAGCACTGGTTTTCACAATTAACAGCACACATGTAATGTTTAGTATATCTGTAAATTTAATGTGAAAGGAATGTGAATATTCATTTCAACCATCAAGGAGAGAGTTTTTGGGGAGTCATGCAACCCCTCTCTATGCTGTTTTGCATATTAACAATGAATAGAGTTATACCTATGAACATTTCTGTTTAACCCGTTGACCGCGGCGCGAATTCCGCCGCGGTGCGGGTGATTTATTGAGTGGGCGGGGTTCGGACGGCCCCGGCCGTCCTCCGCACACGCCCACTGTGATGTCGGACGGCCGGGGGCCGTCCGACGCACCTAACGGGTTAAAGGCCGCATGGCCCCAAACCATCACTTAGTCTGCTCCTCTCTTGAGCATAAAAAGTATGCTTAGGCGGGCTCCTAAATTAGAACAATTTGTAAGAGCTCTTTTTCTTATATTTGTAGATGAAATGCTCACCCAATTTCAATCTGTTATTGAAAAAAGGTATTGAAAAAAGGTATGGGATTCTAACACGCTAACATTACTACATGGTAGGTGTTACACCTGGCATCCTTGGCGTGGGTCTCCCTTCCATTTTTTCCCTATGCCTCCACTGTTGTTGATATGTTTTTGCTGGTCTAGATGCTTTGGGCACTTTGCCACTGCTATTCAGTGCCAAAGTGCAAGTGCTCCCTATGGTAAATTGATGTATGGATTAGTGACTCCATGTTTGGCCTATTTGATTCACTGTCAGACCCTAGTACAGTGCACTGTTTGTGCCCAGGGCCTGTGAATCAAATGCTGCTGGTGGGCTTGCAGCACTGGTTGTGCCACCCTCAGGAGCAGCTTGTAAAATGTGTCTCAGGCCTGCCATTGCAGAGCCTGTGTGCAGTCTGTTACTGCCATGTCGACTTGGTAAGTGCACCCACTTACCAGTCCCCAAACCTTCCCTTTCCTGCATATTAGTCACCCCTAAGGTAGACCCTAGGGCAGGGTGCATTGTATGTGTAAGGTAGGACATGCCCTGGTGTGTGTGGCATGTCCTGATAGTGAATTACAGCCAATTTCGTTTTTCACTATTGCAAGGCTACCTGTTCCCATTGGCCAGAATGGGTAGTTTGATTATAACATCTTATAATCCTAACTGACCCAGGGAACATGGTAGAAAAACGAATTTAGTATGCCTGAACTCAGAATGATAAAATATATCTTTTAGTGAAGTTGGTTTTAACATTCTGTGTTTGAAAATACCACTTTTAGAAAGTAGGTATTTTCTTGCCTAACCATCCAGCCTGCCTCTGCTAGCTTGTGTATTGTATGTCTGGGTTTGTGAGTGACAGGGGCTGGGGGACTCCAGGAGACAGGGTGAGTCAGCACAGGGCTGAATAGACCTATCTGCATGTAGAGTGGTTGGAGGAGTAGCACCTGGGCCTGACTAGGGCTGTGCCTGCCTTCCACAATGCTGGCTCCACCTCCTGTGGTGCGTCTGATGTCCCTGGCCCACATTGACAAAGGAAGAAGGTGTGCACTGGCAGAATGCACCCGGAACTGGTTTGGACTAGGTACAGGACCCTCTGCCTTCAGAGGACAAAGGATTTGCTAGTATAAATATTGGGGCCCAGACCCCAAGACTTTAGATCACTTCTGGAAAACAAGAATTACCTTTGCTGAGGAGAGGAACCAGAGAAACTGAAGGAGGAGACTATCCCTATGCTGTGTGCTGTTTGAGGGATTGGCCTGCAGTGGTTGCCTGATTGCCAAAGAAAGGAGAAAGGAACTTTGTGCTTACTTTCATCATCTTGCAGAAAATCTCCAAGGGCTTGAAGATTGAGCTTGCCTCCTGCTGAAGTCTCAGGGATACAAGACTTCACCAACCAGTTCCCCTGAATTCCCTTGCTGGAAATTTGAAGTGCCTACTGTTGTGTTGGGCCTTCTGAGAGACTGCGTGTCGCTGGGAGCTGGAAGCGCGACTCACGAAGAAGAAGCGTGTCGCCGCCGCAGCAGTTGTCGTCGCATCGCCGAGAAAGCATGCTGCCGCTCCCGCTGTCGCCATCGCATCACCGAAGCGCCTCGCATCACCGGAGAAGAGTGTCGCCGTCGCAGCAGACGCCGTCGCATCATCGGAGAAGCGTGTCACAGGTCCTGTCGCAGCTCCAAAGATTCACTGAGTCGCCGCACGGTCGTCGGGCGTGCACGCATCGCCCCTTCGTTGTCGCATCGAGAAGAAGACACCATTTTGTTTCATTGCACCGGGTCGTCATCGCATCGAGGCGCTGCTGGTCGCATCGCCATAGAAGCGCAGTAAGAAACCGACGCATCACCTCCCCACGCGGTGAAGAACCGACGCATCACCTCCTCTCCGGTAAGGAACCGACGCATCACCATCCCCTACGCAGCAGTAGGAAACCAACGCATCACCTCCCCCGGAGCAAGGAACCAACGCATCACTGTTCTTGCGTGTAAGGAACCGACGCATCACCTTCTCTGCAACTCTTTTGTTTGTATCGCGTTACGCATCCAAAGGTACATTGAACGTAGAGTGTCGCATTTATCACCTGCATTTGAACTGAACAATTTTCTACCATTGACAGTCATTTTCATAGTGCATTGTGGATTTTTGTCGTTTTGGGTCTTGTGTTAAGTCTATATAAAGAGTACTTATTTTTATATACAACTTGTGTGGTGTCCATCTGTAGTGTTGTCACTGTATTACTGTATGTGTTCACAAATGCTTTACACACTGCCTCTGAGATAAGCCTGCCTGCTCGTGCCAAGCTACCAAGGGGGTGAGCAGGGGTTATTTTAGTAGTATATTCCCCTTACTCTGACTAGAAGCAAGGGTCCCTATTTGGACAAAGGTACCTACCTCTGCCAACTAGAGACCCCCAGTTCTAACAGTAGGCGTCAAATATTTTTAATGTTGTCACCTATAGTAAGATTGTTATTTTTTTTGTGTCTCAATTCTTTATTGGTGTTTTCCACACTTACCAAACGTGCAATACATCCAAAAATGTGCTAGGTACAGGACCCTCTGCCTTCAGAGGACAAAGGATTTGCTAGTATAAATATTGGGGCCCAGACCCCAAGACTTTAGATCACTTCTGGGAAACAAGAAGAACCTTTGCTGAGGAGAGGAACCAGAGAAACTGAAGGAGGAGACTATCCCTATGCTGTTTGAGGGATTGGCCTGCAGTGGTTGCCTGATTGCCAAAGAAAGGAGAAAGGAACTGTGTGCTTACTTTCATCATCTTGCAGAAAATCTCCAAGGGCTTGAAGATTGAGCTTGCCTCCTGCTGAAGTCTCAGGGATACAAGACTTCACCAACCAGCTCCCCTGGATTCCCTTGCTGGGAATTTGAAGTGCCTACTGTTGTGTTAGGCCTTCTGAGAGACTGCGTGTCGCTGGGAGCTGGAAGCGCGACTCACGAAGAAGAAGCGTGTCGCCGCCGCAGCAGTTGTCGTCGCATCGCCGAGAAAGCGTGCCGCCGCTGCCGCCATTGCATCACCGAAGCGCCTCGCATCACCGGAGAAGAGTGTCGCCGTCGCAGCAGACGCCGTCGCATTATCGGAGAAGCGTGTCACAGGGCCCGTCGCGGCTCCAAAGATTCACTGAGTCGCCGCACGGCCGTCGGGCATGCACGCATCGCCCCTTCGTTGTCGCATCAAGAAGAAGACGCCATTTTGTTTCATTGCACCGGGTCGTCATCGCCACAGAAGAGCTGCTGGTCGCATCGCCACAGAAGCGCAGTAAGAAACCGACACATCACCTCCCCACGCGGTGAAGAACCGACGCATCACCTCCTCTCCGGTAAGGAACCAACGCATCACTGTTCTTGCGTGTAAGGAACCAACGCATCACCTTCTCTGCAACTCTTTTGTTTGTATCGCGTTACGCATCCAAAGGTACATTGAACGTAAAGTGTCGCATTTATCACCTGCATTTGAACTGAACTATTTTCTACCATTGACAGTCATATTTTTCAAAGTGTATTGTGGATTTTTGTCATTTTGGGTCTTGTGTTAAGTCTATATAAAGAGTACTTATTTTTATATACAACTTGTGTGGTGTCCATCTGTAGTGTTGTCACTGTATTACTGTATCTGTTCACAAATGCTTTACACACTGCCTCTGAGATAAGCCTGCCTGCTCGTGCCAAGCTACCAAGGGGGTGAGCAGGGGTTATTTTAGTAGTGTATCCCCCTTACTCTGACTAGAAGCAAGGGGCCCTATTTGGACAAAGGTACCTACCACTGCCAACTAGAGACCCTCAGTTCTAACATTGGTGGTCAGCGGTGAGGATTCTGGACTTGCATTTGTGATTCATACAGTGATTGGTGTACACTACTAGTGAGTGCAGACCAAACGCAACCACTTACATTTTGGTAGATTGTTTTTTCCTGGGATTTCTATTTTTGCACAGAACTGCCAAGTTTAGTCACCATGAGCAAAACAGCATCCATCGCATCTATGACTTTAGATTTTGAAGAAGAAAAGCTGGAAAGTTACACTGTAAAACAGCTGAAACACTTCTGCAGGAGATTTAAAGTTGCTATGACCGGTCTCTCCAAGAAGGATGAGTTCCAAAAGGCGCTGAGGGCCTGGGTGGAAGCAAGGAGCACCCCTGAGCATGTGGAAGAGCATGAGGAGGGGGCTGAGGATGCAGGAGGGCAGCTAGATGGGCTATTGGGTCCAGGGGGGAGGAAAGCACCTTCCCCAGCAGGCAGCAGTGTTTCTTCCAAGGGCCTGTCCCCAGGAGACCTGGAGGACAGGGAGAGAAGTAGGGTGCATGAAATGGAGCTGACCAAGCTTAAGATGGGTGGGCAGTTAGAATTGGAAATTAAGAAATTGGCCCTAGAGGAAAAGAGGATGCAAATGGAGCATGAGAGAAGTTTGAGGGAGTTGGAGTTGAAAGCTAGGAGCTTAGAGATTACTCCCTCTGGTGGCAGCACACCATCCATGCCTGTTGAAGCAAGGGTGTATATACCTAAAGATATGGTGAAAGAGTTTTATAAAAATGATGACATTGGGCAATGGTTTAAAGCCTATGCAGTAGCTATGACCTCACACCGGGTCCCTGAGAAGGATTGGGGAGCGCGGTTGTGGGGGCGGTTCCTTAGTGAGGGGCGGGATACCTTCTTAGACTTGCCCTCTGAAGTCCACAATTCTTTTTTTTTTTTTATTTAATCCATGATAGATCCAATACATTCCAATGCATTAAGACAAAGATTGTTCAATAAGGGAAAAAAAGGAAAAGAAAAAAAAAAAACGTACACAGATTAAAAAAAAAAAGCAGTTTGCGATACATAGATTTATATTGCTGAGCTTAATACATGACAGTTCCATAAAGTGCAAATGCGTAGAACCATAAAGATATATCCCCACTAACACCTCATTCATCCATATAGGACGATTGTATGATGGAACAACTACCACATGAACAACTACAGTCTAAACCACTACTCCTCAACCACTACATAGTCTAAACCACTAAGGTTTTAACAACTACTATTTTTACAACTACTATGCCTTTACCATGATTGCCTTTACCCCATTAATGTATCTATTTTCCAGGTAAGTATAAACCCATATGCGTGTGTATATGTGTATATATATATATGTATATATATATATATATATATATATATATGTAATGGGTTTGTATGTACCTGTAAAAATCTTACATTTCATGGTAAAGGCATGCATGCTAAAGACATATGTGTTGTAAAAATTAATATTGATAAGTATTAACACTATATACACACATATATATATATATATGTATGTATATATAGTATGTATGTATATATACATACACACACACCCCTATACTCACTTTTAATGTTATAAATTTCCTTTCCACCCAAAAACCTACACCCACCCAAAACCTTAAAAATTCCCTTTCCACCCAAAAACCTATACCCACCCTGAACCCTAAAAATTCCCTTTCCACCCAAACACCCACACCCACCCTAAACCCTGTAAATACCCTTACAATCCCAAAAACCCATACCTACCGTAAACCCTAAAATTACCCTTGCCACCCAAAAACCCACACCCACCCTAAAATTACCCTTGTTACCCAAAAACCTCTTACCCACCCTTAACCCTAAAAATACACTTGCCGCCCAAAAACCCATACCCACCCTAAAATTACCCTTGCCACCCAAAAACCCATACCCACCCAAATCCCTAAAATTACCCTTGCCACCCAAAAACCCACACCCACCCTAAACCCTAAAAATCCCCTTCCCACCCCAAAACCCATACCCACCCTAAACCCTAAAATACCCTTGCAATCCCAAAAACCCATACCCACCCGAAATCCTAAAATTACCCTTGCCACCCAAAAACCATGCCCACCCTAAACCCTCAAATTACCCTTTCCACCCAAAACCCATACCCACCCTTAACCCTAAAAATACACTTGCCACCCAAAACCCATACCCACCCTAAAATTACCCTTGCCACCCAAAACCCATTCCCACCCAAAATGTAAAAAATGCCCTTGCCACCCAAAAACCTACACCCACCATAAACCCTAAAAATACCCTTGCCACCCAAAAACTCATACTCATGATACACTTGCCACTATATATATATATCAGTCAAACAATCCAAGAGTGCCATCTACTGGTCTCAGAAGGTAAATTTAAACAACATACATTAATTAGTAAGATTGCATAAATAAACTTAGAAAATGTAAAACAGTTAATTATTTTTACAAAATGTTACACTCCATGAAAAAAACAAATCAGACAGACAACTTACTATAACAAAAGAAACAACTAATCTCTTCATGCAGGTCGTTGTTTAGACAGGTCGTTGTTTAGACAGGTCGTTGTTTAGACTAGGTAGTTGTAAATGCAGTAGTGGTTGAGGGATCGTGGTTCAGGCCCCTCGTTGTTAAAGAGTAGTGGTAAAGGTCGTTTCCCATATAGGACAACACCGGCCCCCAAATCTCCATGCCTAATTTCTTTTTCCGAATACCTTTCACTGCATATAAACTATATTCTATGTTAAACATGGATAAAAATCTAGCCCTCCATAATTCAAAAGTTGGTACATCCTTCTGGAGCCACATTGAGGCAATACATAACCTGGCCGCAGCTGTAGCTAAAAACATCAGATACCGATATTTATAAACCAATTGATCAGATCCCACTCTCTCAGCTACCCCCAACAGTACATGAGCAGCTGACAATCTGACTGGACCCCCCAAGATTTCTGCCAAAAATTTCTCTATATGCCCGAAAAAGTTGATTAAGTGCCTACATGTAAAAAAAATGTGTACAATGTCGGCGTCCTCTGTTCCACAACGAAAACATTTTCCATAATTTGTCCCACCCCATTTAGACAGTTTGGCTGGGGTATAATAAAGGTTAAACACGGTCTTGTAATGTTGTGCCCGGAGATTAGCAGATATTAACAGTCTCCCCGCCAATTCAATGGAGGCTTCTACCTGAGTGCCCAGGCACCCTAGCCGCTTGTCCCATTTTGTATTATGCATCTCTAAATCACCGCCCTTGGTGTCCAACAGCAAATTATACAATGTACCAATACGTGCGTTTTTCCTCATGGCTTCAATAACAGGGTTTACTTCAATATTCCATTGATGTTTACATAAATAATCGCGAACTTGCAAATATTAAAAAAATTCAGACCTAGAAAGGTGGTATTTATCGGTTAGCATTTCAAAAGACATCAGCCCCCCATTAGCATATAAATCACCAATATGTTGAATCCCTTTAATCCGCCATCTATCTATGATCCTGTCCCAAAATATCGGTGGAAGGAGTGTCGTGGCTGTAAGCGGGGTATACTGAGATACCCTTTCTAATCTATAAAACTTTCGCACAGCTTTCCACACCTTATAAGCGGTATTTAAGACCTTAAACCTAGTTTTCTTATAGTAGCTTGGCTCTAAATTAACAAACAGGCGATTTTTGGCGTCACTACCCAGCAGCATTTGATATATCGATGGGGCTTCGGCAGTGCTAATTGGTTCTGCCCCTGTTAGGAGTATATTCATATGCTGCAGAATACATACAAAGTAATACAAAGTAAAATCAGGCACAGCCCAACCTCCTTTCTCCCGAGGGAGGGTCATATAGCGCATAGCTCTACGGGGCTTGCCATGAGCCCACAAAAATCTAGCACAGATTGATTGTAATACTACAAGTTGGGCACGAGGGATTTCCAATGGTACAGATCTAAAAAAATATAAAATTTTAGGTAGTATCAACATTTTGAGAACATTGCATCGTCGAACGAGTTAAAGATGTAGGCATTCACACCGGTCCAAATGCTTCCGCACATCATTTAAAATATTACGCCAATTAACCTCCACCAATGATTTTAAGCATGTCCTCAGCGTGACCCCCAAATAAGTTACCTCGCTCAAAACCCGCTGGTCATCAAATGCAGCAATGTTAGAACATAAAATTTGTGTCTTTGCCACATTGAGTTTATATCCTGAGGCGGCTCCAAACTTTAGCGCCAATTGCTCTATTTCTGGCATAGCTGTAATGGGATTCGGCGTTACCACTGCCACATCGTCTGCATATGCAAAGACACGATAGTGCTCTTGCCTCCAAATTACCGACTCTATCCCTGCACTTTGTTCTAACATTTTTAAAAACGGATCTATATATAGTGAGAACAGCAAGGGAGAGCAGGGACATCCCTGCCTTGTTCCCCGTGTGATATGTACTGGGGTAGATTCAAGGCCCATAATACAAATTTTAGCTGTTGGACGTCGATATAAAACTTGTATGGCAGTAATAAAGCTTTGTTTAAAACCTATACAGCGTAGTAGAGCCAATAAAGATTCCCAAGCGACCCGGTCGAACGCCTTTTCGGCGTCTAATAAAATCAAACCGAATTCACTCCCCGTGGTACTAGCTATGTCTAACAGAGTTACAACCAATGTTCCCTCTAATTTTTTTCCTCTGTGTGCGGCAGTGTAGGGTCTCTGTGCGCTGCAGCCATGGCTATGTGCGCCAGGAACCAGACCGCGCGTGTGTGCAGCGCCAAATATCCCTCCAAACTTTTGCTTAAAAAACTGAAAGGACTGCATTTCCACACATATTAGTCAGTTATTTGGAGTGAGAAGGATAGCGGAGGGATAGAAGGGGAAGAAGGGTTTGCATTCATATAGCACCTGTTACCCCTGATGGGTGTTGAAGCGCTTTTCTGGCAAGTAGCACGCTACTCCGGAACCCATAAAGTATTAGTGTTGAAAATTAGTATAGTGAAATATGAAGAAATTCGAGTGGTGGATATGTTATTCAGTTATTTGGAAAGAGAAGGGTAGGTGGCGGGATAGAAGAGGGAAAGAGGTTTGTATTTATATAGCGCTTGCTACCCCTGATGGGGTTTTGAAGCGCTTTTTTGGCGAGTAGCACGCTACTCTGGAACCCATAAGGATTAATTTTGAATTAGTATAGTGAAATATGAAAGTAATTTGAGTGGTGGCTATGTTAGTCAGTTATTTGGATTGATCAATCTATTATATTTAATAACTGCTGGGTAGGGTACAGTGATGAGGTCTGTGCTGAAAATTCTGCTTCACAGAGCCGGCGCTGTGGCCAAGCAGTCTGTCCCTTCCCTTCTTTGTACGCTTTGGGGTTAGGCATTTATCTTGCATGGATGGAGTGTGTGCTTCTTGTTCACTTATTTATGGATCCTTTTTGGCTTTAGTAAGTGTGGCATGTAGATGGGGGCATCACTCACTTTCTGTAATAACATCCATCCCCGCCTTTGTTGCCCAGTTGTTGCAATAAGACCGCAATAGCAAACTGGCCATGAAGCCAGTCACTGCTGCAGCTGAACATATTATAGGCCTGATGCTTCCCCAATTACCGCACAATTCTTTGTTTTATTTTTTGAATTTTTATTTCAGGTTTTCACAATATTAGCCACTTCTGTCTGCAAAGACCATTTAGAACTTAGTTCTGGCTGTGAAGTGTCCAAGATGGGAGACAAGTTGACTTTTCTTAAAATGCCATGCATCACCAATCTAAGCCTTCCAACCAATATCCTGCCCTTATGTTTCACAATTCCATGACTTCATCCACCTTTAAGTTGCTGTATCTATCTGTGGTGTCCACCAGGCTCTGTGAAGCAGAATTTTTGCCCACCTTTAGAAACGGTGATGGCAGGGACAGCGTTGTGAATTTGTGCTCTATTCATGTAAAGCGATGCAAGATGCTGTGTTGAAATCTGCTGGCAGAGTATTCTATACAAACGGAACAATCTGGCGCCTTGTTTTATTCACAAAGGTTTAGTGTATCTATGCCTGCCTACTTGAATCTGCAAAGGGAGTGCCAGAAAGGTCCCCGCATTCGCCAAGCCATGAGTTATCACAACTACAACTTTTCCGATGTGTTAAATGAATGTGGACAAAACGCAGTTAATGTGTTTAAAAAAAAATAAAGAGAACCTAGCAACCTCACCTCCTCCCTTACTAAGCTGCAGTAGGGAAGCTGTCCTCCACAAAATGATAGCCTTTGGCTTGTTAGAGGAGTTTAGTTAATTGAAAACCTAATGGCTCGGTGTTGACTGTCCTCCGATCTGAACTGTTCGCAAAATGAATATCACTTTCCATAAGTTGTTAGCAATAGCATGAACAACTGTTCTCTACAATTGAATTATTGTTTTATGCTGGCAGCTTGAGGGGTGTTTGTCCTGTAAAGGAGGGTGTTTGTGGAAGACATTCCTGGGCCTTTCCACGCTGCCACAAAACTCCTTTACTAGATGAGGCACAACCGATGTTGAAATGAGTGAGTGACTTTTTTTTTTTTTACTGTTTATTTGTAAATAAAGCTTATGTCATTGGGTGAAACAAGTGTTTGGTATCCCTGTTTGCCTTACCATTAGTTGGATCAGACGTTCATTCTTTAGGACTAGATTTGGGGAATGTCCGTGCCACCAAATGTGGTTTCATGTAGATGTCCCACGTTTTTTTTTTTTTTTAATTAAGAGTAGCTGTGTATAGAATGTAGTATTCTTAGAACATATTGCTTTGTAGTGCCTTGGCCCATTTTCATAGGTCTAATACTTGTTTTGTTCTTAGCTCGGAATAAAGGTGGGTTACCCATATACTTATGCTGTGCAGCAGCCGCTCCTTAACTGAGCACTAATGCAGGCAGAGTGAAGTGCCTTCTAACTGAGCAGATCACACAGTGGGAGGGTGAGTGGGTGGTGATTGGGGACTCGTGCAGCTGATGGTAACTTTGGGATGTGGAGCAGCTGTACACCTAGAACCAAACCTGTTTTTTCACAGAATAACATTTTCTTCTAGCTGTGTACAGCACAGTTTAAACTTTCAGTCGAAAAGCTCTCGTTAGTATTTGTGGAGCTGGGGTCGAGACTGCTGGAGCGCCCACCTGGATGACGACGTCCAAAACTCCTGATCCAGGAACGTAAGAAGCCATGGGCCAGGGGCGGTTGGTCATGTGTGGGGCATGTTTACGAAAGGCTAAGGCAAGGCAAATGACCATGTGTATGACCGGGGTGTAAGTACCTTTTTTTCAGATTTGTTTTGATAGTAAAACCCACTCTTCTTTCACTGTAACCCCCTACCAGCAAGGGGAGTCTGTGCGCCTGAGAGCCACGAGGCCGAAGAGAAGGGGGACTCGCAGTGTGTATATACCAGTTTGCAACTTAGTATTTAAAAAAAAAAAAGCTTTCCTCGGGCGGCTGGTGGTGAAAATATGTTCATTACTAATGCAGAAAAATATAAAAGTAGGCTCAAAACCTTGCAAAGAGAAGTGTGATGCTGGGGCAGGCTTGGTCGATTAGAGTATATAATCTAGTATAGTGAGCAGCTCCAACCTTTAGAAAACAGGCTGGGTTGAAGGGGATGTAATAACCAGTTTCAGGAACTGCTGCAAACTTTAGGGAACTTAGGTTATCAATATAGATTCGTAATCGCTTTCCAGTGCCAGTGCTCCTGTTCTTTCACCTGTGCCATTTCACTCTCTGTAGCAACCATGTACTCTCTTTCTCAGTTTTTCTCTTTCTGAAACCCATGCTGCTGTTCTCTTTCGTGCCCATGATCTCTCTTTTGCCCATGCCCTGTCTGGGTCACCCGTACTCTGGCTTTCTCTCGAGACTTGTGCATTCTCATTTTTCTCATGGTGCTTGCATGCTCTTTCTGTGTCCGGGGCTTGCTTTCTCTGGCACTCGGACGTGCTGTCTCAGCCTGACTCTCTCGCTCTCTTTGTGAGTACTCACCCCCCCTTTCTGTTGCTAGTTTAGGTAGTCAGCCACGAGCTGATTAACTAGTACAAACATGGTGCATGTGGGTGAATTCTGCATGTCCATTTGTTCTGGGCCTCAGCTTACCCTGACATACACCCACATTTAACATTGCTTTACATTGTGAATTTTGTTGGGCGCTAAAATTAAACTACTTACGTACTCCCTTAGCCCAAGTGCAACTCCTCTCCCAAAAAACAGGGAGCCCCAAAAGAAAAGCAGAGTCTTAAACACGACGTGTGCTTTAGCACACGCTGTGTTTGAGAGACTGCTTTTCTTTTCTTAATTGTGCACAGCTGCGGGGCTGATTGTGACCCTTTGAGATAGTATTCTTGTGAACTGCAGCGCACACGGGCGCTGCAATTAACATGAATACTAACTCAAAAGCCCACAATCAGCCCCGCAGCTGTGCACAATTAAGAAAGAAAAGCAGAGTCTCAAACACAGCGTGTGCTAAAGCACACGTTGTGTTTGAGACACTGTTTTTCTTTTCTTAACAGGGCACAGCTGCGGGGCTGATTGTGGGCCTTTGAGTTAGTATTCATGTTAATTGCAGCGCACGGGCTGCAATTAACATGAATACTAACTCAAAGGCCCACAATCAGCCCCGCAGCTGTACCCTCCCAAAACCCTCAGCCACAGGAATTACCGTTTTCGCGCCGCTCGCGTTTTAAAAGCGGCGGCGCGAACGGTCTCGCGGGATGTGCGCGCCAAATACAGCACACTGCGCGCTTGTGGTGACTTCGGTGCGCGCGCGCCCACGCGCGCAGGTTATTGGGAACAGTGGTTACAACCCTATTGATATGATTCGTTGTCCCCCTCTTGGGGATGAACCCGTGCTGTCGGATTGATACCAACGGGGTTATTACTTCAGCGAGCCGGGTCGCTAGGATTTTGGCATAAATTTTGCCATCTGAATTCAAAAGCGAAATGGGACGGTATGAGCCAGGTTGTTCAGTGGGTTTATCCTTTTTTTTAAAAACAATAATGCTGGCCTCATCCCATGTTAGGGAGGCAGCTCCAACCTGGGCCTGCTGAAATGTGGCGAGTATATCAATTTTTAATACTCCGAAAAAAGTTTTATATACTTCCAATGGAAGTTTATCGGACCCTGCTGCCTTGCCCGAGGCTAAGCTGTTGATAGCTCTTTCCAACTCCTCAATAGTGATAGGGGCCTCTAGCAACTCTGCATCTTGCGTATCCAAGTTTTTACCATTGAGGTTCTGTAGCAGGGATTCCCCAGCCTGTGCATCATAGCCCTCCCCAGTATAGAGTGCCTCATAAAAAATCATGAAACACATTTAAAATCCCAACGTCAGTTTCTATAAGATTGCCCCTGGAATCTACCACTGAGCTGATCCTCTGAGCCGCCTCTTTGGATCTAAGTCTCTGTGCCAAACATCGCCCAGTTGCCTCCCCATATTCATAGTTTAGTTTCCTATTAATAGAGTGTTTCTTGGCTATCTCTTTACTCCAGTGGAGCTTTATTTTGGCCTTGCCCCGGGCTACTTCCGTTTGCAGAGCAGTAATCTCCTGACCCGCGAGTATGCCCTGCATAAGTTTTTCTTCTGCTACAGTAAGACCAGCATATAATTCCTGTAGCACTGCTCGCATTTGTTTTTGCTTATATAAACCGAAGCTAAGGGTCTCCCCCCTAAAACCCGCTTTAAAAGCATCCCATACATATCCAGTCCCTGCGGTATTCCGGTTTATGAGGAAAAACTGCTCAACCCATACCTTCATATGAGCCACGTAACTTTCGTCTAATAATAACTTCATATCAAAAGAGAATGATCGCGGTTTGATTCCGGTTCTGAGAATACTAAGGTTTAACACTAAGGGTCCATGGTCTGAGGAAACCCGTGGGTACACCTGTATTTTAGCTCCAGAAAGCAAAAGACCCGATAAAAAAAATAATCAAGTCTTACTAATTTCTGGTGCGGACATGAGTAGAAGGTATAGCCTGGATCCGCACCCCTTAGAGTAGCCCAGGCATCCACCAGTCCGTGATCATCCAACAAAGACTGCAGCGCCTTAAATACCCTCGGTTTCCTCCCTTTGTAGGGTTTGCTATCATCCTGTAGAGCATTATGCTCAAGGTGTATATTTAGGTCACCGCACACGATCAAAGGAGTGGGCCATAGTGCAAGTTCCACATTTAGCCCTTCAATTATTAGGGCCTCATCAAATATTCGAACCATATATAGAACATATAGTACACTTCTGACTGCTGATCCTACATTCCACAATGGCCCACCTCCCTTGTTTGTCTGCCAATGCTCTACCTGTCCCTTGTATATGATTCTTAGCCAGAATTGCTACTCCCCGTGTAGTGGTGGTTTGCTCGGTGCAGATTAATACTGTCAGGCCTAGTTCCGCCAATAGTTTTCTATTAACCCATGAAATATGAGTTTCCTGCATGCATACCAGGTCAGTCTGAAGCACCCGTAGCTCATTCGCGACCCGTTGCCTCTTATTATGATCATTCAAACCACTTACATTCAGGGAGCAAAACCGAATACCTCCAAGTATGCCACTATCTCCCATCTGTTTTCCCTGTATCTTTGTGCTTATAGACTGTGTGCTAGGGCCATTGAATTTCCTGTTTCTCTTCACAAAACCATCATGGATTATTTTTACTAATTTCCCCCCACCCTCCCAAACCCCTCCCTTCCCTCTACCCCCACACCCACCCCCCAAAGCCCACACAGGGCCTCGAGCGAGGCCCTACCCCTCCCCCACCCTTACCCAAACACGAGGCTGAGAGACTCAAGGTCTCCAAGATGGTTCAAGCTTCTGCCCCCCCCGGGTTGCTCAACCCCATCCTATATTATATCGTATAAACCACCCCCCAACCATATCTCCCATCAAGTAGAACAGAAAACGCTAAAAGGGAAGGAACAAGGAAAAGAAAAGAAAAAGAAAACATCCTATATATCCTGCCATCTATGACCTAGTCTTACATTAGTCTTACATTAGTCTTACTTTACAACCCTCCCTCCTTTTTCTCCCTGCTTATACAAAAATTTACAAAGATTGCAGGTATTCTTTAGCAGCCAATTCAGCAGTGAAGAATCGCACCTGCTCCTTATATATAACCTTCAGCTTAGCTGGGTTTAATAGATAAGCTTGTGCACCCTTGTCCTGAAACGGCGTAATAAGTTGTGGTAACTGCCATCTCTTTTCAACAGTTAGAGGACAATAATCTGGGCGCACAAAAAATTCTATCCCTTTTCCATTTTTTTTCCGATCAGGGCGAGCCAAGTCATAGACTGCTTCACGGGCCAAAAAATTATTTAATGCTATTAAAATTGCTCTAGGTCGAGAGGTGGCCTGCCCTGGTCTGGTGCGCTGTATAAAGGGAAATCTGTGTGCCCACTGGATCTCCCTACTCCAATCCCATTGAGTTAACCCCGGAAAGGCCTCCGAAAAAAGCTCAATAATGAACTTCCGAGCATCTTGCCCTTCGGCCCCCTCAGGGATGTCCAAGACCCGCAGGTTATTACGCCGTAGACGATTTTCCAAATCTGTGAGTTTCCAAAGGGTATCATCTTTCGCTGTACGCAGAGCTTCCGTTGTTGCCTTTTGTGTAGCTAGCTCATCCTCCAAATTTGAGATGCGTGTTTCAGCCTCGTTAAACCTTTCAACAAATTTGGAGCATGATTTAGCAATCCTTCTTACAGAGTTCTGCAATTTGCGACAAGCTCCCTGCGTGCGCTGACTTTCAATATGTGTCTCTTCCCTATGAGCCATTATACTTTTATATATAACAGCAAGTGAAATGTCCTCTGGTTTCTCCAGGGCCGATAAATTTGGTTGCGCCTCCTTAACCTCTCCATTTATCCCAGACTCGCCAAGAAAGGAATAATCCCATTGTAGGGGCTCTATATTTTCGGTGGTCTGGAATCCAGTGCGAGGCTCATCTCTCTTGCGCACAGTTTTAGGGCTGCTCTCAGGTGTGCCTGTTAAGTCAGTCCCAGGATCATTCAGCTGTGAGTTACTTAACCCCCTATGCCCACTGATGAAGGAACCAACTTTTTGCTTGGCCTGTATTTTTGCTTCACACTCATCCTCTGAAGTATCGGAGGGATCAGACAATGAAAAAAAATAGTCTCCTGAGTCAAATTCTTTAGCTGTATGCTGGTCGCATACATTGTCTTTATCATTAAGAACCTCTTGATTGCCAAGTGCATATTCCTGATCCTTCATTAGATTGGTCGACAGGTTTAAAGTTACGGCATTGCATGGAGATCTTATCAGTTCAGTAGCTTCGAGGGCCGGCTCAACAGTTTTAAGCATATCACCCAAAATGCCCCCATCATTCTCTTTCTCACCCACAGGGGTGTCACCATCTGAGCTGTCTTGGTTAGATGCACTATTTAGGGGTAGATTCTCTCCCCTTTTACCATTCTTGCCACTCTGAGCCTTCCCGGGGCTTGCCTGCACTGGAGGGGACTGTTTCCTTGGTTTACTTGTAAAGAACAAAGATGGAACTTTCTTCTTACCGCTACTCTCCACGCAGCAGCTGTCCTTCTTTGACGGGGCCGAATAGCCCTTCTTCTCTCCGTCCCGTAATCCTGTAATGCCTGAGGCTTCCATCATGTTTCGGGCTTTACCGCGTACGGTTTTAGGGGGCATTGTATCAAACCGCACCAGGCAACCAACTCCGGATCGCCACCCGCTTTCCATGCGTGACCTCCGTGACCCACAGACGCGCGTCTCTCCGGAAATCCGCCACAACAGCTCCAGCCGCCGTAGGAGAGACACCCGGGACAGTACCGCCGCAGACCAAACACTTGAAAGCATACCCGTGAGTGTTTTTCAATTCTTTGTCATGCCGCCAACACAAAAACACATTCAGGTTGCTTACTCCAAGATGCAAGAGGAGACCGATTGATCATGCCGCCGTTTGTGTTCACTCAACTCATAGCAGGATAATAGGACCTATGGGGCAGAGCAAACTCCGGGAGCTCGAGCTCACACGGCTGTACTCACAGCCGCCATCTTGCCTCACCCACTCTGAAGTCCACAATTCTTATGGTCATATGAAAGAAGCATTGATGTCCAGGTATGGGTTGACTCCTGAACTGTATAGGCAGAGGTTCAGGAATTGCAAAAAGTTGGAGGGCAGTACCTGGGTAGAATATGTGACTTTTTTTTGCAGAGCATTGGATGGTTGGGTGAAGGGTAGCAAAGTGAATGATTTTGAAGCGCTCTTTGATTTGATTGCATGGTAGCACTTGTCAGGAAATTGTCTTCCAGAGCTACGCCAGCACCTTATTGATAGTAGGCTGACTAACCCTAGGAAGCTTGCTGAGGAGGCGGACCGCTGGGTGAGCACCCGGGTTCACAAGGGTCACGTGGGAGACTCTGCCAAAGGTGGGTAGGGTCCCCAGCAGAGGATTCGGGGGGACAAGGGTAAACAGAGGGAGTTCCAGAAAGGGCCCCAAAGTAATCCCCAAGGGAACCAAGGGAAGGGTTCCCAGCCTCCCCCTGAAAAGAAGACAGGGGCCCGACAGATAAGCCTGTTCACAGGGGGCCCAAGACTTGCTTTAAGTGTGGTCAAGTGGGCCACTGCTCCTGGGACACTAGATGTCCCTTGTATGGAAAATCAGCACCCACTGGTGCACCACCCCGGCAGGTAGCTAGTGTATCCCTGGGGGAGGAGATGGGTGCCCAAGGTGGGTGGGGTCCCGTAGCAATGTCCTTGGTCTCTTTAGGAGACAGTGAGATGGTCCCCAGGGCCCAACTGCCTGATAACACAAAGAAATACAGGCAGTGGGTGACCATCAATGGCCAAAGGGTGGAGGCACTGAGAGACACCGGAGCCAGTGTGACAGCTGTCAGTTGTCGGCTGGTGTCTGAAGAGCAGGTGATCCCCAATGCATTCTGCCCAGTAGTTGCCGCTGACAACTCAGAGAGCCACTGCAGAGTGGCTCAGGTTCCCTTTTAGTGGGGGAGGGGTCTCAGGTACCTTTCAAGTAGCTGTGAGGCCAGCCATGCCTGTAGACTGTCTGTTGGGCAACGATTTGGAGAGTTCACCTTGGGCAGAGGTGGAGAGAAGGTCTCATCTAGAGATGTTGGGTCTGCCTGAGTGGGCGTGCGCGACCACTCGGTCTATGGCAGCCAGTAGAGGTGCTCAAGAGGACCTGGAGCCTGAGAGGGTGGCCCAGGTGCCTGCCTTGAAGAGAAGAGGCAGGGGGCGCGGGAAACCGGCCCCCGTAGTTCCCACGGTCCAGGAGGAAGCAGAACCTGAGGGGGATGCTCTGGAACCTACAGGGGAGCAAGTGGCCGAACTGGGGGACCTTCCTGAGCTGACCCATTGGCACAAAGAAGGAGGACCCTCCAGGGAGGAGTTCTGTGAGGAGCAGAACAAGTGCCCTTCTCTTGTGGGTTTGCGGCAACAGGCCACAAACCAGGCAGCAGGTGATCAGTCTGGATCACATTGGATCTACTGGGAGAATGGTCTCCTGTATAGCGAGCCTAAGGTTGCTGAGCCTGGGTCAGCCCGTGTGCTGGTGGTACCCCAGCGCTTCAGAGCCTTCCTACTGGGTTTGGCTCATGATGTGCCTTTAGCAGGACATCTGGGGCAGGGAAAGACCTTTGAAAGGCTTGTCACCCACTTATATTGACCCCAGATGCGCAAGAGTTCAGACTCTCATTGCAGGACATGTCAGACTTGCCAGGCAAGTGGAAAAAGTGGGAGGAAGCACAAGGCTCCCCTCCAGCCATTCCCTGTGGTCAGCACCCCCTTTGAACGGGTGGGTATTGACATTGTGGGGCCACTGGACCCCAAGACAGCCATGGGCAACAGGTTCATCCTGGTCTTGGTGTACCATGCCCCCCGGTACCCGGAAGCCATCCCTCTTCGGACAGTGACGGCCCCCGTGGTGGGACGTGCACTGATGGGGATTTTCTCCCGTGTGGGGTTCCCCAAGGAGGTGGTGAGTGACCGTGGTACAAACTTCATATCCAAGTATATGAAGTCCCTGTGGCAGGAGTGCGGTGTTACCTATAAGTTCACCACTCCTTACCACCCCCAAGGAAATGGGCTGGTTGAGAGATTCAACCGGACCCTGAAGGGCATGATTATGGGTCTGGAAGAACCCATGAGGCGTAAGTGGGATGTCCTCTTGCCATGCCTTCTCTTTGCTTACCGTGAGGTGCCACAGAAGTCCTTAGGGTTTAGTCCCTTTGAACTGCTCTATGGTCACCCGGTAAGAGGACCTCTGAGTTTGGTGAAAGAAGGCTGGGAGAAAGCTCCCAGTAAGCCTCCCCAGGATGTATTTAGCTACATGCTGGCCTTTAGAAACCAAACTAGGCGATTCAGACAACTCGCTGAGGCAAATCTGGAAGCCAGCCAGGAGGAGATGAAACGATGGTATGATCAGAATGCCACTCTGATCGAGTTTCAGCCTGGACAGAAAGTGTGGGTCATGGCCCCCGTGGAGCCTTGCGCACTCCAGGATAAGTGGACCGGACCATTTGAGGTGGTGGAGCGCAAGAGTGAGGTCACCTACCTGGTGGACTTGCGATCTCCCAGGAACCCTTTGCGGGTCCTACATGTCAACCGCCTAAAGCCCCATTTTGAGAGGTCCGAAGTGGGCATGCTCCTAGCAACAGATGATGGAATGGAAGAGGAGACAGAACCTCTTCCTGACCTCCTGTCTGCAACAGAGCAAGATGGGTCAGTGGAGGGTGTGAACCTCTCTAACTCCCTGACACCTGAGCAGCAGGAAGACTGTCGCCAACTGTTGGGACAGTTTCCTGACCTGTTTTCCCTGACTCCTAGTGTCACTGATTGGTACGTCCATGATGTGGACACTGGGGACAGTCCTCCTGTCAAGCACAAGGCTTACAGAGTGACTGACAGGGTGAGAGCTTGCATCAAGGAGGAGGTCTCCAAGATGTTTGCATTGGGGGTGATTGAGTCCTCTCACAGCCCTTGGGCCAGCCGAGTGGTCTTGGTCCAAAAGGCTGCCGCGCCTGGTGCCACGCCCGAACTCCGATTCTGTGTGGACTACCGAGGACTCAATTGAGTCACCAGGACTGACGCACACCCCATCCCCAGAGCTGATGAGCTCATTGATCGGTTAGGGGCTGCCCGGTACCTCAGCACGTTTGACTTAACGTCTGGGTACTGGCAGATCGCCTTGACTGATCGGGCCAAAGAGAGGTCAGCATTCTCCATACCAGATGGGCACTACCAATTCCGGGTTATGCCCTTTGGGATGAAGAATGCCCCTGCCACCTTTCAGAGGTTGGTCAACCAGGTGTTGGTTGGACTGGAAGATTTCAGTGCCGCCTACCTGGATGACATCGCAGTGTTCAGCGCCAGTTGGGAAGAACATCTGCGCCACCTCTAGGAAGTGTTGATGGCGCTGCGGAGGGCAGGCCTCACGATCAAGGCGAGTAAATGCCAGATCGGGCAGGGTTCCGTGGTGTACTTGGGACACCAGGTTGGGAGCGGCAAGGTGGTGCCCCTACAGCCCAAGATTGATACCATTCTGGCTTGGGAGCCCCCCAAGACCCAGACAGAGGTGAGAGCCTTTTTAGGACTCACCGGGTATTACAGGAGATTTGTCAAGGGGTATGGCAGCACCCTTGACATAGCTGACTTCCAGGAAGCAGCCCAAGAGAGTGATTTGGACTGACACCTGTCAGAGAGCTTTTGACGCCTTGAAGACTGCCATGTGCACGGCCCCCGTGCTTCAGGCGCCCAACTTCTCAAAAGAATTCGTTGTTCAAACGGATGCTTCAGAGCATGGTGTAGGGGCTGTTCTGGCACAGTTAAATGAGGAGGGCCGAGACCAACCTGTAGCCTTCATCAGTAGGAGGTTACTTCCACGGGAACAGAGGTGGAGTGCGATTGAGCGTGAGGCATTTGCTGTGGTCTGGGCGCTGAAGAAGTTGAGACCATACCTGTTTGGGACTCACTTCCGGGTTCAGACAGACCACAGGCCCCTCAGATGGTTGATGCAGATGAGGGGTGAGAATCCAAAGCTGTTGAGGTGGTCCATTTCCCTACAGGGGATGGACTTCACGGTGGAACACCGCCCTGGTACAGAACACGCCAATGCAGATGGTCTGTCCAGATTCTTCCGCCTTAGTGATGAGAACTCCCTAGAGGTAGGATAGTTCTCCCCACATTTCAGCTGGAGGGGACACATGTTAGACCTGGCATCCTTGGCGTGGGTCTCCCTTCCATTTTTCACTATGCCTCCACTGTTGTTGATATGTTTTTGCTGGTCTAGATGCTTTGGGCACTTTGCCACTGCTATTCAGTGCCAAAGTGCAAGTGCTCCCTATGGTAAATTGATGTATGGATTAGTGACTCCATGTTTGGCCTATTTGATTCACTGTCAGACCCTAGTACAGTGCACTGTTTGTGCCCAGGGCCTGTGAATCAAATGCTGCTGGTGGGCTTGCAGCACTGGTTGTGCCACCCACAGGAGCAGCTTGTAAAGTGTGTCTCAGGCCTGCCATTGCAGAGCCTGTGTGCAGTCTGGTACTGCCATGTCGACTTGGTAAGTGCACCCACTTACCAGTCCCCAAACCTTCCCTTTCCTGCATATTAGTCACCCCTAAGGTAGGCCCTAGGGCAGGGTGCATTGTATGTGTAAGGTAGGACATGCCCTGGTGTGTGTGGCATGTCCTGATAGTGAATTACAGCCAATTTCGTTTTTCACTATTGCAAGGCTACCTGTTCCCATAGGCCGGAATGGGCAGTTTGATTATAACATCTTATAATCCTAACTGACCCAGGGAACATGGTAGAAAAACGAATTTAGTATGCCTGAACTCAGAATGATAAAATATATCTTTTAGTGAAGTTGGTTTTAACATTCTGTGTTTGAAAATACCACTTTTAGAAAGTAGGTATTTTCTTGCCTAACCATCCAGCCTGCCTCTGCTAGCTTGTGCACCAACCGACCAGACACCTACGATCCGCCTCCCTCTTCCTCACAGACACCCCACGGATCTGCCAAGGCAACAGCGGAGGACGCTCTTTCTCACACCTGGTGGCCAAAGCTTGGAACAACCTTCCCCTGCACCTCAGGACTGCCTCATCGCTCTGGTAATTGAGGAAAGGACTCAAGACCTGGCTGTTCGAATGATCAGATCACCAAGAAGCAATTAGCAACTCCAGTGCCTTGAGACCCTCCCGGGTGATTTGCCGCACTTTATAAATCCTTGATTGATTTTTTGAGAGGTAAAATGAGGATCATCCAGGTTTCCTCTATCTTCATATGGCAATCTTTTGTGATGAACTGTACACTTGGAGACTACAACGTGTAATAAAAAGTGCATAATTACTTTTACAAGTGAATGGTGGAAGTGATCCAAGAAATCCATCTTGTTCTCATAAGGTAAAGCTGACATCTAAAAGATAAAGTTCAACCAGAGATGCAAAACTTAGTAGTTTAATATTAATCATATATGACGGTACACATAGAAATGTATCACTGTTAAAATACATGAACCTTGTAAGGAGTGTCAACCAGTGCTTAATTTGAGCTGGTGGTTGCGTATTGGGCCCACTGGCACTCATTATTGAGGAGCAGCACTTATTTTCCCTCAGCAAACTTTGGTCCCGAGCAAGAGAGGGAAAAACACAAAAGGGGAGGAAGAGATACAGAGAAAAACAGAGACAAAGAGAAAGCAGGGATGAAAAAGAACCTGCAAGACTGTGATAAAAAGGCATCTAGTGTCTGGTGGTGTATGAAAGAGGCATGAGGTGGAATCCAGACTATGAGACCTTGGTATTCAACACCCCAACCTTGGATAGTGCTTGAAGCACACTTCTCAGCAAAACTTTGAGCCCCACCTCTTATAGTTTTACAAATTAAGCACTGGTTTTCACAATTAACAGCACACATGTAATGTTTAGTATATCTGTAAATTTAATGTGAAAGGAATGTGAATATTCATTTCAACCATCAAGGAGAGAGTTTTTGGGGGAGTCATGCAACCCCCTCTCTATGCTGTTTTGCATATTAACAATGAATAGAGTTATACCTATGAACATTTCTGTTTAACCCGTTGACCGCGGCGCGAATTCCGCCGCGGTGCGGGTGATTTATTGAGTGGGCGGGGTTCGGACGGCCCCCGGCCGTCCTCCGCACACGCCCACTGTGATGTCGGACGGCCGGGGGCCGTCCGACGCACCCAACGGGTTAAAGGCCGCATGGCCCCAAACCATCACTTAGTCTGCTCCTCTCTTGAGCATAAAAAGTATGCTTAGGCGGGCTCCTAAATTAGAACAATTTGTAAGAGCTCTTTTTCTTATATTTGTAGATGAAATGCTCACCCAATTTCAATCTGTTATTGAAAAAAGGTATTGAAAAAAGGTATGGGATTCTAACACGCTAACATTTACTACATGGTAGGTGTTACACCTGGCATCCTTGGCGTGGGTCTCCCTTCCATTTTTTCCCTATGCCTCCACTGTTGTTGATATGTTTTTGCTGGTCTAGATGCTTTGGGCACTTTGCCACTGCTATTCAGTGCCAAAGTGCAAGTGCTCCCTATGGTAAATTGATGTATGGATTAGTGACTCCATGTTTGGCCTATTTGATTCACTGTCAGACCCTAGTACAGTGCACTGTTTGTGCCCAGGGCCTGTGAATCAAATGCTGCTGGTGGGCTTGCAGCACTGGTTGTGCCACCCTCAGGAGCAGCTTGTAAAATGTGTCTCAGGCCTGCCATTGCAGAGCCTGTGTGCAGTCTGTTACTGCCATGTCGACTTGGTAAGTGCACCCACTTACCAGTCCCCAAACCTTCCCTTTCCTGCATATTAGTCACCCCTAAGGTAGACCCTAGGGCAGGGTGCATTGTATGTGTAAGGTAGGACATGCCCTGGTGTGTGTGGCATGTCCTGATAGTGAATTACAGCCAATTTCGTTTTTCACTATTGCAAGGCTACCTGTTCCCATTGGCCAGAATGGGTAGTTTGATTATAACATCTTATAATCCTAACTGACCCAGGGAACATGGTAGAAAAACGAATTTAGTATGCCTGAACTCAGAATGATAAAATATATCTTTTAGTGAAGTTGGTTTTAACATTCTGTGTTTGAAAATACCACTTTTAGAAAGTAGGTATTTTCTTGCCTAACCATCCAGCCTGCCTCTGCTAGCTTGTGTATTGTATGTCTGGGTTTGTGAGTGACAGGGGCTGGGGGACTCCAGGAGACAGGGTGAGTCAGCACAGGGCTGAATAGACCTATCTGCATGTAGAGTGGTTGGAGGAGTAGCACCTGGGCCTGACTAGGGCTGTGCCTGCCTTCCACAATGCTGGCTCCACCTCCTGTGGTGCGTCTGATGTCCCTGGCCCACATTGACAAAGGAAGAAGGTGTGCACTGGCAGAATGCACCCGGAACTGGTTTGGACTAGGTACAGGACCCTCTGCCTTCAGAGGACAAAGGATTTGCTAGTATAAATATTGGGGCCCAGACCCCAAGACTTTAGATCACTTCTGGAAAACAAGAATTACCTTTGCTGAGGAGAGGAACCAGAGAAACTGAAGGAGGAGACTATCCCTATGCTGTGTGCTGTTTGAGGGATTGGCCTGCAGTGGTTGCCTGATTGCCAAAGAAAGGAGAAAGGAACTTTGTGCTTACTTTCATCATCTTGCAGAAAATCTCCAAGGGCTTGAAGATTGAGCTTGCCTCCTGCTGAAGTCTCAGGGATACAAGACTTCACCAACCAGCTCCCCTGAATTCCCTTGCTGGAAATTTGAAGTGCCTACTGTTGTGTTGGGCCTTCTGAGAGACTGCGTGTCGCTGGGAGCTGGAAGCGCGACTCACGAAGAAGAAGCGTGTCGCCGCCGCAGCAGTTGTCATTGCATCGCCGAGAAAGCATGCTGCCGCTCCCGCTGTCGCCATCGCATCGCATCACCGAAGCACCTCGCATCACCGGAGAAGAGTGTCGCCGTCGCAGCAGACGCCGTCGCATCATCGGAGAAGCGTGTCACAGGTCCTGTCGCAGCTCCAAAGATTCACTGAGTCGCCGCACGGTCGTCGGGAGTGCACGCATCGCCCCTTCGTTGTCGCATCGAGAAGAAGACACCATTTTGTTTCATTGCACCGGGTCGTCATCGCATCGAGGCGCTGCTGGTCGCATCGCCATAGAAGCGCAGTAAGAAACCGACGCATCACCTCCCCACGCGGTGAAGAACCGACGCATCACCTCCTCTCCGGTAAGGAACCGACGCATCACCATCCCCTACGCAGCAGTAGGAAACCGACGCATCACCTCCCCCGGAGCAAGGAACCAACGCATCACTGTTCTTGCGTGTAAGGAACCGACGCATCACCTTCTCTGCAACTCTTTTGTTTGTATCGCGTTACGCATCCAAAGGTACATTGAACGTAGAGTGTCGCATTTATCACCTGCATTTGAACTGAACTATTTTCTACCATTGACAGTCATTTTCATAGTGCATTGTGGATTTTTGTCGTTTTGGGTCTTGGGTTAAGTCTATATAAAGAGTACTTATTTTTATATACAACTTGTGTGGTGTCCATCTGTAGTGTTGTCACTGTATTACTGTATGTGTTCACAAATGCTTTACACACTGCCTCTGAGATAAGCCTGCCTGCTCGTGCCAAGCTACCAAGGGGGTGAGCAGGGGTTATTTTAGTAGTATATTCCCCTTACTCTGACTAGAAGCAAGGGTCCCTATTTGGACAAAGGTACCTACCTCTGCCAACTAGAGACCCCCAGTTCTAACAGTAGGCGTCAAATATTTTTAATGTTGTCACCTATAGTAAGATTGTTATTTTTTTTGTGTCTCAATTCTTTATTGGTGTTTTCAACACTTACCAAACGTGCAATACATCCAAAAATGTGCTGAAACTGCAAATCATCAATACCACATAGACATTAATATTGAAAAAGGAAAAAAAATAATACATTTCTCCATTAGATCGAGGGGACAGGTAAAGATAGGGGGGCAAATGAAGGAAAACAGGATAATAAGGGGTATAGGGGCGGGGTGAGAAACAGGTATAGCTGGTTCCTCCCTGCCGACCCACAGTAAGTCGTCTCCCATTCCAAATGGCCCCAAGGGTCTGAAACAGTAGAAAAATCGGAGATGGACAGTGCCTTTGTGTCTAATTATGTATGTGGGAATTCCAGAGGTAGGACATCAAGCTCACCAGGTGCGATACGCCCCTTATTGGCTGGATTGGAGAGAGTAACTGGTATCTCAATTCCATATCACCATGATAAGTCTATCTGTTGGATATGTCATTTAACCTCCGAGGGAGGTGCAGTAACTGAAAGGTTAAATAATAGCATTCCAGATCTCGTGCAGTCAGGTCGCCGCTCTCCTAGGGCAACTTCAGCATGCTCAGGTACACCCTTAGACGAACGCCTGCCCAAATCAGCGAGGTAACAAGCCATTCAATTCTCAAAAGAACTTCATGGGTGACGAGCAGAAGAATGCCTGAAAAATGTAAAGACAACGCTGCAGCACCACCAGTTTTATTAGCACCACTCTAACCAGCATCGAGAGGGGCATCATTGAATACATTTTTTATAGTTTCTCATATGGCTGAGAAATCTTTCCTCCAAATCAGTCACTTGTATTTACAGGTGTCGTGTGCCATAAGCCCAGATACCTGAGGTCACTCGTACACCATTGTAGTCCAACCAGAGGAAGTGTCCCTGGGCCGCCTCCTGCTAATGCCTATGGGTGAACAAATGGGTTTCATTCCAATTCGTATGGAGTCTCGACTCGAGAGTGCTCAAAATTCTTCCAGGACCTCTAACATGTGCTGGTTCCCTAAGATAGCACTAGTGCATCATTGGCATAACATGACC
Source organism: Calotriton arnoldi (assembly GCA_963921515.1). Classification (NCBI taxonomy): domain Eukaryota; kingdom Metazoa; phylum Chordata; class Amphibia; order Caudata; family Salamandridae; genus Calotriton; species Calotriton arnoldi. The sequence continues at coordinate 1,077,777 of CAWUFW010005505.1, read as the reverse complement.
ATTGTTTCAGCAGTTGATGTTCCCCAGTGTATCATGCTAGATCTCAACATGCCATCGATGAGCAAGGCAAACCACAGTGGTGACAAGCCCTGGCGGGTACCACGTCCCTCCCAGCACTCATATTACCAATGTCACTTTACCTGTTTTGACTCCTCCCTGTGGTTTGGAATACAGCAGTTTGATCTAGCTTAGCATATAGGGGCGAAAAGTATATCACTCTAGGGTCTGGAACATGAACTCCCAGCCCACCAAATCCAAGGGTTTTTCAATGTCGATTAAGGCTATTGAGTAGTTCACACCAGCCAGCGGGGATAATATATTGTGTTCTGCCTTGGAACAAATTCAGACTGATCTAGATGAATCAGAGTTGTGAAGACTGTTAACAGTCTTTTAGCACGCGCGGGCCGAATATCTTTCTGTCGACCATTATAATGGAAAGCGACCAATAGAACACACACTGGTCTGGGTCCTTACCAGGTTTAGGTACCATTATGATTAGTGCCTCCTTCATTGATTCTGGAAGGCAGCCCTTGTCTAAGGACTCCTTCCACAGCTCCAACAATTTTTTCATAAGGGTACCATTGTGCGCCTAATATAGTTCAATAGAGAAAGTGTCTATTCCGGGGCTCTTCCCCCTTTTAATTTAGCTTAGAGAGGTCAACAGATCATCCCGAGTCTTGGGGACATCGAGTATCCCCCACTGCTCCTGGGTAAACCTCGGCAGATCCGCCTCACCCAAAAACGTATTCTAGCAACTTTGGGTCAGCAGCTCCATGTGGTGAGTAAAGTGTTTCCAGATAATCTTTAAAAACGGTGTCAATTGTCTGCTGTGAGGTTTGTAATACTTCATTGCTATTTTTTATACCCAGGATAAGGTTCCTTGGGGCTTCCTTCCTTAGGGGCAAGGCTAACATGCACATCGTCCTGTCACCTTCCCATTTGAATTTCTGCTTAAAGAAGCAATATGAGAACTTGTGTAGGAACCCGTAGAGTTTTCGTGTAATACATCGTGGGTCAGAGCAGAGTTCAGGGCTATGAACCTTCTCTTGGTCAAGTTTACCTATTTTGTACTCACCTTCAAGTATGTCAGCTTTCAGTTTTATGCTGACGCCAAACATCTTCCCTATACACATTTCCTACATGTATAATTTACATGGCCTCCCATTCCACTGCTCTAGGTGACGTTGTGCCCCAGTTGTTTTGGAAGTAATCCCTCAGGCAGACCCTAGTTCACCACTAAAGCCTACACCTATGAGTGCCTCTGCTCCTAATTCCCATGTAGGGATCTGAGGCCTATATCTAATTCAGGTGTATAAGAAGAAGTGAGACGAGCTATCAAACGTGACGGTAACTGGTATTTCGAGTCTGTACATCCGCCGATAGGCTGCACTAACAAATATGTGGTCAATTGTGCTGTAGGTGTCATGCGGCACTGGGGAAAAAGAGACGGTCTGGTCTAGGGTGGGGTGGTGGGCTCTCCACAGATCGAAGAGCTCTATCTTGTCTATGGTTTCATCTAGCTGCCTCAGGAGCAGTGTCAATAGTCTAGTGTGTCAAGGGGCCCAAGGGAGGAAAGACTCGATCATGAGCATGCCATCTTCCGTCATGGTTATTCTTGTTTCCTCCAGGTTTTCATTATCGATGTAGCTGTGGTTCGTTGCGCCATTTTTCCGCTGCGTCACATTGGTTCTCACTCAGATGCCTCTCACAGTAGATGCCTTTGTGTGTCTCGGCTTTCGCCACGTGGCTATCCAGTCAGAAGCCATTTCAGGCAACATGGAGAAATTTGATTTTCTTTAATAATTTTTTACTTCGCTCGGAAGAGTAGCATCTACTTCAACCCTGCCTCCTGGATTCTGCGCTTCACACCGTAAAAGGACTTCCTCTGGCACTGCACGAGGCGACTTCGTTTTAAATGTAACTCCTAAGGGAGTGCGATGACGCCATATGGAAATTCAGTCTACATATGAAATTGCTGATAGTAGGTCAAACAGAGCCCTACTAATAATCCACCATTCTGAGGCTGAAATCACAATTACTGGGTTAATACCACGAGATGACAGCACCTTTTCTAATTATATAGAAATTTCTACCTATTTAGACACTGAAACGTACTCTGGTAGTGGACTCTACTAGTGGTCTAGAATGTATCATACATTTTAAAACCTCACACTTTGATGGCCCCATTCAACCCCATAACAGGCCTTGGCCAATAGAGCTAGGTTAATTGTGTGTAGGTTTAGAGGGCCCAAAAAGTAAATTCTTTTTTAATGATAATTTATTTTACGTAAACGCAATGTACAATGTTATCTGAACAGAACTGATGGATTAAGCCATTCTAGACTTGCCCACACTAATGTAAATACTATAAAATTATTCTATACAAATAAATGGATACAGTACGATAGACAATAGGGAAACCAATAAAAAGGCATCCAGTCATCAGATTTGTGATCCTATAAATCTTTGACCACTATTCTTACCACCTCATATTGCCCTACATTCTTCCTTTTCTGGTCTGCATTTGCTTAGGTTTGGACAGCAGCACCAAACCTGCTGGACAGTTTTCTGTTGAAATCATCCTTGCTTCCTCCACTTGGACAATCTGCCTCTTTGCTCCCCTCAAAGCACAATGAAGTCATTGTCTCTGTCCATGTCCAGGGTCAGGTTATCAGGAGTATATTTTATTAATGCAATAAACAGAGAATATGTAATTCATTTTTTATTTCTGATAGCGCAGTTAAGCCATTATGTGATATATGAAAAATGCCTAGGTCTGCCAAATCAATGGTGTGTGATAATGGTAGTAATGTTACCAGTGAATCAGTAGCACGAGGTGACTAGTTCCTGTGTCCTCCTATGGTGTGTGTGATTCTAACTCTACCAGGCGTAAATTGTCTTTTATTAAGAAGAGAAGAGTGCAGTACCTATGATATTGCAGCCTCTGGTACTAAATAAAATACCCTGGTCTGCTCCCAATGCTTTGATTATTGTACACAACCACTGCGGTCAAAGTTAAGTTGGGTAATTCTGTGGCCTTTTAAATGCAGACTGAAACCACTATAGGGCTCAAGGAGGGCTGCACGCTTTCACCCCTGCAAATTGTGCCTGGGAGGGAAACTGTAGGGGAGTGTGTTAAATTCCCCCCTACTCACAATTTCAATCCATGAGAAAACTCCGGTTTGCACAGGATCAGACTCTCCCCCATCTTACTCCGGAACTAATTATCATTTCATTGGTTGAGGACTCGTTCACTTACAGAATCCAAGGCCTTGCCTAGTTTCAACTCTCAATGCATTGGTTACAATTGGCATTGCATACGCAAGCGCCGATCTATTTGTTGTTGGGGTTTATTTGTTTCAAGGTGCTGATGGATCTATACTAGAGACATTTTTAGGATACAAATGGTGTCTGGAAGATGAGCATCCCTTGGGGGCCCCATTGACGCAACAGAATAAAGGTTTATGAGTTTTTTAATCCGAGCAAAGCGACAGACTAAAAAGATTCAAGGTAGAAGAAAATATGGACGAACTATCGTGAGTGTATTGACTGTCCTCTTCCAAAAGAGATCGTCGGAATATATTGGAAGTACACTATCGTATGGGCTTTTCTGGGTTTTTAATATGTTTTATTAGTTTTAAATTTTAACAGGTATTCATTATTGCATACCAATAGAAACATGTCCCAGCACTGGAGAAAGACCCCGCAGACTGTAAAAATCATCATAAAATAGAAGGCCTGATTTAGACTTCAGAGTACATTATTTACTCCGAATTTTGAGATGTCCGCTGGCGCAGCGGACATCCCTTAAGATTGGCAGGAACCACTGTGTTCCTCTCAATGTATTAAAACATGATGATACTATCTGTCAAACTTTTTAACGTGTTTTTGTATTTTCAAAAACAAAATCCCAAAGTGGGAAATACAAAAATAATGCACCCCCACACACCATAGGAGCTGTCTCTCATGGTGTGTGTTTCATTTTGAAGTTTTCACTGCCCCTTACCTCTAGGTTTTACCCAGTGATGAATAACAGTGAAAACTGGCCATTCAACAACAACTCTAAATTGTGGAGCAGTCGAATGGCCAAACCTGTGACGCACTTACTCTGTCAGGCCATCGGATGAGTATATCAGTGACAGAGAAGGAGTAGTCTCCATTGCTGACATACTTAAGGTTCACCGGTCTGTAAATCAGGCGGGCAGACCTTCAGTGTGGTGGAGAGGGTACTCTTTCGCAGTTGCGATGGAGTTCCCTCTCCGCTAAACTCTAAATCCACCCTCTAAATCCACCCCTTAATTATAACCAGTTTATCTGAATTAGTGTCCCCAATTCAAGGTGACTCATCATCAGACTTTGAAGTCAGTTTCAGCAGTATTAGATACCAATCAGACAGTTCGACAGCCCTCTCTTTTTTAAAACTGGGGGTGGGGTCTTCCACTTGAACCCATTTGTGCAATTTCAATCACCAAATGGAGATCAGTGGAATGTGAGGGAACTTCCAACAGACGGCAATTGATTTCTTAACAGTTACAAAACCAAGGTTTATAAAACAGCTAACTGCCATGCCAGCCTTGGATCTTGGCATTCCAGCAAAATTTCCATGAAGTATACTTTGCCTTCTCATCCACTCTATGTTATGTTAATTTAATTTAATATAGCGCACAAGTAGCCCGGAGGGATATCTTGGCATTGTGGACAGACTCAGGCAGAAATAGAGCACTAAATTTAAACAAAACTGTCTTAAGCAGTTCCGGAATTTGATATGGTCAGTACAAGTGCATATGTGATAAGTTAAGTTATTCCAATAGAAAGGGGCCAGGTAAGAGAAAGCCATGCATCCGCATTTTGTCAGTTGGATACGGGGGATGGTGAGTAAAGCTTTGTCCCTAGATCGCGAATTCCTGACTGGGCAGTAGTATTTGAGCTTCTGATCTAAGTAACTGGGACCTTTCCTCATTAAGGATTTGTGCGTGAGGTAACAGATTTTAAAGATTATTCTTTTCCTGACTGGTAGACAGTGTAAGGCTCTCAGCAGAGGTGCAGAAGCAGAGCCAGAAGGGAGGTTATAAACGAGTCGTGCTGCCGTGTTTCGCACTACTTGCAATTTGGACATTAACACCTCATTTGCTGAAGCAAGTAGTGCATTTCCATAATCTAGTCTGCTAATAATTAGTGCCTGGACTAGAGTTTCCCTATCAGAGAGAGAAAGAAAATGAAATGCTTTACTCAGCAGGCACGTCGTATTGAATGAGGTACCAGTAGTGGATATAACATGTTCTTTTATGGATAAGCATTGATTCATTTTGATACACCAAGATTCTTGACTACCTGCCTGGGAGTAGGACCTGTACCTAATTCTGGAGGCCACCATTCAGAGGACCAGAGCTGTAGGGCCTTGCCAAACAGCATAATCTCTGTTGAGTCAGTGTTTAACTGTAAGCAGTTTGTTATGACCCGTTTTGCGATCGATTTCATACCTTTGGAAAAACGGTCTTTAAGGTTTTCCAGGTCTTTATCAAAGGAGATGACAAGCTGAGTGTCGTCTGCATAAAACAGTATTTCAAATCTAAAGGATTTATCGATCTTGGCAGGGGGGGCACATATATGTTAAACAGAGTGGGGATTGAACATGAGCCCTGCCGGACCACCTTGTCAATCAGCATGGTGCGAGACTTAAATGCGTCAAGAGAGATGGTTTGCGTTCTACTTTCAAAGAAGTCTCGGAACCACAGATGCCTCTGTCATGCAGCCTATGAAACAGCCTGGAGTGGGACTCAGTGTCAAAAGCTGCGGACAGGCCCTGCAGCACTAGCATAGATGGAGTGTCTGCATCAAGAGAGAGTCTTATAGAGTCAGTGATCGCAACCAAGTCAGTCTCTGTGTTATGGGATGATCTAAATCCTGATTGTGAAGGTTCCGGGATGTTCTTCTCCTCACGACAGGTTGAAAGTTGTTTGTTTATTAAGCCTTCCAGCAGCTTGCTTTTAGGGTCAACATTGGCCTTCTTCTGTATAAGTGAGACCTGTGCTGATTTCCAGGCCAGAGGGATTTCCCCAGTATCTACTGATAGATTAAACAGTGATCTGATTGCAGGAGCAATCTGGTTAGAGAGTTGCACCGTAATCCTTGGAGGGCATGGATACAAGGAAAAACCAGATTTGGCTTTTCTAGTGCCATCTGTATCTGATTGAGTGAGAAAAATACAAACTTTTCCAGGCTGGAGATGCAGTTGGGGGGTGGGGAGGAGTAGAGCTTTGGCACTTCATCAGACTGGTCAGGAGGGCTGGGGATATTCTGATAAAGTATCTTTATTTTATACTCAAAATAATCCACAAGAGAATGACATAGTTCTTGCGAGGCCTGGATTACCTGAGAGCTGGCGCGAGGTTTGATGAAATCCAGTGGCGGCTCCTCCATTAAGGCAGACGAGCGTCACCACCCCTGCTGCGAGTGCAGTAGGTACACACAGAATAATAAAATGGTCATTACCATTGTATTATTCTGTTTGGCTGCCGGCCACGCTAGTACAAGCTGATGGTGTGGGAAGGGTAGACAGATTCCTGCGTATTGCAGGATGACTGCTCAGGGTGCATGATAGATTGGCCGGCTGCCTACAGCTGGCCAATCTGTCATGCACACTTTAAAGCCTGCAATCCCAGTGCTGTAAAACAGCTGAGGGATTGCAGGCACTGGCCCCCAGCCTCAAAATGAGCGCTGGGTTAGCCTGCTCCAACCAATCCTGGAGCTGCAATCAGCAGCTCCAGAATTGGTTGGATTAGTAGGCAGGAAGAAAACCACCTTCCTTCCTACTGTCGGCAGTCGTCAAGAGAGGGGAGAGGAGAAAGACAACAATATCGGTGAGTTTTACGGCTCACTGCACCCCACTGATTTTCAAAATTGCTAGCCGCCCTTGATGAAATCATTAAGGACTTTAAATAATTCTTTGGATGAATTGCCAGCATGACCAATTTGATTGATAATATTGGGTTTTCAAGCTAATTTGATATTCCTATGATATGAGGAAAGAGACGATATGTATGCGTCTTTGTCATTTTTATTTTTAGTCAGACGCCATTATCTCTCCCACTTTTTACAGGAGGATTGCTCTTCTTTCAGCTCAGTAGTGTACCAAGGAGCATGAGATCTAACGATAGTTTTAGAACTTGTTTTAAAAGGGGCGATAATATCAAAAGCAGAATTCAGGGACTTATGGTAGTCTGCTAGAGCTCGGTTAACTTCTATGCCCTTGAGAGCCCGCGGAAGCTAGCCGCCATTGTCTTGAAGCTTTTTTGTCAACAGTCTTTTTCTTTTCAGTCCTGCCAGTTTTAGGAATTTGGAAACGGATTATGGAATGGTCTGTCCAGTTAAGAGGTGGGGGGTAGGGGGTGGTCACAGGTCAAAGAAATTAGAGTTAGTAAAAAGGAAATTCAAAAGTATGGCCTGGTGAGTGGGTAGGGCCTTTGATTTTTTGGTGGAGACCCAGCATTGCTAAATCAGAGATGAGTTGCACAACCTCTGGGTTGGAGAAATCTTCCCCTTGGTAATTAAAGTCGCCCAGTAAAACAAAGTGTTGTGATGTCATGTGTAGCAATGAGTTCGGTTAAACGATGGCTAAACTCTTTTTTTGGTCCCAGAGGACAATATCCTAGGGCTCCTTTCCAACAGTCATTAGAAGAGAATTCAATTTTGAAAATGCATATTTTACTCAGTCTGTATTTAAAGTGTCAATAAGAGAAACTTTGACTGTGTACTGAAAGTCGATGGCAATGCTGCCACCGGTTCTGGCTTCTCTGTCAAGTCTGAGCATACTGCAGTTATCTGGGAGTGTCAACGTAATAGTAGGTAAGGTAGTGGGACTCAGCCAGGTTCCCGTGAGAAATCACAGATCAGATTTCCTACCTTCTTCCAGAAGACCTCCATCTGGGAAATGACCACACCATATGATAGAAGGCAGTCTCAGGCGTGCTGCATCTGGGGCGTTATTGAGATTTATTGGAAACATGCTGTACAGTTTGAGTGGTGTAAGCAGAGCCACTGGAATCATTGGATTATGCGGCTGCAGTGTTTTGGGCATAATTATGGATTTGCCGCATTAACCACATAATCCGTCATCTGCTGCAATATCTGCAGATTTTAACATTTCGTTTTTAGCACAAATGGATGAAAAGTTACTAAGAATATGGCAACATGTGTTTCTGCAACACTGGAAGGCACTTCACAAAGGTTAACTGGTCGTCTGTCAGTTGCTTATTCTGTATTTTTGTGTTAAATGGGTACTAATATGGTGAAATCCTTCCCAGACAGTGTTACCATGTGTAATAATGACAAAATGATGAAGTAACACTATCACAAAATGTGCCGCATTATGCTGCGTAATTTGTCTTTTCTTGCCACATAATTTAGTCAACTTATCCACATAATTTGGTCCTCCTCAGCTGCATAATTCCAGTGGCAGCAGAGATATCTTATATCCAGTGGCATAAGATATGTATGATGCACACAGTTGTGTCGTGTAGTTCCTACTAATCTGTAGGATCTGCGTATTGTTTGGAAAACATAAACTAGGGGCTTGGTGTCAAGACTGGTTCCGGATACCGCCGCAGATATGTTGGCCTATAGACCAGCTAGCTCACAGTGCCACTGCAAGCCCCCCTAACTTACCAATGAGCGAACAGTTTCTGGCAACCACTTAACATGACAACCCTGATTCCTCAGGAATCGTGGAAACAGTTCAGATCCTTTTGCTCAGTCACTCATGCTCACTTGTTCTCAGAGAAATATACAGAGAATACACAGTGGGAAGTTTTCAATAATGTTTATTGAACCAACGTTATTCTTGCATAAAATACGTGTGCTGCAATGATTAGGAGACAGAAGGAAATAAAGGAGATTACAAGCACCACGAGGGTAAACAGTAGATACATGTCTACCATGGTGTTGAAGCAATGACTATATGCAGACATATATCCAAATTGGTAATCTAACTGTACCTAGAGTATCTGCAGGGATAGAGCCAAGAATCCTCCCTAGGGACGATCCAACCCCATTATCCGATGAGAAAGAGTGAAGGACCCTGTCTTGGTCTCGAGGTGGACACCCCTCACGGAATGTCAGAACGGTGCGAGGTGATTTCTCAGCAGGCAGGGACCTTTGGTGTCAGCAGAAGTGGCTCCTCTACCAATCTATCGGGATGCCTATTATTTATAATAAAAAGCAGTCTTTGCGATGTGCGAGCTAGATTAGTGATGTTCAGGACATCGTGACAGTGTTGTGCAAAGCTGGATGTATAAACAAAGTAGTTCCAACATTGTTGTGCATGCAAATGTGTGCAAAAGGTCTAGGACAATGTAAGGAATAAGCTACTTTGCCACATGGGCCTAACTCGGGAATATAACTAATATAATATAACTAATTTGATCATCCCATGAAACCATGTGCACATGTTAGAGAATAGCAACGCACTCCACTTCGGATAGTTCCCTCTCTATGTCTGCCTTCCAGCTGCTTTTTAGGCAATCAGATCCGCGCCTTGCCTTAATCGCAAAGCTTGGTTTAAATTAGATATAATTCGCCGCCCACCTCCCCACGTCAGTAGTATATGTAATGTCTGATTGGTTTCAAGTTCACTTGGAGTTTTCTCCCACATGGCCCTGACAGCCCTGCACAACACAATATGCACTAATAACTGACCAGGTAATAACCCAGAATCCTACCGGAAGTCAGGAAATGATATCAGAGACCACACTCGGGCTTTTCTAGGTTGTAGATGGAATACATCCAATTATTTGCAATTGAGGAAGCTTTAGGTCCATTTCATCGACAATTTTTTTAAAGTTTTGTGCAAGTGCTGTTTAAACCGTGATGCACGTTTTTCTCTTATGCTCTTATTTTAGGACCACATTTCTAATCATGCCCTAGAAACCAATGAATTGTTCGACATTATTAACTCTGCTTTTTCGGTTCTACTTCTTTGCTCTCTACAATACGTTGAGGAAACAAATGCTAAATGCTGGAATGAATCTCAGCCCCTGACAATAACACTGGATCCCTAATAGTTCATGTTTATGATCCCTGTAGCAATACACACAGGGCCCAAGCGTATGGTTTGGCTGAATCTGGACTGTGGTTGCTTTTGTCCCCTTTTAGAGGAGAAGTGGCCTTGCAGCCTGGGTTAGACAGTTCCTACTGAAGGGGGACTCATTTACTAAAGTTGATCATTGTCTGTATTGGCACAGTGAGCAAAAGATGATGGTTTGGGATGCATGCCAGAGTAATATCTGTCTATGATGAATTCAAACATTCAACGCATCGCTTCTTAGGTCTGGGTTTGTACAGCACAGCTATGAAACCGCTTTTGTTTACAATGTAGATAGAGTGAGTTTTGAGTTCATTCCTTTCAACCATTGGCTTTTTTTGACCAGACACTTTTCACCACTGTTTTTAGACTTTGTCAAATACTTCTTTGCTCAGCCCAGAAGAGTATTTACCTCTCACCTAATGCTACTGGCTTCTTGTATGTCTCCATTCATCTTCAACTAGAGTACTTGCAATGAAATACATGTGGGACTATTTTACAACTATGGCCCTCTCAGTTCGCTCTTGATGGCTTTAATGTGTTTACGCTGCACACCAATTTTGCCACATTTTTTTCTCTCTTGGTGAGATGCTGTAGGTGCAATGGATATGCCCAGTGGTGGGCACTGTGTCGTTGTGCCAAAGGAATCGAACTGCCACCCACTGAAGAGGCCCAGTAAGGCTGAAACTAGTCTGGTGATGGCTTTGCTCCAGTTAGGAGTGGATGTAGCCTCCAAATTCGGGATGCACTCTTCTCGCTGGAGCAGAAGAACAGCTGATTTGCAAAGTTGGTCCCTTTCTGTACTGGCACAATGAGTAAAAATAAGGGTGGACAGGAAGGCGACCCAGAGTAATTATCAGGAACTGAGATTAATTCCTCCCTTCACCTTTTCTTTTTACCATTACAATACATGACGTAAGATTTTTTTAATTAAAGGTTGTGCTTCTTCCTGCAGGTCAGGGGTGTAACACAGGCCCCTTCAGGAGCCCCCCCATTCAGCCCAAGATCTATCAATATCTGCAAGGTATGATAGACTCAGCTGGTGCCTAAGACATTCTGCAGGATATTCCCATCATTTTGTGTTATGCCACCGCTGTAGGTGCAGCATTTAAGGGTATTATGCTAATCAATAATAATTAGAACCAAAATATTGTATGGGTTATTAAAGGCTCTCACTGGTTGCTGAGATACTTTCCATTACAAACTTGCCACCTCAAATCTCTATTTCAATGTCCTTAGACTATCCAGGAAAAGACATTGGTGACTTTGGAGGAACTAGTATGAGCTTTAGTAATCAGAGAAATTTGTGAGTAAAACCTTGGCCAAAAAATAACATTGTTGAAAAAATGTTTTCAACTTTTAATTTTATAGTAATGCCTTCCTTCTCCTTCTCCTTCTCGGTCCAATGAGAAAGAGGTGGTAAAACTGGCAGTGGGCAAGGAGGAAGGAGACGACTCTGACATAGGCTGCCATCTTCCCCCGACACCCTCCCAGTCATACCCAGCCTCCGAGCACATAGATGGCAACTGGCCCTGGAGTGGGATGGGCAGTAGTGACTTTCAATGTCCCCTCCCTACATGACTAGGCCTTTCTTCCAGTCAATTGGTCTGGTGGGCAGGTGGTAGGAGCCCCTGTCTGTAGGCCGGAGGACAGGGGAGTGAAGCTTCACTTAGCAAGAGAGGGTGAGATTAGAGGAATATTGAGGGGTGGTTGTGTGCATGTAGGGGGTTGAGTGGGATTCTACTGGGTCTTAAGCTGATACGAGCTATATTGTCGAGAATGATGCATAGAAAAGATGCCTGCAAAAAAATGCGATGAAGCAATTATCACATGGAATCCATGCTGTACCTCCTTACGAGCTTCATCCTGATGTTGTAACACAATTTTCAGGTCGCCTCAAATTGAATGTCCTGTCCTAAGCAAACACTTTGCTTGCTAGAATGACCACAAAAAGGCACCCTTGCTTGCCCAATATTTGTTTAACAAAGTTTTTAGCTCACATTGATCTCTGTCGTGGACCTTTTACTAAATCAAGCTCTTCAATGAAGGCCTTTTAATCATACAAACAGCACACTCACCGCCTCCTTATTGTGGATTAGCTGTAGACCTGGGAGGTTCATCAGTTATTCATGTCTCCCTAAGGTGTTTAACAAATGTTAAGATCATACCTGTAGGAGGTGTGGCAGAGCCGCCGAACTACTGCCGGGTTTCGGCACTGGATCCCACCTCCTGCGGTATCCGCTGCAACCGCTCCGTCTTGAAGCCCTCCCGGTTCGGGTGGGCCTCCTCACTCGGCCATGTTGCGGTCTATCAGCAAACCTCACGGGCTCCTTGGCGGGCCCGCTGGTGAGTGGGGTAGTGCTGGTTAAGGCTGCAGCTGTGGCTTGTGGGCGGTACGGGCCTGGAGCTGATTCTCCCCATGATCTGCTGGTCTGGTAGCTGGGCCACGTTGCACGGCCTGCCCCTTGCCCCATCCCATTTTGAACAGCCGGCTGTGTCTCATCCCCTGGGAGTTTCTCAAAGTAAGTGGCCACTCTTATGCTCCACACTAATTATATTGAGCCACACAATGGTGAGCTGTGTCCCCCGTCTGCTTGTTCTTCCTGGTGAATCTCTGGTTGCTGCTACAGACTGAAGTGAACCAGGGACAGCTTCCCAAATAATACAGTGACCTCACAACACTGGGAACCTGTTATGTTGCACTTCCACAGGCTCACTAATCAATGCAAAGGGCTGCAATCCTTGAATGGGCAGGGCATGAGACACCCTCGAGTGTTCTCGATATAACAGATCCCCAGAGGCTAGCACCCAGGGGTATTGGTGACATGAGCTCATTGGTGGCCACCCCGTGGTCACATCACAGTCCCTGCTGGTTATTCTGAACACCATTTTGGTGTCAATTTCTGACAGTCAGGCCACCCCGGAAGTCAACGTGGATGCATTGATGACTGACTTCACATTGCTATGTGAAAAACAATGGAAATTGTCTGAGAAAGTTGCTTCAAAAACCATGGCCATTGACAGCTTAGTCCCTTGCATCAAAGATCTCTAACAACGCATGCAGCATATCCTGGAAAGTCTCAGTCTGTTGGAAAACAGGCTGGACGATGCAGAGGGCCGCTACCACTGCAATAATAATCACGTTATTGGCCTGCCTGAGGGGACAGAGGGTGAAGATGCCTCGGGTTTTCTAGAGAACTTGTTGAAGAAGTTGATAGCTCCCAGTCCTTTGTCATAATGATTCACAGTAGATCAAGCCCACAAGGTCGCAGCTCGGCAACCTCCAGCCAGCTCACAGCTTAGTCCTTTGTTAGCCCGGCTGCTCAACTTTAAAGACGGAGACATGATCCTAACGGAAGCCCAGAAGAAGGGTCAGATCCAGGTAGTCAATGCAAAAATTGATGTCTTTCCGTATTATACATTCCCTGTGCAGCATAAATGCCCTTTTTTATGACAGTCATAAAGCAACTTTGCTCAGTAGGATTCAAGTATGCCTTGTTGTTCTCTGCGAAATTGAAAATATCTGCTGATCAGTGCTTTACTTCTTTACAGCCTTTGAATCTGCCAGAAGTTCCTGCTTCCTCCCAGGTTCCATCATCCCAAGACCCCTACCTAGATCAGGTCTTGGCGGCAGTCCAGTGGCTTCGGCCCCAGAGACAAAAGCGTAGGGGCCCTCCTTATTCACAGGCTCAACATGAGCAACGACAGGTGGTGGAAGCTGTGGCTTCTCTGCAGGACTTACCCGCCTTCCCGAAGTTACTATTCTCGAACACCTGCACTTCTGGCGATGAGTTGTCCTCGAGGGCAGCTGTCCCGGATGCTAAGGCACACAGGTGATTACAGCATAGTCCGTGGACGACCTGCTTTAATTGTCATGCTGTTACACACAGCCGAACTACTCCACACAAGTTTGCTCCTGGCTAACTTACTGCACTAGGTGCTCTGTTTTTGCAGATTGGAATTCCCTCTTTTGCATGGAGAGGTGCTTTAGGCTCTTGCAGGTGCTGGGTGGTCCGCTGCCAGCTACGGTGCCTGGGCAGCCTGGAGACAGTCGTAAGACCTCTCAGAAGTCTTTTCAAGCTACCTGTCTCTATGCCGCCTATGTTTGATTCTATTTATGATGTATTTTAATTAGCGGGTTCATGGACTACCTCGCTATCTGGCCTTGCCCTCTCATCTATACTCCTCTGCTCAGTATTAGCAGAGGAACTGGCTTTTGTGGGGTTTTACTTTGTTTTATTCTTGTTATCTTTGTTAGGAGTTCCTTCAACACCTGTCAAGAATGTCTCTGGGATGGGAAGTTAGAGGAAGATTGCAATGCCAACACAATTTTGACTGTCCTGGTCCCATGGATATATCTTTGCGAGTACTGTCCTTAAACTTTGTCCTCTATCCCACATTATTTGCAAACCAATATAAATTGGTAACCTCGAATATCAGAGGGATGAATTGTCCACATAAATGTTCAAACATGTATTCCACTTTGATCCAATAGAAGGTACACATAGCAACCCTACAGGAAACCCACTTGTTATCCCCTGAGGTCTCCAAGTTACAAGGCAAATGATGAGGCCTAATGTTTAGCACTAGTTTTTCAGCTTATGCCAGGTAGTAATGGTCTGGATAAAGGCAGGAGCCCCCTTTGAGGTACAAGCCACTAAGATTCAGATCGATGGCCATTTTGTCTTGGTAAAGGATCGTCTAGATGGGAGGTCTGTGGTTTTGGGAGTAATCTGTGTTCCGAATGTGGGTCAAACTGTCTCTGGTCCACTCTGTCCGAGTACTTGCATGACTGGACTTCAATCCCTTGGGTATTGGGGGGGGCAGGACTTCAGTTGTGTGCTGCATACGTTTCTCTATCACTCGTCCCTCCTCTCCCCGCAGTCCCCAGCCAGATCATCCTCAAAAGCACTCCAGACCTGGTTGGAAAGCTGGCACTTAGGGGAAATTTGCTACATGAAACACCCGCATCGTCGTGATTACTTCTTTTACTCCCAGTTGCACTTCAAACCCTTCAAGGATAGATAGATTTGTCGGCACTACTGTCATTCATACAGGCATTGTTATCCACCTCTTACTACACAAGAACACTGCTGGATCATCACACTCTGTATGTCACACTAACTTGGGAGAGACTATTAGAGCCAATTCCGATCTGGCGTATGCAGCCGACTCTATTGGAAGATGCCGCATTTCACCACTCCTCACTGGAACATGTAATCTCCTTTTCTGATGACAATAAAGGCA
Source organism: Calotriton arnoldi (assembly GCA_963921515.1). Lineage (NCBI taxonomy): Eukaryota > Metazoa > Chordata > Amphibia > Caudata > Salamandridae > Calotriton > Calotriton arnoldi. Next base: position 1,062,452 of record CAWUFW010005505.1, on the reverse strand, counting down.
CAGCCTCATCCCCCTTATTAGAATGGGAGCCATTTAAGATGGTCACTAGAGGGTTTTGAATTGCTTCTGTTGTAAGAGTACAATAGGTGCTTGCTGGGGAGTTAGCTCGAGTGCAAACCTCCATGAGGTCCATAGAACAATTGCTCCCTACACACCCAGACAAACCAGTCGATCTTCAATTGGTGAGGCGCCCCTTTTTTGACTGCATGGAAAAGTTGTAGTGCTTCAATTCAGTCTACCTATCAAACCAAAACCCATATTGAAGGAGATAGGGCGGGTTGACTTCTTGCACACTTGGCTAAGTCATTGCCCTCGAACTCTGTTCAACTTCGTTTGATTGCCCTGGTGGGGGGGTATTAACCACCCATTACGACATTAGCAACACATTTTTTTCTTATTGCAAGGTCTTATATCGACCTCCAGCTGCTTACCCGACAGCACCAATTGACAACTTTCTTGATTCCTTTCCTCTACCCCAAATCTTGGCAACAGCTAGGCAGGATCTTCACCTCCCACTGAAATTGCCCGAGCATAGACCCATCTTCCATGACCTGCCCCGGGATCCAACAGGCTCCCATCAGAATTTTACACTTTCTTTGCACCCCAATTGTTGCCTCGCTTGCTTGCTGTCTACTCTTCATCCTTTGAACTAGGCTATCTTCCACAATTGTTGAACAAAGCTATTATTTTCATAACGTTAAAACCTCACAAAGATCCCACTGATATGTCCTCTTACTGTCCCATATCAATCCTGAATGCTGACTTCAAAATCCTACATAACTACTGGCTAATCGTCTGCTTCCGAATATGCCACTCCAAATTCACACAGACCAATCAGGGTTTATTCCCAGGCAGAACACCTCTCATAACCTTAGGAGACTCTGGGATGTTACGGCCAGTCCAGCAGAGGCTTTCCCTAATATGGTATGTGTCACTTTAGATTTGGAGAAAGCCCTTTTATTCCCTGCAATACATGCAGAATATATGCAGAAGGGGCTATGTGAAATGGGGGTGAGTTCTGCCTGATGAACATAGATACGAGTCCTATATGCAATTCCAACAGCCAGGCTGAGAATGGGTCAATGCATCTCACACTCATTTGTGGTAGGCAGAGGTACCTGTTAGGGATGCCCCCTATCTCCGTTGTTTTTTGCTATCACAATTTAACAACCTCCGGCCATGAAGCTGGGGCAAATGGGAGGACAATGGAGTATTAGGACTTGGGTCACAATTCATGCAGCTTCACTGTGTGCCGATGGTATCATTTTGTACATTAAAGATGCTCAATTGGACCTTGCCCCAATGGCACATCTCTCAAATTAATTTGTGGAAATCTCTGGCTTGTGAGTTAACTGGTCTAAATCTTGTATATTCCCCCTTTGGGCAGGATATATCATCCTGATGCTGGTCCCTTTGGATCTTCGGTTGCTAGAAGAATTAGTGCCGTTTGAATATTTGGGGGCCAATGTATATCACTCAGCAGCGGATCTCAAAGATGGTAACTTGGGGAGACCACCCCGGACCCTGAAGTTACAAGCCACGTTTTGGTCGCCATTGCCCTTATCAGTCATAGGCCTGATAGCTCTGATCAACATAATGGCATTCCTGTCTTTACTATACTTTTTTGTTAGCCTCCCTCTGGCACTTCCCCAGTCCTTTCTTAAAGACTTTGACAAGATACTGAGGCATTTTATTTAGCATAAAGGGTGCCGGCGAGTTTTGCTTTCTACTCTTAAACTTCTGGATGAAGCAGGGGGGATTAGGGCTCCAGGATTTTGAGCAGTACTATCTGGCAGCGCAATTTCAATGGCCTGATTGCTGGTTGGCAGATCACTTCCTCTATGAAACTGGCACCTCTCCAAGAGACTTTGACTGGAGAAGTTCGAATTAGATGGTTCTGTCCTCGAAAAGCCCAGTGTCTGGCATCCCTCCGTTATTATTTACTGAGCTTGATTGCGTTCGCCGTTCGAGAATGATTCTCAAACATGTGTCCCCATACACCCCTGCGATCCCTCTTAGTGGATTGCTGACCAGCAGCAAGGGCATTGGTCTGACCCACTTAGAGATATGCGTGGGTTGTGGTATCTCCATGCTAGCCGATGTATTCAGTGCCAGGGAACTGCATCCGTTCGAGGCCTTTATCACAGAGTTTGATATTCCCCAGGCCATTTCCTTACCTATGTTCAAATTAAACAATCACTGCACAATTGTTTCAACTCCAGAGTTCAGAACCACCCACCCATGTGGTGACCAAAGTGCTATGTACTGTGGGAAACTGTAGTAAACTGTTCCGTTGGGTTTACAAGGCCCACCTCCAGCACTGGGACCAATATAGGGGCGGTCTCCAAGCGAAGTGGGAGGAGGACGTAGCTAGTCCATTCCATGACTCGGAGTGGCAGCAAATACTACACTACCCTCATAAGGTCTCCTGCAATTTGCGTTTTAAATATAGGTAGTTTCATATTTTAATTAGAGCATACCTTACCCCATACCTCATTCTCAGGATATATCTGGGAGCGTCGTCCCTCTGTCCCCGACGCCATACCCCATGCAGACCTGTCCCATGTGCTTTGGTCATGCGGGTCGCTTGCTTGTTATTGGGCCTGGATTATTGGCTTGCTGTCCCTGGTTACATGGTGGAAGCTGAAAAATTCCTTGGAAGTGTTACTGCTGGGCCTCTTCCTCCATTCGGTCTCGAGCAGAGCCTCAACTAGATTCATAGATGTGACCTTCGCTACTAGCTAAACGACTCAGCATGATAAACTGGAGTCGGTCCAGACTTGGGGTAAAGTGGCGCTTCACTGGTTGTCTTCAGACAGTGTGACAATTCACACCATTCCAGGTGCCCAACACTATAAGGATGGCTTGGGCAGCAGGTATTAGTCAGTTTTAATGTAAATTGAACTAATAAACAACTATTGCATTGTTAATTTCTAAATTAGACAGACAGCGCCACTATGTGGCACACTGTCATAAGTGCCTGTGTTGACAACAAAGTGCCGGTGCCGAGCACCTGAAACCACCGGCTTAAGTTAAACACTGCATGCAGCTACATAAGGAAGAGAGGGCTGGACTGTGGAACTACCCAATGCCCACAATTGGGATACTTTAGTGGAGCTTTTATGGATTGCACAAAAGACGACACACGTCCTCCATATTTACTCCCTCTGGCATTTAACATAACACTGTATCCAACGAAACTACATTGTTGTTCTAACATATTCCATCTCTTTAGCTTGCATACCTTGTTCTACAAGTTGCCGGAAGACCAGGAGACTGAAATTTTGATATCACAACATGCTGCGGCCTACACACATGGGAGGCAGTGGGAAGGAAGAGGCTGAGAGTGGGATGACTCAGAACAGACGAGATGTTCAGTTGGTGTGGAGGGAGGGTATGACATTGTTTGAGAATTATATATTTAAAAAAACATGAGTTTGCTGCAGAATGTAATATCCCTATGTGCCAACATATTAAGTTACTTTCATTGATTTACTATGTACTGCTTGCTTAACCATACTGCCAATAAAAAGACATTTAAAAAAAAGATCAGACCTGCATGTAAGTGCTGGAAAGTAAGGGGAACCCACCAGTTCCCAGTTCCGGCAGCTATTTTTGGGCTAGATCCACAGGGAAACATGCTGAATTTGTTCTGGTGTCATTTTCAGACCTGTGACTTACAGTTTGCATGCAGCTTTTCATGCCAGTAAACAGATCGCTGGGCCATATTAGGAGTAATGAAACTTATGAACTGGAAGTAACAAAATGATCTCTGTGTCAAAAGCAGTAACCTACTTACCAATCTACCTAAAAATACAAATCTGTGATCTGCATGTTGAACAATGTGCTTTGAAGCAGGCACATTAACCCTCTATGCTACTTTATGAGTCAAAGCTCCGACTGGACAAAACACTGAACTCTCCAAGAGCAGCGTTAACCACTAGAGTTCTCTTACCATCATTGCAAGCCCCTCAGAATTGTTAGACACACAAGGATCTCTGCAGCAGGTGTCTTAACCCTGTAGGAATTTAAAAAAATAGATAGATTTGCTGTCACATATGTTCCTTTTGTCAATTTCTTTGCAGCACATTTTTTTAGATACATGTATAAGACTGTCAAACTTTGTTTTTTAAGCTCTGCCCCTCGTAACTCCACCACCTTTCCTCTGCCACACCTTTACTCCCTATTTATGGGTTCCCAGATTATTATTTTTTGTAATTCTAGCACTGTATGTAACTGAAGGAACGTGTTACAATCTTTACAGTGATCACCGTGGTACTTTCAAGAGAGTCACTTACAAAGGCTTTCAGTCCCTCTGGGCTTCAAACGTTGTGCCAAAAATGTGCCACCGTTCCTGAAAATACGGTTAAAATGAATTATGCCTTTGATAAGGCCGGGTTTCGCTCTACCAATTTACTCTGGAACCCTTGATCAATGGACCTTTATTACCTGCTGAGAAGTGTAGAGGGGAGAAATAACTCATTTAAGGCAAACTAACTACTTTAAAGGAACATGGCACTTGAAGAATCACAGACTCCGAATTCCAAGTTAGTGGGTTTATTACAAAGTCAAAAATAACTGGACATACAGACACCTCAAGACGAGGTTGTGGAAGTACATGGGAACTAATACGAATCCAAACCTACGGGCGAGATTAAACGCTGGAGCATGGAAAGAATGACAAATTCCAGAACCAGAACGCAGGCAATGATTGCCTGTACGTCAAGAACGGTCTTCATTTGGGATTGATAAGCGAAAAGCATTAGTCTGTCCCTACACTACTACTACCGTGACATCCCTACTTAGCATTCCCCAGGCAAGATCAGAAAATGGTGTCAGCACGTGCAGACTTCCTAAGAAGTGCACTCACATTGTATGGGTCAAGTAGACAAAGCTACAAAGCTTGTTTTAAGATGCTCCTTCCCTCTCCATCGATCTCCTTACCTCTTTTCCTGACTCAACCCCCGGGGCACTGTCCCTAATTCAAAACTGCTTGCATCTGGATCACCTCATCCTGCTGGACACTTCTCATAGGTGATTTTCCATTTAGTTTCGATGCTCCCAGCTCCTGGCTCGATTACCTTGATTCCCAGGCCTCCTTCAGTGAGAAAGAACACCGTCTTCCAATTATCAGCATTCTTTGCATAAAATTATCCTCTCCCCCCCAAGCCTAACTCCTTCAACAAAAGGCGTTATTCTAACTAAAAAAAGACGACTTTCTCCACCTGCAACAGAAACGTGAGAACAGAACAAATCCAACGTGCACATGAATTTTAGCTTTTCCCCTCATTACGAGAGCTGTCAGGGAAAATACATTTCAGGCCTACAGAAATTGGCCAACATAAGAATAAGCACATAAGCCCTACAAACATGCATATAAGTGAACATTTTATTTATAAGCATTTCCGAACCATCATGTTACATGAACACATCAATGCACAAATCATTATGAGCAGCCTACGAAATCTTACATTGTAAAGCTCAATTAACACATCCACGGGCAACTTTAATATGGTGCACATTTATCTATGCATTAAATTATACATGAGCAACTTCGTTAATCGATTGCAAACAATTGCTAAAGGTTACATTATTCAAAACACAACTGCCACGTTAGTTTCTTTACATGGCACGTAATAATTCTGTCATTGCACTTTCACATGTTATTACCAAGTACATTCTAATAACCAAATGTTAAGACAACAAAGGAATAAATGTAGGTGCAGACTACTTGTGATTATGATGCACACCTACAAATAAAAGAGCACCATCGTGCTCCATCAGTCCCCCCCTGATGACAAGTGTCATCACAATCAATCATAACTCCCTGCAGAAAGAACCGACCTAAACGGAAGTCGTAGCCAGTTTTCCTTGTCGAAACTTCTCTAGGCTTTTGAGATTCTCATAGTGACTGTCCTGCAGTCTCTCCATCCTCCTCTCACGCTCCCTACGAGATCTCTCAGCCTGTCCTGCCTTGTAAGCTTTTACTGATCCCAACAAAATGATCACACAGACCACCACTATGATGATGGGCTTCAAGATGTAACCAAGGATTTCCTTTCCAAGGTTGGCAAACCAACTTCCGATCTTTCCAAAACCTTTCCCAACCTTGTTCCAAACACCTTCTGTGGCCAAATCATGCACTTCATGGTGAATCTCAGTGATGTTAGTTATATACTTCTTCAGATCTTTGCTGTTGTCCGGTATATAAGTACAGCACTGTTGGACCCTCAACATTTTACAGACTCCGCCCTCTTTTGCTAATAAAACATCTAAGGCAAGGCGGTTCTGCATCACCATAGCCCTTATCAACACCATCTCGCCATCTACAAGTAACACAGATTGAGCTGTATTCGCAGACAACTTATCCACAATAGTTGACAACCTTCTAATCTTAATATCACTTAGAACTACTCCCAAACTTGGTATCATTGCTCCAAATACATCTCCAACAATTTCCCCTGCACTGCCACCTCGCTTTTCTCTATGATTTAATCCACCTTCCAAGGGTCCCAAATCCTCCACGTGATAAATCTTGGGGAACACAACAGCCACATAACACGTGAATCACTTACATAATATCGACAGACACAATATCGACCTACTTTTTTACCGACACAAAAATATCGACTACACTAATATCGATACCCTATACTTAATTAAAAAAATACACTATTCTCAACACCAAAATATCGTTAAAAATTAACATCGATAACAATATTATCGAACACATAAATATCGTCATTTAAAATATCGAACATCATTTAAAAATATACCACATGTCCAAAATATCGATCACAAAAATATAGACAGCAATAATATTGTTTTAAAAAAATATCGACAACTTAAAAACAGATAAAACAAACAAAACTTAACACCATAAATATATTTAAATAAATAAACAGACACTGCATACAAAATAAATGAAATACAATTCATTTAAAAAATAGTAACACATATTATACAACAATAAATCATAAATACACTATTAATACCTATTTACATTTTATATTTAAATAATATACACACATTATTTAACATCACATATAATATAATACACATTTAAATCATTCAACCTATTTAAAAAAAAACAAAAAAAACAGTAACTAACTATTAATTAGCGTTTTCCATATATGGAAAACAACTACAAAAACAATTAAAACAATGAAGATCAACCAATGAAATACACACAATATAAAACTAAACCAATAGCATTAACCAAACAGTTAATTGAACACTATATAAAGAACAAAAAATTATTCTTATTTTACACCCTAAACCAAAAAGAATAAAGAAGATGAAACTCTGCCGGATTTCTGCCAGAAGCAAGGACTTCATTAAAAAAAATATATCTCATACTTCAAAAAGTAAGTAAAATATCATTTATAATATTATAGTATTGCTAATCTTCTAAAACTACCATTTATCATGCACAAATAATTAATACATATCTTTTTGCAATTTATGTCTCCTCTACAGATAATTCTCAAAACATTCCAACAATTCCAGACAACCTTCTAAAATCATCTAACAAATAAAGTAAGTATTCAGCAAAAAGCATTTTAAAAATTATCTAAAACACCCAACCAAACGCCAACTTCATCCCAAAGCCCCACCCCATATACAATTGAACAAAATAATGTAAAATATGCTTTGTTCTACCAACAGAAACATCAGCAATAAAACAGAATTCAACTAACAAACAAAGGACATCTACATTGAAAACAAGCTCAAAATCGACATCATAAGTATATTACTAACAATGTGTATGCATTAAGTAAAAAACTTGTACATTATTGGTTTTATTAATTTTCATATACATTTTTCGTAGCATTTAAAACACAACAATGACAGAAGGCGCCCATTTTATCACTTCCCAGAAAGGAAAGTTCTTGCTATGTTACATGTGGTATGTCTATACCCAGGAAAAGCAAATTGGACTTAAAGTAAATTGGAAATGTAGCAAGTACTATTCGAATAAGTGTTATGGGAGGGCAACAACTAGAGAAACAACTGTTTTCTATACAAGAGAGCATAACCACCCCCCAAATGTTACAGAAATAGAGGTGAGGAGTGCCCTAGACAACATTAAAGAAGCTAGCACAAGCTCACAGAAACCTACCACTGAAATACTTAAACAATTGCTGCCCAAAGTACCCAAACATGCTACTGGCCAAATGCCCTCTATTTCTTCATTAAAAAGGACTATAGCTCGAACAAAAAAAGCCATAACTACCACCACACCTGCCCCAAAAACATTTGAAGAGGTAGAAATTCCCCCAGAACTAGCTATAACTCATAACAAAGAACCCTTTGTTCTTTATGACAACAAATGTAAAGAAAAAAGAATAATTATCTTTGGAACCGCAAATAATTTAATCAAACTACAACAGTCAGAAACATGGATGATGGATGGGACTTTTAAGATTTGTCCCAAACCATTCTATCAATTATATACTATCCATGCCATATTTCAAAACACCAACATCCCTTTTATCTATGCCTTACTACCTAATATACAAAATTCCACATGTATGGAAATACTAAATAAAATTAAACAAGAAACAAATAATTATTTTTCACAGAAAATAATTATTGATTTTGAACAGGCAATGATAAATGCAATTCTAAAATCCTACCCACACACATCAATTCAGGGTTGCTACTATCATTTCAATCAGTGTATATGGAGACACCTTCAGAAATCAACACTAAGGGCCCGATTCCGATCTCGCTCAGAAGGCCTCCGAATCGGATTTGGCTTTACCGGACCCGATCCGTAGCCCTTGTTTACGACCGAATCGTACACAAGTCCGAACGACAAAGTACGATGCGAAGATTGCATAAGTGCCGACCAAATCGTTTCCGGACCCGAACCGCTCTGTACGTCTCGTTTGTAGACGAATCGTGCCGCGCAATGGAGCCGATTTCCGATCGAGCAAGTACGATGCACGATTCGGACAGCCGCTTCGCCTCGGTCTCAGCGAGACGAAATGGCTGTTGGAAGCATACTTCGGGGGCCGTACCAGGCCCCCCTTAACCCGGGGCCCTCCGAATCTATCACAGGGGGGTGCCCATGGGTCCCCCCGATCCAAGCATGCACAGTGTGGCGGGCACCTTGGGGTGCCCGCCACAGGGTGTACGCTTTCCCCCCCCCTCTCTTTTCTGCTATGGGAGCCTGTGTACACGTCTGTACACAGGCTCCCGTAGAGTCCAATGGGAGTCCGAGCGAACCGAGTCCGTAAGCATACGGCTGCATCGTACTCGCTCGTTCGGACTCCCGGAGCACGTCTCGCTCGGAAAGCCCTCCGGATCCAAGTCGTACGGAGAGCTTTCCGGGCGAGATAGGAATCGGGCCCTAAGTGTTGAATATGCAACAAACAGTTCATTCGCATACCAAATAAAAAAACTTTTTGCATTGGCCTACGTCCCATTTACTGACGTGGCCAAACATTACAACCTATTAATAGAAAGTCCTTACTACCAGCAACACGAACAAAAATAAAGGGGCTCATTACGATGGCGGAAGGACCGCCACCGCCGGCCCGGCGGTGGCGGTCCTTCCGCCATCACACAGGAAATTCCCACTGCCGAATTAGGATGGCGGTGGGAATCCCAATGTGTCTGTGGCGGACGGAAAGTCCATCCGCCACTGTTCCGCAAGGCGGTCCTTTTCCGCCGGCCTTGCGGAACCAGGACACAGGGCAGCACTGCGCAGGTGCCTCGCAGGCACCGCCGTAGGGATTACGAAATCCCTTTCCACCTGTCTTTTTGCGGCGGTCATCCCACCGCAAAAAGACAGGTGGAGGCTGGATTCGGGGGCCCGTTGCGGGCCCCCTCTGTGGGGGGGTGCACTGGGGGGGTACCCATGGTACCCCCCTGCTTTTCCATGCACCAAGTGGCAGGCACCGCGTGGTGCCTGCCACATAGTGCAGGAAAATGCAGTGCAAGCACTTTTAACACTGCGTACGGTGCTGCAGCCAGCAGCACCGCCCGCAATGATAAAGGCCCTGGATGCGCCCGCCAGGATGGCGGAAGCATCCTAATCGCAGTGGTGGGACCGCTGCATGTCTGGCGGGCGGTCCCAAACACCGCTACGATGGCGGGCGGACTTAATCAGCCCCTAAGTCCCCTCCTAGACTATTTTGAAGATACCTGGGTGGGAAGACTCCATAGATCAGGACATAGGAGACAACCCAAATACCAAATTCCATGGTGGAATGTATACCTTAGGACATTAAACCAAGAGGCAAAAACAAACAATGCTGTTGAAGGTTGGCATAATGCCTTCCAAGCAACAACAGGACGAGGTCCACCTACACTACACAAACTCCTGCTCTCCCTCCAAAAAGAGCAGAGCTACCAACAGCTAAGAATGGAGCAATCTGTAACACAAATCAGGCCTAAACTATCCAAACAAACTAAACAAATGTTTGAATACCTACAACATCAAGTCAGACTATACCCAACAACAAGAGGCCTAGAATACTTAGCAATGATTGCCAAAAGCCTACTCTGAATTATCAATAAAGTGTAAAATACATAATACTTTGCTGTAAAAATAAATAAAATGCATACAAATAATTTCTATATTTTCACAAAATTAATTAATTGGTCTAATATATTTCTATTAAAACAATAAATATATATATAGACAGATTAATTGAATTTATGAAAATATAAACAACAATAAAAGTAACTCTCTTAGCATTTCCCTCCCACAATAAATAATTAAATTAACTTACCGTTTCCGTAGCTGGAGAGAGAAAATCCCAAATTTTGTAAAACAATCCAGGTATCTCAAAATCCAATTAGGACGAAAAAGTACCCAAAAAAATGTAAAAATACAACTGTTCCAAAAGTAATCCTCCGTTCGTAAATCCACCAACGATAAACCATAAAATTAATTTACTATTCCCACTCCAGTTAGTATTAATTCTGGGTAGGTGCTGAACACTAAACTAAATTAATTTACTATTCCCACTCCAGTTAGTATTTATTCTAGGTAGGTGCTGGACACTAAACTTAATTAATTTACTATTCCCACTCCAATTAGTATTAATTCAGGGTAGGTGCTGGACACTAAACTTAATTAATTTACTATTCCCACTCCAGTTAACATTAAATCAGGGTAGGTGCTGGACACTAAACTTAATTCATTTACTATTCCCACTCCAGTTAGTATTTATTCTGGGTAGGTGCTGCACACTAAACTTAAATAATTTACTATTCCCACTCCAGTTAGGATTAATTCAGGGTAGGTGCTGGACACTAAACATAATTAATTTACTATTCCCACTCCAGTTAGTATTAATTCTGGGTAGGTGCTGGACACTAAACTAAATTAATTGACAATTCCCACTCCAATTAGTATTAATTCAGGGTAGGTGCTGGAAACTAAACTTTATTAATGTACTATTCCCACTCCAGTTAGTATTAATTCTGGGTAGGTGCTGGACACTAAACTAAATTAATTGACTATTCCCACTCCAGTTAGTATTAATTCTGAGTAGGTGCTGAACACTAGACTAAATTAATGTACTATTCCCACTCCAGTTAGCATTTAATCTGGGTAGATGCTGGACACTAAACTTAATTCATTTACTATTCCCACTCCAGTTAGTATTTATTCTGGGTAGGTGCTGCACACTAAACTTAAATAATTTACTATTCCCACTCCAGTTAGTATTAATCCTGGGTAGGTGCTGGACACTAAACTAAATTAAATAACTATTCCCACTCCAATTAGTATTAATTCAGGGTAGGTGCTGGACACTAAACTTAATTAATTTACTATTCCCACTCCAGTTAGTATTTATTCTGGGTAGGTGCTGGACACTAAACTTAATTAATTTACTATTCCCACTCCAATTAGTATTAATTAAGGGTAGGTGCTGGACACTAAACTTAATTAATTTACTATTCCCACTCCAGTTAGTATTAATTCTGGGTAGGTGCTGGACACTAAACTAAATTAATTTACTATTCCCACTCCAGTTAGTATTTATCCTGGGTAGGTGCTGGACACTAAACTTAATTAATTTACTATTCTTACTCCAGTTAGCATTTAATCCAGGTAGATGCTGGACACTAAACTTAATTAATTTACTATTCCCACTCCAGTTAACATTAAATCAGGGTAGGTGCTGGACACTAAACTTAATTCATTTACTATTCCCACTCCAGTTAGCATTTAATCTGGGTAGGTGCTGGACACTAAACTTAATTAATTTACTATTCCCACTCCAGTTAACATTAAGCCAGGGTAGGTGCTGGACACTAAACTTAATTAATTTACTATTCCCACTCAAGTTAGTATTTATTCTGGGTAGGTGCTGCACACTAAATTTAAATAATTTACTATTCCCACTCCAGTTAGAATTAATTCAGGGTAGGTGCTGGACGCTAAACTTAATTAATTTACTATTCCTACTCCAGTTAGTATTAATTCTGGGTAGGTGCTGGACACTAAACTAAATTAATTGACTATTCCCACTCCAATTAGTATTAATTCAGGGTAGGTGCTGGACACTAAACTTTATAAATGTACTATTCCCACTCCAGTTAGTATTAATTCTGGGTAGGTGCTGGACACTAAACTAAATTAATTGACTATTCCCACTCCAATTAGTATTAATTCAGGGTAGGTGCTGGACACTAAACTTAATTAATTTACTATGCCCACTCCAGTTAGTATTATTTCTGGGTAGGTGCTGGACACTAAACTAAATTAATTTACTATTCCCACTCCAGTTAGTATTTATTCTGGGTAGGTGCTGGACACTAAACATAATTAATTTACTATTCCCACTCAAGTTAACATTAAATCAGGGTAGGTGCTGGACACTAAACTTAATTCATTTACTATTCCCACTCCACTTAGCATTTAATCTGGGTAGGTGCTGGACACTAAAGTTAATTAATTTACTATTCCCACTCCAGTTAACATTAAATCAGGGTAGGTGCTGGACACTAAACTTAATTAATTTACTATTCCCACTCCAGTTAGTATTTATTCTGGGTAGGTGATGCACACTAAACTTAATTAATTTACTATTCCCGCTCCAGTTAGAATTAATTCAGGGTAGGTGCTGGATACTAAACTTAATTAATTTACTATTCCCACTCCAGTTAGTATTTATTCTGGGCAGGTGCTGGACACTAAACTTAATTAATTTACTATTCCCACTCCAGTTACCATTTTATCTGGGTAGGTGCTGGACACTAAACTTAATTAATTTACTATACCCACTCTAATTACTTTAAAGTCAAATAATTAGCCAAACTCTAAACATATCAAATTTTCTAATCACAATACAAATAATATATTATCACTAACTATACTCTACATTACAATTTAAATATTTAAACATTGCTATAAATATTCAGTACAGTATATATTCTACAATAGTTGAAAATTTTATTTTTATTTTTTTAATAACAATATTTGTTTATAAATATTACAATTTACATTTCAATAATATTTAACTAATATACTAAACATAATACTTAATATTAAAATAATAGATTGTTGACTATTTTACAAATTTATATTTTATATTAAAAATTACAAATTAATACATATTTATATATATATTGCTATCATATTTTCATAATTTAATGTATAAATTAATATTGTACATTATTAATATTGCATTATTTAACCTTGTAATTTATAAATATTAATAATAATGAATTACATTTTAAATATTATTTATGTAAAAATATACACTACAGACACATTATATTATATTAATTGTTTTTGCTTTTTTAACAAAAATTAAATTTAAAATATTGTAAATTTTTTTTAGAACACTCACCAAAATTATACCCTATAAACACAACTTTAAAATACAAAAACAATAATTTCTAAATTCACCAAAAACATTCTAAATTCAAACATATTTATTTGTATTTATTAAATATTTAATTTAAATTTTTAAAACACTCCCCACACTTATCCCCTATAAACCCAACATCCATCTACTAAAACAATATTTTCTAAATTCGAAAATATATTTGCTAAACTATAATTTTAAATTTCGAATTTATTATAAATTTAATTCAATTGTTTTCAAACACTCCCCACCCTTATCCCCATAAACTCAACATCCCGCTCCTAAAACAATATTTTCTAAATTCGAAAATATACTTTCTAAATTCAAATTTTAAATTTCGAAAGTATTACAAATTTATTTCAATTTTTATAAAACACTCTCCACCCTTATCCCCCATAAACCCAACATCCCGCTCCTAAAACAATATGTACTAAATTCAAAAATATATTTTCTAAATTATAATTTTATATTTGGGATTTATTACAAATTTAATTCAATTATTTTAAAACACTCCCCACCCTTATCCCCTATAAACCCAACATCCCGCTTCTAAAAAATATTATACAAATTTTATTTTTATTACATTAGCTAACTATTATTATACTCAAAACAAACTTTAAATAAATTAAAATATAGTACAATAACAATATTTTGACACAACGATATTTTTACAATCGACATTACATACTTCGATATTTTTAACAACACTTAAATTCCATATTTTTAACATCGATATACATAACATCGATATTTAATACTATCGATATACTAAACTCGATATTTATGTATATCGATATTAAAACATAGATATTATGTCTACTTACCATAACACGTACCCTACCAATTCAGTGGCAATCTCACATAGGCATTTTTCCCACACACAAAATACACATTTGGCACCACTTGCACGGCATCTTGCAAAAACTTCTTCGCAGTGGCTTCAATTGTGAAAATATGATCACACACACTCTGCCCCACAAAGACCTTATCATAGTACGTCTGTACCTGTCTGATACAAAACTTTCCTCACTGTTCAAAATCTAAAGCTATTGGACCATAACTCCCCTTCGCCTTGTGTGCTAGCTCTTCCTTGCTCCATTCAAATTTTCCTTCTCTACTGTTAAGTTTTACTGTTAGTTGTCTATGTCTATCTTCCACTTGATCTATAAACTTCTTCTCTATATCTGTTAGTCAAATTATGACGATGTGCATAGGCTGTGTCTAACGTAACGATAGGTATGAAATACTTTCCCAGTCTATCTTCTTGCTTATAGTAATCGTACTTATTCAAGTGCTTGAAGGTTGGAACCTCTGAAAGCACTACATCATAATTGGAGAAATAATATTCATAATGACCCTTACCGTAAAACATACTAAGCAACAAACTACATGTAATACCATACGTCAAAGGAAGGTGGTGATAACGAATACCCTCCTTCACAGACGCAGGCAACTGCATACACACATAACAATCTCTCACATCCATCGTGCTCACATACTCGTATAGCAGCTTTGCATAAGCATTTAGCATGTAATCACCTTTTGACACTTCTACTTGTAACATACGACTAGTCTGATGTAGCATAGCCTTTTCAGCTCCTACGATGCCCTCTTTTGTGCTAGAAGTAACAGGTGTGGTTGTCCCTTGAGCTTCCACCCCTTCAACGTCTGCATCATGTGAAATTTTTACAGACACAATAATACTACCGCTATCACTATTATCACTCTTACTATGAGTGTACCTATCACACACTTAGACCTACGGTTCGAATTTCCAGACTGCATCTTTAAATTGTCGGTTTAGCACAGCAAGAGGATCGACGCAAAGTCTCTTTCTCCGCCTCTGATTGCTGTTCAACCAGTTTACACACAGTTCGCTGAACTCCTGGAAATAAATTCACAGTTCGTCGTACCTCTATTTACACAGTTCAAAAGACTTCCTTAGCCCTCTTTCTTCTTCTACAGAAAGTCCTTACATTTGTTCTTCTTCCACTCGGGCCTAGGTTATCTTCTTTAAAGCAAGCCTTATCTGCAATTCACAGCTTAATCAATAGTCTCTTATAAGCTCAGAACCAGTTTGAACAATGACACGTTGTAGGATCTCAAGACGAACAGCTGCAATCTCCTGTGCTGGTGGCTGATATCCAAAAGTTGGAAAGGACAAATCTCGCAGAATCAAAACTCGCACTCTGCTCAAGATCGGAGGTCTTGGTACAGTCACCGTCAGCACCCCCTCTATTTCCAGTTCAGGGACCACTAGTTCGATATCAATTTTCAGTTCTGGGATTCTGCTGACCACTCGTGAAGACCTCAGTCTCCCGGTCCTTACTGCTACCGGCATCTGAGATCAAATAGGTCCACTCTGGGGCAGCGTACCTCTGGCATGGCACTCTTGATCTTCTCGACCTCCTCGGGCTCCTTTGTGCTTGTTCTGCATCACTCAGCTCTGATTCAGATGTTTCAGACACAGGAGCAAGATCTCTTTCAGATGCCAACCTCAAGATTAGCCTCCTCTGTCTCACAGGCCATGGTTCACTTGCATGCTCTGCTCTTCTTCTCTGCACCTGACCACCTTGCACACCAGTTCCTTCAGCTGAGTCTGACTCTGTACCACTCACAATGTTACTGTCTCCCTCAGAGTCAATACCTGGGCCTTGTGTAGCGTGGCCCCCCTCAGCATGCTCTGATGGGCAACCAGCTTCGTCAGCAACCCTCACAGCTTGGCTTGTCCTCTCCTGTGGCCTTGCAACCACAGCTGGATTTTCTTCTGGGAGAGGAGTTGTTTCTTCCGAGGATCCTGAAACTCTGCCAGTATGGGAGGCGTGAATCCAGTTTGGCAAACCTCCGCACTTTCCTGCTGTATTTGTCACCAGAAACACTTGATATGGACCTCTCCAATGAGCATCAAGGCAGCTCTTCCTCAAGTGCTTGCGAACGAGCACCCAGTCACCTGGCCGCAAGTCATGGCACAGGTCCTTCGCGGTCGGGGCAGTCGCAGCTTCAACCTGGTGAGACACAGAACGGACCACATCAGCCAGTCCTTTGCAATAAGCAAGGATCAAATCATCTGTGATGTTTATAAAGGCTTTAGACGGCACTGCTGGCAAACGCATCGCCCTCCCCATCAGGATCTCGTGAGGCGAGAGACCTGTCCTCCTATCGGGGATACTACGAATACTCATCAACACCAAGGGCAACGCATCAGGCCATTTTAGAGACGTGGACGAGCACACTTTTGCCATTCGCATCTTGAGCGTTTCGTTAACCTGCTCCACAATGCCAGATGCCTCGTGTTTGTAGCTACAATGCAGTCTCTGATCAACTTGTAAAGCAGCGCAAAGCAGCTTCATAATATCACTATGGAAGTGTGTTCCTCTATCCGACTCCAATGAGGTTAGAAAACCGAATCGAGGTATAAGCTCTCTAAGCAACAACTTTGCTACTGTGAGACTATCGCACCTCCTTGTCGGATAAGCTTCCACCCACCGGGAGAAAACACACACCAAAACCAGATTGTACCTCAACCCATTGCACTTGGGCATTTCAGTGAAATTAAGCTGGATCCTATTGAAGGGTCCCCCAGGTCTCCCAATGTGACTCAATGCAACCACAGTTTTCTTTCCAGCATTCATTTGTTGACACGTAACACATCTGTGACACACTGCTTCAGCAAACACACAAAAATGTGGATTAAACCACATCTGTCTAAACACTCGCACAATGGCATCCCTTCCAATGTGGACTGCTCCATGAATCTGCCTCGCCATAGGACTCAGTAAATCATCTGGTAACACTGCTCGACCATCAGCTGAAACCCAAATACCATCATCTCTTTTGTCACAACCTGCTTTAATCCAACCAGCTTCTTCATGTCCTGACACTTCTCCCGGCAGATGCTTGATCTCATCCCAAGTGTCCGCTAAGGCTAACATCATGATGAGCTTGGTTCTTTCTGTGCTCTCTCCAGTATATTCTCCAGTGAAAATGCATCCCTGTTCAACACAGAAATGCACAACCTCTCGGCGTACCTGTTGCAGAGAGTCACAAAGTCATTTCCCTTCCCATGAGCACCACACTTCACCACAGCTATTTCCTTTGGTCGTTGCAGAGCTTCCAGCAGTTGTCTTACATACTCCCCATTTCTGATGGGAAATACTGATGACGTTTCGAACCCCCTCTGCGACCATAGCTGTCCGAAGTCATGAACCACATTGAATCCATACTGGCTATCGGTGTAGATGGTGACTCGGATTTGTTCAGCAACCAAGCAGTCACGTGTCAAGGCAATGATTTCAGTCACTTGTGCGGAGTATACTCCCTGTAAACAAGCAGCTTCCCCAACTGCAGAAATGGTACATACAGCAAACGCTGCTCTCAGATGACCCACATTGTCTCTTAAGCATGAACCATCTACAAAGAAGATTTCATCAGATTCAGGCAGAGGTTCATCGACAATGTCAGGTCTCGGTTTGGTGCAAAGTTCAGTAACATCGAGACAGTCATGGTCCTCACAATCTTCATCATCAACATTTGGAAGAGGCATCAAAGTAGCAGGATTCAATACAGAACATCTTTTCAGAGTCACATTCTCTGAGGCAAGTATGACCTGCTCTTAGCGTGTGAGTCTGTTATTTGTCAAATGCTGTGTCTTGGTTCTCGTCATCAGAAGCTCAACTGAGTGTGGAACATAAACAATAAGAGGATGACCCATCACAATACTTTCACACCTTTCAATGCTGACACCTGTTGCAGCAACGGATTTGAGACATCGGGGCAACGCTGAAGCTGCCGGATCTAATGTAGCTGAGAAGTAAGCAACTGGTCTACGGACACCTCCATGAGTCTGTGTGAGTACTGATAGTGTGCAACCATCCCGCTCACAGCAAAATAGTGAGAAGGATTTGTTGTAATCAGGCATTCCTAGAGCCGGAGGGCGACACAGGCTTTCTCTCAGCTCCATGAACGCAATCAAACAGTCATTATCTCTTGGTACCGGATCACTCACATCCTTATGTGTCAACCTCTGCAGAGGTTTCTCCTTCAGCGAGAAGTTGGGAATCCACTGGCGGCAGTACCCAACCATTCCCAAAAACATCCTGACTTCCTTTTGTGTGGTAGGCGCAGTCATGTTCATGATCGCCTCAATGGGGTCTGGTGACACCTTCCTCTTGCTTTTCTCAATGCGATGACCCAAATACTGAACATCAGTCAAACAGTACTGTAGTTTGCTCGGGGACACCTTTTGTCCATTCTCTGCCAGGTGAATTAACAAGGCAACCAGTGGTTGAAGTGGGCGGGATCGGCAGGGCAAGGCGTACCCCTACTTCTTTCATTCAATAGATTCCGTTCCACTACTTTTTTATTTTAAACATGTGTCCCAGGACACCAGAACTAGCCAAGGCCTTCAGATAGGGCTCGGCGTTCATGGCCGTTCGGGGATGGGCGGGTGGGCAGAGAAGGAAAAGGACTCTGTCTTTTCCTTCTTGCCCAGAGAAGACAAGGACAGAGTCCACTTCTGCTCTGCCGCTGGCAGCTGCCCCCCCCCCCTTTTTCTTCCTCCTATTCCGTCTCTTTCTGTCTAGCTCCTCACTTTCTGAAAATTCTGACTTCAAGAAACGGTTCTCACCCTCTCTTTCCTCCTTTCCTTTATTTGTTCCCCTGTGAAATGGATCCAAAAAAAGAAAAACACTTTTCCTGGAAATGTCGTCTTCTTCTGAAATTTTTTCTATTCCAAAGTGCAGATCAGGAATAAAAGGTTAAAAATATGAAAAATAAATAACTAAATAAAGCAAGACAGAGTGGTCGTAAATTGGCCAGGTTGAATTTATTTGAACCCAAATACATTAGCGTCACTTTACAGAGTTTGCCAATGAAGCTCTACTTCTGTTTATTTTGCCGTTCTTTGAACAGCATTGTTTTCCCCAGGTGGTTAAGTGCACCAATCCTGGAGGTACTGCAAGGCCTGATTGATGGGTGTATTGGAAAGCAAAATGTGTACCGCTTGTTTGGTTTACGACTATATGCTCACCAATGTCATGTTGTCATTTCTGCTCTGTTGAAATAGAAAGATATATTAAAAAAAAATGTGTACCGCAGCTCTGTGTTCACGGATATTGTCTTTTTAAACTATATTGCTTACGTTTGATAAGGATATAAGCAATGGACTTTGAAAAGGGTCCCTTTCGCGCCCTGTAGTCATGCCCTTAACGTTTCAGGCAAAAGCACTCACTGATTTCTGAATGGTGAGTGTAAAAGCGTTAAGGTAACCAACCATGTTCCTGCTTACATTTCACATGCTTTACTTGATCTTGCATTCCCTATGAGGGTTTGCTTTTTCCAGGATGTTGGTACTTTTTGTTTTTAGGCAGCATACTGCTTTTGTCTAGTGCACAATTTGAATTGAGTCGCATCCAGGTGTTTATAGCGGGGTACAATTGGGTTGCAGTTGAAGGCAGTGCGAGTTTCTCTCAGTGGGGCAGTATGGTTTTCAGTGGGGGAGAAAATGTGGCACCATGGCCAGAGCTGCTGAATTTGGAACTGGGGAACGAGGTTCAGCCTTCATGACCAGTCCACCAGTCCACTCTCCTGAGAGAGCACATTCCCATGCTAGACCTTAGAAGGCCCCGCAAGACCTTAGAAGCCCTGATGTCTTAGCACCAGCAGGTGAAATCTAGCGATGGGAAGTGTGGATTAACCTTAACGGCCTGTCCACCACAATCCTTACTGAAGTTCACCTCCAGTCTTGCGGGCAGGCCTATGAAGCAGCACACCCTAGAGCGACAGTGACTCTGTCACTGAGGTTTCAGGAACCTTGAGAAGGGCCGGCTCTAGGGCGGGTCGACTCCACCGGGTGCTGACTTTGGGTGGGGGCATCGTATTTGCAAGTATATTATGGTTTTAAAAGCACTTGCTGCCTCCTTCCTGGCCTCCAGCAATTTTTGGCAACAATAAAAATGTCATGATAGTTCTGGTGATTAATGATCTTTCTAGAAAGACATCCGAGTTTTGTCTAGTGGAAGTTTTGACTCATGGAAAGGTAGCACAGAGGGTTAATGTACCTGCTGCAAAGAACATGTACCATGCAGATCACAAAGTGCACATAATGTAAATAGGTCAGTGCGATACTGCTTTTGTCAGCGAGGTCATTTGTTACTTGCAGTTTATAAGTTAAAATCCTAATATAGAACAGTGAGCAATTAACTGTCATCAAAGAGCTGCATGGAAACTGCAAGGTATAAATTAGAGCGTTATGGTTTTTTCCCCCAGTCTTTGATTATCCTAATGGAATGTATGACATTACAACGCAAACATTTACAACGCATGCTTTTACAACGTGGTTTTTACATTGCAGCATCCATTACAAAGCATTATTTTACAACGCATGCCATCACAATGCATTTTTAGAAACTACACTTACAACGCATTCCATTACAACGCATACCATTACAACGCATACCATTACAATGCATAATACTTTTAGGGCAACAGTAGGGTAAGTGTTGGATAGTGTAGGGGTAACAATTACTATTCCCACTCCAGTGAGTGCAACAGTAGGGTAAGTGTTGGATAGTGTAGGGGTAAAAATTACTATTCCCACTCAAGTGAGTGCAACAGTAGGGTAAGTGTTGGATAGTGTAGGGGTAAAAATTACTATTCCCATGTACCCCAAAACCTATACCCACCCTAAAACTTAAAAAATCCCCATTACTTACCTTATAATGCGTTGTAATGGCATACGTTGTAGTGGCATGCATTGTAATGGCGTGCGTTGTAGTGACATGCGTTGTAATGGCTGCGTTGTAATGGCATGCGATGTAAAGGCTGTTGCGTTGTAACAGCCGCGTTGTAAAGGTAGTGCGTTGTAATGACTGCGTTGTAATGGATGTTTCCCATCCTAATGTTTCAAAAAGTGTCCATTTGGATAGAAATCAAGTCTGATTATTAAAGAGAACCCCCCCAACCATGGTATTACATTTTAAATTCTGAGTTTGTGTTTCTCCAGACCAATCACTATTAAACTATACTGCCTACTAGTATAGTTGTCCCGTGACTCCTACACCTCGTAGTCCTTTGTAACATTTCCTATACAGTGATTTACACACGTATAATTGATTGTCTCTGGGTAAAGTGTGTGATGTAAAGTGCTCTGACACCCTAGACTGGTATGGGTGGCGCTGTAAATCAAATTAAATGCATCTGAGAGAGAGTGTGGTTATGAAGACTTGAGGGGCACTGTTAAAGGGTGGTAATGAGGGAATCCGTGGCAGAGGTGGTCATTGGGGGGGGCACCAACAAACATTGTTGCACAGGGCGCCACCAGCGCTAAAGCCGGTCCTGCCCTTAGTAGTGCGCTTTATAAGTGACATGATTGATTGATTGATTGATTGATTGCCCTTGAAGGCCAGTGCGCCTCACCCATTGTTACCTTTATTGGCCTTGTTTCAGCAAATAGTAGCTGCAACTCACCAGGTATCGGCAATACAGGATTTGCACGCACACCAAACTAAGGGGCTGATTACGATGGCGGGCGTAAAAGCATTCCGACCGCCGTGCTAGCCGGAAATTTCTGCCCGCAGGTACCGCGGCATAACCGCCGGCCAGATTAGGATGCACCGCCAGAAACTCCCTACCGCGGCGGTCGGATTCCAGGATTCAGCGGCGGAAAAGCTGAAAATCCGTCCGCGGCGGTCGGATTTGCTGCGGAAAGGCCAAAGACCGCCGTTTACCCAGCGGACTGGAACACATGGAGCTATCCGCAGTATTGCCACCGCCATCCTCGAATGGCCGGATTCTCCGCAGCGGTGCGGTGGGCTGTTTGAGGCATCGTGATTTGACCGGCGGTCGTGACCGCATTCCGCACGGCGGTACCTCTCTTTTGGCTCCGTCCGCTACCGGTGCGGGGAGATTTTCGCCGGAACCCGGAACACCACAGCGGACGGGAAATGGGCTATCTACACCCATCATAATACGGCGGTGTTAGAACTGGGGGTCTCTAGTTGGCAGAGGTAGGTACCTTTGTCCAAATAGGGACCCTTGCTTCTAGTCAGGGTAAGGGGGATACACTACTAAAATAACCCCTGCTCACCTCCTTGGTAGCTTGGCACGAGCAGGCAGGCTTATCTCAGAGGCAGTGTGTAAAGCATTTGTGAACACATACAGTAACACAGTGACAACACTACAGATGGACACCACACAGGTTGTATTATAAAAATAAGTATTTTTATATAGACTTAACACAAGACCCAAAACGACAAAAATCCACAATACACTATGAAAAATATGACTGTCAATGGTAGAAAATAGTTCAGTTCAATAAAGATGGTAAATGCGACATTCAATGTTCAATGTACCTTTGGATGCGTAACGCGATACAAATAAAAGAGTTGCAGGGAAGGTGATGCGTCGGTTCCTTACACGCAAGAACGGTGATGCGTCGGTTCCTTGCTCCGGGGGAGGTGATGCGTCGGTTCCCTACTGCTGCGTAGGGGACGGTGATGCGTCGGTTCCTTACCGGAGAGGAGGTGATGCGTCGGTTCTTCACCGCGTGGGGAGGTGATGCGTCGGTTTCTTACTGCGCTTCTGTGGCGATGCGACCCGCAGCGCCTCGATGCGATGGCGACCCGGTGCAATGAAACAAAATGGCGTCTTCTTCTTGATGCGACAACGAAGGGGGCGATGCGTGCACGCCTGACGGCCGTGCAGCGACTCAGTGAATCTTCTGAGCCGCGACAGGCCCTGCGACACGCTTCTCCGATGATGCGACGGCGTCTGATGCGACGGTGACTCTTCTCCGGTGATGCGAGGCGCTTCGGTGATGCGATGGCAACAGCGGCAGCGGCGGCACGCTTTCTCGGTGATGCGACGACAACTGCTGCGGCGGCGACACGTTTCTTCCTCGTGAGTCGCGCTTCCAGCTCCCACTGACACGCAGTCTCTCAGAAGGCCCAACACAACAGTAGGCACTTCAAATTCCCAGCAAGGGAATTCAGGGGAGCTGGTTGGTGAAGTCTTGTATCCCTGAGACTTCAGCAGGAGGCAAGCTCAATCTTCAAGCCCTTGGAGATTTTCTGCAAGATGATGAAAGTAGGCACAAAGTTCCTTTCTCCTTTCTTTGGCAATCAGGCAACCACTGCAGGCCAATCCCTCAAACAGCGCACAGCATAGGGATAGTCTCCTCCTTCAGTTTCTCTGGTTCCTCTCCTCAGCAAAGGTTCTTCTTGTTTCCCAGAGTGATCTAAAGTCTTGGGGTCAGAGCCCAAGTATTTATACCCATAAATCCTTTGTCCTTTGAAGGCAGAGGGTCCTGTACCTAGTCCAAACCAGTTCTGGGTGCATTCTGTCAGTGCACACCCTCTTCCTTTGTCAGTGTGGGCCAGGGACATCAGATGCACCACAGGGGGTGGAACCAGCATTGTGGAAGGCAGGCACAGCCCTATTCAGGCCCAGGTGCTACTCCTCCCACCACTCTACATGCAGATAGGTCTATTCAGCCCTGTGCTGACTCACCCTGTCTCCTGAGGTCCCCCAGCCCCTGTCACTCACAAAACCAGACATACAATACACAAGCTAGCAGAGGCAGGCTGGATGGTTTAGGCAAGAAAATACCTACTTTCTAAAAGTGGTATTTTCAAACACAGAATGTTAAAACCAACTTCACTAAAAGATGTATTTTATCATTCTGAGTTCAGGCATACTAAATTTGTTTTTCTACCATGTTCCCTGGGTCAGTTAGGATTATAAGGTGTTATAATCAAACTGCCCATCCTGGCCTATGGGGATAGGTAGCCTTGCAATAGTGAAAAACGAAATTGGCTGTAATTCACTATCAGGACATGCCACACACATCAGGGCATGTCCTACCTCTTACATACAATGCACCCTACCCGCAGGTCTACTTTAGGGGTGACTAACATGCAGAAAAGGGAAGGTTTGGGGACTGGTAAGTGGGTGCACTTACCAAATCAACATGGCAGTACCAGACTGCACACAGGCTCTGCGATGGCAGGCCTGAGACACACTTTACAAGCTGCTCCTGTGGGTGGCACAACCAGTGCTGCAAGCCCACCAGCAGCATTTGAGTCACAAGCCCTGGGCAC
The DNA here is from genome assembly GCA_963921515.1 of Calotriton arnoldi. Taxonomy (NCBI): domain Eukaryota; kingdom Metazoa; phylum Chordata; class Amphibia; order Caudata; family Salamandridae; genus Calotriton; species Calotriton arnoldi. The sequence continues at coordinate 1,037,518 of CAWUFW010005505.1, read as the reverse complement.
AACCAGTGCACTGTACTAGGGTCTGACAGTGAATCAAATAGGCCAAACATGGAGTCACTAATCCATACATCAATTTATCATAGGGAGCACTTGCACTTTGGCACTGATCAGCAGTGGCAAAGTGCCCAAAGCATCTAATCCAGCAAAAACAGGTCAGTAACAGAGGAGGCATAGTGCAAAAAAATGGAAGGGAGACCCACGCCAATGGTACCAGGTCTAACAGGCGGACGCAAAGACCGGAGATGGAGTGCGGAAAAGGGCATTTTCCGCCACCGCCAGCACGGCGGATGTGCCTCCGCCCGCCATCGTAATCAGCCCCTAAGTTTGCAAACTTCACAGTCTCTCTGCTTCATGCACAAGCACTTTTAACATGTGCTGCCTGCTTTGGGGCCACTGAAATTATGCAGCAAAGGAGGACAACATTATGCTGAAGAATTGACTAAATTATGCAGAAAAAAAAGGCTGCAGCGTAATGCAGAATATTTTCTGATACTTTATTATTTTGACATTTTTACACATGCTAACAGTCTCTGGAAAGATTTTGCCTTATTAGTACCAGCGTAACCTACAAATGCAGCAGTGAGAAAGGTGATCATTCAACATTTGCAAAGAGCCGTCCACTTCGTAGCAACACAAAGTCACATTTTTTAGTAACTTTTGATCCATTTGATATGCAAACAAGTTATTAGTTAAAATTGTCAGATTATGCAGCAGATGTTGTAATATGTGGCAAATATGGCAGAGCCATAATTATATAGAAAACATTTGCAAAGTAGGATATTTTGCCATTTATGTTTGAACTGCTCTTGTGGAAAAAGGGAGGAGCAATGCTGATGACAGAAACTCCATGGCTCGGAGACAAATGGCTTATGTTTCCACTTTTAAGCGTATTTGGGACATTCTGTGATTGGAAACATATCCCACTTTGTTAATGTATTTTAATGTCATTAACCCATATTAAACCTTCAATAATCATGTGTATGCATTGGTTGAATTAAATAACATAATAAGCTGTAACTGGTCAGTGAAACTCCAAACAAAAACTAAAAATTGGGATGTTTTCCACATTATGGCCACACCTCTGACTCCGCCCTCTGATCCAATGCTCGGGTTATTCCCGCCCTCTTATTCTCCGCCCACAGTTCCCCTACTTTTTTCCCCCACTTCGACCACTGAAGGCAACTGTATTGATCCTGCAAGTGTCTTCTGTTTCGGATGCAATCAAGAGGTCATCAATATACTGCACAAGAACTGAATTCTGTGGTAGTACCAGACTCTCAAGATTCTTTTTCAAAATCGATGGACTCTCTGTATACCTTTGTGGGATACGACACCATGTTAACACGCGATTTTCCAGACAGAAAGCGAACAAAAATTGGCTCTCCTCGTGTAAGGGTATCGAAAAGAAGACTGACCTAAATCAATCACTGTAAACCATTCAGCTTCACATGGGATTTGAAATAAGATCACTGATGGATTCGGTACCACAGGACAACATTGAACTACGATCGTGTTGACCTCTCGCAGGTCTTGCACGATTCTGAACTTCCCACTCCTGTTTCTGCAGTCCCATTATAGGGGAATTGCATGGGCTCCCCATTATCTCCTTCAGGATTCCCTGTTTGATCATGGACTCAATTACAGGCTTGATTCCTGCCACCGTTTCGGCATCAGATTGTACTGGGGCGTTCTTGGGAACTCAGCGTTTGGCTTGATCTGAATCTTAACTGGCTCAACCCCTTTGATCAATCCTATCTCTTCCCCGTGAAATCCCATACATCCAGAGAGACTGAATCTCTCAAGTCGAATGGTAGTTCTTCAACTGTCAATATGGGCTACATCTCTATACAGAGATTCAGATTCGCCAGTTTGAATGCAATGTCATCATTAGTCTGCAACTCCACTCCCTTGGGTGTGCAATAGATGGTACAATTCAACTTACACAAGAGATCCCGACCCAACAAGCAGACTGGACTCGAATCACACAGCACAAATTGGTGGAAACTTCCTATTCTAACAGGCATCTCATCCGTCAATGGATTTGTCATTTTCTTATTTGCAACTCCTACAACTTGGATCGATTGTCCTGAGAGGGGTAGGTTTGGGACTACTGCAGATCTCACAGTAGAACGGGTAGCACCAGTATCAATCAGAAAGGTGATGGGATGACCGTCAACATCTGCCTCCACGTACGGTCCTCTCTGGTCTAACTCCAAGACTGCTCCAAGAGTACAGTCTTCCTCCCCCCTCAGGCACCGTCATTGCAACGGGTATGAATCGAATTCATCGAATGCCTCGATGAATGGCATCTGCTGGTACGTCCGATTTCCTTGAGGACAAGTCATCTCTGTTCTCCACTCTCCGATCCAAACCCAATCTTATATATTTTTCAAAGTTCTAAGACGTTTTGTAATAAACCAAAAATCTTATGAAATGTTGGCAGAACTTGAGAAGGCATAACATCTACCAGCATAAAAAAAATACAAATGCACCACACATCTGTGACTGGGTCAACATGCGAGGCCACGAAAACACAACGAGAATCTAGGTACTGCATCATGTCTCACCTCATACTCCTTTCCTATTGAATGGTGATTCTAAAGTAAAAACAAAATGCACATGTGCAAAAACATTATCTTAAACATGCAAAAACATTATCTTATACAAGTTTGCATGGAAAAGTTTGCAAGAATTTTTAAAAAAATGCTGTCAATGAAACAAAATAACCGCTTAGATGAGGTATATCACCCTCTCTCTCTTCAACAGAATCTAGATTTTCTAGTGAGCGCAACACCCATCTTAAGACTCTTACAGCTTCTGTAGGAAGCTGTTTTTTATGTGGTAGTGCCAATGTAAGGGCACATCTTGCAAAAAGTACAGATGAGCCTTAATGTCTTACAGGGCTTAAATTAATACTCCCAAGTGCTCTATTTCTGGTAGTGTGGTCAAGTAGCTCAGGCTTATTAGAGAGTAGTGTTAAGCATTTGTTGTACACACAGAGTCAATAAATGAGACACACACTCAAGAAGAAACTCAAGACCAATTAGAAAAAATAACACAGATTTTTATATAATTTTAGACAGCTAGATCATCGGAATCAGGTAAGTACTTTCAGAGTTAGAGATTTTTGCAGAAATAGACAAATACAGTCGAATAACGGTTTTGAGGAATGAGGCTCTGTCATGGTAATGGTATCCTATGGGAGAAACATACACTGCATAGATATACTTGAAATAGTTTTTGGAGGGTGCCATCTAGGACTTGAAGTGCTTAGTGGCCAAGGTCCAAGAAACCACCCACAGTTCAGTTTTACCTGCCCTGGTTTGTCCGGGTGCAGAGGTGCTGGTCGTGTTGGTAGCCACAAGCGCTACACGTTAAAGTCTATGGAAGAAGTACCTGAAAAAGAATGGCTGCAAGTGGGGACTTGAGGATAAGTCCGACAGAACCCAAGGGGGAGGTGGTTTGGCTCTTAAGGGTATCTGGAGCACAGGGAGACAGTCGGTTCATGTGAACCCGGGCTAGGGGGCTCGGGTGCAGAGGTAAAACACCTCTGCACCCGAGCCCCATACCAGAGGGTCGCTGTAGTTAGAGACTCTCACTTGGCGATCTGGAGACAGCAGGACCACTCTCGATGAAGACCATCTCAATTCTGAAGTCCATCGACGGCAGGTCAGTATCGGCTTCAGTGGTGTCCGGACTGGACACACAACAACCCTTAGTAGTTGCAAGGGCTCTGCTACCCAGGGTTTTGGTGCTGAGAGGCTCCGGGAGGGGTCAGCTGCTCAAGACTTGGTGAGAGCAATGGGGCTTACCTCGTGAACTCACAACAACCACTTACTGGTGAGTTGCTCCCTTGGTAGGTCCGATGCCTACAAGACAAAGTACCGGGTTAATGCAGTCTGTGCCTGCAGATGCAAGGGGATGGCTTCTCCACCCCAAGGGAGATGCTGGTTGGTTGTTGAAGGTAAGAACAGTCCTCTAAGGGCTTGAGGAGGCTCCTCAGCTGATCATTTTGATTATTGTGGTGCAAGCAGCCAGGCAGGGTTTGGCACCAATCTCGGTGCAGGACCTCTGTTCATATGACTTCGGCTCTTCTTTGTCCTTCCTTCAGTTCCCAGTAGACAAATCTGAGTTCCTGGTGTCAGGGGGACCCCTAAATACGGAATTTAGGGGCATTTAGGGGAGTGTAGGGTAGTAGCCAATGTGGGACTTACCCCTGGGGTGACTACACCCCCTATATGACCACTTTCAGTGGAGAGTGGGCATAATCCTGACCCAAAGTTCCTAGTTTCACCAAATTCAAATTGGTGAAACCCTTACTTGGCTGTCCACATCAGGTGGCCCAACTTAGGGGTGTGCCTAGCCTGAAAGTGTGACGCCTTCTGACTAACTAATATCCCGTCTGCTCAGGTGCCAAATGGGCCCCAGGGCAGGGGATGTCATTCCCCAAATCTGGGGGGAAGCTGTTGTCGTATATCAAGGGCCACAGAGGCCTAGAAGCCTTTGACGTTAACATGCTAATTCGCTAGCCATCCTGCTGGAGGAAGAGTGATCACCTTCCGCCGGTGCAAGCATTGTTTCTGACCTCTGCCAGCATGGGATCTCACCTATAGGGGGTCAGAAACGCGTCTGTGGTGGCAGGCTGGGAGATACCACTCAGCAGCACTGGCTGCGATCCCTTTCCTGACACTCAGTTAGGAACGAATTGGTTGCTGAAAAATAAAATGATAATAAATAAACTTTATTACCATTTTATTTTTCAGCTTTGACCTGGGGCTTTTCTTTGTGGGGCGACGCTCCTCCACTCAAATGGAGGAGCCGCCCCTGTGCCTTGGGGCTCTAAGGCCTGCTGTAGAGGTGACTTACTTATAGTATATGCAGTGTACTTTTGCAGGGCACACACAGTGTGCCATGTCATGTTTTCAAAATGGTTTGCACCATTTCATGCAACCTACAATTACAGTTTGCATGCAGTTTTTGTGTGGGTCGCTTTGGGTGGCATAATATATGCTGCAGCCCATAGGGACCCTCTTTAGTACACATGCCCTGGGCACCAGGGTTACCATTTACTAGGGACTTACAGGGGTGCTAATGTCCTTGACAATTGTTTTACAATTAGACATTTACCTTGTTTTAAGGGAAAAAGCACTGGCACTGGGGGCCTGGTTAGCAGGGACCCGGTGCACTTTCGTCAAAAAGCATCGGTACTAGGGCAAAAGTGGGGGTGACCATGTCAAAAAGGGTCCATTTCCTACAGCGTCAGTCTAATTACCAGGAAAAAACCAGGTGCAAAAACTCCAGTCGAAAATACAATTACAGCATAGTATTGAGCCTGATTTTGCTGTGAGCCTGTTTTCTCGTATGGAAACCAAATAACATGGCGTCATGGTCCGTGCAACCAGTACTATTGTACAGTATTCCCATTTACGCGGTGTCATGACCATTTAAAATGCTTTACATACTACCTGGCGAGAACTACAGCTGCAAAAACCAACGTAAAATTGCAATTTTCGCCGAACTCATTATTTCAATTCGGGCACAAAATCAAGTTGTGCCCGATTTAAAACCTACAACAGGACTGGGATGGGACCAGTACTAGGAATCATCACCCTTGACACCCAGTCAACTGAGGGGAGTATTGTGACATCTCTCCTATTGAGGGACCAGACAGCCAAAGCATTTGATAATTCTCAAACTACATTTTGCATATCCATACCAGAACCTTCTAGTGCATCTGAAATGTCAAACCATCACTATGATGCCACATAATGTTATTTTCAGTGACTCCATGTATTTACCAGTGAAGGTAAATATTGCACTTCCATAGCATATTTCCAACCATGTAGCTTATATATTTTGCGCTGGTTTGTGTGACTACAATTTTGTGGCAACTGGTTTTTACAGTGGTGATCTCCTGCATGCTATACCAACACTTACCAAAAGGGCAATGCATGCACAATCCCACATATTTATAATATTAGGTGTGTGTGGAACAATTTCCCCCAATTCTGTTTAGGTTGGTTGAAAGTAAGGTAGGCCTACCAACTCATCAAGGGTGGTGGACCTGTAGTGGATGGGATGCCGCCAATGAGTGACCACCAGTGAGATGGCGGGGACTTCAATGCGATCAGTCAGTGGTTCCGTCACCTCTAAATGGGGAAATAGAATCATCAGTGTGGCAGAGCAGAAGCCCTGTCAGTGTACAAGTTTACAGACGGGCTCCTGCTCCACAAAACTCTAAATAACTGCCTTGTTATTTTTCAGCTACGTTACCGTCGGAGTCCCTGAATCATTGTACCACTATCAGGGTAAGTCTACCCTTCCTATGGTTGAGAAAAGGACAACTTAAGATGATCTTTGATTGGGTCATTGGCACTTTCCTGGCAAGGGTGCTTTGAAACAACGGCGTAGGAAGTGTGGGGGATGTGGGGATCTCCTGCACACTTCTACTGTTCACAGGCCATTGGAGCATGAGAGCACTACCAATGATGGTCCTGCTTTTGACCTGCTGACCTGCCTCCAGTCAGGGTCGGATTGAGAAGCAGCATATTTGGCTGGTGGCCAAGGACAAATTCCTGAGGCCAGATGTGGGTTGTTGTTGTTTTGTCAGGGTGGTGGCAGGCTCCCGACCTAGAACAGACTATTGGTGCACCTCGTCCCATCCTGTCCATAGGGCACAACAGGGAGGCCTCTGCCACGAGGAGACACTGCTTCCGAGTAGTAGAGTTCACACCTCCCTGGCAAAGGGAAGCGGTAGGATCTATTGAAGGAGCCCTTCTTCGATCCCTGAAGTGGATGGCCACCCCCACATTCACGGTAGTCAGGTGAGGCATCTTTTCTATAAAAACAATCTCAAATACAGATGGAATTAAGTTCTCTCTGCTCTTGTGTGTGCATAGGGTCGGACTGGCCTCTAGGGCAACCTGGCAGTGCCAGAAGGGCTGGTCCAATAGGTCAGTTTTTTGGCTCTTTGTGCCTGTTTTATTGTGTAGTGGGTTGGTTTTTACTGTTGATTTCCCTGATATTACCACAAACATTGTCTGCAGCAAGCACAAATGCATGCAGTTTCCCATGCCATGCAAAACACCTATGCAGCTTGTCTTTACAAGTTCAGTCTGACCCCAATTTGCAAATGTGGGCCACTTTTAGCTACTTGATTCGCTAATGGGGGCTCACGTTTATTTTGGTGCCCAGGCCTTTTTTCTGTCCCAGTCCGATCTTGCCTCCAGTACTTATGACCACCTTGCAGGCCACACAATGAGGCTGCTGTCGTGAAGATCACCCTCACAGGGACAGCGATGCAATTTTGTGCATACAAAAACTATGGAAACTGTGATCCTGAGTATAATGGAGGCAAGGTCAGAGATGTGACTACAAAAGTCTCCCCACCATTTTGTCAGCACTAGAGAAAGCCAGACACTTTCTACCCTAACCTTCCCTGGGCCTCCCATAACACTTCAGCAGCACCAGTAAGACTCAGGCATTTTATATCCATACAAGCACAAGGCTAGCCCCACTGCTCTTCAACAAACTTTGAAAGGAACAAGCAGATGGAGCCAAACTACCTCACTTATTCTGAAACACATACCATAGTGCCATGAAACGCTGCCCCCTCCTTTCCTGAGTGCTCATGATGCATAGACCTCACTACCCCACTCCATTTGTAGCAGGCTTGTGGGCAGCAGGAGGTGCTGCCTTCTCTGACTGCCCCACTCTATGAGAGAAAAGGCCATAGAAAGGAGGAGATGATATATCTGTTTCAAGGCTCCCAGCTCCAAGTAAGTCTCAGGCACCTTTTAAAGGTATCTCTCTACCTCTGCTGCCTCTCTCCTTTCAGCCATATTTAGTAAATTTTTTGTTAAGCTTTCAACAAGTCTTTTCAACCTCTTCAGCGTACTTTGACACATTATATTTGGATTATCAGTGTGCCGTCAGGTGAGTTAAATGTATTCTTCTGACCATAAATCCAGTCAGGGGAGCTACCTGCCCTCAGAATACATTTTGTTGTATTTTGTCTAAGAGCCCTGTCTCTACTTTAACCTTCATATGTGAAGCACTTCCCGCCACCTTCTCATGGCTTCATAGAACAGAAGATTATAGGGGTTACTATTATACCAACTCAGTAGTATGCATTTTATGGACCTTCGAACGAGGAAAAGCAGACCCTGCAGAGATTCAAACCTGTGACCTCCATGTTGTGTTTGGCCTTTGGCAGCAGATGCCTTGACTCCCCAAGCTATCGTACATTGGGTTGTGTTGATAAAACTGTATCTGAACTTTGTTTAAAAAATATCTTATTTTAACATCAGAGTTTCACTTCAAAACTCTGAGATTGTACAGGTTTATCGGAGCCTGCAGCGAAGACCACAGCCAATGTGTATTGGGCCAATGAAAAGTGAGGTTTGCCGTGTCACCCCGCAGAAATGTAGTGCTTTGCAAGCTTAGCTGTAGCACATATAGAAGTCTTTGTCTGTTCTCTCTAGTTACTACTACCATTTAATACCAACAAGCCAAAATAATGTAACGGCATAATCGAGGTGTTTACAAAAGATAAATCCAGTTGCATAGCTAGGGGGGGGAAGGTGGGCGGTCCGCCCCGGGCGGCGCGAGTTTTCAGGGCGGCAACAGTAACTCCCCCAAGCCCCGCTCCTCAATGCGTTTGCCGTGCGGAACGGCAAAAGGAGGAAATTCTCGGCAGCACCCCTCCTCTCCCCCCCGCTCTTTACTGTGGCCGCCGCGGGGCGGCAAACGCAGAGACCGCCACAGGCGCCCATATGGCTAGCTATGCCACTGGATAAATCAGAAATAATGCTAGCAGACAAGCATTTGTCTAATGCGTTTGTCTCTAAAGAGAGAGTTCTCATGGAAATGTAGCATGTGTATTACGGTATAATCCTAATCTCAACACTCACATCTAATTGAGACATTAGCCGGATACTTGTATCTGCAGAAAAAGTCATATCGTCAACCTGAAAAGGCGTCTTTTGATGTTTTAACCAGACAGGATGGAGGAATTGTCTGCTTCCATGCTGGATACTGACAATGCAAGCTTAAGAGGAGGACTCGATTCAGCCCTCCAAGGGTAAAGGAGACAGGGATCTCAAAGGTCAGATGTGTCTTCCTGCCTGTATGATTGAAGAGCTCTGATGTCAAAGAGACGACTAGAGGTAAAGGTCAGTTGTCATCTTGGTCAAATCCTGGCATCATCTGGGCTGCCAGAGAAAATGTTATGATATTCAGTACAACTGAACAATATAAATTGTTTCGTGAAGTTACAATAAGATTAGTTGAAAATGCCATGGTTGCCATGGATGGTTTGGAGTTGGAAAGTGATCGGGATGGGCCTGCGAGCTAGTAATCCACAACAGCTGAGGAAAGTATTCAGTGGTATTGTAGCTCTGAAAATACACTGTAACATGGACTCTTCAGTCCCCTTCCTACTGCTGCCAACAGGTCAGTGTCAGTAAGGCTGTTAAAAAGTGCTACACTTAGGCCTTTTCCCAGATCCGTCAGTTTCCATGGGCCACAAGACCATGAGATGAAGTGTTCCCATGATGCACTATCCTTCCTTTCAAAATGATGGTTAAGCTTCCAAAGCCTCCTTGACTCTGCAGGGTAACTTCGATGAGAAACCAAGGTCTAAATCCTCTGAGATGTATGAAGTTGCAGACAGATACCATTTAATACAAATCTTCTACAAATAAAATTAATATGTCTCTCCAACTAAGGGTATTGCTTGAAAAGAAATAACACTTGAAAAAAACATCTTAGAAATACAGCACAGTAAAAATTGAGAATATCATGGTAATCTCAAGTCTTTTGCCCTAACCATTCAAGAGAGTTTTATTCTGTGTCCATCTTCTGTGGTTCTCAGTATGGTTTAGTAGTGGTCGCCGTTAGCTCGGTGAACCTTTTCTGATAGTAAACAACGTGCAATGTTATCTTCTAAGAGTCTGAATCCTCTGTGAATGGCTGTGAATGGTAGAGTCCATTGGCAGTGTAGGCCTGAATGTATTTATTTTACAATTGTTAGGAAGCAGTCAAATTGGTAAAGCCTGGGATGATCAACAGTGGGCTTATTCATATACTTAGGAAGCATTTTCATATATTTCTGGCAGAGAGGTCTCAATCAGTGTGGATGGCCCCTTATGCCTCCGAACCCAAGGCATTGGGTTTCAGTGTTCTCCAGGGTTTGGCATTGAGCCCTACACTATTCAATGTGTATATGACTCCCTGGCTACGCTGATTAAATTGTTTGGCATACATATTGTTTCGTACACTGACAATACACAACTTTTTCTTACGTTAGATCACAAATCTCCCAATGCTGTTAGCAATTTTAAGGCTTTTTGAGGGCTGTCTTTCAGTGGATACAGGATAGCAGTCTCCAATGCAATGCTTGCAAGACCGAAATTTTGCTTTTTGGGTCCCCCAGCCCCCAACTAGGGACAATGATCTGTGGCCACAGGATGTCCCTCCCCCACCCTCTCCGGCAGTGGTAGCGCGCAATTTAGGGGTGAAGTTAGATAACTCTGTGTTTCAGGTGGCTGGGGTTGTGGGTGCCCGTTTTGGCCTGTCAAAAATGTTTTTAAAATTCTTGCACTTGCTGCCTCTTAAGCAGCAAAATACTGTGGTACAGGCTCTGATCACTTCTAGGTTGGACTACGGCAACTCACTCAACTGAGGGTTGCCTGCCTATCTCCTTAGGAGACTGCAACTAGTGCAGAATGCTGCCGCCCGACTTTTGTTGCGTCTCTCCAGGAGAGCTCATATTCATTCAGCTCTAAAACGTCTACATTGGCTGCCTGTGAAAGATCATGTCAGGTTTAAAGGCTTAGTCCTCACTCATACAGCTTTCGATCATAAGGGCCCTCAGTATCTGTCCAACAGATTTTATTGCTTTTTTAAAAACTCCTCAAGACTTGGCTCTTTGAGTCTACTTTCTAATAGCTTTTTCTATCGGTCTACTCTACTCTACTACGCCGGGACACTATTTGGAGTAGCTGATGCACTTTATAAATGATTTATTATTATTAATAATAATAATAATAATAATAATAATAATAATATCACTAGTATACACTGTAATATAACATAATCATAACTCATATTCATACCCTGTAGTCCAAAGTGTATGATTATTACATTTTAAGAAATCCCGTATGGCTGCAAAGCCTATCAGTATGAGAATTTTTCACACATCCCTATGTCAAAAAGAGAAACATAAAGTAATTCAAATTCTTGCAGGTTGTTGAGTAAATTTATTTTAATTGCTTGTTCAAATAAATATGTGCATAATGTCAGCACATTACACCCTTTAGGCTAGGCACGTCGTGTTTCCTACAAACAATTTTATCAAGGCTTCTTCTTTGTGATAGTTCGTAAGAGAGCAGAAGACATGTTCTCATTCAATCTGTAAGGATCTGGGAATAGACTGTTGTGAGAAAATGGGTTGTTGGTTGAGCTCTTCTCATGCAACAGCCTCAATCCTTGACTGGGTGAACCACAAAAAGTCACTAAGTTACCTGTGCTTAACTCTCTGGTAGCTTGGCACAAAAGCAGTCAGGCTTAACTCAGAGGCAATGTGTAAAGTATTTATGCAGCACCTCAACAGTAATAACGTTAAAACACAACACAAGAAAAAAATGACACCAGTTGAGAAAAAATGTAATACATTATTTGACACAAAAATTACAAAAATCCAATCAATAGAACTGAAGATATGCAATTTTAAAGATTTAGATAAAAGTAGCACCAAAAGGTACAAAGCGCCAACTGATGGTATCTGGTCACGCTGCACCGGGACAAAGTCACAATTTCAGGCCGACCATGAGTGAGCAGAGGCTGAGCACAGGACCAAGATTGGCCCTCTGAGGATTGTACCTCATGTCCTGGGTGCGCAGTCTGCGTGGAGTTGCTTTTTGAGGCTTAATGTCATTCGGCGTCGGTTCCAGTGAAGCTGCTAGGCTTTGCTTGGCTTTGTGTTGCTTTGCATTGGTTTCAATGAGACTGACAGCTGTGCGGCAAGACTTTGCCGAACTTTGTGTCGCTCTGCGTCAGTTCTGGTGCACAATCCCAATGCAAACTCTGGGCCTCAACTAATACATTTTTTTTTTAACCCTGCCACAAAGAAATTGGCAACAAGGAGAAGCATGGCAGTAGATCTGTTATGCTTAATTGGTTGCAAAGTCTACATTTTAAAATATTTGATTGGGTTAAGGCATCTGCTGTAAAGGTGCCCAGTAAATCTCAGTTCATAGTAGTAACGATGAGATAACTCTGTAGGTTAACGCATTTGTGGGAGAGATCTGTGTTTTGTGAAGTTCCAGATTTGAATCAAAGTAGTATAAGGTTAATGCGCTCCTGCAAAGCACATCACGTAACGTGCAGTGCAGATGACAGATTTTTATTTTATGTAGATAGTAAAGTGGGTTACTGCTTTTAACACAGAGATCCTTTTGTTACCTGCAGTTCATAAATTGGAATCCTTTTAATATAGCACAGTGAGCTATGAAGGACATGTGACTCCTACACCTTGTAACCTTGTCTCATGTAACTCATCTTGTACATTGATTTACACATGTACATGATTTATTGTCAATGTATAATGTGTACGTTATGTAAAGAGCTCTGACACCCTACATTGAGTTGCGTTGAGCTATAAATGAAATAAAATAGTGCTATTGAAATTGTTATTTGTGTAAATACTGGGACAGACCAACACATCTGATATTCTTACAGTGCATGCAACTCTTATATACAGGGACTGAACAAAGGCAAAAGCATGCCTCTCTTAAGTACCTGTGAAGAGATAACAAGCTGTGTGCCTTTGTTTCCCCTCCCTAGCATTTACGTTTAAGTGTGAGGTTCCAGGCCGCCCCCAGTCAGGATACTCAAACAAAAGGAGGCCTTATGGTCCCTTAACTCCGGCCCAGCTGGAGGTGAAAAAAAAGCTCCCTTGCCGCCTGCATGTTTCTGCTGGGAATGGAAAGCAGACAACGTACAGGCGCTGCTGAACGTGTCCCGGTGTCTGAAAATGACACCGGGACAACTTCTTTGCAGGGGGGACGGCGTCCACCCTGTGAAAATAGTGAGTGGGCGCTGTGTACCTGCGTGTACCTCCGACTTGTGCCCTGCCTCTATGTTACTTTATGAGTCAAAACCATGACTAGACAAAACACAAATCTCTAGCAAGTGTATTAACCACAAGAGTTATCTTCCCCTTATATTTATCCCCTAGAATTTGCTGGGCACACAAAGATCTCTGCAGCAGGTCGCTTACCCCAATTAGATAATTTAAAATTCAGCCTCTTTGTGATCAATTAAGTAAGCCAGAAATGATTTACTGTCATATTTGACCTGGTTGCCAATTTCTTTGTAGCAGACTTTAAAAAAAATGAAAGTATAAGTTGACTCTCAGGCTCTGCTATTCACGACTCTGCCCCTCGTGACTCTGATCTCGCTGCCACAACTTGATCCCAATTTTGGGCTCCAGCCGCTCCTGGAGTAATTTTTTTTCCAATTCCAGCACTGCTGAAGGAATGTCTGTCTTTGGATGATAACACAAGGGGGGTTTGGAGGCAGCCAAATGAAGGGAGGGGTGAGGAAGGCCGGGGGCCTTCCATTTTGTAATTTATTGGGCTATGTATTAGTAGCCCAATTGTAGCCTAAGGGCTATAAGTGTAGCTTGTTTTGGGCTCTCAGCCACCATTTTAGGTTTGGTGACCTGGTGGCTGGGAGCAGAGCGTAGCGTTTAGAAAACATTTCGGAGATAGTTGTAGTCAAGATAGTTAGGTTTCAGTGAACATACTGCCAGAATTATGGAAGATTACAGGGTTCTCGAAGCTTTGAGGCTGCTTAGCGAGGCCGGGCGTCTTGACCTCACTGTTTCTGAGGCTGCAGTGTCGGCGCGCCCGACACGGCAAGCGTCTGCGGGAGTGGCTGCCGCGATCGCCGTGTGCACATCGCCCAAGAGGAGTAGAGCGAGTGCGGTAAGTGAAAGGGGCCGCTCATATGTTAGGAGAGCGGCCCGAGAGCTCCCGCACAGGTGAAGGCTGGTGCGTTATTTGAGGCTCCGGAGAGGGTTGCGGGGGTGGGGCTAGCCCGAGGCGCATGGGAGGGGAGGCACCGCGCAGCCGAGGGCCTGGAAAACAAGTGGAAGCAGCACGGGGGCACGAGGAGTGCCAGTTGGGTGCTGCCGGTGAGGTGAAGAAAGAAGCGAGTGCTCCTTCAGAGACGGCGAAGGTCGTTAGCAAGGGGCAGAGTCAAAAACATAAACTTCAGCGCGGAGCCGTGTGTGCGGCACGCGCTGTGGGTCGACTAGGCAGCAGGGAGTCACAAAGGGAGGGGGGGGCAGGAGTTTCCATGGTGTTGGGAGGAGGGAGCGGGGGAGGGACGGAGGTCTCATATGAGGACAAGGCAATGGGGACAAGCATGGGGGCTTGGGAAGGACTGGGTGATGGGCCCTAGGGATTTGAAGAAGATGTAGGCCACCAGGGGGGTGGATTGATGGGCCTCAGGGACAGGAGGGGGTGGAGGAGGATGACATACCAGAGGAGCTAGATCCTGCATGGGGCATACAGGCTTGGGAGGGCCTGGATATATTTACATCATAGACTGATGAGGTGAGGGGTCTAGATAGGGTCGGGCAATTGGACGCATACATGGCCAGGGGGGCTCGCTGCAGGGAGCAGTGAGGGCCGCAGGGTAGGTGGATCGGGGGGGTGGGGCAGGAAGGTAAGTATGGGGTGGGGGCATTGGGGAGAGACGGACCAGGATTAGTGCAGCGCCCGGCGTCTGGCCTCGTCACGGCCATGCTGGAGTGGAGCAGAGATGAGGAGTGGGGGGACGATGACAGGGAACTGGCAATGGAGTTGGGGGGAAGGGGGACGGGCAGTAGAAAATATAAGACAGGGTAAGAAAAGGAGGGTAGATCAGGCAGGTGGTTGGCAGGGAACCAGCACATCAGACCAGACGTTTGTGTTGCAGAGCGAGGAGCGGCGCAGCGCAGCGGACTCGGCAGACCTGGGGGTGGCTCTGTGGCGCCGAGGAAAAGTGAGGGTGGAACCCAGAACGGCGTGCCCAATACCGGCAGGGGAGCCCATCGTGGCCAGCAAAAGTAGGCCCAGAACGACCTTGTTGGCCCCAACACCAGGCGGATCTCGGTGGACCGCTGGGGCAAGGAGGAACAGTAACAGAAGGTTTGGGGTGCCGGAAGAGTACCGGCGGGTTCAGTCGGCTCCACCAGAGTATGGGAGATGTGGGTCCGGTAGGGCCCCTAGGTTAGAGAGATATAAGGAGTGGCCCCAAGAGTTGGGACAGGAGGAATTAGATTTTGACGAAGAAAGCCTTAAAGAAGGCGAGTTACTGGAGGAAGATGAACGGGATGGGGGGGCCAAGTTAACGTTTTGTATAGTATGTTTCAGGCACCGGCAGAAAGGCCACGGAAGACGTCGGGGCCTGCGGAGAGGCCAGCAAGGACATCTGAAAGTACGGGCCCACTGGCGAGGCGGACTGCAACTATTCAGGCACCCTCCTTGGAGCCAGGTAAGGCCGTAGGTGCAAAGGCGAAGCCCTTAATGGTGTCAATAGGTATGGGGGGAGGAGGGGCAGGAGGAAGGAAGGGGTAGGTTAAGAAAAGGGAAGTACGTCATGGACATTGGGGTGGGTACAAGTGAGACAGGAGACACAAATGGGACTAAAGTAGAAGGTTGCTCAAACACAGAGAAGGTGACTGAAGAGAGTGAGAAAAAAGGGGACAAGAAAGAAGGGCCAGAGAGTAAAGAACTGAAAATTAAGAAACTTCCATATATAGGGGTGACGAAACCTTTAGGGGCCCATCTGATGCTGGCAACGAAGTAGCGCATTTGGAAAGGTGAATATGTTGAAATGCTTAAGCTGCTGCATAGGAAGGTGAGGTCCAAAGAAGGGTCCAAAGAAGGAGAGTATGAATTGGCCAAGCGGCCGAGGGTCCCATTGACGATAGAGAACTGGACAGCAGCGTTCTAGATATACGGAAGCGTATATTGTGAGAAATACCCAGAGCGCTGCGTGGCGTTATTTAAATACATGGACGTCATCAGGAAGGCACAAATCACGGGAGGGGGATACGCATGGGCCCAGTATGATGAGGAATTTAGAGAGCGCCTAGCATGAGACCCCGAAGCTAAATGGGGGGAGCTGGACACGGACTTGTGGCAGCATATGATGGGAGTGGCTAAGGGGGAAAGACCATCTTTATGGCCAGTGGTCTGCCTATCGTTTACCAGCCCTTTCAGGGGAGACCCACCCAGGGAGGGGTGGGGGGTACAGGGAAGACTCAGACAGGAACAGGGGGGCTTGTTGGGATTTTAACAAAGGGTTGTACACAAGCGAGTTCTGTAAGTTTCGCCACGAATGCTCAAAATGTGTAGGGCGACATTCACTGGTCAACTGCTTTGGGGCGGGGACGGTTATCAGCAGGGAGGTCAGCAATGGCACCAGGCAGGAGGTAATGCTTGGGGCACCAACAACAGTTTTCAGGGGCTTGGGTGGTAAGGGACTCCAAGGGCCTGGGCCTAAAGGCTCGTACTCCGGTTAAACTGGAGGAAGTGGAGGCGGGGCTATGAAGATCAAGGGGCAGCACAGGTTTTGAGAGATGGTTTTAGATGGGGGTTTCGTTTGGGGTACACTGGTCCAAAACATAGTAGATGGGCAGGGAACTGGTGATCAGCCACTGAACATAAACAGATAGTGCAAGAAAAACTAGATAAGGAGGTGAGGGAGGGGAGGATGGCAGGGCCTTTCCAGGACTGGCCCACGGAGAACTTAATCATTTCTCCCATCAGGGTGGTGCCAAAAAAGGAGCCAGGGCAATACAGACTGATACAGCATTTGTCATGGCCAGAAGGGATGTCAGTCAATGACTTTATTGATGAGGAGGCATCCACGGTATCCTTTTCATTGGTTGACGTGGCCATGTCACTGGTAGTGACGGCAGGCGCAGCTGCACCGATGGCAAAATGAGACATAAAATCGGCTTTTCGGTTGCTTCCAGTCCATCCAGATGACTGTGATCTTCTGGGTATCCATTTTGAGGGAAAATGGTATGTGGACAAAGCACTGCCAATGGTATGCTCTACGTCGTGCGCGTTGTTTGAGTGCTTTAGCACATTTTTACAGTGGCTATTTTCACGGCGCACAGGGCACCAGCTGGTGCATTATCTAGATGATTTTTTCTTTGTGGGCTCCCCGGGCTCCGCGGAATGCCAGAAGGCAGTGGACAGTTTCCAAGAGCTGATGGGTGAGCTTGGGGTGCCTTTGGCACCCGAATAGACAATGGACCCCAGCATGGTGCTGTCTTTTTTGGGAATCAAGATCGATTCTAGGGCAATGCGGGCACGCTTGCCAGAGGATAAAAAAGAGAAAATGTTGGAATTGTTGTGGGGCATGTTATCCCGGGAGAAAGTAAAAGTCAAAGAAATACAGGTCCTTTTAGGCCATCTCAACTTAGTGTGCAGAGTAGTGAGGGCAGGGAGGACATTCTGTAGGAGATTGGGGTGAGCGCTGTCAGGACAGCATTTACCTCACCATCACGTTCAGCTTCCAGCTGGGGTGAAGGAGGATTTGAGGATGTGGAACGTGTTTTTGCAGTCCTTCAATGAGGTTCTGCTGGCAAGGGAAGAAGACCTAACATGGGACATGCAAATATTTTCCGATGCAGCAGGCATGGGTTTTGGCTTGTTCTGGCAAGGAAGGTGGTGTGCAAAGTAATGACCTGCACATTGGAAGGACAGTGGCAGGAGCATAGCTTTCCTGGAATTTTTTCCCTTAGCTGTAGCAGTAACGCTGTGGGGGGTTGAATTAGCTCAGAAGAAAGTTCTTTTCCGGGTAGACAATATGGCAGTGGTGGAAATAGTGAATCGCCAGTCCGCAAGGGATGAGCAGATTTTGAAATTGCTAAGAGTATTTGTGTTGGGCTGCTTGAGATGCGATATAGCTTTTAGGGCACTACACGTTCGGGTGGGATAATGACATAGCAGATGCTTTGTCTCGTTCACAGTGGGGGAGATTCTGTGGGCTAGCCAAGGATGCCGACAGGACCCCAACGCAAATGCTGCCACATTTGTAGTATGTAGGATGCTGCAAATGGTGGTAGGGTCGTTAGCGGAATCCACCCGGGTGGCTTACAGTTTAGCATGGAAGGAGTTTCTGCGGTCGGGTGCCCAACGGCGTGCTGAGAGATGTCGGCGGGCTGAAGATGTCATTTAATTTATATTGGACCTCATAGACAAAGGTTTGTCGAGGGTCACAATTGCCGGGAAGCTAGCAGGTATTGCTTTCATGGGTAAGCTATTATGGGGCTACCCGCCAGCGGCAGGGGAATTGGGAACGAGAATTTTAAAAGGTTGGGCGAGGGAGCAAGGATCAGGACAAAGTCTTAGGAAGCCACTGTCTTGGCAGATGCTGAGGCAGGTATTGGCGGTACTGCCAGAGACATGTAAGGATGAGTTAGAGACATGTCTGTTTTCCACGCAGATGGTGTGGATGTTCTTCGGGGCCTTTAGAGTATCGGAACTCCTGGGTAATAAAAGGGGAGGGTACGTTTTTTGGTAGGACGTGGTTCCGCACAGGACAAGGGTGCAAATATGGCTGAGCCGGTCCAAAACAGACCAGAGGAGGCTAGGAAAATGGGTCAGGTTACAGGCAGTAGAACCCCCATCGACCTACCCGCTTAGGTGGGCGTCACAATTGTTACACTTGTCGGGAAGGTCGGCGGGGGCGGTATTCAAACATGCGAAAGGGGACAGAATAACGGCGTATCAGCTGCGGGCAGTCTTGTATAAAGCTTTGCACCATATTGGGGTAGACGGAGCAGGTTTTGGGACGCACTCCTTCCTCATTGGGGCAGCATCAGAGGCGAGTAACAGAGGCTGGGGGCAAGAGGATATTATGCGTTTGGCCCGCTGGTCGTCGGATTGTTACAGGCGCTACGTGAGAAGGGAGGAAGGGGGTGCGCGCACGGTGAACAGCAATGTATGAAACTCATGTTAACCTTTCTAGTTTCAGGCTCTGTGTCCAGCCCTTAGGTGGAGGAGATGACTATTTGGGTCGTGGGGCACTCGTTCATAAAATTTGCGCAAGTGCAGGCGCGTCAGAGCTACTTCGGTCAAAACTTAGGGTTTAACAAACATCTGTTTAAAGTTGTGTGGAGGGGCAAAGGGGCATGTGTTGGAAGGAGTTGGTCCCTTGTTTAAATAGAATGATGGTGGGCGGCAGGTGCCCCGATATTTTGGTGTAACACCTGGGAGAGAACGACCTATGCAAAGAAAAGGGCGTGGTTTTTATGTGGAGCATGAAAAGAGACTTGGCTTTGATTAAGGTGCAGTGGGCAGGTTGTTTTGTTTTGTGGACCGAGTTTGTGCCACGTAGGGTGTGGCGAAGAGCCGTCAGTCCAGGTGCTGTTGATAGGGCAAGGCGGAAGGGGAATACTGAAAGGGCATGTTTTTGTAGGGGGGTTGGGTTTTGGTAGAATTTGCCACCCGGAGATACGTTTTGATGCTGTAGAATTTTTCAGGGACGATGGCGTACACCTTTCCAGGATGGGCATGGATTTATACCTTTTGGAGGTCAGAGAGGTTTTGCCAGGACTTTAAATGTGCAGAGGCACACGGGCAGAGGGCCCGTTGAGTGAACCAGGATGGGGGCGGGGCAGAAAATGGGTAGTGGGTACTCCCCCTTTCTGGGTGGCGGGGTTTTAAAAGTTTGCCAGGGTTGGCAGATGTTTTTGGTTAGCATTGAAAGTTGAGAACATGGTCAGGTAAAGGGTAGGTAGGTAGTTTATGGTCCAGTTTTAGTAGTTTGGTTATTTACAGTTTTAGAAAGGCAGGCATAGGATGTTGGTTTAATAGAAGTGTATATTTTAACTGCAATACATTGCAATGCAGTTAATATGTTAATGGCAGGGTGGGGGCATGTTGAGGGGATCGTAGGTGCGAGGCGGAGTCAGGTGTCAGATATCGGATTTATAGCAAGGTTTTAGTTTTATAAGGCAGTTGCCAGGAATGGTATTGTAATGTGCACCTGTTTCAATAAAGCGGCCTTTTTCACACACAAAATGGTTTCTAGTCTGGTCTGCCCCCCTCCCTCCCAATCGCAGGTCATTCTCATCATGGCGTGTTTGTGAGCTTTCTCTTGCAATATTTGAAATGTGCACTTGACAACTACAATATGCACCCTCACTTTTCATGGTTGCCAGTGGCATGAAATTCCATGTTAAGGTTGCGGGGGCTCATTGTTATGTGAACTATCATGGGACTTTGCATCACTGTCCCACAATGCCCCAACAAGCAAGAGCGGCACAAGGGTTTTATGTACTGGCTCTGCTTTGGGCCCCACTGTAGATAAGATGGGAGCGCCCTCTAGCTTTCAGGCACAGTAGTTCCATTCGTCAGCCCCACACTCACATCCTTTATTCTGTTGGTTAAAAGATCGTTTTAGCACAATAATGTGACCGACTCCTTTCATATCTCCGAATATAAAACGCTCGTCGGTCTAATTTCTGCGTCCTGTCAGTGTCCGAGCTGCGTCATCCTCTTTGTGACAGCAAGCTCCGGTTGGCAAGGCCCCAACACTGCTCGGTCACGTTTAATCGTATTTTCATGATCGAAATTAGATCCCTCTGCGGGCTTACGTGGCAAGTGACCCGGAGGAGATTCAAAGGAGTGATGTCCTGTAATTACGAAGATTGGCAGCTGAGCTATGGCGCAGCTGTGGGGTGGCGGCCCCTCGGATCAGAGCTCATTATTACAGCACGCCCGAGGCGTCCGAACCCCACCACCTCATCTTACCGCGGTGGGCGCCATAACAACGCATTATAATCAAAACGAGCCCCTCTGAATCCCAGGACAGTTGCCGCTTTCAAGCAGCTACAATCTCATTTACTCTCTTCGCGGTACTGTACGGGAATGGGGGTGGACGGCGTCTTGCACTAACCGATGCATATAAATCACAGTTCAGCAAGATCTAGGAATGAGCTACACGGGAGACGGGAGAGAGAATGGACCTTGCTTTTTTGCGTTATCCCCCTCCCTCCCTCCTGCTCCTGGCAATGCCCCTGGGAAATCTTCCCCGTGCATTAATGCTGTGGTCTGCCATGTAATTCCGAGTTGGGATCAGAAAAAAACCCTCCAGTTCATCAGTATTCTGAACAAGTCGCGTTCCCGCATAATGGGCCTGAAACCTCTCGGAGTTAAAAGAGAGAGCGCAGAGTTGTTCCTGTTTGATGAAACACACAGTAGTCTGCGGCACATGTCTCTTTGTGATATCTTTGCCAATAAACTGTTCATTTTCATTCTTGCTACCACAAAGCACTAGTTTTATAATCTCATAGGTAGTCACTGCTGTTATTATCCAAATTCAATAGTAATCAGTTTATTGACTGAAGAACCATGAAGAGCTGAGCTGGCCCTGGCAGGATTCGAACCTGTAACATGTAGATTCAATGCACATTTTTGCTGTATTTTATTACCACAGTGAGATACATTTGTAATAACTCTCTTGACACTCCGCCAGCATCAGAGTCTTGAAATGCACCAGCGCTGACCTGGCATCACCAAAGATGTCCCAATAACTCTCTTCACACTCGGCGTAGGACTGCTGTGTTCCTTTAACAAGATCTCTGTGGTGTCACCTGGAGGCCAGTTGAGTTCCAGCTGACTGGAGCAGAGCACCACAGAGGCACAAGAATAGCATTCCATGCCATGGACATTCCATGCCAAGGACATTGCATGCCTTGGTTTAAAGCTACAACAGGTACCTTTATCTTAAAACTTGTCTTAGCCAGGTTCAGACTGGCCTATGGGGCAGTCAGGAAGCGCCAGGACTGGTCTGAAAGGTCAGTGACTGGGCCATTTTTCTGGCTGTTTGTAGGCCTGGTTTATAGTCTTATGGAGTAGGTTTTACTATTGATTGCCCTGATGTTACATTGCCTAGAGATGAGCTAGCCAACAAATGAACAGGGAGAGCTGAATCAGAGCTGAGCCAAGGATCTGGCTCGGCTCTAATAGCCCATGCACGAGTCGAGCCCTGAAAAGCTTTGGCACGTAAACTGTACAACAAACGCCGTATATATGAAAATATAATAATGGCTCTCCAAAATACAAAAAAGTGTATTTCTTTAATATGTAGAAGTGTTTTTAGACATTAATTAAAAAGTGACAGTTTTTAAACTTGAACTTAAAAATATTCATGTCCCCACCATGACAACAATGCCATTTGTGAATTAGGAGGCAAGTAAGTTGTCATGTGCACCCTACCTATATGTGGCCTAGAGTCTTACATTGAGTAACATTATAGTGCATTTAAATCAGACAAGAGAGGTGCTTGTAAAGCGCACACCATGTACTCACGTATTTCAAAGTGCTCTCAAATACAATAAGGAAAAAGGAAGCACTGTGAAAAAATATGTGCCTAGGATCACACAATTTGGTCAAAGGGGGAAGCCAAGATAAATCCAGGGTTTTCTGATTTCACACTGTGCCATTCATCCACTATACTGGTATCTCTTTTTCTTTCCTGTTTTACAGCAAAGCTTAATGTGTTTTTATTTAACTATTGGTCCATTAGGTTAGAGCGTGGGTGGCAGGCAGAAGCCATATGAAAGCTCGGCTAGTTACGGGCTTGAGGGTCCAATAGCCCCTTGAGCTGAGCCAGAGCCAGGCATCTGGCTCAAGCCTGGCGTTAAAGCTTTTAGTGGCTCGCCCACCTCTAACATTGCCTGCAGCAAGCACAAATGCATGCATTCTCTCATACATTGCAATATATATATATATATATATATATATATATATATAGAGAGAGAGAGAGAGAGAGAGAGAGTGAGAGAGAGAGATAGAGCATTTTAACAAGTTCAAAACTGCCCTTATTTGCTAATTCTCTCATACATTGCAATATATATAGACAGACAGACATAAAGATAGATAGATAGATAGATAGATAGATAGATAGATCATTTCTACAAGTTCAAAAACCCGATTTGCTAATGTGGGCCATTATTTAGCTATCTGATTCACTAATAAGTGGGCACTTTTATTTTGGTTCCCTACCTATTTTGAGTCCCAGTCCCACCCCGGCGCTGCAGTGTCTATTGTCTATGGCAATGCAATAATGGTAGGACTACACAAAACTACGCTGATGCTGTAAAACAGTGCTGCGTGCAAGAGCCAATCTAATCTAATTTGCAAACTGCAAGAAACTCATCACCCCCTATTGTCTCCCTTCAAGGCCTCCCACTGAACGCGTATTTCATCTTCAAGACAGCAAGTTAAACCTCCAAAGCTAGTCATCCTCACTTCTTGCGATACCAGTGAAAATTACTCACAATCCAAAATCTGGAGGCTATTTTCCTTATAATACATATAATCTACCACTCACCAATTGCAGTTTCCAAGGCCTCTTCAAGAAATGTCATTCCAAATAACGAAAGTGGAAGAAGTGTAGGAGGAAATTTTAGAAGGGCAGGAGTATGCCTCCTCATGTACAACCAGAAAGAGCCAGAGAAGGGTAAAACTGGCCTATCGACAAGTTCTTGTGCTGCGAGGCAGCAACCTACCAAGCACTGTCTCTTACTCTGGCATTTGCAGGGCGCAGGTCTGATTATGGTCTGTTTAGGGCTCAGACCAACTGGTGCTTGTCGGCCTTTGGGAAGACTTTGGGAGCATGGGAGGGGATTAGGGCGGGAATCCCTGCTGAAAACCTTGACCTCTTTTGCCTTTTGGGAGAAATCTGCACCTTTTAAAGACTGTGTAGTTTTTGCTCTGGTTGCCAAGCTTGCTTCCTCCTGTGTATTTGTACAGCAGTGGCAATATCCCTTCATCTTAAAAAGGTGCATGACTACTGCTTCTGTTACCAGCTCTCACTTTTGCCCATTTGGTTTAATTGTAGTAATTTGTCAGCATCTCTGTCTTGCACGTGCTGCCATATGAATTATTGGGCCTTCACTGATTATCCCCCTTTTAATGACCCCACTGCCCCTCTAACTAGGCTGGTGCTGTGTAGCTGCCAATAAGCTATAGTCATAACTACAATTATGATACATGCACCTACCCCTCACACCTCCACCTCCATCACACCGCTGGGAGTTGCACCACAAGTCAAGAGGGCTCTCTAGTCACTCACAAACAGCACCAACAGGCTTCCAACATACGATCACAACAAATACAAAAATGTGCCAACCGCACACTTACTATGATGCAGCATGCTGCCTCCCTGAAAATGCGATTCAGCACTCGTATTGGGGTACGAAACGCTATATAAATGCAACAGTTCAACTGTTGGGTTGTTGATAAACTTCTCTGTATCATTGTCAATTGAATATGTGTGGCATGCTTCTTCTCTGTTGTAGTGCCGGTGTAGTTTATGTTCTAGTGTTGGTGAGTTCCCACTGCATGAGACACATTCTCTTTCTTCCAGTGTGCATTATGTGAGCAGGGCATGCTCCCCTGTCTGTGGTCAGTGCAGGCTCTCGAAGGCCTAGGCGGTGAACTCCGCTCCGTTCGCAGAGTTTGCGTAGTTTTCTGCACTCCGAGCTCTGCGGAGTGCAGAAAACACTGCTTCGTGTAGTGCAGCAGAGTTTTTTCGCCGCTCGCGCTCACGAACGGTTATTTGGTTAGCGCGAGCTGCAGCTCGGATACAATTTCTACCCGAGCGGCAGGAAGATCAGCGTGAGCGGCAGTTCGCACTGCACTCCGCCACATGTGGAACTCCGCAGAGTTTTTTGTCACTTCACGGAGTTCCTGGTAGCGAAACTCCGCGAACTACCTGCTCTGTACACAGGTTGGTGTGTTCCCAGAGCGAGAAATGCGCGTGTTCTTAGTCTCAGCTTTGGTGTAGTGTATGAGACATCATCTTCATCAGTGCAGATCCAGGGTTTGTGAGTCCGAGTGTGAGAGGACTGTGTCTTCTCCTTTAGTGTAGTTCCTGTGCCAGGGTCAGTGTGAGAGATGTGTCTTTTGGGTCAGCGCAGTCATTCTCCCAGTGCTGGTGTATTCGTAGCCCTCTGTTTGTGAAAGCAATTGCAGCAGTCAACATCACTAACATTGCATGGTATTGCTATTTATACAGCCCTTACATATCACTTGCCTAAAGTGAGTTTCTGAGTGGTCCGGTTGTATTATTTATGTAGCGCTTCATACCCCTGGAGAGGCCATTAAGTGCTCCAAATTGCATCTAGTTCCTTGGTTCTGAGTATGTGAGAATCTAGGGTGCAAGAATAGATGGAGCTGCACAGGTGGGCATGTACATACTTTGGATAACACCGTTGATGTGCATCAGTAGAGACCATTATGCTCTACGGAGCTCAACCAGTAGCTTCAGAAGACCTAAACTGCCTTTTAGGCCTTGTTAAACCACCAGGGAGCATTATATGAAGTCTACCCAGGGGAGCAAGAAGAGCATCTATTACAGGCATGTTTACCCACCACAAGACTGTGAGGCATTCACCCGGTTACATATACCTGCCGACTGCCGCAATCGAGAAGGATCTTGGGGCGCGAAGAGTGGGGGAACTAGAATCCTGCCATTTATACACACCCTCCTTTCCATGAAAGCTATGGGTTTTGGGAGGATGAGAACATTGTGCTTCAGAGGAGACTGTAGTGAGTACGATGCCAAATGAAGCGCGTTTGTAGAAGATTAGCTTTATTGTAGGTCAGGTGCTGCGCAGCAGCCGGCAGAAGCAATCATCAAGCAGTAACTGACAGTACATTTTTAAAACCAAGATTCCATATTCTCTTGTTGGAATACTCACGGCCAGAACATCATGACGTGAGCATTCCAACAAGCTAAACACGAAGAACAGACCACTACATTATCCTCCTCCTCATAAACAAACAGAAAGGAAGTTAGAAGAGAACTAGAGAGGAAGGAGAAAGAGAAGGAATAGCAAAGGAAGGTAAGAGAAAAAAAAACAAGAAAAAAACCCAAAAACTAACGGTATTTGGCAGGAACAACACATTGTCTGTTGCTCCTGCGTAAGCAGACCGGTGGAGAGACATTGGGAGGCAAAGCCTCAGCTTCATTAGACGGTCCACAATGCAAGTTTTCACTATTACAGTTACCAGGAAGCTTTACAACCCTGGACACATTCCACCAATGTTTGTTATTCACTCTGACAGCATTACCACAAACTTTGTCCACAACCAAAGGATTAGAGAATTTCAAGTCTCCCTTTTTGCTGTGTACTGGGATCTTCACACGTACAACATCACCAACAACAAAGGAGAGAGGAACGGACCTTGTCCTGGCATCGAAATAAGATTTCTGACGAGACTGGGCTTGAGAAACATTGTCCCTTACCAAACCATCTACATCAATGACAGAGTCCATCTTCACCCACTTAGACATCCATCCAGGACACACCTTGGAACAAGGTTTTCTACCCCGTAAAAGTTCATAGGGAGACACTTTGGTAGACGAGTGAGGTGTGGTGCGATAGAACCATAAGATGGACCTAACAGCATTCTGAACATTGCACTTTCCAGCCAACGCCCACTGCACACATTTGTTAAGGACCCTATTCATGCGCTCGACCAAACCGTTCGTTTGTGGGTGATAGAGCGAACTTCTGGAATGAGATATTCCCCCTTGCCGCAAAAAACGTTCAAACTCCTGACTGACAAACTGTACACCATTATCACTTACGATAGTGGAGGGAAAGCCCTCACGTAGGAAAATATCTTTGAGAAAATCAATAACACTTTTTGAGTTGGGTTCACCAACAAAACGTACTTCCGGCCATTTTGAATAGTAATCAATGGCCACAATTGCAAACCTTGAAGAAGCCGGGAGTACATTGAAAGGACCAACCAGGTCAATGCCGATATTCTCCCAAGGCTCAGCTGGCAAGTCAATGGGTTGAAGAGGGGGAGTTCTCAGATTGAAACTTTTCTCAGCATTGGAACACACCACACACTCACCCACGAATACGTCAACGTCCTTGTCCATCTGAGGCCACCAAAAATATTCATGCAACCTCCTTTTGGTGAGCGTTTTGCCCAAATGTCCTTCATGAGCACCCTTGACCAATCTTGCTCTCAGCACACCTGGGGAAACCAACCTGTTACCACGTACCAACAAACCATCCTCCACAGAAAGCTCCACCGAGACTTTCACAAAAGTCTGTAAAGGGTAAGGCGCATTTTTCTCTCTTGGCCAGCCATTTTTGACACAGTTAACAACCTGGCGAAGCAAAGCATCTTTAGAGAGTTCCTACCTCCATTCCTCTTCACTCACAGCACACATGTCATTCAAAACCAGACTGGCAACAAAACAGTCATATTCATCGTCATCATCAACACCACTTTCCTCCTCAACCGAAAACCTCGAAAAGTAATCAGCCCTACCATTTTTGTTTCCAGGAATATATGAAACTTCAAAATCGTACTGGAGCAACTTGGTGGACAAACGAGCAATCCTTGGGGTGTATTCTTTGAGTTTATCCCCAGAGAGAATGGAAACAAGAGGACTGTGATCAGTGCGTAATTGGAAATGTTTGCCCCAAATGTAGGGATTGAACTTCCTGACAGCCCACCAACACGTTAAAAGTTCCCTTTCGATCACCGCAAAATTCAATTTTGTACCCTGCAACACCCTGGAGGCATATCCCAATGTGTGCTCTGACCCGTTGATACACTGGGTGAGGATGGCACCCAAACCTAGGCCACTAGCATCAACAGTGATGGTGCACATAGCATTGGGGTTAAAAGGTTTAAGAATCTTAGGACTGACCAATTGGGCTTTGACCCATTCAAACACTTCCTGACAGTGATCATCCCAAACAAAGGAAACACTCTTCTTGAGCATGTTAGTGAGAGGTTGAACTCTCGCAGCATAATCAGGCACGAACCGTGAGTGGAACTCACAGAGTCCAACGAAAGACTTCAGCCCAACTTCGTCCTTGGGGGCAGGACTGTCAACAATAGCTTTGACAAGACCAGGTCTGTGTTCCACACCATGCTCTGAAAGAACATGCCCTAAATACTCTACCTTCTGTACCTTAAATACACACTTTTCTTTTTTTAAGACATCACCACTACCTTGCAAGACATCTAGAACACGGTACAGGGTCTCATCATGAGATTCACTTGACTCACCATAAATCAAAACGTCATCTTGGAAGACAACAACACCTTTAATACCTTTAAGCATGGAAGACATAATTCTCTGAAACACTGCCACCACAGAGGCCAACCCAAATGGCATACAGCAGTATTCGAAAGAACCAATAGGTGATACAAACGCAGTGAGGCGCCTAGAGGCGGGATCCAAAACCACCTGGTGGTAAGCTGACGCCAAATCCAGCTTGCTGAACCATTTGGAACCACTGATCATAGATAGCATGTCAGAGATTTTTGGGAGCGGATGTGAATCTATCCAAATATTCTTATTGAGGCTGCGCAAGTCAACACATACGCGAAGTTCGCCATTTCTCTTCTTTGCAACAACCAAGGGAGAAAGCCAAAGTGATGATTCAATAGGCTCTATAATCCCTTTCTGACACAAACCATTAAGTTCCTGTTCCAATTGGTCTCTAACACTGAAAGGAACATTCCTAAGCCTGTGCTTGATAGGTATAGCATCGTCCTTAACCCTGATGACATGAGTGAATACCTTTATCTGACCAAGACCCCCACCAAAAACAGAAGGATAGCGTTCAAACAAATTGTCACTGAAGTCATCAGAACAAACAATAGAAATCTGATCCTTGGTACTAGGTCTGAGCACCATTTTGAACAATCCCTGATGAAACCATCCAAGAATGGACAAGCCTTTAATTGCTACATACACCTTCCCATGTATTCTTCTACCCCTGAACTCAAGGATGTCTTCGAAATAACCAGCTAGTTCAATCTTCCTTCATAGGAAACTGGGGACCTGTCCGGAGGCTTCAAAGAACGAGAACCCCAAACCTCACTAAACAATTCTTGAGTTATCATAGTTATCCTTGCCCCAGAGTCGACTAACAAACACACACACCTTCCTCCAATGTCAATATCAACGTAGGGATCCACACATTCAGAGATGTCACCCTCAGAAACATCCTCCTCACCAATGACAACAACCATATCTCTCAGGTCATCCTGAATGTTGTTGAAACTGTCGCCAGAACACTCCACCACAGATACATTCACAACAGAAGAAGAAGAAGAAGAAACTTGTTTTCCATCTAGGGTGGAAGAACTCTCACATTTACCACTTTGGCAAATTTTTGCGAAATGACCTAACTTTCCACACACTCTGCACACAACATTTTTAGCTGGACAAGGTCGTCCAGATTTGAAGTGAGAAAGGTTCCCACAACGGTAACAGACATTAGTTTGTTTGAAAAATTTGTTGTCAGGACGTTGCGCCACAGTGCTCTTAACATCTCTAGATCTAACCACAGTTACAGTTTCATTCGTTGTGGCCTTCTCATCTAATTCCTTGACAGAAGCTTTGGAGAGTTCAATACTTTTTGCAGTACGGATGGTTTCTTCAAGTGAAGGGTTCCCCATCAACAGCAATTTTTGCTGAATGTTCTTATCTGAACATTTACAAATATACTGATCTCTAATTAATTGCTCCGTAAATGCTTCAAATTGACAGTCTGCAATCAGCTTCCGCAGAGCAGAGATAAAAGCATCTACATCTTCACCTGTCTTTGTTCGCGTTTGAAGAACTTGTGTCTAATAACAACTAAACTAGGTTGGACATCAAAACGTAACTCTAACTTCTTAACAGCCTCAGTAAATTCATCTATGCCCTCCTCATCTTGCGCACGCACCAAAGCAGACAAATGTTTGTAAACAGACCTCCCTTCGAACCCCAAAGAATGAAGAAGGAGATATTTCTTCCTTTCAGCCCTGTATCGTGATGCACCAATGGCTCCAAGATAGGTGACAAATGCGTCGTACCAATTCTTCCATGAGATGGGTGGACTACCTGGTAGTTCGAGAAAAGGAGGAGGTGGAGAAACGGACTGCATAGTTACGAGCAAAGCTAGGGTTATGCAGGTTCCTAGAATTTTTTTTTTTTTTTAAATTAAAAAACGAAAAATTCAACAATGTAAACTGTAAACACTTAGAGCACAAATGGTACTATGGTAAAATGCAAAACTGTCATATATTAAACATGGCTAGTTGACACACATGATGTGTGCTTCACCGTTGAACAGTAGTGTGTGCCACCGTTGAAGAGTAGACGTGAAGTAACCCCTTGTCGACAAGTTTGAAGTGTGTGTTACAGCTGTTCCAGTTGCATATTTCAATAAGAGAGTAGACAGACCCCTTAGCAATTCTCTACTCGTATGGTGTGCATGTCACCGTGAAGATTGCATGCACATGTGTATGTGTTTTAAATACAAACTGCTCTGTTGACACGCCTGGTGTGCGTATCACCGTATTAATAATATATGAATAATTTTAAAAAAACAGAAGTTTAATTCTGAGTGACACACTTGGTGTGCTTGTCACCGATGTTAAAAAAAACACGTAAATCGTTTGCGTTGACACGCCAGGTGTGCGTGTCACCGCCTGTGCAAAGCACTTGAAATGCGAATTTCACGTAACTTAAAAACAGCTTGTTCGAGTGAAACAAACAAGTTTGTTGAAAATCTTTCTTCCGCCACTCTCAAAATGGCCGCTACGTGAACGTCGTCCTGTTCACAACTTGTAAGATGGTTGCCACGTAGTTTAATGCGAGAGCATAAGGCAAACAGTACTTTCAAGATGGCGTCTATGCTTGGGTGCGCAAAACAACTAGCATGCAGACTGCATTTTATAGCTAGCGCGAGTGACGTAACGACTGTGTCACTCAAAGCCTCGCTATGCCGGTGCCGCAATACGAATGAAACTTAACACAGTACCTCGCAGTCCTGAACGAGTCAGAAGAAGTCTTTACAGGTTTTTCTTCACGTGTCCTCGGTTCCCAGAAATGTACCGCACGTCGTCGGAGGACAAGACACCAGGATCAAGGTAACAGAAGACAGCCGTGGGTCCAGCAGTCACCTGAAGATCATCGCCATCAATTTTGTAGTGAGTACGATGCCAAACGAAGCGCGTTTGTAGAAGATTAGCTTTATTGTAGGTCAGGTGCTGCGCAGCAGCCGGCAGAAGCAATCATCAAGCAGTAACTGACAGTACATTTTTAAAACCAAGATTCCCTATTCTCTTATTGGAATACTCACGGCCAGAACATCATGACGTGAGCATTCCAACAAGCTAAACACGAAGAACAGACCACTACAGAGACCCATGCCCACAGGGCGGAGGTTCAGGCCCTGCCAATTCAGGTATCTTACTCTAATTCTTTTTTGTGTTTAAAAGACTTTATTAAGTTCACTATATACTGCATACCAATAGTACAATAAGATCAACAAAAATAATCAAAAGTACATATGCAGTTTTAAGCACTATCAAGAGAACCATAAAAGTCTTTATATTTTAAGAGGGAGGGGAAGAAAGAGAAGGAGGGGAAAGGGGGAGGGAGGGTGAAATGTAAATCATATAACAAAACCTGAGTATTAATAGAAATAACAATAACCAGTAATTGCCTCTAGGTTGACCTTATAAAATAAACATTATATCAATAAACATATCATAAAATTACTCTAGTATATAGAAGAAGGACAGAGAGAGAAATTCATGGAGGACGGAAATTTACAGAAAGTACAGAAACAGTACCTGATATAACACTATGAACTTGATTAAGATATGAATTAAGAGGTAACCATAACAATTGTGGATTATGTGAGGATGTACATTGTATAGCATACATAGTATCTAACTTATGATGAGAACACACCGAATCCCACCATACTTTATAGGATAACTTATCTGATGGTTTCCAATTTAAAGTAATCTGGTGAAGAGCTATCGCTAACAGTATATCTAATAATTTATTATTTGAGAAGGATGGAGTAAGCGAATTAGACAGTGTTCCCAAAAAAACATAAATAATATTGAAGGGGCCATCGAAGTTAAAATTCTTTTTAATCTGAGCCCAAATTTTGTACCAAAATATACGGGTATTGGGACAGTTGAATAAGATATGCATTAAATCTGCATTAGCAATTAGCAGGGGTATCAGTGGCGAATTTGAAGCACTGCAAGGGAGTAAAATATAGGTGATGAGATATAAAAAATAGAGACTGTGTAATACCAGCAGATCGTGAGATTTTATATATACGTGCCCATATCCTGTTCCAAAAAGGAATTGTCCAAGTGATTCCTAGATTTCTTTCCCATATAAGTTCAGACTTGGATTTGGTTCTGGAGGGGTCAGGAAAGGAGAAATATTTATAAATGGCTGAAGCCCTAGGACCCGTTTTTAGAAATTCAGTGATGTCAGAAGAGAAGGGGACCTTCAGGGAAGAGTTCTGTAAGGAAAAATAAACATCAAGAATCGCGTTCATCAATGATAACAAACGGGCATAAAAGAACTTTGCTTAATGATAAATAAGACAGAATTGAGGAAAAGAGACATGGGAGTCATCATAAAAAAGTTGAGATACCCACACTCAGGGGCCGATTCCGATCTCGGTCGGAGGCGCACCCAATACCATTCGGTCGGGAAAAAAGCCATGCGAAAGCCTGTTTCCCGACCGAACCGTACGCGGGTCCGGCCGAGCGAGTACGATGCGAATTCGCCGACCGACTCGTCCGGGCGACCCGACCGCTCCGACCGACTCGTACCCGGATCGTACCGCTCCGACCGACTCGGTCGGACCCGATTCGCACCGCGCAATGGAGACGTTTTCCGGCCGGGTAAGTACGATGCGCACCTCGACCGCTCCGACCGACTCGCGCCGTCCGACTCGAACTCGCTGTCGGAGCCGTACTTTGGGGGTCCGTGTCGGACCCCCTGTACTGCGTACCCGTGCGAGGCGCACACAGGGGGACCCATGGGTCCCCCTACCTGTGCGTGTACGCCGCGAGCGCCCGCGGCGTACTCGCTGTAGAGGGCGCCCTTGTCCGCCTCGCACCCATTGAGGCAATGGGAGCCCGCGTACGCGTTGTACGACCGGCTCCCATTGAGTTCAATGGGAGTCCGACCGACTCGTGTCCGATAACATACGGACGCATCGGACTCGTTCGGTCGGACTGCACGGGTCCGATTCGGTCGGAAATCTCTCCGGGTCCGGCTCGGTCGGAGAAATTTCCGGCCCGAATCGGAATCGACCCCTAAGCCTTTGTCCTTCCAAGTATGCCAAAAGAATGGCCTATTATTTATCTTAAGTAAGGAGTTATGCTATATCGGCATTTTCAAAACAGCACCGTATCTAGAGTAAGTGGAAGAAAGGTGGACTTAAGCAGCGAAACAGATTGCTGATCTGGCATTACTCCTTGCAAAGAGATCCCTCAGCATGCAATGGAAGTCAGCTTTGCCACCGAACAAACTTAGCTGGCATGAAGAGGTTGTACGATGGGGGAGGGAGGAGAGTGCAATTATACGCAGAGAGGAATATAGAGGCTTTAGAAAAACACCAATTTCAATGGAGTGGGACGCGATGTTGGAATCCTTTAAAAACCTGGACCCCCCCATGCAGTGATATGATCTAGGTCACCTATATCTCCCTGTCTGTCTTACAGATCCAGATAGCATAGTATCAGATGGGACATAAATGCAAAGGAAATAACTCAACCTACAAGGTGTGCAAACCTGCATGTAGAATCTTTAGGAAGTGTACGCTAATCACTAGCCGGTAACTTAAACCCTCGGTGAGCCAAGCAGTGGGGAGGGGGGAGGGAAGCATTGGGGAATGTTGTTGGGTACGGTTATACGAGGCACTACCTTGCCATGCATGCATGTTGCACCCACTGTTTAGTACGAGAAGGCACGTATACTTAGCATATAGGTTGTCGCATCTCTGTTAAGTGGTAACTCTATTATTCAATGTAGCAGCAATCATACAGTAATAAATGACACCGATTGTAGCTGAGGGGGGTCTCTGACTGTCTCTCACACTGTGGCTGGCCCGGTGCTCCTGCCCCCCCCTCTCTTCACCTACTAATCTCCCATTGGAGACTACGCCCGAGAGACTGTATTACCTGCACTGGGGTGCTCAGGGAAGGAGACTAAGGCTTTCCAATTGCCACATAAGCTCAACAAATAGCCTATGCCGCCGCCAGCGATCTCTCCCTTCAAACTCTGGGAGCTCTGAGACCCCGGCTCCTGGTGGAGGTAAGGAGGCTTTAACGGCGGCCTACCTCTTTCAGGGTTGCGGCTTCACTATTTGACCCTGAGGCGCCCAGGGCCCCCTACCACTGGGATCCTGCTCTAATGCCCAACACTCACTACTGCTGCTGGGAATGGGGAAGATCTGCAGACTTTGGAACTGTCCCTTCCACCCCTCCTCTCACCACTCTTGACCTGGGGGCAAGCTGGAGGATAAGGCGGACGGCGCTTCCCAGTAACTCCGTGACCGGTGCTCTCGAGGGAACTTTGACGATGCCCCTGGGGCGGAAACCATAACTGTCTGTACTTACCGCGGTGCCCGAGCAACTTTGGCCGATGCCCGGTGGAGCTGTCCTATGCAGCTATAGATGAGCTTGGCTCTGGTTCACCCCTCGGCCGTTACCTACCCAGCCGGACATCGGACATTGTTTTCCTCGTCTCCCCGTTGTGTACCTTTCACTCCCCTTGAGACGTGTGTACACGCTAATAACTCATATTATTGTGTAATCTCATGTTTTTCTCCTATGTCTATACTTGGCTATGTAATTATGTAACCTGTAACTCGCTGATCCTCATGTAAAGCGCTCTGATACCTACGGGTCTAGCCAGCGCTACATAAAACTTTGCAAACAAACAAACAAACAAACAAATGTGCCATGGCTGTTGATTCACATGTTTTAAACTCAATAAACTTTGTTTTAAAAAAAAAAAAAGCAGCAAAACCGTATTGCGTAATATAGGGGAGGAAAGAAACGACATTCTAGCAGTAAGAGATAGAACCTCTTTAAAGCTAAAGGGAAAAAAAGAAATACGCTCCATTTCTAGCCATAAGGGAGAAAAGGACGAGGATAAATCAAGAGTCCAAAGAGCTGTTTGGTGCACAGCAAAAGCTCTATGATAACCATAAAAGTGAGGAAAATTAGCCCCACCGCCAATTTTGGCTTTTGTAAAGTGGCTAATGGTACTCTCGACTTTTTATGTTTCCAAAGAAATTTTAGGAGTAGCGTGTTGATTTTTTTGAAAAGCTGTTTGGGAATATGAACTGTCAGCATAGAAAGAAGATATAACAGTAAAGGAGAAATCATCATTTTAATAGAGTCTAACCGACCCCACCATGATAAAAATAAAGGATTCCAAGAGGAGAGAATCTTGTCAATTTTAACACTAAGATCCGTAAAATAAATTTTAACCGTGTCCGGGATGGAGTTTGTGAACCATACCCCCAAATATTTAATTTTCGCAGAAGTGGACCATTGATAACCAGTAAGAGAATAAGAATTACTGAATGTGTATTTAGTAAGCAGGAGAATTTCTGATTTATCCTTATTGATTTTATATCCTGAGATAGTAGATAATAGAGAAATTTCTTGTAATAGAGAAGGTAGCAAAGCCTCAGGAGAGGAAATAAAGAAAAGAATATCATCTGCATAAGCAGAAAATTTTAGATGTTGGTCACCATAAGGAAAACCCAAGGTAGAAGGGTTGAGACGTATCCGAGAAAGAAAGGGTTCAAGAGCTAAAACAAATAATAGAGGAGAAAGTGGACAACCTTGCCTAACCCCCCTATTTAGATGAAAATATGAAGAAATCATGCCATTAACCATTACTGATGCCCGGGGTGCATGATATAACAGGGAGATGAAAGCTATAATTTTAGACCCAAACCCATGCCATTTTAAAGAGTGAAATAAAAAGTCCCAGTTTACTCTATCAAATGCTTTCTCCGCATCAATTGTTATGGCCGCGAGAGAAGATTTAAAAGAGGGGGCTTTACTAAGAACATTCAAAAGCAGTCTCGCATTATCCGATATAAGCCTTCCCTTAATAAACCTTGATTGTTCTTTACCTATAAGGTGGGGAAGAAAGGACTCTAACCGAAGAGCTAAGAGCTTGGCAAACATTTTATAATCAACGTTCAATAAAGAAATAGGCCTAAAGTTTTTACATTCCCGAAGGGTCCTTACCATCCTTATGAATAAGATATATTATAGCTTCCTGGAAAGTGCCAGAAGTAGAAGAAGGTGTAATAAAATAATTAAATAAGCGGTATAGATAAGGGAGAAGGATGTTGGAAAAATGAAAATAAAATTCTACTGTGAAACCATCCGGACCAGGTGTTTTCCCTAATTTAAGTACTCTTAAGGCTGCAACAACTTCTTCCGTAGAGAGGTCATTCTCTAAAGAATCAAAGTCCAAATCAGAAGCAACTGAATGAGAGGTATAATGTAAATAATCTTCAATGGCAGCGGGAGGAGCAGTTGATTCGGGCGTATAAAGAGATTTGTAAAACATAACGAATTCCTCGAAAATAGCATGATGACTAGTAGTAGACTTACCGGTCGATGTGGTAATAGAATCAATGATGTGACGTTCCCTTCTTCCTTTGAGATAATTTGCTAATAGCTTACCAGCTTTGTTTCTCCCCCCATAATAACGCACATTTTTCTGAAGAAGCATAGAAGAGGCTTCTTCAGTAGAAATAGAATTGAATTGCATTTTGGCTTTAAGCAGGGCATTGAGGTCTGAAGGCAGATTAGAGGAGAAATATTTTTTTCCCAAAGATTTAATTGATGAAAGAAGATTAGTATGTTCCTTTAATCGCGTCCTCTTTTGCTTATAGACATACTTTAATATGAAATCTCTTGCCGAGGCGTTGAATGCATCCCAGAGCAGGGAAGGTGTAATATCCGTGTTGTCATTGAAGGGAAAAAAATCAGAAGCAAAGGTGATAAATGAACTAGAGAATTGAGAATACTGTAATAAATAATTGTTGAATTTCCATCGATGTAAAGGAGGATGGGGTGGAACCAAATTCAAGTCTGTAGTAATCACAGCGTGGTCAGAATTGGAGAAATATGTGACTGTATGATAAACTGTGCCAGGGACTTAGAAAGAAATATATAATCCAGTCTTGAAAGTGAACCATGAGAAGCAGAATAAAAAGTATATTCTCGGGCAGTTGGGTTAGACAGTCTCCAAGAGTCCACTAAGGCTCCCTTGTGAATAACAGAGCGAAATTGCTTATGCATTTTATGTGATGAGAAATGAACTACGGATTGTCTATCTAAAAATGGGTCCATTATTTGATTGCAATCACCTCCCAGAATAAAGTAAGAATCATGAAATTGTGTACATTTTTGTGCAATAGAGGGCCAAAAGGCACTATCATGTTGCATTGGGGCATAAATATTCATAATATTAAGGGGAACACTGTCAATAATGAGGCTCACTACGATCCACCTACCCATATCATCTATTTGTTGAGAAACCAAATTAACATTAAGGAATTTTTTACCCAAATATCACAACCCCATTCTTCTTATTTACCGATGGGGAAACAAACACATAGCCAACCCAGGCTCGTTTAAATTTCAGAGCTTCAGATTGTGTAAGGTGGGTTTCTTGAAGAAGAACCAGATCCGGATTTGATTTACTAGATGGGATAACACTCTCTGTCGTTTAATTGGATTAAGTGAACCTTTAATATTTCATGAGATTACTCTGAATTATATACAATTAAAAAAAGAGAACATAGCATTTGGGAACAATGAGGCATATATATATATAAAAAGGACATTTTATCATATAATACAAGGAAGAGAAAGCACACTGCAGAAAAGAAACAAGAAGGAAAGGAGGAAGGGAATGGATGAAGGGAAACAGAGAACAAAAAAAGGAAAGATAAAAAGGAAAATACAAAAGACACGAGAAGACAGTACATATCCATAAAGGACGACTGAAAAAACATACCTGTAAAAGACAAGAACGAAATAGTACAGGGGTGGTGACGACACATAAAACGATGACACCCATGAGAGCAGGGGAGGCCAAGGCACACCAGGACCGAAAACAGAACATTGAGGAAAACAGATCGAACATACTGAATACATCAGATGGACCTGCAAGAGGATAAAAGAGTACAACATAAG
The DNA here is from genome assembly GCA_963921515.1 of Calotriton arnoldi. Classification (NCBI taxonomy): domain Eukaryota; kingdom Metazoa; phylum Chordata; class Amphibia; order Caudata; family Salamandridae; genus Calotriton; species Calotriton arnoldi. The sequence continues at coordinate 999,398 of CAWUFW010005505.1, read as the reverse complement.
ATATATCAAATACAATAAAACGTACAAAGAATTATCTTCTGAGATATACTAAAACATTCAAAAGATTACAGACTTATACAAGGATATATTGAGGAATCACAAAAGTAGAATTACAATTCAATATCATTGAAGAGCCCAACAGTTAGAGCAAAAAAAAAAAAAAAGCAACGACAATTAGATCAACCATTAGATGGACCAGCAGTGTCCATATTACTCAAAGTATTGGGAATGTATAAATTTCTTAAGTTATTATGTTATTTTGGAAAGTTACTTTGAAAATGCAGGGATGAAAGAGACCATATCTGGCTCCAAGGAAGCGGAGAGGAGCTCGGAGATTAAGAAACTCCTTTCTTCTAGCTGCGGTGGCATTAGAGACATCTTGAGAGAGAAACACCCTTGACCCAGCCAAGACACTTGACGCTTAGCCCTAGCTACAGTAATAACCGACAACAAGTCAGTAAACTTCAAAAAGAGGATGATAATGCCTCTAGGCTTGACAGGAGATGTAGACAGAGATGGACGAGGACCAAGTCTATGGGCACTCTGAATATTGAGCGAGGTTGAGGAGGGCATGTCCAGCAATTTTGGAAAGGAGGAGGAGAAAAAGGAGACCAGGTCATCTCCCTCCAATGCTTCGGGCAGACCATACATGCGTAAATTGTTCCTCCTATTCCGGTTTTCCAAATCCTCTGTGTGTTGCTGGAGCTTGCGTACCTCCTTTTCTGAAGAATCAATTCTATGAGCTTCGCCCTGGACATCCAAAAGTTGCTGCTCCATCACAGACACCCGACTTTCCATTGATGACCATTTATCATCTAGAAGCTGCATTCTGCTATTAGTTTCCTCTACAAAGGGACGCAAAGCCCGAATCTCCTCCAACAACAGCTCTAGGGAAATAGGTGATGATGGTTTGTCAGGTGAGGGAGGATCATGTTTCAAGTGCTTTGACGCAGAAGAGGGCGATGAGGTCTTACTGACAACAGACTGCAACGAGGAAGTGCGAGTAGGGGTCACGTTAGCCATTTCTTCAACAACAGGTGATTGGACTTCTGCTGACGAGTGAGACACAGACCTCGTCGAAAGATGCCCTTTAGGGGTAAATACAAATTGTGGTTTTCTTAATTTACCCATAAAAAGGATTCACACCTCGAAATGGAGATGACACAAGTGTATTTCTAACTTCACTAGCACCAAGGAAGTGTCACCACAAAGTATTATATAGCTTGCAATCCCCTACAGTGAAGCGCCAATAGATAGCCCTAAGCTGATCTTCGATGAAACTACTGCTATGTGCTGTTAGTATGGGCTGTTATTATTCGGTAACCACAAGGGTATGTCCCAAACATTTGATTTAAGCTTGTTTTCTCCAAAAAAGAAAACTTCCTGCTTGTAAAAACTGCGGAAAGGTCAAAATGGTTGAAGCCAGTTAGTGATAAGGTGTTCCTCTAACTTCCCTTCACCGATGAATCACCTCTTCAGAATACCATCGAGCCATAGAACGTCATAGCACCTTAAAATATGCACATTTCCAGCTGTGGAGTGCATGAAACCAGTTGCAAATTAAGCCAAAAAAAAATAAAGTAGAGAAGAATGCTGCAGGGGCTCTCATTATCCTGGAGGAGTCATAAGCAAGCGCCAAAATTAATCTTCCCAGTGCGCTGCATTACTGCCTCTTACTTGTGTGGAAACGCTGAGAGACAAAATGGCGGCCGCTCTGTGAGGCAGTCGCAACGGTGATAAAATGAAGAGAAGCGAGACTCACTTCACTTCACAAAGCAGCCCTTCATTGTGCCTCCGATTTCTGCTTCAAAATTCCTCTGCTTAATCTGTTGCTGAAGGCGCCAAACAGTGCCAAAAGACAACTACTCGACCCTGGAGCGACCATCTCGAGTTGCGCCTAAGCCACGCCCCCCTTACTCTTATTCTTTTAATGGAAGCAAAATAAGTCTCTAATAACCAGAATGCATTACGGCATCACACAAGACTCTGAGCCTGGAACCAATAGCTGTAATGACCTGAAGGGAGGTGGTCACCCTTCCTGCCACTCAGGGATCCCAGGGCAGCCTGGCCGGTGACAGGGACTGCCTTTCAGCTACTGGGTTGAATGCTATGATGCTTCTCCAGTTGTATACCTCCAGATGCGCTGACGCATAGGGACACTAAACTTGACAATGTGACACACACTCCAGTAATCATGTTAATGATTCCTAGAATTTAGAACTGTCTTCTAATTACACTGCGACCACATGGGGAAAATATTCAAAACATAGCTTTTAAGCAATTAACTGAAATTAACAATGTCTCTGTTTTTAACGGATTAAATGAAAGTACGAATTCCCACGCATTTCGTGAATCTATTGAAATGTCATCACTAAAAGCCATGTGCCTTCAAATGTAGACATTAGTTCGTGCTGTTTAAAAGTGTATAGCTCCCACTGTGAGCCATGTCACATCATCTATATGCAAAGATGTTAGGTTAAAATGCTGAGCCGTGTTAAACATGCTCCAAATGATGTACATCACGTCCATGCTTGAGCTGAGCTTTATTTATATTGACATTTTAAATTCACTTCAATAAACACCACTAAGAAAAGTGCAAGAACCTGGAAATAAAAGTGCATTTGTTGGACACGTGTAACATATACTACAGGATCTTGTCATGCCGGTAGGACATGTATACATAAACCTATACAGAGATTAACAAGGTAGAACATCATATTCTGACAACATATTTGAATGTCAAATGTAAACACTGGAAAAACCCTTCAAAGCCCTTCCAAGCGCTGAGCCTTTGTGAAGCAAATCTTACTTGCTATAAGCACTGGGTCTCTGCCCCTAACGACGTCATAATTTATGTTTGTACACTCAACCGCACCCCCACTGCAGCTGGAAACAGCAGGCTGTGTTTAATACTAATGCTTAGATTAAATGAGAATGAAGCTAGCATGCCTGTAAAGTCAGACTGGGACAAAAAAGGTACTGAGCACCAAAATAAAAGTGGCCCCCGGTAACGAACCAGATAGCGTCAAGAGGCCCACCTTTGCAAATCAGGCCGGGTTTGAACTTCTAAGGACACGCTGCATGGGTATTTTGCTAAGTATGGGAGACTGCATGCCTTTGGGTTTGCAGCAAGCAATGCTTGTGGTAACACTAGGGAAATAAACAGTGAAAACTGGCCCACCTGCCATAAAAGAGGCCACCAAACACACTGATTTGTCAGACCAGCCCATCGGGTACTGCTTGACCGCCCTACAGGCCAGTCCGACCCTGGGGTGTTTGCTGTTGCAGTTGTGCCGAATGGCAACATTTTCTAATGCTTACTGCAGACTGTGTTTAAAAGGGGTGTGTGGTAAAACTGTAACTCTTCCTTTTTAACAAAGTAAGACTCTTATTTGTGTCATAAGATATAAAGCGCTCATAATGTGGCCATTTAGCTGCCCATGTTCTGAAGCGATAGACCGTGTGGAAGAGCCACTCTCCTGACTGAACTCTGTGCATTACAGGTAATTTGTTGGCTGAATGCACATTCTCAGTAGCACTGGTGCCTGCCTCCCAGAAGACACACACAGTAGTTGACTCAAAGATAGAGTGGGCCACCTGAGACCTGAGATGCAGAGTAAGTTAGCGTTACATTCGGGAGAAAGGGTCTTCCCACTGAGTGCAGCACTCTCTTGTGTTGACTGTCTGCTTGATGAGTTGAAGAGAATGGATTGCCCAGCTTCACGGTGCTGCTTACCAGCGATAAACCTTGAAAGATGCTGCATGGTGAACGCAATGGCAGTTCGTGCGGATATTCTGGTTGACAATAACAGCTCGAGTGAATCTGAGCAGGGCCATGAACTCCTCTGACTAGATGTCTGCACCAGTTACACAGCTGAAAGCTGCATGCATTGCTAGCGTGGGCTATCAATAATACTGAGTTGTTGCTCAATAGCCTCAGTGCATTTGTCACAGAATGTTGGCATGTTTTGATTGGTTAAACTTCTGTACAAAATAACGTCCTAACTCCCTAAGTTTGTGAAGGTTAGTAAAGCCACCAAGACAATGAACAACTCTGCAGCTTTAAAATAGAACCTGTGAAGCGGTTCTGTAAGATCATGATTACCATCTAGTTTAAGGCATGAGACCTTTTCTGTCATGGACCTTTCTGACGAGAATGTGCATTATATTTCCTGACTGTAGTCATCAAATCTGAAGACATTGAACAGGAAGCAAGAAATGTACACTTTTTTCATTAATCAATTTCACAGATAGCCTGTGCTCCGGCTATGTAGTATTGGACCCCATAACATGTCTTCATGGTTGAGGGTGTGCCCAACAGAGTTTTTTCGCAAATCACAAAGAACCCGATTATCAAAGATTTGTTTCGCTAAGTAAGCATGCCTCACTCCTAGAAGTCACACTGTGGTGGAGAGTATTTACTGCCAGAGAAGTTTTCCAAATCTGGCCACTAGAGAATTGCTGATACTTTATGGTTTCCAGAATAGTGCATTTCATGCTATTTCCAAGTAAGTCTAGAGACTTAACAATTGGAAAAAGAAGAAGTGAACTACACTGTCCTGCTAGCGTTATAGCACTCCAGCTAAGAGGATCTTTCCATATGGAGAACGAAGACTGCAGCAATTTATGGGATACTGGAAATGGGGGTAAATTCTGGAGTAAGAAGCGATAATTTTGGCTGGATCATTGCTGGGTGCACCATCAGAGAAGTGCGTCAAAGTGATCTATTAGATTGAATTGCGTGGGTACTTACATAGCACCTTGAATACCTCTTTCTCAGACTAACACGCTATTTTGGGCGTTCTAGTTGCATTAATTTGTTCAGTACTTTTTGCCCCGGTGATGTGGTGAAGAACTGCAATTTTAATCGGGTTCCTGGGAATCCTTCGGAGTGCCTGGATGAAAGAACCGTCTTTATGGATTTGCTTGCATAGGTAAGATTTTGTGTGGGATGGGCAGAATCATTTCTGGAAACTGCTCTTGATGTGCATCAGAAGTAATGAGTGGATTCTATTCAGGAACAACTGAAGATGTAACCATAGGAAGCAATGTTAAAACCACCAAGGAGTAATTAAGACAAGTCTACGCAGGAGCTGCAGCCGAGCAACGCGTGGGAGGCAATGATAATCCACCAAGGACTATTAGGTGGAGTCTACATAAGAATGAAAGGATAAGCAACCAAGGCAGAGTGTATCTAGGAGTGGTAAAAGAGCAACCCATTGGAGGTGATGTTAAACCACAGAGAATTAATTAAGTGAAGTCTTCCGAAGAGCTGCAGAGGAGCAACCCTTTGGGGACACTTAATCCACTAAGGAGTAATTATGTAGTGGTCTCCCCATGAGAGGAAGATGAGCAATCCATTAGAAGCATTTTAAAACCACTATAGAGCAATAGGCAAAGCCAAAACTATAGGGGCAGACGAGCAACCATTTGGAGGCACTGTTAAACCACCAAGGAGTAATTCAGTAGAGTCTACCCATGGCTGGCAGATGGCAAGCCACAGGAGACACTGTTAAACCACCAAGCAGTAATTTGCAGTATCTAATCATTACCAGAAGATAAGCAACCCATTGGAGGCGCTGTTAAAACACTAAGAAGTAATTAAGTGGAATCTACTCACGAGTAGTAGATGAGAAACACATTGCAGGCCCTGTAAATCACCAAGGAGGAATGAGGTTGAGCCTATTCAAGAGCAGTATATGAGCAACCCATTGAAAGCACTGCTAAATCACCAAGATGTAATTAAGTTCAATCTTCCCAGGAGTGGTAGATGAGAAACACATTAAGGACTCTGTAAATCACCAAGGAGTAATGAGGTAGAGCCTACTTAAGAGCAGTAGATGAGCAACCCATTTAAAGCATTGTGAAACTAACAAACAGTATTATGAAATGTCCACCCAGCAATGAAAGCTTAGAAGCTCTGTTAAAACCACCAATAATAATAAGGCAAAGGCTACCCAAGATTGACAACCCATTGGAGTTACTGTTAACCATCTAGAAGTAAATAAGTGGAGTCGACCCAGGAACGGAAGATGATCAATCCATTGGAGGCACTGTTAAACTAACAAAGAGTATTAAGTGGTGTCTACCTAGGTGTGACAGGGTATGCAACCCTTTAAAAGCCCTGCTAAAACCACCAATGAGAAATTAGGTAGAGCCTACCCAGCATCAGCAGATGTGCAACCCATTAAATGCCCTGTCAAACCACCAAGGAGAAGTGAGTGGAATTGTTACATTCCAAAAGAAGTCCAGAAGTAGCCATGAGGTAGGTAATAAGTAAGAGGTTTATTTAAGCTTAGTTACAGGTCAGGTTTAGATGGTAAGTAGAAGATATAAAGTTGACCCCCACCAGGAGCAGCATCCTTGCTGCTCAGTACACACACTCCAACTGTCTCTCTCTCCACTCCACCAGGCACTCCAGCATTCCACTACCTCATCAGGCATTCTAACAGTCCACAGGAAATCAAGTTATAACACATCTCCTTCCCTTGGGAAAACAATAAATAATGATTTCTACAACAATGCACAATAAAAGTACAGTGCGAAAGAGAAGTATAAAATATACATATAATAATTGCAAATTTGAGTTCTTTACAATAGAAGTACAGTACGAAAGTGAAATATACAATATACAAATAATAATTGCAAAATTTGAAAGAACTCAGGATAGGAGGATTATCCACTTTCCAACAATACTGAATAAAAATTGAAATTAAGCAATGGTAATATTATGCAGGACTAGGAGAATGGAGGACACCAATGAGGTGCAATTCCCTCATCACTCACCCCCTTCTGCACACCACACATAGCACACCTGAAAGAAAAAAGACTCTCAAGTAAAATACAGTAGAGGGTATACAACCCCTCAACGCACCCCTAGGTAAACAAATGTACAGGGTACATGACCCCTCAAATTGTACTTAGGCTGCTCGAGATGGTGTCACTGATGTTTTGGGTTGCACGCGCATATATCCCTGAACAAAGCTTTCCCAAAAGAAATCTAATATGAGACAGTCAACTTACTCAAGACTCCTCACTCACGCCTCACTCACTCATTTTTCGATATTAATTCAAATATATTATTCACTCCTACACACTTAATCATTATCTCGATTATGTCTTCTGATTCTCAGAAACAATTATCTCTGAGCTGTTCGGAGTGATTTTGAGCATGGGTGGGAGTGGGAATTACCGTACCAAGCCCTCATTTCATTTGTATTTCCATTCTTTAGTTAATAGGGACTTTTTTGCACGAAACACTGTTTATTATTAACTGCATGTAGTTTTGCATATAATTGTAACAACTAATTACTTTTGGTTAGTAACAAATGAGTTTCAAAACATCAAATGTCTACACATTCCAAAGAAAACAATACTATGACAAGCATTTGCACATAACTGTATATTACTATCAGATTCCTTAATCTTTTTTTGGAGGGAGAAGGAACTCAACAGTACATGTGTTATTTCTCAGGAATAAACATTGCAAATGAATCTTTCCCATAAGGTGATGTCCTTCTAGGCCTTCCTGGAATAAGGGGAATTAAATGGGTGTGCTGCACTTCATGCAACCTTTATCTCACATTAGATGCTTGCTATATACATCGTTTCTTCGATATGTTGGTTGCATAAGCAGTTCAGTTGAGGACCCATTTTAATGCCCCCTGGGCACACAGTTGCCTGCAGCAGCCTTACTTTAAGAAACATTCACAGGTAGCCAAACTCTAAACTTAACCGCCCATCTGGAGCACCTGTTAACAGGTATTCATCGGCAGACAAAAATTTGAAGGAATTGTAAGACCTCACCTTTGCCTTATGGCTTTCATAACTGTGTGCACTGCTGGCATCGGAGGCTCTTAAACACATTATCATACACACTTGTGCAGAGGTTCCTCAAGCACACTTAAAACACAAACATTTCAGAATAACACTATGCCTAGTAAGATAATACTTAGCAGGCCACCCGCCACATTTGGATGTCCCCTCCAGGCATTTGTAAATCACAGTGCCTTCAGTGGAGCTGGGCAGCTCCAAGCTTTTGTGAAGGCACTGAGGGTCATATTTATCAAGGGGTTGCATCGCTTTTGCCCCACACGACATGGTGCAAAAGAAATGCAACCCCTAAGATGTTATTTGTCAAGCCATGCCAGGCTCCCTTGTGTGGCCCTGAGTGGCTTGATAAGTCCAGGTCAATGCAACACAGCGCAAATCTCTGTGGTGTGTTATGCTGCCCCAGGGAGGTGTTCCATGGACGTTGTGTGGGTGTTCTCACGCAACACCTATGGATATTAACGTATTCCCAGATTTACCATTACTGGTAGACCTGGGAATGTGCCGAAAGGCTACGCCTTCTCAGGGGAGGCGTAACGAGGACAAATATCTACATTTCTCCTAGTTTTTTCTGCATTTTTCAGCACACATAGAAAGAGGAAAATGCCTCGGGATTGTTTGTGTGCAGGAAGGTGCCCCTTCATGCACAAAAGCAATCCTGCTTACAACGCAGGCACTCTTGCACCTTGGTGCAAGAGTGCCTGCGTTGGCGCTAAGCAGCACAATGTGCCCCAGTGCTGGGAAAAGGCAGGAATGTACCGTATTGTGATCAATACGATGCATTCCTGTCCTTTACCCTTAACGCAGCGTACTTGCTGTGCTGCGCTGCACTGCGTTACTTTTTTATAAATATGACCTGAATCTTTGCCAGGCGAGTGCCATGGTGTAACACCGCTTGGCAAAGTTTTTTGTTTTCTGAAAACAAACTCCCAAGTGGGGATTTTTTATTTTAGAAAACTAAAAACAAAAGCTCTGATGAGCAGGGAGTTTTCTCACTGTACGTGGGGGTCATTGTGTGCTTTTGCTTCCCAGGTAGGGTGACCAGATGACTTGTCTTTCGCCGGACAGTCAAGGTTTTCATAGGTCTGTCCTAGCGACCAATGCTTTTCAAACATTTAAATACATGTCTGAGAAGAGGGCTGAGTGAAGCCGAGTGACTAACAGCATTGAAACATTGAATACGTCTTCACTTCCACAGACACCGTCAAACTCCGACAACAATTTAAGTAATTAATCTCTATGTGTGCAGTTCTGTAGCACAAACTCCACCGGAAGGTATTGGAGTTACTCTAAGGTCACAGGAGGTCAGCTGGAGCCTCAGTTCTTGCTACCAGGGGAGAGAAGGAAACTGGGGGCATGGCGGAGGTCATGCCTCACTGCCATAACTTATTCTTTCAAATTAAGTCTTCTTGTAAATTAAGACTTCAAATGAGCAAGAGCCCAAAACCTTCAGAACGAGTCTGTGCTGGGCTAGATACACCAGGTTCACAATACTTATCAAGGTAATAAGCGTAATTTATAGGTAAAAGTAGCTTCAATATATTTGTTCAGGTCCATCTGTAAAAGTAGCAGAGCTTTAGAATGGAAACATTTTTTTGAACTGCAACCTTCAAACAGTTTTTTGGAGTGCTTGAAAGGTCACTGCCAGTACCACCACAATCTGTGTGTGTGCGTGCACACGCTTTCTTAGAAGCCCGTTCCATTTTCCTTGTCACCCTTAAGCAGGAGCGTTCCCTCCCCCCCCCCGCCGACTGCCTCAAAACGGCAGTAAAGGAAAAATAAAATGATAATAAACAAATTTTTTTATTGTTTTATTTTTCCTTTCCTGACGAGTCTTTGGGGGCGGGGCCATGGGGATGACAGGCTGCAGGAAGATTGGTAAGTGCACTGTGATCAGTGTGGATGACGGTTTGGTCGGCCGTCTCAGGTCGGCCAAACCATCATGCGCACTGAAGCTGTCTCCAACCCGAGCTGCTTTGCAGGGTTGGAGACAGCAGGCACAGACTCCCAGTCTCACTGGGAGCACAAATTCAGAGTGTTCAGTCCAATCCTGACGCTGCTTCCAGCAGCATGAGAGCAACGTCAGGATTGGCGACGGTGGAGTCTGGGAGCCTGTGCCAGCAGAGGAGAGGAGCAGAAGAGCGTGACGCAACCGGCTGCAGGTAAGTTATTTTTTTAATTTATTTTTTAATTTTGTCATTTGTCTTCTCTCGTCCCCAGACCCCTCCTCCCCGCCGCACCACTCTTCAACAACACGAGCCGCTACTGCCTTTTAGTCATACTTCTATGTTTAGCCTGTCTTGGTTTTTGCTTTTGAAACTCTGGTCACCCTATTTCCAGGGCTTGTATGACAGCTCTGGGGAGGGGAAATGAGTGACTGTCATCCCACCTTAAACAGGTCAGGCCAAGCGCCTGTCTGACCCACAGGTCTGTGGCAGAGTAACAGCCAGGTTACAGGTTTATGCCAGTGAAGACAGCTGACGCTCTTCTGGTGTAAACCAAATGTTCCACCACTGCACTCCCTAAGTCTAAACAGAGCAGAGAAACTGCGAATTTGGTGTGGCGGTACCACCACCAATTTACAGTGGTGCTTCCCCTTTGCCAAAATCTAAGTGTCCATCCTAGATTGATAATGTAGACTATTCGATTTTTTAAATTATACCGGCCCATTTCAGAAGTTTCCCTGCCACTGCCGGACTAAAGAACATGCCTTATTTATTATGCCTTTCGTGTGAGCAGGAGGATTTTGTGCTTAACTTGAGCTTTCAATTTTACATGTAGATCTTACCTTTTTATATATTTGGTGGGTTTCAGGAGCTCATTGAGCGCATAAACAGGCTGGGGCTGCGTCAGCAAAGTGAATGGGAAACGGAGTTTCTTGCAGACACAATCGCCTCAACGAAAACTATTAGGTTCTAATTATGCTAGGGCCAGCGAATGCAGCTGAGCCCCTGGTGTTCCTTGAAACCCCATTAGCTGAAGAGCAAAGGCTGATTGTGTCTCACAAATTCATTACTTAAACCCAGCCATCATTTTGTTCTGTCATGTTAATGGATGGTGTGGCTATTTTAAATGAATAAAACCAAACACAAGCTACAGACTGTGCGCAGAAGAGGTTTGTCGCAGTTGAATTTTTCCAGAATAATTTTTCATACTGGCAGCAATGATCTGCAGCATGTTTGGAAATAAATTCGAGTTCAATCCGTTGCTTTACCCTGACACCCAGGGACTTATTTACGAGCCACTTTTTGTGATGCTCCAATGGTGCAGATTACAAACTTATATTTATGAGGTCACACAAAGCCACTATGCGTGGCTTTGAATGGCCTCTTAGATATGGAGTAAGGCAAGGCAGCGCAAATCGCAACGATGCCTTACTCTGCGCTCGGGAGGCATTCCATGGGCATTGCGGTAGGTTTTACCATGCAACACCCATGGATTTTGATGCTGCCCTATATTTATAAGAGCATGAAATTCTGGGCAAGCGCCAAATCCTTACACCTCACACGGAGAGGCGTAACAAGGAGAAATTTCTTTATTTCTCCTAATTATTTCCTCTTTCTATATCTGCAGCACACATAGGAGGAGGAAAACGCCTCTTAGGATTGTTTCTGTGCAGGAAGGTGCCCCTTCGTGCACAAAAACAATCCTGCCAACAACACAGGCACCCTTGCACTGTGGTGCAAGAGTGCCTGCATTGGCGCAAGGCATCTGAAACTGTGCCAGTGCAGGGAGAAAGGACAGGAACGCACTGTATTGCAAAAATAGGGAGCATTCCTGCCCTTTCACTTTGGCATAGGGTAGCACAGCAAGGTGACTTGCTGCGCTGCCCCACGCCAAATCCCCGTAAATAAGGGCCTCAGTTTTCTCTTGGAGAAACAATAATTTTTCTCTGCTGTTCAGTTAAATCAGTTGTGGCTGATTTGTTCGTATTTACTGGCTGTGCATCAGGGCCATGATGTAGGCTTCTAAAGACCCTGTGGTGAGGAGAATGACGATTCTCCAATTATTATGCAGATAGAATCTTGATTTCATTAAAGACATACGGAGGCTAACATTATGCAAATACTTTTATTTGCTGCCCAAACATGCAGCCCTTTAAAGAATGTAACTACATCACAATAAGTAGAACATTAGTAACATGACAAGTAGACTGTGCAGGCTCCCATCTTCCTCGTGGGCTGCGATGACACAGGTGTACAACGTGACGTTCTAGTAAGTCCAGTTAATCCTTAACATTGTTATCTGAGAAGGAATAAAGAACACTGTAAAGTGAAAGGTAAAAAGACAGACTTAAAGCTGAAAAATAATAGCAAAATGTGCAATATCAGCATATTAAACATAGACATTACCGAACCCAAACCTCTCGGGTAGAGGAGGGTGGGATAATGTTAGCCTCCGTATGTCTTTAATGAAATCAAGATTCTCTCTACATAATAATTGGAGAATCGTCATTTCATTACAAGACCGGAGGCTACCATTATGCATGTTTAAAGCCATGTAGAGCTACACTGCTAACATGCTATATTGGTCTCAAGTAAAACTTAGAGAAGGTACTTGCATTAGACCAATCTGCTGCTTTAAGTATTTCGGGCAGAGATCCTACGGCCCAAAATACTTTGCTATCCATTGCACCCCTAGAAGAGTGAGCTCCAAATCTAGCGAGATCCACTCCAGCCTCATGCATAATCAAACGGATCCATCTGGCTAAGGTCGCTGAGGAAACAGGTCTAAAGGGTCTAACATATGATAAGAGAAGTTGATCACAACTAACGGGTCTAAATGTTGAAATCTTATTCTCATAGCACTTCATACAATTCACAACACACAATTTTTCACATTTATGGAAAAAAGGGTAGAAGATAGACTCTGACATTGTTTTAGTTCTTTTCCAAATGTAGAAATGAACACCTTCAGAGGAGTAAAATCTATTAGAAAGTTCTAGGGCTCTAATGTCGGAGACCCTTCTAAAGGAGATCAGACACAGTAGAGTTGCCAATTTCATGGAATTTTTTTTGAGCGAGAGTAAATCGTTGACGGGCCAAGAAAGGAAGAGATTAAAGATAAGGTTAACATCCCAAAGGGATTCGTAGCGAGCCTTGGGAGGTCTCCTTAGTCTAATACCCTTCATAACTCTTTTGATTAGGGGGTTGCTACCAATCGCAAGGTTATTAACCAAGGCATGACCGGAAGAAATAGCTGATCTGTAGCAGTTGATAGTTCTGAAAGAAAGAAAGACCCGACTCAAAAAGATGAGCAAGATAATTAGCTACCTGTTGTAGAGGACAATGAACGGGATCCAAATCCCTTTCCAGGCACCAACAAGACCATTTTCTCCAAACACCCCTGTATCTTTTCCTGGTTCCTGGTGCCCATGAATCTTCCAATAGGCTTTATAAATATCAGTAGCTTCTCCCGAAAGGTCAGAATATCTGCCTGAATCCCTGATATCCTCCAGACAAGAAGGTTCATCTTCCCTTCTAAGACCAAAGGGTGTTCTTCTCCATCCGGACCCTGGAGTAGACCTAAGGATGATGGGATCAGCCGTGGAAAGTACACTGCTAATTCCATTACCCCAGGAAACCAAACCTGGGATTTCCAAAAGGGAGTTACCAGAATGATGGAGCATGACTCGAGTCTCACCTTCCATAATAATCTCTGAATCATTGAGAAGGGGGGGAAGGCGTAAGCCTTGATCCCTTCCCAAGACTGGAGAAAGGCATCTACTCCTGACGCATTCGGGTCTGGCCTCCAACTGAAGTATCTTCTGACTTGGTAAGTTAATCTGCTGGCAAACAAATCTATTTGGATTGGGCCCCAAAGATCTTGGATCAGGGAAAAGACCTCGGGATTCAATTTCCAGTCGCTGGATTCGTGGAGGAAACGTGAATTCCAGTCTGCCCTCAAATTCTGTGTTCCCGGGATGAATTCTGTGCTGAGGGGTATCTTTTGGTTCCAACAAAAATACCATATTCGCTTGGCAATATCTGAGAGATTTTTCGATCTTGCGCCCCCAAGGCGATTTATATAGGAGACAGCTGAGAAGTTGTCCAAGCGGATTAGGGTATTTGAGTTCTTTAGAAGCTCTTTGAAGCTCATGAAAGCATTCAAGGCTGCTAACATCTCCAGAGAATTTATGTGAAGGGATAGTTCTTCTAAGGACCATCTCCCCCCAGTCTCTAAGTTGTTTAGACGAGCACCCCAACCGTGGTTGCTCGCATCTGATTCTAAGGTGAAATCTGGAACGTTTCCGAAAATAGCTTTCCCGTTCCAGGCTTGGAGGTTGTTCAACCACCAATGGAGATCCTCTCGAGCATCTTCCGAAAGAGGAAGGGAATCTTCGTACCAGAGGCCTTTCCTCAGGCTTAGAGCTTTTAATCTTTGCAGACCCCTGTAATGAAGGGGACCTGGTGAAATGGCTTGAATAGAGGATGAGAGGAGACCTAAAACTCTGGCGAGGTCTTTCAGACGGATAGATTCTTTTGAAAGAATAAGGGAGACATGTTTCTTTATCTTGGTAACCTTTTTCTGGGGAAGGATTAGGTTGGACTGAATAGTATTTACTTTGAAACCAAGGAATTCTATTTCCTGTGATGGGGTCAAAATAGATTTCTCCAAATTTATGATGAAACCCAAGTCTCGAAGAAGGTCTATGGTCATTTCTAAATGTTTCAAAATTTCTAACTTGTCTTGAGACATGATGAGGATATCGTCTAGGTAAATTATTAGACGAACCCCTCTTTGTCTGAGATAGCTGACCACTGGACGTAGGACCTTGGTGAAGCACCAAGGGGCTGATGATAGGCCGAAGGGAAGACACTGGAACTGATAGAGAGTTCCCTTCCAAGTAAAACGGAGGTACTTGCGACACTCCTCGTCCATGGGTATGGTAAAGTAGGCATCTTTCAGATCCAATTTTACCAGCCAGTTCTTGGCTTGCAATATGTCCCTCAAAATATGGATACCCTCCATCTTGAAGTGTCTGTACGTTAGAAACTTGTTTAAGTATTTTAAATTTATGACGGGTCGCCAACCCTTCTCCTTCTTTTTGACAAGAAAAATAGTACTTAGGAAACTTTTTGGTATTTCTGATAGGGGAATTTTTATAATAGCTCCCTTGTCTAGCATTTGGGAAATCTCCGACTCTATTAACTTTGAATTCTCGTTGACTAGAGTCATCTCCTTTGGTATTCTTTCTTGGAAAGGCTCTTCCCAAAAATCTATCTTGAACCCCACAACAGTTTCTAAGATCCATGGATCTTGAGTGATTCAAAGCCAATTGTGTGCGAAAAGCTTCAGTCTTCCTGCCACCTTCAAGGGGGGAGATTTCGTGCTTACCTTGATAGGATTGGTTGGATGACCTTGATCTGCCACCGCGGGCTCTTGAACCCCTTCCTCGCTGGGGGTAGAAGTTGGAGTTGGGACGAAAACCTCTGTAGGGGCGGGAGCCTCTTTCATTTTGGTAAAACTGGGACCTGAAGGAGCCGCGGCTGACAGGCTGTCCCCTCCTGTCAGCCCTTCCAAAAAGTGGTCGAGCAACAGAAAAAATAGAAAAAATCCCTCCACACCATGGGAGAAACCTGGTGTGAGGAGTCGTTAGATTTTTTATTTTTCAAAAACTAACTCCCACTTTGGGAGTTGGTTTTTGAAAAATTAAAAACTGAAAAAGTTTGACAGCCAGCCATCATGTTTGACTGAGCTATCAGTTCAACTTTTCCCACATTGACAAAAACCGCCATAACCGCCATTCCTGCCAATGTACAGAGATATCCACGGGGCTGGTGGACAATACTAAATTTGGTGGGCAGAGTAAAGTCCTCTCCTTCTCTGTCTACATTTACTCTGTCTGCTAAATCCTAAATCAGGTCATCTGTCTAGAGTGGCACAGTGGGTGAAAAGCAATGGTTTGGAATGATACCCGAGGCACTGCCAGTGGTTAGACTTTTTGCAAGCATTCACCCCATCACCTTTTGGGTGTTTTATTGCCAATAGTATGCCTACAAACCTTAGACTGGCATAGTTTTCCAAGCCTACTACTGCCAACGTGAATTCTAAAAAGTAGTACATTTGCATCCACTCAAGGAGTACTTCTGTGGGGTCAGATTTGCTAAATTTTTGGTAAACCAGCCACTAAGGGGCAGATTTAGAAAGAAGTGGCACAATGCAGTGCAGTAAGCAAAGTTGCTGCTTTGCATTGCATCACCTGAAGAGAGCAGAACTGTACCATATATGCACAGTAATGGTGCAGTTCTGCTCTCTCGAAGCACTGACACACTTTGTGCTGCCTAGCACCAATGCAAGCACCCTTGCGCCATAGTGCAAGGAGTGTCTGCACCATAGTCACAATAGTTTTTGTGCAGGAAGGGGCACCTTCCTGCCTAAAAACTATCCTTGGATGATTTTTCCTTTTTGCATGCATGTTGCAGAATGCAGCACACATGAAAAGATGAAATACAAGGAAACAGAGATATTTCTCCTTGTTACACCAGCCTCAGTCAGGCACACCATTTTGGCGCAAACCCACGTCACCGCTTCTAAATATGGGTTTGTGTTAAAATCCATAAGTGGATGCACAGGAATTCCCATGAACCACCCATGAAATGCTTACCTGATGCAAAGTAACACAAGCCAGCACCATGCCATACGTTGCGTTACTTTTTCTTGCAAACCCACACAAATCTACATTTGCTTTGCTTTGTAAAGCCAGGGCTCATCAAAAAGTGACACTAAAGCTTTGTAAATCTGTGTCTAAATATATTGACATTCCTCATCCAAAAACACAAACAAGTTAAAACTTCATAGTGAAATGAAGAGGACAAGAAAAACTGACAGTCATATCAGACCCGATTGAGGGCCCTCAAACCCAACTACTAAGCCAAGAATGTATTTATTTTGGGGGTGTCACACCCAAACACCACCCTGAAGCTACACCCCTAGCAGTAATAGCAGAGTTAAATGTCCTTTTCAGAAATCAAGAGATTTCTCAGCTGACCTATATTCCTGGGAGATTCTTGGGGCTATGGCAGTCACTCAGCAATTACAAAACCGCATAGAAACTAATAAGTCAAAACAGAGTTATATTAGGTGATAACTGCCGCAGACGTTAGAAAAATGCCAAACTAGCTATAAGGCATTCAATGTGCTCGTGTGTTTTCACTTTTTAGGTCTGGAGTAAGCCAAAACCTTTTGTTTTTACAACAAAAAAAAAGGTCATATAATAAAGTATACATATACTTGACGTTGGTTCAGCCACTTTTAGCCATTGGCACGAGACATTGTCAATGATATTATGGATTTGCCCACAACAGAGCATACTAGATAGAATTGGGCAACAGTTCAGTCCTCTTAAGCCATTGGCTAGGCTGACAGTACATTCACGTTTAAGACCAGCCCACAAAACAACTATTTGGTGTTTGTATTGTTGTGCTGTTCGAAAGACGGCATTTCATCCCTTTACAGCAGCATGCTTCTGGAGCTCTGTGAGTGCACCAAGGGAGTCACTAAAAGAGTTCCTGCATTCTGTTCAGTGAAGCCTCTCAAATGTCAGTTACTCGTTTTGAAACACTTTAGCCATTCAGGGGCACTGACTGACTAGAGATTGAACACTGACTTCCACCTGTCTCTTGTGATCCCTACAGCTGACGCAGCAGCCTTTGCAAACTCCGCTCCCCGTACAACTCGCACCGTCGCACGCTGAAGTTAAGAAGGCTGGTCGGGAGCTTTGTGGTAGGCGGCTTCCTCAGCAAGGCACAGGCGGCCTCTGACATTGTACGTACGCAGTGCTTAATTTGTAAAATATTAAGTCCCAGGGCTCTGACCAGGAGGCCACTGCAGTTTGCACCACCCATCGCCCTTGTCATTGCTGCCAAAACAACTACTAACCATCTCTCTCGCCAGCAAGTGCGTCAGTTCAGATTATTCCAGGTCCCCAAAGCTAAAGGAATGGCTGAGGAGGGAGGTATTAGCAATTTTTTAATGTATATTGTTTTCCTAAACAACTGTTATACTGCTCATCTCTAAATTACATGAGCAGCGCCACCATGTGGCAGACTGCCCTAAGTGTGGTGTTGACAATTAGGTGCCGGTGCCGAGCGACGGAAACCAATTAAGTGCCGGTGCTCAACACCATAAAGCACCTTCTCAAATTAAGCACTGTACGTATGTCACCTGCACGCGCCCAGCGAAAGGACAACCACTTGAATGGAAGCAGACAGGGCAAGCGGTGATTGGTGGTGCCCGAGACCCACATCTACAAGAGTTACTGATTTAGCTTTTTGTACATAACGAAGTTCCCTTACTTGCTGTAAAGAGGAGTGTATCCTTTCACCTCCTAATCCTTTACTTTAATGCTGCTACAATAGGAGACTCTTGAGCCAGCTGCCTGCTTTTGGCAGATGTTTGTTTTACTCAAATATGAAAGCTGGTGGGGGAAACATAACATTAGTCATAGATCTAAATGAGTAGAGTATTTATGTGTTTTTTTAAAATTGATTCGTGTTCATTTTCTGATCAATTCGGCATTTAAAAGGATTAAAATGCACTTTCACAGGACATGTTGATATTGGATGTAGTTACACTGTTCGTCTTTCTAATTTTATTGTCTTTTGTATATATTTTTCCATTTATGAAAAGAAAATCACAGTCACGTGTGAACACTGCAATTGAACGTTTAGCAGACCATAGACACTGCCATGTGTAATGTTTTAATGGATATCGTGGGCTTTAAAAAAGAAGAGACCGTGCCAGATGCTAAACAGATTAATTTGGTTTTTTTGGACTGATTTAATATTATCTACTATCCATTTCTACGCTGTGGAAGTAAAAGTTGTGGAGGTAGATGTCACCGATTTATTAACGCAAATCAGTCTTGTGGGACAAAAGTAGTAAATTAAAATATGTCAGTCAGAGGTTTGTTCGCAATGTTAACAGTTTACATTTGCAGCAGTGGGTCACCTCTGTTTCTGTGAGCAGAGCATGTAAACGCAGGCCTCATTATTAATATCAGCTAATTTCACACCAATATGCCCCACCACGGTGATATAATGAGATGTGTGTTTGTCTCTCCAAGTTTCTGGGCTATGGGGCTCTTCAGTTACAAACACATTTGAAGAAGAGGGGGCATGCATGGACCTGGTATCTCATTTATGATTTCATGGAGGCACTGTGTGACTAAAACAGGGCCATTTCCTTTTAGGACGGGCACAGCAAAAGTCACCCTTTTTGCAGTAGTCGGGCACTGTAGGATAGTGCCCTTTTTGTATGGTCACCTCCCTCACTTTTTGTCCCAGTGCTGATGGTTATGACTCTGAAAGTGCACTGGAGCCTGCTGCCCAGGCCCCAGTGACAGTGCTTTCTCCCTAAAACTGAGATGTGTGAATTGGTAACCCCAATTGGCAAAGGGCTTTAACCCCATTATAAGTCCCTAGTACATGGTACCAGTGGTACCCAGAACATGGGTGTTAAAGGGGCCACCAGGGCCTGAAGCTCTATTTGTGCCCCCCTGAGTGACCCAAGTAAACTACTGACAGTAGGCCTGCCATTGAGAATGCAGGAGCTGTGCAAACTGCTTGAACTCAACTTTGCCCGCACCATGTGTGGCAAAGTTAATGCTCTATTTTTAATATATACCAGTCACCACTAAGGAAGGCCTCCTGAGACCAGGAGGCAGGATGCATTATATTAAAGGTGTGGACATGTAGGTCCAAGCTTATATGTCCATTTAGTGTCCTTTACCATTAAAGGACACCATAAGTGATAGACGGTCCATAGGATAACATGGGCTGGCAGCAGGGCAAACCTAAGGTTGGTACCACCTAATTATGTTGTGGGTCTTATTAAACAATGTGACTCATCACCCCTGACATGAATCTCATGTTTAGGATGATGTGGCATGCACCCAGGTGGCTTCCTTAGAGTGTGCCCAGCTGGTTGCCTCAGATTTCCTGTGCTCTGGATGCCAGCCCACACTTACTACTGCCAAGACAGGAATCTGACCCCCTGCCAGGAGGTGTGAACTCTCCCAGGAGTCAGAAACTATGGCCTGTACGGGAAGGAGGTCACACCTTCCTCCCTGACAGGATTGCTAGTGAAGTGGCACATCAAGGCGGTGAGCTTCAAAGGCCGCACCACGTGATATGCAACCAGGCTGCCTCCCAAATGAGGGAACAGCCCTCCCCCTGCCCTGAAGCACATTTGCACACAGGTAGGAGGGAAAATTAGGTACTCTGGAGGTGTACACCCCCAGAAGGCTAGCCACACCTATAGAGTCGGCTACCTGGTCTGTACAGCTAAGGAAGATTTCTGCCATTTTTAAAAGTAGTATAATAGTGGGTTCTAGGTAGAAAAGGTGACCTCAGGGGCGGATTAGCTGCTGGGGCTAGTAGCCCATTGGCCACTTGCACCCGCATCCCTAATGTCGCTAAGTTTAGGATTTATGTTTTCTTCTAAAATCCATAGCTCTAGTTATATGTATCTGATCTCGTTTGTTTTGGGGTCTAAATTAATATATATATTTGCTTTACTTTTATAAATTGGTGTTGGACTTTTATCAAGTTGTGTCAATTACTTATCGCCCATGTTGGTACTCTGAAATGCTTAACACATGTTCCTCTAAAGCCTGACTGCTCTTTGCCACTTTACTAGGACTGAGCTAAGGATTTATTATTGTAAATCCAAGGACCATCTTAAGGGTATTGTGAGAGTATTGCATGGTGAAGCCTAACCCGCATCACCACATAATATCCTACCTTCCTACAGGTACTTTTCTTGGAAGGTTCATTCTTTGTTGGCAACCTAGTTTCCACCAGCCACATATTGGAAGATGGCTTTGTGTTTTTTAAGATCCATGCCTCCTGCCAGCTCTTCAGCACTCTTCCCCTAACGCTTTGTTTGGAATTAAGGGACGTATTTTATTGGGTCATGCTATTTTGCCAAAGTCATGCAACCCATGCCATTAAATAATGCCAAGTGGTGTGTCTTTCTAAAGAATATTGAGTCCACAGTACCGGTAAGCTAGGCATGTGCATTTATTTAACAGTATCTCAATCAAAAAGTGATGCTTAGAAGTTACATTCCACAGTACTCAAGAACGTAGCGGTGGAAGGTAACAGTAACTTTCTCAGCATCCATTCAAGCACTCATAAATTCAATTGCTGAGCCATTCTCACATTCACCCTGTCACACAACCATGCACACAAACTCGCCAATCAAAGAAGAAGCACTTTGACTTCTAAAATAGCCAGACCAAGTGCCTTTGCTAATGTTTGTTTTTATATTGGACCTCTGGATGTTTTACCATTGCTGTTTATTGAGACCTATTAAAGAAACATATGCTTCATGCACTATGCTAAAATGGTAATGCAAAAGTGCAATGCACTCCCGTTGGACGTAGGCAGCTGTTGAGCCCCATGAGTCATTGGTTGGTACCCATGCAGCTACATTCACATTTGTATCACACCTGAAACAAATACCCTGCAAGTAGCGTCATTTTTAAATTGTCACGCAGGGCTTGATGTAAGACAAGTAAATCTGGTCCTAAAAGACTGTAAGGCCAATAGACTAAATAGAACAAGGAGACATATGAGAGAAACTTTACATATCACCATAGCAGCGGAGAGTTATAATAGATTTGATCCAATCAACCCAGATAAGTCGACCTGGTATGAATGTTCTGGTCTCAATGAAATTGATTAAAACACATCCTGTTCCGACAGACTTTCAGTACTGGTATGGAATGTATTTGGGCTAAGACGTATTTTGGAGTTTGATCAATTTGAAACAATCCTTGGGGAACACTGTTGGGGTAAAAATTGCTCTTCCAGAGTTTCACCCAGATCTATTCTGAAGCCTTGCCAAGTGATTTGCACTTTTTGTTTACATCAGAATCTGGCACTCTTGCAAACATGTGATGGCAGTGGTGGCACAATTATGACAGACCTGTAGGGAGCATGGTGATAATAAATGTATACATCAATCAGAAGGATTGCAAGTATAATTTAATCCAATATTAGCTATTAGAAGAAGATGAAGGATAAATCCTAGTGTTGTAGCCATCGAGTTTGATATTCATCTTGGGAGATTTCAATTTGAGACAACCACATCGAGAAGAGGGGAATGCTGGGGATATTTTGGAAAAGTATAGTATTCCATTAGCCTCTTTTCCACAGTGCCAACAGTCCAAAACAGAGGTCAAATTGCAGAGTTTCTTACAGAGCCGAAGTTTTGTTTATCTCAACGGGCGATATGCTTCTGATACACCAGCGCAGCAGATTTATAGACATGGCGATATGGAAGGCCCCATAGATTATATCTTTACCCAAGCATGGCATTTCTCCTTGATTGAGTATTTTCAGGTTTTACCGCACCAAATGAGCAACCATTTACCATTGAGAGCTAAACTTCATTTAAAAATGTTAAGAATAGAAGTGGTTATGCCGCTAGATATTGAATTTCCCAAGCGTCTTACGACGCGTATAAGTGCTTAACACATTCAGGATCTAACAGAGTTGCAAAATAACATTGACCTATACTTCCATTTACTTCAGGAAGAAGATCCAGTAAATAAGTACGCAGGCATGATAAAATCTTTGGTTACGTGCCTAATCACAGAATGGTTGAAAAAATCTGAGATTTTGAAGCCTTGTACTGGTAAAGGGAGGAAAAGGAACAGATGGTTTGACACTGAATGCCAAATGATGAAACAAAAGTTAAGAAGGTTACAGCATGTCCATAAGCCGATTAAAGGTAGTTTGGCCTATTGGGGACAGTTAAGACAGTATAAAAACAAAATAAGGCATAATAAGGTAATATTTTATGAGGATAATTGGGAGGAAATAATGTTGGCTATTTTAGAAAAAAGCATCAAAAAAGTTTGTAGGTTGGTAAGATATGGTACTCAGGAGAAGGAGAGAAGTGAGGCTACCATGCTACCTGAGGAGGCATGGGTAGAGTTTATAACTTCTCTTTCTAAGGAGAAGGATGATGTCGTCCTTCAGGCCCTCGCTCCCATAGGTAATGAGACCTTTGTAATCTTCTCTCAATCAACAGTAAAAGATGTAACATCTAGAATCAGACTAATTGAAGCTGCAGGGCCTGATGATCTGCCGGCAATAGTAATAAAATAAATTCAGGATTGGGGGGCAAAATTTCTCTCCAAGGCAAATAAAGCCTTTGCTGCTGCAGGTGTTTTTCCTTTGAATTGGTAAAGGGCTAATATTAGACATATAATAAAAAGGGTGACCCTATGGTCCCGCAAAACTATAGGTCTATTGGCCTTATGGATGTGGGGGCCAAGATATATGGGAAAATATTATTGAACAGTTTCAAAGTATGGCTTGATGAAAGGAATTTCATCCCAATAGAACAAGGGGGCTTTAAAGAAGGTCATTCCACAATTGACCATTGTTTTAGTCTGTGGGCAATTGCCTGTAAGACAGTTGAAGTGGGGGAGCCCTGTATGCTTATTTTGTTGATTTCAGATCAGTGTTTGACCTAGTTAACTGTGTAAAAAAATTAAAAAATCTGAGAATTCCTGAAGATCTACTGTGAATCCTGACAAAACTCTACACTAATAACTGGGCCAGGGTAATAGTGGATAAAGGGGAAGCCTCTCAAGAAAAATAATTATGGAGAATGGTTTGCGCCGCTGAGGTTTGATGACTCCAACACTCTGCGCTATATTTAGCCGATCTACCCAAAATCCTACAGTCTACACGGTCGTTTTCATAAAAATGGGAGGCTCTTATGTTCCTTGTCTTCTTTATGCAGATGATTTGATAATTTTAGAAAGCACTCCAATCGGCCTTAAAAGTAAATTGAAGGAATTTATGAGGTACTGCGAAATTAATGATCTAGTAATAAATTTTGATAAGACTAATAGTATTACATTTGGCAAAAAGAAAGTTTTTAAGGGATTTGCAATTGGGAGTACTCCAGTCAAGGAAGTATCAAAATTTAAGTCTTTGGGGATGATTTTCACTAAATCTCTCTACTGGAGTCGGCACACTGGAATAGTATTGATTTATTGTTTGATTAATTAAAATCATTACAATCATTTAATGCATAACAATAATAATAACATAACCATGAGTTAAAATACCTCCAAAAGCAATGAAGAGGGACCAAATCACCAAATTGCAAACTTACTTTCCTTGTCAGAAAAAAAGTGCAATTCCTTCAGATAACATGTGCAAATAGGCTAAAATATATATTATTTAATGAAGTCCTATTCAATATGTGACTGGCATGTGACTTAGAGGCCCTAATTTTAAGTTAGTTTAAGCATAGGTGCAACATTGATAAAAAAAGATGATAATATAGCCAACTAAGCTCCTCCCATAGGTATGACCTTACCATCCCATCTATTAAAGCAGTTCCCAAAAGTGCATTGTGTGTATACGAACAAATAATCTGAACATCGTCTAACAACAGAATCATAGCCAATCGTGTGGCCAGGGCATCTTTAGGGCCTTGCACTCTACATCTGTTAGTTTAAAACAGTGATTACTTGTTAATAAAAATATGTACAAAATATTCCGAAAAATTGTGCAGACTTGCCACAGTGCATAGCGCTAAATGATTCTCATTATTCAGCCCTGAGATGGCACGTAATTACTGATCATTAGAACATACAAAACATTCACAAACCTTATGCAAACTTGCTAAAGTATAGCACTAGATGATTCTCTTTGTTCAACTTTCAAATGACATAAAACTCAGAAAAGATCATTCAAGGACCTTATGCATAACTAATTGGTAGACTAACAACAAATAATCAACAGTATTCCCTTGTAGAAAGACATATCAAGTTAAAATAAAATAAAAATTCCAGCCGCAGCCAAAAACTTAACAAATCGACAAGCGAGTGGAATCAAATTGCTGAAAAACAACATAAGATAAGTGCCTGTTTACACTTTCTTTCTCCAACTGCTAAAAATAAAGGTTTGAGTAAATTTTGACAAGCTCTCGATAAGCTTGGGCAAGTGCAAACTATATGCAATAATGTCTCCTGTGGATAAGCACAAAGCCTACAGCTACTGTTTGGCCAATCGTGCAACCATTTCAGAGTTCCATCCTTAGTTAGATAAACACCTAATCATAATCTCAGGAATGCATCTATCATATGCTTAAAAAAATGCATGGTCAAATAATTCTGAATCGATGCCCTCCAAAAGGTCTTCTGCAGAACCCATAAAATCCAGGCTTGGGAGGAAGAAAATGCAATCTTATCCCAATACCAAGCTGGTTTTAGGGAAATGACGGGGACTATCGATCAAGTATTTCGTCTCCTGCTCCTGTATTGGAAAGTTGTTGTGATCGGTCGGGGCAGCCTTTATCTAGCTTTCATCGATTTAAAGACTGCCTTCGACTTAGTCCCCAGCCACAAGCTATGGCTCGTGCTCAATGATATGGGGATTCCTCCACCTATCCTCAGCTTGCTAGTTCGATTGCATGAGGGGAATTATGCACAGATCAGATGGGGGCCGCAGGGACAACTCACAGAGCGTATCCCAGTTAGTAGGGGAGTGCGCCATGGTTGTGTCTTGGCTCCCACCCTTTTTTCATTATATATGAACAGGGTGGTCAGCTTTCTGCAACAAGAACCTGCAGACGCACCAACCTTGGGGGGAGACAAGGTACCAACCCTATTGTTTGCAGACAATACCCTGCTGGTGTCTAAGACCCCGGCGGGACATCAGCTTCTGCTCAATAGATTCCAATCGTTCTGTGACACTAGGGGTTTGGTTATTAACACTACCAAAACTAAATTCATGGCCTTTAACCCGCATAAGTCCTTTAAAGGCAGTGTAGTGTTAGATGGATCCCCCCTGGAAAGAGTTGGTACCTTTGACTACCTAGGTGTCCGCCTTTCAGATAGAATGTCTTGGAATCCCCACATAACCAAGATGTTACTGAGCCACGAGCGTGTTACGGGTGCGCTAGGGAAGGAACATCGCTCCTCGCATAGTAGACCGGTTGCTGCCACTTTGCAGATCTGTGATCTGAAGGCGGTTAGCACAGCGCTGTATGGCTCAGAGCTGTGGGGCTATGACAGGACATCCGAGCTTAGTACCTCAGAAAACAAATTTCTTAGGAACCTCGTGATGCTACCCCAAAGTACCCTGCTTACACCCTTAATGCTCGATATGGGCAGACGCACTATTAGAGACACAGTAAGGCTCCGCCCGCTGCTTTATTGGGCACGCATTATGAGGACACCGGAGCTACTGCCCTTCGCGGAAGCCCTGGTAGAGTTCATCCATCTTGACACGTGTAATAAGGTAGGGTGGATTAGAAACATCAGGAAATTGGTGTCAGGTGTTGGGCTCCAGGGTCTTTGGGACAAGCCAGACCCCACCCTGCTTCAAAAGGATGTCCTGAAGCAATACTATTGGAAATGGGTGGAGCAATGCGAGTCTATCAAGCCTATTCAGGGGAAACTCACCAAGGAATTCCTGCTTCACAAACAGGTTAGATCGATGGAACCCTACCTAGACATAATCCAGATCCTCCAGGATACGACGTTATATATTCAATTCAGGTTTGGTACCCTTCCTGTGAGTGAGGTTACAGCTAAGTGGCACCCTAACTCTCCAAGTCCAAGCAATTGCCCTGGTTGCAATGCCCCGGTGGAGTCCGTAGCCCATGTGCTGTTTGCATGCCCTGCTTATGCGCAGCCCAGGGACAAGTGGCTCAAACCGGTCTGCCAACAATTGGGCACACGAAACCACTGGGATGCACTTCACATACTGAAGTCGGACATCAGGCCCCTCTTTGCCTGCGCTATGGCTAAGTTTTTAAGCCACATGTGGAGTATTAAAAGGATGGCACCCACGAGAGCACTTCAGCAATGGCCAGGTTGACCCCTAGTCCAAGTTGCTTTTCGGGTCCTAGTGACTAAACTTAGGTTACCCTCACTTGCACTAGATGTTGCACAAGCACTTTATTGTAGATTGATTGCATAACCCGATTGCTAGGGGAGAACCCTAAGGTCAAACCTGTGACATCCTCTGTTAGATGCTTTTATTATTGTTTTAATTAGTTTTTTTATATTTTACACTAGCTTTTAACCAATGAGTCCTATTTTTAAATGTATGAAAGATTTTTTGATGTATAACTCTCAATTGGCTGTTGCCGAACAGATATGGTATCCATTTGCCGGCTGATACATGGGCTTGTCTTCAATTTTAATTGTTGCGGGTAGTTGAATTGAGCACTCTATGTAATTTGTTTTCCACACTGGTCTAACATGTTTTAGCCACGCAGGCAATTTGCCACCAAACAACAATCTTGTGATATTATAGCAAAGACACCAGAGCACACCAAAATATAGTTACTCTACTCCATGGTGCATTACGCACTATCCACAAAATCATCCAGGTTCATAGGTCAAATTCCATAAATGCTATTCAGCACACACAGTCCATAGTCCACAGTAAATGTTCCGCAGCTGGAGTATTATCCCAAAATCACTTTTTATTTCTTGAAACAACGGCAGCCGACGCGCGTTTCACCCTCCTGGGCTTCCTCAAGGCTGCAAAATTACATATAAAACCATCATTGTAACATTCTAATAGAACTAAAATATTAAACAACACTCTAAAACACATACCATCATGGACATTATGACCTTTTGGTTGAACACCAGTCCCACAATCAGAGAGACCATGAATGATTATTTAGCCATATAGATACCATCACCTGTGCACTACAGAAAGAAAAGAGAAAGAACCACCAATGCCAACTCCACCATGTGCCCAGTCCAAAGCAATTAATTGCCATGTATTCAAATTTGATCACCGTCGCTCTCACAACGGAAACGTCAGTACGTGTCAATCCCCAATTACGGGTATAACATGCTACACTACACGATGCAGTACCATAGTGCAGCTGTCCCATTCCTACTTGTGCGCAACAAGACCAAGGGTATACAAGTTTTCGCATGTCTGTTGCTGGATGCCCTGTGCGAATTCTTTTTCTTTTACATTTTTAACTGTGTTTTATTACGTATGGTTTTTGTAGCTTTTATGACTTGAATAGTCGAAATAAAGCTTAAATGATGATGATAATTCTGAATGCGCAAATCTTCATATGCATTAGTGGTCGACTAAGCAAGCTTTTTTGTAGCAAGTACACCTTTATCCAGCTGGAGTGAGAGGCGTTTTGTTGGTTGATTCAGGAAACACTTAAGGCATGCTGTGGTCATCTGAAATGGCTGTTGTTCCTTAAATCCAAAGGTTTGAAGGGAATCTATCATAAAAGTCCCCCATTAATCCCTGTATGCAGAATTAATGATTTCCTGCCAGCACATGTTTGCAAAAGTGCCAGATTCTGATGTAAACAAAGAGTGCAAATATTTCAGAAAGTCTGCCTGGCACACTAATACCTGCCTTTGAAGTATGTGCCTGGCTTATATTCTTCGGGATCTTGAAAACACATTTTATAGACTTGATTTGTAGCAGGTCTAGTATTTTGGAATCTTTGCCTCAAAAGATAAATGAGCCATAAATTAAAGCTGTCATTAATTTGGCTATTATTTTCACGAGGTGAGTATAGAATGGACATGCCAATTTATAACGCACACAGAAAATCCTTTTTAAAGGGAAGGTATAAGGATGAAGAGAGGGAATCGGGAAATAAACAAACGTCCATTTACACCAGGAGGACGAGGCGGGGCAAGAGAGGGAGAGGCGCAGGAGGAGAGAGGCTACTTGAAAACGAGGAGTTGGACCAAGAAGAATTAAATGATGTAACTGTGATTAACCTGACGGGGAAACCGATCAGTGTAGACATGAGCAAACTTTTACAGAAAGGGATGGGATTCTGTCCAACAAATGTAGGAGACCTATGCAAAACTAAGGTAGACTTATTCAAATACATGAGGAGATTGAAATTGAAAAAATTCTTCACACTCAATCCTGTAATGAATAAAGCACCTGAGACAAATTACTCCGACCTAGTTTGTAGTGATTTAACTATACAAGATGTATATGATACGAGAATGTTATTATCCATATCTGAGCAAGAAGGTTACCCTTACACTATGAGTAGGGTACTAAGTGATTTGAATGTACATATTCGACCCTGTCCTCCAGGGAAAGATGACGTCCTGCTACATCTACCCCACGCGTCTCACCATCAGCCTGGCGTCTGGGCCGTCTGTGGTCTCACACGAGCAGGACTTCATCGTGGTGGAGACCAACTACCGCATCTACGCCTACACAGGGATCTACATAGCCCCGGTCATGACGTGCCTGACCTTAATATGTCGGCCTCCACTGCCTTCGTTTCTCCAGCTGCCACAATGGCAGACCCCAGCTCCCTCTCCGATACCGAGCTGTTCTACACCTACCACCGTCATCTCCGCCTCCACGGGGGTCTCAGCAGCAGCGTCATCCGGGGGGATGTTTCCCTGACCTTTGAGTCCCAGCAGGCTGGCCTCTCCTCCCCATGAGATACTTTTCATTCACTGCCGGGATTCCAGAACTGATCTCCTTCCCTGCCCCCTGTTTCTACTCCCTTCCCCCATTCCCTTTATCCTCTAGTGGGGACTTGTTCTTCTATGTTTGACTATTCTTGTTCTTCCCAACCTCTGAGACCTGAGCAACATGGCTGATACCCGGTGGAGCTGCTAGACAGCTATAGAGGAGATTGGCCCTGGTTCACCCCTTGACCGTCACCTACCCAGCCGGACATTGGGCATAGTTCTCCGTGTCTCCCCGCTGTGTCTCCTTCCTCCCTCACCGACCGTTACCACTGACCGTTGAGACCTTGCTTTTGACCGATGCCCGGTGGAGCTACCTTTATAGCTATAGAGGAGATGGGTTGTGGACTTCCCTCCCGGCCGTCTCCTACCCAGCCGGACTTTGGGCAGACTTTCCTTCGTCTCTCCGCCGTATCTCCCTCCTACCCTTTTACCTTACCCTTCCACGCTCCTTTTATCTTGTCTTCTATCCTCTTTAAATGCTTGCAACAGATGTAATTTGTAACTGATGTATCTTCGTAACAATGTGGAACCTCATGTAAAGCGCTCTGATACCTCCGGGTCTAGCCAGCGCTATATAAAACTCAAATAAATAAAATAAAAAAAATAAAAAAATATGGACACCAACATAAGTAGTGGATTAAAAGAAAAATCAAAATGGACTCCGCAGCTACCGGCAGGCAGCAATTTGGACATTTTTCACAAGTTGGTATTACTAGACCTAGACAAACACTCCTACACGCAAGCACATTACACCAACAGAAGGGATAATCTCACCAAGAGAGAGAAAGAGGCACTTTTTGCACTACAGACAGATAGGGGGATCACGATACGAGAAGCGGATAAGGGGGGCAACGTGGTCCTAATGAATAGTGCAGACTATAAGCAGGACATATTATCCCAGCTCAATGATATAACTTGCTATGAAGCTCTACCTTGTAATCCTATCTGGTCCCTTGTACAACTCATCAACACCAAACTTAAGGGATGGCAGGACCAATGCCTCCTGGACAGAAATGAATACACCTACCTTATGCTAGACCGTCCCAGATACCCCTGCATATATACTCTTCCCAAGATCCATAAAAATCTCCCTTTTCCCCCTGGCAGGCCAATAATATCTGGTATAGGGGGGCCGACTGAAAGGATTTCTGAGTATGTGGATACATTCCTACAGTCCTTTGTCCGCAACCTACCATCACACATCAGGGACACCAAGCATATTCTGAGCACGCTCACAGACATTACATGGGAGGATGGTATGACACTCGTAACACTAGACGTCATAGCACTTTATACAAGTATCAGACATGACCTTGGACTACAGGCCTTACGCCACATTCTAGGCCGTAGGTCGGCCAGCCTTTGGGAACACACTGAAATGATTTTAGAGATGACAGAACGTATCCTGGACAACAATGTCTTCTTTTTCAAGGAAGGGTGGTATAAACAAAAACAAGGGGTGGCTATGGGCTCAAAGTTTTCTCCCTCGTATGCTAATCTATTCATGGGCAGACTGGAAGAACAATGGATTTGGAGCGAATGGGGTAGTAATGGAATGACTTGATCTTATTTTGGGGCAGATTCATAGACGACTGTCTTATTTTCTGGACAGGCTCCACCGAAAAACTTCTTGAATTCTTCCCACACCTTAACAGCAATGACAAAAACATCAGATTTACGTTCCAGTATAGTCAGAGGAACATCACATTCTTAGATGTTGAACTCTTTATTCTAGATAATAAGATCCAAAGCAGACTATTCAGGAAACCAACAGCTTGTAATGCAACCCTTCATGCCTCAAGTGCACATCCAGGTCACCAGATTAATGCTATCCCATATGGCGAATTCACACGTGCCCGGCGCAATTGTAGTACAGAATTGGACTTTAAGAATTGTATAGAGAGCATGGCCACTAGATTCTCACGCAGAGGGTATGCAAAGAGAACTATACATAGGGCCAAAGAGAGAATATCTAAGATCAGTCAACAAGACACCCTTAAAAACAAACCAGAAAAGAGAGAGAACAAAACAGTAAGTTTAACTACGGATTTTAACAAGCGCGCAAACACACTAACACGCAGTATGCGTAGACATTGGCACTTACTCACGGCAGACAAGACTCTGCAGAGATTTACCACATCAAGGCCTGAGATTACCTTTCGCAGGGGTGTATGCCTAAAAAATATTCTCAGCCCTAGCTACCCAAAAGTGGAACAAACACCAAACTGGCTTACCCAACACACTTTGGGCTTTTTCAAATGCGGCCACTGCTCCATGTGCAGATGGGCCACTGATAGAAAGAAAGAATTTTAACAACAGGGTGTACAAAATTGACAACAACATCACCTGTTACACAAAATATGTAGTATATGCTATTGATTGTAAGTGTGGTCTAAGATACATTGGAAGTACCATCAGGAGCCTCAAAGAGCGCATTGGGGAACACATGAGGGCTGTAAAGCAAGGGAACAGCAGATATCCGATACCCACCCACATAGCTGAATGTAATTCTCAGAGCACACATAGAACGTTCTCCTTTTATAGTTTTGATGTCACACCCAAAGACCCAAGGGGAGGTAATAGGGAATTAATACTCAGGAGGAAAGAGGCGCTATGGATTATGAGACTTAAAAGTGTCGAACAGGGCTTGAACACGGACCATGAGCTTCAATACTTCCTTGGAGATTAGCCCGTACCCAAGTCCAAATGAACTGAAACACTGGCTGGCTTACGCCATGCCATCATCACAGTTTATGGAGTACGCCCATTATCATCCCTACTTTTCTTGGTAGACTACGTACTGTTGCAATACATGACAGTTTCTGTATTAATGAAGTGATTTACTCGCACTGGATACTTAACTTACTATAGACTATATACTGTGAGGAATTGAGTCCTCGAGACTTAACATGTTGTAGACTATGTACACCATCACAGTTTATAGAGTACTCCCATCATCATCCCTATTTATTTTGGTAGACTACATACTGCTGGAATATATGACTGTTTCCGTATTAATGAAGGGATTTACTTGCACTCGATACTTAACATGTTGTAGACTATGTACAGTGAGGAATTGAGACCTCAATACTTAACCTGTTGTAGACTATGTACAAGAAGGAACTGAGACTAAATGTTACTGTCCCCACCTAGCTATGTCACAGAATTCACTTTCACATTGCAATACTGCTCCTAAAATGCTTTGGATCTGATACTAGCAAGAATTGAGACCGACTGCCACTGTCCGTAACAAGTCTAGGAATTTATAGTTAAATATGAGGTTCACCCAGTTATGTCACGATATTCACTATCACTTTGTCACACGTCACATGTCACAAAACACACTATCATGTTGATTAGTTCGGGTCAGAACGACAAAGCTCTTGGATATCGAGAGAAATTTCTTACAAGGGTGTACTTATGTATAACACCACATGCACATTGCCACAAATGTCACACTTGTTTGGTAGTGCACCGCAATGCTGTCATGTGCCCCTGCAGATACAGATTGCTAGCAGATAGCGTTTAATCTTATGGGCTTTCCACCAGCCCGTTGCCTGACATTCCGCCAGTTCACAACAATATTGATTCCAGTGCCCCGGGGGTCCCGATACACCACTCCAAGATGGTGCCCAAAATGGGTTCTGGGATTCCAGTGCCCCGGGGGTCCCGATACACCACTCCAAGATGGCACCCAAAATGGGTTCAGTGCCGGCTTAGTCCGCCCTCATGCTTCATTATTTAAGACAACGACGGGGTGGTCGGCTGGAGACTGCTGATTTGCACGGCGAACATGCCACGGCCTGGAGATCCGAAGGGTTCAACCTAATACTGCCGGTAAGGAATGATAAAACGGACTTACTAGAGTCTCAATAAGGGACAGAGGAATAAGGGATAAAATTGCTAATATAATGTTAATTTTACCATAGGATGGGGCAGCTCTTCTAAAAGAAACTCCCTTACATTTGGAAGCAATTTTAGCTTTCCGGACACAAGACTAATTGGTCTACCTCTCCAGGAGCAGAACTTATAGGAACCCCTTCTGGGTTGGAATTATCACCGGAATTAAGGTAGGGGGATCCTTCATGGTACCTAGTACACCTTGTTAGAATGTACCGACTGCTACTCTTTAGCTGATGTGCCCTTTTCTGTTACTTAGAGACTACTTGAAACTTACCTCAGGTATCGTATTGTAACAAAATATGTTCTTTTATACATGTTTGATTACACAATATAGTCAGCATGTATTTACTATTTAGTGACAGCATGCGGGAGCACTACTTCGCCACGAATATAACAAAATAGATTATAATTCCTAAACAGGGTGATTGCATGCCCGCACCTTGCCAACCACAGGATTACTCCTATAAGGGAGTCTCAAACACCAACTGTACCAGTATGTTTTATAGTGATAACATAACGATTGGGGGCTTTGCTTGTTCTTTCTTTCCCCCATTGATATATGGATGCACAAAGAAGTTGCACAAGAAGCGTGTACAACACCAGTTCACATGGATTTCCACACAGTTCTATTCACTTTTTTGAAACTCACACGTCACCGAAGTCACCTTGTCAAGAATTTAAAAGTAAAGTGTTCTTACTATCATTGCATACACGAACAAGTACCTTTTTATATATTCCCTTAGCCCTGAAGAAGTCACGGGGTAATCCCCTGTAACAGCGACGAAACACGTGTTGGCTAAGAAGGCTTAAAGATCTTGAATTAAAGACATCTGAAAATATAAAGACAAGCATCATTGTGATATTTTATGTAACTTTATGTATGTACTTTTGAACGTGTGCAGAGGATTTGTATATATTGATTTGTAGCAGGTCTAGTATTTTGGCATCTTTGCCTCGAAAGATAAATGAGCCATAAATTAAAGCTGTCATTAATTTGGCTATTATTTTCACGAGGTGAGTATAGAATGGACATGCCAATTTATAATGAAGGGTCTTAAAGGCAAAGATATTGGTGGCAGCTTTGGCTTCAAGTAGATTTCAATGGCTTCCAAAAGACATCCTACTGTCACACAAATTGCAAGGTACTTATAGTTTTTAACTACTTCGATTGGTTTCCCTCTTGAGTACCAGGACTGTGTTCTGACTGAAGAAGTGCCAATTGATGTAACTTTAGTTTTTTTAATGTTTAGCTCAAGATGGCTAATCAATGTATATTCATCAAAGGAACTGATTAAGTGCTGCAATCCCATCGATGTTTGGCTAAGTATAATAGCTTCGTCAGACTATTGGAGATATTTCAAAGGAGTATTTGTTAACTTAGGAGAGTGGGAGCTTGTTTTCTCTAGATGTTGATTGAATTCAGCCATAAAAAGGTTAAATAAACAGGGGGCAAGTACCCACCCCTGTTTTAGTCCATTCACTGTTTCAATTATCCGAGTAAGTGATGTGCCATCCCCAACTTAATCTGGACCCAGGTATTCATATAGAGATGTATAATAAGATCTAGTAGTTTTGGTGGCGCACCCCATGCAGCTAACTTTTGCCAAAGCAAAACCCGGTGAATTGTGTCAAAGGCCACCTTTAAGTCAATAAAACAGATGTAAAGTTTTTGTTTCTTTAGTATGGTGGTGAGAGCAAGCAAATTGGTAGATATCGACAGGCCCTTACGAAATCCAGACTGATTCAATGGAATAAGGTGCGCTACAGATGCTCAGTCTCCCAACTCCTATAATAAACGATAGGCAAAAACATTTGACTCTACATCAGTGAGGGCAATTAGGTGATAATTATCAGGTAGATCTGATGGTCCACTTTTATAGATGGGTTGCAAGATGCTTCCTTGCCACGATTCGGGAACAGTTTTGGGCAAAATGACTTTCCTATAAAGGGGGATCAGCACCAATGACCACAGTTCGGAGTCGGCCCTAAAGATGGCATTCAGGAGATCATTTGGGCCTGGTGCTCCATTACTTCTGATACTTTTAAGGAGTGCTAATATTTCTTTCTTTTTAAGCAGCTCCATTGCAGTGGAAACAGATGAAGTACACCTACTGGGTGTCATAATCAAGCTCTACTGTTTTCCATGAAAATAACATCCAATTTCACCAACAGGTTTCCCCAACTGTCCGTTGTTCCAGTATGCCTTTTGCTCCAAAGAAACATACGGTCAGGATCCATATAAGAAGATTATGTAATCAACACAGGTAGACTCTGAGATGTTTGCATTATGGGCCCTACTTCCGTTGTTTTCTAAATCATTAATGATAGACCAAAAGACCCTGCTATTATTGCACTTGCTTGCAGATAACGATTTATTCCGTAACTCCGGAGATAATTAATCTTGGAGTCCCATAGTGCTTGCTTATAGGACTTTCTTAGTTTATTTGTTGTTTGGTTTCAAATTGAAAGGGGAAGCTCTTCTGACAGTAAACGGTCCTTATCTCTCTGTTCAGAGCCTTCATTTGTTGGTACAAGCAGCTGCGGCTCCTCCATTAGGGCGGAGGAGCGCCGACCCACTGCTTTCTCGCAGTGCGAGAAGCAGAACATAAAATGGTATTTGAAATACCATTTTATGTTCTGCTTCTCGCGCTGCGAGAAATCAGAAGGCAGGGGTATGCCTGGTTGGGGGCCGGTGGGAGGGTATGCCTGGTTGGGGGCGGGCGGGTGGGCGGGTCAGGGAGGAGTGGCTTGCACCACTCTGAGTGCCCTGACTGCTTTGTCGGCCCTGGGGCCGACCAAAGCAGTCATGCGCACTCTACATTTTTTCTATGTAGGCTGCATCAGCCTACATAGAGAAAATGGCCTCCGTACAGGTGCCCGGCTGGGCGCCGTCCGGGACTCCGCACCAATCACAACGCTGCCATTGCAGCGTTGTGATTGGCTTAGGGGGGAGGGAGGATGCATGCTTCCTTCCAGTTCCACTTCCAGGAAACCCCGGCGGGACCGTCACCCGGCCCGGAACTGAGGCGGCGCAGGACCGGTAAGGTAAGTTTTTAAATATTTTTTTTCAACCCCCCTGCGCGAGCCCCCCTCCACTCCCGCGAATCATGCGAGCCGCGACTGCTTTCTCCCCTTTCCGCCTTTCTCTCTCATGCTCGTGGTCAAAGTCTGATGACAAAAAACATAAGACCTGGTCCCAAAAACGCGTTCTCCTTCTGTCCACCTGCGAGTCCCTGCACAAATTAAACGCATTAAGGTACAAAATTAATATTTTTCTGTGGCCTACCGAAGATGAAAATCTGTAGGTAGTGGGTAAAGAGTCCCAGTCGGCAAAGCCGCGCATTTAATTTGTCGTTATTTCTTTGTTTTATGTAGCGCAAGCATTAAGAGGGCTTTACAAGTAACAGGAGTTCAGGGAACTGTACTGATGTTCTTAGGAGCTTGAGTACTGCAACTTTCTTTGTGCGCGAGTGTAGGCCAAATTTTCACATTATGTTTTCGCGGGCCAAAATATAGCTCATTAAACTTGAACTCGCAAGTTCTGCACAGCAGCGCATTGTGTGTCCCGGAAGTTTTGATTGGCGTGATGGTCTTAAAAAGGGGGATGTGGTGAAAGAGGCACTCTGTTTATAATGAGTTTACTAAGTGACAGAATTATTAAATTTATAAACCCGTTCCACTCAGACAACGGCAGTATAACCAAATCCCTTGGGATGGGCTGGGTGTAAAGGGACTGACCCTCTCCCCGTCCTCAAACACACAAACAGAGGAGCGTGTTTGAGAGACATGCCTCTGCGCACACAAAACAACACCCAGAATTTAAAAAAAAAACAACAACAAAATGCCCGATGCACTTTTCCTTGCCATGAGTGCACGTGTAACGCTAAAAGGTGATGCAGTGCCGTTCAGTACAGGTGTGTGCAGACACCCGGCAGACTGGGCAGAGGTATTTACAGCCAGATGCAACCTCAGATACAGCCTGGCAGATTTTATGTCGTAATGGTGTTTTTCAAAGACATAATTTGTGGTAACTCGTCAGCTTGGTCATAATATTATTGACACTCTAATTTTTGGCATTATCTTTCGTTGTAGTAAATGCGCTGATTGTTTATATTCTATGGTAGGTGCATTGGTGGTATTTATATGGCACGTCACACCCATGAAGAGGCACCAGGTGCATTTGCGGATGGTACCATGCTACTCCAGGCCATGCCTGGATGGAGGAGTCTGGACTCTAAGGTGGGCTGTACCGGAAGTCTGGTGATGTGCGTGAGGACAAGCACTGTGGGCACAACGTGTGTTTTTTTTCACCCTGACATACAGTGAAGCAAGAGGAGTTCTGAAATAGGACTCTCAGGCTCGGATTCCGAGTTGGTAGCTGTTTTTCGTGCCCTACACAAACTCCTGTTTGCAAAGGGGACAGAATTTTGAGGTAGGTGGTATTTAACGGACCTGGCAATTACTGGGTGCATTAAATACTTCACCTTTCGCTAAATTTCTTCAGGCAAAGTCTGCTGGAATTGGTAATTTAGATTTTAAATGTAAGTAACTACTCAAAGGCTGCCTGCTTCTTGGAAAAACACATCTACAGTATTTTTAGAAAAAAGTTTTGAGCGGAGGAGAACACCAACTTCCAAATTTACATTATTCCAAAGGTGATAAAAGGAGTGCCATTGAGTTGGTTAACAATCAGCGTTGAAGGGCATACCGTGGGAGACTAACTCTTTTTTGCTTTGTGGAGATACAAGTGACAGGGGATCAGAACAAATGGATTGACTTAAACCTGCATTGGATCTTAGCGTATACACAGGGAAAATTGTTTACTGCCCTTATCTGTGTCTGGCAGAACAGCAAGGCGATGAACATAGAAGAGAGATGTACAGAGCTGTGCTGCTGCTTGCCAGGGAAATAGCAAGGCAATGAACAGAACAGAGAGCGATATGCAGGGCCTTGCTTCTGTTTGATAGGGACATAGCAAGGCGATGAACATAGAAGAGAGACATACAAGGTTGTGCTGGTGTTTGACAGGGACATAGCAAGGCAATGAACATAGAAGGGAGATGTACAGGGGTATGATGCTGCTTGACAGGGAAATAGCAAGGCAATTAACAATTGCTTTATTAACCTTCCTGCTTTCTCAAATTTGCTTGAAAAGGCACCATTTGTCCACTCTTTTTTCAAACTTTTCACGGAGGAGAACCCCCCCGAACCCTCCATAGGTTGTTCGGGCTCGCTCGCTACACTCGCTACGGTACAGTACAATCATTATTTTCGGCTCACCACTTTCAAATGTCACCAGCCGCCACTGGGTACAAGTTAGGCGTATACCACATATTGTTTCATTTAACATGAGAGTTAACCTTTCTCGATGTTTTAGAAGCGAAAATTGATAATAGGGAATGGGTCATAGAATTCCACTGACAGTAAGTAGCAGTAATCTAAGACTTTGAAGTTGTTCATGACAGGTTTTGCCCAACATTTTAGTAGTTGTTTTACAGGCAGTATTAATCGTATAATTAAATTGCCAGAAATAATAAGATTTGCAATATGATATTGGAGGAGAAGTGATTCAATTATTTTCCACAAGATGGTTAATTGAGTTATCTTTTTTATCACGCCTCAGGCTCAGATAAACATTTAGTAAAAATAGCAGAGATAAAAAATGAAATGTTATCCATTGTAGCAATGGCAAGTTGAAAGCGAGTGACTGAAATTCAACCTTAATTTCTGTTGATATATATATATAACTAGCCCTCCTTTAGCTCGGCCTTTTAATGAAGAGCGTATGGCATGGGTAGTGATCTCTTGATAGCCAATAATTGGAGTGCTCTGTTCTCTCCATGTTTCTTGGAACATCAAAATATTGAATCCCTGTAGGAATAAAATAGCCTCTGGATCATACAGAAGCCTTTTCAGACCATACACATCCCAAGAACAGAACCTTTTTGGCAACTGTTGTTAATCATTCTTCACTGAATTTCAATTCTTGCTAAGGGTCATTGGGGCAGATAGAAAGGACAGCAGCCAAGACCAATCTTCTATTTAGCTATTCCTCTTGGAGAGTTGC
Organism: Calotriton arnoldi; assembly: GCA_963921515.1. Classification (NCBI taxonomy): domain Eukaryota; kingdom Metazoa; phylum Chordata; class Amphibia; order Caudata; family Salamandridae; genus Calotriton; species Calotriton arnoldi. Next base: position 960,114 of record CAWUFW010005505.1, on the reverse strand, counting down.
TCACAAGTACGTGACTTAAAATTTAAATTTGTGATATAAATTGTGGTGTTTTAGCCAAATTTAGGAGGGGACCAATGGCACCACATAAAAGCGAGGTAGGCCGCTGTAATAAGTTGGAGGTGGGCTTGGACTGATCTTCCCTCCTTAAGGGCAGCGAAGGGGTTAGTATTGATGGGTAGTTTGAGGAAACATCCTTCCTGACTTCAATATCACAATCAGCAAATTGCACTCTGCACTTAAACTCTATTCGCTATTTCTGGAGATGACCATATAACTCGAGCTGATTCCCGTGAAATATTAGAGGGATCCTGATTAAATTGTATTGCCTCAATGTCTGCAGACGCAAGTTTAGATAAAGTTGGAATTGTCACTAATAGTTTTAAGACAGCACTACGATTGAGAATATCAAAAGATCCTCTTGATTAGTATTTGGGAATAAAAATCTGCCTGGAGTGATTTGGATGAGTATTGATCAATGTAAAACATTCTAGTGGCCCAATGTCCTGATCAGGACCTGGGCACAGTTCTATAGTTGCAGATCTGGACAAGGTCCCTGACTGAGCTGTGATGTCTAAAAAATCCAAAATATTTCCGTCTCGGGGTATATTAAGAATGTATTGATTATTAACTTCACTGGGTACGAATGTAATAATACTTCTTGTCTGCATGGTCACTGTTCCGCTGAGTTGACTGGGATTCATAGCTGCAGTTGATTTTTTTTACCATCCTCTTGCTTTATAGAGTGTGGAGGGTCTATTTTATCATAGACTGGGTCGACCACCCTGTTGTTTGCAACTTGAATTGAAGTTTAGTGCAACTAACCAGTTCAGAGGCTGGCTCCAAGTGTCCTGCTACAGATTCACTGCCTAGTTTGCTTTATACTGACAATTGTTATTAAATTTAGGCTTGAATATTGGGTAGCAACCTTTTAATTTCACATCATCATTTGTTGTTATTATTGGTTTCTTTGGTTTGTTTAAAGTCTTTTTCTTGCTCTTTTTGGTAGCCCTTTTTGTGTATTAGAGCAAATAAGAGTATTCTGTTGTTGTATTTCTTTGCATAGTAAAATCAGCTCAGAGGCTGATTTATAATTCTGATCTGAGGAAACTGATACCGAACTGAAACAAAAGCAACCCAGGACCAATTTCACCCTAGTTATGGGCTCATCAGCCGGGTACAGCCAATACCAGAACCAGAGGCATCTGGAGAAACAAAGGGGAGAGCTACCAGGAGCCTGAAGACTCAGCTGCAGATTCTGGACAGGCTCACTGGAACAATGAGGCAGCACTGGAACCCGGGCAGGGTAAGAACCTAAGAGCAACAACACATGCACAGCTGCCTAACGGCAGGCTGTGGAGGGGGGTACCATTTGCGTCTGAGGAGTTAGGGTCCTGGCTTACAGTAAAAACTCTGGGACACAAATGGGTATACCTGCATTACATGCAGCAAGCAAGCCTACAAGCAGCTATGCCAGGGCACAGTGCCAGCACAAGCAGGGGTGGGCAGCATCATGTATGGGGCAGGGAGCAGCAGGACTCTTCTATGCAACATACACAATGGCCAGCACAGACCCATCTCTCAGGGTTCCAGCTATACCTCAGCACACCACTATGATAAGCACAACCTCAGGGCCTTGGGGCAATTTGATGAAGATGGCAGACCAACTGTGGGGCAAAAGCAGTACTGCATTTAACCAAACAATCAAAAACATGGGTATCAGTGTACGCATACCAACACAGCAAGTGCAGAGCATTAGCGCACAGGCTGCAGTGTGGGACTCGTGGTTCCACACAGTTGAGACACAGACACCACGGTCTGTAAGCAATACAATGTCAATGTTTGGGGCAAGCCCAAAGATGGTTTAACGTAAAATGATGGGCCTGCAGAATGTGAAGAGGGGCACCTAAATTTCTCTGTAGGAAATTGGGTTATCAGTTGTGCAGGATGTGAGGCCTGTGCAAGTAATAGGTCCACAATTTTCCCTTACAGGGAACCAAATACCCCATTTTAGCACTTGACTCTCAGGGTAGGAAGGAAGAGCACTCCTAGACCTACTCAGGGGAGGTGGTGTGGGCTAGTAATCACCATTCACTGACACGCAATAACAACATTCAATAAATGATTGTTCAGTCAGTGCTTTCTCCTTAGAAAAGCAAAAGTATTTTGCTGTGGGTGCCCAGTCCCATCTGGGCACCCCACATGCTTTTATATGTTGGGAGCAGCTGGGGATCCCACCCTAGGCTGCCCTGGTCGCATCCCTGCTTGGCCAGCTGTCTCCTCTGCTGCCAGCGTGGGAGTCGGCAGCACACTTTTCCCTTGCCCACTCCAGCGTGCAATGAAGGTCCTTCTGTGGTGACTGCCCCCTCCCTCCAGACATGGGTACGGGGAGCAGGGCAAGCCCACCACTGCTGGTGGGAGTGTGACGGTGCTCCCTCTTTTCCATTTCTTCCACAAGGACCCGGAGTTGGTATCCTAGGACCCTATCTTCCTCTCAGGGAGCTCAACAGCACTCCCCACCTATGGTGATGTCGGGGACCAGAGATGGGATCCCGGGCACCTTCCTGGCTTCCCAGGGGCATGATGGCAGTCCCCCGGTTTTCTTTTGGTGGCGGGGATCCAGAGATGGAGGCCTGGGCCCCCCGTTATGAAAACTTATCCCGGGGTTGGGACATTCAGGCCTCTGGAGCTCTGGAGAGTGGACCCCAGTCATGCCCTCTCCCAGGGTTAAAACTTTGATGGTAGTCCTTGCGTTGACACCTAGGCCATGACCTGCCCCGGGGGTAAGTGAAGGTCAGTGCAGTGGAACCCCACACACTCTGTGTCTTGAAAAGACTCAAAGATCACCATCCTTAAAAATGCCAGTTCCAGCAGGCCTCCTAGCCTAAAAGCGGTGCACCTTGCAGGAAGCTGGTTCCACTGGCTCCCTGCACCAGCTCTCCGCCTGGTATTTGTCTCTAGGATCAGAAGTCCAGATCTCTTCCCCACTGGGCCTGGGGTAAACTGGGGCAGAGTTGTTGGCCCTTTTAGCATCAGAAAGTTTTTCCTTCCAGTTGTCCATGGTTGTCACAGTCCCAGGTTCCAGCAGCAAAAATCACAAACAGCACTAACAACTCTTTCCTTCCCTTGTGCAAGAGTTATTAAAAGGGGGTGGAAGGTTCTAGAATCCAGGTCTCAATGGCCAATTCTCAGGTGCCTCATCACCTCTCCACCCCTGTCCCAACCCTCCTGCACAGCATGCCGGGAAAGTTGAAGTTGGCATAATCCAGGAGTCACTAGTCACATCTGCTCTTGGGGTCTCAGCTCCCGTCCCTCACTAATATCACTGCCAGGGCCTTTCCCATCAAAACTTCAAAGAGGATCCCCCTCCTGTGTTGGATCCAGTTGTTTGGGCTCCCTCCTTTGTTCGGTGTTCTCAACAGATGCAGATTTTCATCCTCGCTCCTTCTTCCTCAGAGCTGAGGGCAGTGGCCGCCGGCTCGGATCGTTTGTGGGGTGGGTGGCGGGGGGAGAGGGTTGTCAAAAATTATGTTAAAAACGTATCTCTTTGTCACGTCTCTCCTCCGTCTTCCCAGCCAGGAACAGGAAGCACATCCAGGCTCCCCTGACCAATCACAACGTTGCAATGCAGCCTTGTGATTGGTCTGAGTGCTGTGATTCGGCACTCAGCCAGGGAATTGGAGCTTGGGCATGTTCTCCACCCAGTCTGTAATGCAGCCTGGGTGGAGAACATGAAAAGTACGCCCGAGAGGGCCGGCCAATCAGTCATTGCGCACTTACAGTGTGCCCACCACTCCTCCCCCCTGCTCTGAGAGCAGAGCAGCCCTGCAAAGATGAACGCAGCAGGAACACATAAAATGATATTAACAACAACTTATTATCATTTTATTTTTCCTTTATTTCCACTGCTAAAAGTAGTGGGGCGATGCTACTCCGCCTTAGCGGAGGAGCCGCCACTGGCTGAGGGAAGCACAGTTAATTACTCCTTTTGTCTGGGGCGGCCTTTGTTCCCTCTACTGGAGAGAAATGTAATTAACTTGGCCTAGCATGGTGATAAAAGACCTGGGCTCTGATCCTGAGTAGGGATGGGCAACGAAATCCGCTACGCCGGTGGAGTTCACAGAGTTTTGCCCACTCCACGCTCTGGTGGGACACAGAGTTCTGAAAAACTCTGCGAAGCAGCATGGAGCGGAGTTTTCCCTCACACTCGTCTCACCAACGTTAAGTTGGCGAGCAAGAAAAATCATACGCTAGACCACCTCTAGCGAAATTTCTCAATGCGGTCAGGTCGCTACCGCTCGCATTGAGAAACCGGACGCTAGTTTTGAGGAAGCTGCTGCTCGAGTAGTACATCTACTCAAGCGCCAGAAAGAAGCAGTGACCTCTTGAGCTGCGCGTGGTGCCATTCGCGCTGATTTTACAGTGCGGGACAAACTCTCGACGCTAAAAATCAGCATGAGCAGAGCAACTTACCGCACTCCACCACTCGCAGAACTCCGCGGAGCATGGTACAATTGTTTCGGCACTTCGCGGAGTTCTACATAGCAGAACTCCACAAACTCCTTCCAGGCTTAATCATGACCTGAGCCAGAGAAATATGACAATTCTGGATGCACCAAGTGATGTATCTGTATAGCTTTGGCACCTGTGAATTTCAACTGAGCGCATTCTTACCCCCCAAATTTCATACCTCACAGGACTTTGTAGATCCAAGGGAAGCAAAACTGCACTCTAAGGCAGATTTTTTTCCATCACTGCAGACAAAACAGTAAATAACACTGAATTTACCTGTAAACCCCCACTACAATGATGACACTTATCCCAGATCAATATCTAATCCTACAGCATCCCTTCTACTTCAGGCTACCTGTGCGCAGTTACCGGGCTGCGCACAATGGTAGCCTCACACACGCAACCTGCACACGTGTGCACATGTAACCAGGCAAGTTCTCCTTTCCCTAGTTGCGTCGCAATGGACATATCTTGAAAGGTGGACACTGGTGGTAAACACGTACAGTCAATTCGCCATGTGATTACCATGGGCGAGACACATATAGTGAGAATAACCCACAGTAAAAAAGTCCAAAACTGTGTGATCCAAAAAGCAAAAAATCTGGGCATATTAAATGGATGGAATCCATTTTGCAACACTCTCGTATCTCACTGATATTCATTGGCTTTCAGCTAAATAATGCCCCTCTGAAGTATTTGGGGGCCCCCTGCACCGCAGGTGCTGGAGGGGATTGTGCAACCCCCCAGGCCAAACACACAAGGGTGGTGCAGGGGCTGGTATGGGGGCTCAGTATTCACCTACTACAAGCTCAGTTGCAAAGCAAACATGGCACAAAGTGGGCCATTTGTGGTGCGCAAAGGAACATAGGCAATATACAGCCAGGGGCCCCATCAGGCAGACATACCCGTAAGCTGGGATGACGAGGACCTGGCAAGGTAAGATGATGGCAGCCAGGTAAGGGGTAACTCAGAGTGAGCAATCCTTTCGCTAGCCCGGTATCAAGAGGAAAAATGAGAGGACACCCGGGTAACGACTGTGGAAGGCAAAAAGAGTGAAAGCGAGAAAAGAGACAACCCCTGGGGGAGGGGGTGACTTTGCTGTGTCCAGGGCAGTGGCGGCTTGCAGAGGGAGTGCTGCGTGGCGGGGCGCGGAGGGGCTGGGTGGGGGGCAGTGAAGTCGGACATACGACGGGCAGGAGTAAGGTAAGTAAATAAATAAATACAACTATTTACCTTGCGCTCGCTGCATCGTCGAGTTGGCGATGCAGCGAGCGCAAGGTAAATAGTTGTATTTATTTATTTACTTACCTTACTCCTGCCCGATGGAAGTCCGACTCCACTATTCCCCCACCTAGCCCCTCACCCGCCCCACCACCGCACAGCACTCCCTCTGCGAGCCGCCACTGGTCCAGGGTAGAGGGGGCTCAGCTCAGCCAACCAAAAGGAATGTGGACTCTCACACAATTGTCTTTTACTGCCATTTAGAAGAAGCTTTTAAGGAAGCTGTGCAATGGTTTTTACCAGACGACTGAGGCAAAAGCGATAATAGCAGGCTTTGAGGAGGGCTCCAGATATCCTGTGAGGGTCAGAGGGAGTCGAGGACATGCGAGAACCTTAGATGGGTGGCGGAAAACCCAGGAGTGGTGAGAGACAAGGTGGAAAAGGAGCTGAGGTTGGGGAGGATAGCAAGTCCATTCCAGGTGCCCCCTATGCCAGACCTAATGATATCCCTACTAGGGATAGTTCCAAAGAAGGACCCAGGACAATTAAGGTGGACTTATCACTTGTCATACCCAGAAGGCAAATCAGTGAACAACGGGGTCGGCACAGAGCAATGCACAGTAGCATACTCCACCCTCGATCATGCCATGGACTTGGTGAAGGTTACTGGCAAACAGGTACTGATGGCTAAAGCAGACATTGAGTCAGCATTTTGCCTTCTGCCTGGGCACCTAGACAGCTGAAACCTGCTGGGATTTCAAGTTAAGGGCACAAAATACTATGACAAGTGCCAACCGATGGGGTGTTCCATCTCATGCACACACTTTAAATGTTTAGCACTTTCCCTGAGTGGGCGGTGCACACCAGGCACCTAGAGTGAGGGAAGTTACACTACTTAGATGATATATTTGTCGGGCCCCAGGCAGCAAGCAATGTCGGTCCTTGCTGGATGCATTCACGGAATTGGCCGAGGAATTGGAGGTACCACTGACTCCTGAGAAAACTGTGTTTCCAACAACCAGGATCACCTTCCTTGGAATAGAACTGGACTCCGAGCTAGCATTAACTAGGCTTTTTCAGAACAAATTAAGGGGCTTGCTCGACACAATACATAGTGCAGGTAGCAAAGAGAAGCTGACCCTACGCGAGTTCTAGGACCTGTTAAGGAAGCTTACCTTTTCAAGGAGAATCATCCTGGCTGGCAGGGCATTTGCAAAACGCCTAGCCAAGCCGACAGCTAAAGCAATGAGGTGCACCACCACACTAGACTCATGGCAGATATATGCCAAAATCCAACCATGTGGGATAGATTCTTGGCAGCCTTAGTGGCGCCTTGGTCTGGAGAGAACAATGAGTCTTCTCTCAGCAGGCCCAGCTGTCCACAGATGCAGCAGGTAGCATGGGTTTTGGGGCAATACTAGGGAACGACGTGGTGTGCCAATGGCATGGTTGCTGGAAGGTGTGCACCCTTACAAAGAACATAACGATTCTAGAGCTTTTCCCAATTGTGGTGGTCCTCCGGATAAGGGAGGTAGAGCTGTGTGATAAGAAAATCATTTTATAGTCAGACAATCACATGGTAGTGTAGGTTATTACCAGCATCACAGTCGTCTGCTCATATGTATTGGCTTTACTTTGCCTCACACAACTGAGGATGAATAGAGAAATAAATGCACAATGGGTCCGGTTGCATTAACTCAACTGCTGATGCTCTTTCTTGCCCACAGATGGAGACATTCAGTGACCAGGAGATGGCGCAGTTCCCACAGAAGCTGTGGGTATTGATAGAATGGACTTAGAGGAGCTCATCGACAACGCACTAGCACCCAGGACAGCTGCAAAGTACCCTAAGTAGTTGGCGACAATTAGACATGTCACATACTTCATATCTTTGGGGGACACAGCCCTAATTTAACTGTCAATGGAGAAATTTACACACTAGGCTTTCAAAGGCGGGAGGAGCAAGTCATGAGCACAATGCCCATCTGGCGGCTGTAGCACATTTCACAAAGATTGAAACTGGCACAGGCCCCACACGTTCACGCTATTGCTGGTCAGCAATGACAGGATGGAGCTGGTTGTAGGGTGCACCCAAGGACACCAGATAGCCCATTGAATTTGGGAAACTTGCAAGGATAACAGGGGTAGTACTGCCAATATGCATAGCTCGGTACAAAGAGGCAATATTTATAGTGAGGTCCCTTAGCAAGATCAAGAGGTCATGTTGGACAAAAGCACCAAACTGTGTGTGAAATTTTGTTTTGTCGTTTGCTAATAGTTTTTGGTAGGATCCAAGCGATCAGTGGTCATGGATCCTGTCATGTGACATTTTTCTGAAATCAGGCTGCGCAACAGGCTCCGAGGAACAGGGTAAGCATTAATACTTCTGTTATTTACATCAGAAGAGGACATGAAGGAAAAGTAAAACAAGACCTCTTTGATATATAGAATTCATTTAATTGCAGATTTCTACTGTGTTACATGAACTTTTAAAACAAAAAATCAAGCATAAAAACAGCACTTTGAAATCTGCTGATATGTTCTGTGTTTAATAAACTTTCCTAAAAAATCCTTTTGTGAACTTAGTTTCTGATACAAATGCTCTTGCAAAGTTCAGTGCAGGTCCACAGTGCCAGGTCCACAGTGCCTTCTTGCACTTTCCTGTGCAACCAGCTTCAGCTTTGCAGCCACACTTGACAAGTACACCACATGCCTTAGATGACACTGGTATTGCTGTCCACAATGGGGTCCAGCACTGACTGTCTCTGTCCATTTTACACCTCCATCCCTCCGGAGTGGGTAACTCCTGCTGAAGTATGTCACAAGTGAACCAGATCCCTACTTGGTAAATAGCACCCTTTGCATGGTCAAGAAGAGCAGACTGTGTTGCTGGGATGGCTTCCATTATCATGTTTTGCTGCCAAAACATTTCTCCTCAAGCTTCATTCACTGACTTCAGTTTGCTTGTTCTCTGGTACAAGATTATGGTGAAGCATTCAAGAATTTGGAAGCTGTCACTCTGAATGTCGACTGCTATGAATGGATTCCTGACAATGTTGGCGATGGCTGCGGTAACTTCCGGATAAGATTTCCAGGCCATCTATCCTGATTTTTTCCTTTTCCCAAGAAATGCCGAGAGAGTGTTACAGCCAGTGAGGCTCTGAAACACCGGCAAGACTGTGGAATTCACCTTTCCCAAGGTCTGAGCAATGACATTAATGTGGATGTAGGAAAAGTTCCTCCCTGTACCGAATGCTACCCAAGTATTAGCATTCGGACACGAGTCTTGTAGCTGGTGAAACTTTCCTGTCAGAATCACTACGACATTGGTGTCCACAGTGCGGACCAAACAAGACACATAGCCTTGTTGCAGGGCATGCTGTACGTGTAAGACCAGTCTTGTATCCGCCTCTTTGTGGTTAAAGGCTGACATGGATAGGTTACTGCCTCTGACCAAAATTCTGTCTCCATATGTTGTCTCTACTTCCTTGCCAGGTTGGAATTCACTGCTCTCGACCTTCTGAGCCAGGAACGTAAACAACTCCTGTTTGTTGTCTGCATCACACAAGAAGTTTTGCCACTGTCCTGGAATCTTCTTTTTACTTGCAAACTTTCTTCGCTTTCCTTTTCCTCTTTTCTCTCTGACAGATTATTTGATGCTGCCTTTGACATACCTCTCCCAGGCAATGTATTCCCTTCTCGAGCTATCAAGCTGCTGCACTATGTAAGGTATGAAAACATCAATGGCATAGTCTTCAAAAGTCCTGACACCCTCAATTGGTGGGAGGAGGTGCACCACAGCAGCACCATCGAACACCTTCACATCAAAGGAGGTTGGCATATCTGTCTCAGCTGTTTCTTCCAAAGACACCAGCTCAGGACCAAGATCCCGAACGTTCACCTCTGTTGATGTCTCTTCTTCATCCAGTTTTCTCAAGTTGGCCAACAATGCAGTTGCATCATCAATGTCATCGAATTCAAGTAGGTTTGGCGCTTTTTTCTCTGAAGTCTTTACCAAGCATGCCATTAGGTCAGACTTATTCCCAAAATGAAACTTTCCTTTATCAGACAGGGACAGTGGAAGTGGGTATTTTTCATGGCTGAAGAAAGTATTCATATCACACTCCTGGTGTTGTGAGACAACGTACAGTCTTGAGAAAAGGTTGACATCTGTCTTCAGACTTGCCATCTTATATGCTTGTTTGCTGCTGATTTTCGTAGCAGGGAGTTCTTCTTAATTGGGTCATGAATAGACCTTTCACTGTCAATGGGGACTGACTTGCAGCATTCCTTGCTCTGTTGTTTGCCAACCCCTTCGATCTTACACACTGTATTCACTATAGACTGGTTGAGGACATCATGAGAATCCAAAGTTAGCAGTTCTTCAGTTACATTTAGAAAAGGATTACCCATTTCCCTGAAAATCTCAGTAAGGCTCAGCACCTGTGTTGTGAGGCCTTCTTCATGGTGACAATGCTTTGCATTTTCACGGCTGCGACAGTTTTCAAACTCTGTGAGCAACTGTGCTTGCTCAGGGCCTGCTAGCATCCACTTTCTGAATGCAGATGGATTTTCAGTCAGTCAAACAGCCCCACCAGAACCCTTGACCAGCTCATTGTTTTGTTCATGAGCTTGATCAAAAGGCATGGCTGAGAACTTGTTTATTGTCTCACGAACAACTCAGTGGCCACGTTTCACAAATTCTTCCAAGATGAATGGTGGCAGGTTCTCCATGTCGCATAAATGGATAGGGATCTAGCGGGCATAATTCTGATGGTCCAAGACGAAGAAACATGGGACTCATTTTAGTGACTCTACATACAAAACAAAGTCAGCTTCTCGATGAGCTCTGACCAGGAGGAAACCAAGGAGTTCAAGCCTGAAGATGGTATCCCAGTACTGGTAGGTTGGTCTCTTTCTCACCATTTCCTGTCTTCATGCTTCATCTGATTCCTCAGTGCCTAGGGACTGTGATGTAAGAAATGCATCTCTCTGAAGTTTCTTCAGAACAACAGCACATACCTGGTGTGCATGTCTTGACCTGTTGATATGTGAGCAATTGAGAAAGGAATTGACTGTTCCTGACGAGGCAAGCCCTGCTTGTGTCAGAGCATTTATCTACCCATAGCCTACTAGGTAGTCGCCAGTGGTTTTCCATACAGCTGACTGTATGTGGAGGACATTGAACATCATCACAAATGTGTCTTCTCCGTGTGTCTTGGGCCATTTCCACTGTATGTAGTGTGCCAATGCAAACAGAGGAACATCAATTGAAACTACTGAGATCTGCATGGGATTGAGGAACTCAATTGACTGAGGAACAACATCCATGCCATGCTTGATCATGGCCACTAAAGCTGCCTTCTCATAGAAGAGATACAAAAGGGGATGATGGACGGAACGTTTGAGCCAATCAAACACTCACCCCAGTCAACTGATCTGGGTTTAATCCATCATCATTCTTTAGCTCACTCCACCACCCCAGTTCAGACATGGCCATATGCAAATCAGTCTGACCCTGTGCCTCATGGGAACAGTCCAGCCCGAACTGCCAAGCCATGTCTTCCCTGGACCGGAAACAAGCATCCTGGGACCGGTTTCTGGCATTTCAGCCGTCATCAGCCAGGCTTGCTTGAATCCAGTGGCAAAGTGAGCAAGGGACCCACGTCTGGGCATACCCCGCCAACTTAGGGCGACCAAAGCGATACAAAAGGGGATGATGGACGGAACGTTTGAGCCAATCAAACACTTTGCCACTGGATTCAAGCAAGCCTGGCTGATGACGGCTGGAATGCCAGAAACCGGTCCTAGGATGCTTGTTTCCGGTCCAGGGAAGACATGGCTTGGCAGTTCGGGCTGGACTGTTCCCATGAGGCACAGGGTCAGACTGATTTGCATATGGCCATGTCTGAACTGGGGTGGTGGAGTGAGCTAAAGAATGATGATGGATTAAACCCAGATCAGTTGACTGGGGTGAGTGTTTGATTGGCTCAAATGTTCCGTCCATCATCCCTTTTGTATCGCTTTGTTCGCCCTAAGTTGGCGGGGTATGCCCAGACGTGGGTCCCTTGCTCACTTTGCCACTGGATTCAAGCAAGCCTGGCTGATGACGGCTGGAATGCCAGAAACCGGTCCTAGGATGCTTGTTTCCGGTCCAGGGAAGACATGGCTTGGCAGTTCGGGCTGGACTGTTCCCATGAGGCACAGGGTCAGACTGATTTGCATATGGCCATGTCTGAACTGGGGTGGTGGAGTGAGCTAAAGAATGATGATGGATTAAACCCAGATCAGTTGACTGGGGGAGTGTTTGATTGGCTCAAATGTTCCGTCCATCATCCCCTTTTGTATCGCTTTGTTCGCCCTAAGTTGGCGGGGGTATGCCCAGACGTGGGTCCCTTGCTCACTTTGCCACTGGATTCAAGCAAGCCTGGCTGATGACGGCTGGAATGCCAGAAACCGGTCCTAGGATGCTTGTTTCCGGTCCAGGGAAGACATGGCTTGGCAGTTCGGGCTGGACTGTTCCCATGAGGCACAGGGTCAGACTGATTTGCATATGGCCATGTCTGAACTGGGGTGGTGGAGTGAGCTAAAGAATGATGATGGATTAAACCCAGATCAGTTGACTGGGGGTGAGTGTTTGATTGGCTCAAATGTTCCGTCCATCATCCCCTTTTGTATCGCTTCTCATAGAAGAGAGGCAGAAGCTGTGAAAGAGCAGGATCTTTATTCAAAGATGGCTCTGTCTGATAGGAAGCATGGTAGGCTGACAGTGCCAGACTGTCTTCCTTTTCTTGCTTCTCCTTTTCAATCAGTTGGAGAGATGAGTCAATTCACAGTTTCTTATGCTTCATTCCTTCATCCATATCTTTCATTACTACCTTTGTCATGTTGATTTTTAGCACCTCAACTGTAGATTCTTTCAGAGCTACTGCGGGTACAGTGTTGAAGCTGTCAGGCAAAGATAAGTTCTTTCTCTCAGCCTCTGCAGGAAGAGTGATAGCTTCTCTGGTCTGTCCTGGGTTTGAGATTAACGGTGTCTGAAAGATGCTGATCCCCGTGCCAAGGAAAGAACCCTTGGCAGTGGTGGTTCAAGGGTTGTGATCAAGTTTGTCTATTGCACCAACTGTGAAAAGCCCAGTTCGAAGCTTAGATGGTCACACAACTCTCTGTGCTTTCTGGGAAACAGCAGTTGATAGCTGATTCTTCACCTGAGAACACGGTGGTTACTGACACTAATTCACAAACGGTGTAGTTGAGCTATCAATTTTCTTGACCTTGTCAGGATGTGCACATTAAGCCCTATGTACAATGGAAGTGGGATTTGAAATTACAAAGAATTGCGAGATAGTACAGCAGATATTGTCTTCTTGCAGTTGAACATGATTGCTTGGGAGATAGCAAGAGTTGCATGGGATTCGTGCGAGTCTTAGCCGCTGATGCCAGACCCATTCAACAACATTGAAACAAGCATTATAAATGTTGTTGGTACTGAGTTATTGTGACAGTTTGGTGGTAAGGTGGCATCGAAGTGAAATCCATCAGATCCCAAGTTGTCTTCTAGAATGATATTGGCAAGTTTTGCCAATATAGCTGCATCTTCTTCATAATCTGTAAGAGCATGTTTCTGCATTTGCTTCATGCCTTGGTCGAAAATAAGCACAACATGCTTTCCATCATTCTGCACTTGGTCCTTTGTTGATTCTCCTTCTGAACTTCAAGCGCCACAAGACGACCTGCATACTTGTGGCATAACTCAGACAGCTTGAAGCAGAAAACATCTTCTTCTACTGAGTTTTCTATGAAGTTGATAAGTGCAATGAAAGCCAGTGCCTCTATCTTCTTTTCTTTCATCTGACCTCCATCAGCGTTTTTTCTTTTTCTCATGAGTTAACGATGAAAATTCCAGAATACAGTGAGGCAAACCAGGTGGTACATGCCATCTATTGCTACTTCATCTCCAGGAGCTATTCTCGCTACAACAGCAATATTCTGTAGGTCAGTGGCCATGTGTCTGATATTCTTATCAGCATCAAGTGCCATGAACTCATGAAGGTCACCCTCACTTGCTGTGCAGAAGATGCAGATCTTCTTTATCTGTGACAGGTGAACCCTTTGTCGCTTTCCTTCTGCACCGACTTGGATGGTCCTGCTTCTTCCAAGTATCTTTTTCCTGAGCTTTTACCAACTGGCACTTGTTGAATTTTCTAAGACAGGATTTATGCCAACTAGCTTGATGCTTGATTAAATCTTCAACAGTTGTGGCTTCTTCGAAGTAGAGAGTCACAATGAGTCTATTCAATTTGTGAAATTCACTGACTGTGTTTAGAAAGTTCTTAAATTGCTGAGATTTATCTTCAGGTTCTTCTGCATTTAAGGGACACTTCAGCCCTTCAGTAGTTCTTTGCTGGCAAATATAGATGTCTTCATCTATAGGAAGGGAAACCTGAAACATGCAGAATGTAAAAATAATGTTAGTTTTAAAGAAAACAACTGAAATTAAATATGAAGTAGACGCAACAGTGACACACACACACATACATATATATATATATATATATATATATATATATATATATATATATATATATATATATATATGTAACCAAAAACGCCCAGAAGCTTGAGGCCGCACACAGCTGCAGGTGAGTTACAAACTCCATATATATATATATATAGTCCAACAACCAGAAAACAATGCTATACTCGCCTGGGATACTTCCAAATTGTTTATTGAGTCATAGAGCAATTCAGCCCTGACACTCTCACCTACGTGTTTTGAGCACACTGGTCTTAATCACGGTAAACAATTAGTCTATCATTGCTTTCACCTTAAATACCTCTCTCCCACATCATCCATAAAGAGGCATTGTGGGAATGGTAGTTTTTACAAATCCAACCCAAAAACGAATTACATTGAATAAATTCATAATTCAAATAATTCAACATATTATTCAACAAAATCAAGTGTTGTGAGTTTACTGTTATGTAAGTGACACACAAGTATTTTTAGAAGACTGGAATACATACTCGTTTGTGGTAATGCTTACACCTCATACTACTGCTCAATTCCGATTTATCATGACTAGGTGTCTATATGATGCACCCTATGTTGTAGTGAAGGCCATAGTGGTCCCTATCGTCTACAACTGCAAATATCCAATTTATATGGTGCATGTCCTCATAATTCATAAATAACCAAGATTTGAAATAGCAAAGTGCTTAGTCCTGCTTACACTGCGTGTGATTTTCTAATATGGGACTATGCTACAATGTATATAATATTGGCAGAGTGCCATATTATTGTGTGTAGTAATGCCAAGTATGTTACTTTTATTGAGTCTACATTGTCTGAGCATGTGCCTCACTGATGTTGTTCATTCAAAGTTATTCAGTCTTCAGCCCAAGGTTTGGTTCTATACTGATAAAAACAGAAGCGAGTTGTAATATTCCATTATAAATTAATGTGCATTTCTTCGTCCCCGTTTGGGCCTGAAGGGGTCTTTGTCTTGAATCTGATGATGAGTTATTCCCTATCGTAGGTGCCGCGTTGGTATGATTAATTTAATATTGATTTAGCCCCCAGTGGGCTTCCACTTACAGTTCGTCTATCTTTTTGTGCAGCCTGCTACTCCACAATTGAGCTTGGAACAGTTCCTGGCACTCAAGGCCCCCTCTTCATTCAGTGGAGGCCCACTGGGGGCTGAATCAATATTAAATTAATCATACCAACGCGGGACCTACTATAGGGAATAATTAAATGTAAAGGCACTACAAGGACCAGCAGGCAATACTTATTGCCGTCACTAGAGAGGCCCACCAGAGGGCTCCCCAACTAATAAATAACGGACATGGATGCCTTTCAAAATGACCGCATTGTGATAATGAATGCCTGTGATCAAGGAGCTCATAGCTCCGAAACGCGTTAGGCAAAGAAATAAATCCATATGCAAGTTTGCCAATGTGCCTTTAATGTGTCTGCCACGGAGTGCACTTCCAATCGAGGATGCTTTGTTTCAAAAAATGATGGCGGCTGTCCAGCCGCGGAAGCTGCACCACCCCAGAATGAAGAGGGGGCCTCGAGTGCCAGGAACTGTTCCAAGCTCAATTGTGGAGTAGTAGGCTGCACAAAAAGATCGACGAACTGTAAGTGGAGGCCCACTGGGGGCTGAATCAATATTAAGTTAATCATACCAACTCGGCACCTACTATAGGGAATAATTAAATGTAAAGGCACTACAAGGACCAGCAGGCAATACTTATTGCCGTCACTAGAGAGGCCCACCAGAGGGCTCCCCAACCAACAAATAACGGACATGGATGCCTTTCAAAATGACCGCATTGCGATAATGAATGCCTGAGATCAAGGAGCTCATAGCTCCGAAACGCGTTAGGCGAAGAAATAAATCCATATGCAAGTTTGCCGATGTGCCTTTAATGTGTCTGCCACGGAGTGCGCTTCCAATCGAGGATGCTTTGTTTCAAAAAATTATGGAAGCTGTCCAGCCGCTGAAGCTGCACCACCCCAGAATGAAGAGGGGGCGTTGAGTGCCAGGAACTGTTCCAAACTCAATTGTGGAGTAGCAGGCTGCACAAAAAGATTACAATATAAATCATTTGTTGATGGTACCATACTAATATTAGGAATTGTGGTGTATTCTAAGGTGATTTTTCCTGTGGAAAAGCCTTCTGCTGTGATTTCAAGAATCATGTTTGAGAGAAAGCTGCTTTCTCACGATTTCCCCATAATGGTTGTGTAAGGTGCTCCAGAAGCTAAAATGAGAGCATATTTTCCCTAAATTCACACTATCTTTAACAGCCATATGAAAATGAAGTCTGACAGTTGATTCCCTTGTGTTCTACTGCAGCCTCCCAGTGTTCTAAAGAACAGTTAAAGCGCTAACGATGTTAATTATGACAAAAGTATGCACACCTGAAGCCATGTTGATTGAATCAAACTGGTAAAACTTAAAACATTTAATTTAGAAAGAAACAAAATGAGGGGGTTCAGTTTGTCAAAGAAATTATAGTTAGTGCTGTAGAAAGAAAAATTAAGACACATTTTAAGTGAGTTCTCAAATATCTTCCTGAAACATGCACTTTCAACACATGCAGACTGAAACATGCACTTTCAACACCAGCAGCAGACTGCCAGTTAACTCCCTGATGACCAGCAGTTTTACCACAGTGTTCTAATGAGCATCTAGAGTGCTAACATTCTGAATTTATGCCAACAGCTCTGCCAAGTATCACGCTTCAGGAGTGACACTAATGCATTTCAGTGTGGTGATCCGCATCACCGCACTGAAATGCAAAGTCACGCATTATAGCGCCTCAGCTGTAAAGCTGAGAGTGCTGCTATAATCATAAAGCACCATACAAGCTGCAGTGGCGGCGCGCGGTGTGCGCTGCTGCCAGCAAACTAAGGGTGCTCTTTGGCTCAGCTATAGCACAGTTATGTTACAAAGTTACAAATCCACCAACGCGCCGCGATATCCCTGACGTCAGAGGAGGACGGGTCAGAGCGCAATTGCTAACTAGTGTCTTGACTGACAAGTGACTTTAGGCGGGACTGGCTCCTGCTTCCTGCGGCGGGAGCGGGTGGGCCGCTACGCAGATCAAAATTGGCTGCTGGAGCAATCGTGATCCCGTCCCCATGGTTGACTGCCGCAAACATTAATGGCTTACTTTTGGTAGCTTGCACGCCTGCGGTATCCGGCGGCTGCTACCGGACCCGGCCCCACCATCATGTGTGCAATCAGGGCTGAGCAGCAGAATCATTGCCGCGGGACTGAGCCAGTCAGTCCGCGGTACTCAGCATATCATTGCTTGCGGCCAGCGGGCCGCCAATTGCAGTTGACGGTGTTCCGAGTCAGGTCAGGCCAGTGTTTATTTTATATTGATATAACCTCATGCCCTGTGTTCCGATGCTCCTCGGGTGTCTCTCTGTGGAGCCTTGGGAGAGCAAGTATCTGAAGCGGTTTGTGACTGTTTTACTTCTTCGTCAATGCGCCCCCCCTGTTCTTGATGGCGGCAGGCCTCTCTTCCTCACAAGTAGAGGGGAAAAAGTCAGAAGCAGCACATGAAGGTGGATTCTTCACATAGTTAATTCAGGAACCCTCAGTGTGCCCGGCCCGGCCAGATCAGCTATCACAGCACGGCAAACCATCTCACATAGGGAACAAATATTTATTAGAGCGTCTTGTTTAATATCGATGGCTGTGTTCGGTTTTTCTTGGTGCCCAATTAAATGGCACAGTTTACTTTCGATTTATTAGGGCGTCTACTTAAAGTAAGTGCAAAGAATTTCAACCATTTACTCTAATGGAAACGGACAGTGCAAACAGTTATTATTATTTATTTTATTTAATGCATTTTTATATAGGTGAACTGCTCACCCAGTTGTACGTGTAAAGTGTGGATCATGTCAATTACGGTGCCTTCCCATAAATTACAGCTGCCTGCTTAGTTGTGACCTAAATGCGTGTCTCCTACTCTCAGCTTTCTAATGCAGCTGTGCTTACTGCTCATGTCGCTGTGTGTGAGTCTGAGAGTCACGCAGCTGATTACAATTACATTATGAATGTCTTTCAGTGTGCTTTAACTTTTGTCTGCAATTTTGGCTAGAGTCTGACAAAGGAAAGTCGTTTATATTTCTTACGCTTTGCAGCAGTTAACTTAGTTTCTCGTTGCTCAAATGGGTGTAATTTCTGATATTTATGTGCTTGATTTTGCTCGCGAGACAGTGTCACTCACAGTCATAGAAATGTCACTCATAATTACTCTAAAATTACGAAAATGTCACTCATGGCAATCTGAAACCTTGGCAGCTATGTGCCAAAGGAGTGGCACATACGAACACTATCTTGATGGAATCAAAGTAGAAAACTGAAAGCATTTTCTACTGAGGATATTGCAGTAAATGATGAATTTCAGAAGCTTCATAACAAATAAGTCTCCCAAGATGGCTACCAGAGAAAAAAGAGCCCATATATAGCACAAATGTAGCCCAAGTGTAGCCCAAAGACAAAAGTGTGTAAAACACTTAATTATTTAGTTTTTTTGCAGTTTTATATAGCGCAGACTTTACCCAAAGGTATAGGAATGCTTTAAATGAGCATCAGTTACATTACACAAGGACACATTCATTTTTAGTTTTAGGCATGGGGAGATTAAGTGATTTGCACAGAATCACAGGATGTCGACCTGACGCTGAAACTCGAATCTGGTTCCCCAGTTGCAAAGTCTGCAGCTCTGGCTGTAACACCACATCCTCTCCCTTAAGTGTAACATATAATCAAGTGATCAACTGGATAAAAAAAAACATAAAGATTATTTAACGGTGCTTTGTTGCTCTTTGAGAACTCAGAAAATATGTCCTCATTTTAGTTGTTTAGAGCACTAACCATAATTTCTATGGGAATAAGACCATCTCATGGAGGAGGGTGCAGAGGCAACAAGTTGACCATGTTGTGCAGGCGGGAGGGGCAGTGGCAGCACAACGGACCATGGAGGGCAGGGAAAAGGGGGCAGGAGCAACAAACCAACCATGCAGTACAGGCAAGAAAGGCTGTGACAATATAAAAGACCATTGAGGGCAGAAGGAAGAGGCAGTGGCAGTACAACGATACATGCCAACAGACCCGATTCAGGCTGGAGACTCCCGATGTTTTGAAGCCAAAAAGGCCTTTATTTTATTTGTCTCTTGCCTAACATCTCCTGTTTTTCAATGTAAGTCAATGGGGAAAATACATTCCCCAAGTTTTTTTTTAAAAGCCTCCCTCTTACCACGTTAAAAATGTTGGCAAGTTTGGAACATTGGATCACGGAGGGCAGGAGAAATGGGGTAGGGACATGGACTCGCATAAGAGAGGGCAGGAGGGAGATGGGCAGGGGCACCAAACTGACCTTACAGGGCAGGGGTCAGGGGTTGCAGCTGCACAATACATAACACAGGGCAAGCGGGACAGCAGTGCAGTAAACAGACCATGGAAAGCGATAGGGAGGGAACAGAGCCATGCACATGGACAACAGAGAGCAGAGTGGAAATAGGCAAGGGCAGCAAGCTGACCGTAGCGGACAGTTGCAGCATAATGGACAATGAAGGGCAGGAGGGCAGGACAGGGGAACAACAGCGGACCAAACAATGCAGGAGGGAAGGAATAGGGGTCTGCATATGGAAAAAGGAGGGCAGGGGCAAGGAGGCAGGGCAGGACCAGCAAGCTGACCATGTATGGTAGGTGGGATGGACACTGAAAGCACAACACACCATTGAGTTCAACAGTGAGACTATAATGGCAAACACAGAGACAACGGAGGGAAGGTGGGAGGGGTTATGGGCAGCATGCTGACCACACAATGCAGGTGGGAGAGGCTGTGGCAGCACCCAAGACCATGCATGGCAAGCGGGAGGGATAGTGGCAGCACAATGGCTATGGTGGGCAAGAGAGAGGGGGCAGGAGCATGCACAAAAGACCATGAAGGACAGAAGGGCGGGGTAGGGGCTGGACAAAGACAAACAAGGGCAGGGGAAGGGACTTCACAACAGACCATGCAGGGCAGACAGGAGAAGTAGTTGCAGCACAACAGAGCATGGAGGGCAGAAGGTAGTGGCAGCAAAATGGACCATGGAGGTCAGGTGGGAGGGGATGGGGCATGGAACTTGGACAGGCAGAGTTGAGGTGGCAGGGACAGGCAGCAGCCATCTGACCTTGCTAGGCATGTGGGAGGGGCAGTGGCAGCTCAACAAAACAGTCAGAGTAGATACGATGGTGGCAGTTCCATGGAATATGGTGGGCAGAAAGGAGGGAGCAGGGGCATGTACACAGACATGGGGGGGCTGGGGAAAGGAGAGTAGGGACAGCAAACTAAGCACAGAGGCTAAGCAGGAGGACAATGTTGTGCATAGAATTGGGGAATGGAGGGCAGGAGGAGTGGGCAGGGACATAGAGTTAAATGAATGGCAGTGGCAGCACATTGGACCATGCAGGGCAGGAGGGAGGGGCTGGTGCATGGACTCTGACCACAGAGGGTAGGGAGGAGGTGGATGGTGCAGCAAGCTAACTGTTTAGGGCAGGCAGGAAGGACAGTGGCAGAACAACGCCTCACATGGCTGTAATGAGGGAGCAGGGTCATGGACATGGACAATGGATGGCAAGGAGGAGGGGGGCAGGAGCAGCAAGCTTAGGTGGGGGCAGCACAATGCCAGGCCAGACCCTGAGTTCAACCCCATCCCCACTGTGCATTGCGATGGGCATCTTACTTCATGTTAAAAAAAACTTAGAAATTCACTGAAAAACCAAAGGTTACAGCGATATTATAGTTAGGAAATAGAATTTAAAAAACCTTAGAAATTCACTGAAAAAACCTAAGGTAGTTAGGCTCAGATTTCACACGTACAAAACCAGTGAAATTCAGCAGTTATAGTTAGCTGAGGTAACTATAACACGTGCCCCCGCAATGCACTGCTTATGACCTGACATATTACATCACTTATGAAATGGTCAGTGACATCACTGATGACATCATTGATTACATCATCCACAAAATCACCAATGCACCCACTCATACCCCCATAGAACCGTTCATACACCCACTCCCACACAACCATTCACAAACCCATTCACAGACCCATACCAGTACTTACACACCCACTCACTGATTCATAGATCTACACACAAATCTACTCACTCACCCATACAGCCACTCATACACCCACTCACTCACTAACACAGCCACTGACATATCCACTCACACACCCATACAGCCACTCACACACTGAGTCAGTCACCCATAGAGCTACTCACACACCCACTCACTCACCCATATAGTCAATCACACAGCCACTTACTCACCCATACAGTTGCACACACACACACTTACTCATACATATACTAACACATACTCACTCACCTATACAGTCACTAACACAAGCACACACTCACCCATACAGCTACTCTCACATTCACTCACTCATCCATACAGTCAATCACATCCCCATCAGTCACCTATACTGCCTTTCACATACCCAGTTACTCACCCATATACCACTGACACATCCACTCACTCACCCACACAGCTATACACACACTCACTTACCCATACAGCCCCTAACACACACACTGACACTCACTAACCCATTCAGCCACTGACTCACCCACTCACTCATCCATACAGGTTGCCACACACATCCTCACCTACCCACACAGACACTCATATGGGTACTCAGACAACCAATCAATAACCCATACAGCCACTCGCATACCCATTCACACACCCATACAGCCACTTAGACACCAAATGACAGACTGATATAAACATTCACACAACAAGTAAACTCACCCATACGTTCACTGAGACACCTAATCACTCACTTATACAGTCAGTCATGCACCCACTAAATCATCCATACAGTCATTCATGCACACACTGATTAATCAATACACCTTGGTATATATATTTAACACTCATAAACGTTTTAAAAACAGTCACTGGATAATGTTATCAGTGATGCCATTTGAGATGTCACCAGTGATGTCATCAGTGATGTCACTGACCATGTCATGAGTGATGTAAGATGTGAGGTCATAAGCAGTGCATTGCGGGGTGCAAGTTATAGTTAGCTCAGCTAACTATAACTGCTGAATTTCACTGGTTTTGTACGAGTGAAATCTGAGCCTAACTATAATGTCCCTGTAACCTTTGGTTTTTTCAGTGAATTTCTAAGTTTTTTTAAAATTCTATTTCCTAACTATAACGTCCCTCTAACCTTTGGTTTTTTCAGTGAATATGTATATATATATTTATACCCAATTGACCCCCCTATTATGCACTTTACTTGAATAACACATAAATAACACTTAAATGACTTAAGAGTAGTTTGTGGTGATCCAGGTATTGTTATTTGTAATGCAGCATTATCTAACACCTATACGCTCTGTCGGCCAACACGTTCATGTGGAATATAACTCATGATCTATTGTCGTGATCACGTGGATCCTACCAAAAGTCTAAAATGTTAGCAATACAGATCCCATGAAAAAAATATGGTGCTTTTGTCCGACCTGTCCCCATCCTAGTAAATTATCGGTCTAACAGACTGTACTATTAAGGCAGTGTTTGGACTAGCATTCCTAGGGCAATGCAGGTGAGTGAGGTACAGTGGCAGCCTGTGCAGGTAAGTGCAGAGGGGTGGAGTGGGTGTGGGGGGGCGAGGCTGGGGGGTGGAAGTGACTCGGCGATGCGGCAAGCGTAAGGTAAGTGGTTTTATTTATTTTGTGTTCCCTATTCCGTCGTTTGTCACTTCCACCCCCCCCACCCCTGCCCCGCTACACTGCGCTAACCTGCACAGGCAGCGACTGGTGAGGTAGTGGCTCCTGCAAAAACTACAGCAGGATACGACTGCGTCCAGCGGCACGACATGCATGCATGAGAAGCACCTGGTTGTCAAGCTGAGGCAGTCCAAGAGTGACCAGGAAGGGAGGGGTACGTTTTTCAGTTTGGAGTGCATAGAGGCAGCCAAATAATGCCCATTATGTCTGATGAGAGCATTCTTAGTGAAAGGCAAAAAGATTCCAGATCTACCTCTGTGAGGCACAGGTGGGGATAAAACTGGAAAAAGGCGGCTTAACTCCATTGTTCTTGAGGACGTTGAATGCAGGATGGAATAAATCTGGCTTGCACTTAGTGCATCACACATTCGTGGGTAGTAGGGTTCAGCTCTGAGTTGGAAGTAAAGAGCTTGCCATAGTTTTGGACCCTGCATACGTGCGGTGCATTTATAATACCTAAATATGCCACACATGGGCTTTCAATTAAGAGAATACGTACAAAAACACACATGCGTCATTTGTGTAAAAATTAAATGGTGGCTTGTAAAGTCTGCCAAAGTGCCTACATTTTAAAGCATTTTTGTACAAAGAAATGTAGGCAGAAGAAGCGCCCTAATCTGCTTGGATGAGACACCCCAAAAACACAGGCTTTGATGACTAATAAACAGTGCCCCAGTATGCTGATTTTGCTGCTTGCAGTCGACTCACAAAGGTGAACTCATCTCCAGCTTTATCCTTGCTTTATCCTTGCTTCTTCAGTTCTATCCTTTTAACATGTCTGACCCGGGCAATCGTGAGTTCCCTCTCATGTTTTTTTAAAACCAGTTCATATAACTGAATCAGGATACAAACACGATACAGCAAAGAGGACCAAGGGTAAGGGCATTTTTAGATATCAGAAAGAATTAAGGAGTAGCCATGATACCTTTTGATGCACTCCCTACACCCAGTCTCTGGGATTCTGGAATTGTACAGTGGATACATGTTGGTACTTCACCCGGATCACACCAGCCCCACATAGAATAAGGGTGTAGACCAGCCGCGGCCACTGCAGTTAAGAGCGGTGGGGTTGTCTGGGGGGAGGATTTCGAGAGACGACCACAAGGGGAAATTAAATAATAAATTAATTTTCCCTCGTGGTCGTCTCTCGAAATCCGCCCCAGCGGGCCCCACCGCTCTTACCTGCAGCGGCCGGTGTAGACATTTCCCTAATAGCATTTATAGTGGCAGAACAGACATAGGGGCCAGATGTACTACCTGCAAAATAGCGCCTCGCAAATTGCGACTCATTTGCGACTCGCAATTTGCGAGGCGCTATTTGGCATGTTCAACAGTGTGTTTAACACTGGTTGCGATTCCCAATGGGGTCGCAAATTGCGAGGCTCATGAATATTAATGAGCCTCTCGCAATTTGCGACCCCATTGGGAATGACAGGCCCTCTCAGGGATGGTGGCCTGCTGGGGTCAGCAGACCACCATGTCTGGAACTGCTTTTAAAAAAAGCAGTGTTTTTTTTTTTTTTAAATGCAGCCCGTATTCCTTAAAGGAAAACGGGATGCATTTAAAAAACAAAAATGAAACTTTTTTATTTAATTTTTTAAGGGCAGGTAGTGGTCCCTGGGATCACTGCCTGCCCTTAAAAAATATTTTTAGAGACAGTCACAAAGTGGAAGGGGTCCCCAGGGAACCCCTTCCAAATTGCGACTACATTACCACCCTCTTGAAGAGGGTGGTAATTTGCGAGTGTTTCGCGACTGCAATTGCGGTTACAAAACATTCATACATTGCTTTGCGGACGCAATTAGGAAGGGAACGCCCCTTCCTAATTGCGACTCTCAATTCCTAAATAGCGAGTCGCAAATAAATAGTGACGCGCTATTTAGGAATTGTACATAGCCCTTTCACATTTTGCATGCGCAAACGGGTCGCAAACCCGTTTGCGCATGCAAAATAGGGTCGTACATCTGGCCCATAATGTAGTATTCTTGTTTATACTCTGTTGTCAACATTCTTTGTAAAGAAAATCCCACTAAACGCATCGCTGTTTTATAATCCGGGCTCTTTCACATCACATACTGTTGGCACTAAATTTTAAACTTCTTGTTACACTTTTGTTCCTTATGATAGCTCCTAACAAGATTTCTTTTATTACAGGCAATGACAACGTACATGGCCTTATTACTTTGAATCTAGACTTTAGTAGCTTACGGCAGTTTAAAATAGTTTGTACCACCTAACACATTGCCTGGGTACTTTGAAATTCAACACATGCAGGGCCAGATGTACGACCGTTTTTTGCGGTCGCAGAGGGGTTTCAGACCCCTTTGCGACCGCAAAAAACGAGTTGGCCATGTACTATTCCCATTTTGCGAGTCGCAAATTATTTGCGACTTGCAAAATAGGAATAGCGAGTCGCTATTAGGAAGGGGCGTTCCGAGGGCGTCCCTTCCTAATAGCGAGTCCTCCAGGTATGTATGACTCTTTTGCAACCGCAATTGCGGTCACAAAACAGTCGCAGTTTACCACCCTTCTCAGAAGGGTGGTAAAGCACTCACAAACGGGAAGGGGTCCCCAGGGGACCCCTTACCCTTTGGGAATGCAGGGGAAAATATATTTTTTAAGGGCAGGCAGTGGTCCCACTGCCACTGCCTGCCCTTAAAAAATGAAACGAAAACGTTTCATTTTTTCTTTTTTAAATGCATCCCGTTTTCCTTTAAGGAAAACGGGCTGCATTAAAAAAGAAAAACTGCTTTATTGAAAAGCAGTCACAGACATGGTGGTCTGCTGACCCCAGCAGGCCACCATCCCTGTGAGGCTGGCCATTCTCAATGGGGTCGCAAATTGCGAGTGGCTCATGAATATTGATGAGCCTCGCATTTTGCGACCCCATTGGGAATCGCTAGCAGTGTCTCTGACACTGTTGTACATTGGATTTAGCGCCTCGCAATTTGCGACTCGCAATTTGTCGCTAATTGCGAGGCGCTAAATCCAATGGTCGTACATCTGGCCCGTAGTGATTCATTTGTGCAGGTGTTTGCTTGTGCTCAGCACCAGCACATTTTTCAAAACACAAACACGTTTTTATTCACCACATGGCAGCACTGTGTGCATATTTTTTCAGCAGAACTTTTTAAAAACTAGCAGGTAGGTACTGCTGTCACTGACATTTGGCAGCAGTTGCAGGAGTTGGGACGGCGCTTGCTGCAGTGGTACCTCCTGAGAAATACTTTGGGCCCTGGCACTTAATTTTAACCATTTTACACACCAGTGTACTCCTTAATGGATACTACTTTAGAGCTTACTCTGTCTGACATAAGCAGCTTATGCGTTAGAGCATTGAAAACATTCCAAGAATGATACAAAACACATGTTGCTGTGGGCTACGAACAACTTTGTACCCTATGCATAATTTACATTTCTAAGCTTTACTGCTGACTGTATACTTGGAGTGTAAAATGTAGTAAGTCTCCTGTTTCTAATAATTTGGCCTTCATTTTTTTTAAGAGACAGCTTGATCTCAATACAATTGTTCTGTTTTCTGGAACTTCAGAACCCTTTACACAGGAAAACTAATGTAAATGTTAGATGTCAGATACAAAGCACGAAAACGTGACTTGAATTTGCACCACGTGGTTACCTCGCACACCCTCCCAAGTAAAGGGACCAGCAGTTTGCGAGAAAGCAAAGTTCTTAAACGTGGAAAGGTTTCCCTGCTCAGCACACATAAAGCTCACTTGCACACCATGAGAAAAACAGCTTAATGCTAACTGCTAAACCAGTGCGTGTGCACTTCCTTATTGATACTGCTCGCTTCCTCCCAGGCTCTGAAAGGTCGCACTGACAGAGGCGACTGTTCCCCAGCCACCAAATGTAGCTTCAAAGAGGAAGTGGAGCAAAGTGTAAAAGAACACGCTGTTTAATTCTTTGAACATACTGTGCTCAGGCTTTTATCTTTTTGGGTACGATTACGCATTCATCCCTATTGAGCCAATGGTAATGCTCTTAATGTGATTTGGGTAAGTCTATCGCCAGCCTTTAATGGCCCTGCCTGCCAGAAGCAACCCTCAATATCACAATGGACTTCTCAATGAAGTAATAAACTGCAAACCTGCCCCCTAATGAGTGTAACTTCATGAGCAGCAGTCAGCATGCTTGACACTGAAAGCAGATTCGTTTTCTACACAAATCACCCATCCAGAAAGGTTCAACACTTTTATCACGTGAATGAGATTACTTCAGGAGAAGTAAGAAAGTGTAACACTTGCCTTAAACTATCTCAGAGTAACCAAGCATATTTAATATGAGAATCGACTTACTGCAGTAAAGGTAGGCATGTTGCTGCATGAATCCGCCTACTTCAGCAGCAGTTAGCGTGTTTACTACACGAATCAGTCTTCTTCAGAAGAAACAAGCAAGCCGCTGCACAAACTGAGCGACCTCATTTTAGGGCCTGAGCCCACGCACTGTGGCAATGAATAACGTCAGAGGTCACAAGAGTCCTAACAGCAGCAAAAATGGAGTCCACAAAATGGTGTCAAATTTGGGGTTGTAGTGGTGAGCCTCAACAAGGCCTACCAGTGCTTAGGGGTTCTCCCTTCCTTGCACAGAGTCCTCAGACCAATAGGAAGAAGTTGGCACATAAACTGGAATAGAAAAGACAGAGTTTATTAAACCTCATGAGGTGGAGCTACATTCACACAGCACCCTTCGGTAATGCATGAAGTAGCACACTGAATGGAAGGACCTTGGTCCTTTTATACCCACACAGGGGCTCAAATGAAGGCGGTACAAACACAAATGCTGGTTTTAGGTACATATAAGGTCATACAAGAAATGCACAGTCGACAAGTGGGTGGAGCTAACAGTTTCTACTTCTAGTAGACACATCCTGACATTTATAAACTCGGAACAGCTGCATGGACAGCTGCGAGCTCAACTGAGCATGTGCAAAGCAAAAGAAACTAAATATAACTCGTCTCTAGGCAGATTTCAAGAGCAGTTAACAGGAAGGTAGGACAGAGCACATGGCGAGCACATGGCAGCACATGGCAACCAAAATGGCTGCCAGAAATACAAAATGGATTCCACAAAGCGGACAATTTAGCCTCTGAATACAGGATGTCTTCGGCTAATGCTTAACTTAAGTGCTGCCAAATTACAACAGACGACCCTTTCAGCATTAGCTGAAGACATTCGTTTATCTGGGGTAATCTAAATATTCATCCCGTACATCTATTAACATTATTTCGCCCACCTCTTTATTCAACATTTGTTGGGCCTTTGTTTCAGCAACGTTCTTTTTGGCAGGTATACAAGCAGAGATGCAAATGGAGCAAAGCATTGGACCACATTGGATACATACACAGCATGTAAAAAGTATCATAATTATTACACACAGGATAGTCAGTAGCTTCCAGCTCCAAGCAGAAACAAGAGTCCAAAACCATCCAGTAAAAGTTCAAGTACCAGTCTCTGAATGAATTTCTGCAGCAATCTTATGCAGTTTTGATATTGCGTCATATACTGAAGGTGAGTGATCCGGTATGAATACGCAACAGCTGCTACCGATGATGCGACATGCACCACCTCGATCAGCCAAAATCACGTCTAACACCATCCTATTCTGGAGTGCTACAATCCTTGCCATACTTATTGTCCTCTTATTTCTGTTTTTGGAAATATCATTGTACAGTTTAAAATCACGGTGATATAATGTAGGTGCCAGAAACACAGGGGGCAACAGAAAAGATACATAGCAGATTCCTGACCACCCAACAGGTAATTGATAATATCCGTTATTTCCACACACAAAATACGTATTATGCGAGGTTGTGAAAGTGCTGTTATTGGCACCTTCAATGGTCAGGATTACAGTACACTCGCTCCTCCCCACTGGAATTCTTCCAACACTACAGATACACAAATCTGCTTTAGTTTTTGTCACAGAAATCACAAAAGGTCCAATGTTCTTTATTATTCTCACATTTGTGAAGGCATATGGTGTTGAAATATTGTCCGGTTGATACTCTTCCCATTCCCATTTAGTCCCTTTGGCTTGTGGATAACCTTCTTTATTTTGATAACACACTTTATTAAGTTGAAAAATAATCCCACCTACTGAAGGCTTTCTATATGCAAACAAAAGCGCATACCAAGCTTGACAAGAACCATTGTGAGAAAATGGAAGAGGAATAAAAGGTGTTCCTCCTTTCTTTTGATGTGCAGGTATCATCCCACACACCCAACAGTTGGTAGTATTTGTAGCATTGTGAGTATGGTGCAACATCTGGATAAAGGTATTGTTTAGATAGGATTGTCGATGCTTCTGCTCACGGTAGGGAAGAGTGAAGTAGTAGTGTTCCACTGGTACTGGCGTAGTGGCAACAAAAAGCTGTCGAACAGGAGCCACCTTCTCGATGTACCACGTAATTGCTGCCATAGCCACCATAGCAACAACAAACCCTACAGCACAAATGATTCTTTTGTTATTCATTTCAGCAACAGTAATGATTGATCTTTCTAAAAACTTGTTGAAAACAATCGTTTGAGCTCTTCTCCCTGGGCAGCCGTTGATTTCTTCACCATGGGCCAAGGCGGGTGTCACTACACTAATGCAGGGCTGATCCCCCTCAAAAATGGGACGATCAAAGGGGTACATTACTAACAAAAAAAGAGTCCTTGGGAAATTGTAGCCGCTGTACAACCAGCCAGAGGGGAGTCTTCTCCCTGTGTCCGTTTGAGCCTCACAGGCAGGCTCTTGTTGTTCCCACGGTGGAGCTGCACAACTCGCAACTTCAAGAATCACGCCCAGTTTGAGAAGAAAAAGTCTTTCTTTCAGGATAGGGCAATCACCCCCCCCCCAGGGCAAATACCCTCAACGATCCTGTCCAGTGTCTCAGGCAGTGCACCAGTTTTCTTCACTTTAATCTAACAGGCACCAAGGGCACAGCACCTGTACCCTAAACTCAAGTCCTTCCTTAACTCCTGTATTGCTCCGCTGGCGCACTGCTCTTTTGTTGGGGCCACAGAGTGTAGCCAGTATGCTCAGGCATCCCTTGATCAACAAACAGAGGCGCAGACTTGCATTCACTTTGGGACCAGGACTCAAGGCCTGAAGCAACCCTTGTTTCAAGGGGGTCACCTCAAGCAAAAGCCTCCTTGTCGGTCTGTGACTCTCTCAGCTGGGCATCAAAAACTGGATCCACAGAAAGATTTCTTCATCCTGATTTGTGACCCCGTCTTTCGCCCAAGACAGTGGCAGGGGTACACACTTCATGTCCCAGTGCTTCCGGCCTTCACTGAGGTCCTAGTTGCCAGCAACGCCTGTGCTGGTTCCCTTTATCTTGACTCCAAGCTGGACTGGTGCTGACTCCCAGGCTGGATCTGATGTCCGGGCCCCTCTGGCAATGGTTGTAGGGCAGCAAATATCTATTGGTGGGCAGAACAAAAGGTCTTTAGACAAGGCACAAAAATAATCTATCAACAGAGAGGATAGTCTCAGAATACTTCCTTAGTCTTCGGATGCCCCATTCATTAGCAAGGCACCCAAGAACCACTTCATCTATCTGAGAATAAAAAAAAACACCCTAGACCTATTGGCAAGTATAAAAGGAACTTTTTGGTGAACTGACAAGAGTAATATGTTACACGATTTGATTTGTTTCTCCCAATCCCAAGCAGCCAAGGAAGTCTGTGTTCATTTACTAAATTCTGAGGAAAAAGAAAAACAATACAGACATACTCCAAATCCTTACATTTGTGTATTCCTATATTATTCATCTGAAGAACCTCAAGAAAAAGGAACTTTTCTACACTTCTACTTATGAACCTTGCATTACTTGTACAGGACTGCAGACACTTCTAAAATAATTTCTCTTAATAAAAACATCTACATTTTATGCTTAGGACCATGCTTTCATGTTATAGGTGCAGCGGAAAAATCTAAAACTGCTAATTTAACAGGGATTCTTATTTCATAAATAACTTTTTTTTAAACTCAAGATAGTGGGTACATACATTTCTCCAGCAGAACATGTTGTGACAAACAAGCTCCTATAAAACAATATTTTCCTTCAAAATGTTTGCTAAGGATCACATGGGCGTCTTTCCTGCATTCTACTTTTCACGATCCGAACTATGCAACATCATTTTCAAAAGGAAAAACCCTATCTCCAGTTCTAATAAGGGCTGTCAGCTCAATTACACAGACTAGCTAATAAAAGACTAGCAATGCCCTTGCAAAACTGTATAGAACATGAGAATACCGTAAACAATAATGGTATTGCCACCTGAGATTTTTGAACAGAAACCCCCACTATACAGTTCCCTTTAAAGATCAAATAAGGGAACATCAATCTGTTCTACTCATTCTTTCATACAGGATGGGCAGTAACATAGTATATTTTTCATCATTTTATTAATTCTAACAAGTTTAAAACAGTATTATTGAATAGCCAATTAAATGTCTCATGGCCATTTCCTAGACAGCTTAGACAGACTCAAGAGAGAGTGAGAAAAAGAGAGAGAAAACATAAATTTGCCTACCCTTAATTTGCCCAGGAGCTAACCTCCTTCCCCCATTTTGACAGTAGGAAAACCTGAAAACAGGTTTACCTTCTGTCAACACTATTTACCCCTATTTGTGGCAACTGGGCACAAACAAACTTGTAGGAGATATCTTAGAAAGTGGCTATTTTCTGATTCAGCCTAACACAAGCACATTGAGTTAACTTTAGAAAGCGTTAATAACCAATTACCAATTCCTTCAGCAATGGTGCTAGATTAACATGAGGGCGCATGAATGCAAACTAAAATCCATTGCCTCCTTATCTCAGCCCTTGCACAGTAATCTTTAAACTAAAACCATTATTTTTATATACATGGCAGAGCTATGCTCTACTCAGGGCCCACATACGTCACTGCTTTTCCTTCTTTTCATATGACTGCGCAAAACTTGCGTTTGCCAAAAATAGAAAGCAAAGCTTTTCTTCCTCTCTCTGCGCTGTCATCTCTTCGTTCAAAAACTGTTCGGAGGTCGAAATGTCCAAGCAAACCTTCCCCTTAGCCCTGCTAGGTAGCTAAATGCAGAACTCCGACCTTTAACCCTTTCACCAGCTGTCCATTTTTGTGCAAGGCTTTCCATGCGGTCTTTGCAATTCAAAGCAACTCTGGAGAATCACAGCTGAAAGGCAGTCCTGTCCGTCTAATAATTTTAAAGGTAGGATCTAACTTCTGCTGTGTTTTTTTTTTTTTCAATACTTGTCTCTATCTGTGTGCAGTGTATGGTGTGCATTCTAGCAGGTTAGAGGTCAGCTATTTGTGTTATACTTAAATGTGTGCATTTACTGAAGCCTAAGAGCAGTGTGAAAGCTGCTCTGCTTGGCAAAACTACTTTTAAATAGTGAATTTGTCCCAATTTCGACTTTGGTGGTAGGGGCACTTAAAAATGAATAACCTACAATATTTTGGCATATTAGGGATCCCCAGGGTGTCCTCTAGATATCCCAGAGATGGGGGATCAGAAATGTATAAGGTACACCCTTAAAAAAACATTTTTATATGCCTGGATAAAGTGAAATTTCACATTGCACTCCCCACATCATGGTAAAGTGCTACTTAAATCCAACTTTGATGCTAGGAGCTATATATTATTCACAGTATGATTATCAGACATTACAAAAGATCAAAAACAATTTTAGGGCAATTATTTTTAATACATTTTTTTTTCTTCATATAATCAAAATTCTCCTTTTTTTTTATTTTTTATAATGATCACAAACCCTTTTGATGGTTCCACATATGAAAAGCAAGCCTCATTCCTTTCCTATCACCTTTAAATGTATTATAATACGAAGCACAAAAGCCTTACTGAAACATGAAAAGTCAGCGTCACTTTTAAAGGACAGTAATCATTTAACATCAGAACCACGGATGTGCTTGTTAAAAAGGCATTAAGAAAGGAAATCGCTTTTAATCTTTTCTCTGTTATCCAAAATAATGAAACTGTCTTTTCTGACTTATAAATTCAGCAGTTTTTAATGCACGTTTTCAAACCATGTTTGCACTAACTTAAAATCTAGTTGACTCGGCAGTTTCCTTATAGCTTGGGACCAAGAATAGCCATGTGTTGTTGACACAGCTGTGTTCTGACCAGCAGGCGTCAACATCTCACGCCTTTCAAGCCAGCACAAATCTATCGTTCTGTAATGTGGTGTTTATTTCAGCAACAACCAATTCACTCAGATGATGTGAATGCCTTTCAATATTAATATATAAGGATAATACTGTAACATTTTTCATTTTAGTCCTAATTGTGTGAAAGCACACAAATTCGTTTTTTCCTACCTTTCTATGAGGCCTATTTTATTCCTATTGAATGTAAATTCTGATTTATCTGTACCAGTGTGGCAATTTGCACATATCTATAGTTTCTTATTTTTATCAATTTTAATGGTAGTGTGCAGCTATTTAGCATATGTTACATTATTCATTCTCTGAATTTAAAAAAATGTAGTTCTTTAAATGACATTTGCATACCAGAATGACAACAAAAACCAAATTTAGCTCATTCCAGACATTTTCAGAAGGGGGTCATACACTCATAACACACAACACAGCGCGCTTAATGCTAGTCATTCTTACACAAAAAACATAGTCTACTTTACTGAAACAAGTACTTTCAAGCATGTCAGTCCAGAACCACATACAACAAAAAAACAATTAACCCACAAATCAACACTTAGGGCAAAAACAAGAGACAGCCTACAGACTGTACGCAAAACCAAACTATTTGTAAATACTAATTGTAAGTCATATTTACAAGAAGAGCTCTCAAAAGTAGTCCAAAAGACTGCTCCATGTTCAAGAAGCCAAAATACACCAAATTCGCCAGTTTTGGCTGGTAGAACACTCAAAAGCGCTCTGCATATCACCACTTATGAATGTTACTAAGTGCACAGATCAGGATCCGTTTTATGTACATATTTAGTTCCATGGGGTACTTAGTCACCAAGAAAGAAATATCTTTTTACTATACCTAAACCTATTTAGGTATCCCCTCTGAGGAGTCAGCTGAGTACTTACTAAATCCATATTGGTACCTCCAAAACAGCAACACTTTCTACGAAGTGTGCTAGAAGCAGGCATGCCAAAAATATTATAGCATATATAATATTATACTCCAAGTGACACTTAACACAATGTGTGCCGTTTAAGTTTTCAAAGTTAGAGAAAAATCTCCTCATTACCTGCCTATATGTATTGCAATACATATATAATTACAAAACAGATTCCAAAATTGGCCAATCATACAAACAAAGCCACAGTAAGTGTTACTAAACTACCTTACCAATCAAAGGCATCAAACCAACAGCAAGTGCCGCCAAACGGCTCTTACCAATCAAATGGTGTCCAGGTTCCAATTGCCAAGTTCTCAAATCGACCAAATGGTCACTGCACGGCGAATCAACAGAAGAGATCTCAGTCAAGGACCGGCGCCGCCGGGATGGTCAGATCAGAAAGAAAGGAAAAACGCCATGGGTGCCAAGACTCGGGTCTCCTCAGGCAGCGATCGCGTCCAAAAGCGAGATTCCAATCCTTCGTCTCGACCAGTCTTTCGGACATCCGAGTCGCCGATGAGCCCCACGTTGGAAGCGCCAATTTGTAGTGGTGAGCCTCAACAAGGCCTACCAGTGCTTAGGGGTTCTCCCTTCCTTGCACAGAGTCCTCAGACCAATAGGAAGAAGTTGGCACAGAAACTGGAATAGAAAAGACAGAGTTTATCAAACCTCATGAGGTGGAGCTACATTCACACAGCTCCCTTCGGTAATGCATGAAGTAGCACACTGAATGGAAGGACCTTGGTCCTTTTATACCCACACAGGGGCTCAAATGAAGGCGGTACAAACACAAATGCTGGTTTTAGGTACATATAAGGTCATACAAGAAATGCACAGTCGACAAGTGGGTGGAGCTAACAGTTTCTATTTCTAGTAGACACATCCTGACATTTATAAACTCGGAACAGCTGCATGGACAGCTGCGAGCTCAACTGAGCATGTGCAAAGCAAAAGAAACTAAATATAACTCGTCTCTAGGCAGATTTCAAGAGCAGTTAACAGGAAGGTAGGACAGAGCACATGGCGAGCACATGGCAGCACATTGCAACCAAAATGGCTGCCAGAAATACAAAATGGATTCCACAAAGCGGACAATTTAGCCTCTGAATACAGGATGTCTTCGGCTAATGCTTAACTTAAGTGCTGCCAAATTACAACAGGGTGCCAATGCAGAAAAAGTGAAGTTGCTGCAGGATGGCTCTTCTTAATGGTCGGCGCAGTTGTGGACCTTCAATGGTGCACATCTCTGGTACATCAGAGAATATTTGGAGCCTGGGGAAATCCTAGGCCTTGGTGCCAGTGGTAATGCAGGCAGTGGGCCATCATTTGTCGGGAGCTGGGAGCATTAGAAGATCTCTATTGCTTCTGTGGGGTCGGGATCAGGAGATGGATCTCATTTGTTCCCCTGGAAGCCCCCATGTTTAAATATGAATTTGCTTGAATGGCTAGACCACTTCCCTGCACATTATCAATAACTGCAGCCTTAATGGACGTAATCATGGCCGCTAGCTTAAAGGAGACTCCTGAATTTTAACTATAACCTATCTGAAAGCAACCACGTAGGCAGGAAATGCCACCAGACACTAAGGCGATGGCCTAGAACTCAGCCGAGTTAATTCCCCATCTCTATAGTTCTGGCAGCCGTGGCCCGTGCAGGTAAGAGTGGTGGGGCTGGGTGGGGTAGGGGGGTTTCTCCAGACAACGCAGTGGGAAAATTAATTATTTATTTAATTTCCCCTCGTGCTCCTCTGTTGAATCCCCCCCCAACCCGGCCCCACCGCTCTTACCTGCACGGGCCGCGGCTGCTAGAACTATACAGATGGGAAAATAACTCCACTGGACTCTTAATGGGACTACCATGTTCCAGACACCTGGAACTGCAGATAAACGGAATAGGTCTGGATGAGCTTTCTTGGTGTCACGTAATGGAGACACAATGTGCCTTATCATACCTCACCATGCTCCCCGGTACGTGCCTCTGCAGCTACACTAAATGTAAGTCACGAAAGAGGGATTTACCAGGGAAAGGAGGAATGGAATTGAGAGACGCACACAAAACACAGCAGGTCTTCTCCACAACAATTCTGATAGATTGGTAGCAAGACTGGATAGCTGGGTATCATCAAGGTTTTGGTCTCATCTATTTCCATTAGGAGACACGGTCATCAGAAGTAATTATGCACAAACCTGAGATGATAATTACAACTATAACAGGCCCCCTTGTCATCAAACTTACTGCCTTCCATTCGGCAGGCCCTAATGAATCTAGGTCCATCACAAAAAAGATATTGAGGGAAGCCGCAGTGAAGCACCTTCAGCCAACGAGAGTCTATTAGACACAGGCAATGGAGGAAGAGCTGAAAGGTAAATGGATGCATGGAAACAAACATTACACTCTGGAACTACCTTAATAGAACCAGCACGGAAAAAAACACAAAAAAGGTGATGAGTGAATAGCATGAGGACCACCAGAGAGCTTCTGGTGCT
This sequence comes from Calotriton arnoldi, assembly GCA_963921515.1. Classification (NCBI taxonomy): domain Eukaryota; kingdom Metazoa; phylum Chordata; class Amphibia; order Caudata; family Salamandridae; genus Calotriton; species Calotriton arnoldi. The sequence continues at coordinate 923,453 of CAWUFW010005505.1, read as the reverse complement.
GAGCAAGACAAGCCAGGCAGGTGGTGACAAATAGAATGTGTGCATGTGTATTTTTGTACCTGTGTGTACGTTTGTATGTGTGTGTGTGTGTGTGGGTGGGTGAATTTACCCATGTTTGAGTGAATTTCACATAAATGGATGTGAGCGTGCATGTTTAGGGAGGCTCAAGAATATTTGGGGGATTCACCCTCATCAAACGTGACCGATGCTTGGAATGTTTTGGCCATAATTGGCAATCTTGATGGCTATCCATGCCTAATAACGGCCCACCAATGATGTATGTGTGAGCATCCCTGCATGTTATTGGTCATTCCATGTCGTACTGTGGGCATCCTTGGTGAAAATCTAGCTATCCCAGGCATTATAGTTGCTAATCCTTGTCACATTATGTTAATTCCTGGCAATATTGTGGCTATCCCTGGCATAAACGTAGACAATACTCGCCCTATGGTGTCCATTCATGACAAAATTCTAGCTAACCCTGGAGTAACAGCTGCCTGTTCTTGATTCTTGTGCCCATTCTTGACCTTTGATATCTGCTGCAGTTCCATGGTGATTATAATGGCCAGGAAAGGCAGAATCTGTCCATGTGTGAAAGTATCAGGGACTAGGATGGTGGATGCCAGCAGCTAACTTCCTGCCTCCCATAACCCTTTTTTCCTGGTGCTTAATTGTATAACAAACTCTAGATACATGACTTGGAGGGAAAGAGGGAAGAAGGGGTGAGTAAGTGAGAAACTCTGACCTTGGTTGAGCACTCCCTGAGGCCCTCCGGTCAAACACCATCTAGATAACAAAATAAGATATTTTTCAATAAGGCATGACAGGTATCTTATAATTAAGTAATCAAATACAGTAGACATGAATATTAGTAGCTATATAGCTCTATACTTACTGCTACAGGTTAGAAGAGGACTTTATCTATCTTTCAATGTAGTTAAAGGTTCCTTGTGCCATGAGGGACTTGGACTCATGAAAATGACCTTTGTAGGTTTCAAATGTTGTTGTGAGTACTTGGTCCCTTATTACGATAAGTAGAAACTTTTCCTGTTTGCAGCATGGTGCACCTTAAAAGAGGTGCATTGGGCCCAAACAGGGAAAGTGAGCCTTATTATGCAGAATGTGCTGCCCTCAGGGAAGTCGCAAACTTGCGCTGTCCTGCGGGCAGAGCCTTCAAGTGAAATATGGAGCGGCTACTTCAAAGCCACTCCGTGTTTCACAGTGCAGGTGGCAACCACCTGCACTTTCAAGAGGGATTAGAGATCCCTTTGCAGATGGGTGCAGTGAGTGATTGCACCGGCCTGCAAGGGGATGTCTAGGGGTCCGTGGGACCCTCCTTCGCTTCTCCAGAGGCTGCCTTTCAGTGCGCCTCCTAAAGGCATGTTTGCCTCTGTGCCAGCGTACACAATTCAGCATGGGTGCAGAGGCCAAGGGATTCCGTAATTTGCATGGGGCCAAGCCCCATGCAAATGAGGGCACGTCCTCTTGAGATAGCGCTGGCTCTATATATGCACAAGCACTATCAATATTACAGAAGAGGCCGCACAACTGCCTGTGGGCCCCTTCTTTAATACCAAGGTGGAGACCCATGCCCATTGTGCCCCCAGATCTCTTTCTGTAATACGGCCTCTGGACCACCCCTGACAGAGTTATTTTGTGAAAATGACAAACTGATGTAGGAGGGCACAAATGAAAATGTTGTATTTCATTGTGGAATGCCTGTATTTTCATACGCTGTTAAGCACATGCGTAAAAAAAAATTGCATTTATGAAATGTTCTTAAAGCTTAAATGTCAGTGATAATGCATGCTAAGTCAAGGAGAATTATTGCTGATTTATTTCCTTTGTACCGCAGCACATTTACTGCTATGGTTGCTATTTCATGACTCGATAATGATATATCTTCTATGAAAGTAATGAAGACTGAGCATATAAGACAGATGCTGACTGTCTTCATGTACCTGAGCAGTAGCACTGACTAATGAGCCACTAAGATTTATCTAGCTTAGTTATCTGTGGCTTGTGTTTTTGAGACATGTATAACTTTTGATTTGTTCAACCTGCCCCTTTCACATAGTCCCATCCATAATGTATGACAGAGTCAAGAAATATACAATTCAAAAGCATTCTAAATACAAGTACAAATAACCCATACCCAGTGACAGCGGTCTTCAGGTTCAGGAGAAGTGCAATTCATTCCTACCTTTCTTTTTTTTTTAAGTTTGAATTTATTAAAGAATAACAAGAAAGAGAATAGCAATAAAATGAATAGAACATCCTATTTAACATAAAGATGGGTAAATAAAGTAAGAATATATACGGATAGAACTATCAAGCTGTATACAAAAGAAAAATACATAATATAAAACAATGAGGGGAAAGGGCAAGGGAAGTGAAGCAATATGTAATTAATATATAACAATTGAGAGTAAAAAGCATAATAAATAAATCATTTAACATTGTAAGCATAACAATAACTGAGGTTGAAAAACGTGATAATAAACATAGGGTTGTAAAGAACCATCTAATCATCTGGGAGTAGAGAGGCAAAGGGAGAAATTAAGGTGGTTTCCGTACATCATCTGATACATTCGTAGTTTTAACATTAAAAGAGGCAGATAGAGATAAATAAGTTGTTAAAGGAAGCCTTAGAAGATCTCTTTTAATTGCCAGAGATATGGGAAAAACATAGTTAGTATCTAGTCGATGATGAAAACAGACTTTATCAGCCTGCTTCCAGTTTAAGGTTATTAAATGAAAAGCAATGGCTAACAATAAATCTAAAAGTTTAAAACTCAGTGGTGATTGGGGCCATTGGGGAGATAGAGTGCCTAGGAATATATTTGTGAAGGAAAAAGGGATCTGAACTTTGAAAATTAACTTAATTTGGGACCAGACCAACTGCCAAAATTGGTGGATAGAGGGACACTCAAACAACATGTGTTTTAAGTCTGTAGAAGGACAAGGGCAGGACCAACAAGTAGAGGACACATCTGATGAAAAAGATGCTAGGGTCACTGGGAAAATAGCACTCATTGATAAATGAAATAAAGGGTTTGTGTGGTATTTGCAGTACGAGACGTTTTGTGAAGTTTAGACCATAATTTATCCCATGTAGTGATTGGCCAATCTTGTGATAAATCCTTTTCCCAAGCCAGTTCAATCTTAGATTTGTGTCTTTCTGGGGGAAGTTGTAACGATTTGTATATATTGGATGCAGGGGGGGAAGTGTCCAGTATTGAGGAAAGGTTTTTGTAAATTACAGGAAAATTAGTAGTTCTTGGTAAAGTAAGGAGATATTGATTGAGGGAAAGATAGAGAAGATTGTATTGCGATCTAGAGGACGTTGGTAAGGAAAATTTAGATTGGAGATCAGAAAAAGAGAGGGGTTGATTATCAAGTATAAGCTGAGATATCCAACGTAAGCCTCTAGAATGCCAAGTTTTCCAGTATATAGAATGGTTACAAATTTGTAATGATTTATTATGCTAAGTGGGTTGTTAATGATAGGAGCTAGTTGAGGGATACGGTGAAGATAAGAGAGGAACCAAGAGTTTACGGGAACGGGAGATGACAGGGGAACGCAAAGATGTGATATTGGTGGTAAAAGCTAAGATCTCTTGAAAATCGAAAGGGGCAATAAGAAATTTCTATATTTTTATCCAAAGTGGAGGATGCAAAGGAAGTTCCATAGAGATCCAACGAGCTGCTTGTTTTAGGGAGAAAGTGGAATGATAAATTGCAAAATCGGGAAACCTAAGACCTCCATTAGGTCTATCTTTCTTTAAAGAGGACAAAGCTATACGAGGAGGTTTACCTTTCCATAGAAATTTTATCAAAGTAGAGTCAATTTTCTTAAAGTACAATCCAGGAATGTGCATAGGAATCATGGAGATAATATATAATATAAGAGGGGAGAGCATCATTTTGATCGAGTCTAGACGACCCCACCAAGATAGAAAAAGGGGGTGCCAACGTGTAATAGCGTCATTCAATTTTTTGGTGATATAATCGAAGTTTAACTTTAACGTTTCAGGAAGTAAAGGGGCGAACCACAAGCCTAAATATTTAATTTTAAGTGGTTGCCATGAAAACCCAGAATGGTCAAAGAAATGTTTTTGACATAAAACATTTAAAGGTAAAATTTCACATTTGTCGGTGTTAAGACGGTAGCCGGAGAGCTGAGAAAAGGAGGCCACCTGTTGAAGAAAAGGGGAGAGAAGTTTCAGGATTAGAACAGTATAAAAGAATGTCATTGGCGTATACTGACATTTTAACCTGATGAGGACCAAATTGAAATCCTGTAATACGATCATCCTGCTAAGCCTAGTTAAAAAGGGCTCTAATGCTATGACAAATAACAATGGTGATAAGGGGCATCCCTGTCGCACCCCCTTACGCAATGGAAAGTAATCAGAAGTTTTACCGTTGACAAATATTGAAGCTTGGGGGCCTGAGTATAATAAAGAAATTAAAGCAATCAATTTAGGAGGAAAACCGGCCCATTTTAAAGCATGAAACATAAAATCCCAGCCAATCCTATCGAAAGCCTTTTCTGCATCTAAAGCGATAGCAGCAATAGGATGATCTAAGGGTGAAGCTTTGCTTAAGACATTAAAGAGGACTCGAGAATTGTCAGAGGCTAGTCTTCCCTTAATAAAACCGGATTGCTCAGGGCCAATCAGATCAGGTAGAATAGGATCAATACGAAGTGCCAAAATCTTTGCGAAAATCTTATAATCTGTATTGACTAGGGAAATAGGCCAATAATTCTTACAAAGAGAGTGATCCTTATCTTCCTTAGGGATTAAGCAGATCAAGGCTTCCTGAAACATGCCTTGAGATGAGCCATTATCAGAGAAAGATTGAAACAAAAGTAAAAGATTAGGCAAAAGAATTGCAAAATGATCATAAAACTCAATGGTAAAGCCATCTGGTCCGGGTGCTTTCCCACGACGTAACACCGAGACAGCATGGGAGATACCCGCTAAAGAAATATCGATTCCCAAAGGCTCAAAATCAATGTGGTTAGAAGGAGGAGAGGCAATGGATTGAAAAAAAGAAAAAAGATCAGACTGTTCTGGTATTGATTCAGGTGTATATAAGTCCTTACAGAATTAAACAAATTCATTTAAAATATCATTATCTTTAAAAATAGGAGTACCGGTAGGACCCTGCAAAGATTCTATTCTCGTTCTTTCCTTTCTCACTTTTAGCTAGTAATTTCCCCATTTTGTTTTGACCCCCATAATAGCGAAAACTACTACTCAATAAGTAATTGGAGGCAGCATCTGTAGATAGTCTATTAAAAGTAAGTTTAGCGTCAATAAGATTTTTCAAAGAGGACTCATTATTAGATTGATAATAAGTATATTCTAATTGTTTAATTTTATTAAGTAATTGAGTGGATTGAGTTTCTAAGGATTTTTTCTTTTGTGATACAAAATTCATAATAAAACCTCTGGCGGCTGCTTTAAAGGAATCCCATACCATAACCAAGGGGGAATCTGGGGTTGTGTTAATAGTAAAAAATTTCGGAGGCAAAGGAATTAAATTGTTGACAGAAATTAGGATCAAGGAGTAAGGAATTATTAAAACGCCATCTTCCTGGGTGGGGAGAAAAAGGGATAAGGTCTATATCTACAAATACAGGGGCGTGATCTGAGATTAAGATTGAACCAATTTCAGATTGAATAGCATGTTGGGCCAAGGACTTACTTAGGAAAAGGTAATCAATACGGGATTGTGGATGATGTGAGGCTGAATAAAAACTTTATTCTCGAAGGTCAGGGTGACAAAGTCTCCAAATATCAACCAAGGCTTTGCGCCGTATTGTGGATGTAAATTGTGAGTGCATTTCAGAGGGAACAAACTTAACTCTAGAATGTCTATCTAGTATGGGATCATGAATTTGATTACAATCACCACCAAATATAATATAATCATCATCATATAGAAGCAATTTGTCAGATACATTAGTCCAGAAAACCTTATCGGCCAAAGTAGGGCCATATGCATTAAAAATCACTAAAGGAATCTTTTCTATGAGAAGCTTAACAATAACCCAACGACCTTCAGTATCAGATTCCTGTTGAACAAGGGAAACATGTAATTTTTTATGACATAAAATCAAAACCCCGTTTTTCTTACCCAGAGCTGGAGAATTAAACACATGACCCACCCAACATCTCTTCAGCTTGGAAGCTTCATCTTCAGAAATATGAGTTTCTTGGAGTAAAGCAATGTCAGTTTTTAATTTCGCTAGCTGAGATAGCACCCGTTGCCTTTTAATAGGGTTGCTTAATCCTTTAATATTCTAGGTAGTAACCCAAAATGTAACTTAATGATAAAAGCATGAACAAACAATATGCTTACAAGAGCAAGAATAAAATTCGAATGAGATAGATATGAGGAAAAAAGGTGAAAGAAATGAAACATTTGTTTTAATAAAGAAGACCTAAGGGAGGAAGGAGTAAAGTAGATAAAATAAGAAGGAAAGTGAAAAGAAGAAACCATAAAAGAGAATACCAATAAAAGAGAAATAAGATCGAGAACAAAAAGACAGTACAGGTCATACAAATGACGACTGAAAAACATACCTACAGACACAAGATGAAATGGGGAGTGACTACACCAGAAGATGACGACGACAGCACCGGAACTCCACCGAACCCCAGGGGAACCACGGGTTAAGACATCGAAATATATGGGAGACCATATGGGAAACGGATTGGAAGGAACAAAACACCTGTATATGAAGGGAAGAAAAACATTATGAATAAGAAGTTACACTAGAAAAAAGAGACAAGAAATAATTAAATAAAACGATTAGATACTTGAACATTACAAAAATACAAGCGAAACAACATTCAAAGAGTCAATAGACAGGAAAACAGCCAAACAGGGCGAAGCAAAATAATAAATCAAGCAGGTTTTGAAGTATCCATAACATCAGCTCCATGTTGACGAAGGAATTCCTGTAAAGCCGCTGGATCTTCAAATGTGGTAGTCTTTTCCTTATAGGTGACCTTGAAAAGGCAGGGATGGAGTAGTCCAAATCTGGCATTAATAGAATGCAACTGAGGACGTAGATCAAGAAATTGTTTCCGACGATCTGCCGTAACTTTAGCCACATCCTGAGAGAAAAATAGACGTTGACCTTCCCAAAAAATGTGTTTTTTGGACTTGACAGCAGACAGGACTTGTAGAAGGTCTGTATATTGCAGGAAAAGCATGATGACTCCACGAGGTCTTGCAGAAATCTTAGGACCAAGCCTATGAGCCCTTTGAATGTTAAGAGGAGAAGTAGTGGATAAGTCCAAGAGCTTAAGCAAAAATGTCTGAAAAAAGACGGTTGAATTGGAACCCTCAATATTTTCGGGAAGACCATAAATTTGGAGGTTATTCCTGCGATTTCGATTTTCTAAATCTTCAGCTTGCTTTTTGAGAATAGATATTTCAGACTATAGAGAGGAAATACGAGAGCATGAGGCTTGATGAGAATCTGTTCTTTGTTCCACAACGAGCGCACGCGATTCCAACGAAGACCACTTGTCATCCAGATGTTGCAGAGTTTTATTAGTTTCCTCCATGAAAGGTTTCAAAGCACGAATTTCCTCAAGGATTATATCCATGGAGGTTGAGGAAGAGTTCACTGGAGAAGGAGGGTCTTTTTTCGGTCGTTTGGTGGAAATCGCAGATAATTTGCTTGAGAGCTGTGTTTTTGGGATGGTGCCTGACGTAAGATCAGGTTTCTGAGGAGGAATGTCCTCCATTTCATTGAAAGTAGAGTCTGAATCTGAGTGCGCAGTAAGTTTGGAGGAAGTAGTGAGTTTAAGGTTTCTCAGTCTCCCCATAAAAAGGACAAATGGAGTTTAGTAAACAAAGTTTAAATTAAACTCGTAGGATCTATCTCTTTAACCACTAGATTCCCTATAAGTGTGAGCAGTAGAGAGAAATGTTTACATAAAGAGGGTGCTTAAGATCTTCAATTGATGATGAAGAAAATGACTCTACAAAAAACGAGATAGTCTGAAGAATAAGGGCAAGTTTGATCTTCTAAAGGAAAAGCGTTAGCTGCGTGCAAGCAGAAAGAAAAACTGAAGCGCTGAAGGAAGGCTCCAAAACATTTTGAATATGGGTGTCTTCATTTATAAGAACGCAATGAAAATCAAAGAAAGCCGAGGACTTTTATGGCGCCAACAGAGCAGCAGTATGGTGACCTCTGGCGGTTAATTGCTCACCCCAAGGAGCGTGTCAAGTAGAGCACAAAATGCGGCTGGTATCAGAGAAGGCAAATTATAACTCTTGATGTGCCCAAAAAAAAGAAAAAGCAGTAGGGTTTTAATACATAGGGAGTATCACTTGGCCATCGGAAGATGTCAAACACCAGACGCATCCTGATTGCAAAAATTGAGCATTATGAAGTGTTCACGGAGTGCGATGAAGAGAATCCAAAATGGCGGCTGTTGTGTGAAGAAAACGATTCGCACCGTCGAAGTTGCCAAAAACAAGAGGAAATCGGCAAATAAGGGGTCCAAATGCTCACTGCAACAGTATAAAGATGAAATCCTACATCTTTAGTCTTGAAATGAGGTGCTCTCCTCCCGAAATGGAGTTACATGGGGATCGTCGGCGCGGAGCTCCGCAGCTACGCGGCCATCTTGTTTGGAGTCTAAGCCACGCCTCCATGCCTACCTTTCTTGTATGAAAAAACCACGAACATCAGAAAGAACTTTACCATAGTTCATTCAACCAACTCAGATCACTGTCCAAAAACCCTTTCAAGAGGAAAAACTTTTAAAAAAAATTGGATTCGCTTACTAAAATAATAAACCTAAGGTGTCTATGAGGATGTAATGACAGCAAAGGAAATAAAAAACAAATTCCACCTACTAGCGCCTTAGTGGCTAAAAATAACAAATGCCTAATTGAAACAAGGAATATATCCAAGAAGTCTGAAGATTAGACCAGTCACACCAATCCTAAAAAGAATAACGTTGACCCAGAAATCCTGGATAATTACAGAGCAGTAACTAACCTGCCTTCATTAGGAAAAGCTATTGTAAAATACATAGCTATATAACTGAACAAATACCTAAATGACAACTCACTGCTATCTCCGCCTGTGACAATAAAAATCCTCTATGACATTCATCAATCTCTAGATGAAGGGAAAATACGGCTATTGGTTCTGTTAGATTTATCAGAAGCATTTAACACAGTCGACCACAACAAGCCAATGAGAACACTAGAATGTAGAACGTGCTTTGTGGACATTGAAATGGTATTCGGGCCCTCAATGATTCAATACTCTATACCCAGCGCTAATCAACTCGTACTAAGAACCTTTAGGTCTGCTATTGGAAAACATGGGCATTGTATCACACCAATACATGGCTGACATCTAAATCTACACACAAATATCATTGATACACTGACACTTTACAAAGGGGCCTGGATAAATTGCTTATCTGGATGACATTCAATTGTCTAAAAATAAATTCTTAGAAAAAGAAATTGATATGAATCTCTCAGAAATCCAATAAAAAAAGTGACCTAAACCAAATCATAAAATGATCAGTGAAAGGATTCTCACCAACACTTTTGGCGACAATTAAATTTATGGTTCATCTGATTGACTTTCATTGACACTATGGGTCAGATTTATTACAAATTGCCACAACGCGGTACAAGTTGCTGAGGTATGTTTCATAAAGCAGATACTACGATATGATGCTCTTCATCTCTCTCCTTGCATTGGCACACTTAAGGCTGCCTAGCACCAATGCAGACACCCTTGCAACATGGTGCAAGGGTGCCTATGTTATGGGCAGGATAGAATAGTTTTTGTGCAGGAAAGAATACCTTCCTGCACAAACACAATCCAAAGAGGAATTTTCCTCTTTTTATGAGTGATGCCCAATGCATCACACATAGAAAGAGGAAATAACAAGGAGAAAAAATATTTTTTTCCTCGTTACGCCTCTTTATTATTGGCGTACCAATTTCACGCTATTCCAGCTTTACATATCTTAGTAAATTTGGAACTGAGTGAAACACCATGGTTGGATACACAGGCATGCCCATATTCCACTGATGGAATGCCTACCACTAAGAAATGTAACACAAAGCAGCGCATGCTGCTGCATTGCGTTACATTTCTTTACAAAGCCACGTGAGGCCAAGCAAGACTTACATGTCTTTGTAAATTGTAAATTCAAAATAAGCCTTTGCGTTGTTCCGCGTTGCCTTGTGTGACTCAAGGGTGATACAAAGGTTTAGTAAACCTAGGCCCATTTATCAACAAATTGTGGCAGTCTTCAAACTTTCATCTACATCAATTCCAGAGAATAAAGTATCTAATTTCCAAAGAGCAACAGAAGACAGTAGCACATTTGCTACTCATCTCCAGGGTTGATGTCAGCAATACAATTTTGACAGGTCTTCTGATGAATGTTCTGATGCCTATTAAAGCAATACTTCATTCTACTCTGGGTCTGATTTGAGAAAAAGAGAAATTCAGCAACAAATCACCGAGTCTGATAGATCTATAATGGTTTCCTTTAGAAGATCAGAAAATTAAAAATCACCTGTCTCACCTTAAAAGCACTCCACACAGTGAGCTCGAGCTACTAGAAAATCTAGTGACAATTTTGTCGTGTGTTTACTGCATGGACAATTGTAGTTTTCATTATGTTAGCCTAATTATGCACATTGTAGACCTTACTTTGCACATGTTACTATATAAACACGCTTGCTTTTGTGCCACAGTGTACTTTCATACAAAACCTGTATATGTTTTAGACTTCTGTTCTTTTCCTGGGATTTAGTCTAAACATCATCGAAAAGGTCAGACAATAATGACCCTTGTTATTCTTTCTGGCCAGGCACTAGCACCTAGACATAACACAAGAATGCAGCTGTTGTTTATGTGCACACATGTCCTATCGTATAGATAAGCACATGAGCCAAAACACACAGATGGAATGGGGGTTCTGAGACAAGAGCACTGTGTCTGCTGAGATATAGAGTGTCCATCTGTGTATGCTAAGGTATGGGGTCCGCTATTAATCCCAGAGATCTTTGATATATATAATCATTTAGCTTCATAAGCAAGGGAGGGGGGTTTAGGTTACTCTGTCCTATAAAATTACAGGGCTTTTCATGGTATATGGATTATTAACCATGTGAACAGTATTTTTAGAATGCATTTGCTTTCTAATTGTGGCACGTATACTGTATTTCAGAGCACAATAGTTTAAATAAATGTTCTAAACTTCCTTCGTGTCTCCTGGTTATCTTATTGTGGACAAGTTCAAGTGAGAGAACGAAAGGGTGTGTCCTGTTACCATGATCCCTGAGAGGTTCGAGAGTGTTGTGTACTGGGGTGCTAAATCACTTGTTTCTGTGGTAAGGTTAGGAGGGCAAGGGAGGCACTATTGCTAGTGGTGTCGTATAGTTCCTATAAACCTATATAGGATCTGCACATTCAGACAACATACACTGTAGGATTGGTGTAAGACTGATTCTAGACCCCCCACCGGGTATGTTGGCCTGTATACCAGCTAGCTCATAGTGCCACTAGAAACTCCTCTAACCAAGGAGAGAATAGTTCTTGGCAATTATCGAACATGACAACCCTGATCCCTCTGGACCGTGGAAACAGTGTACTACTTTCGCCTAGTCACTCATGCTCACTTAGTCTCAGAGAGATACACGGAATAAACAATGTGGACGTTTTTCAATAAGCATTTGTTGAACAGTCGTGATTCTAGTGTAAAATAGGTGTGCTGAAACAACCACTAGACAGTAACAGATATAAATGATTAGAAGCACTAAAAAGTAAAAGGATGGTAGATTTCTACCATTTTGCTATAACCATGAATACAGGCAAGTATATAAAATACATGACAATAAAATGTGTACTCCTATGTTGCTACCCTAACTAGATGTACCTCAGTGTACCTAGCATGTATGTAGGCGTTGAGCCAAGAATCCCTCTATGATAAAGTCAACCCCATTACCTGAAGTGAGATACTGTGGGACCCCATCTTGGTCTCGAGTTGGACACCCCACAAGGGATGTTAGATCACTGCGAGCTGGAGTATCTGCATGCAGGAGTCTCAGCGTCTCACGTCAGTGTGTCGGCAGGGAAGTCCTGATCTCCTCTCTCTATTTCAGCAAGATGTGATGTTTATATACCCAAAGGTCTCCCCGGGGGTTCTACTTTGCTGTGCCACTTGTCGGACTTAGGATGACGTCGGGAATGAACTTTATACATAGTTATTATACAGGAGATGGTCGTCCTGCTGAGTTTCCGAGAATCCTGCATGATGAAATCACGAATGCATTGGATTTATGCGCCCCTAGATTAGTGGTGCAGACTAGATTAGTGAATAAATCTAACAGGAAAACACCATCTGAGAAATGGTACTCATTAGAGTTAAAAAATAAAAAAAGGAGATGTAAATCCCTAGAACACAAGTGGAGATTGGATCACTGACAAAATATCGAAGGTCAAAAAATCGACCTACAAAAATATCGCAACAAAAATATCGATGTCAATAATATCGAAATCTTATCTACAATATGGTAAGTACAAAAATATCGAAAAAAAAATATCGATGTCAAAAATATCGTTATCAAAAATATCGTTTTTTTTGTTGTTAAAAATAATATGTAAAATAAACTAAATAATACTTATAATTACAATAAACATAGTTAAAAATATTTTATAATATTTAAAATTAATAAGTAACATATATAATTAAATAAAACATTAATTAAACATATACATATAATATATAATATATATACTTACTTAGGGGCCCATTACGATGGCGGGCGGAAGCACAACCGCCGTGCTGGCGGATGCAAAAACCACCAGTTACCGCCGGCACGCAGCAGTCCACACGCCCGCCCAATTACGATGCGAAAAGTAGGCCAAACACCGCCGGCAAGCCAGCAACACCGTCCGCCATCAAAGTGCGCCCGTACACGTAGCGGCGCAGCACAACTGACACACACCGTCCGACGAAACACGTACCACCCGGCGCATAAATTACGATGCCGCAAACAAACGGCTCCCACGGCCAAGAGATACCGTACGACAAACCGAAGCGGTAACACGGACGCCGAGCACGGACAACGAAGAAGCGGCTCCCCGAGCATGAATCCAGCACTGCAGGCCCTCCCCATGCTCCTGCTGATGCACCACCAAGGACGCAACGTACCGCGGAGACGCAGGTAGGCACACACACAACAAGTGCACGCAAACAGCGCACACAGTGCAAGGGCGGAAAAAGCGGACAACCCCCACCAGCGCGTGTACACTACACATCCACCATTGCATCCACATATGACACACAGGCCAAATCGTAACATCGCGTAACACATGTGTACACACCACCTGGGACTAGGAACCAACCACCCCGTCACGGCCCCAAAGCGGCGATGACGCCGCCACACATGCGCACAACGCAGAGGCCAACCGCAGCGCCATGCATGCGTCGCACACAGACACAGGGACACAACCAAGCAGCACACACATCAGCCCCACCCCGAACGCACATGACACGTGACAGGCCTGCCACAGACATGTCCCCAACGCCCAATTCACAGACAACACCCAACGCCACACAACCCACGCACACATGTCAGTGAAGACACGCAACTGCAGGACACACCCCAGTGTAACAAACATGGCGTAGCACACAGCGGCGGCAACACCAACTAGGAGAAGCAGGGCCCCTTTGGGAAGAGGAACGCCAGTACCACACTGAAACACCCATACCACCCTGCACATATGAACAAGACATATAAAGCGGAACACCAAAGAGCCCGGGGACCGACAACAGGTGGCCCAAGAATAACATTCACACACAAGGCCCAACGCAGAGCGGAAAGGCAGCCTGCCGCCCACACAAGGGAGAGCAGACAGCACTGAATGACCTTCCATTCCAACTCCGAAACCACAGCCCTACGACAGAAGCCGGTGAATACAGCCATTGTCCAAGAATAGACCAACACAGGCATGCCGAGGAGACCGACCACAGGGCAGATAGCGCATATCACAGAAGCACACAACGGACGGGGAAGAAAGAAGAAAACACTCCCCCATGTCGGCCACATGCAAGTTAATTGGAAGGAGTCACACATCACTGACCTTGAACTGTCTGAGAAGCATGTGGGAAGAGGGCCCGTGTCCTCCAAACAAGCCAACAGAACACAAGTCCTGTCTCCCTACGACTACACAGAGCTCACAGCAACCTCGGAGCGTGCACATTGCAGACTGCACACACAGCCGGAGGACGCCACCACAACGCACCGCTGCGAAATGGCAACCGCAACACACCTACCCAACTACGCCGAACAGCTCAAGCTGTACAAAACCAACCTGTTTCATACATTGGGATGCGATCTCCTGTCCCTGCTGAACGTAAGTTACCGACTGACTTACCGCATCACATTGTTCAGCTGCGTCATGCCCGTCTTCTACTGTCGGCGGTGTCCCTACCAGCATCCCGTGGAGATATGCCTCTCCAACCCGGCATGTCTGAAGGCGGACCTGCTACCACTACTCCTCCCTCTGGACGCACACGACAGGGCCTGCTCTGCCTATGGGGGCATGGCGTATGTGGCCAACATCGCACCCGCACTGAAATGGGACCACTGTGCCTCCACACGACGGATCATCGAGAACAGCTACATCGAATGTCACCCAGCATGCCCCATCATGGTCCTCCAAGGGACAACTTACGAACAACACCTTGACAGCCACCATCCGCTACATTGGCTGGCAAACATGTACACCACCAATGACATGGAAGCCCTGCTGGACGGCATCGCATACCTGACAACCTGTAAATTCGTCGGACCACAACGCAGGTTCCCCGATTGACCTATGATGTCCAACCCCGCACCCATGCTTAGCTTCCGCACGGACTGGCCAGTCACCACCACAACAGCCATACCAAACGACCGGCAACAATTACCACACCATCAACGACATCGCCATGACATCGGATATGACCGGGACATGCACACTGTTCCCCATCACATCCAGGAACACCGCATGCATCGTGGGAGGCAGTGGCATGGGCTCTGTGTATCGCACCCACATGGACGGAACTGCACGAACAACCAGGACACGACATGGATCCAGCGCCCATGGACACACACACCGCTCAGTGGACATGAATAGGTCGCCTGGAGTCTGTGGGTGCTGCACCCCTCCCACCCCCGCCCCGGGAATCCCATACCAGGACCTTTGCATGGACGACAAGTGCATACAACAACAACACGACCCCAGTGACTGTGACATGTCCAGTAACCACCACAGTGCAACAACAAGTGGCACGCCGCTGCATGTACGCAAGCACATGCCCTGATGTCATCTCACATGCACGCGTGCATGAGGAACAACCGCAGCAAACCTGTCACATGGAACTGAGATGGACTGTGCCCATGATGCCAAGCGGTCTGGTAGGCTACATGTATACCGTCTGTGTCAAAGTCCGCAGCTCCGCAGCTATACGTAAATGTACATTAGCACAGCCTTGGCCAAGCAGATGTCACTCTGAAGCCCACATCCCACATGCAACAGCCAATCACATGTAACCCCACACCCTATCCCATTTGCAATCATGCTCAGTATATCCTCAACATGTATTCCGCTGCCAGTAGTGTCCACTATACTGCATCACAGAGGACAGAAGACTCAATATAATGTTTGAAACCAAAACTGTCTCCGCTGACTCATTTCACAAGTACGAATGAGAGAGGATGAGAGTATGTGAAGTACACGGCAGTCGTGACATGACCATGTAGTCCACTGGTATTGGATGTCAACGCAAATGAGTAGCACTACTGTGGAAGACACACATGTGTCGTGTGAAGTCGTATGGACGCAGTGCTCAGGTGGGTGGGTGCGACGGGTAGATGCGCACATGCCAAGTTGGAGCACGCCGTGTTGGGAGGGGTCATGAACAGTACACCACCGCTTCCCTGGGCATTGTGAGAAGACACCTGTCGGGGGGGAGTGAACACGTGTGTGCACAGCAGCCGGGCACACGTACAAAGCGGTACCAGGCGCACCTCAGCCCACCCTCTGTGGACAAGCTGGATCCTGTTGTGCGCCCGCAATGCCCCTTGACAAGGCACACACAGCCCCAGTCGACCAGGTGTAACCCCAACATAGTCAATCCGCACAGGCGATACAGGGCACGGGATGGTAGTGGAGCATGGTGTGTGAGAGGTCTCCTCGCGCTCCTCCTGGTCATATCACGCAGGCAATAGAACCTCAACGTCTAGCATGGCACAAGTCAAATGGAAGTGTAGGGGGACGCACCACAGCACGAGCAGCACTGACGTCACGGGAGGTGGCTCGCACCATCCCATCCATTGCCCATCATACCAACCACGCCACATGCCATTGCGACTAAGTGCAAGCGCGTGCGCCACCACCCCCGAGCCCTCCCCAGAGAGGCCAAAGAGTGAATGTGTGGGTCATCAGCCACAGACGGACGCGGCCTGGCCGCAAGGGCAGCCACAGCCACTGGGTGTCGCAGGTGGCGGATCCGGAAGGCGAAGACTGTGATGCATAGTCCATGCAGGCCGGGTCTCCATTTGGGGCACCACGCAGGTGGACGGCGTCCCGCCACACATCATACCCTGAGACAGCCCACTCGTGCAACTGGACCCACACATACACTCCTTGCCCTCTCTGGTGCGAGCTTGGGGCTGCCTGTGCAGGCGCTAGCCTCGCAGGTGAGCATGCATATTGGGGGAGCGAGGGGAGGACATGAGGGCTGGGGCGAAGATGACTGTATCACTGTCAGTAAGTACAAGGGATGACCCAGATGTGGAAAGGAAGAGACGTGTCCCGTGTGTACTGCAACTAGTCGCCAATCCAACTACCCCCCATGTCCGGAATGTAAGCCCGCACCTAGGCCCGCCCATCCGCCACATCGAACATACCACCAGCACGACAACCTTCCCATTCGAAACACTGACTGGGGGTGGCGACCAGTGTACAATCATGTGTAGCCTACCCACGCGTACATGTGGGCCCTCCATGATCCATGTCACCTGCGGCAAAGTCATGACATGCGCAATGAGGGAAGTGAGGAGAGCTGTCCGCCCCACGCGCAGAAGGTGCATCAGCTCCACAGACCCAGCAGCGAGTCCAGCAGGGGTCACATGTGCAGGGGCAGCTGTGCCTGGTGTGAAGGCACATGCAAATAGACAGCACATCGACCAATGTGTAGTCTGCCCACATCTACAGTCCATCATCATGCGGACATAGGAATTGAACACAGGGCAACACATCTTCAGTTGGTGCACCCACCGTGACCAACAATGCGCAATCATCGACGTACCCGCCCTGTGCATGGCCCCCCACCCAACGGAGGCACATCCAGTGCCACCATCCCACACACACAAGCCTTCCACGGAACATGCTGTGTCCAATGGTCAGTACAGAGTCAGCGCCCATCTGGTGGATCCTGAACAGGAGACACATGCACACACATGCCAGCTCCCACTATGTACGTCTGCCACCTGGCACGTGCAATGTAACCTCTCACCTGTGACGTGTGACTGCAAGCACACAGCCGTCTTGGCATGGGGCTGTCAATGTGGACACCTGTCAATGTTTCGGGAGGTGTGATCCGTACAGTGCTGTACATAGGGTGCAGTGCTGACACCTACTACTGTCTCATGTCCCCTCGTGCCACAGGTCCCACTTGTTTTGGCCGCTCAGCCTGTGCCCACATCGTCGTCGTCGTGTGCCATACTCATCCAGCCGCGGAAGCAGTTCCATGCTCAGCAGACATTCATGTTGCCGTGGCGTTGCCGCTTGACGGATATGCAGTCAGTCCCCATCAGCACGCCCCGCAAGTCATTGGGGCCTAGATCCCCATGTGCATGCACATGGCAGTGGTTTGTATCACTAGCCATTGCCATTGTTGGGAGACCTGTGTAAGTGTATTGTGGCCGTGCCGTCCCAGCTTGACAGCTGGGCTGTGGCTCATGTGCTTGCTCAGTCATGTCAGTGATGTGTATGCGAAATTGCTATGTGTCGTGTTGCTTTGACATGTGTCATCTGCCATTGTCCCTAGGCGGAGACCGAACATTGACCGCCCATACCAATTGCTGGCGGACATGGACGATACAGAGGTTATTAGGAAGTTTCGGCTGGACAGGCCAACCCTGCATCGACTGTGTGCCATGTTAGAACCCCATCTCCGTCCCCGCAGGGTGTATCCGACTGCTGTCACCCCCACGGCTAAGGTGATGGCCGCCATGCATTTCTTCGCCACTGGGTCATTCCAGCACACAGTGGGCATTGGAGGAGGGATGTCCCAGCCCATGTTCAGCAAGGTGCTGAGGGATGTACTGGCAGCCATGATGCGGTACCGAAACAGGTACATCCGCTTCCCCAGGGCTCGTGAATTGGCGGCAGTGAAGGGTGCATTCTATGCCCTTGGCAGAATCCCACACGTCGTTGGAGCCATTGACTGCACACATGTCGGCCTTGTTCCACCACAGGCCACTGAGCACCTGTACCGCAACAGGAAGCACACGCACTCCCTGAATGTGCAAGTGGTGTGCCTTGCGGACATGGTGATCACCCACGTGTGTGCAAAGTTCCCAGGCTCGGCCCATGACGCACACATAATGCGCAACAGCATCTTGCCACGACTGATGTCCAATATGCAACAGGATCGTGCCTGTATTGTCAGTGAGTATGTGGAGTGGTGTAGCGTGCTGGTTGTGCGATGCTGTCCCCTGTCCAGTTGGAATTGCAACGGTTCTCTGTGTCCCTCACACCCAGGTGACTCTGCGTACCCGAATGGGGCATGGCTGCTCAGTCCATTGAGGAATCCTCGCACCCCAGCAGACGATCGCTACAATGAGGCACATGGGAGGACCAGACGTGTGGTCGAGCGTACCTTTGGCCTCCTCAAGTCCAGGTTCAGGTGCCTGGACCGCACCGGGGTGCGCTGGCGTACTCCCCACAGAAGGTGTGCCGGATAGTGGTGGCGTGCTGCATGCTGCACAATCTGGCCATTCGGAAGCAGATCCCCCTCATCGTGGATGACGGAGATCAACCAGGGCCCCAGCCCGCAGACCAGGACAGCTCGAGTGAGGAGGACAGCGGAGAGGAGGAAGCTGGTAATGTGCGGCAGCAGCTCATCGCCCGCTACTTCACTTGACGGTGAGTGTCCATGTACGACGGCTGATGTGGCTGTATCTGTGCAGGTGTGTGTGTGCTGTGTCAGGGTGGCCGTTTGTTCACTGCGTGCTGTGTGTCAACGCTCCATGGCCAGGGTAGTATGCCACTGTTGGTGGCTGTGGCATTGTGCCCTATTGCTCTGTGCGATGTGTGTACATTGCTTGTAGTTGTTGACATGTACTGTGTGATGGGTGTGTGACACACTCATTGAATGTGCTCCTGTTCTGTCTCCCACCCCTAGGTCCCTACAGGCCCTCCGGATTCAATTGCCATGCCACGCATCAGGTGCTTTTCCGCCCAAGGTGGCCGTTGTATTCCGTACAAATAAAACACAGGGCACAAACAGCAGTTAGTGTAAAGGTGCATTTATTACAAACTGTGACATGTGATTGTGTGTAAGGTGATGACAAAAGTGGTGCGTGCAGTGACAATGAGCTGTCGGTCATGGCTGCGTGATGCTCAGGGTGTACCCACTGGTTCTATGTCCATAGTCCAACACACACATGCCATCCAGATGGCTGTGTGGAGTGGGATCGTAGTCCAAGTCAATGCAGTGGCTGGTCAAGGAAGGCTGGCGGAAGGCTGGCTGGCTGCCTCACTTGCGTTTGGAGCGTGCGAAGTCCTCCCGGGAGATCTGTTTCCACTTCGGACGGCCCCTTCCACGTTTGCGAGGGGGTGCCTGCTTGCGACATGCTGGTGGTTGAGGTGTGCTCACTGGCTGTGGACGCAGGGGAACTGGACACTGCTGCTCCACCCTGCGCCCCGGCAGGTGGTGGCGGAGGGGAGCTGCTGTCCCTGGCTGTGACCTCACCGCCACCACCAGCTGGCCCATGAGGTCCACGATTTGGCCCATACGGGCGTCCATGGACCTCAGCACCCCCAGCACCTCACGCGTGTCTGAAGCAGACCGGACCCATTGTCCTTGGGCCTCTTCATAGGCCCCAAGGACTCTGGCCATTTGAGGCAGGGCATGGCTCCCAGGGGAGGCTGGCGTTTCCCTGACCCTGCTCCTCCTACCAGTCCTGCTGCCACCGGCCTGCCCACTAGCCACATTGCTCACCACGGTCCTCGCTGTGGCTCCCAGGGTGGATCCAGTTGGCCGGGCCACCACCTGCGCTGGGGCTGGTGCCAGCGAAGACGTGTTGGTGGTGGCGGCGGTGGTGGTCGGTGCGGCGATGGTGGCGGTTGCGGCAGTGGTAGTGGCCACAATGACCGTGGGTGTGGCCGCAACGACAGTGGCAGCAGGGGGCTGGGAATGTTCAGCAGCCCTGGATGATGGGTTGGTGGGTAGGAGGGGTCCTGGGGAGCGGCTGGGCCCTGCCACACCAGATGGGCCTGCTTGGTGGTCCGTGTCCGAAGAGGAGGACAGATCCTCCAGATCCGTGTGTCCTCGTTGGGGGCTTGTAGGCTGGCTGTGCTGGCTGCTGGCTCCATCCCCAGCATCCAGCAGTTCGTCACCTGTGGAGAGAATGAGATTTGTTATTGTGTTGCACCTGGCGAAGTATGTATTTGTCGTCTGACATTAACAGTTCGTGCAATCTCGTACATGGGTTTCCCGGAGGCGTGTGTGTGGCTGTAGCATCTGTAGTTGTGTGTGCTTGGCAATGGGACTGTGTGCTGTGCACATGTGGCATGGGACGGATTGGCCATGCCGATGGGTGTGTTGCTGTGCCCCTACTTATTGTGACTCTGGTGTATGCGGGCTCCTGGCCCATCCTGGGTCTGGTTTGTACTTTGCTTTTGGGGTTCAAATGGAACGCTTAGGAACGCATATGGCAACATGGGGGCCATGCCCCAGATTCGCATTTGGGAGGGGATATGCTTTTGGGGTTCAAATGGAACGCTTAGGAACGCATATGGCAACATGGGGGCCATGCCCCAGATTCGCATTTGGGATGGAATATGCTTTTGGGGTTCAAATGGAACGCTTAGGAACGCATATGGCAACATGGGGGCCATGCCCCAGATTCGCATTTGGGAGGGAATATGCTTTTGGGGTTCAAATGGAACGCTTAGGAACGCATATGGCAACATGGGGGCCATGCCCCAGATTCGCATTTGGGAGGGGATATGCTTTTGGGGTACATGCTGTGAGCCATGGGTGCCGAACGTGACATGTGTTGTGGCAGCATGACAGTGCATGGTTTGAGGTGTGTGCATGCTTGACATGGCCTGCATATTTGCTGTCTGTTGTGATTACTGGACATGGCATTGGACGCATCGTTATGAGTGAGTGATGGTTGTGTGCCAGCCAACGTTTTGCAGTTGTCCCATCTCCTTGGTGTGCGTGCTGCCCTGTGCCATGTGCATCACTGCAGTGCTCGGGGGTGTGTGGCCCATGTTGTGTGTTGTTGCTCACAGTGTGTCGTGCGCTTCATTGACTTCTGGCACATGGTTGGTCATGGGCATGTATCTTAGCGTGACTGCTGTATGTGTGGCAGCTGTGCGGATGACATGCCTTTCATGAGACTGGGGCTGACGGATGGGATGGATGGTATGTTGTATGTGCATGGTGTGTCTGTGTGTTTGATGGGTTCAGTGGTGTTCGTGTGCATTTATGTTGTTCCGCTCTGTTGCGTCTAGTGTTGTTTGTCTTACATAGGCGTAGTCGTGGGGTGTGTGGTTGACAGGCAGTAGGGGCTACATGGACAGGACTTCAATGGTGTTTCGGTTGTGTGTGATGAGTTGCACAGTGGCTGCCGTGTGGTACTATATTCAGTGTGGCTTGTGCATGCAGACGTGGCTCCTTGGGTGTTGCTATGTCTGTGATGGGTCATGTGGGGTGTGAGTCTGTTGTTCATGTCCGTGTGCACATTGTTCACTTGTTCGTGACGGTGGGCGGTGCTGCGTGTTCGTCTGCTACGTGACATGTCCCATGTGTTGGTCGTGTTATGGTCCTCATGCCTCCAGTAATCCAGCCCTGTCCAGTTTCCCACCTGCAAGTTGTTCGTGCGTGCACTGTACTGGATGCCACATGGCTCTAAGCGGGGGTGCTCCATGTTGCAGGTCTGTGGGGGTGGGGGGTGTTGTGGGTCGTGGGGGTGGCTGGACACCCACTGACACCGATTGCTGTGGACCGTGATGTCTGCCTTTCGGCTGTCGTTGTGCACTGCGGTGGCTGACACGTGGCTGTGGGGTGTGGGGGATGCTCCTCCTTGCTGTGCTGTGGGACTAGGGGCCTGGTGTGTGTTGAACTTGGGCTGTCCACCGTCCCACCCACTGCACTTTGTGTTCCTGCCACTTACCTGTTACTTGTCGGTTAGTGCAGCTGTGGCGGACACATGGGTGTGGTGGGTGCTCGTTGTGGCGCTTCTGGCATATTTGGGGACCTGTTGGTGGTTACGTGGCTGGCTGAGTGTACACATGTCCCCACGTATGTTACAGTTGTTCGGTTTGGGCTGTGTGTGGTGGTGTCTGTTGCATGTGTGTGTGATGTGTTGTGTATTGTGTGCTGGACATGGGGGTGTTTGTCCCTGGGAGCTGTGGCATGGTGGTAGTGCATGTGAGTACATAGCGGTGTGCTGGTATACATTAGTTTGTACTTACCAGCCTCCACTCCCCCTGCTAATCCGGCGAGGATCTCCGGATGTATTATGACTCGCACCTTCTCCTCCCACGCTTTGAAGGTCTTGAAGAGCGCGGGATTCCCTCCGCCAGTGACGGCAGCCAGCTCTCTGTTTTTCCCTCCTTCTTCTTGACCAGGCTCTTGACGTCATTCCAACGTTTGTTAATTTCTCCTCTGTTCCTGGGCAGGGTCCCGACTGCATTGACCTGGTCTACGATCCGGTTCCACATTCTGTTTCTGGTGGCTAGTGGTGTGTGCTGGACCATGTTCCCATAGATTTGTGGGTACACCTTGATGATCTCGTCGACCATGACCGTCAGCTCAATGGGCGTGTACTTGGGCATCCTTTGTGGTGCCATGGTGTTTGTGGTGCTGGTGCGGTGTGTGTTGTGTAATGTGCAGGGGTTTGTGGTGCAGGTGTTTGGTGGTGGTGGTGGTGGTGGTGGTGGTTGTGATGTGTGCGTTTCTGTGGTGTGCTGCTGTCCTTGCTGTGTCACTGTGTCCTCTCCTCTCCTCTCTGGTTTGCAATGTAGCAAGGGGTTGTGGTCTGTGGGAGTGCTGCTTTTGTACTCACCTATGTGGGTGTGTCCTCATGGTCTGTTGTTTTCAGGTGTGTTGTGTCTGGGGTTCTGGCCTTTGTATTTTTTGTTTGTCCGGGGGGTGTTTTCGGGATGTGTACTGTGCTTGTGTATTTGTGCGTGCCTTGCTGTGTGGACTTGTTGGCCATGTTGTGTGCTATTGGTTTTGGGAGCGGATGGTTTCTGTGCAGGTACGTGGGCGCCATGGCTTCTGCCGTGTCGATTCTCATCGGCGTTGTTTGCGCTAGCGGGCGGTATATTTGTGGTTTTTCCGCGCTCATGGCGGTGCGATCGTAATTTCACGTGCGGTGTGTCGGCCGTGAGGGCGGGCGGTTTTGTGTTGTCGTGCGTGTTTCCGTCCGTGGCGGGCGGTTTGACTCCGACTCGGACGTTGGCGGGCGGTATTTTGTGTGATTTTTCCGCCGATGGCGGTTTTCGGTTTGTGTAATCGTAATGGCGTGGTCAGTGTTCAGACGGTGTGTGCGGGCGGATTTTTGCCGCTTCCATGCCTGGCGGATTTTTTTACGCCGGGTATCGTAATGGGCCCCTTAATAATCAATTTGAATAATTATTTTAATAAATTATAAATTATTAAAAAATATTATAAATTACAAATACATCTATACACATAAAACAATAACATAAATAAAAATTAAATAATTATGTATAACAAATTAAAAAAATTAAATTATTTTTAATATTTTTAAAATTAATTATATACTATTTTAACTAAAATAATACAAAAAATATTAAATAGCGTAGGGAATAAAACTACTATTACAACCCCCAAAAAAACAACAGTAAATAAAATGTTGGATAGCGTAGGGGTAAAAATTACTATTCCCACTCCAGAGAGTGCAACAGTAGGGAAAGTGTTGGATAGCGTAGGGGTAAAAATTACTATTCCCACTCCAGAGAGTGCAACAGTAGGGAAAGTGTTGGATAGCGTAGGGGTAGAAATTACTATTCCCACTGCAGGGAGTGCAACAGTAGGGAAACCGTTGGATAGCGTGAGGGTAAAAATTACTATTCCCACTCCAGTGAGTGCAACAGTAGGGAAAGTGTTGGATAGCGTAGGGGTAAAAATTACTATTCCAACTCCAGAGAGTGCAACAGTAGGGAAAGTGTTGGATAGCGTAGGGGTAGAAATTACTATTCCCACTCCAGGGAGTGCAACAGTAAGGAAAGCGTTGGATAGCGTGAGGGTAAAAATTACTATTCCCACTCCAGTGAGTGCAACAGTAGGGAAAGTGTTGGATAGCGTAGGGGTAAAAATTACTATTCCCACTCCAGAGACTGCAACAGTAAGGAAAGTGTTGGATAGCGTAGGGGTAAAAATTACTATTCCCACTCCAGAGAGTGCAACAGTAGGGAAAGTGTTGGAAAGCGTAGGGGTAAAAATTACTATTCCAACTCCAGAGAGTGCAACAGTAGGGAAAGTGTTGGATAGCGTAGGGGTAAAAATTACTATTCCCACTCCAGGGAGTGCAACAGTAGGGAAAGCGTTGGATAGCGTGAGGGTAAAAATTACTATTCCCACTCCAGTGAGTGCAACAGTAGGGAAAGTGTTGGATAGCGTAGGGGTAAAAATTACTATTTCCACTCCAGAGAGTGCAACAGTAGGGAAAGTGTTGGATAGCGTAGGGGTAAAAATTACTATTCCAACTCCAGAGAGTGCAACAGTAGGGAAAGTGTTGGATAGCGTAGAAGTTACAAATAACATACTTATAAATAAATTAATTTTTTTAAATAATTAAGGAATTATTAAATAACTCTAAACTATTTACCAATACCAATAAATAATTATTAAAAACATAATTACCAATAGAAAATGTATTAACAATAAATTAATAATAAATACCAATAAATAATAATTAATAAATATTAATTACTAAATAATAAATATCGAACAATAAAATATTTTTAATAACAAAAAACATATAAATTATTAAAACTTAATTACCAATTAACTAATATTGAACAATTAAATGCTTTTTATACCAATAATAATAATAATTAAACATTAATTATCAATTAATAAATAATTCTTAATATATTAATTAAATGTATCAATAAATAATATTTAATAATATTTAATTACCAATTAATGATAAAACAACAATAAATAAATTTTTAGAACCAAAACATTGTAATTTAAAAAAATTACCTATTAATAATTAATATCCAATAAATTAATTATCAATACCCAAAAATAAATTTCATAATTACTTAATTAGATTTCAATTACTTCCAAAAGTATTCCCCTATAAACGCACAACACACTCCAATGATAAAATAATACACTTAACATAATGATCAATTAATCAATTAATAAAAATTAATAACTAATTAATAATAATTAATTACCAATTAATAATAATTGATTACCAATTATCAATTAATTAACAATAATATAATTATCAATACCAATTAATAAAAATAAATTTTAACTTAATTACAATTAAATTACTTCCCACCCTATTCCCTATAAACCCACAACCCGCTACAGAACTTAAACGCAAAAAATAATTAAAATTAATTTATAATTCCTAAAAATTAATAATTAATTTAGTATAATTAAATTATTTCCCACCCTATTCCCCTATAAACCCACAACCCGCTACAGTACAAAAAAAAAAAAAAACTTAATTTTTTTTATTAACATATAAAAATTGTATACATATTTTTTAAACAAGTAGAACACTTAACAAAAACACATATAACACATACATACTAAAAACATAACAAAATACATAACAATAATACAAATATCGATATTAGTAACATCGATATTAGTAACATCGATATATTTGATTTCGATATTACTAACTTCGATATTATTTACATCGATATTAAAAAATTCGATATTACTTACTTTAGGGTCGATATTCTGTCCATCGATATTCTTCACATCTATATTCTGTCCCTTCGATATTTTAACTTCGATATTATTGTATTTCGATATTTTATTTTCGATATTTTGACTGCTCACCGTGGAGATTATCCAAAGAAAACAATGATAGACTGCTCTACAAAGAGGAATTAAAAATCTACCACAATGCCCTCAAAAGTGCAAAAAAACTCTACTATGCAAAACGAATTGAAGATAATTGCAATTCCTCTAAAGAATTATATAAAATAGTGAAAGAACTCTGCAAACCAGCTAGTATGACCCACACTATGACCCCTTTCCGCTGAGAATTGCGAGAGAATTAATAACTTCTTCACCAATAAAGTCTCCAAAATATACTCCTTCTTCAATAGCCAACTCACTGTTAACAAATCGGATAGGGAGACATCAGCACCACACCCCAAAGCACAGGCTTACTTAAGCAACCTGGCCCCTTTTTCAGAAGAAGAAGTCGCAAAAGCCATGACGGAGGTTAAAGCAGGATCTCCACTCGACCCCTGCCCTCACTTTATGTTCTCAAGACTTGCCTCAGTCCTAAGCACGCATGTCACTCGCATCTTTAATAAATCCCTGGACTCAGCATCATTCCCGGATATATGGAAAGAAACCATCGTATTCCCATTATTAGAAAAAGCTGGTCTAGAGATCTATAACCCTGCTAGCTACCGACCAATCTCTCAATTACCTTACCTGTCCAACGTGTTGGAGAAACTGGTGATTAAGCAACTGGTAAATTTCTTAGAAACTAATGAAATGCTAGACCCTTCTCAGACCGGTTTTAGAGCTGACAACAATACAGAAGCCACCCTACTTGCAGTATCAGGTTAACATCAGAACCTTGGTTGACCAAGGGAAAGCTGCCACACTCATCCTTCTGGACCTAACAGCAGCATTCAATACTGTTTCCCATGAAGACCTGCTACACATTTTGTACGAAAAAGGAATATATTCAAAAGCCCTTCAGTGGTTCACCTCTTTTCTATCTAATAGAACTCAAAAAAAACAAATGGGCCACTATTCTTCCAGCTCACATACTATTAGATACGGAGTCCCACAGGGGGCCTCTTTGAGCCCCACTCTCTTTTACGCTTATGTCTCCTCCCTGGCGGAGATCAGCAGGAAATGGAGCTTCAATATCGGCTCCTACGCAGATGATACTCAGCTACTAATCGCCTTCGAAGAAAGGCATGAAAACACCAAACACAATCTAATCAACTGTCTCACAGAAATAGCAACCTGGATGACGGAACACAGCCTGAAACTAAACGCCGAAAAGTCAGAGATCTTGCTTTTTGGAGGAGCACACTTAATCTGGGAAAACACTTGGTGGCCCCAGGCACTGGGGGCCTCCCCAGAACCCAAGCGAGTAGCAAAAAACTTGGGCACTCAGGTCGATAATGCTCTAAGAATGCAAGACCAAGTCCGAGTGCTATGCGGAAAGAGCTTCGCTTTGATGAAACAATTGCGCAGACTCTTTTCATGGATCCCCTTAAACTGTAGAAAGTCCATTACTCAGTCAATACTTTCTAGCAGACTAGATTATGGGAATGCGCTCTATGTGGGCATGTCTGACTATCTTTTCTCCCTATTACAGGTGGTCCAGAATGCGGCTGCCAGATTGGTCTGCAATCCGAAGGTCTGAAAGAATTACACTGGCTGCCCGTACGCCAAAGGGCTAAGTTCAAGCTCCTGTGCTACTCTTATAGAGCACTACATAAGAATGGCCCTCGAATCCTAAGGGCTAAAATTGAATTTTATATGCCCACACAAAATCTGAGATCCTGCCATCAGGCCATGGCCAAAACTAAACAGATCAAAAAGGTTAGAGCTGGAGGGCGGTCTTTTTCCAATCTGGCGGCCGTCCATTGGAATGAGCTACCCTTAGATCTTCGCCTAACGGACGAATACTTATCCTTTGGGAAGAAACTGAAAGCATGGCTGTTCCATAAAAACATAACCAAAACCATGTACTGCCATTTTGACTGAAGTCTCCGGCCCTAAATTGTCAGGAATAATTTCTCTTTTCATATCAGAATAACGCTTTGCTAGCGCCGTGATGTCCCTTGGGATGAATGTTGCGCTTAACCCCTTCGCTGCTTCTGTCAGCCAACGGCCGTCGCGAGCACTACCTCCGTAGTGCTGCGCACGTCCGTTGGCCGACGCGGCCCCGCCCACTCCGCTAAACCACCGCACCGCGGCGGAATTGCCGCCGCGGTTAAGTGGTTAATAAATACAAATACAAATCCTCATGCATAATGTATGAGGCCTTTACCAGGGAAACTCCTGCGTTCTGTGTGCAGTGTCGTATCTAGATAAAAGGTCAGTCCCTAAGAACCGGTATGTATGTAATGGAGGGAAGAATATAGGTGAAGGGTTAGGATGTTACCTGAGCCTATATTGGGGTACCTTTTTTCAGAGACATCCGTGGTGTTAGGGATTTGTCCTCCACAGTCCTTAGGAAACACCTAGTTTTGTTGCTTTTTCAAGCTTGAATATCAAAAGCTTTTATAGCCCTCATTGTACTACACTTTGAATCCTACCTTAATTAATTATGCCACAGTCCATTGTAATTCCTGTTCACGGCAGTCCGGCAGTTACTCAGCATTTGTTACAACATGGAGTCCCTAATGCGGGTGCTCCTGTGATTTTTGTCATTGAGGCGGATGGTGTGTATTACGCTTTGAAGTTTTATATTCCTGGGTCACATTTCCAGCTGTTGATGCTAATGATAATACTTTTCATGAATACACTATACCCCAAGTTCCTAACGTTTATCAACTGGATGCACTTATGAAATTCCTCTTACCGTCTGGGAGCACCAGACTTGGCTTATTGGTGCCATTCTCCAAATGTTTGGCACTGTCTGCATGGGCCCCTTAAGTATTAATGGGGCCACATGGCCGGCACTAGCGGGCTACACCCGTATCCAGATTTAGCTAATATAAATCTAGTGGAGACTCATGCTTTTTATTATGTCCCTGTTGTCTTATATGAACGCATGACCCAATTCATTGCATGTGCCTTACTGACTGGACCAGCTAGGATTGCACTACAAGGACAACCTCAGGTACCTGCAGCTCATGTTATTAGTCCTGTAATTGTTCATTCCATTATGGGAAAATGACCCACAAATCGTGAAGAAATACCCTATTGGATTGACCAAAAAAAAAAGTTTAACTTGAAGCTGTGTTTCCGCTTATGTGACGACAGTACAAGCACAGAATTTTAACCATGTGCTCACCCAATGGCCTGGTTCCCCTACTAGTGCACTGCAATACTTGGGGGACTATTTTTGCAACTGTTTACATTCTTTGTCATGGCACTCCCTTGATGGCCGTTCTACTGAACGTCCTCAAACAGATACAGAATGAGCATGGGGCAGGTCCTGCCCTCTATTTAGGGATGAAACTTGTGGGAAATTTCCCTGTCATCTACGAAATTATTCTTTCTAATGTTAAAGGTGAAGAAGCATCTTTGGCTATACACCAGCGACTTGCCGCTGTGGCAGTAGCCGACAGCGAGTTGCCTGTCATTATTGCTAATGTATCTATGTCCCTAATACGTAATTTTTTGGGGACCAGACCTTCAGTACTACTGCTTGGCAAGCCTCGCTCTGACAAGGATGCCAGACCTGCCTGTCAATATCCTAAGAAACCATGGGAGAAGTCTAAACAACAACAAAAACCTAGACAATGCGGAGGCCCTCCGTCCCCTAAATCCTCTGAGAGGAGATACGATTTTCGTGATTGCATAAAAATTAAAACTCCTGACAGGTATCAGATTCCTGATCCCCGTTCTCCTCATTCCTTTTCAGGACTCGTCTGATCAACAATTCGATAGAGAAGGGCGATTTGACCGCAGACAAGAAGAGCACGTGAAACCAAAAAGGGAGACACAGCGCTCATCTGACTTGAAGATAAAGAAGGAGGATAGACCTCCTCCATATAAACCCCCTTTTCAGAAAAAGAAAGTTGCTGCATTGACTGCTAAATATGCCACAAACGGTGAGAACCCCACTCCTGAACAGGAGTTGGGCGGTGACTCTCCTCGACAGGGTGACGGAGGTCACCATAGTACGCCAGACTCTCCACCGGTTTCTGGTAGCTAAAGCAACTGAAACGTTTATTACAGTTAAAACTACGGACACCCGTGAAGCGCCCCCAGATTGACTATACGACTTGGCTATTCAAATTGAAGGTGACGTGAAATGCAACCATTAAAGCCGTATTTTGGGACAATTTAATTACGTCTTATGACATTCTCTTGGTAGAGGTCGACTGGCCTCCGCCATTTATTCTTGCTTATCCCCAAGGTGAAGATGTAATTCTCCCTTCTTTCTCACACCTTGTCCCAGACGAAGTCAAACAAGCTTATGCATCTGAATGAGCCCTTGCATTGGCCCCCGCATTTTATCGTAATCATACTGGTTGGGATAAGGATTCTCCTTACCATGTTATTCCTAAATGTTCCACACCTCAGGTACAACCACTGTAACCTATTAAACGGGATGCGAAAGCACCCGTAAAATAATTCTTTCACAGCTAGAGTACCAGGGAGTAATTGAACCCTGTGTATCACCAATAAATAATCCTCTTTTTCCTGTTCTGAAACCAGATCATTCATACTGCATTGTTTTAGATTACAGACAATTTAACATATGCGCACATTTGCGGTATAAAATACTGATAGCACTGCGCTTAATAATAATGTAGTTCATAAAAAATGTAAGACCACTTTGGATATATCCAGTGGTCTTCATTCACAATTTGGCTCCAGAGAGCCGTGACTGGTCCACATTTATCACCCTTGGTTTTCAGATGCACTACGTACGACTCCCTATGGGCTATTAGAACAGCCCAGGAGTTTTTGCTGCACAGCTTATGTCGAATCTTCATGACATTGACCCTGACACCCTGTCCTATGTGGATGACATCTACTTAACGGACGACGAATTCAACAATCATTTGGCAAGAGTGGACCTTATAATATCGCATTTTGCGGACGTTGGCTACAAATTTAATTAAAAAAAATCTTTCATAGCTTTTCTCAGTATATGAACTTACACATGAGGGGGAAATGTTTTCTGGAAAAATGTGCTCAATTGCAGCTTCCAAATACACTTAAAAAATTGCAGTCTCTGATGGTATTTTTGAATTTTGGCAGGACGTTTATACCTGATTATGCTCAACATATTAAACCTCTTTATGCCTTTATGCGTCCAGACTTTTCCGCTTCCTACTGGACGTCAGAACATACTGAAACACTCGGATCTTTACAGTCTGACTTGCTTGAAACATGCTATTTACATACCTGTGTCAATACTACAAACTTAGTCATCTGCGTTTTACAGGGTGCAATTGAATTTACATATGTCACCTTTAATGAGGGTGAAACAGTATAAATAAATCACATTTGTATTGATCTGCAGAAATGTGTTTTGCTTCTACTGAAAACATTCTCACTGCTATACAGATGGCTATCCTGAAAGAACTACCACTTGCTCAAGATAAAAGCATTACTGTCGTTTCTCCTGTGCCTGCCCTAGAGGCTGTCACAAAAGCAAGTTAATGCAAAAGTCCTTCACACTTGTTGGACACAATGGGCTACATCCTTAACAGCCATGGATGTTGACTTCGCCTTTGACCCTTCTTCACAAACACAAGAATTCTTGCAATATGAACATGTTTATCCCTTGCCATCCTCGATTCTGCCCCTTGACCAATATAAGTCCATATTTTATACTGATGGCCTGCAAAACCTGCTATAGGTTCTAAGCAGCAATATTCTGCCTCATGCGCCATCATTCTTGGCACTATATCCGATGGCATTTTTCACCCACACACTATTTGCACACAGTCTCTTGGGAACTGCACTGTGCAGTTGGCTTGACTTCTTGTACTTGAAAATATGAATCCTGAATTTACTATGCTTATTGTGTGTGATTCATACTATTGTGTACAATATTTTAATGATAATTTACATTTTTGGCAACAAAATGACTTCAGAGATATCAAGGGTGGCACAATCAAGCACAAGATGCTTTGGGTTGAAGTGTCAAATCTGTAGGATAGGTTGCCACAAACTCATGTTATACATACATTGAGTCATCAACGTGTGGGAGCACACGCCATAGGGAATTCTCTGGCTGATGAAGCGGCCAAATCTTCAGTAGCCACAGCTAAAATAGCAGTGATCATGTGATCTAAGACACGTATCAACAATGATATTTTGATTGCCGTAAATGCTTTTAAAAGCAGCACCCCCTTGCTGAAGGGCTTTCCTTCTAAATATTCCTATCACTTAAATGACATAAATGTTCCTTTTGCAACTATTCCTGGTGTTAGTGATCGCATGATTCCCAATGCGGACCACAGACTTGATTTAATTGTAGCCTCACATGAAGGTATAGCTTCTGCATATGCCGGTGTGGTTGTCACAATTTCACTATTACGGCAAAGATATTGGTGGCAAGGTTTCTACCAACAAACCATAAAATATGTTTTATGTTGTGGCATTTATTTAGATCACTGCGGTCCACTGATTTCAGATACTGCATTCAAATTTATTTTGGTTCAGTTGATTTTTGCTCTAGATTCCTCTGGGTTTGGCCACAGCGCTCAGCTGGCATTCAAACTGTTATTAAAGTCTTGGAAGTCTCTATCTGGACTTATGCCTGTTGTGCATTCCACTCAGACCAAGGTCCAGCTTTCGCTTCCAAACCGTACCATGATTCAATGTAGTCCATGGATGTGCAAGTGCATTTCTCTTCTTTGTATAGACGGTAATTCTGTTGTGGAGAGAATGAACTGTGACTTAAAGCAGTCCTTAATGGCGAGGGTATTAGGTACGGAGTGTAATTGGTTGAACCATCTATATGGGCTTCAACAAGCATTAAGAAACCTCCCAAAAAGATCTCTGGGTGGGTGGACCCCATACAAAGTGCTTTGTGGCATCAAGATGTATGTTTCAGACCTTGACGGTTGAGACGGTGTGGCAGCTGCCACAACCTTTGACGTAGATAACCATTGTGCTGTCTTACAGAAGCCACAAGAGTTCTGTGAAGTTATCTCACTAGACCGTTTATCTGCATCTCATCCTTCGACTACTGACATTACTCTTCCAGTTTCTTGCAGGCTTCCGAAAACTGGAGATCTGGTTCAAGAAAAGGTGGCCATCAAAAAGGAATACAGCCCAACGTACTGTGCTCCTGTTCCGGTCCTTGGAATTCAGGGTACACGTACTGTAATTTCACCACCTCTCCCAGGTTATAGAGAGAAGTGCTTTGACTCCATTGAACATGCCAAGCTACACCATGTGGCCGATACTTCATTGTATGCCATAGAATATTAATTCTTTTTTGCAAGACTTTTCTTTACAGCCAGTGAGCACCATCGGGGCTGATACTCCTCAGCAGAAGAAGGGGGAGGCAGAGTTCTCCGCCGACAACTTCCCTGACATAATACCTGTTTCTACCATCATGTCTTCTACAACAGATGCCATTTATAATGATCCACCATTGCCAAGTCCATCCGAGTTGGCTTTTACAAGTCCTACTGCAAAGTCCCAACCTCCTGTTTTCCAGATGAGTAACTCTGGGTACTATATGGATCAAGATACATTTTTTTCCACAATCCACCTCCAGCACGGATTTGTGTGTTTGTTTCATGGTTATAATGCACTTATCTAGTCCCTCCTGGATCATGCTTTCCTTGGTTTTCTTGTTCATGTGGATCAGATTTGTGACAGTTTTTTCCTATTAATCAATGGCCATTACCTCCCGGAACATTCTGCTGTAGAACTGGTCGATGGGGTGTTGGACCCCATTCTTCATCGCATAAAATGAAAAGATACTTGTCCCTCGTTAACATTTCAGCCGTTCCAGTGACTGATGGAATTGTTTGGGATAAAGATCCTTTCAACATATTTGGTCCGACGGAGATCCTGCAGATATCATATGCGTTCAAATTTTCTATGGATGATGTAATAGTACCTGGATTACATTCAGATGATTGGGATGCTCATACTGTAAATTCTATGCTTTCTAAATTAGAGTATTATACTGTTTTTGAATCAGAAGATTTATACCTTAACTCTGCCAGTTACGCTGAGATGTTCTGCTACCACGATTATGGACACTATTTTTTACATAGAATAGGTAGACAGCATCCCCATTTTAATTATACACAGTGGGAACTTTGTCCAACTCCCTCTCCAGAGACATCCAAAAAGCAAAAAGATACATATACATACTATTCGGGATATGGCATTTTAGGCCCTGTCATATTATTTTAAATTAACCCCAACACCATCAAGGAAATATATGCTTACTCAAACTAAGCTTATGTATACTGCAATGTTTGTTAAGCAGTTGGCCCTTTAAGGTTATGATTATTGGACACTATTAATTTGAAATCGATTTGGGGTACGAAGTCTTGGCTGGTAAAGGCATGAAAACCTTGTTTCAAGTCTCTCTAGTTCCCACACAAATGCTTTTTTTGAACGAAACAATCCAGCAGACTACTTGTCTGGGATTGGCCAAAATTAAAGAAGTAAATGCCCGGACTATTCCCTCTGTTGCCCACTTTGATAATTGGCAGAATTTGAAAAATTACACAGAAGAACAATTAAATAGCATGGCGCAGAATGGTACATTTAATTCTTCGTTTTCGAGTCCTGGTGGGTGGTTATTGTGGTCAGTGGACATAAATGCTTGTCATGCTTGTTTTCTTAATTCCACACCTGGGTTTAATTCAGGTAGACCTGATCCCCGATACTCACAGTCAACACATTCTGGTATAATTGCCACCTCTTCGGTAGGGAAGTCATGTCAACAATGGTTGGAACATTCTACACTGTCTGCAGTAAAACAACAACTTTCTCTCCTGTCCGGAAGACATTAATTTATCATATTTTCTTTTGGCTCCTAAATCCCCAGTTCTAAAAGATTAATATATGCTACCTATAATGAAATTTGGAAACTATGCCACATGGAAGCTGCTGTACGTTTAAGATAAATTGACCGAGATAATTTGGACAAAGTGCTGGCTGTTGTTGATAATAGTATTAATACATTGTCATCTCATATTTATAACTTGAAAATTGTATTGTCTGTCATTGAAATTGTCCATGCTGAATTATGGGCAAATTGGGCTTCGATCAATTATGCAGTTTAGCTGGAAGCTTCAAACACTCAAAAATGGGCTCATTCCATGGCATTATTCGAATTGCAGTGATTTACTTCTTCCTTTTAATTTAACACGTACACAATTGATGACTATGAAAGACATGACCTATATAATGCTGCATTTAGAAAGCTTAGAACAACTCCCGTACACTATAGCTGAAACGCCTTCGGCGTTGTGGTTAATACATGGAGTTATTTCACTGCCTATTTCGACATTTGAATTCACAACTTGCATGAAAATTTTCCAATGGGTAGATATGAATCCTTAGGTAGCAGTTACATACATGAATTATGGTCACTCCCCTTTACTTATTGTTGTGAATGTAGCAAAAAGAAAGTTTTTATTACTGGTGAAGAATGTGACTCTACTGTCATACATTCACTAGTTTGTAAACACGTTAAAATCCACAGCGCATGCACCACTTCAGCTCCCAATCTGCCTTGATATTTAAAAGAAATTCAAGCTCCCGTAATTCTCCCTTTCATCACAGTACTCTTTACAGTACTCTGAGTTAGCTCAGCTTAGTGATCAAGAGTGTTGTGGAATGCAGGCTGGAGTCCTGTATATCCTGTCCCCTTTCCAGTTAGTCACTTGTTGCAACAATGTCTTGTTTCCCCCTCTGCAGGGGATTGTAGATAGTTCGTTGTGGCCTTCCATTCCAACTTTGAAGACAGATTTCCACAAGCTAAGCCGACTCAAAGCATTATTGTTTCAACAAGAAGTAGCTCTTACATCTGCTTGCTAGACCTTCGGATTTCAGGTGGCTAGAACTTCTAGTGAAATACAGTCATTGTTGAAGACTAACCTTCCCCTGCATTTCGGAGAATTAGTGCATCAAATCTTTAATGCCTCTATTACGGCATTTCCCACTTTTTTTAAGTTGTAGGCTCCGGCCTCATTAGTTCTTTTCAGACCATCTTTGGAGTAATCCCAGCTTTTATCCACTCCATTTTTCTAGTGTATTTGGAGGATTTCAGTTGCAGTTATTCCTCATTTGCATCATTTTCTCCCTGCTTCTCCGCAATGGATGCTCGATTTGTGGGTGCCCTGGAACTGTAATTGCTCCAACACTACAGTGAGCATATGTTTCAAATCTTTGGAATGCTTCTACTACAGGAACTGGATCCTGATTGGTCTGTAACATTTTGGCCTTCCTGGTTAACCTGCATGCAACCCATGTTCCACTGCATCTGGTGTCATTTCAAATGGGTACTGGGCATATGCCTGGCTTCGCAGACCTACACAGCCTTGGACATTGGACTGTTAATGAGTCCCCTAGCGACCCATTTTCAGAACTGTCCTTTGGGTTTGTGACTTCTTCATGATGCGAGGCTTGAGCCTTTGGCCTACGGGGAACCGTGTGCATCGGCACATGAGTCACAAGATACATGCTGTATTAACACAGATGCAAGTTGCCCGGTAACTGTCTAGGCATCGGCTGAGACCGGAGAACATGTTCTTTGGAGCTTGTGTCTTGGGCTGTTGGCCAATCTTCCTGTGTGGAATCAAATTCATTCATGGAGTCTTTGACCAATGAAATGGCGAGTAACACAATGGATTCCTCCGTAGCACCTTAATCTGATTATTTTTATAAATTGACATTTCTTTCTAATTGTAGTTTTTAGTCATTCACATATCTGAAACAATGCTTTGTGTATGCTTACTTTCTGATCATATTTATCATATCTAGTATCCTTTTTAGTGCTAGTGCCCTGACCAAGGGGAGGGTGTTGTGTGTTTCCTGCATGGCCCATTGTAGGTTTCCCTATGTTAGCCTAACTGTGCCCGTTGTAGGCCTTACTTTTCCTTTGCACACGTTACTATATAAACATGCTTGCTTTTGTGCCACAATGTACTTTCACATGAAACTTGCATGTGTTTTAGCGTTTTGTTCTTTTCCTGGGATTTAGTCTGACAAGGTCAAACCACAATGACCCTTGATATTATTTTTGGCCAGGCACTACCACCTAGACATAACACAAGAATGCAGCTGTTGTTTATGGGCACACATGTCCTATCATATAGATGAACACATGAGCCAAAAACACACACATGGAATGAGAGTTGTGCGACAAGAGCACTGCATCTGCTGAGATGTAGAACATCCATCTGTATATGCTAAGGTACGGGGTCCACCAGTAATTCCAGAGATCTTAGATATATATAATCATTTAGCTTCCTTAGCAAGGAAGGGGGATTTAGGTTTCTCAGTCATAAAATGACTGGGCTTTTCATGGTATATGATTTATTAATCATGCTAATTGTATTTTTAATATGCATTTGTTTTCTGATTGTGGCACGTATACTGCATTTCAGAGCATGATATTTTAAATAAATATTCTAAATTCCCTTCGTGTCTCCTGGTTATCTTATTGTGGACAAGTATGAGTGGGAGAGCGAGAGGGTGTTTCCTGTTACTGTGATCCCTGATAGGGTTGAGAGTGTTGTGTTCTGGGGTGCTAATTCACTTGTTTCTCTGGTAAGGGTAGGAAGGCAAGGGAGGCAGTATAGCTAGTCAGACTCAGACTCATAGATACTAAGGTGGTATGGCGACTCAGTCCCTACAGACTGATGTTCCGTGATTCCAAGCATAGTTCTGTTCCAGAGCAGAATCCCTGCAACAATTTCTGGAGACATGAGAGATGTGTCTAGGAGCAGAAGGTAACGAAGCCTGAAGTACAATCAATTGGGGGTAAATAACTCACAAGGGACTCTAAACAGAGACATTCTTTCTCGACGATGGACGTTTTGTTCTCCTGCTGTCCTTGCACTGAATCTTTGCTTTGAAAATAAGGTCATTAGGATGGGGAGGAATCCCTCTTCTTTTTTCCACCAAAGGGAAGCATTTGTTCGCCTTGTCTTTTAGTCCAGATCTCCTTATTCTGTCAACCATCCACAACTGAGTATCCACAATATGCTAACCCCTTCTTTACATGTACTCAGATATTGTTCTCCGAAACCAGTCTCCCACTTCTCACACATAGAGTCTCCCTATCGAACAGCTAGTCGTCCAATAAATATATGTCAATTAATGCAGCTTTTACAATTGGTTTGGTATGGTAGACAAACAAGTTAGCACAGCAAGACAAGCACTTGCTCTGAATATTGATATAACTAGCCAGTCACAAGTTTGAATTCCAGCACGGCCAACTTCATATTTATCCTTTTAATTTGGCTAAACAGAGTGCCACACCAATACATGGCTGACATCCACATCTACATACAACTATCATTGACAAAAGACACTAACACTTTGCAAAGGGGCCTGGAGAAAATGGGAAAATGATATTTACACTGCTTAGAAATGGTACCAACTTCACTGTCATATATACGATATGTTATCGTTATACTATATTATTATCTACACTCGAGGTTGTGCCAGGCATTTATTTATGTTTAAGAACATTTCTATTATAACGTATCTATTATAAAATAGGAAACAAATTGCCTAGTATTTGTTGTGTGCCTGTGCTACTTATTGAATGGTATAATTTTTTTAAACAAGATTTTCTTGCATTTACTACAATTAAATATTTGAATGATGGTGTCACAAATGTGGTTAATTTTCCTTAGTACCTAACCATTTTTAAGATTCTTGGGCAAGAAGTAGAAATAATTCCTTGGTAAACCTCAGGCTTGGCCTTAATTTTAAGAACATTTACAACTTTTTGGAAATTTCTGAACAATTCCTAGATAGCTCTTGGGACTATGTAACTGACACAGATACTATGTAGTGCTGAGGTGGTCATCCAGTAACAGACATGGGTATGTGCATAAATACAATTTCACAACCTGAATACAATGTGAAATGTGTTTTCCGTAAGCCAAAATACATTTTCATTGAGAAACGTTTTCCCCAGCAGCCCCAAAAATGTTGGTTGTGTTCTTATCCCTTTCCCTCCCTGAAAACAAATGTATTCCTGCGATTAGAAGTAAGGGCCTGATGTACAAAGGGTCAGTGCACATGGCAGATTCTATTTTTGCACAGCATTTGTAATGCTACTCAAACTTTATTTTTTTACTGCACAGTACAAAAAGGCCATTTAGAAGGATCCATAGAAATCCAGCCTCATTAGTATCCATGAGGGTGGATTTTCTCGACGAATCTTTGTGAATGACTGCAAATTCTAGGATCAAGGTCCGCAAGACATGCCCGACCTCCATCCCCTCATTTGCACTGCCACAGAGCTGTTGTTTTTTTCCCTCTCCATTAAAGGGACTTGAACTGAAATAAAAAATGAGAAGGGTCATCAGAGATAGCAGGCAGCATTTACAAGGACCACTGTCTGATTTCTTTGATACCTGCAGCTGAAATGTACAATTCCACTTTGAAATCATCTGTTTTCAAATGTTGGTTATTCTTCAATAGTCAGAAACGACTGAAATCAACTGATATATTTCCTTGCGAGTCTCAAGGAAGGGGGAACTTCACTTTTTCCTAGCATGTTATGAGGAATCACAGTTTGGACATTTGCGACTCATTATGCCTCATAAATTGCAATGTTGTTGTTCCTCAAAGTCTGTGTTAAATTGCAGGTTTTTCAAGAGTAAAAACCTTTGGTATGTCAGGGCCGCAATCTGCACCTATTTTCAGGGTGAACATCTACCTGCAAAAAAAGCTCATTAATAGCCACACTTTTGTATTTGTAGATGTCCCCCACCTTTTGCTGGTAAACGAACCATGGAATGTGCACAAAAAACGTCTATTAACAGGTTTGCTCCTATGCACATCCCAGCATAATGGCAATATTTCTGTGTGGTCCAATCTCTAAGCAGAATCTTACCATAAAAGAGTCTGTGTAGGAAGAATTCTATTTTGTCCCTGAAAACCGTGTGGTGGTGTTCAAACAGATTGAGTTGAAATGTTTTACCTAGTAAATAAATAGTAATTAGGTAGGTCAGATTGCAACTCAATCTGATTCAGGATTTTGCAAACTTGTCTATTAGTACATTGGTTTGCAAAATTCCATACTGGTCGCAAAAATATTGGTCACAAATTGCAACTAGGTTTGCCACTGATGCAGTGATACATCTGGCCCCTAGCATGTCGCGCCCTTGGAACGCTGAGCTAGACTGGAAGGTAAACACTTCTGCTAGCATTAATCCCAGTTTAGTGTTTCCTTCATGTAATACTAGAGCACAGTAGCACAGTGACTGCAAGCTCATACATATTTTACCCATAATTCATTTACCAGTTCAGGAAGGACCTCAAGACCTGGCGAATGACCCCAGCACTTAGATGGATCTGCTCCCCACCTCCCCCCAGCGCCTTGAGACCCTCACGGGTGAGTAGTTGTGCTTTACCAACCCTTGGTTGATTGATTGATTTACCTACATCATTTTGCTGGTGCAATAGAGCATAGCTTTTGCTGTTTGTGAAGTGGATTTTCCTTGTCATTGATACTGTTAAATTGCATCAGACAAGCAGCTTTAGTGCTAACCCAATGCAGGTGCAAACAATAAATGTGTTTCTATGCATATTTACCGTTTGCTCTTGCTTTGTTTTGATCTAATTAAAATGCTTTTCTAACTGACTTCAGAATTAACCGAACTAATGAGCCTCAGTTGTACTTTTCTTGATGCTGATATATTTTGAAATATCTGTAAAATTTGTTTAAAAATATTTCAATTTAGTCCTATGTTAGGAAACATTGCACTGGTGTCTTTCTTTCACAATGTCAGGTAGCACTAACCTTGTTTGGATCCAGCAGAAGCAGTGCTCATGTACCTCTCTCACCACCTCCACCTGGGATATGAGGACCATTGGTAGAAGCTGGGAAAGCGAAATGGGGCCAAAAGAGAGAACAGAGACAGTATTCCACCACTCCGCGTCTTCGCTTCAGCTGGTCAGAGAGGTCTGCTAGATGTAGTGGATCTCTACACCACAAAGAGAGACCTTACGTAATTGTTATGTGTAAGAATAATTAAGAAATGGTGTACCTCAGCACTATCTCTGTGCACTAACTCTCTGTACTTCGATATGAAGTTGGTAATTCCTGAAAACTAAACATACAAAATATACGTTTCTCAACATATACATTTGCACTCGTATTTCTCCCGATGTTTTGGATAACTGTCTCACGCTTCATCACACACACTTGTGGAAGGTGAGTTATATTTTCTACTTGGCTTCTGGAGCTGTAAACTAATCAATACTGTCAACATTCTGCTATTCCCTAATTTTTGCAATAAATAGCATGTGCAATGATCCGCTCAAGGAGTCCTGATTATTTCAAAGGGCAACCTTAGTAGAATATACAACCCCTTCTGAACAGTTTAGATATATTTCCAAGAGACTAATTCAAAGTTTGTTTTCATCAACAGCATGACTTTCAGGATACATCTCTAAAATCCAATTGTCCATTCAAAACAATCCTTTAGGAAACATTGGTTCCTAGAAAGGAAATCCAAAATTCATGCAGGGAGGCCCTGGAGCAGCAATATTGCAGCATGATTACCTGGCAAAGGACACCATGAACTATCAAGGCATTTATACTTGATAATTGAAGATGTGTGTCATCTCTTTAACACACACAAGATTTCAGGCCTGTTGGGCATCATAGTTCTCTGTCAGCATGCTGCTATGCAGCATCTCTCCATGCGCATCCTCAGTCCAGACAGCGCCAACGTTTCCTTGCTGAAAGGAATCTAGCATGATCACATTTGGATTACCACCTCCACTGTATGAGCCACACCAAGCAGTAGATAAAACCACCAGCTCTACTTCCTGACACACACTGTCTGCACCCCAGCAGATTTTTACTAGATTCATGTTGCAAAACTCCCTCACAATGCAGACTCTGCAGTCAGAGAAAGAAAAAGTAAACATCTCTGTCTTAAATGAATAA
Source organism: Calotriton arnoldi (assembly GCA_963921515.1). Taxonomy (NCBI): domain Eukaryota; kingdom Metazoa; phylum Chordata; class Amphibia; order Caudata; family Salamandridae; genus Calotriton; species Calotriton arnoldi. The sequence goes on along the minus strand of CAWUFW010005505.1, from coordinate 881,126 downwards.
GCAGCAATCTGTCAGAAAACATTGTCTAACATTTCACCTGTCTTTGAGCGCAGTAAATACAACAACATAGAAACAAAATTAAAAGGCCTCTCTAATGCGCATTTTCCGACTGACCACCTTCAAGGTTATACTTGGAGTGCCATAGCACCTCTAGTTCCTTTAGAACTGCTACATTTTTATTATTACAAGAGTTTGTTGTGCACTTTATGAACTTTTGACGAAAATCTTTTCCTTTGTTTTTATATTTCTCTGGGTTTTCACTGTAAAAGTTGTTTTTATCTTGCTTATTGATTTTTTAATGATGTGAATATAATACTGAAAATATAGTATTAGGGCCTCAGTTTAGGGTTGAATGGAAACCATTGGAGTTTGTAAATCAAATATCTATTTAAGAATTGCGTTTTAAAAAACTTTCCAATGTGCAAATGTTCAAGTTGCCGAAACCCCTTAAATAAAACTCACCATAACTCAAGTGTTCGTTGCCTTTAATTAAGTTGGTGAGGCATGTTGAAAGTTTGCCAAATCACTAGTACGCTTTTTGTGGTCTGACTTGACAGAACAGCTTTTTCTTCAAAATAGGGGAACCAGGAGTATTTGTATCCAGGTCCTGCACACGTACTCCCAAACATCAACTGATTCTAACAAATTACTGTGCAGTTCCTAAGTGTGAGTGGGAATGTTCAGGCCTTTGATAAAGTGCCCTCACACACCCCGAGGGATGCCATGCTTCATCACTGGGCTTGCTCCTCGTCGGGCCGGCGCTGCAATGCCCGACGGGCACCCGCGAATGGGCTCTTTAGCGGAGTTCTTTTGGTGATGAAGCCATAAGGTGCATGTGGGTGTGTGGACTAAGTAGTGCAGTGAGTGTAGGTGATGTTAAAATAAGTTTAGGGCAGCCCTATGGTCTAAACTTTATTCCAGGGGTGCACTAACCTAACTAAAAACGAACAGCCCTAATTGGATGCAATTGTCCTAGAGGGCGTATGTGGTGTGGGAGGTCGACATGTTTCTTGCCTTGGGCAGCCCCTAACGGGTCTAGTGGCAATTCATCAGGACCAAGTGTAATTTTAGAGAATTTTTCAACTCTGACACTACCGCAATGCAGGTTTGGACGCAATGGAGTAGTAACCAGCTTTACAAGTAAACATCAGGTCCGATTGACCTGGTGTGGTGAGACCTGAAAGAAAGTGATAATAAAAAAAGATTTTTAAAACATGAGGCTGAGCCTCGCGGCGCTAAATAGTATCAGAAAGGTGAACCCAATATGGGTCAAGCTGTGGTGGCATCCTTATTGCCATGGGGGGGGAGAAAAAGGAACCATTTCTATCCCATGTGTTGTGTCATCTTATGATACTATCTCCAAAATGACGTGTGGTTTCTTCTATTGAAGTATAGCTATAAATTAATTAAATATCAGTATGTGTGAGTAGTCCCTAGTGCTCATAGCGGTATCTGCTACTGTGCCATTTGACAGTGCTCAAGCTGCTGGAATTGAGACCTCATTAGGGAGTGAGTCACAGAGACGCTGTGCGTGCAAAAACTCTGATCGTTCGTTCATGGAGTAATCACACAGATATATATGAAACAAGAAAGACAAACATCGACGTTGGGTGAAGGCAACTAATTCGTTGCAATATATGTACTGACTTGTCCCAGTGCAATAAAAGGGGGTAGCCACTTGACCCGTAAATTTTGCAGTGAGTAAGTGTACACATATAAATATACACGCTGTTTTGTGACATCAGCGCTGAATTACCAGCAGATTGGCGTGATAGTGGAACCAAGATAGTGAAGATAAAAACATATGTGCGTTATTGGCGATGTCCCAACGGACTTTGGACAGATCACTCACCCCTTAGTTGGAAGGTCTAGGCTGACGGGAGCAATATAACAGAGCACCTCGTTGCTCGTGATCAAAAATAAAAGGTGGTACATGGAGAACATCGCGTAAATAGCCATACATTCTATTTATCTTACCAGGGGCTCTTGGAAGGATCCAACAGTGTTCATACTCACGGCGGGTGGCGCGGCAACTAGCCGTGTATCTACCCCTACTCTGCTTCCCGTGAGGTGTGTTTCCGGGTGCGGGGTATTTAGGAATGCACATCAGCGTGATGGCACTAGTGCGTTGGAGGAGGCGGCCATCTTAGGAGTGGATTTTATTAAAAAATTGTGGTGACACGCCGGATGCTCGATTTTGCCATTATTAAAGGGTTCTCGAATGTGGGCCCTGAACAAAAAGGTTTATTTTGAACTGCCATAAACCACTCTGTGTATTGGATTAAAGGAGCGACCCCTCCTAAGGGCAGTTAGGGTGAATGATCATGTAAAATTTGATCTTTTTATTCATAAAGCAGGTTCCCTCTCGCATATTAGGTGATAGGGTAAGCTAAGTATTGTGTTCCCTATAGACGTAGTGAGGACCCCACTATAAGGGCTTGCTGGCATAGGTCTCTTAATCCTATGTGTTCACTTGTTGGCAGCAGTGAAGGTAGACAAGGTCACGCATCAAGGATGTGTTACTGGTATTATGATTCTACTTGCTCAGGGGCATCTATACCGTGTGCGTGAGTGTGTGGTCTAATCAGGTATTTGCACAGTGCCATGTCCCACCTCTATGCATGAATCCTGCTTTGGCAAAAAAATCCTTAGTTACATAGGTCGGTTCAGTTCCCCCCAGGGAATGTCATCGTTTAACCTTGTAGTGTGCGAGGAGAGTCTAAAGACCCAAAACTTGCTCCTTTCTAACCGCTTAACCGCGGCGCGAATTCCGCCGCGGTGCGGCGGTTTAAAAGAGTGGGCGGGGCCGCGTCGGCCAACGGACGTGCGCAGCACTAGCGAGGTATTGCTCGCGACGGCCGTTGGCCGACAGAAGCACGGAAGGGGTTATACAGGGCTTCCTTTCGTATTTGGGGATGGGCTTCCAAGATTGTCCAGTGTAGGTCGTTAGTGGTGTGGTTCATTTCAGTGAAGTGGGCACACATTTTGGTATTTGTTTTTCTGCATCTAATGTTTCTCCTGTGTTCAGTAATTCTCATTTTTACAGGGCGAGTTGTCATCCCCACATATTTGAGTTGGCACGGGCAAGTGATGAGGTATACACAATTGCGTGTATTACAATTTGTGTGTTTCTTTTGTGTCCATACCAAAGAGTCAGTTAGTGTAACCGTCTTTGTGGCACCTGTGAAGGGGCAGGCTATGCATTGCCCACATGGGTAGTGGCCGACTACAGGAGGTAAATCCCATAGTAGGTTTTGTTGTCGCTCCTTCTTTTTGGGTCTCGTATTGATCAGCATATCTTTTAGGTTTGCTGTTCTCTTAAAAGCAAATCTAGGGGGGCTAGGTGCAAGGTCGCCAATCTGGAGAATCTTCCAGTGTTTCCTTATGGCCTCTCTGATCATATTCGATTCAGGTGTGTAGGTGGTCACACAAGTTGTATTCTTTGACTCAGCCATAGACTGTGTCTCCAGAAGGGCTTCCCTATTGGTGTTCCGGGCCCTCTTCTGTGCAGTTCTTATTTTTCTCACTGGGTATTCTCTTTTTTGTAGGTGGGAGGTCAATTCTGACGACTGGTTGGTAAAGTCTTCCAGATTACTACAGTTCCGTCTAATACGAAGAAACTGCCCATAAGGGAGATTTTCCCAGAGTGCTTTAGGGTGGAAACTGCTAAATAGCAGTGGACTATGGCTGTCTGTAGGTTTCTTATAAGTCCTTGTTTCCAGTTTGTCTTGCTTCAGGCTGATCATTAGGTCCAGGAAGAGTAATTCCTGGTTAGAGGTGTTGGCCGTGAATTTTAGATATGTGTTGAGGCCGTTTATCCTGGATACAAAAACAGGGATAATTTCTTGATCGCCCTTCCAGAAAACCAGGATGTCGTCAATGTAGCGGCGCCACAGAGAAATATTATCTCTGTAGGGGTTGGTGTCTGTGAGAATATATTTTGACTCGAAGTCTGACATGTAAAGACATGCCAGGCTCGGGGCAAATGTGCTGCCCATTGAGGTCCCTTGAGTTTGATGATAGAGACGGTCCTCGAACTGAAATTTTTTTCAGTTAGGGCTATGTTAGCGCATTCCATGATGAAACTAATGGGCGTTGCTGATGTCCAATTAGTTGATCTCAGGATCTCCTCTATAACCTCAAGTGTGGCTTGTTAAGGAATTTTTCTGTAGAGGGCTTCCACATCTAAGGTGATAATGACATCCAATTGGATGCCCTCCAAATTCTTGGCTTCAATCAGATTCAAAACATCCCTAGTGTCTTGTATGAATGAGGGAGTTACCTTGACCAGTGGTTTGAAGAAGTGGTCACAGAATTTTGGCAAAGGTTCCAAGAGCGACCCTATGCCTGATACTATAGGCCTTCCTGGTGGTGGTCGTGTTCCCTTGTGTATTTTCGATAGGGTGTAAAAATAGGGCAGTCTTGGGCTGTCATTAATGAGGAAGGAGGCCTCGTTTTTGCTGATCTATCCTTGGTTCAGGGCCGCTGTCACAATGGATTTTATTTTTGTGGTCAGGAGTGTGGTGGGATCCTCAGATAGGGGATTGTAGTATCTTCCGTCAGTAAGTTGGCGGAGGCATTCTTTCCTGTAGTCTGTAGAGGACATGATGACAATTGCTCCCCCTTTATCGGCCTCTTTGATCGTAATTGTAGTATCATCGGCCAAATTGCGGATTGCTTCATTTTCCTGTTTAGAAGTGTTATGGAAAGTGCGTCTCGCACTGTTGTTGGTGATTTCTTTTAGGACAGCCTTTTCAAAGGTGAGAACCTCTGGTGGAACCATACTTGCGTTAGGAGTAAAAGAGGAAGGTTTTCGTAGGCCAGAGTCTACTGGTGGTGATTCTGGTAGGCCTAAAAAGAAGGCTTGTAGTCGTACTTTCCTAAAGAAATTGTGGAGTTCACAATTGGTTCTGAAATTGTCAATTCTTGGAGTAGGCACAAAGGCCAAGCCCCTGTGCAGGACTTTCTTTTCCAGGTCGCTAAGGGATCTGGTGGAAAGATTTACAATTAGCTTCTCTTCCCCGTGTGGCTCCTGAGCTCCATGTGCTGTTGTAGTGGTAGGTCCTGCCATTGGACCTGTTTTCATTGATTCTGACCTCCTCTTCTTTTGCCTCTCCCTCTGCCCCAGCCTCTGCCTAAAAAAGGTTGGTGAAAAGGGGCAAAGGGTGGCTGTGGGACATGTGGAAATCCTGGGTATTGCCACATTGGAGGTCCTTGGTAAGCAGGCATCCCGTAGCCAAACATCGGGTTAGCGGGTCCTCTTGGTTGTTGTTGTCCACCCCAGCTGTCTGTGCCCGAGTTGCTGCTATTCGAAGAATTCCTTCTTCTTAATGACTGACTGTCCTCTGATGAGTTCACATCCTCTGTAGGGCAATAATCCTCTCTCAAGTAGGGATAGATTTTTTCTTTACTAAACTTGGAGATATCCTTTTGAAGTTTTGTGACCTTCTGTTTCATCAGGTAATCCTTGTTCTCTGATATCTCGCTGTTGATTTCCACCAGCTTTGCTTTAAATGTCGCAATGGTAATGCTGGCTTTTAGAGCTCATTCTGCCACCGTGATTTTGATAATCAGGTCGTCCTCCAAGCGTTTGGCTGTTTTTATAATCAAAACCAGCCAGTCCCTAGTGCATTTCCAGGCAACTAGGGACCATTCTTCTTTGAATTGTTTGTCTTCCAGAAATATCCTAGGCACGTTGGCGACAATAAGACTGTTAGGAGCTATGTTGGCGCGTAGATACTCGGTCATTATTGCGCCGTGCATGATAATCTTCATTAGTTGTCTTTTCATTGCAGTGATGGAATTCCAATCACTGCCTTGGCTGCTGGATGATGCAGCCCCTTCTGGGTCCAACAGCAAGGGGGTTCTAAGGATTTCTGACACAAGATCGTCGCTGAAGGAGAGACCTTGGTTATTCTCCATGGTAATGCTCTAGGTTGAAATAGAGCGAAAGGAGGGGAGAGCACAAAATGTTGCTCCCCTGTTATTCAGTGGAAATTCCTACTGAAAGGTAGACGGGTAGAGGCGGTCCCACGGCTGAGCCACCGTGCAATCAATTACTTCAAAATAGGGGAACCAGGAGTATTGTTATCCAGGTCCTGCACACGTACTCCCAAACGTCAACTGATTCTAACAAATTAGTGTGCAGTTCCTAAGTGTGAGTGGGAATGTTCAGGTCTTTGTTAAAGTGCCCTCACACACCCCGAGGGATGTCATGCTTCATTATTGGGCTTGCTCCTCGTCGGGCCGGCGCTGCAATGCCCGATGGGCACCCGCGAAGGGGCTCTTTAGCGGTGTTCTTTTGGTGATGAACCCGTAAGGTGCATGTGGGTGTGTGGACTAGGTAGTGCAGTGAGTGTAGGTGATGTTAAAATAGGTTTAGGGCAGCCCTATGGTCTAAACTTTATTCCAGGGGTGCACTAACCTAACTAAAAACTAACAGCCCTAGTTGGATGCAATTGTCCTAGAGGGCGTATGTGGTGTTGGAGGTCGACATGTTTCTTGCCTTGGGCAGCCCCTAACGGGTCTAGTGGCCATTCATCAGCACCAAGTATAATTTTAGAGAATTTTTCAACTCTGACACTACCGCAATGCAGGTTTGGACGCAATGGAGTACTAACCAGCTTTGCAAGTAAACATCAGGTCAGATTGACCTGGTGTGGTGAGACCTGAAAGAAAGTGATAATAAAAAAGAGTTTTAAAACATGAGGCTGAGCCTCGCGGCGCTAAATAGTATCAGAAAGGTGAACCCAATATGGGTCAAGCTGTGGTGGCATCCTTATTGCCCAGGGGAGGAAAAAAAAGGAATCATTTCTATTCCATGTGTTGTGTCATCTTATGATACTATCTCCAAAATGACGTGTGGTTTTTTCTATTGAAGTATAGCTATACATTAATTAAATATCAGTATGTGTAAGTAGTCCGTAGTGCTCATAGCGGTATCTGCTACTGTTGTCCATGTCATTTGACAGTGCTCAAGCTGCTCGAATTGAGACCTTATTAGGGAGTGAGTCCCAGAGACGCTGTGCGTGCAAAAACTCAGATCGTTCATTCGTGGAGTAATCACACAGATATATATGAAAGAAGAAAAACAAACATCGACGTTAGGTGAAGGCAACTAAATCGTTGCAATATATGTACTGACTTGTCCCAGTGCAATAAACGGGGGTAGCCACTTGACCCGTAATTTTTGCAGTGAGCAAGTGTACACATATAAATATACACACTGTTTTGTGACATCAGCGCTGAATTACCAGCAGATTGGTGTGATAGTGGAACCAAGATAGTGAAGATAAAAACATATGCGCGTTATTGGCAATGTCCCAACGGACTGTGGACAGATCACTCACCCCTTAGTTGGAAGGTCTAGGCTGACGGGAGCAATATAATAGAGCACCTCGTTGCTCGTGATCTAAAATAAAAGGTGGTACACAGAGAACATCGCGTAAATAGCCATACATTCTATTTATCTTACCAGGGGCTCTTGGAAGGATCCAACAGTGTTCATACTCACGGCGGGTGGGGCGGCAACTAGCTGTGTTCCTACCCCTACTCTGCTTCCCGTGAGGTGTGTTTCCGGGGGCGGGGTATTTAGGAATGCACGTCAGTGTGATGGCGCTAGTGCGTTGGGGGAGGCGGCCATCTTGGTAGTGAATTTTATTAAAAAATTGTGGTGACACGCTGGATGCCAGATAATTATGTGAGAATCACCAGAAGAGGGGCTATTGCTCCGCTGACATATAGGGAGTCAGGATTACATGTTTTAGTTGGGCAGAAGTTGTGGTCTTCCAAAACAAAGTGCTTGCCACTTACACAGCTGTGATCATTTTATTTATTTATCCAGCTGCCTGAGATTAAACTTTCAGAGCTACACACATGCCATTGTAATGCTATTAAAGTGTATTAGAAAACTAGATAATTTATGACGTTTTTCTCTTTCACAGCACAGATGGAGAGAGGGCAGTCATTAATGTACATGGATTTTTAGGTATGGCTTGACAGTGCATTCATAAACTAGACCTATTTGGCATTGCCAATGCTTTTTTAATGGTTAATATTGAAAGCGGAGATGAGGATCCAAAAAACACTAAATCACCTGTTTACTAGTAGCAGGCAGCCACGTCTCGAATGACGAATATTGGCTCTTAGTGGTTAGCATTTTTAGAATCTCAGTTTCTCCTTTCTTAACCAGAGTATGAAAGAGGTCACCTCTTAGCAGATCTGTGAGCAGGTACGACATCAAACAGATGTACACATTGAACGGCTGGCCGCCTTACTGACGGGTGTTATTGTTCAAGTACTCTACCTCTCCAAAGAGTGACAAAGAAATCCTGCTGAGCAGAAGTGAGAGAAGAAGTCCCTCAAATCCTCTTATCATGTGGCAGAGCCAGGCTGCACAATACAATGCCTCTGAAGCACTGCGCACCTCAGGCTCTCCATCTTCTGCTCTGGAAATAATTACCTGTTTCATCTCAAACCCAACAAAGCCTTTCAAAGAGCAACAGGGGGCAGCAAATGCATCTTTCCAAAATACCAGGTACGTCTTTTCCTGTGTGATACCCTTCTCAAAGCGAGGCATTTCAGGAGCAAAAATACTAATTATTAATAGTCCTCAATTGCTCCTTTCACCCAAAATGACTACCCTGAGTGTTTGCCAACAAACAGCAAGACTCTGTTCCTACATGTATTGGCAACCGCCATGGAGAGGTTGAAGGAGAAACAATATTGCATTTTTTAGAGCCGATGGGCTCAAATGTGATTGGAAATTGCACCTAGCTTTTTGACTTTTCTGTGTTGCGTCAGTCTTTAATTTTGCAATTGATCTTTGTGCTAATAGGTCGCATTGCAAAATCTCCAGTCTCAGGGATTATGGAATAACCTGCTTAGTGAGCAGTAATTAGGTAGGTCGCTATTTGCAAACCCCCTAGCCTAGCAACACACACAGGGATGGTGGCCGGCATGGAACAAAATATTGCCATTTCTCTGACTGCATTTCCAAATGAATATATTTTTTCAAAGCAGCTTTGTTCTATTAAAGAACCTGTGCTGCTTAAAAATTCATTTTTGGAAAAGCAACAGGGGCGAGCAGGCAGGAACTCTCTTGAAAACTGTCTGATGACTACCCCCAAGGATGCCCGACACAGGTGAAGATGTCCAACGGGGACAACTTTCCCTTTGCAAATGGATTACTTACCACATCCTTTAAGGAATCAGAAACTTTGCAATGGGTTGTGACTACAATACATACCATTCCAAATCGTAATTAGGAGGGGAAGTGCCTTTCACACCTCTTCCTAACAGTGATGGAGTCAGTAAACCCATTTTGTGAGTCAGGAATCGTTTTCTGACTCTCAAAATGGTTTAGTATGCAGCAAAAAATCTACTTTTCAGTTGAAAATCCTGTGATTTTGCAAATTGCAGGGACTGCGACTGCAAAATGGCTTTGTACACCTTGCAATACATTTGGGTTGCTAACTGAGGGCCTGGCGAGGTCAAGTCACTTCATGACATGACACAAGTCACTTCATTACATGATGCAGATCATCAAAGCTACACTATGTCCTCCTGACTTCGCCTGTCCTCTACATGCAGAGGTGAGAATTTCTTCCTCTCAAAGGTTCATTTAGACCAGTGATACTCAAAGTACAACCAGGGCCGCATGAGGCCCTCCTGACCTTTGCATGTGGACGTCTGGTCAACAACAGCACTGGGCTGTTGTTAACTCATCTCAGTACTAACATTGAAAATATGTTAAATAAAAGGGAAAGCCTCCATTTAATAAAGATATATCACAGTTAAAGAAAGGAAATGTTAGACCTGGCTTTTGCAGCGGGTTTATCCCCAGATTTTTTGCTTTGTGGCCTTCTGTTTCTGACCTGTTTTTGTTGGTTTTATGACTCTGGGCACTTTGCCACTGCTGATCAGTGCTAAAGTGCATATGCTCTCCCTGTAAACTGTATGTATGGATTGGTGTTTCCATAATTGGCTGATTTGATTTACTAGTCAGTCCCTAGTACAGTGCACTGGGTGTGCCCAGGGCCTGTAAATCAAATGCTGCTAGTGGGCCTGCAGCACTGATTGTGCCACCTACATAAGCAGCCTGTAAATGTAACTCAGGCCTGCCATTGCAGAGCCTGTGTGCAGTCTTGTACTGCTATGTCGACTTGGCAAGTGCACCCACTTGCCAGGCCTTAACCTTCCCTTTTCTTACATGTTAGTCACCCCTAAGGTAGGCCCAAGGTACCCCTGTGGGCAAGGTGCAGTGTATGTGAAAGGTAGGACATGCTCTGATGTGTGTGGCATGTCCTGATAGTGAAATACTGACAATTTCGTTTTTCACTATTGCAAGGCTTCCTATTTCCATAGGATAGAATGGGGAGTTTGCTTATAACATCTTATAAACATAACTACCCCTGGGAACAAGGTAGGAAAATAAAGTTTAGTATGCCTGAACTCAAAATGTTAAAATGCATCCTCTAGTGAGGGTGATTTTTACATTCTGTGTTTGAAAATACCACTTTTAGAAAGTAGGTATTTTCTTGCTTAGCCATCCAGTGTGCCTCTGCTAGGATGTGTATTGACTGTCTGGCTTTGGAGTGACAGGGGCTGGGGATGTGCAGTGGCTCCACAGAGTCTGGATGAGTCAGCGCTAGACTGAATAGGCCTGGTTTGCATTTGGAGTGGTGGGAGGAGTAGCACCTGCACCTGAATAGGGCTGTGCCTGCCTTCCACAATGATGGCTTCGCCCCCCTGTGGTGTGTCTGGAGCCAGGGCTCACACTGACAATGGAGGTTGTTGTGTACTTGCAAAGTGCCACCTAGAACTGGTTTGGACTGGGCTCAGAGCCCTGGGCCAGGAGATAACAAAGAGATTTACTGTATAAAAGAGGGGCCCAGACCCCAGACTTTTAGATAACTTCTGGGAATCAAGAGGAACCTTTACCAAGGAGAAGAGCCGGAGAAGCTTAGGAGGAATGATGCCCCTGTGCTGTTTGTTGTCTGGGGTTGGCCTGCAGCGGCTACTTGCTGCCAAGGAAAGGAGAAAGGACTTTGCTGTTTGCTGTGTCCCCAGCTTGAGGAAGATCTCCAAGGGCTTGAAACTGAGCTTGCCTCCTGTTCTGAAGTCTCAGGGACACAAAGACTTCACCACCAGCTCCCCTGAACTTCCTTGCTGGGAGTTCTGACCTGCTAAGAGGTGCCTGCTGTTGTTTTGGACCTCTGGAGGCTGTTTGCAGCTGGGAGCTGGGAGCTGGGAGCTGGGAAAAGTAACGCAACTTCAAGAAGCGCAACACATCCGCACCTGTTTCCGACGCATCGCCAAAGAAATCGCTGCAGCACCTGCCCGTGGCTCAAGAAATTGCCACATCGAGTGCACGATCTCCGAAGTCCGAGATTACCGCACTGATTCCGACGCAAGGCCTACTGTGAGGCTGCAAGAACCCACGCATCGTCACGGATCATCGCATCGCGGCGGCAAGTCTGTCGCATCGTTGGGGGATGCAGTAAGAAACCGACGCATCACCTCCCCACACAGTAAGAAACCGACGCATCACCTACTCTCCAGTAAGGAACTGACGCATCACCTCCCTTGCGCAGCAGTAGGGAACCGACACATCACCTCCCCCGGAGCAAGGAACCGACACATCACCTTCCCTGAGTGTAAGTAACCAGCGCATCACCTTCCCTGCGACCATCTTTGTTTGTGCGCGCGACGCATCCATGGTACTTTTTTGTGAAAAGTCAAGTGTCACATCTGCATCTACCATTTTAAAGTCATATTTTTATTACTGTATTGTGGATTTTTGTCGTTTTGGTCTTGTTTGGTTTAGATAAAGATTACTTATTTTTCTAAACTGGTGTGGTGTCCATTTTTAGTGTTTTCACTATACTACTGTATGTGTTCACAAATGCTTTACACACTGCCTCTGCGATAAGCCTGCAAAAAGACAAATGATGGACAGAATGCAGAACAATGTCATACATTCACCCCAGTACAAAGATCTGGGCCTTAATCCATCGTTGTTTTGCTCCCCATGCCATTCCAGTTTGAACCCAGCCATATGCAAATCAGTCTTGACCCTGCACCCAATGGGAACAGTCCAGCCCGAACTGCCAGGCCAGGTCCTCCCTGGACTGGAAACAAGCATCCTAGGACCGGTTTCGGGGTTTCACCCCTCATCAGCCAGGATAGCATGACTCCAGGGGCATGGAGAGCACGGGACCCACATCTGGGCATACCCGTCCCACTCGGGGTGACAAATACAAAAAGACAAATGATGGACAGAATGCAGAACAATGTCATACATTCACCCCAGTACAGAGATCTGGGCCTAAATCCATCGTTTTTTTGCTCCCCATGCCATTCCAGTTTGAACCAAGCAATATGCAAATCGGTCTTGACCCTGCACCCAATGGGAACAGTCCAGCCCGAACTGCCAGGCCAGGTCCTACCTGGACTGGAAACAAGCATCCTAGGACCGGTTTCGGGGTTTCACCCCTCATCAGCCAGGATAGCAATGACTCAAGTGGCATGGAGCGCACGGGACCCACGTCTGGGCATACCCGTCCCACTCGGGGTGACAAATGCAAAAAGACAAATGATGGACAGAATGCAGAACAATGTCATACATTCACCCCAGTACAGAGATCTGGGCCTAAATCCATCGTTTTTTTGCTCCCCATGACATTCCAGTTTGAACCCAGCCATTTGCAAATCAGTCTTGACCCTGCACCCAATGAGATAAGCCTGTCTGCTCGTGCCAAGCTACCAAGGGGGTGAGCAGGGGTTATTTTAGAAGTGTATACCCCTTACCCTGACTAGAAGCAAGGGTCCCTATTTGGACAAAGGTACCTACCTCTGCCAACTAGAGACCCCCATTTCTAACATTGGTGGTCAGCGGTGAGTATCTGGACTTGCATTTGTGTCTTACTTACAGTGATTGGTGTAGACTACTACTAGAGTGCAGACCATTACGCAACCACATACTATTTTTCCCTGTTTCCCTTTGGACTTTGGTTGTTGGAACTCTGGTTGATTGTTGCACCTGTTGGGCCTTGTCAAAATGGAAGTCAACTTTTGGCACCTACACATCTACAAGATGAGGAAACGAAAAGTCTTTTGCAAGGAGAGGGAGCTACCTGTGAAGAGTAGATCTACAAGCCAGGATCTTGAGGCAGCCCTGCATAGCTATGAGGTGCTACGCTGGGAAGCAACGCTAGCAGATGACTCTGAGGAGGAATCTGAGGGGGAGGATCCCCAGCCAGAATACCAAGAGGGCAGTGGCCCTGAGGAAGAAACATTTTGGGAAGGATTGGCTCGTGAAGAGAGGAATCGGATTCATGCTTGTGACCGGAGGCTGAGGAAGCTGGACCGGGAGTGCGAGGAGATAGAGCGAGCCTTAGTTGAAAAAGAAATGTGTGTAGCTCAGGAAGTGAGCTTGGCTGGGCTGGAGGTGGAGTACAGCTCAGATGGTGGCAGCAAAAAGGTGTTATCTAGTGCTGAGGAAGAAGTACACACACCCAGAGATGTGGCGCCTGACTTGAAGTAGGGGGTTGACATACACCAGGGGTTTCAGGTTTATGAGGTAGCTCCAGTGGTACGCAGTGTCCCTGAAGTGGATTGGGGAACTGGCACAGGGGATCATTTCCTAGTTGTGGGAGGGACACTCTACTGACTCTAGATGAGAGGTGCAGGGAGAGGAGTTCCCCCATGGTAGAAGTCTTGGTCTGTGAGTGTGGAGACCACCCAGAAGAGTGTGGGTTGAGTGACAGAGACAGTCAGACACTGTCTTGCCAATCTCAGGAGAGTGATGTAGGGTACTTGTGCGAGGCACTGGATGGTGAGGCAAAGGGCAGCTTGGTTAACACCTGTGTTCGGCTGTGTAATTCAGTTGGGGGAGAGCATATTTTTAGTCCCTGTTTTCCAGAGCTATGCCAACACCTGGTGGAGCGTGCGTTCTCTGACCCCAGTAAGCTCACATTGGAGGCAGACCTTTTGGTGGATTCCGGAGGGTCTGAAGAAGCATCTGGGGGTGATCCTGAAGGAGGTGGCTCAGGTTTTCCCCAACCAAGTGAGGTAGGGGAGGGTCGTGATGGCCCAGATAGGTCCCAGAGTAGTGGGAGGGGTGTAGGGTCCCATGTCCTGTCTCAGAGGAGAAGGAGTGGGAGTGGGCTGTGTCCCGAGGTGCCCGAAACCCAGTCTCAAGGCCTGGTTGGTTCCATGAGGGAACACCAGGAGGGGGGCCTAGTCTGTACCCGGAGGTCATTCCCTGAGGGGATCGCAAGGTGTCAGTTGAGCTGTGGGAGACTGCTGTAACTAGCATTCCACCAGCTCTGGTGTCTGGCAGCACCTCTCTATTTGGGGGGGAGCAGCAGCAGTAAGGAACTGACGCATCACCTCCCCTGGAGCAAGGAACCGACGCATCACCTTCCCCGAGTGTAAGGAACCGACGCATCACCTTCTCTGCAATACTTTTTGTTTGTGCGGCCAACGCATCCAAGGTACTTTGTGTGAAAAGTGCTGCATCTGCAATTTGCTTAGAACTGAACTATTTCTACCATTTGAAAGTCATATTTTTATAACTGTATTGTGGATTTTTGTCGTTTTGGTCTTGTTTGGTTTAGATAAAGAGTACTTATTTTTCTAAACTGATGTGGTGTCCATTTGTAGTGTTTTCACTGTATTACTGTATGTGTTCACAAATGCTTTACACACTGCCTCTGAGATAAGCCTGTCTGCTCGTGCCAAGCTACCATGGGGGTGAGCATGGGTTATTTTAGAATTGTATCCCCCTTACCCTGACTAGAAGCAAGGGTCCCTATTTGGACAAAGGTGCCTACCTCTGCCAACTAGAGACCCCCATTTCTAACAGGAAATAACTAGGGTGTCCTGCACAGCTTAACTTTAGGAACACCTTCATTTATAAAGACAACTTGCAGCAAATGCGTAAAAACATGATACAGCCTCTTCAAAATTCCAAAAGTGTATTTCATTAACATGCAGAACTTTCAACTTAGTACAACAGATTATATAAGTGCATTAAAAGTACTGAGAAAGTGATAGTTTTCTATTGTAAATTTCCCCAACTCCCCCGACCCTGACAAAAATACCAAAGGTGAACTAAGAGGCAAATCAATTAAGTGCGGTCTTTGAGTGGCCGGGGTTGCCATTATACATGAACAGCATTATGGCGTACTAAATCAACCAATAGGAGACGTTTTTGTTCAGCGCACATCCTAAAGTCATGTATTTCGAGGTCCTCTTATACGTGATAATGAAGGAAAAGGAAGGAAAGTGAAATTAAGCAATTGCCTAGCATAACACAATTTGGTCAAGTGGGGAAGCAGGGATTGATCCCAGGATTTATGGTTCCACGTTGTACAATTCAATTCAGCCACTAGATGTACCTGCTTCGCTTCCTCTACACCCACCTTACCCCCTCCCCCGATCTTTTGGCATCAGTGCGGCCCTCGATTACACCACCGATGAAATTTTTTAGCCCCTAGGAAAATATTTGTGAGTACCCATGATTTAGGCTTTGGGCCTGATTTAGATTTTGGCGGACTGGTTACTCCGTCATAACGGTGATGAATACCCCATCCTCTGAAATATAAATCCCATATTATCTTATGGGATTTATATTTCGGCGGACGGGATATCCGTCACCGTTGTGACGGAGCAACCCTTCCTCTAAAATCTAAATCAGGCCCTTTGTCGGAAGGTGTGGAAACACATGGCAAATGTGAGTCATGTGGGTTTAAGTGGTTGTGAATTTAACAAAATTTTTATATTTTGAAAAAAATTGAACTATTGCATCAAAAATGCAGTTTTATCTCTCCTCTGCTTGGGACATCAGTGACCATTATTTCCAGCACAAAGCTGCTGCTTGCTGTGTCTCAATAATTGTAGAAAAGCATGCAATGCAAATACCCTATGTTTTTTTGCTATGCTTTTGTACTCATGTAATTCCTGTAACTACGCTCCAGTAACTGATGTAACTTTGTAGCCATGTTCTGAAACAATGTTTTCCTCATGTAAAGCGCTCTGATACCTCCGGGTCTAGCCAGCGCTATATAAAACTCAATAAATACCCTGATTCCTCACTCTATCCCCCATTTGCACTAACATCATGAATACCGGATGAGATAACTCAAATACAAGGAATAGGTATTACCACAGATCTCCAGAAGAGAACTAAATGAGGGCCCTAGAGTCACACATTCTAGGTTTCAGTACAGATGTTCTTTCGATCAGTGAAGTTTATATGCGCGATCATACAGATGTTTAACTCAAGTCTCGAAGCAACTACTGAAATTACTTGAGGCACACACAAAAAAAAAAAACAGTTTTCATGCAACATGAATATAAAACATAAAATATGAAGCTGTAAAGCAGACAAATTCATCTCATGATCACCTCTCTAATTTGTGAATTTCTTTAGATCTAAATATATTTATTCATAAAGTCACACATTTACTTGTCAGCTGATGTGGAGAGGTGTGGTGCAGCGGCCAGGGCAGCTGACTTCGGAGCACAGGGTACACGGTTCGATCCCCGGCTTCGGCGGCAGCTCAGCTCAGCACCATGTGACTCTGGGCAATAGCTCACTTAATTTCCACGACGGCCCCCAGCGCCTTGAGACCTGTAAGGGTGAGTAGTTCGCGCTTTACAAATACGGATTTAGATTTTAGATTTAGATTTTAGATTTAGATAAAGCATGTTGATAGCACATGCATGTTGATGGTACAGTTATTGACGCTATGATAGCGGACATCGACCTTAAGACCATACCAGATCCATGTATACAGCTCCATATACAGGAAGTGATAACATTATCAAAGGGAGATTGGATTATAAGTACATATAAAATCTGCTTAGACAGGTGAGATTGATATCCTCATATAGTACAAAAAGGGGAAAAGTCCCCTAATCTGATTTATGGCGATGTAGGAGTTGATATTCTAATCTACAAACATTCAATGAAATAAATAACAGACAGAACTAGAAGTGGAAACGCAATTTCAAAGAACAAAGAAAGGGCCCGAAGACAGAAGGATCGAGAGGGAGGTGCGGAAGCTACTCATCTCTCAGTACCACAAAGGTAATAAGGCCAGTGCTTAATTTGTAAAACAATGAATGCCAGTGCCCAAAGCTCTGCTCAAAAGCCCGCGTCCGATACAATTAAACGTCGGCATGCCGAATACCAAGGCTGGTAGACTCAAATCCACCTCATGCCTCTTTAATCAAATATCACACACTCCTTGCTTCTTTATCTCTCCCTTGCAGGTTCCTGCTTTCTCCCTTTATGCATTTTTTTCCATCTTTCTCTTCATCAGTCTTTTTGCTTTCTTTGCCTAATATAGAAAAATAAGTGCCAGTCCCCAAAAATAAGAGCTGGTGGCCCCCACCGTCAACCACTGGCTCAAATTAAGCACTGAATTGAATCGCACTGGCTGCGGGCTCTGAACAGAGCTTTGGGCACCGACAATCATTCCTTTACAAATTAAGTACTGCAGATACCTAATGAGAGTTGCATCAAGAAAAGAGATTGACTAGATCAGTGATACTTAAAGTACAGCCCGGTGGCTGCATGCAGCCCCCTGACCTTTACATGCGGCCCCCTGATCAACAGCATAACTGGGCTGCTGTTCACTCGACTCAGCACAAGATGTTAAATATACAGGTAAGCCTTTATTTAAAGATAAATTGAAGTTAAGGAATTAACTAGGTTGTCCTGCACCACTTTAAATTCAGGATCACCTTCATTTTCAAAGCCATCTTGCAGCAAAAGGGTAAAAACATGATATGGTTGCTTCAAAATGTGTATTTCACTAACATGCAGAACCATTTCATCTTAGTATATCAAATTATATCAGTGCACTGAGAAGTATTTTTTAAGTGATCGTTTTTAAATATGAATTTAGAAGCATTCATATTCCCCCCACACTGACAATGCTAATAATGAACTAAGAGGCATCTCAGTTACGTGCACTCCTAGTGTAGCTTAGGTTCCTATTATACATGAACAACATTATAGTTTATTAAATCAAACGCAGGAGAAGGTTTTTTACAGCATACAATCACGTATTTCGAGGTCCTCTTAAATGTGATAATAAAAGAAAAAGGAGGGAAAGTGAAATAAAACAATTTCCTAGGATCACACAATTTGGTAAAGTGGGGAAGCTGGGATTATTCCAAGGCTTTCTGGCTTCACATTGTGCAATTCAGCCACTATATGTATGTGCTTCGCTTCCCCTATACCCACCTTACCGCGCCCTCCCCCCCCCCCACCCTGGATCGCCACCAAGCTGCTGGCATCAATGCGATCCTCGGTCACATCACTGACCAAACTTTGTGGCCCCTGGGAAAATGTTTACGAGTATCCCTGGACTAGATTATTTAAATATTACACAAATTATGCAAACATTTATGGCAGCTTAGGACGTTGGTGGTAGATACCTACATTGTCCTATAATGTATTGCTCTTCGTATTTATGAAACGTGCCTTACTGAAACATGTAGATTCACACTTTCGAGCAAAGCAGAGATCACCAGCAATGGTATGACGAGTCACCATTTTTTAGTTATAAAGCATCGACTTAGAGGCAAATGCAACTAGTAGGTCAAGGTCTTGCAGGAGCTAGTCACTCTTACATAAGGAAAGCGGTGGATCTGAAAACAAATCTCAAACGTGTCCATGTTGGATGAATGACTATCTTTTGGCCAAATACATTACAAGATTATTTTTCCACCTCATTGCAGAAAGGAGTAATCTTTTGCTAATCATACATCATATGAATTAACGTACTTTTACCCTTATTGTAGTGCCAACATAGATCTGCAAGAGGGCATTGTCCTTTCTACTTGTACTAATTGTAAATGACTATCCCCTGGATGCTTTAATTTTAAATATTTTGGGGCCAATCCGCAGAGCTATTTATGAGCATGTGAAGTGGTGCTACAAGAGTCATACCTCACGTCCTCAAAAATGCCTTTGCAAATTGGTCACAAGGTATAAACATACATAATAGAACATTTCATACAATGAAAGAAAACCCCATATTATTAATGGTACTCAAAATACATAATTAGCCATGAAAATTCCCATACTGCGGGACCCGCGCCAGCGGAATTCACAATCATTTGGCAAACTTGGGGACATATTTATGGCACTGGTGGTGCAGGGCAGCCATAGGGAAAGGGCAGGAATGCTTCATATTTATTCACTACAGTGCATTTGTGTCCTTTCTCCCTGCGCTGGCGCCTTTTCAGAAGCCTAGCGCCAATGCAGGCACACTTGCACCATGGTGCAAGGGTGCCTGTGTTGTAGGTAGGATTTTTTTTTTGCACCTGGGGAGGTTTTTGTGCACCTCACCTGGGGAGGCGTAAGATTTTGACGCATACCCAGGTTTACAATTCCTTGTAAATCTGGGAATCCATCAACAATCATGGTAGACGCGTGGGAACACCCACTGCAACATCCATGGAACGCCTCCAATGCGCAGAGTAAGGTGACGCAGCAATTTGTGCTTCGCTGCTTTACTCCATGTTTGTGAGGCATTCAAATCCACGCAAAGTGGCCTTGCGTGGCTTCATAAATATGACTGAGAGGTTTGTGTCATGCATGTACGATGCTGTCTACCACGCTGTGTGGTGCAAGCTTAATGCAAAGCCCTCATAAATATGCCCCTTGATGTCAGACTTGTGATATTAGCTCAGAGTCAAAGAGAACATGGATGTCACTTTGAAACCACTGGCAGTTTGACAAATTGAAGTCACTGTAATTTTATCAGCCATCAACTGAAATGCTGGGCAAACCTTTTATAACATTTACGTAGCACATACTAGCTTGTCAGATCTCTGCATGGAGTTATTTTAAGCGATCAATGGTGCCCCAGCCTTTGGGCTTCTTGGGCACAATGGCGGGTAATTTGACTGACCTCCTGGCTTCTCAGAGATGGACCTGTGGCAGCACAGGCTCTCCCCAGCCAGCCATGTTATCCTTTTGATGATAGCAATGACGTAAGGCTGGCTTTAGCATACCTTTGAGTGCTCCTTTCTTAAGGCCCTTTGAGGGGGTCTCACCGTCTCTTTGTTTTAAGTTCTTTCAACCCACTTACCCCACAAGGTCCAGTGATCAATCAATCAATCAATCAGGGAATTGTGAAGCGCACTACTCACCCATGAGGGTCTCAAGGCGCTGTGAGGAGGGGGGTACAGCTCTGAGTTAGCCAAAAAGCCAGGTCTTGAGGCTTTTCCTGAAAGTGTGCAGGAGTGGGAGAGCGTCTGATGTTGACTGGGAGCTCGTTCCAGGCATATGCGCGGGGTTTCTGCTAGGGCAAAGTCCGCGGAGCGGAGGTTTCTTTTGGGTACGTGGAAGGAGACTCTTTCATTGAAGTATTTGGGTCTGGTGTTGTGGAGAGATTTGTAGGCGTGGGTGAGCAGCTTGAAAGTTACTCTTCTCTCGATGGGGAGCCAGTGGAGGTCTCGCAGGTGTTGGGTGGTGTTCATGTCGAGGGATGCCGAGGACTAGTCTGGCTGCGGTGTTCTGGATGATCTGGAGCTTGCGTAGCAGGGAATTGTTGATTCCAGCGTAGAGGGCGTTCCTGTAGTCCAGTCTTCTGGTTATGAGTGCGTGGGTGACAGTCTTTCTGGCTTCGGGGGGGTTCCACTTGAAAGTCTTCCGGAGGATGCTGAGGGTGTGAAAGCAGGAGGAGGTGACGGCGTTGATCTGGCGTGTCATGGAGAGGGAGGAGTCGAGTATGATGCCGAGGTTCTGGGCGTGGTCTGTGGGGGTGAGGGGGTTGCCGAGGGCTGTGGGCCACCAAGTATTGTCCCAGGCTGAGGGGGCGGGTCCAAGGACGAGGCCTTCTGTCTTCTCCGAGTTGAGCTTCAGACAGCTGCTGCTCATCCAAGCTGCAACGTCTTTCATTCCTTCCTGGTAGCTGAGTCTGGTTTCTTCTGAGTTCTTCATGAGGGAGAGGATGAGCTGGGTATCATCGGCGTAGGATACTATTCTGAGTCCATGCTGTCTGACGATGGCGGAGAGGGGGGCCATGTAGATGTTGAGCGACGATCCTTGGGGAACTCCGCAGTTGATCTCAGTGGGTTCGGAGAGGAAAGGCGGGAGTCTGATCCTTTGGATTCTTCCGGCGAGGAAGGAGCGGATCCAGTCGAGGACGGTTCCCTGTATGCCGGCGTCGTGGGTCTGGCCGCGAAAGTGCGGTGGGAGACGGTGTTGAAAGCTGCGGAGAGGTATACCAGGATGAGGGCCGCGGTGTGGCCTTGGTCGAGGAGCGTGCGGATGTCGTCTATGGCGGTGAGGAGGGCGGTCTCTGTGCTGTGGTTGCTGCGGAATCCGGATTGGGAGGAGTTGAGGATGGCGTTCTCCTCAATGAAGTGTGTCAGTTGGGCGTTGATGATCTTCTTGGTGACTTTGGCTGTGAAGGGAAGGAGAGAGATGGGTCGTTAGTTTTTCAGGTCCGTCAGATCTGCTGAGGGCTTCTTTAGGAGGGGCATGACTTCTGTGCGTTTCCAGTCATCAGGGAAGGTCCCGGAATCAAAGGTGGCGTTGATGGTGCTACGAAGCACGGGCGCTATGGCGGCGGCCTCTCTGTGGAAGATGTGTGGCGGGCAGGGATCCATGGGGGCTCCTGAGTGGGTGCTCCTCATGATCGTGGTGGTCTCTTCGGTGGTACCGGGGTCCAGGTGGTAATGGTGGGCTGGCTGTCGTCGCTGGTGGGAAGGGACGTTTCAGGAGTCTGTTTCTTGAAGTTGTTGTAGAGGGGCTTGATTTTCAGGTGGAAGTAGGAGCCGAGTTTGTTGCAGGGGTCCAGGGAGGATGTGACGTCCGTGGCTTCGCTGGGAGGTTTGGTGAATTGCTGGATGATGCTGAAAAGTTCCTTCGCGTTGCTGGAGTTGGTGAGGATTTTGTCAACGATGAAGGTCCTTTTCGTGGATCGTATGAGTTGGTGGTATTCTGTCATGGCAATCTTGTAGGTGGTCTGGTCTTCTGAGCTTTTGCTGTTCCTCCATAATTTTTCGAGCCATCTGCAGATGCGTCTGGATTCTTGGAGGTTGGTGGTGAACCAGGTGGCCTTCAAGGGGCGTTCTCTGTCGGGGTTGCGGAGGGGTGCGAGCTTGTCTGCGCAGGGGGTGATCCATCGGTGTAGATCCTTGGCAGAGGCGTTCACGTCGGTCGAGGCGGCGGGGGGGTCGAGGATGAGGGTGGAGTCGAGGTGCTCCTCTGTGACCTTGCTCCAATTCCTTTGTGGTGGGCGTGGAGTGGGTTTGTGAGCGGTGGTGGTGTTGAAAGAGAAGTGTACTCAGTGGTGGTCTGTCCAGAGAGGCTCCGTGGTGTGGCTGAAGTGGATGTTGTTCCCTCCTGCGAAGATGGGGTCGAGGGTGTGTCCTGCCTTGTGGATGGGGACAGTGACGAGCTGTTTCAGTCAGATGTTGGCAAGGTTGTCCAGGAGGGCGGTGGAGTTGGGGTCCCTGAGGTTGTCGAGGTGGAAATTCAGGTCTCCGATGAGTAGGTAGTCCAATGAGGCGATGGTGTGAGGTGCGATGAGGTCGGCGATGGTGGTGGTGAACGAATCATGGGGCCCAAGGGGTCTGTAGACGAGGGTGCCGCAAAGCGTGGTTCTGGGGCTGGTCTGGATCTGGAAGTGAAGGTGGTCGGTGGTGGAAGGGGAGTTGCTCATGCTGCAAGTGGAGAGTTGGAGGGAGCTCTTGTGTGCGATGGCGAGTCCTCCTCCTGGGCGGTTTGGGCAGTCCTTCCTCTGGATCTTGTATCCATCAGGAATGGCGGTGGTGATGTTGGGGGCGGAGGAGGCATTGGTCCAGGTTTCCGTGAAGAAGGTGACGTCAGGCGAGAGGGTGTCGAGGAGGTCCCAGATTTCTACGGCATGTCTGTGCAGTGAGTGCACGTTGAGGAGAATGCACTTCAGGGCTTCGGTGGTGCTGGCCTCTGGCGAAGGTGCGGTGGTCGTGGGGGTGCGGAGAATGGTGAAGGATTGTCGGCAGTGTTGGCAGGAGAATTGGCCGTGGGTGGTGCTCGGCGCGGCTAGCTGGCAGTTGATGTTCCTTCCGGGGTTGAGGGCGAGGAGGTCAGCTGCATCGTAGCGGTGGGAGGCCTGAGAACCAGGGTTCCTGGTGTTGGTCGCGGTCGGGTCGCGGATGGGCACAGAAGGGCTTCGGGCCAGCGGGGCGGCTACGCATTGGCCACCATTAAATAGGGAAGGGGGAGGGAATAACAGCTGAGAGGCGGGAGCGGGAAAGCAGCAGGGGGAGGGGCCGCAGGGGCAGCAGCGGCGGGAAGGGAACGGGCAGAAAGTGACAAAAAAACAAATAACAGTGACAAATAACAGATAAGGAACTAACAGAGGCACAATAACAGAAAGACAGAAAAAAACGGGCACAATAGGAAAGAGACAGAAAACGGGTACAAAAAAGACAGAAGACGAGCACAACACAATAAAGACAGCAGTGGAACCAGCAGAAGAGCAAGGCTCTTCCACTGGACCACCAGGGATGAGGTGCAGGCAGGAGCCTGCGGGTGGAGGAGGGCCTCTAACACCTACCAGAGAGGTGAGCGGGGTCAAAGGTAGTGGCATAAACAGCGGAGCTGCTGGGGGACAGAGCAGGTCTCTGACCAGGAGGTCAGAGGTCTTGCTCTGAAACAGCTGCCTTGAATCCCTCAAAGGACCATGAAAAGGTGTGCACGCGGATTATGCACGGATGCGTACAGTAGAGGATTCTGCTCCATACGTGGGGCACTTCCAAGCATTGGTGCATGTCTTACAAGATCTAGCGCTCAGAGGAAGGGCTATTCTGCCATAGTGTCAAGTGCCCAAGGAACTGGTATCAAATCAAAGTGCTCGTGGTGCTAAAGGGCTGCTTTTGTTAACCTGTCGACATAACATAGCATACCTATGCCATAATTTTGCTCAGTATTAAAAGATGTGTGCCCGGATAGAGTGCTCAGGCGCACATAGCAGTAGTGCATGTTTGGAGGAACCAGGGGGTATCTCATTTATAAGCATCACCCTCATGAAGATGGGCAGAGGGTCCCTGGCAGGGTCACGCAGACTTGTACCAGTCAACACCATGATAGGTGCAACCAGGGTTGTATCCATCCTCGTCCGGACATAGAGTTCCTTCCATTAAAGGCTGGGAGGGGGGCTGTCGAAGCTCGACTCTGGAGAGTTCAAGGTATTGGGTCCGAGTCTGTTAGCTCAAGCGTAGGATACGAGTTGTGATGAGTGTTCCAGGGCTGGGGGAGGTGTCCTGCATCCGACAGTTTTTTCAGTTGATCCTGCAGGGTGGAGCAACAAGTTGTCATTGCTGCTGTGGTGTTCTATGTTTATACTTCAAAGTAACCTAAAAGGTAGCTGAATTATAGGACACTTTAAGGCACCTGTCCATGCCCGGTGATGTTTACAGTGTGTATCTTTAAGATTGCAGGTGTCCTCCAGCACACCATGGGAGAGCGGACTCACCAACTCTCTCAGGTATAGAAGCAGGCCCTGGAGTGGTGTGAGCCTGCACACTCTATAACAGGAATACACTCAAGAGAGGATACGCCCCCATAGCTCTGGGGGCTGCCATCTGTGACGAATCACCCTGTGGGAGGGACATGGAGGGTCCTGTGAACCGGCCCCCAAGTGCTCTTAGGTGAGTAAGTCAGCACCTCCTGTTTTTTTAGGCCCAGCCATACACCAGGGAGCATGCACATGGGCAAATGACAATCAAATATTTTTTTTAATGTTTTATTGAACTTTTTCAAATCGGTTTATATCACACATCAGTTATAAACAAATTGGTTTCATGTCTTCTACTATTCTAGCACAGAATTGTTCGGTCAAAGGGGAAATCAGATCATGACATCACTCATAGCAATCTTTAACTATCAGCAGATCCTACCTAGGCCTTGGCGAAATTTTCATTACACCGGAGTAATGTCTGCAAGTACGCATTACTCTTGTAATATGAAATTACGTGATTACAGCAGCTTGAGTAAATTAGAATAATTGGTAATCAGTACTGCAGGAGCACATGAACAACGAACTGAGGGGCTCATTTACGAGGACTTAGCAGCACTTTTGCGCCGCCGGAGCGTCACTTTTTTGACACTCCCATGGCGCAATGTGCCACAGCATTCTTACAAGGCCACTCAAAGCCGCTTTACGCGGCTTTTCATATCCTTGTAAATATGTGCACTTTTCATGCAGAACACTACGTAAAAAAGGCGTTCCATGGGTGTTGCTGTGTGTGTTACCACGCAACACACATGGAATCTGACACATTCCCAGATTTATGAGGAATCGTAAACCTGGGACTGTGTCAGAATCCTATGGCTCCCCATGAGAGGCGTAGGAGTGGTACAACGAGGAGAAATACTTTTATTTCTCCTCGTTTTTGCAGCATGCATAGAATGATGAAAAATTCATCAATGATTGTTTTTGTTTAGGAAGGTGTCCCTTCCTGCACAAAAACAATCATCCCCACTGTGCTGTCATGCGTCAAAAGTTTCTAAATGAGGCCCCAAGAGAGAGAGAGTGGCTGCTGGCTACTGCTGTTCGAGATCCGTAGCATTTAATGCTATTTTCTTAGCACAAAATGCATCGGTGCATTTTGCCTAAGAAAATAGCGCTAAATGCTGGATTACGCTTCTCACGTAATTACTCATAGTTAGGAGTCATTTTGTGGTAATTTTGAGTAATGATCTCTTTCTTCAGTGAGTGCCTCGCATACATACACGGTGGCCTATCATCAATTTTATCGACTAGTTGAATCAAGAATGCATACCATCCATTGATTCTCTGTTGCAAATTCTCCCACATGCCAGCTGTGTTAGTACTGCAGATTACGCTTCCACCCATTTACGCAACTCTCTTTTACATTCATTCAGCGAGGAAGCTCCCACATTCTTCTAGCCAATTGCTTTGTGCTTCTCATCTACCATCATAACAAGATCTGCAATCCAGCATGCTACTGTCCATGGATTTGACCTAGGGTCTGGATAAAAGTTGTCCCACATGTATTGCATGTGTGTGTGGAAATGGGGTGTATTATATGGTGTGGTAGGGCAACCTCACCATTTAATACAATTACCAACCCCTTTAGGACCCTTAGCTTACACAGAGGGACAAGTGTTAAGCATTTAAACGGCACCGAAACACTTGAAGAAGAAATCTACATTACACTCAAGAAATCCTACACCAATTTATTAAAATAGGTGATATTTTTAAAAGATCTTAGACACTAGAACAAAAAAGATTCACTAGAGGGTTCTGGAGATATAGATTTTAGAAAGCAATAATAAATCAGTGCAAATTCACTCAAATGTGAAGAAGCCTTGGAAAAGTCAGCGAATTGGACACTTAGAAACTTTTTCAAGGGAAACTTAGGTAAGTATCAATGTGTTTGGTTAGAAGTACTTAGGGCGGCCAACTCCGGCGGGAAGCTAGTCAAAGGAACCAGCAACGTCCTCAAGAACAGTTACCTTCAGAGAAGAAACAGTCCTTCAACAGTTTCAGGCACTTTATCCATGTTGCAATGGATTCCTATGGAGTGGTCCTGATGCAAGGGATGACGGATACTGAAAATGCTTAAAAGATGCTGTGGATGCAATGTGGTTGATGGGGTCTTCCTACACGGATTCCTCAGTCCAGGAAGATTGTGAGGGTGTCCTGGTTGCAGGGTCGACATCCCACAAAGTCCTCAACAAAACTACCAGTCACCTATTGTTGCGGTCACAGGCCAATCCTGTCGATAACTTGCCTTCCGAAGGTCCCAGCAACTCTCCGACAGCAATACCGGGCTCAGCAAACTCGGGTGCAATTCTGTGCACGAGGTCTTGGTCCTCGGTGCTGCAAGACGGCGGTGGTAGCTGCTTGAAGACTTTGGGCTATCAACTTACCCTAGCAAGCTTCTTCC
Organism: Calotriton arnoldi; assembly: GCA_963921515.1. NCBI lineage: Eukaryota > Metazoa > Chordata > Amphibia > Caudata > Salamandridae > Calotriton > Calotriton arnoldi. The sequence goes on along the minus strand of CAWUFW010005505.1, from coordinate 854,189 downwards.
GCTGTTGTGTCCCTGTGCTGGGAACAAAAGCCCACTCAGCTGGCCCTTGGAGTTCTCTAGGGCTCTGGAGATGATTTCTCCTTGAGCAGGACACAACAGGCACAGTCCCTCTCTTTGCTAGCCACCAGGTGCAGCAGGTGCAGTCCTTGTCAGTGCAGCCTCTCTTTTCTGGTCCCTCGGTGTAGCAGGGTAGTCCTCCTTTGGACCTTCTTCCAAGTTGGTAGAGATCTGAGATCTGGGTGCCAGGGGTGACCCTCTTATGCTCGGAGAATGCCCTCAGGGCAAGATTCGGTTGGTGGCCAATGGGCTTCCAGGTTCCCTCCCACCTGGTGGCCACTTCCTGTGGAGTGTGGCATCTGGCTATCCCAGGATGCACCATTCTGCCCTCTCCCAAGATGGGGAGGCCCCTCTCCTGGTGTACAGACCTACCTAGCCCAACCCTAGATTGTGGCTACCTCAGGCTACACACCCATGGGGAAAGCGGTTTGGCAACTGGTTTCCCCTCCCTGTTCCCATGCCAGCCAGCCTACCTCAACAATGGGGCAGCCTTCTCCCCTGGTGTCCCACATCGGCTCTTCAAAGGCGGATTCACCTTTGAAGCCTGTCTTCTGAGGTTAATACTAAGTGGCTTCCTGCAGGAGGGAGGTGACACCTCCCTGGCCTGCAATCCCTCATTGTAATCCTTCCTGAGAGTCAAAAGCCCATCTCTCCAGGGGGGCAAAAACGAGTTTTAAAGGCTACAAAGTGGCAGCGTTGCTAAAGCTGCACACTGCAACAAGTTAACATTAATTTTGACTTGAGACCCAAGTTGGGCATAATCTAATAGGTTGTTTGATACCTTAGAGTGCTCACTTTTGGCACACAATTCCGGAGTTAGCACAGCTGAGGGGTTCTACGTATAACCCTATACTCACCAATTGCGCAACCAAGTCTTTCCAAGGTAAAATGGTAATTTTACGTGTTTTACTGTCAGGACGTGTAAAGTACGTGTCCTGCCTGTGTCATATGTTGCACCCTGCCTTCAGGGCTTGATAGGCATTTCAGGGGAAGTGGTAGCTTTGCCATTTCCATTGCTTTCAATTACAAAGTCGGGCTAGCAGTGCATGACTGCTCTACCAGTCTGCAGTGGCAGGCTGGGGGACTTGTTTTAATTGGGGGACCTCTGGCACAATCAGTGCTGCAAGCCCTGGGGCACCCCTTTACCTTATATGCCCTGGGTACCAGGGTACCATTTACTAGGGACTTATAGGTAAGTTAGCCAATTCCAACTGGATCTAGCCAATTCGACATACACTTTAAGGGTCAGGGCACTAAGGTCTGGTTAGAAGGACTCAGTGCACTCTCAGAGTTGAAAAACCAACAGCATCAGTCAAAAAACTTGGGGGTGACCATACAAAGAGAGGCATTTCCTTACAAATTGTCTGGCTGAGCTTCTGACATGTACAAACTCTATGGCCCTCAATCAGGTCTCTAAAGATTTTCTCTTCCACTGACCCCCACCTGTATCCCAGACAATAGTTTTTGGAAAATCAGTAGTGACCACAGAAGTATGTCTGGCACAAATGACACCTTAGTATTAGAATGCGTTAATATTCTAGTCACTCAGGGACCGATTCACAAAGAGCCGCCACAATCGTGGCGGAGACCCCGCAGTCATTGCGGGTAGGCCACGCTCTTGGAGGGACCTCCGCAATGAGTAACTGCAGTATGGAGATCCTGCACGAGTCGGGGCCTCCGCCACAAGTGCGGAGGCCCTTTGTGAATCGGGCCCTCAGTGCTCCACAGTTAACATTAGTCTCCTTTATTTAACACTTTTATCATGGGGTTCAAATATACAGCAGATAAGATCGCATCCATCCAGCCCAGATCTACCATGCTTTAGATCTGTCCCTGCTGCATCTCCACTTGGCCACCTACTGTATTTGGGCTGCCATATAACAGATCCCAATCTCTGGTCCTCCAAGTCCTCCTTATCTGGTTAAGAGATGTAGTTTTTCAAAGTACATTTATGATACTAATCTTCTACCCCCATATCATATCAACCAGTAAGCTAGTAATCCTCCTGAACAAACTCACAGGAAATATCTCTGCTATTGCTACAAAATAACACAGCATTCTTGAGAGAACAATCATATTTAATATGGCTATTCTCCCTTAAAATAGGTAATTTCTTCCAGAATGTAATGGATCCTTTAAGTCACACAAGGGAGTTCAGCAGACTACAAGGTATCAGATCCTCATCTGTTCAATAAATCTGCACAGTCAGATACTTAAAGGTATTTGCGTCCCATATGAGTCAAGAAACAGTCTCCTTTGCCAAGGGAGGCCAACCTCTGTGTCTTATAGGGATGTCTACAGGACCTTGTTCTATGAACCATTAGGCCAATTACCATTTCAAACCTCTCAAGTTCTTCCAGAACTTATGGCACATCTTCTGCTGCCCTCCGCAAGCAAAGCAGAGTGTCATACATGCACAATGAAATAATGACATACGGTCCTGGTCTATGAATATGCCCCAGTGTTCAGCTCTCTGCATGCATCTTGAGGCCCGGGACTGCATGGCCAGAGCAAACATCCGTTTCCAACTGGATTCCTACCTTTAGCCATTTCTCTAATGGCGGCTTTAATCTCGTTCATGCTCAGCGGACCTCCAGAGCTGCTTTTTGTGCTGTGCTTAAACCTCTTATCCCTGCATCCCTGACATATGTAATCACAAGGCTTTATCGCAGCCTGCCGGATTTTGATAAAGAGTGCGATAATACTCAGACATCAATGCGTTATCTGGCTACCATGGTAAAGTGACATAGACAGTGTGAGACCACTCTTGGGTTCGGAGATGCATAACAAAAATATATGGGGGGGGGCGCTAAACTTATTTTTTTCTAAGGGGGGTCCCATGTCTGTATGTCCGCTTCTGAAATCTGTAAGCCTCTAGACCCCTTGTTGGGGATTTATGATCTGGCTTGGGGCACCCATTCATACTCACATAGCACTTAATGCAATTGCTAATTTCCCTCACAGCAAGCCTTTCAATCACTCCTTACACTCAAGCACTCCACAGCCATTCCCTCAGGACTAATATAGCTTGAGCTTATTTGCCGCGCACCATGCAGTGGCCCCCGGCCTCTAGGCTGCATTGGCCTTGGTGACCCCATGTGGTCCTTCCATGGTGTCAGTGGGGGCGGGCGGCGTCTTCTACTGCCATCATCTTGGATTGGGCACCTTTAAACGTGCCCAAGAGGCCAGTCCTGCATGCTCCGGACATATGCAATGAATGATAGAAAGGTGCAATCAATATTCGATTAGCCTATTCCAACATCATTAAAAGAAATACAGAGTTTTCTGGGACTAGCTCATTACTATCAAAAATTCATGAACAGTTTTTCTTAGCTAGTGTTAACCATTACTGAATTTCTAAAAATCAATCATATCTTTTGCTGGTCACCAAAAGCCTAATTGAGTTTGTGAAAGCTCTAATTTTGCAAAAGACAGATATCACCCAGCCATTTATATTGGAAACAGATGCCTCAAAACATGTCATTGGGGCTGTCCTGATTTAACCCAATCAGGTAGCCGAAGAATATCCTGTGGCAAATTTTGGCACATCTTCTCCTGTGGAAAGAATGCTGGCACAAAAACTCCTTTCCATCAAATGAGCCTTTTTGGATTGGAGGCGTTTTTTGCTCGGGCCCTATAGAGAGTGATTGCCCACACTGATCATAGAAATCTCCAAGTGTTCTTTTTTATTTATTAAATTTATGCCATCTTGGTGGTCGTTAACTCTCTCTGCATTGCCGGCGGCATTGGCACCCTCCTCTGGGCCGAGGGGCGGAATCTCCAAGGATAAATTGATTCCTATCAGGCCTGTTTCTTCTGTGCCCACCTCCCCACAGTGCACGCTCTCTGCCCCAGATATTGACTCCGTCCGCTCCTTACTTGTGATCTCTGGTGCAGGCCGATTACCAAACATTGCGGTGAGAGTGGGCTGCGCCGGGTCATCCTCCGCCCGCCGACCTGGTTTCCCCGGCATTTTCTTCATTCCTTGATCTTTCTTGACTCCTCTACCCGTCACGGTCCGTTGCTTGGTTTCGCCGGTGCTCCCGCTCCCGTTTACCTCATTCGTGCTAGGTAATGCCGCGGGTGCAGGGCCGCCCCCAGTAGAGCCACCGACTCCCACGCGAGCCTTTACAGTTTTTCCACTCCTTGCGGCCATAATCCGTGAAGCTTTCCTCTGCGTCCGTCGAGATAGCCCAGCTCTTTCGCGGCACACACAAGTCTCTGTTAGCCGCAAATCAATCGCGAGCAGCCGGAGAAGGACGTCCACTGTCTCACACGCAGACTCCAACCTTCGAGTGACCAGTCCAACCAGCCGCTGACCGATACACTGATCCATTCAGGGAGGATAGCGGGAACGGAGCAGCTAACCACACGCCATCTTGCCTCTCAACCCCCGGACAAAATAGCCACCCCAAAGAGTGAAACGCTGCCGCAAAAGCCTGCAAGTGAGCAGGGCGTGAAAGAAAATTTGGGAAAAAGAGGTGCGGCGAGAGTGGGGCATCAGAACAGAGAGGAATCTTCGCCCGATGGGATAGGGGATACATTTTTCTCTCTCACTGACGAATCCGATCCCTCCGGAAAAGATGACATTTCCTCGATTAGTAGCGAATGGGGCCTGGAAACAGATGACTCCGCATCAGGGGACCACCTACAAGCAACTCAGAGGAAAAAGAGCTCAGGGGGTCATAGAAGGAAAGAAGGCCAGAGATGGCAATTGGGGAGACAACTCAAGTGGGACTATTCAGATACGCGAACATTTCAGGCCGAAGAGATGATGGAGGGTGCAAATGAGATGGCTGAGCCTTCACTTTCTACAATACTAAGTTCAATTCAGCAGATGCAGGAGGAAGTAAGGGCGGATGGCCGCAGGGCCAGAATTGCCAATAAAAAAGTACAAGCCGGAATCAGGAAAATAAATAAAACATGTGGGGACTTTGCGGAAAGGCTGACAATGGTGGAAACACGGACGGAGGCTCTCGAAGGGGAAGTTGAGGTACTAAAGGAACAGAACGCAGGACAGAATGGAACTTTGCCCGATGTCATGCTCAAGCTCGAGGAGCAAGAAAATAGACAGCGGAGAAACAACCTGCGATTTTTGGGGGTCCCAGAGGGGGTGGAGGGCAGCAACCCGAGACTATATATCGTGAACTTGCTGAAGAATACTTTTCCGGAACAAGTCCAATTGGACTGGAACAATGAGATACAAAGAGCCCACCGAGTACCCCTAATGATGAGGAAACAGCCCCGAGATCGACCAAGGGCCTTTTTAGTGTTTTTTGGCAACTTTTTACTCCGTCAATTGGTGTATGATCAAGCTTGACCTAATTCCCCAAAGACGCATGACGGGGTCTCCTTCTTCACTAAACCGGACTTCGCTCATGCGACGGTGGAACGACGGTGGAGGCTCAGGCAACTGATAACACCTTTTCAGAAAGCAGGGGCTGAGGTGTTCATACAGAACCCGGCCAGACTCAAAGTAAAAATACAGGGGTACCACTCGAGTGTTTGCGACAGAAATTCTGGCCCAGGGGTATCTAAATGAGATTATTAAGTCAGGTAAAGGTGTGGAGAGCACGAAGACGGGAGGCCAGTAGGTTTCTGAGGCTATGGCTGAAAGGAGAGATGAAAGCTGCTTGATTTCTTTTTGGTTTTGTATTTTTAACACAGGGGGGATGGCGGGCAGTTCATCAAACGCACATCATTCAGGCTCTGCCTGATTGCCTAGGTTTTTGGGGGGAGGGGTGTTTGGGGATGGGGGGAGACGGGGGGAGGGAGGGGGAGAGGGAAGGGGTGGACATAAGACTGATGGGGGACGGGCACTTGGGTTAGGGAGGACACACGAGGACACCGTTAGGGAGAAAATGAAACAAACAAGTTCCTACTGTATGGTCTTGACATTAATATATATACATGAATAAGTTAAGGATTGGCTCATTAAATATCTGTGGGTTGAATGATAGTAAGAAAAGGCAAATGGTTTCTCAAGGGTTGAGATTACTACAAGCTGATATTGTTTGTCTCCAAGAGACCCATGTGGAAGGTAGTCAAAAAGATTTGTTAAAACATTTGGGGTATAGTGTTGTAGGAGCAACGTCGCAGGGCGCACGCAAGCGGGGGGTTGCAATTTTAGTCCGTAATAAAAATATCCTGTTCTCAACAGTAAAGGCAGACACAGCTGGGCGGTGGGTCATAGCCAGTTGTAGCGCCCCCGACCTTCCCAAATTTACGTTATGCTCACTATACGGGAGCAACATTGATGACCCAGCCTTACTGGGGTGGGTCTCAAATGAATTGGCGCACTGGGAACTACCTATAGTGGTGTGCGGTGATTTTAATATTAATCTCTATAGTCATTGGAAATCGGGGGAATTATACACTGGCAAAAAGCCTAAAGTCTATCAGGCTTTATGTAATATGTGTCAGGAGCATGGGCTGTGTGATGTCTGGGGAGAATTAAGACCGCAAGACCATGGGTATACATATTATTCTGCGCCCCATAGGAAACATGTGAGATTGGACTATTTTTTTGTTTCATATGCAATCAGACAGAAGAGTACAATTGAAAAAGCACCTAGATATCTTTCAGATCACAGTCCACTAGTGCTGGAGATACAGGGCTGGGTGGATCAGGCAAAACCATGTTCATCATGGACGTTTGAAAGAGCGTTATTGGTGGATGAGATCTACCTAGAGCATATGAGGAAGTGGATTCCGGAGTTTCTGGAAAGGAATCTAGGGTCGGCCGCCCTGAACATAGTATGGGATACATTAAAAGCCGGGGTATGAGGGGAAACAATGCAATTTGCATGGAGGAAAAATAAAATCGAGAAAGTTGAATTGCAGAAATTGCAAAACGGGCTGATGCAAGCCGAATGTAATTTAGTTAAGGTCATACAACAGAAGGGAGATATAGAAACTGCCAGTATAGGGGTAGCAAAAAGTAAAACTTTAATAGGGGAGAAATTATTTTAAAAAGCTGTGGATAAGGCAACAACCTACCGTGAAGAGATGTATGAATGCAGTGAAAGGGTGAGGCATTTCCTTGCAGTAAGAACAAGGCAGGAAGCTACCCGGAATGAAATTAAGGTAATTAAAGATCCCGTTGAGGGATTGAGAACGAACGTTGGGGAAATTCGAACTGCATTCTGTGCCTTTTATCGGACCCTTTATACAGAAAATCAGGAGGGGGGTGTATTTAGGGCAGAACAGATAGAGCAATATTTAACTCCCCCCACGGAGGCTCTCTTGACGGGAGAAGAAAGGGATCAGTTAGATCGACCGTTAGAAGGGGAGGAAATTGTAAAAGCTCTTGCTGATCTACCAAAGGGTAAAGCGACGGGGCCAGATCTGATCCCCACCGAATTTTACAAGGTCTTCTATGAGCAGTTAAGGGATGTTATGATGGCTTTGTTTGTACAAATAATAGAGGGGGTGGATCCACCTGCCTCCTGGGGGATGGCAAAGATCGTAATTTTCCCTAAAAAAAATAAACCTATGGATGAGTTAGTGTCCTACCGGCCAATCACCCTTATTAATGGGGATGCAAAGATTTACTCTAAAGTGTTGGCCTCTCGCCTGGCATTGGGGATCCACAGGATTGTTTCACTGAAGCAACACGGGTTCGTCACCGGTAGAAGTACTATTGAGCATGTCCGAAAAATCATTACACTCTTTGATGTGAAACAAGTAGCAGGAGACCCTATGGCCGCTATTTTCTTGGATGCCGAGAAGGCGTTCGATAGGGTCTCCTGGCAATTCTTGTGGGCCACTATGTCCTGGAAAGGAATTGGCGAGCAGTTTATTCGAGCAGTAAAAGCCCTGTATAAAGCTCCAGAGGCAAGAGTGCTAGTGAATGGGGGTTTAACGGAGGTATGTAAAATAACTAGAGGCACCAGGCAGGGGTGCCCCTGTTCACCGTTACTGTTTGCCATCTATATCGACCCCTTCCTGAATCATCTGGAACATGCACCGAATATTCCCCCTCTATTTGGTACTGGCCCTGTAGAAAAAGTTTTAGCTTATGCTGACGATGTTGTGTTAATCACTACACAACCCGACATGGCTATGAATGCAATTAAAATTGAGGCCCAAAGATTTGGTTCTATATCTGGCTATGCCCTGAATAAGGATAAAACACAAATAGTTGCGAACAGTTTTGCCCCAAGTACTGATAAAAGAGTTGTTAAAAAAACAACATATTTGGGAGTTGTGATAAACGCTGAGATTGATGAGATAGTTAAAGAAAATCTCGAGTCATGCGCAGTTGAAATGAAAAAATCACTTAAGAGAATGGACAACCTACATCTTACCCTGATTGGACAAGTAAATATAGTTAAGATGATTTGTTTCCCTAAGGTTTTATACTTTTTAAGAACAATTCCCCTGATTTTTCGAATTTTTGGTTTAAAAAATTTGAGAGCATTTTTCACAGTTTATATGGGCCTACACAAGACCCAGAAGGGCGATACAATTCTTGTACTTATCTAAGGAACGTGGAGGGCTGGCGTTACCCAACCTTAGAATATATTGGTGGGCAGCTTCCATTATACATTATATACCCTTGTTGAATGCATCTCCCGGGGTGGAAAATTCAAATTGGAGTTATCCATATGCTTACGTTAATTCACATGACGTAAGAGGGTGTCTATGGCGCCAGGTGAACTACGGATATTACAAAAGAGTGCGCTTCAAGACTCTCCTGGCGGGTTTTAGGGTTTGGTCGGCAGTACGACGGTTGGTAGGGCTAGCAAAATTAAATTATTATGCACCATTTGTGCAGAATGTAGAGTTACCCGAGATATTAAAGGATCAATACTTTCAGAAATGGATAAACTCCGGAATTATACAGGTTGGATGCCTATTTACATCCGAAGGGTTAAAATCATTTGAGGCAATAAAAGAGGAATTTGTACTATCTAATAGGGATTTTTTAAATACCTACAGTTGAGGGATTTCTTGTTAAAAAGGCAGGAGGGATGCAGAAATACGAAAGTTGTGAACTAGTGGAGAAACTAAAACAACCTGAAGTACCAAAGATTGGGCAAATGTATGTATTATTAAACACCCTTATGAAAGATGACCTGGGAAAATGTTCAGTAAAGTGGCAAGAGTTGTTGGAAATAACAGACGGTGATTTTCAGGAAGCATATCTTAATTCACTAGAGATTTTAATGCCAGCCAATCTTCAGGCGCAATTTTATAAAACATGTTTTGAATTGTACTATACGCCATATCGGATCGCCAAATGGGGAGAGGGTAAAGGCACGTATTGTCCAAGATGTGCGCTATATAAAGCAGACTCGATACATATGTTTGCCACATGTCGGGAACTCTCCCCGCTCATTCGAGAAATAGAGCTCTTCCTACAGGAAAAGCTACAGATACAGGTGGAAATTACTCCACAGGTAATAATGCTTGGAATACATAATCTGGGTTTAGAAGATGGTGGGGCCTTGATCTGTATAGCCATGGCAGTTTATCGAATTATTATAGCATCGGTATGGATAGACCCTAATCCACCGAACTTTCACCAGTGGTTAGCCCGGTTATTGAAAACTTATAGTCTCGAGAAAGCCATATATGATCGGCCGGGTATTAAAGCTAGAAAGAGAGGAGGGAAAATCTGGGAACATTTCTCTACTTGGAGGGAGCAAGTGGAGGAATAGGCACCTCTTCATTTTTGGATCAAGCATTATGATGATATAAGTTTACAGAGATTGTATACGTACTTTATGCTTTATTTCACCAACCTGGTTGCTAGAAACTGATGTATGGATGTACTGGTATTTTTTTGGAGGGGATATTAATGGAATATGGAATGGAGGGTGAAGGGGATAAGTGAAATCATGGTCGAGAACCACATTAAGCTTATCAAGAACTTAGATATGTGTTTTTATTTAAATAATGTACTTTAACAATAAGGCTGTTATAATCAATGTTGGGTAAAAATGTCTCTTTCTTTTTTCTTCTTTGCACATTTGTACATTTGCACATTTGTTCTTCGGAACATGGCACTTTGCACTTTATCAAATTAAGCTGTTATTGCACAAATATGGGGGATTGAATAAAATGAATTTAATATAGATGAATTGCAAGTACCAGCATTGGAGAGTAAGAAAAAGGATAGGTTAGGATGTTAGATAATGGAGTTTTATGTAGTGCTATCTCTTCTTTTGATTTTTACATGATGATTGGATAAAATATGCATTTTTAGGATTTTAATTTTGTAGACGATGTGTATAAGGGCATGGAGTGTAATGTTTAATGCAATATATACATACGCAAGTTATATCAAGAAGAAGAATTGAATTGTGAAAAGAAAGAGATTTTGTTAAGGAACTACCAAATCAGACAAGCGAAAGATTTTGGATAAAGGTGTCTTAGACCTTAGGTTTGAAAAACTCATCACGCAATGTGTTTTTGATTGGTGGTTGGGGTGGGGAGTGGGGGGTTGCACCGTTACAGGGGGGAGAAAAATGGTTAAAAATGTGTGTGAGTTCTCTTGTAGGAGCTCGAACTGTCTTTGTATAAACTCTGGTTTCTCACTCAATAAAAAACTTTTTTTTTTTAAATCAAAAAAAAATCTCCAAGTGTTCCAACAAGCCAAGTGTCGGAATAGCCAGCAAGCCGTTGGGCATTTTTTTCCAGCAGTATGATTTCATACATATGCATATTCCTGGGTTTGAGAATATAGTAGCAGACACCTTATCAAGACATCATGCTGAATCTGTTTACCTGAAGAAGTCAGAACAAATAATTAACTCTTGAACATGTGTTTCTTCCCTGACCTCTATATTTCTTGAGACAATTCGTGCTGAAGCTGGACATTTCAAACTACAGAAACTAGAAGAATTATTACTATGCCATAACACAAACAAATAGTTTAATCTTTGTCAACAAAAAACTCTTTATTCCAACAAAACAATCACAAAGAACAAGACTACGCTTAAGCCATCATCCACTAATTTCGGTCATAGATGGCGACGTGTGACAGTTGGTCTTGTCAGAAGAAAATTCTAGGGGACAGCCCTCCATCATGTTGTTCACACCTTTGTAAAAACATGTGATGTGTGTGCCCAAAACAAAGCTGAAACGCCAAATTAAGCAGGATTATTATTAACACCAGAAATTCCTTCCCAACCCAGGGAGATCATTTCTACTGATTTCATTGTAGAAGTACCAACCTCTGAGGGTTGTACAACTATTATGGGAACTGTAGACTCCTTCACCAAGATTGCCCATTTTTCTGCCCTTCCAAAACTGCCAACAGCCTTGAAAATGGCCACAGTGTTCTACCAAGATATATTTATCTTCATGGAGTTCCTTCCAAAATTATTTCTCAGTGAGGTCCACAGTACAACTCCTGATTTTGGCAATCCTTATGCAAAAAATAGGTATAAAAAGAGCTCTAACTCCAGGGTTTCACCCACAGTCCAATGGACAAATCGAAAGACAAAATAAAATATTGGAGAACCTTTTAGGAAGCTACATTTCCTCCACTCAAACTACTTGGAAATCCCTTATACCAGCAGCAGAGTTCACTTATAATAATGCTATCCATACCTTCTTGGGATCCTCACCCTTTTTTGCCCTAAACAGACTCCATCCTCTGACATTTTTAGAAATTCCTGAAATCCCTGATACAGTTCCAGCAGTTCAAAACTACCTAAGGACCTTGAAAGAAAAAGATAAAAACTGATTATCAATCTTCAAAAGGCAAAAAACATGCAAATATCACAGGCAATTAAATATAGACGTCCAGGTCCTATATACAAAATAGGTGACAGAGTATGGTTATCTTACATAAATCTCACACAGTTACAGTCCCCTCCTGGAAAATTCATCCCTCCTTTCATATGTCTCTCTTAAAACAATACCTCACACACAAGGAACATCATGTTCACCAAAGACCTCCTCCTATTCTCATTGATGGTCATCCCAAGTATGAAGTACAAAAACATCTGAATCTCCCAATATTTAGGGGAAAATTGCAATATTTGGTGGACTGTAAAGGATATTGTCCATGTGATCGTTCTTGGGAACCAGCTCACCAGGTTCATGCTCCTTGTCTAATTACTCAGTTTTTTCATAGCTGCCTTTCTAATCCCAGAGCTCCTAAGAGGGCCAAGACTGTAAGGATTTCCTCTTTACCTGAGCCACTGAGACCACTGCAGCTGCAGTGTTCTTGCTGCGTGGCCCATGGTGGCTCCTCTCTGCTGTGCCACACGGTCCGTGGTGGCTCCTCCCTTCCTTGCTGCATGGCCTGTGGCGGCCCCTCACCTCTAGGCCATATTTGCCTCGGTGACCCCCATGTGGTCCTTCCCTGGCAGTCATCTTTGATTGGGCACCTTTTAGATGCGCAAGAATCCATTCCTGCATGCCAGCTCCTGACATATGCCACATGCATGTTTTTGTCTATATTGAAGGGTTTTCTTGTACATATTGGCATTTAATACTTATTACTTCATGTATAAAAACCTTATGCACATTAATTCATTCCTTTTTTCACAAGCTAAGATTGCCAAACCTTTCCCTACCTAGGTCACTTTCTGTTTTCTTACTATAAAAGCAGACTCTATCCTGAGGCCAGTTGCATAGCAATTGTTTCTTCATTGATCGCTCCTGGTCTCCATGGATTTCTGCAGGCTCCAGTTCTTCTCGCCTTCTGCTTGCTGCAGTCTCCTGAATCTTGATCCCAGTGTGGAGCAGCTTGAAGGTTTTCTCTGAATTCCAGTTTTTTTCCTTCTTGCTGCATTATTCCCTGGAGCAGTGTCAGACTCCAAGTTGTCATTCTGGCATCCGCTCCTGCTTCTAGTGATAAATGGCCATATCTTTACGCCAAGAAGTTTGCTCCAGCGTCGCCTAGAAGACCAGCTCTTGACAGTTTGCTTATTTCCCTTAATGAGCTTTGTAACCATCCTTTACTGTTCAGTTTTGGTTTGTTTTTTCAACAGTTTATGTTTCATTGCATTCTTATTTCGAGTGTGCTTTCGACTAGATGTATGCCTTTTTCATGGCATGTCCAGTTTGCCTTTTCATTTTTTATCCAGTCTTCCTACCCATGTGGCCACTTCTGTTGCCTCTGTGAAAAAATGTGTCATACCATTGTGCATTACCCTACTTTGCTGCATACATTAGCATATACTTAAGATCAAGTTGTCTAAAATTATGCTTGATTTGTAGGAAGTAGTTTCACTGGCCCTGAAATAAATTGTATTATTCAGGTACTTGGCCAGGGTGAAAGAGCAGAATACACCATCGCCTTGATGGAGTACCCATCCTAAGCAATTTGAAATGACTCTTTGCCCTGCAGACATCTTTAGTCATTGGCAGGAATTTCAGTCAATGTGTTAAACGTTTGTCAGATGGTACCATCAAATTGACATTCATCAAACTTTTAACATGTTTTGGGATTTTCAAAACCAAAATCAAAAACTAATGACCCAACACTTTGTTGAGTCATGTAAATATTTTCAATGTCCCTTGCCCACAGGTTTTACCCGGCGGTGACGGACAGAGAAAACTGTCATTCGACCACCCACTCTAAATAAGGCATGCAGTCGAATTTCCAAAACTCCAGTGACCCATAGTTTGTTGGGTCCTTCAGAGCACTATCCCAGCAATGGAACCAGAGTAGGCTCCGTTGTCGAGATATTAAACGTCTGGCACCTGTAAATCAAGCATGCAGTTCGAGGGTTTGGTGGGGAAGGTGCTCTGTCGCAGTTGCATCGGAGTACCCTCGCCACCAAACTCAAAATCAAGTCCATTGTCCCTTCTTCAGTGTTCCTCAGCATCGTCCAACCTTGCTTCCAGCACAGCCATCCTGGGTCTGAGATCTGTAAACTTTTGTTGTAGCTCCTGCACAGTCTGTCACATTGCTACAAGCGCTGATTCAATTTCTGCTACTCGAGTCTGAAGTCAATTACTCCTCCATCAATTTTGGACTCTAATGCCCCACGGGATATCCCAATGGCCTCTGATGTAGTGTCAAATTTGTCCACAGACCCACCAGAAGGTGCTTGCAGTCATGCGTTGTGGTACTCATCAATGGATTCTGAGTTTGTGTCTCCCTCACTTCCATGGCTGGACCTCTCCAGACGCTGCGATGTCTTTGTTGAGCTCTGCAGCTTCCCCATTGCTCTTTAAGTAGATAACTCTATCAGGGTGCCAGTGCGTCTTATTCTCCCAAATTCTTGCCCACCAAGGGGTGAAAGGCCCATGCAGGAAAGTGTTTAAAGAGGCACACGTTCCTTTATTCACAACAATCGCTTAAAGGGCAGAAGTTGTGGCTGATTCATGTACTTGAATCATGTACATAATCGGTGAACTCCCCTACCCTTTAGCGATCCTTAATTCCATGCGGCCAATAGTATCAATTTACAATGCACCTTATTCATTGCTACTTTCTATTATTGCTGCTAACTTTTCAGTATAAAGCTGAATATTTTATCAGCAAAAAATAATGTTTTTAACCTATTGTGTTTTATTCCTGATTGTAATGATTTTTATTAATCAACAAATAAAGTAATTAAATAAATAAACAATTTACATTTTTAGCTCCAGGGGTTTGGTAGATCCATATCTGTCAGCAGTTACGCGCAGTCTGACTGTCACCACTTCATTCAAGAGTAACAGGTATAGTATCTTTTCCCTCTATTCTTGGAGTGGGGTCCAGGGAGATTCCAATTGCAGAGTTGCTGCCAGTGGACCGCAGTTCTTCTTTTATGTTCCACTTCTCTTCCCCTCCTAGTTCCTCCTTGTGTATCCAGTCCTGCACCTGCCACACTGCCCCTCTCAGCATATCTGCTGCATGGGTGGGGGCTGGGAGAAAGCTTCAGCATGCATCTCTTTGTCCCCCCAGGCCTTCAAGCTCTGCCGCACCATCACCGGTGCTGCTGATCCACCTCCATCAGGTTGACTAAGTGCATCAGCAGGCTGTGTGCTCAGGTAACAGGCCCCAGAGCAGGTGTGCAACTCACTACCTCTTCTGCTCATCCCTGCACGCTTACAGTAACTGCAGCTTCCAGGCTTCTCAAAAAGAGGAGGTCTCTGGTCTACGCGCCTTTTCTTATCATACATCTGGCTGGGTTGGACTGGGACAGAAAATAGGCCTCGGCACCAAAATAAAAGTGGCCCCCATTAATTAATTAGATAGCAAAAAAAGTGGCCCATGTTTGCAAATTGAGGTAGTTTTGAACTTGCAAAGAAACACTGTATATGTGGTTTGCAAGGTATGGAAGACTGCATGGGTTTGAGTTTGCTGCAAGTAATATATGTTTTAATATCAGGGAAATCAACAAAAACAGCTCAACAGACCATAAAACAGGGCCACAAACACCCACAAAACCGGCCCACTGACTGACGTGTCAGACCAGCCCATCAGGCACTTCCTAACGCCCTATAAGCTGATCCAGCTTCTCTCTTCCACGGTTGTTCACCCGTCTTGCGGCTAGGCCGACATTCTCTTTGCGCCATTCTACGGCCCTCCAATTCCGCCGACACCATCTGGAGTCCCGCTTGCGGTCAATCCATAGGGGTCAGCCACACCCGCCGAGAATCACCAATTTTGTGATACTGTGGCAGGGGAGTCCGGGTCAGACACGTCTGCTTGGCCATGTTTCTCAAGTCATGCCCCCAATGGAAATTTCACTTAAACATTTTGTTAACCAGCTGCCGTATTGTGGGGCTGTGCTAACTGCTACTAGTTCTAAAGTACATCAAAGAAAATGTTAATGTGGATGCGACAGCTCATCAAGCAAATACAGTCTAATTTGTGTTTGACAAAAAAGTGTTACATGTAAGGAAAAAACTGATGAGTTGATAAACATTGTCTCACTTCGTCCTTCATTTCACAATGAATGAGTTTGTTCTCAAAGCCATTATTTAATCTACTAATATTAGATCTGTATTAGAAGTCTTTGAAACATGTAGCACTGTTAGAAGTTCTGATCTCTTTTCATGTTGCGCTGTTTTGGTTTCGCCTGCACAGCACTTGTGCTGTGCTTGTGAAATCTACTGTAATTATTATAAATCTTAAAAGGGGCTTACATCCTGTCCTTACTTTTCATTCGGTCGTGTGCTTGCCACTTACTTTTCTTCCGTTTCTATTGGTTGTAGCATTCTATTTCCTGTTGTACTTCATGTGTTCTTCTTATCAGTGTGCCATGACCCAAGTACTTCTTTTCATCCCCTTTGTGGAACATTTTTTTTTGTTGCTTTTACCTGCACAGCGCATGTTTTTTTGTTTGTCCTCCATGTTCTGGAAAGGAAGCTATCACTATGGGACTTAATTAGATTTCAATGGTGATGAGGAACCACTGCCGAAGTATTTATGTCTTTGCTTGATTTTCCAGCACTTTAGGAAGCGGCGTCTGCACCGTGGCCCTCCTCCCACTCTCGGTGTTTTGACATTTGTTAAATTGCCCTTCCTTTCTGTGCTGGTAGACATGAGTGTTTCTGCTATTTGGAGGTCTGTCTTACCTTGTTTTTGTTCTTTTCCAAACAAGCACTCCATACGAGTGCATCTGAAGGTCATCTTCTCTCCTCTGCTTGTTTTTGCTACTCCTTCACCCGATCGCCCTCCTCCCCCTGTACCTGTTCCTCGCCCGCCTGCATGCCCGTTCTTTGTGCTTCTTGTGTGGATTTACTATGCGAAGCCAAACCTACTGTTTTGTCAATGTTTGTTTAGAAGAGTTGCTGTAAAGGAGGAGATGGAGTAACCACAAAAAAGCAGAATAGAAAACAAAAGAAATCTAACTTTACACTTGTAACACATAGCAAAATCGAAGAAGACCTAATTTTGAAAAGTAACCAATAGTTCACAAGCCTGTGACACCAGGGTAATTTGTGCGCTACAGAGGCGGAATATTGTTAACTCTGTCCAGCAATGGAAGCTGAGGCTTCCGCAAAGATAGTGTAAATAGTACAAGCCCATGCAACCCATGGAACCACCAGCGTGATAAATTGCATTAAAGTCCTTCTCAGATTCTAGAGTGTGAGCACAACTCTCGAATTAGCAAAAAGGACTCGAGGCACATTGAAAAGCCTTGGCATGTTTACGACAATGTATCACTCCTTAAACAAACTGGAACATATCACAAAAGAATGTTAGCACAGCTCCCCAGCCTCTTCCCCATTCATGAACATGCCAGGGTACAGAAGCACATGTGGGCACAGCCTCTGGGGCATGCTCCAACACAAGGGCATTAAATGTTCAAACTATTAGACAACACAAAAATCACTTATAGGCGGACGGGTTTCACCCCCCTAAGACAAAGTGCTCATTGTGAGCAGGGAGCCAAAGCTGTTGGTGTTAACGACCGGGCAGAAAACTATGCCTGTTGGATAAGACACGGCGCCAGTTCTCATGCAACATGGGAACTTTGTCATAATGGGCTCCTGTCCCAATGCACGGTTTCATTGAAATCATGGTGGGCTGATCGTCAGGGAAAGCAGACACTTTACCACGCATTGGTTTCTCTGAAAGGCTGCCAGACTTGTCGCATCCATTGGTGCAGCAGGAGCAGTGGCACCAGGGCCCAGAGGCCTTGATCCCTGGTTATTGCTGTTTTGCACAGTTAAAACAGCAGCCAAGGGTGCCATTTCCTTCCTTGTGCCAGGGCTCAAGACACACTGGCTACGCTACTGAGGGCTGGTACAGTTGGGGTAGAGTCTGGCAGCCGGACACATGACCCACTCTGCTCATCCAAGGCCAGGCTAGGAACTAGAATCAGCCAAGGCAAAAGTGTTCAAACCAGTCCCAGGCTTCAGGTGGCTACAACAACAATGGGCTCTGAAAGCAGCCCCTTTGCTACAACCTCTCACTGTACAGCCCCCTCCGGGGACACGTTTAATGAGTCACTTAAACAATTAGTTACATACCTCCTAAATCCTCCATCCACACACTTATACACCCACTCATTCTTTAATACACCTTGCCATATATATAAAACATATTTAAACTTTACAGGAACACACAGTCACTGGATGATGTCATCAGTGATGGCATTTGAGATGTCATCAGTGATGTCATCAGTGATGTCACTGACCATGCCATGAATGATGTAATATGTGACGTCATGAGCAGTGCATTGCGGGGGCGCGAGTTATAGTTAACTGAACTAACTATAAAAGTGGAATTTCTATGGTTTTGTATGAGTGAAATGTCCAGCTAACTAACACGTCCCTGAAACCTATGGTTTTTTCATTGAATTTCAAAGGTTTTTTAAATGCTAATTTCTAACTATAACGTCTGTAAAACCTATGGTTTTTTCAGTGAATTTCTAAGGTTTTTTAAATGCTAATTTCTAACTATAACGTCTGTAAAACCTATGGTTTTTTCAGTGAATTTCAAAGTTTTTTTAAAATATTTGTCATTAGTACTGTTTTTTCTAACTTTTCCACTACAGAAAAGAAAATAAACTGTAAAACTGTTGTGTAATGTAATATATTTCACAAATTACAGTGTTACTTATCAAATAATACAACATAATTTAACATTTTGAAAACATATTTTTCTCCCTTTTTCTGCTGTTATCAGATTCTACTTAACTTCACTATTCACAGTGATGTCAGTGTAGTATCATCATAAACAGCTGGGGAAAAAAAACAATCAACTAGATTGTTTAAAAAACCCAAATGACTAACTCTTACAACCACAATAACAAATCAACACAAATAACACATCCAATACTATTTCCAATTTTTAAATCTTACCTTTACTGTGTAGTTTCTGTTGACATTTTTCCTCAAGGCCAAATAATGTGTGGAATTTTTTTTTTGAAATTATCCAGTATCAATTCCTTAAAGCATCTTCCCATTTTCCCTCTAGGCCGAATAATGTATCTAAAATTTTTGTTTCAGAAATATCAAGTATGAGTTGGGTAATTCATAAGGCAATCTCGGTTTAATTTCCAAGTGTGTATCGTTGCAGTGACTCCAACCATTTTTGCATTTTAAATATACAGTATAATGTCCACATGTGGTAGTAGCTCCAGCATGGAAAACAATAGCCAGTGTTGTGAAAGTTCTTCCAGAAATAGATACTTGACTAGCAACAACATTTTTAATTTTCGTTTCCACTTTTCATCCATTTGGTCTACAGCGTTGTAGCATTAAAATTACATATTTTCCATATCTTTCTAGGCATAATGTAGATAACATTTCTGATTGACAACGAGAACATTTCATATCATGATTTGCTTCTTTTACTAATTTCGGAAAAGGTACAGATTTGCAGTCAGGTATTGTTAAATATAGAAATCGTTCTCTGTCAACTATAGTACTAGAAGTTAATGAACACTGTTCACATTTCTGATCCCATTTGTAACTGAGTCCAAATAAACTCTCAATCTGGATTCCTTCATCTTCTAATACTCCAAGCATAACCATCTGAAACTCTTGTGCATCTTGTTGTATATTAGGACTGAACGTTAAAGATCCAGCACATGTATCCAAGAGTTCTCGAATACCAGAGCAGTATGGATCTTACTTCTGTCAGTTCTCAATTGTTCAAATAAAGTATAAAGTGCAGAACATAATCTTTTTCCTGACTTTCCATAATTTCACCATACAGATCTTCTAGATAAAATATAACGTTTAGAATAACATTACCATAGCAGTTGACACCAGAAGCATTTTCTAATTGGTATCCCACAACATTATCACTTGTTTCTATTTTCTGTTTCTTTGCATCTTTTCTTTTCTCTTGAATTTTTTTCTGCTTTTCAACCACACTTGATTCATCAACATGTTTGCATTTTGAACACACAGCACGTTTTTCATAAATAGGATATTCACCTAAAGTTGATGCATAAAGTCTTCTTAAACGATTATATTCTCTTACACAATTTACATCAGCACTAACCTTGTTTTCATCGAAATCAATTAAATACAAACCAGACAATGTTCTAACTCGAGATAATGCAACGTAGGCCATTCCCTCTTTAAACACAGTTCTTCCAACATTTACTAAAGCATTATCTACACTTAAACCTTGAGATTTATGAATGGTTATTGCATATGCTAAACAGAAAGGAAACTGTTTTCTACGAACATACAAGTCTTTTACCAGCAAAAAATGTACAGCACAACGCCCAATTTGTTTCACCTCTGCAACCTGATCAAATTTAATTTTCAAGAATTCAATTGCATTTCTGTTTTGATATTTTACAAATTCAACAACTTTCCCTATTGCTCCATTCACTAAACCTTGTTCTATATTCAAATTACGCCTCAAAATTACCCGACAGTTTATACATACATCTACATTTTTTTCTAAGCCAGCAGTTTTTGATACAGACTTTTCCAAAGAATCCAATTTAGTCTGTAGTTTATTTGAAAGAAGAATTGTTATTCTTTGATGTTCGATTTTATCAATAGCTTCAATGTGAACTATTTCTTGATTTTCCAATTTCAGAAGCTCTTGATTAAATGTATAACACTCTTCCAGTGTAGGCATTAAGCAAAGTATTGACTTTTTTCTGCAATGTTCTTGTACAGTAATCCTGCTGGTGTGTTTTCAGTTGTAAACAAGTTCTTTAGTAGACGACTTTGTAAAGCTTGTTTACCATGTTTGCTTAGAACACCAATTCTTACATCTTTTAGAATATTTCCATAATCTTCATCACTTGCTTGTCGCATATTCTGAGTGAGTTCTTTATATTCAAAATTTAACCAGAGATTCACATTTCCAATACTTCCCAAAGATTTCCTAGTGTCTTCATGTAGAAGAGTTTTAAAGACTGGTTCTCCTTTTACAGGAGTTAGTTGTAGCAGATCTCCAAATACAATTAAATGTTTTCCTCCAAAGAGAACGTCGTAATCTGTTTTTAATACCTGTTGCATTCTTAAATGCACGAAAGCAAGCATTAAGTTTGAGACCATGCTCACCTCATCAATAATTAAAAGTTTCATCTTCTTCAGCACTCTTGACACTTCATAAGAAGCTTCTCCAGACAACTTCTGATATTCTAATTTATTATCATGCTCAACTGGTAACATTAGTAATCTATGCAAAGTAATTCCTTTAACATTGTGCGCAGCTAATCCAGTTGGAGCTGTTACCACACAAGATAAATGTGAACCACTAGTTTTTTTAAGATAACTGGTCAAAACTTTAATTAAAAAACTTTTACCCGTTCCAGCTTGACCACTAATGTACATCAGAATAGGTTTAAATGATGAACATACACATTCTTTTTTTCATGCAACAAACCATGTTCTATCTGTTCTCTCACTTGTACATATATTTCTTTCTGTTCAATATTTACTTGTTCTTCTAACTTTTCCAATGTAATAATCTCCTCTTGTGCTTGTTGCATTGCAATTTCCACTTCATGCATAGCAATCGCTGCTTCATTTTCCACTATTGGTTGTCCAAGTGGATCTTGACTACATGGACCAGAACTTTGACTATCTTGAGAACTTTCATTTGCAACTTCAGCTGTAATAATCTTTTCCTGTTCAACTTCATCATTCAACATTTTTAAATATGTAGGGAAAATTGAACATGCAATGCTATCTTTACATGCATTAAAAGAATCTTCGTAGCAGTTGAAATCTCCAAGTAATTCACTTTCACTACGCCATGGTTTGAACAGTTGGAGAAGTGCAAAATAGTAAAATTCTCGCTTGTCTGGAGTTTCACAACTGAGTTTCTTGTGGTTGATAAGGTTACCTTTTGTGTGTTTTACTAAACATCCATGACATCCAACTACTGCATATTTTCCTTGTTTTAAATTCTGTTTAATATTTCTTGTGAAGCTGTAATGTTGAAGTACTTCATACAGACATAGCTGTTCCAGATGTCGACTCCTTTTCGGATAGTATGTATCCAACATATTAGTTTTAAGAATTTCTGTACTGTCTGGTTCATTTGCTGCTAAGTATTCAATTTCTTCTAATGATTTCAACACTCTATTTCATGAGCAGGCAAGACCTAAACTTACCCAAATGATCCCTCGTGATTTTGAATATAAACTTGAAGAGGACAAGCGGTCTGAACATTCATACGATCCAATTTCTCTGTGGGAAAGCATTTTCAAAGTAAAGCTGTACAATCTATAGCTAAGGCTCTTCTCTTGTGCAATTTCTTCCCACATTTGTTTCATCTCGGTTTTTTCTCATTTCGTTATATATGATGTAACGTAGCGTGCAACAGCAATTGAGTTGTCTGCAACATACTGGATGTCCATATTTGCATACAACTCACCTGTTTGCTGACCTGTAGAGAGCAGTAGAGAGCAGTAGAGAGCAGCACCAGCACCAGCGAGACGAGATAACGAGAGGAAGGACGCCGGGTGGTGATTCCCGCTCCCGCAAAACGCCCGCAACGCTACGCCCGGGTCCTGGTTCCCGGCCCCTGTTCCGCTCCTGCTACGCCCGGCCCCAAGCCTCCGGTCCCGGTCCTGGCTGTCCGGTTGCTCCGGCGGCTCCAGTACTATTCCACCGGCCCGGCCCTGCCCCTGCCCCTGCCTCGTTAACGATTGGCGTTTGGCAGAGGGTGGTCGTGGTAGCTTGCAGGTTGTGAGCTGGCAAATCTGCAGAACCGGTAGAACCGGTGGCCGGAGGTGGCGGTTGAGGCGTTTGAGGCGTATGAGGCAGACCCATGATTCAGCAGCGGTCGTGCTGATGAGCGGTTGAGCGGTTGAGCAGCTGAGCGGATGAGTTGTGGAAGCGGGCGCTGACGGTGGAGAGTGGCAAAACCCAACATGGAGGTGGGGGCCTGCAAGACAAAGCTGATAAGGTGAGAAGACGCGAGGCCTGTGAGGATCGTGGGCCTTAAATTGTCGCTATATCACCGCTATAACACCGCAGAGTTAAATCGTAAACCCCAAACCCCTTCCCACCACCAATCTCGTGGCACAGGACACAGGACCTACAGTTTCTTGGTGTACTCCGTGGTGTATTTCGTGTGCCACGCAATGAGATCTGGTCGTCAGCGTGGGGCGCTGCCGAGACCTCAACTAAAAAGGCGGCAAAAGAACGAAGAGAGTCTAGTCATAGGGGGTGACCCGCTGCAGTACACCCCTAAAGGAGTCTCATCCAAAGATCCAGCCATTCCAGCAGCTTTCACCACAATTACTCCTCAAGTCCATAACAACCAACTGTCTATCAAAGGTTTCTTTAAGCAGCAAAAATCTGTAAACAAGGCTAACGAAAGTGGACCCACAGCAACATTGACATCATCCACTTGTGCTAAGGGGGATCATTCATCTGAGACGACCACAGTGTTTCACTCCAGCTTGGGCCCCGACTCAGGGTGCGTGATGTCTGATACCCTCTTCCCCCCGGAATCAGAGGCGACGAAAGCTAGTAGTGATTCCCAACTAGTAAGCAACAACTCTGGACTTTGTTTGTCTGCTGCCACTGCTTCTGTGAAAACCTCGACCATAACTTCAAATCCTATTCGCCCGATACAGATAAAAGCTCAAATACATGCGCAAGCCCATGTTCCCTTGGCTTCCACGGCATCTATGGTTGCCGTGTCTCCTACTGCAATATCAAATGGGCGTAAGGATATACTTATTTTGCAGGTTCATAGACAAAGCGCGACTGACTCCGTGATCAATATATCCTCCGGTCCGGACCAAAATTCAAGTGACGAGGTTTTTATGTTATCCTCCGCCATACTTGAGGCAGAAAGCAACAGGGGCTGCCATACATTGATACCAGAGGCATCCTCCAGCCCTAACGTCCCTAATGGCAGTATGAGGCTATTTAATCTGGACCAATCAAGTATAATTCTGGAAACTAGTCTCACTAATAAAGATAACAAGTCAACTCTTGTTTCTGGTAAAGTTATAGTTGAGAATGCGCTCACCCCAAATGAGCAAAGCAAACCAGCACAAGCAGTCTCCCAGATCAATCCGCTTAGCTCAGCTGATCTATCACTACTAGCCAAATATGACGGAAACTTTCGGGATAGATCCTGTGCCTCAGAAAATAAACCCAATAGACCAGATTGTGGAATATGGGGCAGTTTACTTAACACAATGTATAATATCACCAACGTTCTTAATTTTCATTCGGATAAACTGAATATTCAAGTGGACTTATTAAACACATTGGCTATCCACGTAGTTGGAATTGACGCTAAACTTCTTCATCTAGCAAATCTGATAACCAAAGTTCAATCAAATAAAGAGAATCAATTATTAACATGCACTTGTGCTCAATTGATTGATAAGATCTCAGATTTACCGTCCATCGTTAGATCTATGGTGCAAGAAGTAAAAGCGATATCGGACAGAATTGTACAAAACAAAACATTCTTGAATGATCATGACAATGGTTCATCTTTGGTAACAAGTCCCTCAAGTGCTCCAAGTGCGATAACTGCAGAAGAGATCGGGAACTTAACAAAAAATGTGAATAGAGGAAATCCAATAAAATATTTCACGTGTAAAAGTCAGGAACAAGGCATACACCCAACTAAAAGTACTGTTGCAGAAAAAAAAAAACAATTCTTCAATGATGATACCAAATCAAATAGGATTCAGAAATCTCAGGATGTGATTGAAGGTCTTGAATCTATGGATCACACACCAGTTGATGAGGTTAATGCCCTACAAACTAATGCAAACCAAACACCAATTCTTACTGTAAGCTCTGATGGTTTATCTAAAAGGGCAAGAAAACGATTAAGGAAAGCCCACAATAAATCAAAAAAGTAAAAAAACGCCACAAGTAACGTTGTGCCCAATGAGCTTAATATGAAAGAAATGTATCCAATGTTTAGACCCTTGGAAGCCCGCCAGAGCAAAACTATAGCTGACCCAACTGGTCAGGTCCCTGGACATCCATCCTCCGAAGTGTCAAATGACAGCATATGGTCCAAAATTACTGTAACATCAAAGTCAAAAGTAAGTGGACAAGACCAGGCGCTTAGAGGAATTGACCAACAGTGTGAAGAACAAAATACTGTTATTCAGAAAACTATAAATAATGTCACCCTTCAAGAACTTAATGCAAATATCATCAAGCAGACAGTTTTCTCCGAACAAATCATAGCGGATGATACCGTATCCGGAAAAGCGGTTATTCCAGCTCTGCGGCCGGTGTCGGGGAACAAGGAAATAAATAGTAAAACAAATAAAGAGAAAATAAAGACTAATGATTCCACCGACAAAGCTATGAAATTAGTATTTTGTCCACAGTATACTACAAGAGGTTCATATGATATCCTGAACCGTGGTAATATTTTAAAATTGCTGAATGCAATCCCTGATCTTAAGGACTTAACATCAGATGACTTAGATTCAGTTGAGTTCAAGCAAGACCACAATAACCCTAATAAAGAAATAACTCTAACAACCTGGCGTCGAGAAGATATAATTAGTAACATCTTAGCTAATAATATCCAATTTGAGAAATGGGGCATTAAAGTTTGGAAAATCTGCGAAAACCAATATCCTACTTTGCTGATCCCGACGAAACCATCTAATAGTCCAGCTTTAAGGGATTTTGCACGTAAGTCAAGATTGGGAGGACAAGTTAGGGTTCTGAAAGGAGCCTCAGGGCCATCGACAAAACTAGATCTGTCATTTGGGATCAAGATTAGGAGCGGTAAATCAGGCACACGAATATGTGAAGAGTTAAAGAAAGATACAGCTCTTATCGATGACTGGAGTTGGCTCCCAACAATACTGGCTAATGGGAGCCCTGTGATGCATGATTGATGTCCAAATGACCTTAAAAAAGTTTTAAAATCTTTTAAAATTTGTTCATGGAATACAAATGGTCTGAAAACACTAATAGAGGATCTAGATACAATAAGTTTCCTCAGGGATTTTGATATTTTAATGCTCCAGGAAACATGGAACATGGAAAGTGAACCCCTTATTGGCTATTATGATTATATGAATGTTGCTCGCCGTAAGGCTGCCTTTGGTCTTGCAAGTGGAGGCCTTTCCACCTATGTTTCCTTAAGCCTGGATGTTAAACATTTTGAGATTGATTTTCAAGTGGCATGGCTTCAATGTATTAAATTAGCTTTTAATCATCCCATTATATTTTTAAACGTTTACATAAATCCAAAAAACTCTGATAAAGCTACTCAATTTACGAGTTTGTGGGAAATAGTAAAGGTGCTGTATTATGACCACCCGGATTTAATGATAATCATTTCTGGTGACTTTAATATGCACTTTTTCAACCGAAACAGCCCCAACAAACCTACGAACGTTCTGTCCCAGTTGACTAACTCTCAGCTCAAAAAATTTAACCTCATGTTACTACAGGACGATGGACAAACACCCACATTTAAAAAAACAGGTAATTTCTCCATTATTGATTACTCATTTATCTCGGAGAAGCTGGTAAATTTGCTCCAAAGATATCATGTAATACTGAGGATAGAAAGTGATCACAATCCGCAATCAATTTCTCTGGGAACTCCCACTGGATGATCTACCGGAAGCAAGAACAATTAAAATTGTACCAACATCTTTTAACCTCAAAAGGCTAGTATGGAATCAGAGAAATCAAAAGGAAATATTGGACTTCTTATCCCTCTTAATTTCCAAAGCTCAGGAGGAGATAGGAGAAGGGAAGTCCATGGTTAACATCTGGCCTTGTCTGTGTACTACACTTTTGGATCGCTTTCACTCACCTAAAACATCAAAAGGCTCGGTTATGATAATAAAAAAGTCAGGATGGTACACCAACCGGTTGCTTCATCTTAAAAGAAAGCTTAATAGAGCAACTAGGGAAATCCACAGAAAACCAAATGGAGCACTCAAATCTTTGGAATCCCAACAACTGATAAAGTTAAGAAAACGATATAAGAACGAAATATGGAAAGCTAAACAAGCCTATCTATGAAGGATTATGGACCAAATTACATTTTTCATGTAAAAGCCAAAATTCAAAGTCATTTTGGGGCATTATCAATACCCTTGAATATGGCAATTAAAGAGGGAACAGTGCTAACATCAAAGAATCTAGTTGGGCAACTTTTATCTATAATCTTTATGTTGCACCTTCGGACCCACATTTTGACTTTAACATTACTTGTCAAAAGACAAATATATCAAGCAGTGAAGAAAGTAGGAAATACATCCCTGACCATCATTATAATCAAAAAAAGCTACAAGATGATGGGTCGGGGCCCAGGGCTCATGTTTCGCATATTTTACAAGATGTATTACAAGTCAAGGAGACATGGCCGGTAGAGCAAGTTAAAAAGGCAATGAGCAGGATCAGATCGAATGGAGCGCCCGGACCTAACGGGATTCCAAATTCAATATTCAAAGCAAAACTTAAGTATTGGCCAGAGGTTTTAACAACTTTATTTAATGATGTTCTCAAATCTGGATCTGTTCCTGAGTCATGGCAAGGAAGTATTATACAGCTGATATATAAAAGCGGCCCACAGGACAATCCTGCAAATTATCGATTAATCGCCCTAACGGATGTAGAGGCAAAAATCTTTGCGAGCTGCCTTCTTGAAGAACTGGAAGAATGGGCCTTAAGGAAAGAACTAATTCCAATTTTCCAAACCGGTTTCAGAAGAGGCGAATCGACCAGCACGAACTTGATTTTATTGTCTTTATTGGGTGAAAGGGCTAAATATAGAAAACAAAAGTTATATATCTGCTTCATTGACCTTAAAGCTGCCTTTGACTCAGTGCCACGAATCCTATTATGGGCCAAGCTTTCGAACTGGGGTATCCCAAATCATTTTCTTGATATGATTAAATTGTTATATACCAACACATGGGTCCAGATTAAAGTCGGAGATGGCAGAAATACAACCCGCCGACTTGAAACCAAGTCTGGTTTGAAACAAGGCTGTGTCCTGGCTCCAGGCCTTTTTAATCTTTTTATGTCTGATCTCCCCACACATTTTAAAGAAGTTAATGCACACTCCCCCACTTTATTAGGCAAAGACATTAAGGGGCCGATTCCGATCTCGGCCGGTAGGGCACCGAATCGGATTTGGCTTAACCGGATCCGATTCGGAGCCCTCTTTCCCGACCGATTCGTACGTGCGTCCGGCCGAGCGAGTACGATGCGAGCGCACGCGAAATCGCCGACCGACTTGTTCGCGGGTCCGAAGCGCTCCGACCGACTCGCACGGACACGACTCGCACCGCGCGATGGAGACGTTCCCCGGCCGGGCAAGTACGATGCGCGCCGCGAGCAGTCCGACCGACTCGCGCCGTCCGGCTCGAAAGAGCAGTCGGAGCCGGTCTTTGGGGGTCCGTGTCGGACCCCCCTGTATGCGTAGCCCCGCGAGTCGCACACAGGGGGGACCCATGGGTCCCCCCTACCTGTGCATATACGCCGCGAGTCGCTTCGAGGCGTACCCGCTGTAGGGGGCACCCTTGTTCGCCTCGCCCCCATTGGGTCAATGGGAGCCCGCGTACGCATTGTACGTCTGGCTCCCATTGACTCAATGGGAGTCCGACCGACTCGAGTCCGATTGCATGCGTGCGCATCGTACTCGTTCGGTCGGACTGCCAGAGTCCGATTCGGTCGGAAATCTCTCCGGGTCCGGCTCGGTCGGAGAGATTTCCGGCCTGAATCGGAATCGGCCCCTAAATATTTACAATACGCTGATGACACAATTTTATTGAGTCATTCCGTCATAGGTCTAAGAAGATTAGTCGACTCTTTTAATCATTATATTACCCTTAACGGTCTAAAAATAAATACTAAAAAGACAAAAATAATGACTATAGGTAGAACTAAATTAGGAATGAAAGAATGGAACATCAATGGATTATTTATTGAAACGGTAAAATCATACAAATATTTAGGAATTACATTTGACGATAACATGTCATTTAGGCAGCACTTTATTAACCTCCAAGCAAAGGCAACAGCTTTGTCATTTGCTTTCAGAAAGTTGAGGTATAAGATATCATGTCCAAACCATGAGCACCTGCTGAAGGTCATGAAAGCAAAGCTGATTCCATCTTTGGATTATGGCTCAATGATTTTCCGAGGTAAAGACGCAAAAATCCTTGATGACATTCAATTAAAAATGTATAAATCAGTTTTTAGGATCCCCAGATATATAGGACATGCCAATATAAGATTAGAATTTGGTCTGAAAAGGCAAACTCTGGTACGGCAATCTGCCTTTCTAAAAATGTTACTATCATTATATCGCTCAGAACAAGGTTCCCTCGCGAATCAGTGTTGGCATGAGATGATGAGGAATGAGTACGCGAGTAGTTGGAGAATATTTTTAAGTGAGTGTTTACGTAATTTTGAGTGCCCAACCTTAGAAGAAGAATTTAGGAGCAAAGCTGTTTTAAAAAAAATAATAAACCAATCAGCCACTCTACTATCGACCCTGATAGATAAAGATGAGCTCAGGAAAAAACATCACTCCTGGTCAGTTGCCAATTCTTTTAATAAATTGGAACCTCAACTATATCTGTTGACCCATTTAAAACCGTTATTAAAGAATAAATTTATGCTATTACGGTTTGGGAGATATCCGACTAAGGACGGAATTCCAAAATGGGAAAAAAAATAGTCCTCCAAACTTTGTAGGTTATGTGGCTTACATGATGAAACCTTAGTACATATTGTAACCATATGTCCTCAATTGCTAGAAGAGCGGAAGTCCCTTTTAAGACCTATTTTTAATGAATTAGGGGTGAGAACTTGTAGAAATGCCATTATTACGTGCCTTGCTTGGGCTACGCCCCGCCTGATTTCCCGATTTGTTAAGTTCATTTTTATTGCTGAAAAAAAACTATTAACCCAATATGATTCCGATTTATAATACAGTAACATTTACTATTGACTTGAATGTAAATATGAAATGAGAATGAAGTATTTGTTTTTAAATACCATTTTTAAAAAAAGGTCCTGTATATATATTGACATTATAGTTTTAAGGCTTGAAATTGTTATAGCATCAGTTAAACAAATTTAATCTTACTGAACAAATGTTTGATTGATAGCTGGGACATTGCCATTCAGCCGTTAGCACAAACGCACTTTACTTCCTGCTGCTCTCTATTGCTGTTAAGTCAATTGCTGCTAAGTTTTCTAGTGTAATGTGGTATGCATATTTTATGGATATAATGCTTTACCATATTGTGTGAATATATAATTTTACACCACAGCCGCTAAAGATTTGAATTGGTTATAGGGCTGGTCATTCAAATTTAAAACCAAAGATAATGTGTTTTAAAAAAAAAAAATTGCTGCTAAAATCTCTGATGTAATGTTGTTATCCTATTTTAATAACAATTTTTTTTATTTTATTATGTGTATTTTTATTAATCAACAAATAAATAATTCATCATCATTCCACATTTTTAAAATAACCGGATTGTAGTCATTAATATACTTAGACAGTTCTCTTCTTTTCAAGTTGTAGGTATTCTTTGGAGATTTGCGAGTTATTGTATGCCTTACAGAAGAAAAAAACCAATTTACTCTTCCTTTAGAAATTACTGGACGTGGAAATCCAAACCGACACTTGGTATAAAATTTTCCTTTAGACTTGTATTTTCGTCTGCAGTACTTTCCACAACGGTGACTTTGGAAACATAAAACTTGCTGTCTCAAGCTTCTATCTCCTCCCTCTCTTGGAATCTCACATGTCACATACTGTTCAATGGAAGACAATACTATTTCATCTGAATCAGTTCCAAATTTAGGTGCATCCTTGATCCACAATAGCATATGTATATGAGGAGCACCTCTCGCTTGGTACTCCTTTCTCCAAAAGAAATCGGTAACTTCTCCAAGAGGTGGATTCTTTTATTGCAGATGAAAGACATCATAGCTTGAAACCTATGATTAAAATATCTGCACACATTTACAGGATCCAAAGAACACAGTTCTCAAGGTGTCTTCATTTCAACATTCTTTATATTGGAATTTGCTTCTCGTAGAAATTCAAGCAAATCTTCCCATGCATACTCTGCACAGCTAAGTGTCACAAACCATGTTGGTGTACCTAAGTTCCGTAACATACACTTCAGTTCTCCATGACGACGATACCAATACTCATTTGTTCCTCGTTGACATGCCATCAAATTAATTAATTGTGCTTCTAAATTTTCATCTGTTTCATCTGTTTGTTGAAGTGATTGATGAACTCCAGTTTTCAGTATGTGGTTCACTGCATAGGACAGAGAAGACAGATCACTTTCAAACAAAAGGTGAAATATATATGGTATACACTGCCAGAATCTAGGATCTTCAGAGTATAATCTTGTTGAGCGATATTCTGAAGCTGGAATCCGTACAGGTCGGTCATCATATCGTCCACCTTCTCCAGTAGGAAACAGCTGTGGAAAACAACGAGCTTCTAAGCTTTTCTCCCATACACTCATTGGAGTTCCCTTTGCTTTTTTCATTTGAAATAACTCAATGCTGTTTCCTATTACTTCTTTTGAATGTAGAGGACAAATTGTGTAATGTTCATAAATCTCTTCACTCCTTGACTTGTCCACTTTCTCTATTTGACCACTTGAAATTTCAGATTCATCTTCCATACTTATTACCTGTTCTTGCACATTTACACTTTTATAATAAATATTATTCTCCACAAGATATAACGTAGCCTTTTCAAGTTTTTTAACATCCACAAATTCTTGCCATATTTTCCGACTCTTTGTTGGTACTCCATTTACTAGAATCACTACTGCTTCATTTTCATCTTTGTCTCCACCAACAATTTCAATATTTTTCTTAAAATCCAAAGGTAAGTACACTACTCTTCCTTTCAGCCCTCTTTGTAAGTCTGTTGGTAGCAGTTTACCTGTTTTAGGCTCCATGCGAATTATAGTTTGAAATGGATGAACAGATTGAATTAGAACTGACTCATATGTATTCAAATCTGCCAGTTCCTCCGGAAGAGCTACTAATTCTAACTTATTATATACTGCTCTAGCGGGCATTTTGTTCTCTTCAAATTTGTTATAACAATATTTACAAATACGTTGATCACTGCCTAACTCAAATTCACCTTCCACTAACAAGTAAGTTGCAAATTCTTTCCATTTATCATTATTCTTCTTTTCAGATTTCAAATACAAATCAACATTCCTAGTTTGATTTTTATAATTACTACGTCGAAAACAAACACAAACATAGTTTGGAATTTCAGAGCACACTATGTTAAACTTTCCAATTTCTTCTTCAAACTGATCAATCATAATCACTTTCCCATCTTCATCAACATCTGTAATTGTCAAACTTACACTTTCTATACACTGCTGTTCTGAACCAAAATATCGGAACTGAATATCATCACACTTTTTTGTACATCTGATAAAGAACCGTGTAAAAGAGCTGTATTTAGTTCACCTAAACATAATGCTGGACTTTTTACATAGTACAGTTTCCTTACAAACTTCCGCATTTCTGAATGGTGTACTGCTAACATCCTTAAGTGATGAAAAACACTTTTACACACTTTTCTTGAAAGACAAGCCAGAGAATGCCCATGTTTCTCAGTATATTTTCTTACATTACAAGGATCTAGTGTTTGTAACAACCTAATCTTCTGTTTTACACTTTTCTGTGTATATTCTTGTAACAAATTTCGCATTATATCAATAGATTCCTGTCGAATACTACAAATACTGCTACAACCCCACTTATACACAGGAGCTTGTGTTTGTTCCCCTTGCACTTCTTCAGCTATTAACTGTTCTGCACTAATAGTAACCATTTCCTCTTTTGGAACAGGACAACCATTCTGAACTTCGTAGCAACGACCTCCAGTATCAACTGCAAATGGTAAACTATTTTCTTGGAAGTAACTCTCTTCATTAAAAAAAGGTTCACTATTAGATGTATGTTTCCATTTTCCACTGAAGATTTTACAAAAGTTGCTTCTGTTCACACGTCTTTTTTTTTACTTTTATCTTTCTGAATCTTCATTGTTTTATCCAACACTTTCATCCTCTTCAAAATGAAAATGAATATTTTTTGTTTTAACTTAAAAGCAGTATCCACTATGCTTTCCACACGCTGTTTCTGTTTCAATTGCAGCACTTTCTTTTTATATTTGCGGCATCCTTTTATTAAATTCTGAATTACTCTATTTCGAAAAACTCTGACGAATATCTTGAAATTGTTTTTGTCTACGGGTAACAAATACTCTTTCCTTATTATGTTTTTTTTTCTTGCAATTTGAAGTCGAAGTCTGCTTCTCCTTACTTGAAAAAAATGTCTTTTTCCTTTGTGCGATGTTATTTTCATTAAATGTTCGTAATACTTTTTTTAGAAATTGTCTAGTGTTTTTACCAGAAGAAACTCTTTCTGAAGTACTCTCATTTTGTTGTAATCCACATTTTTGACTTTTCTTTAAGTAGATTGCCTTTTTGTTTTTCCTTTTTTTTCAGTTCTTCTAGGCATTTTCAATTTTTAATCCAAACAAAATAATTTTCTGAAAATGAAAAAAGTTTCAATTATTTGTTATATCTGTTCAATATGTCAAAATAATCACATACAATTATATAAGTTCCACTGGCGGCTTCCAGAGGAAATGCTGCATGGTACTGGAGCGGAATAAGGGAACAGTAGAGTGGCAGGTAGTGTCATCGGACATACAGCACATATTTATTGAATTATTTAGATTCACCTTCCCATTTTATATGTGACTCCACTACCTCCTACTTTTCCCCTCGCCCCCATCCCCACCCCCCGTCCCATGCACCCCACCGTCCCACACCACTTCCTCTGCAACCCACTACAGATAACTTTGTAGATACTATTTTGTAAAATTGTTATCTGTATACTTAGAGTGATATTCTCAACTAAATGGCACATGTAAACGTTACCCTTATTAGTTTAACACTTCTATCAGCAACTTAGCAAGCATAACACTGCAGCATATTAGCAAAGATATGGTACAGGCTTACATGTTATTGTGGATGTACATAAACAAGTACAGATCAACTGTTAGAGAGCAACAAAAACCACCGACATGGAGATGGAGAGGGGGGAAAGATTAAGGGGCATATTCACAAGGAGCCATCACCGAATTAACGGCACTTTATCGCAGCCAAACTCGTGATAAATGTACCCCCCCATTCACAAGCCGGTGTTAACAGCCCACAGCACCAGTATACCCGCCATAGCAGCCTCAAAAAACATCGCCACAGAGGACCCTCGCACATATCGCTAATGAGATGCAGAGTAGGCGTTCCCGTGACAAAAGCCGAGACAACAGCACACCTCAACATTCACAACGACCAGCCACATCCGCGCTAAAAACAGAAAACCGGCAATAAGGTGCGTTAGCACCAGGAAATTTACACCTGCTCTCACCTGGTGTAAAGTCAGACGGCAGCCAGCACCACAAAAGGGAGCACAGCCCAGGGCCACATCCGAAGGGCAAGAGATGCCATGGAGCAACTCATCATGCAGCCCGGACACCCAACAGGGCCACAACACCCACCGCCAACACCCCAGGACCCCATCCCACACCCGGAACACCCCCCCCCCCGGCACCACCCCCAACCCCGGACTAAGAAATTGCACACCAACACCACGAATCCCAAAACAAACATCTTGCCTGATGTCGCACAAGCAGCAAAATAAACATACATGCGTGACCAGAAAATGGAGAATCAGTCATACAGCAATGCAACCACCAACACAAAACACCAGACAAACAAAAGCAGAAACAACCCCTAGGATGAGTCCTAGCTGCTCCCACTGGACAATCCGTAGCACACAGCCCGGTAGCCCAAATGAATGAATGAATGAATGAAATTGGATTTCTATAGCGCGTTACTACCCTAAGGCCTCGTAGCGCTTAGGACCAGACAGACAAATACGTGGCAGACTAGAGTGTAGTGCTGAAAAGATAAGTTTTAAGAAGTTTACGAAAAATCTGTAAGTTAGGTTCCATACGAAGAGTAGAGGGAAGGGAATTCCATAGATTGGTAGCATTCAAAGAAAAAGAACGACCGCCCCATCTAGATCTACGTACTTTCCTTATGGTAGCCAGGAAAGCGGAGCTGGAACGAAGACTCCTTGAAGGTTGATAGGGAGTAACCAGGGGGTGAATAATGGGAGGGCCAGTTTTCCAGAAGGCTCTATGGGCCAGGCACATGGCCTTAAATCGTATTCGGGACCTGATTGGGAGCCAGTGAAGTGTTCTAATCTAGTGTTGGTTTTGCCGATTGTCTCCGAGGAACTTGGAGGAGTAGACGAGCCGCACAATTCTGGATCAAGAGAAGAAGGTGTGCCATGAGCGCAACAAAGGAAAGAGAGGGAGAGAGCGAGGGAGAGAGACGGAGTGAGATAGCACAAGCAGCGCAAGGCCGCACGGGCACCTGGCTCCACATGCCAACATGTGTGTGTGCATCGCCATCGGTACACCATGAGCCCAAGGCCGTGTCCCAATCTCAGCGCCAAAGCCACATGACATTCCCAAAACGAAAGTAGTAGTGAGACAAACATCAGGGATGAAAGCACATTGTCCCAATGCAGAAGCCGGGAGGACACCTGCACCTCTGACCTTGGTCCCGAACACGCCTGCAACACCATGAGCCCAAGGCTGTGTCTCAATCTCAGCGCCAAAGCCACATCACATTCCCAAAACGAAAGTAGTACTGAGACAAACATCAGGGATGAAAGCACCATTGTCCCAATGCAGAAGCTGGGAGGACACCTGCACCTCTGACCTTGGTCCCGAACGCGCCTGCAACACCCTGATAGAGATACAATGGCAGATGGGGACGACTCCCACACCACGCATTCCGCAAATAAACCATCTGACTTATCCATAGCCCACACATAGAAGCCCCTGCCTGTGGTAGCCCCGCATGGGATGCCCTTGACACCCATGGAAACAGCAACCCATGTCCCACAACGTTGCACACACATTCAAATCATTGCTCAGAGCTGTGGCATATCCTCCACACAACAGCCGCAGTCCAGAAGAGTGCCTGTTCACGAGACGCACCAACACAATGGCAGGCCATACCGGGCACATGCACAACACTCGTCACGTGGAACAGTACCGTGCACGTATGCAGCATTTACTGGGCGCACTTCCACTGGCAGTACTATGGATCAGTTACAGACTCAGCTTCCGCACTGCCCACGTCACCTGCGTCCAGCCCTGGTTCCACTGCCGAACATGCACATTCAAGTGTCCCATGGATGTCTGCCTATCCAACGCAACTGTTGATGAATTGGACTATGACTTGTGTTTGCGCCCCCTATTGGATCACGAACAGGAGTGTAACCGAGACAGCCGTGCATGAGATGCCTTGACATACTGCGTATGTATTGGTAGTTGTGCATGGGAGATAGCACAATTTCTCGTGTGCAGTGACCACATCGAGGCGCTCCCCTATTGGGCTGTGTTGCGGATCGGTGAGAGGGCGTGGGCTGAGCACACCTGCCCGGACCACCTAATGGATTGGCTCACCCTGACGTACTATTGGAACACATTGCACATGAAGCTGCACGGGCATTCATGGACGAGTAACTACGTACCTGCAGCCACATCCTATTGCCAGCCACAGCACATGCCCCAACAGCTTGTTGCACAGTGGGGATTGCTCACATATCCCACCAAAACAGAGGACACGTCTGCCTTCGGTCAGACTCTGGATGCATGTGCGTGCAATAACGCGTGTGCACACACACCTGTGCAAGGCGACGCAGGCCCATGGTCCGAGCAACACAGCGTCATTTGGCAACGTTGCCAATTCGGACACACCACTGGGTGACAGCACACACATGGCGATGTAGCACAACATGTGAACCTGTCGGACCCTCACACCTGATTACTGTCGGCAGAGCAGACAATTGCTGCACCCCGGAGGCAGAGTACCATGCAGACCCCACGTACAGTGAGTTGTGCCCCCTCACACGGGGCACTGTGCAGACGCCAAACAACACATGACTCGTCCAGCAAGGCAAGGTGGGCTGTGAGCGTTGCCATATGTGATGAATGTTCTACATTTCAGCCCCACCATCATCTGCCCCTCAACATGTTCCCATGTTGCGCGTAAGTGTCTTAAGCATGTCCCTGCCTGTTGTGGCTGTTGCCTCGTCCGTAGTGAGACGCACATGCCAATAAAGCCTATGCCACTCCACTGGTGTCTAACTGTGAGGTGTGTTGTAAAGATTGTCCACTCGTGTGCCACAATGAGCCTCGTCCCAACACAGGGAAGAACTGACCTTCGCATGTGCAATGGGGGTGTATCCCTTTGGCAAGCTCCGCCTCTGTGAGCCAGACATTGTATTTGCATAGGTGCTGGACAACATCTGATGCAGCCCCATCACCTACGCAGTCTGATGTGTCAGGGGCACACAGCCATGCAGCCATCACCCCACCACACACAGCGGACACAGAACCCGTATGAGGGGAGTTTTGTACCACATTGCCTTCATTGCTGATGTTCTGTGATTGCTATGTGTGTGGGCTGCATTGTGGGGGAGTTGCCCCTGCAGCTTTGATTCAGTGTAGCCTTCTCCCCTTGAGACGGGGTGCCTTTGGATTGTGTGCTTTTCGGGGCCTGTTTTGCTTTTGACTTGGGTGATGTGTGCTCGCGGACTGATTTTGTGGCCTGGTGCATTGTTGGTCTGCTGCGTGTATTGTAAGGCATGAGTTGTGGTTGCACGCGGACAGGTCGGAGTGTGACCTGCTCCTTTGAGGATGTGATCCGCACTTGGCTCCGTCCATGTCGCTTCGTGGGCCATGTCATTTTGTTTGCGCTGCTGCTATGCTATCCGACATGCAGTGTTACTTGCATAGTCAGTGTGGGTCACGGATCTGCTGGTTTGCTGGATTCAGCATATGTGCAAGGGTAGGTTGTGATATTGGTGATAGGGGGGGCACTCTGTGCACATTGTGGATGGGGGCCTACTTGGCGTTTGGATGTGTGCTGCAGTGTGCCAA
The DNA here is from genome assembly GCA_963921515.1 of Calotriton arnoldi. Classification (NCBI taxonomy): domain Eukaryota; kingdom Metazoa; phylum Chordata; class Amphibia; order Caudata; family Salamandridae; genus Calotriton; species Calotriton arnoldi. The sequence goes on along the minus strand of CAWUFW010005505.1, from coordinate 816,280 downwards.
GGCATTCAGGGACATGTTCCAGGGTCATTGTGGGTGTACTGCGTGCTGCACAAATCAACGCCGTATCTGATTTACAAAACTACATACTCGTTTAAACATAACAAACTATACTGCTTATTTATTACCTCTATACCTTACTCCTAAAACCATGTAATCTTTCAAACATATGTCACGTCACCTTTGTACCATTCAAACTGATTACGACCTTCTCTTTACACTACAGATCCCATGAACATGCTAATAAAGGTATAAGTGCTATTTTCATACTAGATAAAGCTCTCTTACTTAATTTTTATAAACACTACTGTTTGGTGCACAAAATGGGAGTGACACATGAGGAGAGGAAACGGAGGTGTAATCCCTAAACTTTTATTGTACCGTTTCTTTAATATACGTATATTGAGCGTTTTAAGTGGGATAAAAAAAATGCGGGTGTTTAAAAGGGGTAGCAGTGTTCAGCACTGGTAAGACACAGCCCACTTAAAGTCCTACGTATATTCAGCACAGACACACACCCTAACAATTGTCATCACTTATAAGCACAGTTAGTTTACTAGTGTGAAAAAATTGTACAGAAAATTTACTAAGAACATTTTTAATTGTTTTTTTCTCTCACACATTTATAAAATATCTCTTGTAAAGAAACGCCCCTCTCCACCTTTACTTGGTACGAATGAGCAATAAATAATACCTTTACCAGCATCTAGTTACTAACTACTAACACTGTGCACTGTACCCAGTTGTAAAGCAGAAATAGTGTTTAGATTATGTCTTAAAGTATCATCAAATGATTCAAACCATGCATACATACACAAAGCAACGTGCACGTTTACTTTGTCCATTTACTCTCTCTGTAATCTGTGCACATTCTGAACGGGTTCGCAGTATATCACCTGTTTTCACTTATACTCAAAAAGTACCTTACAGTAAAAAAATGACATCACAACCTATGCATATGTAATATTTCCTACATAATACAGTGCATTTCTATACTATTGAAACTAATTGCAACATTCTTTATATAGTACAAATTCTACCAAAATGCCAATAAACCTATAAGTGCTATTTTTATAATACAAAAAGGTGTATTAGATTATTTTTATAAACAGTACTGCTGGGAGCACAAAATGGTGGTGCAAGGTAGACAGAGTAAATGAAGGTGTAATTCCAAACTTTTTATGTCTCGTCCCTTTACTATACGTATATTAACAGCTTTAACTGGGATGAAAAAATTGGCGGCTCTCTTAAAGGGGTGGCGGAGCCTACTACTGATAAGACCCGGACCACTTAAACGCCTGCGTATATTCAGTAGAGGAACACACCGTGACAATTACTCTCACTAATAATCACATTTACTTTAGCACTGTGAACAAAATCGTACAGAAAATATACAAAGAACATTTTCATTTATTTTTTATCTCTCACATATGTAAAAAAAATGACTTCTGAGGAAACGCTCCCCAACAACTGAGATTTCCTAAGAACACCCAAATGCAAAGCCTCGCAGTACCACACCAGCCTTGACTGACATTGAAATCTACCTCTCAGTGTAAAAAATGAGACCACAAACTGTGCACATAACATTTCTTCTTTTTTTGCCATCTCTGTTAAGTTAATAACACATGAATTTTCTACTGTCACCCCTTCTCCACTATTTCCAGACTGAGCATAATTTCCAAACGTGTGACATTCTGTTTATCTCGCCGCAATAGATATACAAATGGAAATTAACGCTACATCTAATTTTCAAAACCATACAGGGCCATATTCACAAGAATGGCGATAACATTATTGCTGCTTTAGTGGCAGGAAACTGCCGCTAAAGCGGCGATAATGTTATCGCTGGTCTTGAGAATATCGCCCACAGTCTTTTACAGATGACAACTTACACCTTTTGTTTGTGAAAAACTCCTAAACATCTATAAAGTACTTGTTTAACAACTAGTTACTCATTATGCATATTTTAGAACCAATAAAACACCAGACTTTACTAACACTATGTTATTTAGAAATAAAAAATACTTTCAAAGTTAAAAATATCGTCTCAAATACTTAACGACTACTACAAAACACATAACACACCTTCTTAATTTCTAATTTACCTTCGTAGTTGGTATGCAGATTTCAAATGTCACAAACGCATACAATTCTTTTCTTGTCACACAGTACATGTAATGCACCGCTTTCATCAAGAATGGAACCAGTAATGGCACAATTTCCCTGTTGCTCCACACATAAATACATGTAAAGAACAAATCAGAATAGTTCCTTATTTTGTTTAGATTGCAAAACCTCTCTTTATTGGTTATTTTTGAGCTTTCCATATAAACAGTTTTTTTAAGGACACATACAGTTGAAAGTTCAACGTATTGTATCAACACTTTCTAGAACATTCTACGACATGTGCAGGTTAAAAGTTCATCATTTTTTTAAACCTACCGATATATTTTTTTGCAACATTTTCTCCAACATTTAACGGCACGTGCAGGTCAAAAGTTCACCATTCTTTCAAGTTTGAACTGCACCTTCCAAATACAATTAGCAGGTGTGGTTGAGCTGAGCAAATGTCATCCTAAAATATGTACTCCACGTATAAACTGCTTTTTTATTACCCAATCACAAAGATGCTTTTCATCAAAACTAAAATACACCCTACTTTTTAGGACACAATACATTTCATCTCCCAATCGGTTAACGTTTTGTATGTAAAAAAAAAGTAGTTCCCCATGTTTAAACATATCTCTCATTCTACGAACGGACTGCATGAGCTACAGACATTTATCCATATCTTCTAGCCATACCTTCAAAATGCTAGTGTGGATTGTAGGACATAGCTATGTTTTCTGGTGCAAGAGGTATGCAGAACAGAGACGTATTGACTTAGACCTAGGTTTACAAAATGTGCACATTAAATGGTTTGCACAGAGAGGATTGAAGTGGCACCAATTGCTCCCTTTGGTTAAAACCTGTTTGCATCTCCAACACCCTGATCTCATGATTGTGCACTGTGGTAGTAACGACCTAGGCACATTGACTGGGGTAGGTTTGGAAATGCTTATGAAGGACACCTTTGGACAATTGATGTTACTTTTGCCTCAAACTGTCTTTGTATATTCCAATATATACCAAAGACAGAAGTGGAAATGGTCAAACCAATTTTGTCATAAGATTGAAAAATCTAGGAAGAATGTCAACAAAGCTGTGTCTGCATACCTCAGAGACCATAGAATGGGGTCGATCTACAACAACAACATACGTTTTGATATGGCTGATATCTACAGAAGTGATGGAGTACACTTCACAGATGAGGGTAACCGAGTTTTCCTGATTAACCTGAAGCTGTGCATCCGCACTTATATATAGCTCCAACTAATAAACACAAGGGCTCTTTTTAGAGCCGCCTTATATTCCCAATTTCTGCTCGCAGAGTGTCCGCTGCGGTTCGGCTAGCAGAGGGACACCTGCGGGCCGTCGGGCAGGCTCGCAGAGGAAGAGCTGCGGCCCGTGGGCTCAGCTCGCAGAGGGAGACCTACGAGCCGTTGGCTCGCAAAAGCACAGCACCGTACTGGCTCGCAGAGGGAGAGCTGTGGTCTGACTCGCAGAGGGAGACCAACGGGCCAACAGGCCTGCTAGCAGAGACACAGCTATCAGTTAACGGGCTGGCTCACAGACATACAGCTGCGAGCCCTCCGAGCTGCAACCCGACGGGCTAACTCGCAGAGGGAGAGTAACAGACACAGCTACGAGCTAACTAGGTGGCTCACAGAGGTAGAGCTTCAGGCCCGACGGCTCACAGACACAGAGCTGCGAGCCGACGGACTGGCTTCTAAAGGCATAGCCGCGAGCTGATGATGTGGGGAGAGGGAGCGTAAAAGGAGTATCTCGCACAGACAGACCTGTGGGATATTTTCAGTATTGCCTCGCAGAGGTAGAAGTACAGATCCGATGCCTTTTAGAGGGAGAGATGCGAGCTGACGGACTGAGTCACAAAATGGCTGACAGCTCGCAGTCGCAGAGCTGCGAGGCGACGGACTGGCTTCTAAAGGCATAGTTGCGAGCTGGTGATGTGGGGAGAGGGACCGTGAAAGGGGTATCTCGCACACACAGAGCTGCGGTATATTTGTAGTGTTGCCTCGCAGAGGTAGAACTACGGACCTGATGCCTTGTAGAGGGAGAGTTGTGAGCTGACGGACTGAATCACAAAATGGCTGCCAACACTTCCTAGTTTCAACAGTTCACAGCCAATCAGCCGCAAGCTCGTGCTCGTAACGCCTCAGCCAATCAGATGTCAGAATTCTTAAATATCGATATCTGGAAAATTTGATATTTCTCTAAAACTACTGAATGGATTTACCCCATTTAAACAAAAGCGTGCTTTCTGGACCAAGACCTTTCTCTCTGCCAAATTTGGTGTAATTCCGTTCAGCAGTTTGACCTGTAGCCTTGTCTAAAGTTTCCTATGGAAATTGCATGGAGAAAACACGTTTTGGGACCCCCTTTTTCTTAGCCCCCCTTGACGAATCCCCCCAAACTTTTAGGATAGGAGCTAACCTGAAAAGAGGAAATGTTTGGAAAATTTCGTAAAGATTCGTCAAACGACGCCAAAGTTATAAGCACATCAAAAAATGCTTTTCCTAGGGAAACGTGGTCCTAACTATAACTATCTACTGGCAAAATATTTATTTTACATTATATTATTTTTATATCTATCTATCTATCTATCTATCTATCTATCTATCGATATTACTTACAAGGGGTTAGATTTACTATACCCACTCCAGTCTAAGCAACAGTAGGGAAAGTATTGAACATTGGAAAGTTAAAATGTACTATTCCCACTGCAGTCAAAGCAACAGTAGGGAAAGTGTCGTACTTTGGAGTGGTGAAATTTACTATTCCCACTCCAGTCTAAACAATAATAGTTGGGGAGCGTTGGACTTCGGAGGGGTTAGAGTTATATTTCTACTCCAGTCAGCAGAGCAATAGGGAAAGTGTTGGACTGTGGAGGGGTTAAATTTAGTATTCTTACGCTAGTCTATGCAACAGTAGAGAAAGCATTGGACTTCGCAAAGGTTAGAATTACAATTCCTACTCCAGTCAGTCTAACAGTACGGAAAGTGTTGGACATCGGATGGGTTAAGTATTAAATTAGAGTATACAACATTAAATGTATTTATTTATTAAAAACATGTTTACTTTTAACTTAAAAAAGAAAAAAAACGAAATTACATATATCATGTACTTCATTAACTATAAAAAAAATCTATAATTAAAATTAATTTTAAATAACAAAGGTCATCACAGAAACAAATTCTCACAAACACTTACCATTTAATAAAATAAAGTTGTTTAAAAAAAGAATGCATATAAATTACAAAATTCATTTCCTAATAATAAATAGGATAAATATATAAATCAATATAAAAATAATATATGTTTATTTTCTTACCAACATACTCACAAAAAACACAGAATTAAAAAATACATGTTTATTAAACATCTAAAACCAACATACATATTAAAATAAATAAAACATTACAACAGTTACACAATATTTAATAAACATACATAAGCAATAATCAAATGAAAAATAATTCTTACAAAAACGTAACATTAAAATATAAACATATAATTTAACTCGACTACTCACCATATTCTCCTACAAACCCAGCAACCCGCAACTAAAATATAACTTAAATCAGTATTCAACTACTTACATAATTAAAAATCGATTAAGGGGGAGGTCTGGCCAAAGTGGCTAAGATGGCGGACGTTTTCTAGAGATGCTCCGGGACCTCCTCCACTATCCTCAGCCATCAAGCAACTCCGTGCCGCTCCACCCCTTGTTTGCCACCTACTGCATTGCTGCACCACTTGGAGCATCACCTGTCCACCCCATGACGGCGCAGGGTGACTTAGGGACCGAGCACAGGCAGAGCTGTGACCGGACTGCTCCGAGGCCAAGATGGCAGTGCTGTAAACTTCGAGGGAAGTGGGACTGCCTTGTTCGCCCGACCACCCTCCTGCCCGGCTGTGCGATGTGCGGGCCGCGTGCTGATTGCGGGGCTCAGAGAGAGGTGTGCAGTGGCCATCTTAGTGTTCTGGTACTGCTTGCTGCCCTCCTCGGCCCTGGGGGTCTTCCTCACCAGCCCTAGTGGTGCTTGGTTGGAGTTTCCCCGGGTGATGATGCCTGCTTGCCCAGTGAGCCGCCTGCCTGCCTGGTGAGGGAGGAAATGTCTGTGTGATGTCACAGGAGAGAGGCGGGTGGCCAACCATTTCTCCTGCCATGTGGGAATCTGGTTGCTCATGCTGCCCTGATCTGCTGGATCACCGAGTGCAAGAAGGCCGGGGACTGGTCCGCCCAACAGTTGCCTGGGGCCTGGACTGCCAGTCTTCTCCAGGGCTGGTGGTCCTCTCCTTTACCCCGAGGACGCTGATGGGGGAGCCTGCTTTGAGCACCTGAGACCAAGGTACAGCTGATTTGGTGATGCAGGGGACTTTTGGACTGCCCTACCTTGGTTTGGATCCCCTGGGGTGTGAGCCTTATATCCTGGGACAGCGCAGGATGGATTGAGGTGCTCTGATGCCCCCTCTGCAGACTACCCTCATGCTTGGACATCTAATATGCCCTATTGGAGTTTCTCTCCTGTCTCCTTGTTGGCAGAGGGGCCCCTTTCACCTCTCCCTAGTGGTCATGCAGCTGGAGCCTTGGTTTGAGGGCGGATGCCTGGCTGGGTTCAACTGGACTCTGCCCATGCAAGAAGCGCACTCCGCTTAGCCGACATACCAACTTCTGCCTGTCTACCCTTTGTGTTGGGCACTCTCTCCGAAGGCTTGGTGATGGAGAAGGACTGGGGGCCTAGGTCTAAGATCCAGACAAAAATTGATACATTTACGGTACAGGATCTGCAGACAGACCACCCTTTGGCGGAGCAGCATCCCACCCGCACCGAGTTCAGCACTATCCTACAGGCCATCCAGTTTTCCAGAGAAGCAGTCGAGGCAAAGGTGGGAGAAGTGGGTGCTGATGTGATGCTTGTACACCAGGATTTACGCAATGTTGTGGGTAGGTTCACTGAGGCGGAGGGACAGATTTTAACACTGGAGGATCAGGTGACCTCACTTAAGGGCGCTGTGTATAAGCTGCTTAATACTACCGGTGCCCTGGAGGCCTGCGCGGAGGTCGCAGAAATTAGGTCCAGGCAGAACAACCTACACTTCATTGGATTACCGGAGGGGGCTGAAGGCTCACATCCAGATACATATTTAGAATCCTGGCTCAAGACGTGGATGGCAGAGGGATACCTGTCACTCTGATTTGTGATTGAGAGGGCCCTTCAATCCCTAGCCCAACAAAGATGCTGCCTTGTATTGCCACCTCAAAATGCACACAATCGGTCTATGATGGGGGCCTGGGCATGGTGGATGTCAAGTTATATTACTGGGCAGCATAGCTAATGGTGATTAACGACTGGCTGACAGGCTGGTGGAACAATCCAGCATACCACCTGGAACTTTTGTATTTGGGGCTAGATGCTGTCATGGGACTGCTCTACGGGGATCCTATCCTTCACCACCTCCTGGAATTGACAGTGGTCGTCATTAAGGAGTAGAGGGCTGCCCTAAGACTCATAAGATTGTACAAAACACTCACACAACTCAATCCACTGTGGGAGGGTCTGGGCTTAATCGCGTGGCCAGTTTCTGAACCTGGGATAGAAAAGGCCTCACGACTCTTGGTGACGTTTGGCAATACGCGCATCTGTGTTCCTTCCAATACTTGCACAGCAGTTCTCTATAGCTCATTCTCAATTCTACCAATACTTACAACTCCATCACGCACTCTCTTACCACCTACGTGACTCCACAGACATAAAGGAATTTAACCAACTGAAGGCCAAACTTGTAGTAGGCCACCTTGGCACAGGGGCAATATCCTGTATATACCATACTTTGGTGATTCATGCACCTGAAGACTTTCCAACGCTTAAACAGTGATGGGAATACTGGGTGGGTCCTCTTGATGATGCAGACTGGCAGGATGCCCGTATGGCCCCTCAGGATATTGTTATTTCCTCCAAGATGAGGTTGATCCAACTCCATTAACTCCATATCTCATATTTCATACCCAAACGCTTGTGGCATGCAGGAACAATACCTCAGCTGCACTGTTTTCTGTGCGCCCACACTGAGGCGGATTTCTTTCATATGAAGCGGTCTTGCTCCAGGCTATCAGGCTTCTGGCGCAGGGTGGAGAGATCTCTATCGCAGGTCCTAGATCGGCAGTTGGAACTTACTTCACGAGTAGGCCTGTTGGGCATATTAGAAGACTTAGGTGGTCTAGGATGTGAAAGGATTATGGTGGGGTAGCTAAAGTTGTGACCAAGTGGGACACTGCTCGCAAATGGAGGTCCACTCAGCCTCCTAATGTAGCAGAGTAGTCCCAGGGAGTGGATTGGTGCGTTAAAATGGAGCAGCCCCTTTATCAAGCACGGGGCTGCTTGCAGAAACACGCTAAGATCTGGGGCAAATGATAGGAGCACTATGGACTTGCAGGAGTTGGGTGAAGGGGCAATGGTGGAAATGTGATGCATTGGATCATGCTTGTTACTATTGTAGTGGACACAAAATGGTTTGTGTTGCTGGTTGTGAAGTAAAAAAAACTTAGTTTACAAAAAAATCAATTAAATAATTAACAATTTAAAACTAGTTAATAATTTCAATTTTTATTTAATTAATAAAACTCCCACCCTATACCCCTACAAGCCCAACAATCCACTACTAATGTGTAACTTAAATAAATAGGTAATAACCTATTTAATAATTAACAATAAATTATATACTTAATTAGCAATCAAAAAACTGATTACCAATAATTTTTTTTTATAACTTAATTAACTTCCCACCCTTAACCCCTACAAACCCAACAACCAACTACTAAAATATAACTTACTATAACTAATAAAATTAAACTAAAAATAAAAATTTACATTTGAAATTTAAAATATAATATAACACAAAAAAATAGCATAATTAATAATCAATGAAAAATAAATCAATAATAAATTAAACATATGCTAATTCAAATAACTTCCCACCCTGGTCCCCTACAAATCCAACAACCCGCTACGACACTAAAAATCACTAATAACATTAAAATAAACAAGGGGCGTGGCTAGCCAGCCAACATGGCGGACGCGAGTCCCTAACGCTCGGACTGCTATCCCCCTTAAATCCGTCACAATTATCCTGAAAGTAAGCCATCCACGCTGGTAATGAGTGGGACCAGGCGGCTAAGGATCTGCTGCACCCAGTGAGCCCTGAGCTGAGTCTTTTAGCCCATCGGGACTGCGGCGGCTGTGGTGAGGAAAGAAAGGGCCTGTTCGTTGTGAGGCCGCGCGCTGGCATTCCGCGTCGGAAGATGGCCGCCCGCGCTTAGGCGGCTGCTCCTACGGCAGCAGAGAACTGACATCCAAATCGGACGCAAGTGGGGCCGAGCAGCAGGAACATCGCCACGGACGGAGAGCCCAGAATCGTGCCGCCTCATCCCCCGGGGCTGCAGCTGCCGCGGTAAGGAAGACAGGGGCCTACTGACTGCAAGGCCGAGTGTGAGCAACCAGCGGCGGGGAATGTTCACCCGTGCTGTGCGGTGGCGGAGAGCGGCCCTCCCCGTTGGCAATAAGTGAGGCCAGGCAGCTGAGGCATCGCTGCAACCGAAAAGCCCCTAATTGCGCCGCTTTGCCCCCCGGGACAGCAACTGCCGCGGAGAGGAAATCTGGGGGCCAATAAGCCGTGAAGCCACGCACGGACGGTAACTGACAGGAAGCGGCCACCCGTGCTTGGGGGGCAGCCCCTCTCGGCGGCGGAGAACGGCCGGAGTGAAGTGTCGGTGATCTCACAGGACCCCTGGGCCGGGAGCGGCGCAGCGACACCGGACATTCCTTTGCGGTGTCGTCGTTGATAACTAACCTCAGAGGTGCAAATCCTGGTGAGTCGGGGCCCCTGGCGCGGCGCCGCTGCTGTGGATCGTGTGTGGCTGCTGTACGGCGAACCGGGTCCCTGCGAGGTGGGCCTGGGCCGCCGCCGAGACACTGAATAGCCTGGTGGCCCGCGGCAGGGGTTGGAGCCGCCCTGTGCTGGGGTGGTCCGGTGTGTGCAGTCAGGCAGAATAAGCTGCAACGAAGGGGAGGACGAATTGTGCACTGGTGAGGCTGCAGCGGGAGAAGTACTGGCAGGCACACAGCTCTTGTCAAGGGGGGCCTGGATGGAGCTGAGCTGGTACTGGTGAGCAGCGGCGGGAACACTGATCGGCCTCTAGGTGCATGGCCTAGTGTAGCCAAGCTGGTAAACACAGGGAATAAACCCCCCAGCTGGGGCCTGGGAGACAGGCAAACATCGCAACGCTGAAGCAGACAACAGAGAGAGGTGGCGCGGGCGGAGGTCTGCCCGAGGGAGTCCATCGCGGCCTGGGGGACGTTGATCCTCAATCAACAACTGCGCTGTAGTAGCCGCTGCTGAGTGCTGAGGAGCGGAATAGCGGAAGCGCTGAATGTGAGCAGAAGCTGCGGACCCCACTCTCATGCACGAAAGACAGCACTACTCACGGGGACAAGACCAACACGGGTAACTGCCTTTGGGGACATCAGTAATGACTACATCGTCTTGCAGCTGCGTAGACCTACAGCCTTGCACCCCGCTACACACGCATCGACGTAACCAGACGCCCTGCCATAACTGGAAATCCGGGAGACTTACCCTACTGGCAGGCTATCAAGGCGGAGGCAGTAAATAGACCCCACAGGCCAGTGCACGCGACCTTGCGTATAGACAGGGACAAGTAGTGAGGCTACCACTAACGGCCCGCCTGGTCGCGTCTCCTTAGTGGCTCACGCAGGTGCGGAACTCTTTAAAGTGGCATCACTACCAGTGCGTCGCCCCCTCTAATAACAAGCCGCGCATGCCCACGGCGCAGCAGCTTGTGATGGGCCGGATGCGAGCCAAGATGCAGCAGGAACCCCTACGCGCGGGCGGCTTGGACCCCATAAGCATGGGTACTGGAGGAGAGATGGAGCCAACGACCACAGCCCTGGCGGCCAAGCTGGACTCAGTACTCGCAGCAGTGGAGAGAATTGGTGCTGCGCTAGAACACACCAGGACCTCTCTGGAAACCCGGATAGATAAGGTTACCTCGGACTTCACGCTACTCCATGCGGATCATCGTAAATTGGCCGAAAAAGTCACTACACAAGGCCAAACTCTAAAGGAACTCCAGCCTGTCACGCAAAGCCACACAGCTGCACTACAAGATCTGATAGACCGCGTTCATGCCCTGGAGGATAGAGCAGAAGATGCGGAGGGATGCTCCCGCCGCAACAACATTCGCGTGGTGGGTCTACCGGAGGGTGAGGAAGGAAGGAACCCGGAGCAATACATGGAGCGTTGGCTGCGCGATCTCCTACCCCAGGGAACATTGTCAATGCATTCGCAATAGAAAGAGCCCACCGCGTACCGGCACAGAAGCCCCAACCAGGAGCCAGGCCACGACCGTTCATTTTTAAGATGCTCAACTACAGGGACAGAGACGCTGTACTCCGTGAAACACGCAAGATGGACAGCCTCAAGGTGAGCGGCAGTCAAGTTATGCTCTTCCCAGACTACACCACCCTTGTGCAGCATCGCAGAAGCAACTATGCAGCGGTGAAACGCCGGCTCAGAGTTCTAGAACTGCCATACTCGTTGTTGTTCCCAGCCCGGCTGCGAGTGGTTACGAAAGAAGGGACCCGCTTCTTTGACTCTCCTGCGGAGGCGTGGGACTGGCTGGAAGAGTCGGGGCTGTGGACGGGCGTGAGGCCTTCGGACACGGATGGCGACAACCCAGCAGGCAGGAGAACCAGACGGCACGGACGGCGAGGGACAATGAGAAGCGCGAAAGCAGGGACCGCAGCCCCGAGTCCGGAGAAAATAAGACGGGAGAGACAAGGCGCCCTGGAAGCAGTTACAACCCTCGGATCTCCACATCCTAAAGAACGACCGGACTTCTACACACAAGATACGTTGGTGGCCAGTGGCTCTTCGTCGCCATCAACCGAAATATCCGAGGACCTCGGCCTACCAGAGATAACCCCACAAACTGCTGATGGCATTATATGATAAAGTACTGGCGTGATGGACTCTGACATAGGCAGCTCACGCAGGTAGAACATTGATTGTTAACGTCTGTGTTCTTGCACACTACTGTGTGGAGGGGTGGGTCGACTGGGTTACTCACCAAACACACCTCACACAGAGATGATACAGTAACACTGTGCCCGCAACTGGCCACATTATGCATGTTACAAGAGGAAATACATACGCCTGAGACGGCATTTAGATCTGCACACTGCTGGTCTCGCAAGATAATACAGGTGATTAACTAGATGGCATACTGCACATATAGGAATGGAGGGGGACGGCCATAGTACAACATCACTAGTGCGCATACCCCAACAGGCAACACACTGACCTAGTTTGTACTACTCAGTTGTTACAGAGGTTTGGACGGACATTGCGGAATGTTCGCCCCAGATGTTATGATGTTTTTAGTTCATCTATTGTTTTTGTTGCAGCAACCCGACACACTTATACCTGTCCCCGACCCCCGTGCCCCGCGGCGCGCCCCGCCCTTGACATCCCTGTCGATTAAACTTACCAGAAATGGCACGAGCTAACATAATCACATGGAACATACGCGGCATGCACACACCCACGCAACGCTATTCCATATTCGCATACCTCCAGAGGCACTCGGTTGGAATTGCCCTACTGCAGGAAACACACATGACACAGCCGGAACTAGACAGACTGCATAGGCGCTGGAGGGGACAGGTGTATGGCACGGTATACTCAGCGCATGCGAGGGGCACATTAATCTGGGTGAGAGCGGGCACCCTGTTCATTTGTGCGGACACGGTGACAGACCCTGAAGGCAGATACACCTTAGTTCGGGGGACACTTAACGGCCAATCAATATTGTTGGGCTCAATATATGCCCCAAACATAGACCAGCCCTCGTTCCTAGCACAGTTGTCCACAGTGCTGACCCCTTACGCTGGGCTCACCTGGTTACTGGGTGGGGACTTCAATTCGGTGCTCGATGTACACACGGACAGATCCTTTCCACCCCTCCGGGACACGACGGCTGTGTCAAATGCGCAGGCGCTCACAGACAGGCTCTCACATTGGGCATTGCTAGACATGTGGCGTGTCCTCCACCCTAATGAACGTATCTATTCCTACTACTCTGCAGTACATGACCTACATGTGCGACTGGATAGGGTGGTGGGCTCCCAGTCCCTAATACCACTAGTTGAGGCATCGGAATACCTAGGGCGGACACACTCCGATCATAACGCTATGAGACTCCAGCTTAGTTGGGAAGCCGATCGTCCTCCCATACCCACTTGGCGCCTCCAGCCACCCGCACTGGAAGACCCCGAATTCCGTTCATCACTTGGGACGGCTGTTCTTGAGTACTTCGAACTCAATGAAGGGACGGCAAGTACTGCACTGGTGGAATGGGACGCCCACAAAATTGCTGTTAGGGGTCACTGTCTCGGAGCCACTTGGAACATACGTAAACAACTAACACTATCGCTCACTCGCCTAGAATCGCAATTACTCCAATACGAGCGAGAGGGTGAGGGCGGAGGCAGACATTCGGGCCAACTGGAGAGCCTTAGGACGCAGCATGCGGAACTCATGGAGAGATTGCGGTGCCATAATTATACGGCCCACACGGCTCGTACACACACTATAGCAGACAGAGAGGGCCGCCTGCTGGCCTGGCTGCTGAAGCAGGAGAGTAATCGCACCCCAATCGGAGCCATACGCACACCGGAGGGGACCCTGGTATACACACAGCGTGAGATACACAGGGTGATGTCAGACCATTACACACAACTGTATCAATCCAAGGGGCGCTACTCCGGCCCTGATCTAGAGAGGTTTCTAGAACCTATCCAGTTGCCCACAGCCTCAGAAGCACACCAGGAGGCACTTAATGGTCCCCTCACTCTAGAGGAAATCGGGGAGGCGATTGGGTCCATGGCATCTGGGAAAACGCTGGGACCGGACGGCCTACCTGCCGAATACTACAGGGCCTACCGGGAGTCTCTGGTGCAGCGTCTGCACACCCTTTACACCACAGCCCTGGAAGAGCACACACTACCTTCATCGATGCGCGAGGCCTACCTGGTGTCCCTGCTCAAACCAGATAGGGACCCCGCAAGCCTGGGATCGTACAGACCCCTGGCGCTCCTCAACGTGGACTATAAGATATTCGCTAAAGTGTTGGCGGAACGATTGGCGCCGGTGGTCCCCGAGTTGGTTTACGGCGACCAAAATGGATTTGTACCCAAGCGCAGTACATCACTGAATTTGCGGAGGTTTTTTAGGGTGGCGTCGGATAGTGTGCGGGTGTGGCCCAGAGCGGGATGCCTTGTGTTGGACCTTGAGAAGGCCTTTGATTGTTTAGAGTGGAGCTACCTAGCGGCAGTGCTGATGCGATATGAGCTGGGCCTGGGATTTCTCCAGATGGTTGATCTATTATACAAAAATCCCACAGTCCAGGTGCGACTGGGGCCGTACATCTCTGACGCCATACCAATATGCAGGGGCACCAGGCAGGGGTGCCCGCTATCACCCCTCCTGTTCGCACTTGCAATCGAACCCCTGGCGGCGGCGTTGCGTGCGACGCTGGGGGATGGCATACCTCTAGGAGATGCGGTACACCAGGTGTCGTTGTACGCAGACGACCTCCTGGTCTTTGTGAGAGATGTAGAAAATATATCAGCTCAGTTGGCACACACATTGCGTGACTTCACCGCCCTCTCGGGACTCTGAGTAAACGCTAACAAGTCCTGTCTTTATGCATTCGGGGGGGAAACCCAAGACCCAGGTTACATTCTCGATGGTACAAGGGTGCAGTGGAAGGCTGATACCTTCCGCTACCTAGGAATCCAGATATATCGTCAGCCGACAGACCTCTTTGACGGTAACCTGGGAAGGGTCTTGACAGCCATCAAGTCACAGGTGCACTTCTGGAAAACGCTTCCGCTAACGGTCACTGGCAGGGTAGCACTATCCAAGACGGTGATCCTTCCCCGTCTCCTGTACTACTTTGCTAACCTGCCACTATATGTTCCGGCGTCCTTCTTTTCCACACTCACCAAACTACTTAGGGACTTCCTTTGGGGAAACGCGCGACACAGGATAGCGTTAGCAAAGTTGTACCTGCCTACTGATCAGGGGGGCCTTGCTGTGCCTTGTTTTGAACACTACTATTTGGCTGCACAATTGCAGTGGATAGCCCACTGGCTCGCAGACAGAGGTCGTGAAGACACTGCGACCACACTACCTCCCCGCTCTCTGGACCATATAACCAAACTTTTTCACCCAGCCACTAAAGCCGCAACGCCGACACCACTCCTCCTGGCGGTGGCGTATAAGTGCTACCGTCGCAGTCTGTACCTCACCAGAATGCTAGTCCCCTACGCACCGGCCATACCGCTAGAGGGTTCCCCTAGCGGGCCTGGGGTGCTTACATCTCTTGAACTTATGGAATGGCGCGAAGCCGATATACAGACCCTGGGAGACTTGTTACGGGATGGCACACTCGTACCATATGAATCCCTGGTTGAAGAGGTGGGACTGCCACAGGGGCAATTCCTGAGGCACCACTCACTAATCGCGACACTAACCTCTAGATGGGGGGACATGAACGCGGAACCGAGCCAGCACCTCACTATACAGTACCTCCACGTTATGGGGCGTGGCAGGCACTTGATTCGCTGGTTTGCGGCGTCCCTCCGTACACATGCAGCGATAAGTCTGGATCCACTACGCCGCAAATGGGAAGCAGATCTAGAGCGACAGCTGGAGGACAGGGAATGGGAAAAGATAATAAAGAGCCCAATACGTATACCCAGAAACATGAGGTTCAGACAAATACAATTGTTCATAGTCCACAGACCATACCTTACACCCGAGACGATTAATAGGTACTTCCACCGCACGGATGCGGTGTGTCCTCGCTGCACCGAATCGGGGGCTGGACTGGTACACATGTTGTGGGGCTGTCACAAATTACATACATATTGGCTGGCAGTTAGTGGGCTACTACACACATGTACAGGCCACGACATACCCTTTGAATGGCCTGTTTACTTGTTACACAACTTCCGCAGAACCCCGGCCACAAAAGTTTCATCTCGGTTCCTTGACCTGGGATTGGTGGTAGCTAAGCGGCTTATAACTAAGAGGTGGAAGGCGCAGGACCCGCCGCATATACGGGCATGGAGGTACTCGCTCCTAGCATGGGCCAAGGCAGAGGGAATTGCCATCCTGCGGGATGGAACGTTGGGGCTGCGGAAGGAACCTATAGCGACGCAATGGGAGGGACTACTCCGGGCCTTAAAGCAAACAGAGGGGGGCAGCCCTGGGGGACAACACGAGAATGAAGGAGGCGTGCCTGCAGTGAGTGACGGGTAACCTGCCAGTAGACATCTGTAATGCCATGTACACGCACATACACCATCTGACACCTAGGGCGGACATCGCCGCAGTCAATGAGTGGAGACGGCTGTCGAGATGGTGCCACGGGTTGGAACGATGGGGATGGGGGGGAGGAGGGGACAAGGTGAGGGATGATCACACAAACGTCGGTCTATGCTGCTGTTACTGGTTTTGAGTTCTGTTTGTTCTTGCCTATAACATCTGTTCAATTGCTCACGTTGAATGATCTGAAAGGACTCTGTACAACATACTAATGGAACCACACCACTATTGAATGGTGACTTTTACCCCTGATGGAATGGACTAATTGTTGAAGTTCAACTTGTTTCTGAGCCAACAATGTCATCGACATGCATGTTATGTTTAATATCTGCTCAACTGAAATGTCTATTTGATTGATGGATGGTTCGGTATATGGTCGGTTTTCCACAATGTAATTTGTCTTTCATGAAGATGTAAAATCAAAATTAATAAAAACAGATTTAAACAAAAAAAACATTAAAATAAACAAAATCACTTACAATTACAAACTACGGGGCATATTTATCATACTTTCATGCAGTGCAACGCAGCAAGCCATCTTGCAGCGCCGCGCTGCATGAAATGGAAGGAGTGCATCGTAATTAAAATCATACAACACATTCTTGTCCTTTCCTTGTTCTGGCGCACTTTTGCTGCCTAGCGCCAAAGCAGGCACCATGGTGTAATGGTGTAAGGGTTCCTGGGTTGTAAGCAGGATTGTTTTTCTGCAGGGAGGGACATAATCCTGAGAGGCATTTTCCTCTCTCTATGTGTGCTGCAGAATGCAGCACACATAGAAAGAGGAAAAAAAGAAGAGAAATAAAGATATTTCTCCTCATTACGCCTCATCTTGGGAGTCATAGCATTTTGATGCATTCTCAAGTTTACCACTAGTAGTAAATCTGAGAAAGCGCCAAAATCCATGGGTGGATGCTTGGCAGTGGCGGTACCTCCGCTATGATGGAGGAGCGTCGCCCCACTGCTTTTGAGCAATGTAAAGAACGAAACATAAAATGATAATAACTTTGCATTATTATCATTTTATGCTTCGTGCTGTTTTGCGGGTGGGCCCGGCTGCTCTGCTATCGGAGCAGGGCAGGGGAGGAGTGGTTTGCCCACTCCTAAGTGCATAGTGACTGGTCGACCCTCTCGGGCCACCCAAACCAGTCATGCGCACTTTCCCTGTTCTGAGAACATGCCCATCCCTCCAGCCCCTGGCTGAGCGCCGTATGAAGGTGCTCAGACCAATCACAATGCTGCATTGCAGCGTTGTGATTGGTCAGTGGAGCCTGGCTGTGCTTCCTGTTCGAAGACGAGGAGAGCAGGAGCAGAGACGCGGGACCGGCGGCAAGGTACGTTTTTTTAATATTGCGCACTCAACCCCCTGCGCGACTCCCCCCGCGTGCCACCCCTCTCCCCGCCCAACACCCCCCTCCCCACCCGCCACCCACGAGCCATGCCTGCCGCCACTGATGCTTGAGGAACATGAGGAACACTCATGCTCCACCCATGGAATGCCTCCCTTGGGCAGAGTAATGCAAGGTAGCGATTTTGGCTGCCTTGCGATACTCCAGATTTATCAAGCCATGCAGGGCCCTGGAAGGTGTTCTTGCGTGAATTGATAAGTCTGACTTTAGTGTTGTGTCGCCCTTGGACCCCCTTGCATGGCGGAAGGGCAACAAAACACTATGATAAATATGAGCCGTCATTTAAAAAGATTAACAATGATACCAAAAATAGTAACAAGTAAAATAATATAATAACTAAAACGCATGAATAAAATTAAAAACAATATTTTATACAACTATATTACTGAAAACGATATTAAAAACAATGATTGTCTTACATACGATATTAGGTACGAAAAAAATCGATATTCTTGACGATATTCTATACAGCACATTTTGTGGAGGGCTTGGGCAAGTGGTTCCTCTCTATGGCGGAAAAATTCAGGTAAAGACATGTTGCATATAGAAATGTGCTGTGGGAAAAAAGTCCCAACATTTAGCAACGAGCAACTGTATACTGTGTACACCTCTGCATTGTTTAAATTCTAGTGCCCATGTTTAAAACAGAATTCGCAAAATTTTCCAAAGATTACGTCTTTGCAGCACTACATCTCCTGAAGAATTCTAGGACTACTATTGTAAAATTTTGGAAATAGATAAAAATGCAAAGCTACATCCATGCTGCTTAAAAAGCCATAAATGTTTGAATATTTTGTGAATCGGGCTCTGTGTTGGGACCCATATTATTTGTATACCAATTTTTAACATACATAGGGGGATATGTACAAGGAAATGGCGCAGCACGGCGCTGCACACAATTCAGCAGCGCCGCGCTCTGTCATTTCCAAAACACAGGGATGTGCATTGAATTTGCAAGAATACGGCGCACCGCTGTGTCTTCCCTAGCGCTGGCGCTAAAACAAACTGCCTAGCACCGACACAGGCACCCTTGTGCCATAGTGCAAGGGTGTCTGTGTTGCAGGGATGATTGTTTATGTGCAGGAAGGTGTCCCTTCCTACATATAAACAATCTTTAAAGGCGATTTGCTTTTTCTATGTGTGCTGCAGAATGCAGCACATATAGAAAGAATAAATACAAGGAGAAATAAAAGTATTTCTCCTTGTTGTTCCAATCTAACGCCTGCATTTCAGTGGCATTAGTTTTTGCCGCTGCCTCAGATTTACACATCCTTGTAAATCTGGGACAGCATCAAAAAGCAATGGATGTTGTGGTGGAAGGGCCCACAGCAACACCCATTGCACGCCCCTTTCAGATATCTGCGTGAAAGGGTACCATATTTACAAAGCAGCATTAAGCCACGCAAAGTGGCTTAACGCCACTTTGTAAATATAGAGCAGGGCATTGCGCCACCAGAACGTCGGTAAAAGTGATGTTCTGGTGGCACAATCCCCTTATACACATGTCCCATAGAGTATTAATCAAGAATATCTTATTAATAATATTAATCTAATCAGCACCAAAAAAGCTAAGATTTAGGGAAACGTGCACTTTAAAAACATGTTATGGTGTATAGCACTGATATTTAGTACCTGCTCCTGTCAGATTGCACTCATTCAGAAATTGAAAGTCCAGGGCTAGCAACAGGAGGTGTTGCCTACGGGTGTAAAAATAGAATTTCTAGATTAAAAAAATTAATTCGTATCACTGAATGGGTGTTGTTGTAGCAGAAATTACTACCTACTTAGCCTGAATTCTTCTCAGGTTTAAACAACATTTTGGGTCGGAAAAATTAAGGAGGCGTTCGTGGCGGTGATAAAATATGTTTGTAACACCTGAAAAAGTTTAACTTTTTGGATATTCACAAACATTTCGCATTTGTATTCCCACCCTGAAAACATATGGACATGTACTTTGACAAAAACATTGAGAGCAGGAGAAAGGATTTCTTGGGAATTAAATACATTTTGTCTTTAGATGAAAATTGGTTTTAAAAAAGTGCAAACTTTTCTGCTACCCTAAACCAAGATCTGCTTGTTTGTGAACCTGTGGATAATCCACCTGGCATAGGTTTAGGGCTAGTCTAGAAATTTACAAATGCTGTTGCTTGTGGCCTGTGGAGTGATCTTGTACCACTGGGTACACCGAAGTCTGCATATGTTAACTGCACTGGGTTTTATTTCTAACTCAGATTGAAAATATGATGTTAAACGTTTCACTTGAGTATGTTTTGCTCCTTTCACGGACTTAAATGGGTTTTATATTGACACTTTGCAACAGTGTAATGAAGAAAGCAAACATGCTACAAAAGCAATGTTTTGCTGAATAATATCCTACTTTGAAGGTCATGCTTTGTTTCATTGGCACCTGCAGGAATATGCTATTGTGATAATGCCCGCCGCTCAAATCATTCTACAAAGAAAGGATCTTTTTAATGGTACTGCCGAGGAAAGCAGCAGACGCCACATTAGCATGCGACTGGTGTGAGGTAAGGGGTCGTCTCTTCATTCTGTAGGGGTGGGCCTGAATTACGTGAAACAATAGATTCCCCCAATCGGTTATTAATTAACTTTTAGTTTTTGAGAATACACACAGGCTTTTCATGCATTCAACCACGGTAATTCATTAGAGGTTCTTGCATATGTCATTCACAATCTTAGCTTTGTTGTTTGCACACCTTCTTGTAGTATTTCTTTTGTTTTTGTACACATAAATATCTTTAGGCGAAGCCTTACTAAACACATCGTCATGAATTTGTATACATTGCAAACAGCGAATTTACCTTGAAAACCTCTTATTAATCCGTTCGACATTTACAATGCTTTCCTCACAAGATATTCATATGCACAAAAATGTGACAGCCTAATTGAGTTATATGGCGCCTAAGCACGAGTTCATGATGTAAAAATATTATAAAGTATAAAGAAGACAATGTATGAATATATATAAATATATACATATACATACAGCTAGCTCTCCCTGTCTCTATCTCTCTCTCTCTATATATATTTATATATATCTATATGAAGACACAAAGTCCTGGATTACCTCTCCTGGTAACGAAAGACAGGTACGGACCACAAAAGTGAAGATTCAAATAAAGTGCTTTATTGCAAATTCAGCATGACGCGTTTCGGCCGTGTTGCCACAGCCTTGATCACATGACGCACCGGAACCAGAACTTACATTTTATAGTGTTACACATCTCATTCCGGTTACATCCCCCTGGGCTTTTAATGAAGCTAGTAAACATACTACAATGTCGTAACCAGCACATTGGGCTCCCTCTATCATAATGAAATTGTGTGAAACTAAAAGTATAAACACATCATTAACATTGATACGGTCAAATAGATTTAAAATATCATCAAAAGCACACAATTGCTAACGACGTAAAACCAAGTGGTTTAAAAACCTATCTCATGACCTATCAACACGGGGACCAAAGCTGACAATCAAATTTGCCCAAGTCTGGGTGTACACAGGAACAACCGTATAAAGTGCAGGTGCAAAAATATATAAATACAGTGTCATCTGATCTTGGTTGATATTACCATCATATCAATCACCAGATGAATAATTAAAAAAAGGGGGGGGAGGCAAGTGGCTAATGCAATTCATTTCATTCATAATAAAGTGCAAGTGCAAGTTCACAAATTCAAATGAAGACCACATAGCGGTCAACTTAGCTAAAATATATGGATGAATCCATCTAGTAATTTACTCGAAACAGATCAAATAAATAAATTAATCGTTGTGACCCACCGGGATCATAGTAATTGCATAAATTATCAATATAGTACGCACAAGCAACGATATTGCACAGATCCATAATATAGCAATAAATACAATATTTAGAATGAATAAGGTTGATAAAAAAACAGCTTAAAACCCGTCATAAAAAACTAGTAAAAAGTACCCGCCATCACCAAGACCAAACCAACGGTTAAAATCCAGGTAAAAACGAGACCCAAACCAGTCCTAAAAACAGGCTAAAAACCGCTTCTCTAAAAACCATACTCAAATCACAAGTTACAGGCAGAAAGAAACCAATAATACTAGTCATTCACTCTGTTCACAAAAAATTATGGAGGTCTTCCCCTGTGTTGAGACCCTTAGGAATCCTAGTATCAAGTAATACAATGTATTGAGATTCTAGTTGTCTAAGTTTCCTCTCCCTGTTTCCACCTCTAGGATCTTTGGGCACTGAATCAATCACAAAATAGCTCAAATCATTTAAATCATTTTTATGCACTAGTTTGAAATGACGAGCTACAGGATAGCTTTGATCAGAGTTCACAATAGCGCGTAAATGTTGCAGTATACGGTTGAATACCTGCAGCTTGGTACTGCCAATATATTTTAAATTGCAAGTACATTCAAGTACATACACTGCAAAATCCGTGCGACAAGTGAACAACCCTCTGATTTTAACTGGAATTGGGTCAAAAGCACTCTGATATTCAGTTTTATTAATGCCAAATTTACATGCCCGACAAGAACTGCACTTGTGGAACCCTGTTCTTTTTGAAAGCCAGTTGCTGGAGGCACCTACCTCCGGACTAGATTTGACCAGGACATCCCTCATGGAGGGAGCCCGTCTAAAAGTAATAAGAGGGTGATCAGGTAAACACTGAGACAATGTTATATCAGTCTTCAGAATGGGCCAATGTTTGTTGATAATACCTCTGAATTTCTTCTCCTGGCGACTATACGTTGTTACTGGATCACTAAATTGAGAGGGGTCACTACTCCCCCTCGTTGTCCCTCTATTTCTTTCCTTAGTGGTGGTGCCTAGACACTGCTCTCTAGTGCGGCTATTAGCTCTCAATTTGGCAATTTCTAACTCTTTAGAGTCATATCCACGGGCAATGAATCTGTTCTGTGCTTGAGTCTGGCACTCTATGAGATCTTTCTCCGAACTGCAAATTCTCCTCATTCTTAAAAATTCCCCGTACGGAATGCTTTTGATCAGATGACTAGGGTGGGAGCTGCTGGCATGCAATACCGCATTGCCAGCTGTTATCTTCCTGTGGAGCCTAGTCTGTAGTGTGTTATTCGCCACATATATCTCTACATCCAGAAATTGAACACATTGTTTACTGATGTCAGCTGTGAATTGTAGATTTAACTCGTTGTTGTTAATCACTTTCACAAATTCCTTGGCTGAATCAATAGTCCCTTTCCAAACTATGCACACATCGTCAATGAATCGCCAGAATTCCACCACATGGACATCATACAGCTCTCCGTGTGTGCCTCTGAGGACATGCTCCTCCCACCACCCCACGTGCAAACACTCATAGCTGGGGGAAAAACATGCCCCCATCGCCACACCACGAAGCTGCTGAAAAATCTCCTTATTGAACATGAAATAGTTATTCAATAAACATAGTTCGATCATCTTTAGAATCATTTCATTGTGCTGGCGGAAATGTATACTCCGGTTTTCCAGAAAATATTTAACTGCTTTTAGGCCATCCACATGATGAATACTGGTATATAGGGTACAAATGTCCATTACAATCAGTACATAGTCCTCTTCCCACATGATGGTTTGTAATTTAGACAGAAAATGACCGGTGTCCTTGACATATGAAGGAAGATTTTCCACAAATTCATGTAGAAAATAATCCACGTACTTGGATACAGGTTCAAGGAGACTACGCTGTGCGGAAATAATGGGTCGTCCTGGAATTGGTGTTACTATTTTGTGTATCTTCGGGATGAAGTACAGAGTCGGAGTAATTGGAAATTCATTCCTCAGAAAATTATATTCATGTTTACTCAGTAATCCATCCCTTTTCCACTGGCCCAATTCTTTCACCATTGTCTCTTTTATCTGTCTTATGTCACTGAATGTGGCTTTCCTGTAGCAGGTGTTATCACTAAGATGCCGATCTGCTCCCTCCATATACAAAGTTCGTGGCCAAATCACGATATTTCCCCCTTTGTCCGCTTTGTTAATAATCACATTGGGATTATTCCTCAACTTGCGCATAAGCTTGGAGTACTGTATTTCCATGTACTTATGTTGTTTACGTTTGCGCAAAGCGATGCAGTTGAGGGTTTTAAGATCTTCAATCACACAGTCACTAAATGTGTCGATTGCATCTTTCGGCATTAAGGGGATGAATGTGGAGGGTGGCCGAAAAGGACTGCTACATGGAAGATTAGTTCTGATGCCCATTTCTTGTAGGTCTTCTTGAGTGGACCCTATAGTGTCCGTATCCACACTACTTAATGCGTGCACAGTTCGTAAAATACTTGTGTCAGAGACTTGAAAATTACTAGTGGGTAGGTTGGTAGTTATGATGTTGGATGCCTGTTCTTGGGCTTTATTCAATTTAAAGTGTTTCTTAAGTTTTAGTTTGCGAATAAACTTAAAAACATCAATTCGGGATTGAACATATTTGAAAGAATTTTGAGGGCAAAAAGAAAGTCCCAAAGATAACAGTTGAGTTTCTGCCTTAGTTAGAGTGATATCAGATAGATTCACCACGGTATTATCTGGAGTATATATATATATCTCCAACAAAAATGACTGCTCATTTGGAAAGAGCCTCACTGGTGAATAACGTTTTCAGTCCTGAAGATGCAGCGGGTACAACAGCTTACACCATGCCCTCATTCAAATGCCAAACGCGTTTCGGGCTACTCGCCCTTGCTCACTGGCTTCAAAGGAGTCAAACAAGAACGTTGGAAACAACATATTTTATTGTCAATTAAGCCCCGCCCCTACAGGCCTCCGGGAATTCTGTGACTTGTAGTGTTGCAACATAACAACCCAAGTGGGTATCTTGTAGCTCCCCAAATTGATACTAAAATAAATCCACAGTGGGTTGGCATGAAAATGTCTGCTGCCGCTCCCCGGCCATTACTCACACTCCACGATGAATACATGCACCAGTCACAAACACCACGGGTTCGTGGGTTCTCGATCCGCCTTTCCGCGGCAGGCAATTTCCTCGACCGAGCGGGCCGAAATACATCCAACAAAAATGACTGCTCATTTGGAAAGAGCCTCACTGGTGAATAACGTTTCCAGTCCTGAAGATGCAGCGGGTACAACAGCTTACACCATGCCCTCATTCAAATGCCAAACGCGTTTCGGGCTACTCGCCCTTGCTCACTGGCTTCAAAGGAGTCAAACAACACATTTTATTGTCAATTAAGCCTCGCCCCTACAGGCCTCCGGGGATTCTGTGACTTGTAGTGTTTCGGCCCGATCGGTCGAGGAAATTGCCCGCCGCGGAAAGGCGGATCGAGAACCCATGAACCCGTGGTGTTTGTGACTGGTGCATGTTTTCATCGTGAAGTGTGAGTAATGGCAGGGGAGAGGCAGCGGACATTTTCATGCCAACCCACTGTGGATTTATTTTAGTATCAATTTGGGGAGCTACAAGATACCCACTTGGGTTGTTATGTTGCAACACTACAAGTCACAGAATTCCCGGAGGCCTGTAGGGGCGGGGCTTAATTGACAATAAAATGTGTTGTTTCCAACGTTCTTGTTTGACTCCTTTGAAGCCAGTGAGCAAGGGCGAGTAGCCCGAAACGCGTTTGGCATTTGAATGAGGGCATGGTCTAAGCCGGTGGTTCCCAAACTGTGCGCCGCGGCACCCCGGTGCGCCGTTAGTAGCAGCCAGGGGCGCCGCACACGTCTTTGGAATGTGCAAGTCATGTTGTGAGCAATTTAAAAATGATGCGTCTTTTGACGCCCTACCTGTCAGCCGGCGTCGGGAATAGTGGTATGGCCCAGTGTTCCATTATTATGCTTAGCTTTAGAGCTATTTGTGCACGCCTGGCAGGACAGCAAGCTTTAATATCCCAATTTTTTTTCCCTTTTTGAGATCGCTATCTGTCATGCTGGAAGAGCGGAAATGATTGAGAACCACCAAAGTGAACACACAAATTAGACTTTTTCAATGTGTTCCGGAAGGGCTCTGCCTTATTTCCAACAAGGTGAGGGCTAAGTTCCACAAAATATGTCACACGATGACCGGAAATGAGTGATTCCTGCTCAAAAAGGAACCCAGCGCAAACATGCAATCAGGTGTTCAGTGCATAATTTTCAAGTGATAAAAGCCTACAAACACCCACTGCCCGATCTCAGAGTTTTGTGCGAACAGCAGAAGGTTGTCTTTGGGTGTGATTCAAGGTGAAAGGGAGCTCAAGATGCTGGCATCAGATCGCGCTCTTTTCTTGAGATTTTGGATGGGTGCTTTAATAGTAAACCTAGTTTTCGTAGGTACACAGTGTCACTGTTTGATTATTAGAACTAAACAGAGGAGTGTACTGCCTACTACCACTGCTCTCTAGTGGTAATATTTTGGAATGTGGTCCTGTTGTTTAGGGGCAAAAATACAAGTTGTTCCATTAGTCAAATTTGTAGTAGAGGACGATTGTCATGTGACACAGCTGCTGTTTCGTTTCCATAGATGATTTTTTGAGTCCTACTGACCAACTCGTAACAGACTCATGTATCGGTCTCCCCTTTTTGTCGGTTTCTGCTGAGCTCGCAATAAATCGAAGATAATTGCATTTTATTTTTATTTATACTGCCAGCCTTTGCTTTGTCATTAGCCTTTCATCAAGTGAACCTCATTTAAATATACCTAGCTGCAACGCAACACACGGGGGAGTTACACGTGCCACCTGTATAATCCGGAATCATGGTTTGGCCCAAGAGCACCCGGCCGCCATACCCGCGTACGTGTTCACGTAGCCTAAGCATACACAGGATGACTGTCGAGCGTTATTGCTGCCCGTGTTTTGCCGCGCCTCTGGGTACCCTCTTCACAAGTTACATCAAGTAGGTTGCTAGAATAACTGTAAAGACAAACTCGTGACCACCAAGCCCATGTATTTTTAAAGAGGCATTCATATTTACCGCTTTCCAGGGGAGAGAAATGAAAAATAAAAATGTGACAGGGGAAACAGGTTACCAGCAAAAATATCCAAAATGTTGAGCATATAATAAGACACTTATTTTTCTCTACATTTGTCGTTAAGAAGTACTCGTAATTGGGGCAAAAAGGCAGCGCCGAGTTTTGTCTGGTTCACCTGGTAAAACATAACACGACCAGTCTTACCAGGTCCTGGAATCTTAAATTCTGCTAAAAGCCGAGCGGGCCCATAAGATCAAGGGTGCCATTTGCCTTTGGCAACTAATATTGTATCGTTTCTCACTTAACCAATTAAAGTTTTTATTAAACTACTGGTATATTTTAATTTAGTTACAAATATGATTATAATACCTTCATCGGCTTCATCCCAATTAATTTCAGGGAGAGAATTGGAAGTACTCCCGAGGTCGGGCATACATCCCCCCACCGGTAAAAAAAAGTGACATGATTAGGAGCCACGGCCAACTGGCAATTATATCAAGGGAGCCACAGGTCAAAAAAGTTTGGGAACCACTGGTGTAAGCTGTTGTACCCGCTGCATCTTCAGGACTGAAAACGTTATTCACCAGTGAGGCTCTTTCCAAATGAGCAGTCATTTTTGTTGGATATATATATATATATATATATATATATATATATATATATATATATATATATATATATATATAGTCAATTCGACATACATTTTTTTCTAGGAAGTCTTGGTCAATGTTAAAAAATAAATAGTGGAGGATATGTGTAGGATCTGATTTGATCCAACTTATCCTCAAAACGGTCTACATGTTTCAGCCATCTTCTTCCAATGGTGCCTCTCAGGGTCAGAATGACTTTCGTCAGGACCAAAAAAAGGAAAGGCCAGCAGGCACGATAAGGCATGCAGGGATTATGTGGGTGGATTGTACTTACAACCCACTGTATTATCAGGAAAATCACTGTTTTGTTTTACTTCCGGAAAAGAGATTGTAAAAAACAGGCAGTAGAGGTGAATAGGAAAAATAAATGATAAGCCAGATGGGTACCTTCTCCTCTGGTTTTTTCTCATGACTAAATTGCCACGTTGTATTTCACACATTTTGTTTATCAATTGCAAATAAGAGGACGTATGTACAAGCATTTGTGAGTTTTTGTTTCATAGACAGACCATACAGTCCGGTAGTGTCACAGGTGTATATACGGATTAGATGGTTAACGCATATATGATTTTTAGGATGAACCAGACAGCCAGGTAGTGTCACAAGTCTACATACAAATCAGTGGTTTTACAGACAAGACATACAAACAGGTAGTTTTTCACATGAGTATTCCACCGTCTAGACTGTGCTTATTATTGTTGACATGTGTCTGGGCTAATCAGAAGTTCAAAATACATCAAGACCGGAACTTGGTTAAATGTACTCTGTTGTTAAAGTTTCTATATTTTGACTCTATAATCAGGTTACATGCAATATTCTGACATTTGCTTTGTATTCCGTTAGACCAAAGACAATTAATTTTATGGGTGTTCGGCGCCAGCGTACAAAATTCGGCCAACAGCGCTTATCACCATTACGTTAAAAAGGGGGTAGCCTCTTGCTACCTGGGATCGGCTGAGGGCGTGGACCCTGTTGTCACACTCTGTATATTTTTGGGGAGAAAGAGGAGAACTCTTTTAGTCACATTTAACCTCTGATGTTCTTAATCAGGCTCCCCCCGTTGTTTTCCCACCTAATTCATCAAAGCATCACTCCCTCTGTAATACCTTCTTCTCCTCGGTCGTCCCGCATCTTGTGGGCTACCTCTGGAGGCTGTGCTTATATGCGGGCATCTGTTTCACACGCCATAGTGGGTACGTGTGCTGGCGCTCGTCTTAAGGGGTGCGGGGTTTGACCTTTGCACTGATCTGCGTGTGACGCGTATGACGTCATCACGCATCTCGTTCATTCCTACAGGCGAAATCCATATTGATTATGCTTTGTGTTTTCCTGTTGTCAGGGATACCGGATCCGGTTACAGGGTGGCGGCAGTGTGTTCTGCTATCTCTAAGGAATGTGTATGTTTGCAAGTACCGTCTTGTCAGAGCCAAATGTCACCCTAGGTGCACGGGAGCAGAACGACGCTAATTCCCTATGCCCCACTACAGTTTACCAGCGCACGTCTTAGTCTTTCACGTGAACTCTGTGGAACCCGCAGGGGGGAAAAGGGGATGGGACAGAGAAGAGACTGCCACCGGTCTTCACTCAGCTTCTTCTTCTTCTTTCTTCTGGTTCTATTCTCTGTTGAGTCTTTTCTTGCATTGAAGCTAAAGGGAAACAAGTATATTATATCTCTTATAACTTTGCGCAATCTTACTCACTATTTACATTCTGTTCTTGGACCTTTTCCCTTCTATAACCTACCCTGAGTTTAGGTGACCTTTGCTTCTCTTCTTTCTTCTAGTGGTGTGTTGCCTGACTGTAACTGTAACGCCAATACATTTCTTTTAGTCAGATATTTATTACATACTGCCTTGCCTCCGATATGTAACCTTTTCCTTTTCTCCTTTTCTAGCTTCTCACCTTGACTAGTTACAGATGGCGCTGTCTATTGGTGCTGGAACAGGTAAGTGTATTTTCGCTTCAGTTAAGTTTCCTTGATAACACTAGTAAATGCCCAAAAATGTTCTTTTCTAAAATCCTAAATGTGCGTTTACTAGTTATTAATCTTGTCAGGAAACTTATTGCAACTAATATCTGGAAAAATACACTGCGTGTGCACTAGCAGCCTCTGACTAACTAAGGTATGCCTGAATGGGCGCTGAATAATCTCCTTCAACTAGTTTCTAAATATCTTTTCAAACAGTAATGTTTAACTAAAAAACGAACAGAGTATCACACATCTAATCTGCAACTAAGTATCACATTAACGGCCCATTAACCTCCGAGTCTACTTTCAACAAAAGCATTTCCTCGACAAAACTCCCTCCCAAAAACTCCTCACTGAGATACGTGTCTGCCACACGTCAGATTGCCGGAAATATCAGAATGCTGGTTATATCATATCTGCAAGACTGGAATCCTGAAGAGCGCGACGTGTCTTTCCCTAAGTAACTATTTTCGCGCCGGTATTCTCTGAAGCTGCTGCAATGCCGAAGTCTTCAGGTGAAGTGCGCAGTGCGACACGCGCTCCACCTGGACATTCCTGATTGCTCTCCACGCCTGGACTGCTAATTTGCGGACTTGCTGGTCGCGTTCTGACGGCCATCTTGAGTGCCTTTGAAAACTCCAGCACTGGGCAAATACTGAATTCTCTTCTTTCCATGAAGCCCCTTAAGACAACCTAATACCCTGCGGCGACTTTTCAGATTAGTTAACTGAGTGGTTCTGACACGTCTTTAGCCAAATCATATCCTACTTCCCTATTTCATCATATTGCATCTTCATCTGTATTGGCAGACCACATCCCGTAATAATTACTAGCCAACATGAGCGGTGGATATTGCTTGTGGCAAAGTGCTATTTTCTCGTTGTTGGCTTTTGTAACTCAAGGTTGAGTTCATTGCAGGGCAGACATCATATCCGATTTTGTAATATTAATTTTCTTGTCTGTTTGTGCACATCTTACTCCACAATTATTGGTCAGCAAGCCGTGTTTACTAATCAAACTGTGTGGCGTTTGGGCTTTTAGCGAGTCAGATTTATTTGTTCTATTTCCAGGAAAGAGTTTGTGTCAAAAAATGCCTCGTTGAGCTACTATCTTTTAGGATCATTTGATGTTTATTACAAGTTTGTTAGTTCACTTGGTCATTATTAGTATGGGAAGTGTGTACTTAGTCGAGCCGGACTAATGTTTAATAGGTCTCAGAGGTACTTAGTAGTTCCTATGTTTCCGCGGAGCCCACAGCACAATAATCCAAGGAATGTTATAATTTAATCTTGTCTTGTGAGTGGGCATCTGATAGATCCAGCGTTGTTCTTTCTCAAAAAGGCGTTTCTCTATATTATCCTGGGTGACTTCTAACTGTTCAATGACGCACCACGTCATGTCATTCGGGGTATGCCCTGAGTTGATGAAGTGATCTGTCAGTTTTGTTGTATTCCTCTTACACCTTATATTACTCCGGTGTTCGCAAATTCGCGTTTTAATTTTTCTTGTTGTCATACCCACGTATTTTAGTCCACAGGCCCTTACGATTAAGTAGACTACATTCATTGTGTTGCAATTCGTATGCTTTCGTAATGTCCATGTCTTTCCTGGTTCTAAGTCCAAGGTCTTGGTAGTTTTTGTTAAGTGGCAGACGCTACAGTTGCCACAGGCATGGTGGCCTGTCATCTCTGGGAGACCCCACATATTTTGAACCGTAGTTCTTACTTTGCTTCTTGTGATGCATGGTCTAGTCCTTACCAGGTTGTATTTCAGGTTCATTGCCTTTTTAAAGGAAAACAGGGGTTTTTCCCATTTCAGGCTTCCTGTTTTCATTATGCGCCAATTTTTATTGATGATTTTCGTGACATCATTAGAAATTGTGATATAGGTAGTTACACAAATGTCATAGGGATGGTATCGTTATTTTTGGTGAATGGTTCTAGGAGGCATTCTCTGTTTTGATTTTTTACTCTTTTGTAGGTTTTTTTGATGATTCTTTCCTGGTAGTTGGGATCCCGCAATTTTTCCTTTACTTCTTTCGCTTGTGTGATGAAATCTGTTTTCTTTGAGCAATTTCTTCTCAGTCTGAGAAATTGACCACATGGCAGGTTGTCTCGGAGGGCTCTGGGGTGAAACCTACCAAATTTCAACGATGTGTTTTTATCAGTTGGTTTTTGATAGGTTCTTGTTTCAAGTTTTCCATTCTCTGCATATATTGTTACATCTAGGAAGGTGATGTATTTTTTGCTGTCTGTGTACGTGAATTTTAGGTTGGGGTCACATGTATTGATCCAGGTTAGAAAGTTATGCATCGATGTGCTGTCCCCTTTCCATATCACTAGGATGTCGTCTATATAGCATTTCCAAAGTTGTATGTTTTCTTTGTGTATATTCCTGCTATGTAGTATGTATTTGCTCTCAAAATTGTATACATACAATCCTGCTACACTTGTCGCAAAAGTGCTGCCCATGGATGTTCCGAAGGTCTGTAGGTAAATGTAAATTTTATCTTCAAATTCAGAGAAATTCTCCTTCAAGGCCAGGCAGCGCATTCCAAGATGAAATGAATCGGTGTCATATAATTTCTTTCTCCTTGGTTCAAAGTCTCCTTTATTTTCTTCCAGTGTAGCATCTTGTGGAAGGCTGGTATATAGACTTTCTATGTCTAGGGTTAGTAAGGAACTGGATGTTGGGTCGAAATCCATGTCCGGTACTAGGCAGAGCAAATCCTTGGTATCCTTCAGGTACGTAGATGTCTGTTGTACTTTTGGTTTTAAGTAAACGTCGCAGAACCGGGATAGTGGTTCTAGTACTGACCCTATACCTGAGACTATTGGTCTTCCTGGTGGAGGGTTCTTGTTTTTATGAATTTTTGGTAGCGTGTAAATGTATGGGGTTTTTGTATTTTGAGTAATGAGAAATTCCGCTTCCTTTTTGTAAATAAAATCAATGTTTGTATGTCTTGTCTGTAAAACCACTGATTTGTATGTAGTCGTCTCGTGACACTACCTGGCTGTCTGGTTCGTCTTAAAAATCACTTATGTGTAAAACAGCTAATCCGTATGTAGACCTGTGACACCACCGGGCTGTATGGTCTGTCTATGAAACAAAAACTCATGTATCCTTGTACATACGTCCTCTTATTTGGAATTGTTAAACAAAATGTGTGAAATACAACATGGCAATTTAGTCACGAGAAAGAACCAGAGGGGAAGGTACCCATCTGGCTTATCATTTATTTTTCCTATTCACTACTACTGCCTGTTTTTTACAATCTATTTTCAGGAAGAAAAACAAAACAGTGATTTTCCTGATAATACAGTGGGTTGTAAATACAATCTACCCACATAATCCCTGCATGCTTTAGTGCGCATTCTGGCCTTTCCTTTTTTTGGTCCTGACGAAAGCCATTCTGACCCTGAGAGGCACCATTGGAAGATGGCTGAAACATGTACACCGTTTTGAGGATAAGTTGGATCAAATTAATATCTTGCACATATCCTCCACTATTTATTTTTTAACATTGACCAAGCCTTCCTTGTTTAAAATTCATGTCAAATTGACTGGAACTCTTGAGCCAATTTCAAAAACTTCACTTTTTCACTAATTAACTCACCATCACTGCTCCACCCTTGAAAATCAAACCAGCTCCGCTGTAATCAGACGTCGCAGCACACCCTGGAACCATTTGGTGACCAGGGTGGGAACCCAATGATGAAGTATGTCACCTACTAAGTAGGTGAGTGAGGGTTCTTTTTAAAAACCCTATGGGCTCCTAGGCAGTATACCTAAAAAAAACACGAATAGGGGATTATATTTTCAGATATTCACACATTGTCTTCTTTGTACTTTCTCATATTTTTACATCATGAACTTGTGCTTAGGAGGTATATAACGCAGTAGGTCTGTCGTATATTTGGGCATATGAATATCTTGTGAAAAAAGCATTGTTAATGTGAAAGGGATTAATAAAAAAGAGGTTTTCAAGGTAAATTTGCTGTTTAATATATATATAGATATAGATATAGATATATATACATTACCTACTGGCGGTCGACAATAGGTAGTTAGGACCTAGTTTCCATAGGGAAAGCTTTTTTTGACTTGCCAATATATTTGGCGCCGGTTGGCGAATCTTCACAAAATGTTCCACAAGAAGTGTCATAGGAAGTCTTGTTGTGCATGGCAAGTTTCAAGATCATCCGTTAAGTGGGGGGCCGAAAAAAACGGGGCTAAAAAATGTGTGTTTTCCCACGTTAATTTCCATAGGACGCTTAGTCGAACCTGCAGCCCGAACCGCTTGACTGAGTTACACCAAATTTGGCAGAAAGTTAGATGTTGTTACGCAGATTGTGCTTTTTGTTTTATTTGGTACAAATCCGTTCAGTAGTTTTTGAGAAATGTAAGAAGAAAAAGTTAGTGATATCTGTGGTCGCGGTGCCTTCGCGAAAAAGACAAGCTCATGCAGGGAAATGCACAGCTCTGATTGGCCATGTCATGAGTGATGTAATATGTGAGGTCATACGCAGCGCATTGCGGGGGCGTGAATTATAGTTAGCTCAGCTTTTCTACGTGTGAAACCTGAGGCTAACTATAATGCCCCTGTAACCTTTGGTTTTATTAGTACATAAATATACAAATATATACTAAATTTCCAAAGATTTCACAAGAATGCCAGATGTGACTGAGGGCTGCTCATTTATTCTTGGCAATATTTTCTCACAATCTACTTTCCATCCACAGGTTAAAATAGATATTGCCATTTTAGCATGGATTCTTCCTGTGTCTAGTACCTTCTGATGGAAGTTAACCAAGATTTGACCTATTCATCATACAAGAATAATATTTTCATCATCTTACATTGCTTCTCTCATTCTCCTTTTTTGGCTAAGTGGCTGGCTCTGATAGTTGCTTGTGAACAATGGATTCATAGATTCCCAGATAACAATGATGATAAGTTTATCAACTTGTGTTGCAAAGTCATCCTGTGCCCTGGCCACCCCCATTTTTTGCTGACTGGTACTGGTGTTAACTGACTCTGACTGTCCCTAGGCTCTGCTTAACCAGGCCCAGGGCTATGCTGAAAACACACTTAGAATACAGTGAAAACACCTACGCACACTAGGGTACACTATGGGTTGGGGTAGCCCTATGATTAGCATGACCTCCCCTATAAGGCCCTAGTACGTAATAGGGCAGGGGGATTAAAACCACCTTTAAGTCCCAAGTATATAATAGGGCATGGCAGTTTAGAGGCCAGCAGCCCTTTCTGGACTTGCATGTGTGCACTGCTGAGAGCCTGAGGTCAGTTGAAAAGCATCCCTGTGTTGCAGGATTGCCTTTAACATGTTAATTGTGCCCGAACTTGACTTTGGTGTTTGGGCCACTTAAAAATGGATAGACTACAATATTTTGGCATATTAGGTATCCCGAGGGTCTCTCCTGTGTGTCCCAGGGGGTGGGGGGTCAGGTACTTATAAGTAGGACCCTTATAAAAGAGGTTTAATATGCCTTGGGGATAGTGAAATTTCACATTTCACTTCCCTCATTATAGTAATGTGCTTCCTAAAATCAGCGTTTGTGCTAAAAGCACTGTGGAGTGAGGATCTGTATAATTTTGGTATATTCAGACCCCTAAAGTCTCCCCAGGTGTCCCAGGGGTGGGGGTCCTGTAGATATAGGCAGGGGCCCTTATAAAAGCTGTTTTTTAGCCCTGGTGTTGAAGAAATTGCCCAGTTCATTTTCTCCATCGTAGCTCCCCAGCCACATAGGTTAACATTGCAATAAGTTATTAATTAATAACTACAGCAAGGAACCACAGCAAAATGTCATTCAAGGACTTGGGAGAATGCTATTGATAAATCCAAAAATATTCTGTTGAATTTATCCTAAACTTTACAGAAAAGAAGTTATAAGACTTTCTTGTCTGTAAGCCAAAATCCAGCCTTCCAGTGATCTGTCCTGATTGATCAGAGTTAAGTTGATTAGCCATGCTGCTTTGATGAAGTGATAAGTGGCACCTGGGGTGAGGACACATCCTGGGAGGAGAGGGTTCTGCTGCACAGGAATGCCAGAGCATGTGGGAGGGGGTTGCAAACCATGAGCTTCAAAGGCCCTGGGGCACAAGCAAAGGTCTATCTATGCACACCCCCTCTGAACTCAGCCAGATGGCAGGCTTAAGGAAGGAATGAGCAGATGTCAGGGGGAGGGAGACTATGGAGATGAGCCATCAAGGATGCTGGTTTAGCCAGCTCTTGCCTCTCTGCTGAGACTTCAGCGAAATTGAATTTTGGAGACATAGTGCTTTCTGAGAGACTATTGTTCTACACTTTGGAGGAAATGGTCATGCTCTGGGGTGTTGGCCTGCAACTCATTGGAGAGGAGTGCCCTCCTGTGTGACACCAGAGAACACTGAATAAGTATCTGAGAGGGGCAGAGCCTCTCACATCTGCTGCTTGAAACCACAGAAGAAGAAGGGTCCATACTGGTAGTTTGATTTGCACCAACCAGGTCCTGCACTCTGACTGACTGTGCCTGCTGCACAATCTGTAACTACAGCCCTGTGGATTAAACCTGCTTCAAAAGGACTAAAGAGTGGACTTCTTGCAAGCTACAGGTTAACAGAGCTCACCTGGACCATCACCACCAAGAATTCCCAGCCTGGAGTGACTCCAGTGGATTTGTAAGGGTTTTGTCAAAGTGGATTGTGGGAATTGAAGTACCAAACTTTCAAGGACCAAGGACCATCTTGGAGTTTCCAGACCCTTGTAGAGTGTTTTAAACACTTTGGGACCCTTAAAGGAACTTAAGGAAGACGTTCCAGAAGTTGGAGAAGTATGGAGCAACTTTGAAAAAAGCTCTATAAGTGGACCGACTCGACCTGGCCAGCCAAGCCGGCCACCATCAACTGCGAGCCGTCCTGCCCTCCAGGTTCGTCCGCTGAAAAGCTCTGGAGGTCTGACTTCCAGAGTTTGACCGGGAGCTGGTCAAAACCCAAGCCGGCAAACCCTCAACGAATACAGCCTGGTGAAGAGCATAGAGGGACCCTGGAGAAAAAGCTCTGTAAACGTTTCTAAGTCCGAAGGTAGAAGAGGTGTCTGAAGGTAGAAGAGGTGACCGGGACCAACCGCGGCAGTCAAGCTGCCCACTTTCAACCGCGAGCCGGCCTGGATCCCTGGTTCATCCCGCTGGGAAGCTTCGGAGATATGACTTCCATAAGTTTGACCAGGAGCTCGTCGAAAGGCAAGCCGGCGAACCCTGACTGGTGGAGAGCTTCGAGGGACCCCGAGAGAAAAAGCTACAGAAAAGTTTCTAAGTCAGAAGGTAAAAACTTTGGCCGAGGTCTACCGTGAGGGGTAGCCGTGCATGGCTCCATCGCGGTCGGCCTGAAACTTTGACTTTGTCCCGGACTAGCGTGACCATTTGTCCCAATAGTTGCTATAGGTTTCTATGTGCTATATAGTGCTAAATCTTTAAAAATTCATATCTCCAGCTCCCTACATTAGATGTTTTTCATTTTGGTGTCAATTTAAAGATATAAATATTTCCTATTTGTATAAATTGGTGTTGGATTTTTATTGTGTGTTGTGCTTTCATTATTTAGTGAATTGGTGTTTTTAAATGCTTTACATACCTGCCTCTGAGGTTAAGTCTGCCTGCTCGCAGCCAAGCTACCAAGGGTTGAGCATGGGAATAATTTTCTGACACCTATTCTGAGCCCTAGACTGTGTAAGTGGCGTTATTACCAGTGGTAGATGCATATTTACCACTACTAATAATCCACTTTCCAACAATTTGATTGAGTATTCATTCCATAATTGCTTTAAGTAAAAATGGCTATAAAAACGCATTCTTTGGAAAATTACATTATATCACTGTTGCTATGGGTGCATGATAAAAGTTTAAGAAAAAATCTATCATGGTGTCACAAGTCCAATCTAAAAGGGACAAGTACAGATAAATGCATGAATGTTATATTACTTAATTTGGAAACTCTTCTTTTTAATTGATTTGTCTTGACTTTCTTGGCAAGGCATAGTCATTCACTATGAAGCAATTTTTCTTCTGTGTCCAAATATTTATCTAATTGTTCTTTGCACTTTATTAGGTAAGGTGATTGACTAGTGTACCTTTTTGAGTTACCTGCCTTTTTTCAATATGGTTCATGCATGAGAAAATATGTACGCCTTTTTATCCCATGCCTATAAGAAAGGTTTTCAATCTCTTAACTGAATTTTAACCCTTGAGAATATAAGAGGCTATACTTTAATCCATCAACGTCATGAAATACATTTGCCATTTAAGACAACTACAATCAGAAATAAATTAAAAGCACAGTATGCTGCAAAATCCAACATGTTTGTATTTTCGCCTCTTATGAGAAACTAATTGCAGAACTAATGAAGTCTTTCGTGTTTTGCTAACTTTTCACAAATTAGTAAAAACCCATCTGTTTAGTCTATAACTTTAGTGATACTAACCTGTAAACGCCCTAGCATGGGCCATGAGGTTAGTTATTCATTCAATCAATCACTACCACTTCAAGATTAATATCCATTACCCTGAAGGTCTTGTATGAATGGCAGCATTATTTTTAAATGTACATATGTTCTGTGCCTTAGTTTTAAATAATGTCCTTCATAGAAATCCCAAATGACCTGACATTTTAAGGATCAGTAGTTTTGATTTCTGAAAAAACAACCCAACAGTTGTCCATACTGCAGATTAAAATGTAAGTTTCACAATCTACCATTCAACTCTGCTGTTTCATTAATCCATTTCATTGTTGAAACAGGAACTGAATACATCTGTTATTTGTGCTGTGGTGGGTAGATATTTCTAAGACTCTGGCGTCATCTAATCTTGCTCTCTGTCCAATTGGAAGAGTCCATTCAAAATAATTATTTTGTATGACCCTGCTTGAGATTGAACATGCCCTCTTAACAAGCATGCTACATTTTTGCAGGAGGGAATTGTTCATCCAGTTTAACTAAATCTTTTAAAAGGTCAATGGCAAAAGAAAGAACATAAGAACATGCATACCTTCTTTAATTCCAATTATGTGACCACGCTTTTTCCAGATTTTATTATTTTTATTACAGGAAACCAATATCTGGTTGCACAGGAGGAGCATGGGATCACGTGCCCAAAGCAGTGCTCTGAGACCCTCAGCCTTTCAGCCAGCACACTACCATCTCCTTTTTAACAGACTTATTCGTAGAGAATATGTTCACGTCAAATGATTCACGACGGTGCAGTGGTATGGTTATAGGTAAAATGGCGCTCCAAGAATGAGTAGCACTTACACTCTATTTAGATTTCTGAGAAATTTATATGGACGGTGCTGAAAAGGTGAGAAGAACCACCAATCTCCCCAAACACGTGGTCGAAACCAACATAAACATAAACACAATCCTCAGCACTCGTCTTTTAAGTAATATGCAATTATCCAATTTGTTTTAGTCAAGCATAAATGATACAGAGAAATTTTCGAGCTTGGTTTCTTTTCTTTATTCTCTTTGTTCTTGCATCAGCCAACACGTGTTTCGTCGCACAAAGGAATTTTGTCCCGCGACTTTCTCAAGGCTTACAAGAGTCCAAAATGTTCCTTTATCAGTGGTGATAATTCTATCCCACTGGAAAATTAAAATCTATGTTCCGATGTCCACGTCGCATTTAACCGTGGATCTTCATCATGAGCCAAACCTAGAGCACGTAAGAAGGACGTGTAGGTCCCCACATCAGCGCCGTGTTCTCGAGAACATCGGAGCATATTACTTAAAAGACGTGTGCTGAGGATTGTGTTTATGTTCACGTCAAATGATGTCTTAGCGCTGTTGACAGACAGTAGTATTGCCTAGCCCAATGACTGTCATCTTATCAACTGTGGAAGAATGATGTGTCAAGTGACAAAACAGGAATCTGAGCCTGTGGCCCTGGGTTCAAACACAGATCTCTGTAGTGCATGCTTTAGTCCTCTGATCACCTAATGCTGCTTCTGCGATCCCCACACTGACCTAGTGTAAATGGTCCTTGCATTGCATTCAAAATTTTGAAATCTTCCTCTCCTGGCATTCTATCTATTTTGCTTTCACTCTATTCTCCTTCGCGCCAACTTCGCTCGATGGGACAACATTTGGTGACCGTGCCTCGTATGAGGAGGGCACGATGGGGCGGGCGCTCCTTCCGTTTACTGGCTGCCAAGCTTTGGAACGCTTTGCCAGTGTCCATCCGTGCCATGAACAACTACATGGCCTTTCGTAGGGCCATCAAAACTCATCTTTTCCCCTCACTCTAGTGCCTTCTCCTGATTACCAGCTCCCATGTTCTGCTTCAGCGCTAGGACGCCTCTTTGCTGAGGCAGCTGTGCGCTATACAAAACATGCTAACATGACATAGACAAGACAGGCATGGTCCTCCAGGAGTCTGGGGCCCATTGACAAATTGAATCAGAGTAACCAGTCCAGGGACCCTGAACTTCCAGGGACCAGCATAAAGCAGCAAGCTTCAGTGTCCCATTTCAATCAGGGAATAGCCATGAAGCTGGAGCATGCCATTATGACGGTATAGCCATAAAATAGGAAGAGCAAGTAAAGACCATGTAGTTCTGAAGGTGGGGTGAGGAGGGGCAAGAAGGAGACTGGTGGAAAAAGTCAGAAAGTGTGAATAGTGGTGAGGGCAGGACATGAAGGATAGCTAATGCTCCGATCTAGGGAATTCTCCCCTCAGATCATTACCTGCTTCACAAGCCAGCTCTCTAGAGGTGTGCATCACTATTCATCTTCTTTGGCCTCCCTAAAATCTCCATAGCCCCTTCTGACAAAATAATCACCAACTCTATGCTCTACTTATGTAATCTTGCTGGCTGCGGTATAGTTAAACAAGTAATTTGCTACCCAGTTTTTGCAATGAGCACTTGCATGCATTCTGAATTTGCTTTAAAGTTGCCTAGGGGGGCTTGGCCTGGCAAAGCATGGAGTAGGACGCAGCCTGATCTTTCTCTGAGCTACCGCTGGCCCTTATGCAGTCATTTGCCTTAATTGCAGCTCCGATATTGCCCTAATCTGCCCGGGTCGATCCTCCTGGGAACCCCGGATCTGGTGCTCACTTACTGCAACCCTGGACCTTGTAGTATCCTGCTGGACACGTTCTAGTGTTCCACCTCTGTTCGCACCCCACACTGCACACCCACCCATCACAGGCATCACCGGTCAGGTAATCCTGCTAATAAAAGGGGCCAAGCGCACATGCCCAGGGCCAGTTGTAGTACCCTACTACGGTGTCAGTGTGGTCATTCCGTCCAGCATGTAGGCCTAGTGCCCGAGTCACCACAGACCCAGCCTTCACCCAGGAGCGGCAACGATCGGCTCTACTTCTGCACCCAAGGAGCGCCCACCATCTTGTGCCGAGAGCTACGCCGGCGCTCAACTTCCCTCTACGACGCACACAGGGACTGGGACCTGATTTCTAGCAAAGGTTGGTGTCTCCTGTGAGCCGCATGAGCTGAGGGACTGAAGCGATCGTTAAGGCAACCCCCGGCACAATCCTCAGATGGAGACACGGCCCCCTACGCAGCCATCATTCATCCTAGCTGTGACCGCTCCGGTGGCGTACGCTGTACCATACCCTGGAGTGCAGCCTATACATGCTGCCCCAGCACCCCCACTGCCCCTCCTGTGTCTAATGCCTCCTGAGCCCATTATCATCTGGCAGGTCCGACATACTGGATTGCGGATGCCTTGGACTGTAGCTGCATGCACTGCTGGGCCTATGGGACTGACGCTGGATCTCCCACAAGTGAGTGCATATATCTGTTGCTGAACGCCCTGCTGTGAGGGGTTGGAGCCCCTACCTTAACTTACCATAATGTGATTCTGCATTGCTCTGCCACCCTTGGGGCCCCTTGGATGCACGCTACATGAGATGGGAGGGTCTTGCTGCACTCCTGGGGCCCAGTAGAGTTTCGCGCTGTGGACTAATTTGGCAGCAATAGCCTACATATGAGGAGGAGACTGCTTAGCTCGGCGGCATCCCTTCTACCCAGTGTGTGGAGGGTGCCCTTGATTTGGGACCTCTGCTGACCTCGAGGGGGCTGCCCTCTCGCGCTACCTTCATGCTCCCGTTCGCCATACCCCGGGTTGCTGTAGATCAGGGGTCTCCAACCTTTTCGGTACTGAGAGCTACTTATGTTCAATGAAACGCATTGAGAGCTGATAATATTATTAATGATGTGGTATAATCTACATTTTTTTATATGTATAGTAATTCAACCAAGCAAAAGCTTTCTAATTTAACAAGCTGGGGCTGCACACAGGTGAGATACTCAGAGGTAGCTGGAGAGCTAAAGTAGCTCATGAGCTACTGGTTGGAGACCCCTGCGTAGATGCTGTCCTCCTGCTTGTGGCTTGGAGTGCTAGGCCTCTGCCTCCAGGTACAGTAGCACTCTTCTCTGACCCAATGTTGGATTGCCACACTTTTTGGGTCCCCTCTAATATTTAAGACGTTTCTCCATGCCACCTCCTCTGGACCTGACTTAGCTGTGGTCATTTGCTCAGGCTGCCAGTGACATTTCTCATTCGCCTGATCTCACAATATTATGCCAGGGGGTAAATCATCTAGGGACAGCTCGGTGTTCTCCTTGTGGTCCAAATCTTCTTCGTTGACCATGTCCAACAAAGGGGACCC
Source organism: Calotriton arnoldi (assembly GCA_963921515.1). Classification (NCBI taxonomy): domain Eukaryota; kingdom Metazoa; phylum Chordata; class Amphibia; order Caudata; family Salamandridae; genus Calotriton; species Calotriton arnoldi. The sequence continues at coordinate 774,047 of CAWUFW010005505.1, read as the reverse complement.
TCCCCCACAAACCTCTGAAACCGATCACTCAGGACTGCATTGCCCAATTCCTCGACGACATCAAGCAGGAAATTGGCTCTTTAAAGACAGACTTCAAAACCTGCACAAGGACCTTCGCAGAGATGTGGTAGAGTTGGGCACACATGCCGATGATCTCGAACACACAATGGACACAATGGACTCATGCACGGAAGACCAAGAAATGCTAATGTGCCGAGTCATCGCCCTGGAGGACCAACAGATTGAGCTTCAAGCTAAACAAAAAGGCTTGAGAAAATCGCAGTCGTAGAAATAATATTTGCATTGGGGGTATCCCTCGAGGTGCAGAGGGAGATGATATTATGGCCTTTACGAGAGACCTGCTCCATGCTACTTGTGGCGGTGAGGGGGAGAGGCCCCTAATTTTGGACTGTGCCCATTGTGTCTCTGCAATGGCGGGCAGACCTGGTACCACCCCGGACATCTTAACAAGAGTGCATTTCTTTCAAGACAATATGGCAATCTTGAGAGTGGGTTGGAGCAAAGCATTTAGTCTTCAGGGTCCCTGCTCTGCAGATCTTTTAGGACCTCTTACCTGTAACGCTTAAAAAATTGAGAGACTTCTGGCCGGTGTGGGGAGAAACTTCGGGAGATGAACATCAAATTTCAGTGGACTCATCCCTTTGGTCTGCTTTGCCTGTTGAATTGCAAACAACATCATGTTCGTTCACTAACTGAAGCTAAGCGCTTGCTGGGTCTCCCAAAGGGATCTCCGGATTGGGGATCTCAACTTGACCCTCAGAAGATGGAGATCATTGGCACCTGACTTGCAACACAGTGGGCAGAAGAGGTACGGACCGTCAGGCTAAGGCGAAGGCACTACACAAGGCAAAAGATGACATTATCTCCCACCTAGAGGAGATGAAACAAGAATCCTCCCAACAGGCTGGCCCGGACACTTGACTGCCATCTAAGTAGGTTGTCTCCGATCTGCACTTTGTAATCGGAGCACTGTATCATGTTGTTCTCTTACCTTCCTTTTTCTTTCCTTAGCAGGGCCCACAGCCTCGGAGATGGACTTCCATCTGCTACTTGTTGTGCTATTTGGGACTGTATAGTCAAAGTGTTTTTGCTAGACTCATATTATGGTTCAATTGCTCAACCTCCTGTCTGACCTCCCCCCACCGCTGGTGTTTTCTCCTCTTGAGGCGACACCTCTGCCGAATTCGAGGATACTCTCCTCAGTCTGAGGATGGAGAGCCTTACCATGTTGGGCCCAGTTGGCCCGTTTGTTCTTCCTTGGTTCTTAATCTGCTTTTCCAGCTATACCTTTAGGATTTCTGGGGGAGGTAACTTTACTTGGAGAGTGCTGCTCCCATTGGTCTGACCTTCTGAGACCTGTGGGACAACTGCAGCCTTGCTACTGATACATCTTCTCCCTTTCTTTGCTTACTGACAAAAACATGGGGACTACGTCTGGGATGAAGCTTCTTTCCTTAAACATGAAGGGACTTAACTCCCCCAATAAGCGCAAACAGGTAAGGCGCTATCTCCTCCAACAAGACCCAGACATAATCTTCTTACAGAAGACCCATTTGCTCAGAAAAGATTTTCACCACATGTCCCACCCAGATACTCCTCCCAATATTTGTGAATACATTGACACAGGTGGTCAGAGATCCGGGGGGGCACTATTTGTTGGTGATAATAGAAAAGGGACACACTACCCTGTCTTTCCTTAACTTGTACACCACAAACCAGTCCCAAGACTCTTTTCTCTGCAGAATTCTTAAGGATCAACTTAGCCTGGCCTAGGGCGAGATAGTACTGGGAGGCGATTTTTATTTAGTATGGGATCCAGCACTTGACAGGAGCTCTGCTCATTTTCAGCTCATGGGAGCTATGTCGGCTCAACTCAAGAGGGGAATCACAGATTCAGGTTTAGTAGATGCTTGGCGTTACCTACACCCTGATACACAGGACTATTCTTTCTATTCTCATGTACATCAATCATACTCTAGCATTGACTATGTCTTTATTCCACATTCCCTCCTAGGGCATTTGGACATGGCTCAGATTTCCGATATTTCCATCTCCGATCATGCTCATAATGAGTTAAGCTGGCACTCTCGGACAGGCGCTCCAGATGCCCCCGCTCAGTGGAGACTCCCACCTCATATCCTACGCAATCCAGTAGATAGAGCCGCTATCAATGATGCAATTAAAAAATACTTTGAACACAGTGCTCTACCTGACACTCCTCCTCATATGCTGTGGGATGGATGTAAAGCAACAATTTGGGCCGTCATTACCTCAATAGCACGCTCCCATGAGACATGCCTCTTTGAGACTAAACTAACCAACGAAATCAGAAACCTGGAGGGTATAGACAAGCAGACACCTCATGGTGCACTAAACATCAACTTGCACTGTTATGAGGACAGCTACTGACACATAGTGTCAATAAGGCAGAAAGTTCACTTTTAGCTCTCAAACAGCGGTATTATGATCGGGTGGACAAGGTCGGTGCTCTGATGGCCCATCACCTCCGATACCAATATTCTCACTCTCACATTGCTAAACTTCACACAGTGCGCTCAGGTTACGCAGTTGAGAGAAGCTGACAAAAGAGAGGCCTTTCGTGGGGAAGAACCAGTGACTGTCCAGGCTTATCTACAGGAGTGTCCATGGACGCCCTTGGATTCCCAGCTTGCTCGAGACTTGGAAGCGCCTTTCACGATGCCCGAACTCAAAAAAGCTCTTGGGGGACTGTCAGTAGGAAAGACCCAAGGCCCGGGCGTCCTGCCAGTTTCCTTTTCTAAGATTTTCTTCCCCATCTCTGAAAGACTCCCTGCTTGCACTATTTAACATTTTCACCAATATCACTGGCCTCACGCCTACGGTGTCAGCGGCCAAAATATCACTCATTCTTAAGCCTGGCAAGGGCCCCACTCACTGCTCCTCTTACAGGCCTATAGCCCTCTTGACTCCGACACTAAGATATATATGCCAAAATACTGGCCAATCGCCTAGAATCCCTCCTGCCGGGTCTGATAGACCCTGATCAGGTGGACTTCATACAACACTGACAGGGCCCTGACAACACCAGGCACCTTGCCCACCTGATAGAAAAGGCCCATATGCATAATATCCCTGCCCTTCTCCTGTCCTCATGCACGGAGAAGGCATTTGACAGGGTCAGTTGGGACTTCTTGCGCACTGTCCTCATAAAAATTGTGTTGGGGCCGGTCATGATCAGCAAAATTATGGCCTCTTATATCGCCCAACTGCTACTATCAGAGTGACTGGCCATTCTACTGCCTCTATCCTGATACAGTGGGGTACTCGTCAGGGCTGCCCATTGTCCTGTCTTCTTTTTGCCCTGGTTGTGGAACTACTGGTGATTCGCCTTCGCTAGACTCCGGACATCACGGACATTCACTTCGGTGGCTGGAACCATAAAGTTCTGTTTTATGCAGATGATCTTTTACTGACTCTGACTAACCCCATGTCGACCTTTCCTGTCATCATGCAGAAACTACAAGAGTTTGAACTTGCCTCAGGATACAAAATTAGTATGTCCAAACCTCACTTTAACACCACAGCTCCTCCCGGCCTTACAGGACTTAACTTCTTTTCAATGAGCCACAAAGTCTATTCGCTACTTGGTGCTTAACATCACAAACTCCCTGCAGACCTCGACCCGTGCTAACTGGCCCTACTATCATAAGCCTATTGTAGAGGACCTGAGCAGATGGAAACTGCTGCATATCTCATGGGTGGGCTGAATTAACGTGGTCTATTCAATGGAGCCTCTTTTGGATGATATTCAACCTAGCCAGGCTAGAAAACTGTATATGCAGTTCAGAATGGGGATCCTGCCGCTTTTTGGCTTTACTAACAAATGGTCTAAACTAGACCATGAGGGATGCCCTGCCTGTAGTTATATGGAGGAGACAGATATACATGTGCTTTTTTTCTGCCCTGCTTATAGAAGAATACGACAGCGCTGGCTCATCCAATTATGTAAGAACCTAGGTTTTACCCAATGTGCTGTGGCATACAGAGTTCTAAAATATGATACTTACGCCCCCATTGTTTTCTCTGTTTCCCGCTTCCTAAACTCTATGTGGCATGCCCAGCGGAAATGATTAAATCAGTAAGCATGTTGTTATTATTCTGTATATACAAATTTTCATTGTTTTAACTTGGGATACTAGTCCAATTTTATTTGTTTTTAACTGTCTACGGACTTCTTGTATTTATTCTAAACTAGGTTCATTCGTGTTTAAATGTGCTGTTTTTCTTCATACAGTAGTTTTATGATAGTGTAATATTCATGATTTAAATGTATATACTGTCTTTTTACACTGTTTTGAATTGTACTTTTATGGTCCTTGAGACCGAAATAAAGTTATTGAATGGAATGGAAAATATTACCTTGCATACTCTATCTGTTTCAGGAGGTGCACTGATTGTACGCACAATCAGTGTGCACTTTTATTGGAAGGATTTGTCAGTGCCTGAGGTCCCCTTACAAGTGGGTGGAGTAACACACTGTTCACACCTGTGTTAGTGGGAGGATTGTTGCTTCCCTTCCTATGTTAGGCTGGTTCACCTTCAGTAAAAAACAGAGCTGCGGTTTCAAACCACAGCCGTCTTTCACGAACGAGTACTCTTCAGAGTCAAAGCTCACATCTACAATGAGGACAGTGCATTTTTTGGTACTATGGTGCACTGTCCTGGTCTGCACCAGGCACAACTAGTTAAGGGTTCAACATGGCACCAAATCGGGCCCTGATGTCTCATGCATTTCTTGATTAGGTGACCCTGGACCCCAAAGAAAAGGGGACAGGAGGAGATCCCTTTCTTTGATGTCAGAGCTAAGAAATTAAAACAAACTTTTATCAGTAATAAAAAAGCTAAGAAGCCAAAGGTAGCTTTTTTAACCCATGAGTGCATGAACGACCCAACAAACTATGAGTCTATTTCATATTGTATATGGTGCCATGGTCAAGAAATAGTTGACAACTACATCCCACTTATTATGGGACCGAGCAAAAAGCTAATGACCATGCCCAGTGTTAAAACTAAAGTGATCTAAACCAGAAAAAGATCAGTCTGATCTTAGCATACAAGTGCTTGGGACCTAAAATTACTTTTCCTACGTATCATTTGCCACCTGATGTATTTCTATGCTTGACATCTTAGCTAGTCTTGCCAGAAGACCATTCTTGACCTGCACTGATCCAAAAAGTATCTACCCTCTCTACACCTTTTTGTCTTTCATTCGGGTATGAGTTATAAATAAATAGTAGGATCTTGTGTCCCCATTCCCTGTATTTCTGAGCTGGTGTCTAGAATGCTGTGAGTGAGTGAATGATGTAATGGAATGTTGTTATTGACACCATAATTAAATAATTACGAGGGTCGAGAAGTAGGATCAGGACTGTCTGAGTCTTCATAAGACTGTGTCCAAGCCAATCAAGAAAATCTTCACAAGACTAGATTTAAAGTCAAAAGCCATAAAGTGTATTGAAAACTAACATTATTACAGATGGCAAAAAGTAGTTAGTTGGAGAATCGGCAATCAATCTCTCAATAGTAAATCAAAATAATGCAAGAGGATCAACATAAGATATACCTCCAAAGCAAGGAAGCAGATAGAACCAAATATAGTTAAGCAAGAGGACTGACATAGAGTCTGCCTCTAAAGTAATAGGCGAAGGACTAAGTACAATTAAAATGATGAACTGATACAGTGCATGCTCAGTTTATAAGGCAAAGAAAGTCTTATGTATAAATCAAATGACAGACTAGCGCACAGTCTGCCTTCTAGGAAAGCCCAGAAAGAACTGGCACAAATCCCAAAACATCATGTTTGCAGGGTTTTAGACGGATAAGCAACACACATTTTGTTACTTATAATAAAAGTTGGACTAGCAATGTATCGCTTTAGAAAACTGGCTTCTGCTGTTTGTGTTATTTGCACTTAATGCTATTCTCTTAGTTTAAAATGCATCCTTGAGTCTATTTCGGATGCAAGAGTGCATCTTGTGGTAAGAAAATAGTGCTAAATGTTGGGTTATGTTCCTCACTTAGGGGCCTATTACGATGGCGGTCGGAAAACCTCCCCGACCGCCATGGTAGCGGAAAAAGACCGCCCGCATGGACCGCGACATCACCGCCGGTCGAATTACGATGACCCACGCTCTAAATCCGACCGCGGCGGTCTGATCGCGGGCCTTAACATTGCAGCGGTTGCTGCTGCCCGCAGCACCGCCACGATGCCGAAAGGAGCATGTCCTGCATTTCCCTGCACTGCGTAGCAGGCACTGCACAGTGCCTGCCACCTGGTACAGGGAAATGTAGGGGGGGACCATGGGTACCCCCCCCAGTGCACCCCCCTCCAACACATTGGGGGCCCACAACGGGCCACCGGAAGACAATCTCTGCATGCCTTTCCATGGCGGTTTGACCGCTGAGTAAAGGCTGGCTACCGCCGGCATCATAATCCTGCCGGCGGAGCCTGCTCTGCACCGCCACCATTATCCAGGTCCTGCTCCGTCCGCCAGGCAGGAGTGCGGATGGCAACCGGCGGAAAAGCGGTGGTCGGAATTTCCCACCGCCGCGGTCACCACCGCCATCCTAATTTGACCGGCGGTTTTCTTGGTTGCGATCGCGGGCGGATGTCCACCGCCGGTCCGGCGGGCGCCACCACCGGCCCGGGGGTGGACATCCGACCGCCATCGTAATAGACCCCTTAATTCTTTGTAATCTTGTATAATTTTACTGTCATTTCATGTGATTACCCTACAGCAAATCACGCGAGTTACATTTACCCCTAGAAATGAAGGAAATTACAAGACATTTATATGTAATACAGAAATACAATAGACAGTTCAGCTAATGAACGGTCCGTGGAAAAGACTAGAGCAAAGGACCTTGAAAGTTAGAAAGACAGGAACAGCCTGAGCATGGCTTGCTTGTGAGGAGCAATGCATTCATAGAATTTAATAACAAAGAAACCATGAAATAGAAGCCTATTTTGCCGATTTTCTGAAATGTAGCTGTACACAGAGACATGCAAGCAGAAAGGCTCATTCACATTAAAAAAAGGCACATTTTTTCTGCAAATTGAAATCAATGTCTTTGCTAGCTGTCTGAGGTCTAGATAGGATAACTAACCATGTCTAAAGTAGGCATTATTTTCTAATTAGTAAAAACACATTGGTGTTTGTGTGTGTAGTGAAAGTTGGGAGACAATTAAATTTGGAGGACAAATGGAGCCCTGTCAGAACTTATCAGGCTGTCAGGAGCGGCTCCTCCATTAGGACGGAGTAGCGTTGCCCCACTGCTAAAGATGCCAGAGATGAAAAATAAAATGGTAATAAAGTTAATTTATTACCATTTTATTTTTCATCCACCCGTCCTGAACTGAGTGTCAGGATTGCGGGGGGAGTCATTGCTGCAGCAGGGAGGAGAGATGGGCTGGCTGTGCACGTAGGTTTAAAATGTGCATGTCTCTTTGGCCAGCTGTCTTGCAACGGCCAGCCAGACATGCACATTTTAAACCTATCTAACCCAGCTGTCTTAGACAGCTGGGTTAGAGAAAGCACATGCCTCAAGTGCTCTTGAGAGTGCTGAGAGAGGCCACTCCCTCCAATCCTGGTGCTACCCTCATGCATGAAAGCAGTGCCAGGACTGGCTATGGGTATTTGCTGGAGCCCGTGGAGCCTGGAGGAGACAGAGCAGAACAGGACTGGGACGAGGAAGACGTCGTCCAGCAAGCAAGGTAAGTGGTTATTTCTTTTTATTCACACTCACCACCCACCTTGCATGCATACACGCACTGACCACGCATTTGTCCCCCCCACCCCTCCTCTGCCTACTTGCCGGCTGCCACTACAGACTGTGACTGTAACCTAAGGCCCTAACAGACTCTCTTATGAACACCCTGTCCTCCAACTACAACATAAAGGCCTTAACAGTGAAAAGACAGACATGAGAGCCAGAATGACTTAGAAACGTGGCTCTTATTGGGGGAACCTGTTCGAATCTTATAAAACATGAAAGATTCTGGGGGAGCTGGGAGCTGAGATAGAACTGCATCGAGCTTTTAACTATTTCTGGCTACATAATTGCAACCCAAGTCTCAAAATGTTTTTTATGTATGTCTCCACTCGTACCATGTTCTCTTGTGCATGTTAAATGTGCAAGCTGTCGCGGAAAACCAAGATAATGAAAGGTGGCTGCTGGATGCAAAGAAAACTAAATTATAACAGGGATACTCTATTATCGTAACTTTGCAATTGTCTATTCTGATTTACCACATCATCTTCTCACACTGAACTATTGGCTTCAGTGCGGCCTTCTCTTTTGTTGCAGTCATGAGATACCTGAATGGATCTTTCGCAAAGATTGTCCATGGGTTGTGTATGAGTTCCCAAAACCAGGCGTCCCTTCTTAAAGTCTTACAACTCATCACTGAGGAGACCAGTATGTTTTTTTAGCGTGGCATTGCATGGCACTTCTTGGAAGCTCACCTGAGACTTTAAGTAGTTCCCTTTGGTAACCTCTCAACTTTGCCTCCACCTCTCACTTACTCTGTTCCCAGCCTTTCAATCAATACAGGTTGGGACACCCACTGCCATCCAGTGCTGCCCTCTACTGCCCCTTATGTGGCACTGGTGCTGCTTGTGCTTTTGACTTTCACAAGTGCTTGTTGACTTTTGTTGCGGTCATGAGATACCTGAATGGATCTTTCGCAAAGATTGTCCATAGGTTGTGTATGAGTTCCCAAAACCAGGCGTCCCTTCTTAAAGTCTTACAACTCACCACTGAGGAGACCAGTATGTTTTTTTAGCATGGCATGGCGTTTCTTGGAAGCTCACTTGAGACTTTAAGTAGTTCCCTGTGGTAACCTCTCAACTTTGCCTCCACCTCTCGCTTACTCTGTGCCCAGCCTCTCAATCAATGCAGGTTGGGACACCCACTGCCATCCAGTGCTGCCCTCTACTGCCCCTTATGTGGCACTGGTGCTGCTTGTGCTTCTGACTTTCACAAGTGCTTGTTGACTTTTGTTGCGGTCATGAGATACCTGAATGGATCTTTCGCAAAGATTGTCCATGGGTTGTGTATGAGTTCCCAAAACCAGACGTCCCTTCTTAAAGTCTTACAACTCACGACTGAGGAGACCAGAGGCTGATGATTTGGCTACATTTTATTTCCTCTCGTTGCCATTAGGTAATGCATGCTGATCTCTGATTGGCACTTTCATGGTTTTTGTTAAGTTCATCCATTCTCTGGCTAATTAAGCACAACAGAAGTACGAGTTTACGTGCCCCACAAAAGAAGGTCTTGATTTTGCAGGACAAAGAGATTACTTAATAGAGAAAAGTATTTGGTGAATTATATATTTTTTCTGCAAGTCCGGTAATAAGATGAGCATCATCTCAAGGGGAAACAGCGTTTTCAACGCATGCTTTAGATCGCATGCCGTTACAACGCGGTCGTTACAATGACCGCGTTGTTACAACGGCAACCATTACATCGCAAGTCGTTACAATGACTTGCTGTAGGGGGCAGAAGATGTTGGATTTACAATCCAACACCTTCCCTGCTGTTGCACAAACTGGAGTAGGAATAGTAAATTATACTATTCCTAAGTCCAGCGCGCCCCCTACAGCAAGTCGTTGTAACAACTTGTGATGTAATAGTTCGCGTTGTAACGGCATGCGATCTAAAGCATGCGTTGTAAAGGCATATATTCCATCTCAAGGTATATAAATAACACAAGAACTGACTCATAAACCCAGTACGGAACCCGGTCAATATAATCGAAACAATACATAAGTAGGTGCACTACTCAAAATTATCTCACCGGTACCTGATCCACAGCGGGAGTGGTAGAACATCAATAAATGATCAACCAATTGCATCCACAGGCCCATAAATTCATGTCAGTATGATGCATCATTCTCACAACATCATGACATAAAAAACCTAGTAAGCATCAGTGTAGACGGCGTAAGTTGCAAGGTGCAGAAAGTGCTCAATAACATAAATACATATATACACCAAAAATAACATAAATACATATATACATCCAAAAAAGACGAGGTATCCGTAATCAATTCCAACATTATCAAGAAAATTGTTCATGTCAAAAGTCTTTTGTGCAGCGGGTAACCCCGTATGATGTCGACGTTTCGACTCAACTGAACTAATCCTGAGGTCTCGTCAGTACAGTGCCGACTGACTCAAAGCCTATGAAATCAAACAGAAAAGACCTTTAGTGTTACAATATATTAGCAACGTCACACCAACACCATAATACTCTAGGTATTCTTATACCTTAAATTGGGGTAAAGCTGTCACAACTGCAAGTCACAATGACTTGTTTGGTCATTTTTTGATTTACTCCCACCCCCGCATTGGATCAGGTACCGGCGGTGTGGTGAGATCATTGTGAGAAGTACGGGTACGGAACTGCTGTCTATAGTTCATCAGCTCAAAGAGGCATTCAATACCCCTTCCAATCTGCCCTTGTTCTTTACACGGTTAAGAGGAGACATTGGAAGAATTAAAAGCAGAGATGACGTGAAGGAATTTTGAGGTTTCGTGTTAATGACCTGGATGGAAAACACAGATCTGAGTGGCATGTGCAGTAACAGCCCCCTCACAATTCGTAAGAGAGAAAAGCATGATAGTTCCAATGAAACATCTAGGCCCCAAATTGTCTTAGTCAGCAAAGGCCTGTGGGAGAAAAGTTTACTTTTTAGGTGTCAGCCACAGACCGCTGTAGCATCTGCCTTATTCCTCATGTTAATTATACAGACTACCAAACATAAACATATATACATACAGTACAGAGGTGGGATTTTTTTCAGCCCTCTTAAGCCACTGGCTGCAGTATGTGTTTCTTAGCATGGCATGGCATTTCATGGAAGCTCACATGAGACTTTAAGTAGTTCCCTGTGGTAACCTATCAACTTTGCCTCCACATCTCGCTTACTCTGTGCCCAGCCTCCCAATCAATACAGGTTGGGTCACCCACCGTCATCCAGTGCTGCCCTATACTGCCCCTTAGTGGCACTAGTGCTGCTTGTGCTTTTGACTTTCACAAGTGTTTGTTGACTTGCTTCAAAAGCACTGGCAAGCCAGACCATTGCAAAATGGCCACTACATGCAAGGGCATTCACTTCTGCCATCTTATAATGGACTTTCTTATGTTTCTGACAAACCATTATTAAATAGCTGCCACACCACTGACATCCTTAGCGTAGTACCGCAGAGTTGCAAATGCGGGCAAACACCAATATCAAACACCAGCAATAGGTCGTATCTTCTAAAGTGGCATGTATATTAGGTACAACCACAGCCACCTGTTCATGCCTTCCTGAGCAGGTCCTGTTCGCAGTGCCTTAATCTGTTAATCAGCTAATGAGCTCAATGCCATAGTCAGGCCAAGGCAGGTTAACCAGAGGGTACGGCTGATACTTCCACGGCAGCTGGGTCTGCTTATCGAGTACATGGAGTTGATGGATTTCACAAACCTGAACCCTTAAATATCTGAAATGGCTTTCTGCATAGGCACTGCACTGAAAGTGTCAAACGCAAAGGTACCACCTAAGCTTTTACTTGGCATAGATGAACTTCACTGGCTGGTCAGTCTCCATTTCCATAGGCCTCTCCTGTGAGTCCTCCCATTGCAGGATGTGGGCAGGCAGTGGTATTTGCCTCTCCACTGCTCCTGGTCAAGATGTATCTTCACACTGGTACATCAAACTTGTAATCCTAACCATCTGCTGCCAACTCAAGGGAAATAAATGGGCCATGCCTTGAAAAGTTCCAGCGTAGCCAAACTCAAACCGTGCCACCCGTTATTTCACTGTCATTTGATACCTTTAAAATGGGTGTCCGCTACTCCCGACAATTTGGTGGGACAGACTCCTGAGGCCATTGCACCCATCTATGGTCTTCACAGCCTACTAAGTTGCAACCCCAAGGTCTCAACTTCTCCCTCACCTTTCTCAACCTATCACACATTTGAACCAAGGGAAAGGGATCGTTGGCCCATTCCAATAGGGGTAGTGAAGCCCGCCTACCTGGCAGATAATAGAGCCCAACAAACCCAAAGTTTCTCTATCTCCACGACGTGCTGGTTGACTACTGCCCACCCCCAGTCTAAGTATAGAGGTGTACAATCCACTCAACGCACCTCCAGCTCCCTTCCCCTCCCCTCCCCTTCCGTCCTCTTCCTCTTCCCCCCAGACACTTTTAGATGTGACTAGAGGCCAACCCCTTCATTTTGATATTTCCTCACTGCAACACATGGGACTGGGATAGGCGGTTATGGGGCCCCAGGTCTTAGTTGCCCCAGGAGCCAAGAAGATCAGGGTTGCAGCAAGGGTCAAACTTCAGTGGGGTCTAACACTCCCAGCAATGGGGCGGGACAAGCATTTCCAGAAATGTGGTTGGAGCTAACCTATAGCCATTAGATGATGAAAAAGAAGTGGCAAATTGTGCAATTTAAACATATTCGACAAACCAGATATTATAACAAACCTATTTCTTTGTAGATTTGATAGTGTTCCTCGGCTTCAACTCATTGCAAGCGCAGAAAAATGCTCCTGCCCCATTGTTGACTGAAGGTACAATTTTAGTTTACTCAATGAGATGTTGCAAAATATTCATGGGTAAGGCTGCCCTTATGTACAGGTCTCAAAATATTAGCCTTAGTACCAGTGCTTAAATTGAGCCAGAAGTTGCAGGTGGATCCCACTGGCACTTAAATTCAGGGTCCCAACCATTTTTTCCTCTTGAGACATCGTTACAGAACAAGAGAGAAAAACACAAAAGTGAGATAGGAGAAAGTGAAAGATGGCAAAATTGTGACAAGGAAAGGAAACAGACAAAAAATAACCTGCAAGAGTGAGATAAAAGGGTAGGGAGTGCCTGGTGGTAGATGAAAGTGGCACACAGTAGAATCACGTCTAAGCAGTCTTGCTAGTCTGCTCTCACAGCATTTGAAATTGCTGGGTTGAGGCTCCTGAGCAAAACTTTGGGCCTGGCATTTATTATTTTTCAAATTAAGGACTGCTTTGAGGGTTACCACATATTACGTTAGGTTGTGTAAACTGGTAAGTCACAGAATCAATTCCCAAAATACTGTTCCTTCTTTGTGAGTTAATTGAGTGCAATGAATTTGTAATATTGCTGCCTGTAAATGCACTGTCACACACCTGTTTTACACTAAATAAAAATCCAATAGTTATTGTTACCGTGCCACAATGAGCAGTTCCCATGTATGTAGCATATTGAGCCACATCAATACAGGAGTGCACCAGGCTGTTATTGATGAGCCTTCAAAAAATTTGCCAAGTAGGGCGTATAATGGGCAGAGGTGCCAGCCTCGATGGTAGAGGCCTATCTAGAATATGGATGCAAAGTTATTTGTTTAGGAACATTGGTCCAATTCCCTGTAGAGATGAAAAGCATCAAAGGCAAGGGAAGAGGTCAAGGATTAGCGTTCTGGTTCTCCATTTGAATCCATTGCAGTGTTTAAATCATCCCATGTGGAAGTCAGTGCTGCTTTTTTGCCACAGCCATACCAGAATCTGTTTTGGTAATCTGAGAGAAGGTTACTTTCTTTGATGAATGTAGATATTTGTCTTGAAGCTGATCTTTCAATCTTTTTTGCTAGAAACAATTTGTTAATAAACAGTAATTAAAGAAGCCTTTGTTTGAAGGCCCCTTTGTTTTAGAGAGTTCTTTTGGGGATACACATTTAGCCAAGGAGTTGTTGATATTTCTGGCTGGATTGGCTGTAGAGCTATTAATGATTATATTCTTGCATATATGATCAGGGCATGGGTATGCTGGTGATCATGCTGTCCTAACAGCTTTTGCAGCCTTGATGAAGTCCTGTTGGTCACAATGCTATAGGTGAGTAACTGTGGTTGTTTTCCTGATTTGTTTTCTAGCAAACTGCTGGAATTGTGATAGAGCAATGATTAAGCAATGGTGAGGGAAGTGATCCAGCGCAAGGCCAATGCCTAATCGGGGATCAATACTCAATATTATCACAGAACAATGGCCCATACACATTCACCCAAATCCCTGATGCGCTGGGGTCAATTTATATATGTTCAATTCTTTTCTTTCTAAAAGTCATGTATGACGTTTCCAAAATACTTATCAAACTTTTACATCAAATTTCCTTCTACTTGGTCGATGAACCAATTAGTTGAATAGTTGATGGTAATGATACTACTATCTAACTAATCATTCAATCAGCTAAATAAACACAGACTCTCGTTGAAGTTAATAAAGTTTTATCTCATATTAAATGATAAAAATGCTCAATGCGTACGGTCACAAGTCCAAACAATGAACTCACAAAGGGGGAGAAAAACATCAGCAATTTCAGATAGAGACAAACTCATCAATCAAATAATGACATTGTGCATGAAAGAGTGGATAGATGAAGAGACAAAAGTTTCAGAGACAAAATTCATTTGCAGGTAATTTTTGCAAGAACGAGTCAGAATAATACAAACCCAAAGGATCTGTAGAAAACCACCCCTCTGGCCAAAGTGATGGTTGGGGTCCCCTGAAATAGAGTCAGGGAACAAAGATCACAGGGACAGGAACGGGACGGGACAGGAACAGCTAGGCCTCTCTGCAAACCGATGGACAGCGACGCATCTCCCCTCTCTCTCAGCCTAACCTAACCACACCCCTAAAGGCACCCCAGTTATACCCTAAAACCTACATGTTCGTCCCACATCAGTTGAAACATTTCACGAAACTAGACAGATGATTGGAGAGTTTAGGAGGTGGTCTGTCACACCACTATGACGTCATTCAAATTTGGGCTTATTCATTGTTCTATACCCATTCCCATGATTTCATAATTGTTCCGTTCACACGATTTAATTCATGTTACAATTTCACATAATTTTAAGCAATGTCCGCGGAAGGAGTCTTTCTGTCCCACGGTCAGTCACATCCCTTGGCAGGCGATCTTCACATTGGCCTTCAACCCCTGTACTTCTTCTGCTGTGCTCAGCGCTTCAGTGTGCCTTTGTCAGATCAATTTCACTCGTTTATCCTGCCCCTGCTTTATACGGCTAAGTTTTTTTTTATTGGCATTTCACAAAGGATGGCAATACAAGAGTACATCAGCAATAGTATACCTAGATGGATTATGTTTGTTTTAACCATTATGTAACTACTTAACCGTGCTTTTATCAACATTATTGCATACAAAGCTGCCTGTATTATTGCACCAGTAAATACTACATTTTGTTGCCAGCTTCTTGAACATGCCTTTTAGTTCAACGTAACACCCTTAACTCCGCCCCCCCCTCACACGGACGTCCCTTGGATTCTTGTTGCATAACATGTTGTCATAGATAGAATTCCTATGTTTGTGTGTTATATGAGGTCTGTGAGTCAATTGTCTCGGTCTGTGAGTTTGTGGTCGGCTTCGTCTGAAGGTCATTTATCATCGTTGACCATGCCAGGAGATCGTCCGCGAGTCTCATCTTTTCGAACCATTTTCATTCTCACCTTCTCCGCAGTGGACCATTCACACATATCTTTTGACCATCTGTCCACCCTTGGGGGCGTTGGTCTCTGCCATTCAATTGCTATGCGTCTTTTCGCAATAATTTGGCCCAGCAGAACAAATTTCCTACTCCGCTTCTTATTTTTAGGGGTAGGAAGCAGACCCAGTACCACCGTCCGTATCTCTCTCGGGACTCGGGATCTCCCACCCTGATGCCGTTTTTAGGTCGAGCCTCGAGTAGCGCGCAAGCGCTGCTCTGCGAGACTTATAGTTAGGGAGTTTGAAAAGCTGACCAGACGCTCGTGCGTCATGGCCTTTTCCCTGCGGTTACGCGCGCGGCACACATCTGTTTCCAATTATCGTGCCCAGATGCGGGCGCGATAATTGGAAACACATGCCGGCCGTGCGCGTAATCGCAGGCAAAAGGCCATGACGCATGAGCGTCTGGTCAGCTCTGCAGGCTGCCGCGCACGCTCGCCCCCGCTCCTCTCGTTTTCCCTTTCCAGCTGACTGTTTGAGCCAATGCTAGTTTGCCAGCTCGCTTCTTGTCTGGTAAAGTAGTGAGGGCTCATGCGAATGAGCTGGGGATGACCGGGCTGTAGGCAGGCCTTCGTGGAGCATGGTGTCAGCTGAGGAGCACGTGTGCTGCAGAGCGGCCGGTGGGCCCTCGGTCTGAGCTGCTACTTACTGCGGGCTCTGCTGGTGACAGGCAGGGCTTTGCCAGCGTGTTATCCTGGGGTGGCCTGTCGTCTCCTCGATCCGTGCGTGGCGCCGCAGCACGGCTAGACTTCTGCTGTGTGGTGGGGGGAGAAAGGTACGCCAACAGCTGGTGCGGCACTCTGGCTTCTGTGCTGGCTGCGATCGCTGACGGGCCGTTGCGGCTCCTCGTGTACTCGGGCAGGGTCCGCGGGAAGGCAGGGGATGGCTCTTTGTGGCTGTGGGTCATCACGGCGCAGTGGCTTCAGGGTGCGCGGGGGCGCATCCCACCCTCGTCGCTAGTTTTGTGGGGGGTGCCTTTCACCTTAATAGGTACCCGGTGTGTTGTGTAGGCCCCACACTCTCGACCACAATGACCGACACACACACAGGAATGCCGTTTGGGCGTAAGACCAGGAGCGGCCTACTCCACTTTATTTAAAGCTCTGGCCACGCCTGGCCAGAAGATGCAGTGGATGTACATCCAGGTGGCTTCTATTAAGCAGGGCCGCTAACCTGCTACACCTGTGTAGTGGCGCATTACAGTACGCAATAATTTCTTTCAAAATCGGAGTCTTTGTTTAGTCATGTTCAGTTATGTTATCGGGATATTTACAGAGTGCCACTATTGCCACCTAGTGGCCTCTTGGTGCTCATGCAATCCTGCTAATGCTACTGCTGGAGATATTTCGAAAGCAAGCTGACGAGTTACAAATGAGGGCCAAATTGTCAGCTTCACTTTAGTAAATCTTTTGGCGACCTTGCTTTCCTTGGCGAATGTTCAAATCATTCTACTTTCCTTTGCTTGTCCAATCCCGGGTTCTGAGGAACTATCTTGTTATTCCATTGTCTGAGCCAGAGGGAGAGTTATTGGGCAGTACAGCGTAACAGCCTACGAACCTGCAGCCTGAGGTTAAGTTTAATGCTCTCTGTCCACATCATTGCCATGACACACGTGCGCTGTAATGTGTCTTTTGGGCACCTTTGGAGTGCCCTATAAAGGCTTTGATCATGTTATTCCAACTTTAAAACCATTCCATTATTTGCTAATCAAACACATAATTTATTTCACCATTAGTTTAATTTAATAAATTCAGTTGAGTGCTATACAAGATGTTGGAAGGCACAGTTTCTGAATTACCTATACTCGTCATTAGAATATTTCTGAACTGTTTTGTGATTTTTAGTTGCAGAGTAATCTCATGATTTTTGTTTTGTTCGTGGAGACTCTCGTTGTTTTCACAAGTACTTAGTTTTTAGTTTGAATTTGAGTGCCATTTGTATTTTTAAGGGTGCTTATGTTTGCATATCAGTGCCTTACTTGTGACACTTTGACTCACAGTTCATAGCAAATAAAGGGGCAGTCATGACCATGTAATGCATAGCTGTCAAGTTTTCAGTTTGCATATGTGTGTCATTACCAACGTTTAAGTGTGCTTATTAGTGATATCCCATGCGTTTTGTGTTACACTGCAAGTGTCACACACAACGCATTTTCTGTGTGGAAGTGAAACGTAATTATGATTAAAAGTAAACAGAAAAAATCCCTATAATAATATTCCAATAATACGATATCAGAATGTATACTCATTAGCACAACATGAAGCTCTAGAAGTAAGTGCAACTTTCTTTTCGTTCAGATTTTCTCGTTTGACACTGAAGCAGTGCTGCTCACTGGCAGTAGACTGTCATTGAGTTTAAAGTTATCTGCAGAAAGCAGGTACTCCACAATATCAGCCTCGTAAAACAGTGCATACTATTTGGAGGTGTGACCATGACAAAAGTTTCAACCTTTCCATGTCCCTTTATTATTTATCTGGGCTGCAGACATTTGTAGGAGTTGTACTGATATATAACTGTTGTAGTTAAAAGAAGTCAAGATGTATCCAGGTCAGGACATGACATGACTTGGCATAGCCAATAGGTCTCGCCTTTGGGACCTTATAAGTGTTTAGCCATGCAACATTTGATGTTGTTGCACCAAGGATATTGTGCTGCATAACTAAATACTTATAAGGTCCCAAAAGCGAGACCTATTGGCTATGCCAATGCTTGTTATTTTTTGCAACACTTCTTCCCAGAATTTAATCATCTGTGGGCATGCCCAAACTACATGTACAAAATACGCCTCTGTTTGTCTACATCTATGGCATTCGCCTGATCGCTCTGGGTATATTTTGCTTAGGGTCTTCGGTGTGAGGTAGGCTTGATGAATCTAATGATATTGTATAAGTTTGAAACGTGCATTGGAGCATCCCAGTTTTACCTCTTCGTACATCTTCTCTCATTCTTTCTCTGTGATTTGTCCTCCTAACGCTTCCTCCCATTTCTGTTGGACTGTAAGTGGATTTCTTGGCAACTCCTCCCTGATTGCCATGTACATATGTGTTATCATGTGGCGACCTTGTGCCATGCTCAACATTACTTGTAGGGTTTTCGTTATCGGGGGCTCCTCCCGGAACGATGGCCAAATCTCTCTGGCCACTTGCGAAATGTTTGCATATTGTAGGAATTGCCCCGTTCCCAGCTCATATGTTACTTCCGTATTTTCCCGCGTGAGGAACTGGCCATTGTGATATAGGTCCCCCATCAGCATGCATCCACCTGACTTCCATTTGTGCACCGACATTGACTCTGCGATCTTAGCAAAACACGGAACCGCCCACAAAGGTGCATCAGGCGTATATGGTGCGCCCTTTACCACTCTCCTCACCGTGTTTTCCCAGGGCTCCGCCACATGCCTGATAAGGTACGGAGATGACCCGGGGTTACATCTCCCAAGCATTAATAGCTCGGGCAGCGTCCCTCCCTTGTAGGATCCTTCCAGTAGTCTCTTTTCCCAGTTGTCTTGATCATCCAACCAGTGAATTGCATGCTGTAATTGTGAGGCCATATAGTAATATTCAGTACAAGGTACCTCCGAGGTCTCTGAAGTGTTGAAAGGCTGATACGTTTGTGTTTGTTGCCCCACAGCAGCTCTATCAGTAGGGTCTCAATTTGTTTAAAAACGTAATGCAGAATTTTATAAAATGAATTTTGTAGAACGTACAACCAGCGCGGAACTAGAACCATTTTTATAATTGCCACCTTGCCCATCAAAGATAAAAGCAGGTCCTTCCAGAAACTCACCGACTTACGTCCTCCCTCCATCACCCTACCTACGTTGAGTTCTAAGAACCTTTCCTCCGGTTGGGCCAGGAGCATACCCAAATACTTGGGATTGTCCTTCGTCCACAGCAGCCCCACGTCCGGTACAGTTTCCCCTGGGCGGTCTGCTAGACACCCCATAGGGAGCACCCTTGATTTTTTGGGGTTCACTCAGAGGCCCGACACCATCCCAAACTCCTCCAACGCCCGTAGCGGGGTTGGTATTGCTTCCTGTGGTTGTCTACAGTACACAAGGGTGTCATCGGCATACATTGAGACTATGTGGTTTGTGCTACCCACTTTGACTCCCCATGCTGCCAGACGGGTTCACAGCACACAAGCCAATGGCTCCATTGCCATGGCGAAAATCAAAGGCGACAGGGGGCAACCTTGCCTAGTACCCCTTTTCAGCTGGAATGCCTCTGAAACTCTACCGCCCACTTTAACCCTGGGCTTGGGCGAAGCATAAAGCAACTGCACCCATTTGATAAACTCTGGTCCTACAGACATTTTCTGCAGTGTAGCCCATACAATTGGCCAGGACACAGAGTCGAACGCTTGTTCGATATCCAGGAGAACCAGGGCGTGTTCTTCCCGTCTTAAATCCAAATCGTGCCATACATGAGCCAAACGTCTTAAATTAAACATAGTATTGCGGCGTGGAATGAATCCCGACTGATCCGGGTGAATCAGATGTGCCATGTACGGGAGCAGTCTACCTGCCAGTATTCCGCTCAGCACCTTCACGTCTATGTTTAAAAGGGAAATCGGCCTGTATGAATTCGGTTGTGTAGGGTCCCTGCCTTGCTTCGGGATCATTATTGCCAGGGCTTCACGCATGGAGTCCGGTAGTGTTTGTGTGTGTAACACTTCGTTGTATACTTCCACTAGTTTGTCTACCAGTATCTTTGCATATTGTTGGTAAAATTCTGCTGGAAATCCGTCATTCCCGGGTGATTTTCCTGCCTTTAAGCGTTTTATGGGCCCCAGCACTTCTGCTCGTGTAATCGGGCCCCCTAGTATCTCCTCTGCATCCTGCTCTAAATGTGGTAATTCCACCAAGGCCAGGAACTCCGCAATCGCGGTGCCCAAAGGTTTGGTTCCCTGCGTATAGACTTTAGCCAGGTGACTGGCCAAAAGTTCAGTGATTCGTACTTGCGTGTAATTCATTGTCCCCTCAGCTTCCTGCAGTTGTAAAATTGGTCCCGTGGACCGTTCACGGCTCAGTAATCTAGCTAATAGAGCGCCTGACCTATCCCCCTCCCGGTGCAACCTCTGGCGGTATACCGTATGGTCATACTTCTCTAGACGTTTGCAAGTCTCCAATAGTTCCGCCTTCACCCCGTGCCATTCGACATGTATTTGTAGGTCAGCATGTAGTCTCTTTTCTAGCCTAATCAAGTTGCCCTAGTGTTTTTTCATGTCAGTCAGTATTTGTTGTCTTACCCCATATGACGTGTGTATACATACCCCCCGGAGTACCACCTTCATGGCTTCCCATTCGTATGCTCTATTCGTGGCTGTCAACCAATTTTCCTCAAAGTATTTTGTTAAAGCCACTGAAACTGCTTTCTCAAATGGAGGGTCCAGTAATGCCTCTGTCCGGAGGCGCCACATAGGTATGGCCGCTCTGGGTTTCTGGCCTTCAGAGCTGATCAAAATCGGTGAGTGATCAGAGATATACCTTGCTTGATACGTTATCCCCTTCACTTCTCTTGCTAAAGTTGGTGATACGAAACAATAGTCCAGTCTGCTGAATGTGTTGGTGGCTGGTGTATGGCAGGAGAATGTTTTTTGCGTAGGATTACGATCCCGCCATATATCTAGAAGATGCATTCCCTTTAACATGTCTGTCAGTGTTCCCGTCATATGTGGTTTAGTATGTAGTCGAGGGGGTTCTCGATCTAAATTCCCATCAATACCACAGTTTACATCTCCCAACATTATTATTACCTCCCCCAGAAACGGTGCAGCTGCTCTCATAACAGACGGGAAGAAATCTGCACAGTCCGAATTCGGAGCATATACGTTAATGATACACAATTCTTTCCCCTCCAAAGTGCCCTGCACAATAACATATCGACCATCGGGGTCTATTATCTGGTTGAGAGACTTGAATGGGACGCCAGGTGCCACCCATATTAAGGCCCCTCTTGCAAATCCGGAATATGAGGTGGCAAATATCTGACCCCCTCCACCTGCGTCTCATACATGGGATTGTGTCCCCCCACACATGAGTTTCCTGTAGGAATGCGATCGACACTTTATACCTCTTCAAATATGCATAAACTCTTCTACGCTTCTCGTAGGCTGCCAACCCCCGGACATTCCATGTGAGCGCTTTTAATGTTAGCCCTGCCATTTCCACCAGCGTTCTATCTCGACTCCACCACCCACCGGCGCAACCTCCTCCCTCACAGACCACTTGTGTGTTTGAAATACCATTCCTCCCGACTCACCCAGGAGACTCAGTGTTCCCAAGGACATCCAACATACCCCAACTGTGAAAACTGAACAAACAATCCCCCCCCCGCCCCATGGGCAACCCAGCTACACTCCATACTTCCCTAGCAAGACAAGTCCGAGCTCGCTGTGGCCGCCCCATACCACCCCCAATAAATTTTGCGCCTAGATTACAACTTAGAGTATTATCCTACTTAGCTACTAGCAACCGGACAGCTAATCTGGAGCGAGACGCTGCCTCTAGCTCCCAGACCACGATCTGGTCCCTACGGGGCGTGAGCTGGAACCTCCCCCCCGCCGGTGCCCCACAACTGCTATCCCCGCTTTCCCCTTAGCACAAAGCTGTTGCATTATTCACACTACTATCACTTATCTGCAGCATCGACATTAGAATTCAGTGTCTCTGTTTAGGACGCATCCATGCTTGGCATGAGGGTGTCTGGAATCACATCTTGTGACCCCAACACCGAGTCTGGGACCCCTCTCGCTGCAATGTTCCATCAGTTTGCACTCGAATTCTTCCAGGGCTGACCGTATGGTCGCCTTGTGTCTTCCGGACCGTTCGGCCTGTAGCATTTGCTCGGCCACCTCTGCGCCATGATCCAGCAGCACTACTTTGGGGGACCAATCCCGTGTCCGCCAGGCATGTCTCATCCATCCATGCCGTCGCCACCTCCGCCGACATAAAAAAGTGTGATTTCCCTTTGTGCTCCACCCGCAATTTGGCTGGATATACCAGGCTGTATCGCAGGCCAGCCTCCCTCAGTCTGCGTTTCACCACCAAGAATGTTCGTCTTTGTTCTTGAACACGTTGAGTATAGTCCGGGAAGATGGCAATTTGATGGCCCTGGAAGGCCAGATCTCCTTTCGCTCTAGTGGCCTGAAGTATCATGTCCCGGTCCCTATAGTTAAAAAATCGGGCTATGATCGCTCGTGGGGGGGCACCTGGACGGAAGGCCGGCCCCAATGCCCTGTGGGCTCGCTCAACGTTAAAAAACTTAGATAGCCTTTTAGGGGCGACTTCTTTAATGATCCACTCCTCCAAGAACAGGTCCACGGAAGGCCCCTCCGCCTTTTCTGGGAATCCGATAAAGCGCAGATTATTCCTGCGTGATCTCCCTTCTGCGTCTTCGGCGCGTTCATCTAGCTGCGCCACTTGTCGCTGTAGGCGCCCCATCGAGTCACTGAGCGATCGTACTTCTTGCTGCATAGTCTCCATGGTTTGTTCCGTAGCAGACACTCTGGCTGAGACCTTTTGAAGGTCGCACCGCAACAAGTTCACCTCCATGGCCACGGCATCGATTCTGTGTATTACGTCTTCTCTGGATGATTGAATCGCCGCCATAATTTCCGTCGTAGATAGGGACTTATCTGAAGGGTGACCCATTGCACCTTCTTGCTCCTCTGGGTGCGCGGCCGCTCCGGCCGGGCATGGCTGTGCGTAGTTGGATATCTTATTGGTCTGCACCTTGCTTGACTTGTCCTTCGCCATCCTTGTAATGTTTCGAGACCAGTATGCTCCTGTGAAGTGTGCAGTATGTCCTGCCGAGGATCACGACCCCTGGAGTCCCCACTCTTGTTTCACAGGTGTCTGCTCCGTCAGACGTTAAGCAGCTGTGGGTCTTCACCGTCGGTCCTCCCAAGGCCTCTCGCCATCAGTAGTAATGTTCCGGGGCCCAGCCAAGCGCGTTGAACCCCTTCCTGTCCCTTTGCTGCTCTCCTCTTCCTTTGTGCGCGCGTGGGCATTTAGGTAAAACCTATTGTGGGCCATCGTGCTCCGCTCCGTGGCTTGTTCCGGGGACCCGCCTTATACAGCCTGCTGGGGGGCGAGCCCAGTATGAGGCACCCGGGCCCAACAACACCATGCCGCGTTCTGCTGACCTTGTGCCAGCTCTTATGCGTGGGAAAAATACTGTAAGTTCTCCTTTCGTCGTGGGCCGAGATTACGCCCGACTGTGCACTCTCAGGTGCCTTCGCAATGTGTCACCGGCCCCTTCTCACTTAATGAAGCCGCCGGCTTTTACTGCCCTTTAACTGTGCACCCTAAGGCCCGTCAATACCTGTCTGTATAAGCGGGGCGAGGTGGGGAGGGCCCCTCGATGGTTTACTTCAGGCCTGTTTGCCGCAAATTAGTACCGGCCCCTCTTTCAGCCGTGGCAGCCGTGTCTCACACTAAACGGGCCGAGGTTTATTTTAACAGAGGGGGGGGGGTGCGGCAAAGCTCCACTTGGTCACCCCTGTCTCTGTGCTGCTTTTGTTCCTTTCTTCCGAGACACGGAGGGAATCCACGTCTCGGCCGCCCCAAGCGCCACTGTCTGCTGATTGCGCCTCGTATGACGCAGCTTGTTGTGCCCGGGAGCCCCCCCCCACCGACGCGCTCCTCGGGCTCCGGATCTCGCCGCTGACCTTTCAATGACGCTCGTCTCCCGGGCCGGCCCCTGTCCGCTCCTACGACCGGGGTCCGCCGCGTCCGCAGCATTTACTCACAGGATCGCCAACTCACCCAGTCTCTACCGGGTCTGTCCCAAGATGGCACCCAGCCCTCTTCATCAGCACAGCAATTTTCGGGGGCCACGCCGAGCTCAGGAACACAGCTCCGGGAACGCTACCAGGCTCATCAGGGTCCCGCGCTGCTCCACTACCTATCCGGGGAATTATGGAGTCTGGGGATATCAGGATACTGTCGGATACTGAAGTCCGGCGGGATCTCAGGCAAATAGGACTAGTCCGCCATATGTCGTAGCCACGCCCCCTCCTTTATCCGGCTAAGTTAAGGGAAAATGGCGTCTCATCCAGCTCACTATAGCAAATTGAAAATGAACCTTCATTAATTATATGATGTGGTTTTCACTGTTTACCACCCACCTTTGCACTATTCCCTGTTAGCGTTTTTCCTAGCATAGCTTTATGCAAAAAAAAAAAACGGTATTATTTATAATTTCAAAGCAAGCTGCAACATGCAAACTACGAAATGCACATGTGGCCAAGTCATGGATTATTTTTCGTTTCTTTCAAAGCATAATGTAAATGCGGTTTAGTTCTTTCATGCGTTGTCTCACGTTAGTGCATGCATGCGCAAATCAGTTTTCCCTTGTGTTCATGTAAGGTGCATGTTAATTTTCTATTACTACTTACTGTTAGTACGTATTATGGGGGTATTCATTCGAGCAGGTTTCTTTTTGCTTAATCCTGCTCCATCAATCCCCCTTTGATGGCTTTCAGGAGCCATCATAAAAATACCTATCATACCGAGTGCCATCTTCATTTATCTAAAACTCTGTATTCTTCTCTCTTTTTATGGCACTTTCATCTATATCTTTCATGTTATAGAATTCTTCTAGCTCTATTTCCTCTCTTTTTCTTTTTCTCGCTCTTCGTCTATTCTCTGATTCTGTCACTTCCTTTTTCCGCTCTTGCACTTACAACATTTATATGTTGTTATTATCACTAAGGCTACTATGGCTACTGAAATAAGTGGCATTATTATTTTCCCTAATAAACTACTTCCAAAAGTAGAAAACCATTTACTTACGGAGGAGAAACTCTTACCAAGTCTCTCCCAAACACCGTCAACCTCCAGTTGGGTCAAATCTTCATGTAATTTCATAATATTCTTTATATATCCCTCAATCCTTTACTTTTGTCAGGGCTATAGGTACAGCAGTGTTGGATTTTCAACATACCACAGACTCCACCCTCTTTTGCCAATAAGATATCAAGGGCAAGTCGATTTTGCAGAACCATTGATCTGATTGCAACCATTTCAGTGGCAATCATCAGGAATCCACCAGCAGTATCTGTTGATAAACGATCAACCACTGTGGATAACTTCCGAATTTTGTGCGAATTTAGAACAACTCCAACTGATGGTATCAGTGCACCAAAAATATCACCTACTATTTCTGAGAAACTTGCTCTCTTGTTACGTGCTAGTCCGTGATTTATTTCCTTTAGTCTGTTGCTGTTTCGGTCCATGTGATAGACGTTTGGAAAGACAATAGCAAAATAAATAACAACTACCATACCAATGTGCAGGCAACCTACAGTAGGCTTTCTTACCGCACACATAATAGACTCCCGGAAACACAGGATCAGTTCTACCCTTCAATCCCCAACCTCCAGTAATTTGAAAAGTATGCTCACATTCACTAGTACCAATGAAATAATTGTTATAGTTAGTTTTCATTCTAAGCAAACATATTTTTCCCTTCTGATGCCAGTCAAGGGACATTGCAGCGTATGTCTCGCCTTTCTCATAATTTCCTTCCCTGAAAGCCCATGGTGGAACCTGTGACTTCTGTTCAGCAGCTTTTCTCTAGAAACTTTCCCTTCTACTTTCTACCATTTCTATAAATACTTTTTCTTCAACCTGCAAACTACATGTTAAATTGTTTTTATAAGTATATTCTACATCTAAAGCCTTAGTAATATGGAAGAACTCTCCCATACAACGTGCATTTTTACTACTCAAAACCTTATTTAGTTCCTTAATAACTGGTAATTCTGAAAACACTAAATCTATATTAGAATAATGATATTCGAGCTTCCCCGTCACGTAAAACAAGCTTGTTAAGACACTGCAAGACACACCATATGTTAAAGGAAGGTGATGATCAGTCACCCCCTCTGAGACAGACGAAGGTAATTGCATGCACACATAACAATCACTCACATTCATTGTGTCAATGTATTCATACAACAATTTAGTAAACACATTTAACGAGAAATGACTCATTGATTTATCATGATGGAGAATGCTTCCATCCATTTGTTCTATGTTGGGATTAGGTGTTCTTTTAGTAACATCATTCACTCTTTCACTTGTCACATCATTAGTATTATTTCCATCATTAGTTACCATTAGAATAGGTACAAGGACAGTTAGTAATATCCACATGAATGTTAATAACAAGACACTACATAAGCAAGCTTTAATACATCTACGTTTTAGACTAGATTTTGGATGTTCAGTCACCTTTTCTTCAGCCATTTTGTATTCTACCAAAATATATATAAAAATATATCTAAATCTATAAACACTAAACTGTACTAAAATATTTAAATTCTAGGAAAATAGTGTAATCCTACAGTTCAGACTTTCTTTTATTTTTATTTTCTTTAGGTCTTCAGAATTCTTTACTTCTTCTTCCAGCTAACAATGTTGCACCTAAGTTTTTGTCACAGTTCTTTTAAGGTGCTCTCAATTTCCTTTCATCAACATGTTCAGTGTCAGAATTTTCTTTTTCTTCACTTGGATCTGAGCTTTCAATTTCTTCCAAGATTACTTAAGTCCATTCTGGTGCGGTGTATTTTCTGCTTGGAATTCTTACTCTTCTTGTTTTTCGTACTAATTCTTCTCCTGACTCTTCTTGTTCTGTTTGACTTGAGACCTCATTACTTTGCTCTGGTCTCCTCTTTGACTTTCTCCTTACAAGAGTGTATTTTAGTCTTTTCACTCCACCTGGCCAATTGTCACCTTTTCTTGGTCTCTTGGTTTGAACTACCCTTTCACCTTCTTCATCTGGTTCACAGGTTCTTTTGTTTGGCCTTTCTTCTATCTGTTCTTCTTCTTCTTCTGGATTTTCAGTAACTTCTGTTTCTGCTGATCCAACAGCAATTTCACTTTCTCCTGGTTTAACTGTGAACCCACTTTCATCTGGTTCAACAACAGTCTCACCTTCCTCTGGTTCAACAGCAGTCTCACGAGACCCAGTAGCTGGTGCCTACTTTAGTTGACTTGTGCTTGGCTGTTCGTCATCAGTTTGTTCTTCAGAATCTGTTACTCTAGATTCTTCAGCTTCACACACTTCAACCTCTGGTCTTTGACTTTGGTTTACCAGCTGCTGCTCTTCTTGTCTTTCAAGTGGACTTGGGACTCGTCTAGTGTGGCTTGCGTGAATCCAGTTTGGCAGACCACCACACTTCACTGCCGTCGTCGTCACCAGAAATATTTGGTAAGGACCATTCTACCTGGGTTCTAAACACGATTTCCTCATGTGTTTCTTGATGAGAACCCATTCACCAGGACTCAGATCATGAGCTTGATTCGGCTGTGTTGTTGTGGCATCTTCTCCAACCTGGCGAGACACAGAATGCACCAGATCAGCCAATCCTCTGCAATAATCAAGCACTAGATCATCAGATATATTCATCAGTTTGTTCGCTGGTATGTATGCTTGTCTCATTGCTCTTCCCATTAAGACTTCGTGAGGACTCAAACCTGTCTTTTTGTCAGGAATGCTTCTAAGACTCATTAATACAAAGGGTAACGCATCAGGCCATTTCAGTGTTGTGGATGCACACACCTTTCCTAACCTAGATGTTATTGTGCCGTTTAACTGCTCAACCACTCCAGATGCTTCGGGTCGATAGGCACAATGCAGCTTCTGTTCAATTTGTAATGCTGCACAAATCATCCGAATTATCTCATTATTATAATGTGTTCCTCTATCTGTTTCTAAAGTGACTCGAAATCCAAACCTAGGAATCAGTTCTCTCAAAAGCAATTTGGCTACAGTTAAGCTGTCATTTCTTCTCGTGGGATAGGCCTCCACCCAGCGACAGAACAAGCAGACGACAACCAACACATACTTCAGCCCATTACATGGGGGAAGTTCAATAAAATCCAATTGGAGACGGGTAAATGGTCCTCCTGCTCTTCCAATTCGTCCCCAACTAACCACTGTCTTTCTGCCTGGATTTTGCTTCTGACAAATGATGCACCTCTGGCAAAGGCTCTCTGCAATGACCCTGAACCTTGGGTTATACCATGACTGCTTAAAGAGTCTGATCATTGCATCTCTTCCAACATGTGCAATTCCATGATATACCCTGGCCATATGGGAAAGTAAAGAATCTGGCAAGACTGGTCTTTCATCAAAATAGACCCACACTTCGTCTTCTCCTCGCTTTCTGCAACCTGTATTTTTCCAGATTTCCTTTTCCTCATCACTTGCCTCTTCCTGCATCTGCCTCACTTCATCCCAAGTTTCAAATATGGTTGTAAACATAAGATGGCATTCGGTATTTTCCTTTTCAATTGCTCTGTTTAAGGCCATTAAATTTTGTGCACAGAAACTCGCTATTTGGTTGGCGTATCTGTTGCCCTTTGTCACATAATCATCTCCTGATTTATGTGTGGCACATTTGACCACTGCAATTCTTTTGGGCAATTGCAAAGCATCCAATAATTCTTTTACAGTTTTGCTGTTACGGATAGGGGAACCTGAAGAAGTCAGAAATCTCCTTTGCATCCATAGCTGTCCAAAATCATGGACAACCCCAAACCCATATTGGCTATCAGTGAATATGGTCACCCTCAGGCTTTTGGCAATTTTGCACGCTCTAATTAGAGCTATTAATTCAGCAATTTGAGCAGAGTTTACCCCTTTTAGACAGGATGCTTCTAGAACTCCCGCTATGGTGCAAACAGCATAGGCAGTGCATTGTTCACCTTTCTCATTTCTTAGGCATGACCCATCCACAAATATCTCACAGTCTGGTTCTTCCAAAGGAACATCCTCTATATCAAGCCTGGGTTTGGTGCACAGTTCTGTCACATCCAAACAATCATGATCCGCTTCCTCTATCACTTCCTCACAACGAGAATTTGGCAGTACAGTTTCCGGGTTTACAGTTGTGCACCTCACCACAGTCACATTTTCAGCACCCAGAAGAACTCTCTCGTACTTAGTCAGCCGACTAGAGGTCATATATTGTGTCCGGGTTTGAGTTAAAAGAATCTCAACAGAATGTGGCACATATACCTTTACTGGATAGCCCATCACAATCGCTTCACTTTGTTCCAGACTCACATGAGTGGCGGCTACTGCTTTTAAACAGCCTGGTAACGCTGCAGCCACTGAATCCAGAGTAGCAGAAAAATATGTTACTGGACTTCGTGCCATTCCATGTTTCTGAGTTAGGACTGAAAGTGCACACCCATCTCTCTCACAACAGTGCAATGCAAAATCCTTTGCATAATCTGGCATTCCCAATGCAGGTGCTCGACAAAGACTATTTCTCAATTTCGTAAAAGCTTCCATACTTTCATCATCCAGCACAATCGGATCTTTCACATCTTTTCGTGTCAACCTCTGTAGAGGTTTTGCAATCAGTGAGAAACCACTGATCCATTGCCTACAGTATCCAACCATTCTCAAAAACATTAGTACTTCTTTCTGA
Source organism: Calotriton arnoldi (assembly GCA_963921515.1). Taxonomy (NCBI): domain Eukaryota; kingdom Metazoa; phylum Chordata; class Amphibia; order Caudata; family Salamandridae; genus Calotriton; species Calotriton arnoldi. The sequence goes on along the minus strand of CAWUFW010005505.1, from coordinate 744,001 downwards.
GTTTTAGGCGGGCTCATTTGTTTAATCACACTAATTCTTTCTGGTGTCACCTTTCTGACTACCTTTTCTATTTTGTGTCCTAGGTATTGGACCTCGTTTACAAAATTGTAATTTTGCTGGTGACACTTTGTGTCCTCCTTCTGCCAAATGGTTCAGTAAGGCAATGGTATCTGTCACACATGCCTCTCGGGTCTTTGATGCCACAAGTAGGTCATCAATGTACTGAACCAAGACTGAATTTCCTGGCATGACCAAAGTCTCCAGACACCTTTTCAGAATCTGATTAAAGATTGAAGGACTCTCGGTATACCCTTGAGGAACTGGGCACCATGCCAAAACACGGTCTCCGAACCGGAACGCAAAAATATATTGGCTTTCCGGATGCTAGGGAATCGAAAAAAATGCTTGGCACAGATCAATCACTGTGTACCATTCTGAATCGCATGGAATTTGGTAAAGGATTACTGCCGGATTTGGTACTACTGGACAGCAAGGTACCACAATCTTATTAATCTTTCTTAAATCCTGTACTACTCTATATTTTCCGCTTGGCTTTTTAATTCCTATAATGGGCGAATTACAAGGACAACTCATTATTTCTTTCAAAATTCCCTGTTCAATCATTTGATCAATCACAGGAGTGACTCCTACAATTACTTCTGGACTCATTTTGTACTGAGGAGTGTTTGGATACACAGCACTCTCTTTCACTGTAACCTGAATCGGATCTACATTTGTCATTAGGCCAATCTCTGTTTCCCGTAAAGTCCCATACATCCGACCTCACTGTACTTCTTAGTTCTTCAGGCAAACTTTCTTCTGTGAGAAGTGAAAACAACTCATCCACTTCTGTCCCTTGCTTCGCTAACATCATCTTGAATTCAACATCTTCATCAGGTGTCTGAAACGCAATACCATCTGGCGAACAGTAGATGGTACAGTTCATCTTGCACAATAAATCTCTTCCCAAGAGATTTACTGGACTTGAGTCACATACCACAAAACGATGCATGTCTCTGAAACTTCCAATATGAACTTCTATTGGATTTGTGACTAGTGTTCTAATATGCTTACTTGAGACTCCTACAACTTGGATAGTTTCTCCAGAGAGGGTAGGTTTGGAATTTCTGCTGCTCTCACAGTAGAACGGGTAGCACCAGTGTCCACCAGGAATGTAATATCATTACCTTCCACCTTTCCTTCGACAAATGGACCTGACTGATCTACCGCCAAAGATGCGCCAAGTACGCACTCTTCCTCCCCCCTCAGGCACCGTCATTGAGATGAGTCTGAATCATTCTCATTGCACTGCAACCAATATTGCGGAACCATTTGCACACTTTGATTCTTACCAATCTGGTCACCTCCGTGAAATCCAGTGTTCACACTGTACCTCTGCACCTGAGCATTCACATTATTTGGCATTGGAGCTTGTGGCACCTATAACTGTGGAGTAACTACCTGCTGCTGCTGCTGTTGGTTCACAACCTCCTCATTCTGCATCTGTGGATTTAAATTTTGATTTACCCCATTATTCTTTTGAGCAGATCTACACTCGTTCTTCCAATGTCCAATGTCCAATCTTTCTGCACGCATGACAAGGAAATTTCTTCCTAGCCTCTTCTTTACTCATTTGACCTCTACCTCTACCTCCGTTGGGTACCTCACTATTTTGATTCTGACCATTCATCTGATAACCTGTCTGGGAATTATTATTTACCTCTTGTTGCTCTGCTACCTTCACTTGTGCCCACATCATGTTCTCCTTTAATTTCTTATGTCTTGATTCAATGTCATCACTACAATACTTTGCATACCTTAAAATTTCATCAATTGTTTTACTCTGCCAACAGACCAAATGTTGCTGAATCATATTACTAATCACCGGTTTCAACCCAAACACAAAACGATACACAAAATGTCCCATATCTTTATCTCCAATATTCTCAAAACCGCTGTACTGTTTAAATACTTGTAACAACCTTTCATAGTAGGCATGCACTGACTCCTTTGGTTCTTGGGTCGTCCTGTCTATTTTAACCCAATCTGTTTCTTTAGGGGAAATTTTTCCTTTTAAGAAAGTGATTACCTGATTATACATTTTCATCACCTCTTCGGATGGTGCACCTGTTTTAGGGTCTCTAGGATATTCTTCTTTTGGCCAATCGACAGTGATCTTACATTCTGTCCACAAATCTGCTGGAACAACAATCTCAAACAACCCATCTAAATCCTTTAACAAAACCTTCGAGACCTTCACAAACCTTTCTACCTGTTTGTACCATTCAACTGGTTTCTCTCTTAATCTGGGGAAATCATTCGTAAAAGATAATATATCCTACCTTGACCATGGAACATGAACATATCCACCACCTGGAACTTCTCTCATCGGACACGCCCTTTCAACTTGTTCTGTTTCTTTTAACGGAAACATAGACGCTCCTTTACTAGCTGCTTCTTCCTTCTTTTTCACCCATCTATTTTTCCATCGATCTACATCTCCCCATTTCTTCAAAATATTCATCAACTCTTTTATCTGTAACCTTTTTCCAGACGCATTCAAACTCTCCAGATCCTTTTCAGTAAAGGCCAATCTGTATGATTTCTGCGAACACCTTTGACTTTTCTATGTCTATTCCATACTCACTAGCAGCTTCGGATATTTTCTCATGAAGATTTCTTGCTCTCCAAGTAATACTTTTACACAAAAACAACAATTCATCATCTCGATAAGTCCCTAATCTGTCTGGACTTATTGTGCCAATAATCATCTCCTCCAGATCTACTTTCAATTGACTCACATTTATACTCTGTGGTTGCGGTTTTGGTCTTGTCCATTTCCTGTATCCAATTATTCAATTCCTCTGGTGAAGGACCTGCTGAACTCCCTGCCGCTGAAATAACATTCGGCCCTATTCTCCTTGGATCTATTTGTACACTTCTTCTAGGGGTTTCTGTTATCATCTCACAAACTGGAAGATCTAACAATGTAGTTATTTGTGTCAGCCTGTCCATCCTCAGTTCACTACCATCACCACTTCACTCCTGACGCTACTCCTAGGAACTGCTAACGTATGTACTTTTGATCACATTCTGTCTTTCTCCATACAATGGAACTACGGGACCAATTGTTACCGGTACCGTTAATGCTTCTGCATTCAGACTTAACTGATTTATTTTCTGGATCTGCTCTACTCTTGCCTTATTTAGCAAATGTCAAACTATTATTCTCTCGCATTATCCTAGCTATATCAGTGACTTGTGGAGTTAATGGATTTCCCAATAGGGGCACTGGAGTCACCTCCTGAATTTTCTTCATACGGAGGTCGCTTGGTCATGATATCCTCTAATAACTCATCATCAGAATCGTTTGTATCATCTCTTAAACTTGAAGTTTCTATATTTTTATTTTTCTCTTTACATTTGCCTCCTGTCTGGTCGTCAGCAACTAAAACTGGGTACAAACCCTCGGTTACCACAGCTCTCCTCCATCGTTTCAATTGTATCCTCTCTATCTCTCAAAAGGGTACCTAGTCATTGACATTTCTGTATCCTCTACTCCCTCTGATACTTCTCTCTTTCCATTGCTTCTACTTCCCATTCCTCTAACGCTTCATACTGTGTCAGGTCTGGGATTTGGTTCTAATGAATTCATTCGATTTCTCAAATTCTGTAAAATCCTCATATTAAACGTAACCATGCTGTGGAAAGGCTATAACACCATCATCCTTTGTATATTCCACCCAATTCTCTAACCATGTACACGTATGGTATCCTCGCTCTAACATCATATAAGAAGCAGGCGTTCCTGGAGGGGGAATAAGAATTCCCTCTCTAGTCACTATTGGTTTATCCTTCTTAAAGAAATTCTTTATTTTCTTTAACAACTTCATTTTTTCTGACTCTTTACGCAAATGTATCACAACAAAACACACTAAGGAATCCTTTCCGTAATTTCTTCTTATTCTATTTGCTAGTTCTCGTCCAATACCAGCGTGACTCACACTAATCATTCAATCACAGCTCTCTACGTATCTGCTATCTCGACCAATGTCAGCGTGACTCACACCAACCAACCAATCACAGCTCAGTACATGCCCGCTGCCTGACCAATGCCAGCGCGGCTTTTTCTGACGTCAGAATTACTCCTTCTACTGACCCTCCCTTTACAAAATAATACGGCAGGGTAATTCTAAGTACTTTTAATCAATAATTCAATTAGTAACAACACAAAACAATGCTACCTTGTCTGCTCCTCTAATAAAGAGATAGTCTTCACTTTTCCGAGAGGTTTTCTTCAGTACGAGTCCTAATAACTGCCAGTGCTATTTTACTCTTCAAACAAGCTCTGAGTGGACCTATTACTCCTCTAGGGATAAGGCCAAAGTTTCGCAAGAGGACTTTTTGGTGTGAAAAGAGGTCTTGGTTCTCCCCTGGGGATAAGGCTAGAGTTTCAGAAATGGACCCTTCGCTATTTATGACACTCTACTCTCATACGAAATTTCCCTAAATATAACACCTTCAGCCCTCCGTAGCTTCGGTATTATTACAACAGACAAAGTACTTCTGCAGTGTGATTTCTTTACCACACTCTTCTTCTGCCTATTTCAGGCTCAATTCCATTCCCGGGATTCCTCAGGTATCTCCATACCTGTACTTCTAGACAACATAGAACAGGACACTAACTTTTTGTGTTAAGAACATATAATCAATAATCAACAATCATTACCAAACGAATCAATAATTAAACCGTCCTCTGCTACCAAGAAACTGATCCAGCGCAAGGCCAATGCCTAATCAGGGATCAATACTCAATAATATCACAGAACAATGGCCCATACACATTCACCCAAATCCCTGATGCGCTGGGGTCAATTTATATATGTTCAATTATTTTCTTTCTAAAATTCATGTATGACGTTTCCAAAATACTTATCTAACTTTCACATCAACTTTCCTTCTACTTGGTCGATGAACCAATTAGTTGAATAGTTGATGGTAATGATACTACTATCTAACTAATCATTTGATCAGCTAAATAAACACAGACTCTCGTTGAAGTTAATAAAGTTTTATCTCAAATTAAATTATAAAAATGCTCAATGCGTACGGTCACAAGTCCAAACAATGAACTCACAAAGGGGGAGAAAAACATCAGCAATTTCAAATAGAGACAAACTCATCAATCAAATAATGACATTGTGCATGAAAGAGTGGATAGATGAAGAGACAAAAGTTTCAGAGACAAAATTCATTTGCAGGTAATTTTTGCAAGAACGAGTCAGAATAATACAAACCCAAAGGATCTGTAGAAAACCACCCCTCTGGCCAAAGTGATGGTGGGGGTCCCCTGAAATAGAGTCAGGGAACAAAGATCACAGGGACAGAAACGGGACAGGACAGGAACTGCTAGGCCTCTCTGCAAACCAACGGACAGCGACGCATCTCCCCTCTCTCTCAGCCTAACCTAACCACACCCCTAAAGGCACCCCAGTTATACCCTAAAACCTACATGTCCGTCCCACATCAGTTGAAACATTTCACAAAACTAGACAGATGATTGGAGAGTTTAGGAGGTGGTCTGTCACACCACTATGAATTCATTCAAATTTGGGCTTATTCATTGTTCTATACCCATTCCCATGATTTCATAAATTGTTCCGTTCACCCGATTTAATTCATGTTACAATTTCACATAATTTTAAGCAATGTCCGCGGAAGGAGTCTTTCTGTCCCACGGTCAGTCACATCCCTTGGCAGGCGATCATCACATTGGCCTTCAACCCCTGCACTTCTTCTGCTGTGCTCAGCGCTTCAGTGTGCCTTTGTCAGATCAATTTCACTCGTTTATCCTGCCCCTCCTTTATCCGGCTATGTTAAGGGAAAATGGCGTCTCATCCAGCTCACTATAGCAAATGGAAAATGAACATTCATTAATTATATGATAATGTGGTTTTCACTGTTTACCACCCACCTTTGCACTATTCCCTGTTAGTGTTTTTCCTTGCATAGCTTTATGCAAAAAAAAAAACGGTATTATTTATAATTGCAAAGCAAGCTGCAACATGCAAACTACGAAATGCACATGTGGCCTAGTCATGGATTATTTTTCGTTTCTTTCAAAGCATAATGTAAATACGGTTTAGTTCTTTCATGCTTTATCTCACGTTAGTGCAAGCATGCGCAAAGCAGTTTTTCCTTGTGTTCATGTAAGGTGCACGTTAATTTTCTATTACTACTTACTGTTAGTACGTATTATGGGGGTATTCATTCGAGCAGGTTTCTTTTTGCGAAATCCTGCTCCATCAGAAGCAAGGGGTCTAAAATTATGTGGAGTGTTGGAATGAATGCAGGAGTGCCAGGCACACAGCAAGGGCAAGTGGTGAGGCCTTCGATTGTGCTGCCAAGACATCAGGATGTCCTAAGGTACTGTCACTTCAGGTACTATGGTTGGAGGACCCTTTTTCGTTTTAATTATTCTATCTGGTCTGTTTTTGTGAACTTGAGGACCATCATTAGCTCTCCCTGTGCCGATTTCCTGTCTCATGTTAAGGACTCTTGCCCACTGTCTATTCAGGCCATAGATCAGCTTTGAAGGACATAGGGCAGGTTACTCTGAAGCAAGGCACGCATCAGGTCTCATGCCGTTCCTGGCTTCAGTCAGGTTTCGCCACTAACTACTCCTGGGCTGTTCTTCAGAAGAAAAGAAAATGAAACATTCATGGTGGTCAACATTTAAAGGTTGAGCACCAGCTGTTCCTGTAGGTGTGGGCTATATGGACTTGGGCTATTATTGGGAAGAATATATATTTAGTTCAATGCTTACACACTGAGACACAAATATGCATCAGTTTAGTACCCATGGAATGATCCATTCCATATGCTAAGAATTACGTGCATCATGTCAGGGCCTTCGGCCAGGTGTAGTGCTGCGCAGTCTGTGTCCCTGCCGATGGGTGTGGCTGGGCTACCGGCTTTCTCAGTTAGACAGTTCTAGTCACCACAGCCGATGATGGTGTCTTAATAGAAGCATGTCAAGGCCTGCAGTTTGTCATAGGTAACACCTTGCATCCATATGCTATTAGTGCCCTTGTTCATAAGGCAAGAATAACCTCCAGTACACCAGACCAGCAGCACACTTGTAAGCATAACACAAATGCACTCACACACAAACTCATACTCACACACACATTCTCTCACTCATTCTCTCACACACATTCTCTCACTCATTCTCTCACACTCAGTTTCACAGACTCTCACACTCATTCTCACTATATCTCTTGCACTCTTTCGTACATTTGTATTCCGTCACGCTCACACACACACACTGCCACTCACACTCCCATTAGTCAATCTGCGTCTATTCTGTTAGAAAAGCTAGCCCTGCTGCTTCTGCTATACATGTCCAGACCCCCCCCCCGGGATTTTGCGGCTTTGGGTGGCAAATTTCACAGCCAAAAAAAGCAAAATTTGCTGCCCAAAACCTCAATATTTGTGGTATTTTTGCAATGGGCAAAATATGTGCCTGCCACAAAAATACTGCAGACTTGTGCTTTCAAATGGCCTGCAGGGTTCGCATGGGGCACACAAAGGTGTGAGGCGGCCTGAAGGCTAATTGCTCAGGAGGGGGCGAGGTGCATTTCAAAGGCAGGCAACAGAGGAATTTATCACCTCTGCTGCCTGCCTGTTGCTCACCCTCCCTTTAATGCTCAGTGGCAGCGCAGAGCCAGTAAAGAGAGGGTGAACACCATTTTTTTTTACATATTTTGCAGGCACTTTTGTAAAAATCGTGGCATTTTTACAAAAGTGCTGATTTCCCGATTATTATTTTTTTGCAAATCGAGAAATCGCAAAATCCTGCGGGGTCTGCCTGTCTTGCCTTTTAGTGAAGCTTAATAAAAAACCTATTCTCGATACATTATTCAAAAGCAATAACATATTGCCTTGTCAATATTTGTTACAATTATGATGTAAATGAAAAGTGCCTTTCCTTAAAATAGCTGTACAGAGCCTATAATTGGTTTCACATGTTGATCAAGCACTTACAGTATTGGAAATAAACCAATCCTCTTTCTTATTTGTAATATCACAGCATCCAATTGATCTTATGAAATTCTCGTCTTCTTCGACAGCCATGGATTTTATCCAGTAACACTTAGCGTTTTGAGATTTTGAGACCCAACTTACAATGTAAAAAAACCCTACATGTCTCGGAATGAACCATTATGGTGAATGGAAAGCCAGGACTGGCTGAATGTATCACACGATCCTCAATCCAGCACCATACCCCAAAGCCTCAGCCCTAGTCTTCCTCCTCACCCCATCACTCATCCTCAGTCAACTTTTCCTTCTTGCATCGGCCCCGTCGTTACAGATGGAATTAAGTAGACATTTAATACTACAGTAAGAGTAGGTATTCTGTGTGTGCCTTTGTGGAACTATGCATACATTCATTAGATTTGTGTAATGTTTATATGTGCAGCATAAGAGGTGTGCTCAAGTAAGTGCTGGGTGATGGTGAATAGTGTGAGTGAGTGCAGCAATAGGGGTGCGAGTGTAGGGTGAAAAATGTGCTGAGGTGAGTGTAGGGTGAGCTGCATGAATGCAATGTGAGAGGAGGGCTCATGTGAGTGTCGGGTGAGAGGAGCGTGTGCAGAGTGAAAGGAGTGAGTGCAGGGTGGTGTGAGCTGTGTAAATTCAGGGTGAGTGGGGTGCCTGTGTGTGAGTGCAGGGTGAGTGTTAAGAGTCAAGTGTGAGAGTGACTGATGTGTATGGTGAGAGGAGTTAGTTCAAGGTGAGTGGTGGTCCCTGTGAGTTCCGGCAGACTATTGTGCCTGTGTGCAGGCAGGGTGAGCAAAGTGCCTGTGTGAGTGCAGGCTGAGAGGTGTAGGCGTGGCCGGTACAGGTAAGAGTGGTTGGGCGGGGTGGGGACTGGGCGAGGGGGGAAGTCGACTGACGACGGGATAGGGAATATTAAATAAATAAATAAAACCACTTACCTTGCGTTCGCCACATCGTCGAGTCGGCGATGCGTCGAGCACAAGGTAAGTGGTTTTATTTATTTATTTGTTTAATTTTCCCTATCCTGTTGTCTGTCGACTTCCGCCCGCAACACCCTGCCCATGCCCCGCTGCGCTCTACCGCTCTTACCTGTACCAGCCGCGCCTGGAGAGGAGGGAGTGCAGGGTGAGTGATGTGCCTGTTTGCGTGGTGTGAGTGCAGGGTGAATGGTGTGCCCATGTGAGTTAAGGGTGAGCTGTGTGCGCGATGGAAGTGCCTATGTGAGCAATGTGCCAGTATAAGAGTAAGGTGAGAGGAGTGACTGTAGGGTGAGTGATGTGACCATATGAGTTTGAGTGTAGGTGAAAGTGCAGAGTGGGAGGAATTAATGCATAGTGAGTGATGTGCTTGTTTGAGTGAGATTGCAGGGTGCGCAGTGAAAGTAACATATGAGTGAAGTGTCACATGAGTGCCGGGTGAGCAGTGTACTTGTGTGACTGCAGGGTAAACAGCCTTGGTGCATGGTGAGCAGTGTGAGTGAAGTGTTAGCCCGTGAGTGCAGGGTGCGTGCAGTGATCACCTGACCGCAGGGTAAGTGGAAGGAGAAGGGCATGAGTTCATGGCATGTGGTGTGAGTGCAGTGCAGTCGCTGTGAGTGCAGGGTGAGCAGTGTGCTCATGTGAGCGCAGGATAAGAGGAGGATGAACGGAATGAGTGAAATGTCACATGAGTGCAGGGCGAGCAGTGTGCTCGTGTGATTGCAGGGTGAATAGTGTGAGTGCATGGTGAGCGGTGTGAGTGCAGTGTGACACCGCGAATTCATGGTGCGCGGTGTGCTGATGTGACTGCAGGGTAAATGGAGATAGAAGGATGTGAGTTCATGGAGAGTGGTGTGAGTGCAGTGTGGTTGCTGTGAGTGCAGGGTTAACAGTATGTTCGTGTGAGCACAGGTTAAGAGGAGGGTGAACACTGTGGGTGCAGAGTCACAGCGTGAGTACATGATAAACAGTGAGAGTGCAGTGTGAGCATTAAAGTGAATAGAGAGTGGTGAGAATGAGAAGTGAGTTGTCTGAATGCAGGATGTATTCCCAGACACTTGGAGTAACTCATCATGTTATTGACGGTTGGCGAGTAGGGTTTCAGACATAAGCTAAACTATTGCTATTATGGCATCAATCAGGGATGGAGGATTCAAATAATTAGCAAAAAACTTTGTCTTGTAATTGGGGTTGCCAGCTGATCAGATTTCTACCAACACCACTGGTATTTTTATGTTCTGGTCAGTACAAAAATAAGCAAAATCACCTAAAGGCTGTATTCTTTTTTTTTTTTTATAAACTATTTTTATTGATTTTGTTACAACAACATACAGCATGGATACACGAGTTGTGCGGAGCAGTGCTTAGCATTACAAAATTGCATTTATTACAGAGTGAGGCAGCTTTAACACCAGATATTGACACATTCTGTTTAGGTAGTATCACATTCCCATCAATGAGGATAGGAACCTTAAATTGAAGGCCGGTCAGGAAGGGTCGGGACAGAAGGGGGGGAAATCCGATTTCTGCCTGTCTTGGGGCCCCACTCTACTGTCTCCGTTGTATCTTCTTCATCTCCAGCATCCAGCCCATAGTAGGTCATCCATGGGGACCAAATCTTTTTAAAATTTTGAGGACAGCCTCTCGCTTTATAGGTCACTCTTTCTGCCACCGTACACATATCCTACATATCTGTAAGAGAAGGGAGAGTTGGAACTCCCCAGTGCCGGGCTATGTCCCTTTTAGCCAGTACTAACCCCAGGTTGCATAACACGAGTTTGCTACGTGGCAAGTCTATTTCAGTGGGGATGCCCAACAACATATATCGAGGGTCTAATTCAAGTTGTGTATTGAGTATTGCGTTCAGTTCTCCCAGTATCCGTAACCAGTATTCTCTAATGTGGCTACATTCCCAGAGTGTATGTATGTATGTATGTTCCCTGGGGGGCTTTACATCGCAGGCAATTATGTGTGTCTGTTTTTCCCATAGTGTGCAGCCGTGATCTATCGTAGTAGACCCTATGGAGGATCTTAAACTGTATTAGTCGGAGTCTCTGCTTTATAGCCACCTCTCTTGGGTGCATCCAGGCCGCCTCCCAGTCTATGTCCTCTAGTGGCCCTGTGGTGTCCTCCCATTTAGCTCGAAGAGGCCCTAAGTTATCTGGAATATTATTCAATAGTGTTTTATATGTCCAAGAAATGGCTTTATTTGAGATCTCTTCTTGTAGGAGCCTGCCTTCAAGAGGGGATAATTCTGGAATACTTGCCGCTTCAATTCCCTCTGCCCTCCATGCATGTTTTAGCCTGAGGTATGCATAGCGCTGATTGTTATGAAGTTGGTATGTGGCCTGTAACGTATCAAAGGAGGCAAGGGTGCCTCCCTCTAGGAGATCTCCCAATTTGGAGATTCCAATTGTATCCCATTGTCTGAAGCCCTGAAGTTGACTAATTTCCCGTAACCTTGTCCCTTCCCACAGGTGAGTCTCCCTCAAAATTTTAGCGTCCCACTTCATTTGCCTTTCTGCCCCTTTCCAGGCTTCTATTACTCTCTGGGTGGCTGGCAGCAGTTGGCTAACGCCCTTACCTCCATATAGGTAGTGTAGGTAGGTATGGTTTCTGGATTGGAGCCGTTCTGCTGCATATGTGGGGTGATCTCCTGCGGCGTGTCCCCATTCATTAAGGACTATTAGGTGGGCCGCCCTGTAGTATGCTCGTATGTCTGGAATTGCAAGGCCCCCGTTGTACTGAGTGCATTGTAAAGTTTGCAATGCCACTCTTGGGTGTGCTCCGTCCCATAGGAGCGTACGCAATTCACTATTTAGTGTTGTAAAAATTGTCTCTGGTATCTTACTAGACGTATTTTGTAACATGTAGAGCAACTTTGGAAGTGTGATCATTTTATACATGGCTGCCCTGCCCATTATTGTCAGTGGAAGTCGTCTCCATCTACCTACATCTTCCTGGAATTCCTTTAGGACCCTAGTGATATTCTGCGCTAGGTTTGTTGCCTCATTAGTGGTAATGTAAAGGCCTAGGTACCGGAATCCTCCCTGGACCACCCGCAGACACCCCGGGATGTCTTGACTCTCAATGGGTCCCCCCACTGAATATAAACTAGACTTGTCCCAGTTGATGCAATATGCGGCATGACGGCCATATTCTCTAACAGTTAAGATCATTGGGAGCATCCTGGCTGGATTAGTGACATATAGGAGGATGTCATCCGCATAGAGCGAAATCCGTTCGTCTCCCAGGACCTTTTTGTCATCTTGAAAGCCACTTATGTCCGAGTGGGACCTAATCACACAGGCCAACGGTTCTAGCACCAGTGCAAACAGCAATGGGGACAGAGGGCATCCATGTCTGGTACCCCTCCGCACCTGCGAGGTTGCCGAAGTTGCCCCATTGACTCGAACTCTGGCCTCTGGACTTGTATATAATAAAGCTATCTTAGCCCTTATCTGTGCATACTTTAAATAGCAAATATAAATAAAAAGCACTTTTAAATGTGTTCTAGATCTGCGAAAATGAATTCTGACTAATAATGAAAGTGAACAAAGGCAAAAAAGTCATATTACAAATGAATAAATACAATTATGTTTACAGCCGTATTTAGTATCACGGCCAGGCCTCTGCAGACTCTTTAAATAACAATAAATGGTTGTCATTTTTCTCTTGGAAAGGTGGCAATCCTACTCGTGATATGCCTTTTACGAAATCCATTCTCCTACTATGGCAGTAAAAGTAAAATACAAATGTAAGGAACAGGCAGAGTGCAGACCCAGGGGGTATTGGAACCAATGAACCAAGGACTGGAAAAGTCAAGAGCTATTAGCGTTGTCAATGTCGTTTAGCCGTGTGTTATGGAGTGGAGTGGGTGTGTGTGGCGCGGAGTTGAAATATATGTAGTGTAAATGTGTGGCATGGTGAGGAGCAGTAGCGGCTCGTGGAGGGAGTGCTGCGGGGCGGTGAGGCGGGGGAGGAGCAGGGTGGAGGGTAGTAAACTACAGCATACGGCCGAACAGAGGTAAGTAAACAAATAAATAAATAAAACAAATTTCGTTGCGTGCGCTGCATCGCATTTGGCAATGCAGCGCGCGCAATGAAATTCGTTTTATTTATTTATTTGTTTATTTACCTCTGTTCGGCCGTATGCCATAGTTTACTACCCCCGTCCCTGCTCCTCCCCCGCCGCCCCGCAGCACTCCCTCCACGAGCCGCTACTGGTGAGGAGTGGAATTGTGTGCAGTGTAATTATGTTGCAAGGTGTGGATTTACATGGAGTGGCATTGTGTGGCGTGGAGTGGCATGTAGTGGAGTTGAAATGATGTAGAATTATATTGTGTGGATTGGAATTATGTGTTGTGGAGTGGAATTATGTGGTTTGGAGTGGAATTGTTTGTTGTGTAACTGTGTGATGTGGAATTGTGCAGCATGGAATTGTGTGGTATTGAGTGGAGACCTATGGTTTGGAATAATGTGGCATGGTGTGCAGTGAAATTATGTGGAGTGGAGTAAGTGGAGGGGAGGGGAGGTGAGAGGAGGGGTGAAGAGTGGAGAGGCATGGCACTCTGGGAGGGCTAAACACAAGAAGAAGCATGAAGTATGCATGCCATGGACAAACGGATATGAGAGCGACGATGGAGTGAGCAAATGGTAAGCCTATGGGCGGGCTGAAACTCACAGATTGAAAACATGTGTCTTTGAGACAGTGCATGCGCTGTCTAGCCAAGACCTAAAAATGGCCTGCGGCTGGCATCACTTGAATTTTAAAAAAAGTTGAGCTTTACATAAACAAGCCTTCTGTTCGTGTCCTCCTGATCCTGAAAAAACAGGGGAATTGTCACAGAGAAGGAATGCATCGCATGAGAACATTCCTTTATTACAGCTGTCCCAAGTCCAAAACAAAGCACAACTGGCTCTGGAAAAGCGTTCAAGGAATACTCAGCCCACATAATAGTGAAGATGAGTTTAGACAGGGCTTTAAGATGGCTGGGTCCTGAGCACAGCCAGTTTTATGAAGGGGGCATTAAAAAGGGTCCCCCTTCAGGCTCTGTTTTAATGCCCTGGCAAAAAAAAATTATCTGACCTTATTCAATGTAACTCGGGCTTAGTAAAGTGCTACGATGCCTTTGGGTCAAATTAGCGCTATGTAAAACTGTAAAAATAAAAAGGTAGTAGTAGCTCTGGGGTGACCATGTGCACCAGTATAAAAAAGATGAGCGCATGATCACTTCTCGTTCACGCCTCACTGCTTGAGAAGTTGTGGCATGAGGTCACTCCAGGTGAGAGTTGTAGCGGGAAGGAAATACTTTAAAGAGACATTTTCTAGCTGGATTTCCCTTCTTTCTCTGCAACTCACCAATAACGTCGTCAGGCCAGCCACTGGTGACAACAGATCCAGGTTGACTTGGCCAACACGACCCTGCTCTGCCACTGGAGTCAGAGTTGCAGCCCCTGCCCCTGCCCCAGCCCTACCAGCACCAGCAAGCTAGGACTCAGCCTCTGCCAAGTCTGCAGCCACTATCAACAGCCATGCAAGACTTGCCCTCCGAGCCTGCAAGGGTTAGCAGAAGACTCGCATCCCGGCATTAAATGTGAGCATTTAAATGCCTGAAATCGTAAAATATTGAATGTAGTACTATGCAAAACTGTAAACTGCAGTTGAACATACAGGACAAATAAATGGCGCCTCATTGAAAAAGCGCTTCAAGTACATTGAAGGAGTTGCCGCTGTCTTGTTATAAACAAGGCGAGTGGGCTCAGGTGTTTTATGGAGTGAATTGAGTTCCCGGGATTAAACTACTAACTAAATAATTAACCTGTTGCCCTGTTCGATTGCTGGCGATTTTAGATACATATGTATTTATTGTTTCAGTGAATTTAGTGCTGGTAACTAGACATGTAAACCAAATGGAATATAGTGAAGAGCAAGCTTGTGCCTCATGATTTTGGCCATGGCCCTAATTGTGTTGCCATGCCCATTTGACAGGTTTGCCACGTCCCTTTTAGAGACCCCCAGTTTTTTCATCCAACTTAAAGCCCTGGCTTGAGTTTAGAAGAAATGAACAGCAAATTAATGCATCTGTGAACTATCCATTCCCTTTCGCTTTGTTTGTCCATGCATTTCGTTCTGTGGGTAGCCTCATTATCGGGTTCCTTTCCTATGGACCTTGGGCTTGCTGTCTCATACGCATTCTGTGGAAGCCAACCTTCCTGATCCTGGTAGTGATCTCAGGGCCATGACTCCAGCTGTATGTGCTCAGGATGACACCGTCTCGAATGTCCGGCGGAAGCAGCTGGGAAACTGCTGCTGTTCAGGGCTGTGCGGCTCGGGCTGGGGTCTGCATTTATCAACAGGTGCGGGGGAATCAGTGGGGTCCTGTGCAGAAGGTAATTGAAGGGAGAGATGTTGCCGATGGAAATGTTGTAGAATTACCTATTGAGACCATTCACGAGCGATCAAAGTTAATTAAATAAAAAAAGTAAGGATACTATGATCATGAGTACAATTTGGGTGAGGTCTGTGAGTATTTGGGCAGGGTCAGAGATGAGTAAACAAGGAAAGGAGCCATCAGTCAGTTAGTCTGCAGAGAGCAGGAGGATTGCGCCCCTCACACAAAGATCCGCAATCACACTATATGGTGGTAGTGGGCGTGCTGCACCATCACACAGAAATCTAAGATCACACGGTATGCCGACACTGCGATATAAACAAACCTTAACGGCTGTACTAGCACGGTGATGTAAAAATGCAAAGAAACCAAAACAATAAATAGTACCTCAATAACAGAGTGAGCAGCGGAGAACACTAATTAAGCCTAATCAGTCTGTACACGGTCCATGCATAAAGCAGCATTGGCATATGAGGGCGATCTGGGAGGGGGTGGGATGTATTGAAAGAGGCAACAGGAGGCAGAGGGCGGAGTGAGTGAAAACATGAGCACTCGTGTGGAGTGCTCAAACACAAAGAAAAAGTAGCTCCTAAAATGGGAGCAGTGGATGGACACGAGTACTTAGTCTATGCTCTGGGAAAGGGCTAATCTGAAGTGGTAAGCTTGTGACCGGGCTGAAGCCCACAGATTGAAAACAACATGTCTCTTTGAGACAGCACATGTGCTGTCTAGCCCAGACCTAAAAAAACAAACAAAGCCTTGTTAACCAGTTCACAAAGGCATCTAAATGGTCATTTAAAGACTTGTGAAATCCTCGGGTGAGGCTGAGATAAGACTCCAGACACTGTCCAGCCGAGCCCACAACATCTCCAGAACTGTGTGTGTGTCCTGGAAGCTGCAGCACAGACTGAGACACGACGGAGGGGGAGCAAAAGCCCTTTTAGCCCTATTGGCTTCGCAACCCGGCTTAGGTTGTAGACTCTGCAGATCCCTCTCTTGTATGTCTTTCTTTGTTGGTTTTCCTTTATCAACATGGGGTGATGTCTCTTGCTCATGGTACTGTTTTTGAAAAATGCCAATAAACAAATGTTGCAGTAAAATAAATAAATAAAACAGGTGTTTGACGTAGGTCCAAGAGGGGCAGATCCATTCCAGATTTCCAGGAAGAACGCAGAATATTGCATTTAAATTGCATTTATATAGCTCTTACTACCCCTGACGAGGCGTAAAGGATCTTTATCCAGATTGTGCGTTTATACACTTTTCCTGTGTGATAATGCTGAAAGTCTGATACGGATGTGGCTCTTAAGTACTACACTGAAATCTCTTGTTTTAAAACAACTAAAGAAAAGAGCTGATCTTGGGCCAAAGGATGTGTCATTAGAGACAAGCCGCACCACTTAGAGCCTCAACCCTCACCGTCAATGCATTTTATAGCAGTTGCTCCGGTCTGCCTACATCTTTTCAAGATGATCCGTTTCTTGGTACCATTCTTCTGATTTATTCATCTACGTCTTTGCATCCTTTTTGATCAAATTGCCCGCTGTTTCATATATTGTCTGCATATTTTACAATTTAAGTTGTCCCGTTTATTCTGGCCTTGGGCCCAGAAAGTAAAATTATCAATACCTCCAGTACACATTCACGAATTTATGTGTTCATCACTTGGGTGTAGAAAGCCTGCACTGGCTGGGTCTGTCTGCAGAAAGACAGCAAGTGGCATTTTCATATACGCATGTTTACTGTAGCAGCAAGGGACCAGTATTTGTGAGTTTTTGACACAGTAGGCAGGAGGCCATCAATATATATGCAAGAATGTACAGCCTCTGGCATAGGCACAGCATGTACAGGAGACCTCTGATATAGGCACAGTATGCAGACATCTAACATAAACACCTTATCCCGGTCTTTGATTATGTCTGCATATTGTGCATATAACCCTAAAGTATAGTCCTCAATATAGCTCAGTGAGGTAACTCTTACCACTGACATCTGCTGTGATCTGCCGCTCACTAGTGTAAATCCTGGCATGGCTAACTCAGCCTTCCAAGATAGGTAAGTTTAATATCAATAACTTGGTTAATAGTAACACCTGTAATTTAGTGTGTACATCAGATACGTGGTTTGGAACCCTATGTAAAACAAGTTTCTCTTTTTCCTATCTGGAGAACACACAGACACAGACACAGGCACACACACACACACCCACAAACACACGCACACACACACACATATTTATATATTTTGCACTGGCTCGCTTTATTACAAGTAGTGTACTATTTTTGGGATAACAAACCTACATCCTCTGTGGATTTGACACTCAAGCCAGAAGCAACCACCATGTCAAGAACAAATCTATATCCTAGATATGCACTGTTCATCCAGGAGAAACTCAGTTTGTGTAACTGCCAATTTACAATAGCACATTTACAAATCCATAAAATACTTAACATCTATCCCATGGGGTTGGAAATTAAGTCTAAGCCACCATTTAAACTAACTAACTATGAATGGTCTGCTTGTGGAATATTTTATTATATAACTCATCGATGGCCATACTATCAGCATCTGTTAAAGTAACCATTCAACAAATGCAGATGCTTAAACCCAAGCTATAAAAATAACTGGAACATTTAAAGAACACAAAAAGTGACTCTGAAGTGACATTCATACTACAGAGGATCGCAGAAGTAAAAAAGATGACAGCTAGGAATGCTTTTAAAATAAAATCTACAAAACTAAAGAGACATATTGAGATTTCATATACCTCCTCTTCAACTCACCACTTCATAAATCATTCTGTTTTTAGAGATGCTCTTGTTAGTATAAGTCCTGTGAGTAAACAGCATAAAAAGAACAGAAGGTTTATAAGACAAAACAAACTGCATAGCATCAGCCAGCTACAACCCTTGCAGACATCAGATACAGTTATTGACTTAACTGGAGGGCTCCTATCATCTGTAAAAAAAAACTCTTGAGTAAAGGCCTCTATTTCTGTCCTGTTCTTAAGAACTATCATATGGTCAACATGATGCGAGACCTCCGAGCCTTCGAGAGAAGGTGCAGACTTGCAGAGTACTTTAACAAAAATTGTAATGTTGATCTGCCAAACTAACATTCGGATCCATTGAAGATGTTCCGCCATCCCAAATCATGGACTCCAAATTGTGGTTTATACTTTCATTCTTGATACATACATTCTATCCATGAACAAACTCATCAAAGAGTCAACACCTAAATGGATGTTTGATAACTTTACCACAGAAGAAAGAAAAGCTCTTCACCCCCTCCAACAGAGAATTGACGTCATTATAAACCAACAAACAAACATCTGCCATGAAAGTCAGAGATTATATTGAGCTGGGAATGAGACAACTAATGTATACCAACACTTACAAACATTTAGAAAATGATCCCACAGAAGACTTGAAAAAAGACATTAAGAAAATAGTTGCAAAGTACAGGAGTTTAAATCTCACTGGTGAAACAATAGCAGACATACTTGTTCTTCCCAATCCGAAACCTGGGTGATTTTATATGCTTCCTAAAAGTGACAAAATTAAAAAATCCTGGCCGTCCCGCCATCTCTGGCAATGATACAGTCAATAAGAGACTATCTTTATTTGCTGATCTGCACCTCCAGCCATTTGTCCAGGAACTTCCATAATTTATTATGGATAACATTGACTTCCTTGAGAGTACTGAAAAATTAAACCAAACCTACACATTTGAAGATGGCAGTCTTCTGGCTACATTTGATGTTACATCATTATACACAAACATAAAACATAGGGATGGTCTTATGGAATTATCTGAGGCTCTTAATAAAAGAACTGTGAAAAAGCCATCAACGAAAATGCCTAATGGCGTGGGCGGAACTTGCAGAGTTCTGCTCTGTGGAATTCCGCAGAGTGCCCAAAAAACTCCACAGGATTCTGCGGAACTCCGCGAGCAGGCAGAAGTGTTCGTCTGCCCGTTCCCACTAGTTTTTTACATGCCGGTAGCATGATGCACACTCCCACGCTGCAAAAATAGCGCAAACAGCACCCTGCAAATTGCATGGGCGCGGCCATTTTGTTTTACCTGCTTTCCTGTGCTGTGCATGCACTGTGCCTGATTTTTGTATCTAAATTAAATCTTTGCAAGCCTCTCCATATCACACTCATCCACCCCTCAATTACTTTTATTTCATTAGTGTATGTTTGTGTGTATTTTATCTTTTTGTCTTTTTTTCTGTGACTGTTTTGTACTTTTGTTTGGTTTTCCCTTTACTTCTTTAGTTCTTCCTTTCTGCTTCTATTAATTCCTTACTTTTCCTATTTCATTTTGTTCCCCCACACAGTACCATGGCAGAGCAGGGCACGACAGGGAGTGGCGGAGCCAGTTTGGCTGCTACCCGCCTACCTTGCGGTCACCAGCGCCACCAAGGGGTGCAGCTCCACACCATTTTTTCAGAGGCAGAGTTGGACGCACTTGTTTTTTACATGCAGCACCACCTCCCCACCAGCATACAGTAGGCCTGGGAGTGGATACGCCCTGTAGGAGCGTCGGCTACTTTGGGGTATGGTGCACCGGTGTGCCTGCCAGAACAGTGGGGTCTAGCGCACCCAATAGCAGGTGACGCACTGCTGTGCGGACATACTGGACCGGGAACAGGACCTGCTTGACCTATTGGCTGTCAAGGTTTCGGGGCTTGGTGAGTAATTATTTATTTGTTATGTTATGTTCTAAAATGCTAAATTTTGTTTTCAAATAGCATGCTGCACACTTGAGGTAAGTCAAGTTTACGTTACGAATATTATGCGATCCAGTTTGAGCTAGCCAGGTGCTCGATGATAACTAATCATACTCGTTGGCGCAAGCTTGGGATGATTATTTAAGAAGCCATGCAGAGTCCTCTGTCCTGTCACTAAGATAGTGATAGTAGTAAGTAATATCAGTGAGTTAGAGTTCTCTGTGCCTTTCTTTATGTAGCTCGTACAGTTACAAGCAATCTCCCAGTGATGTGTAGTATGTGCATCTATGCATTGAAAAAAAGGGAGACTGAGTTGGCCCATCAAATGAGTTTGAGAATTAGATGAGGAGCAAAGATTATATGTTGCGAAACATTAGTAGTTCCAAACGTAGTTTAGGTTTTGTGAATTTGGAATAAGTCTTAGGTTTATGAAACTAGGAATAGGTCAACTCGATACTAGTACTATAGGCGATCTGATTTAGAAAAGTACAATGCTACTGCGTTTGCCTTTGCCTGTCAAAATATTTTTGCGGAGATTAACTGTAACACTGATCTATTGTTTTTAGCTTCTTTATTTCTTACATCAGCACCGAAGGGCAAAAAGAGGGCTTTGGAGGTGGATGAGAGAGCAGGGGGTGCGACCACCAGTGCTGAGGCTGATGAATTTGCTGGGCCCGGTAAGTCCTCCTGTTAAGGTTACTATTTATTCCCTAACTTTAACCTCTCCCCAATTAGAATAATTTTGTCCTTTTTTTTCTTTTACTGAGGCTGTCTCCTTTTTTTTAACTCTTCTTTGTTCTATCTAATGTTTGTTAAATTCTTGTTATCCCTGCATTTTCCTAGATTTTTTTCTATATTTCATGAGTTTTTAGTTAACTTCCTCCTGTCTGTACTAGCCTGCAGCATTCTTCTGCTTTGTTAGTAAGCTTTCCCTTTCCCCTCATATATTTTGTGGACTGGCACTGTAAGACTAAGAGAACAGATTTTAGGACAGGTACTGTACTGTGAAGATTCCATGCCCAAGTAAGCTATTCTACGCATGTTTGTTGAGAACGCTTTCTTTTTCTAGCTCATGCTCAACACTTAAATGAGAGAGTGGCCATTGTCGTGGTGGAGCCAGCCCCAATGTTGTGTTGAGTGTATTATCGTCATTCGTTTATACAGTAGTATACCAGCAGTTTCGATGACAGTGTAGCATGGCTGAAAAGTAGTGTGAGGACGGTCCCATTGCATTTGCCAACCAAGACCATACGTCCTTCATTGACCAATTATTACATCCTTCATTGAGCTTCAATGATCCAGAGTCATCATAACTCTGCCCCTCCATTACGAAAAGTTTTTGTTTGGCTTGACTACCTGGCTTTCCTAGCATTAACCAACAAAATGCCCGAAGTGATATTTTTAATAGAAGATACTGCTAACCAAACTGTAGTGATGTATTGTGGTTGTACTATTTTGTTAAAAAAGTAATAAGGGGAGGGGTATTATTACCTACAAATGTGTAATGTTTTTCCTAGCCACACAGACCACCAGTGTCGGGGTCAGTGGCAGCGCCAGTGCAGCAGACACGGCGGCGGTTGGAGGGGAAGTCCCAGTAGCGGCAGGGACGGCCAGTGGTAAGTCACATTCTTTGCTTATTGACAATTACTATTATACTCTGCAAGGACGTCGTGAGCCCCCCGCTTTAGCAGCTACAGCAGGGGTTGAGTTCTTACGGCCTCTTCTATCTGCAACTCAGCAGACAAAACTCATAATGAACACTAAAAATGATGGGTTGATGGAATAGGGAAAGAAGGATGGAAGGTTAACAGAAAGGATGGGTGTAATGGTATATGAGTGAAAGGATTCATGAGTGGGTGAAAGGATGCATAGGTGGGTGATAAGATGCACAGGTGGGTGAAAGGATAGATAAAAGGTTATATGGGTGGGTGGATTGGTGAAATGGTGCTTGGGTGGGTTAAAGGATGGGTGAAAGTGTGGATAGGTAAAAGGATGCATGGGTGGGTAAATGGATGGATGGGTGAAAGGATAGTTGAAAGGGAAGATGGGTGAATGGATGGATGGATATATGGATATATGGATGGATATAAGGATGGATGGATTGGAATGGTGAAAGACTGAATGAGAGAATGTAAAGCCTAAATGGTGGCTATGAAAGGGTGAATAGCACAATGGAAGGATGAATGGATACTTACTTGGAAGAAGAAACAAGAGAGTTCTTCTAGAGAGGAGCATGCGCACCTACTTCACTTGCTTGGTTTTATCAAACTTTGGTTCAAAGTGGGGGTATTTTAATTTTCTGTCTGCTTACTTGACTCACTGTATTTGTTAAGCGAGGCAGATATTTATCCTACCCATCATCATTTATCACCTCCCTGCGCATGGCATTTCACTACCCATGACCGAACTTCAGCATGGTTTAATTCAGCACTACAGTGTTGGCTGTGCAATGTGTACCTGCTTCAGTTAATACGCCATTTACAAAGTATTCTATGCATTGCAAACCGAAAACAAGGTGTGTTTCCCTTTCCTCCAAGTGCCCACTCAGTCACCTCCTAGTACTTCTCTCCATTATTCTTTCCTAAATTCAATCCCAGCCTACCCAAAAAATTGTAAAGTCTATTCTTGGCATTTACCACATTTTTCTGGCCATGTTACTCATATATTTCATGGCTTCCATAATGGATTTACGCCTGTTCAAATGTTTCACTTTCGACATTCGTCAGCTACAGCGACTTAATAAGCCAAAGCTTAGGCACATGATGATGATCAGTGACACCCCACTATTCTATAGCAAAACCTCTACCTACCTGGCCTAATCCCTCTAACTTACCCTGCAATAGAGAGTATGTTAAGTTTCCTTTCCTTACTGCCAACTGAATATATTTGTTGGAAATATTTTGTGGTGGAGGGCAAGGCCAGGGAGTAAAGTGGGACTAAGTGCCTGATTTCAAGTTTTGCGGCTGGGATAGTTTGTGACCAGCATGCCAAACACAATCTATATATCCCGTTCCTTTCCCTGTACTGCAGTGCATTGCTTTTTCCACCGTCTACTTACGGCAGACAGGACATCAGTATTTTATACATGACATGTGTGACATACTATCGTTATTATTTATCTGCCTCCTTGGAGTGAGGGTAGAATTGAAAGGCATTTAGAGAAGAGCAGGGCCATTGGAATTAAAGTAAGATAATTGTCCATTAAAGCTGCCCCAGCTGCAGACTGGAGAGAGTAGCAAAGTACCCGACGTGCTAGCAAGCATGCTTCCATTAATTTAGCGCACTAGCATACTTGTACTGCATAGTGCATAATGCCTTAGTCATTAATGAGAGGTAATTTATGTTTATTTTTGCACACAAATTGTCTGCTTAGTTTTGTACTCGGTAATCATTTAAAAGGAAAGAAATATCAGGTTTTTTTAATCTGATGTGCTGTTATTCTGCCTTAATTCCTTTCAAGCAGTCATTGCTTTTATGTGAGACATGTGTGGGTAAAAAATGGCCCTGTGACCTGTAATCACATCAAATTCCAATGGCCCTATGGGACCAGCAATGTACTGCTACTGTGCCATTATAATTTTAAACAAGTGTTTGCACAGTTGCACTGTTTGCAATTTGTCTTTTTTCTTTTTTCTCTTTCCTCTTTCTTGATATAGCTACAGCTGCTGGCCCACCTACACCAGGAGAGAGCAGCCCAGCTGCAGAGGTTGGAGGCCATCAGTCTAGAATATCAACAGCTGATGGCTCTGGAGGAGGAGGAGTCTGGGGCATCTGCCGTTGCCCAGAGCCTGAGCTCCTCCAGCCAGCTGCCAGCACCTCCGGCCTTCCAGCAACAACATCGGCAGCGCCGCCGGCAGCTGCCCGTCCAACCGCCACTCGCTCAGACCACCATTTTCAGCGCCGCATCCTGCAGCATCTGCCGTGCCTGGACTACAGGATGGCACACATGGAAGAAAAGCTTGAGGTGTTCAGGACCCGCATGGAGAATGCCCTCTTCTAGCACTCTTTTTATTTTGGTGGGAGGGACTTTTGCTCTGGGAGAAGAGGGTGGGAATTGGAAAGGGAGTTGGGAGTTACTTTGGACTGTGAGTTTTCTTTGGATATTGGTTGGGGATGGGGTCATTTGTTTGGGGAGAGGGGTGGGCCTGTTTTGGGTGGAGGAGGGGGGTTATTGTTAAAAACAAGTAAAGGGAAAAGTTATTCTACCTTATTGTAGTTTTACTTTTACTTTCCACTGCTGTATTTTCATGCAGCCTGATTTTTAATCTGCTTGCTTATCAAAGTGTATGCATACCAGTTAGTTATAGTTAATTATAGCCATACTGTAACTATATTATTGATCATTAGGGGGGGTAGCTTAGCTGTCATTGCCTGTATTGCCTACAACAACCTAGATAAACAAAGAAGGAAAGTCAAATCTGCAATAACAGATAGTTACTTAATAACTAAACTAGTTCACTTCACTCCATAGTTCTCCTACCTGAACAGATGAAGCGATGGCTGCTACTTCTCTCTATCTTCCGAAACCCACTGCAGGGTTTACCAAGGTGCCTTCTTAATGGTGGTAGTGGTAGTAGCAGCAGGCTAGTACGCTAATAGGGAAGGCATCACAACAAGCATGGTCCCACTCCCACCTAGGTGAGCTCCAACTGTAGGATTAACCAAAAGGATTATCCATCACAGGCAACTAAATTGAAAGAAAAACACGAAGTTAGTAGGTTATGAGGGGCGCTAGGTGGCGCACGACCAAGATGGCAGCATGCCTCTGAGGCTCTTGCTGCTTGGCGGCATGATTCATCGTTTATCCTGTTATTTCACGCACCGATCTTGCCAAAAGTGCCTGCCGTGAGTGCCCGCATCGGCTGCCCTGCTCTGGTTCCAAGATCTGCCCCCCCCCGAAGCCGTGGGACGTTGCTGAGCGGCAGGGCGAGCTGAGCCCGGACTGAGCGAGTTGCCTGGCGGAAGACTTCACCGGCCGGAGCAGGTAGGCGAGCACCGGGGAACCCACGTGGCATGTGGGCCCCATCCGACTCGCACTGATTGGCGACCCGCCTGCCGGAATCGTCTAGTCATAATTGCGGAGCTGCCTCGGCATCGCGTCTCCAACTTTTCCTCCTGACGGCGCCGCGCTTGTGGTGGGCGGCGAACTCCACGGCTTGCACACGCCATTACGCTGCCTCTTCCAACGCAGCCCTGCTGCCTTCTGCACCGCGCGGACCGCCATGGCGCGAGGTGAGCACCCTCAGGCTGCATGACTGGCCAGCACTCACACCCACTAACGATTCCTCTCTTCTGCTCCTACCGTCTGCTGTGCTTGCGAGCGTACTCCTTCTGCCTACAGGAACAGCCAGGTGAGCTGGGGGCTGTGATCTCCTATGCCTCGCCACAACAGGTGAACCGCTCCGGCTCGCCATCAAAGCGGCTCACTGTAGGCGCACTGACACTGGCTCCCCTAACGCTGCAGCCCTCCTGTGCCGCATAGCTGCCTGGAAATACATTATCTGCCAATTGGATCTACAGGACATCTTCCCCGTTACTACCGTCACTGGCATGCAGCATTGACTCCTTAGGGCCCTGGCTACAAGGAACTAGTGACTACCGCTGAGATACAGGCGCTGCGCAACGCCTGCGCCTAGGGCTTCGACAGAGCTGCCCCCTAGAATCTGTCTCCAGCTGGCCCAGTGACGACGGACGTGCCCCAATAGTCTTCATCCATCAGTCGGAAGGGTCATCATTACCTCCACTTACCTTCCCCAGGTGCTTTACCTCCGGCGCCTCGCAACCTCATTATCATGGGGAAGACGGACGTCAGTCCAAACTCCCCTTTGACACCAAAAAGGCCACCACACGCTCCAGCTCAGACGATCCAGAGCAACCTATTGACGAGCAAGCACAGGCGCCACCGGCCCCCCAAGTGGACGAAGTAAAAAATCTCCTCCTTGCCATGCAACACAGACATCTCCAGTAAAATGGACTCCATGAATAGTCGCATGGACTTTATAGTCCTGAAAGTTGACAAGCATGACGAGCAGCTCAAAGAGGCGGAGAAACGGATCTTAGATAATGAAGACGCCACAACCCAAGTGAAGCAACAAGTAGTACAAATGGACAAACTCCTCAAGGTAAATGCGGGCAAAACTGAGGATTTGGAGGCGCGCAACAATATTCGCGTCAATGGGATCCCGGAGAGCACAAACACTGGGCGCATGGAGGAATTCATCGTACGTCTGCTTCGCAACACCTTCGGCGCTGAGGCCTTTTCCAACCAGCTGATCGTGGAGCGTGCACATCGCTCTTTAGGCCCCAGGCCTCCCCCTGGCAGCAATCCACGCCCAATTGTTGCTCGCCTCCTTAATTATCGCGACCGCGACGTTGCTCTGAAACTCACCAGGGACAAAAAGACTTTACATTATGACGGTAATGAATTCACAATCTACCCAGACTTTACAGCTGCAGTCCAGGAGGCGAGACGTAAGTTCCTACCGGCCAAGCAAAAACTCCTGAAGGCGCAAATTGAATACGCTCTACTGTACCCGGCTCGCTTGCGAGTTACACACCAGGGCAAGCAGCACTTCTTCACAAACAGGCAGCAGGTTGATGACTTCCTAAGGACCATCAGGAAGAACTCCCCGCAACGTGAGTCCCAGGAGCGCCTCTCGAGATCGCCATCGCTCTGCACAGATTGAACTCTGAAGTCTTGACTCTCCATTTGGTGTGATTCACTGTGGGCGTTTTTTTGTTTTTTTTGTTCTTCATTTCACACGGACCGCTATCTATCAAGAGGGAGCCGAGATGTTGGGAACTGGGGTTATCGAGTGGCAGGACTCCCCACCTCGCAAATGTCTGGTTTGTTTGGGCCACTAATCAAAGACAGATAAGTGCCTAGTGTCTTAAATGTTCAGATGACTTGGGTGGCGGGCACATTCTCTCTTATTCTTCACGCTAACAATCTGGACTATGCCAAGCAACTTCCCCCCTTCCCCTCTTTCCCCTCTCCATTGGGGAACTGGCTTTATGGCTATAGGAGAAGGGAGGCTCTCGCTGCCCACTAGCGTTCCCCCCACGGGTGTTCCCCTAGCCATTTTGGCGTATTTGTTTTACTTTGCAATGAGAAAGTTTTGGTTGGGTTCTGGGTGGGCAACATAATGCCAGCACAATTGGGGTGCTGTTGTGGGAGGGGGGTGGGTTGGGACTCGTTTGTTAATGCTTTCAGTATTGTCCTTGTTCAGCAGGTAGATATGAGACCACATGTCACGAGATATACTCACACATTTCTCTCCAGATCACATTGTGACATTTTCATAACATTCGACTATGCTTCCGCACATTGAGGCACTACAGGTAAACCTCCTCACATGGAACGTCAGGGGACTAAGGGACCCCCGTACATGCAGACAAATACTCGCGCATCAAATTCACATTTCCATGCTGCAGGAGACTCACCTCGATCCAAATCGTACCTCTACTTTTGCCAGTAAGTGGGCTGCAGAACGCATATTCTCTTCATACTCCACATACTCCAGAGGCACAGTGATTCTTATAAAGAAGAATACTCCTTTCATACTGGGTGGTACGTACCATGATTCACTGGGGAGGAGCTGCATGCTCTGGGGCACACTAGGAACGCAATCCGTCACACTAGTGTGCTGTTACGGGCCGAATATTGATGACCCGGATTATTTCACAGTTCTTTGGGGACGCATACTTCAAGTAGGCTCCACTCACATCATCTGGGGTGGAGACTTCAACACAGCATTTCATCCCGCCCTAGACAGATCTAACCCTCTCCCTACACCAAGACACAAAGCGCACTGGCGGACATGCTCTCTGCTCATGGACTTACAGATGCGTGGCGACACCTACATCCAGACGGGAGGGATGGCACCCATTACACAGCAGTGCACTCATCCTGGGCTCACTTAGATTACTGGGTAGTCTCCTGAGGGGTTGTCTCGTGGATTAACAAAGTTGAGCACCTAGCTAGGACGTACTACGATCATGCCCCAGTTCACATGATGGTTGCACCGCCAAATTCGATCACTACCCCTAGATGTTGGAGACTAATGCCAGAGGCTCTGTTGGATGCTGCCTTCAGGGCTGAGTTGGGAACAGAAATCACCGAATTTTTCCAAAGGAACATAAACTTTGTCACACGCGTGGGCACGGTTTGGAAGGCCTTTAAAGTTACGATAAGAGGGTCATGTATTGCCAAAAGCTTCGGGGTCTTGAGAGACCTCCGTCCCACTTTACGTACACTTGAGGGGGAACTAAAACAATTGGAACGAGATCTGTGGAGAGATACCTCCGGGCCTCAGCAAGCAGCGTTTAGAGATAAGCTATCGGACTACAAAAGCACTGCCGACCGGGAGGCTCGATTTCGGGGAAAGTATTACCTAGCGTGCAAATACGGGGAGGGCGAGCGTCCTGGCAGAGCCTTAGCGCAGGAAGTTCGATTGCCCAGGTTCTCTAACTATGTCCTTGAAATTCAGGATAATAATGGCGCACGTCATAGAGACAGTCTTGATATCCTGCAGGTTTTCACTGAATTTTATGCTGATTTATATAGTACCCGTAGAAGCGCACCTCCAGACTTTTCAATATACTTAAGAGACATTGCTCTGGGCTGGCTGGGAGATGCGCAGAGGGAGTTCCTTGCCGCACCTCTCGAAAATGATGAGATACGTGCTGCAATTATGCAGATGAAGTCAGGGAAAGCCCCGGGCTCAGACGGCCTCCCTGTTGATTTTTACAAAACATACCTTGATCAGTTACTTCCCATTTTTAAACAGGACTACGGGGAGGCACAGGAGCTGGAGGCTCTTCTTTACTCGATGAGGGAAGCCCTTATTTCTTCACTCCTGAAACCTGGCAAACCTGCGAACATTTGTGACTCCTACCACCCTCTTTCCCTGATTAATACCAATGCGAAAATTCTCGCAAAATTATTAGCTAATAAATTTAGCTTGCTAATGGAGAAATTAGTTCTCCCAGACCAGGCTGGATTTATCCCTGGCCGGGCAACATCACACAATTTGTGAACACTCTTCTCGATTTTACAATCGGTAGATCCCCAGTTGGCCTTGGTGGCAGTCTTTTTAGACGCCACGAAGGCCTTCGACTCCGTCGAATGGGATTATTTATTTGTCATCCTTCAATGCATGGGGCTGCCTAAAGGGTTCCTGGCATGGATACGCCTCTTATACACCGGTCCGGAAGCAAGAGTTTTAATCAATGGGCATTCCTCTCCCCCCTTTCTCATCCCCCAGGGCACCCGGCAGGGTTGCCCACTCTCCCCCCAACTTTTCGCGCTGGATGTTGAGCCACTTGCGGACAAAATTAGACAATACCATCATGATAAGGCACTCCATTGCTTTCTCCGCCCAATACTCATTTCCCTCTGAGGATGACATCACTCTATATGTCCGGGAATCACATCTCAATCTTAATCCACTGCTCAGGGAGTTTGTTCGCTTTGGAGGGCTCTCTGGAATTCATATCAACTGGGCGAAATCTCAGATCTTCCCCCTCACTCCGTCGGTGACGGCATTCGCCCCTGACTTCCCAATAGAGTGGTGTACCGATGAGGTGGAGTACCTAGGGGTATACATCACGACAGACCGGGAGGAGCTGATGCGTCTCAACTATGGTCGGACATTGGAGAGCATCAAAAGCAATGTCACAAGGTGGATCGCACTCCCCCTCTCCCTTGCAGGACGCACTTCCCTCATAAAAATGGTCGTCCTCCCCAAGTTACTTTACCTTTTCTTAAATATTCCGTATGACCCAGGCAGGCACTTCTTCTCTGCACTCCGTTCGGAACTGATACGGCTGACCTGGGGAGGCAAGCAGCCCCGGCTGCAATGAGACACACTCACTAGACCCTATTCCCAGGGTGGGTTCGATATCCCTAACTTTGAGCTATATTATCTCTGCACGCAGGCTCATTACGCCCATTTTTGGTTTTAACCCCCCAGATCATGCCACAGGTGGCAGCAGAGCACTGGCTATCTGATCCCATACCGCTCGAGGGTGCCATTTTGTCCACCACCACACCACGAGAAGCTGACCCGTCGCTGATCGTCTGCACGGTGAAGGCATGGCAAGGTATTGCCAGACGGTTGCAGGCCCCCATGCTGTACTCACCATTACTTCCCCTGGTTTATCACCCTAAGATGCCAGTCTTACAGGAAGGTATCTTCAAAAAAACTAAAGCTAAATATGGTATTACTTGCTGGGGGGATCTCTACCTCAATGGTAAATTTCGCACATTACAACAACTGTTTTCCAAGCAACCGCCCTCTCCCATGGACATTTTTATGTATGTTCGCGTGCGACAGGGCATTAAAGAGCACACGCCTGCATACCCTCTGGAGCCCCCAGAAGTCGCCCCACAACGCAGGATACTGCGCACTGATGCTGCGTCGCATTTAGTTTCCACACTATATCATAGCCTATATACCGACCTGGACCCAACCCATTGCACTGCTAGAGACAAATGGGCTGCCGAGGTGGGACATGATATCACTGATAAGCAATGCACATACTGCTGCAGTCAGACAGAACAAAGCTCATCCAGTTGCCGACTACGCATCATTCATTATAAATTTTTACACCGTATTTACTATACCCCGGCCAAAATGCATAGATACAAATTGCGCGATAGTGACAATTGTGATCGGTGCGGTATGGCTGGGGCAGATTTCCTGCACCTTGCCTGGGACTGTAGCGTTGTGCATGCCTACTGGCGTCAAGTGCTTGCGGCATTGGAGCAGATGACTTCATTGCAGCTCCCGTTTTCCCCTTTGCTGGCCTTGTTGGGCTACACGGAGAATTTGGCTGTGGCGCACCGGAAATTTGTGTCCTTTAGCCTCCTTTTGGCTAAAAGAAGAATAGCATGTAGGTGGGGTCTTGGCAGGGCACCAAAATTTAAGGAATGGATCAGCGACATGTTATTTTGGCAGGAACAAACATTCACATTCGCAGACCTCCTACCTCCCACTTCACGCCCTCAAGACATTTGGGACCCTTTAAAGGCATATCTGCTCACACATCCGCTTGATGCTGCAAGCACTACCCGAGTCTTCGGGGCTGGAGAGTGTTGACGGACTCCTGTCCGCCCTTATGTGTTGCCTACACAATATAAGCAGAAATTGTAGTTTCCGCATGCACAGATATGTCCCCCGGTGGTAGTAGTGAACCTCTCATATATGAACTTTGCTGCAATGATTCTTGCTCTGAATGTCGATATGCACGATGCTCTGTAATTATCTACTGACGTGATCTTCTTGTTTTCCTCTCTTCTTTG
Source organism: Calotriton arnoldi (assembly GCA_963921515.1). NCBI lineage: Eukaryota > Metazoa > Chordata > Amphibia > Caudata > Salamandridae > Calotriton > Calotriton arnoldi. Next base: position 712,528 of record CAWUFW010005505.1, on the reverse strand, counting down.
CACTTATGTTTCTACCTGTGCACAATACATGCTGTACTGGTTATATGTTTTCATAAAACCTAAATAAAGATCTAAGAAAAAAAAAAACGTTAGTCGGTTAGATATTTATATCATAGCTTTACAAAGACTGAGACCAGACTACTACCACCATGACACAACAAAGAAAAAAATACCTGATATTATAACAAAAACTAGCAATAGTAACTTCTGAGAAATGTGGAGCTATTTACTTAAAGCTAAAGATACAAAATCCCGAATTCAGATACAGTGGACTCATAGTCAGGAGTGGAGACAACAAGGTTAAGCGTTTACGCAACAGAAGGCCTGAATGATGATGTTGATGAATGATGTGCTATATCTAAATCCCTTTTATGCGTGGGTGGGTAAGTGGTGCTGATGTGGGCTGTTGTTCGGGTAATAGAAATCCGGCAGCGAGTTGGTGTTGCTTTCACCACATGTGTGATCCATTTATGTGTCATTTAAGTCACCTCAATAAATCACACTGCCCGGGGGAAGAGGGTTAGGGGTTTAATGAATGGATGGGAAAGGGGATTTGGGGAAAGGTGCAACAAAGACTAACACTACACAACAACAGTATTCTTCAGGGTGATGACGAGCAGCACATCAACATCAATCTGTTGGGGAAGGAAATTAAGAAATGAGTATGACACAGTTTCGTTAAATCCATGGCAAACAGTCCTTCAGCCTCAGAGATCCAAGTCATTATATATCTTAATGTTCTGTCATCTAGGCTTGAAAAAAATCCAAATTATGGAGCAGTGAAAAAAAGTGTAGTTTGGGTGTGATGAGAGGGGCTGCACGGAGTGATAAGTGCCTACATACCTGAGCAATGTGCATCTAACCAGCCACTTGAGACTGAACAGTGACAGAAACACCTGAGAGAATACAATACAACCTGAGAGAATACAATACAACAGTGACAGAAATTACTGAGAGAATACAAATGGAGGACAAATAGGAAGGGTGTTTGTTTGTAGTCACTCAAAGACTTGAAAATGGGTTGGTGGCCTACCAAAGTTGGGGTATCAGGAGGGAACCTTTGAGGGGCAATGAGATAGGGGTACTGACAGGTGAAAGAAGGAGTAAGATGGGGAGCCTGGACTTGGCCTGGGCAGAGTTCGGCTACGCGGAACTCCACGAAGTGACCAAAAAATTCTGCAGAGCTACGCGGAGTTCTGCAAGCACGGGGAGTGCGATAGGTCATGTCGCTCACTCTGATTTTTAGTGTCGGGTATTTGTCCCGTGCAAACTGCACCATGCGCAGTGCAAGAGGGCTCTGCTTCTTTCCACTTGAGCCGCAGATTCCTCAACGCAAACGGATTGCTTCTCAACGCAGGCGGTCGTGACCATCCGCACCCGCCCATGTTGAGAAATCTTCCTGGGAGGTGGTCTAGCATTGGGATTTCCTTGCTCATGCTTGCCAACTTAACGTTGGTGAGTGTGAGCGAGGAAAAAACTCTGCGTTCTCCGGGGAGCATGGAAAACTCTGAAAACTCCGCAAACTCCACGAACGGAGCAGAGTTCACTGCCCAGGCCTAACCTGGACCGGGTCCCACAGTGAGGAGGGTCACAAAGTCCCTGCTAAAGTTTACTGTACAACCCTGACCAAAGTTTGTGCAGCCTGGCTCCCTCTGTAATTAGTGAACCCACACAGTTCTAAAAATGACTATTGTTAAAAGAAAAATGACACTGTATTGCCAAATTGGGCGGTGCTTCTGCATTCTTCTTGGAATGTCTCTTTGCTTTGGTGCCTGGCTGAACTAGTCCAATAAAGTAAGCAGGAGTGTCATGGAGCTTTCGCATTTTGGTCAGGAAAAGAAAAGTACTGCAAATTGTAAAATGAGGAATGTACCAACTAACAAGGCTCAGAGGCAGAGCAAGATCAAAGGCTGTTGCAATCATTCATTTTATCAGTCATGACAGATCGATTAACTGAGAAGTGAGAGCAATTTACAACCAATCACAGACAAGTAGCTGCATGTACCAGGCTGATTAGTCTCACAACTAAGACGTGCATTTGCAGAGTGGTGTAAAAAGGGGCGTGGCCTTGGACCACCTCTCTGCAATCCAGCTGTGTTGCGCTTACTGGAGGTACCTGGTGGGCTAGTTGGCCCCCAGGGACCCTCAGTATTCAAGGGGACTTAATTCCCCAACTTAGAACGCGCCAGGGGGAGCGTTTGCAGAGTGGTGCAGGGAGGGGGCGGGGCAGCCAGCGAGATGCCGGCTTTTAAAAAAAAAACATTTGTTAGAAGGGGGCTGTGTGGCCCCCCTTCTTTCAATCTTTTTTTGGGCCCTGGGGACCCCATCCCCCAGGGCCTGCCACATTTTTTTTATAAAAAACAAAACAAGAAGGGGGCCGCGTGGCCCCCCTCCCGAGGCTGTTTTCGCCCCAGGGACCCCATCCCCCGGGGCATGGCCTTCTTTTAAAAATTTTAAGTTTTAGGGGAGGAGGTCCGCGTGTCCCCCCTTCCCTGGGCCACTTTTGGCCCCGGGGACCCCATCCCCCGGGGCCTGGCTTTCTGTTTTTTTTTTTAATTAAAAAATTAATTAAAAAGGAGGGGGCCAAGTGGCCCGGGGACCCCATCTCCCAGGGCCGGCCCTCACGTTGGGGACCGTGAGGGGAGGCCTCTTGCGGGAGCGGGCAATGCTTTTGGGCAAGAGGAGCTGCTAACATGCAGCTCCCCTTGTCCAAAAGCAATCTGCTTTGCTTTTTGGAAGCGAGAGCAGGTTTCCTGCTCTCGCGTCCAAAAAGCAAAGCAGAGTTTGCTATGACAGGGCAGGAGCCATACTCCAACCCTGTCATAGCAAACAGCAATGTCCCGGGGGTGGGCACCCCGGGACATTGCAGGAGCCGGCCCTGGGGGGTGGCGGTCCCCGGGGCTGTGGGGGGCCTGCGAGGCCCCCTGCCCTTATTTGAACAAAGCCCCGGGGAGGTGGCAGTCCCCGGGGCTTGGGGAGGCCTGCGAGGCCCCTCCACCCATAACTAATAAAGCCCCGGGGATTTAGCTGCAATGATACGTAAATACCACATTCCGGTGCTCTGCCAGGCTCCACGTTATCAAGCCTCAGACCCGCCATTTATGATATAGGCGGTGGTGCGCTTCCACGGCCGGACTACCGTGCATATAAACAGTTACACATTTCGTCCAAAAACGTATAAATGGCGAAGTCAGTTTCGTACTTGACTTGTGAGCAAGGGTACTAGGTATCCGAAACGCGTCAGGTTCGAGGTTGTAATAATAAATAACATCTAGCCTCACATCGTTGGGTTCGTGTCTCTGTTCGCCAGTTGGATGGAAGTGCAGAGATTTTGGAGCTTTTTATATATATATATATATATATATATATATATATATATATATATATATATATATATATATATATATATATACACACACATATACACACATATATATATATATTTTATTTTTACAAAGCATTCAACGATAAATAATTAAAAAGTTCTGTGGTGGCCCACTCTGTCAGAGAAGTAGAGTTCATCCTCAAACTCAGGTGGTTCACCCTGACGTTAGTCATCATGATCAAACACACTTGAGTCTGACCAACCACCCTCATCCTCTATGAGGTGTTTGTTAATTTAAAAAAAAATCTTTTTATTGATTTTGATACAGACAATACATACAAGTATACAAACCACAAAGCAGCATACAGAGACCATTAAGTAACTACTTTTGATACATCATATTAGTAGAGGAGACCACCAGAAATCACATATGGGAAATAAACTGAATGAAGGCAGTATACATATTTTGCTGTCTCATCCTCTCTAGGCACAAAGTGTGTCATGTTCACCATCTTCCCGCCCTGGGGTGGGCCCTACTTCTAAGCCCCTATAGGATCGCCATCCAACCCAAACCATCTCCCACTTGCGTGGGCAGCCACTTCCCTGATATATTGGCTTCTCATTGATCATACACCAGTCTAAATCCCGCTCCCAGTCTCCCAGTGTTGATTCATTTTGATCATGGTCAATCTCTCCACGTGTTGAGGCGAGAGACTGGTCCTTCTCACTGTGACAACTGCACCAGTTGCACTGAACACATGCTCAGCAGACACACTGGCTACCAGAGAAGCCAGATACTTTACTGCCAGCCTACTGAGCTCTGGCCATTGGCACATCTTCCCATACCAATCCACCAAGGGGTATTGATCCACATAGACTTCTCGTGGGTCATTCAGTTAGTCCTGGAACATCCTCTGAATGGTCATTAGTGCTGCCACTTGCTCAACCTCTTGCCTTCACCTCTGCACTGGACTTAAGACCTGCAAATTGAAACCAACCCAATGCAGAAGTTCTGGCCGATTGTTGTATTCCTTGTTGTAGTTGTTGTGGCCTCCAGGGTTATTGCTGCTGGTGTTGGCTGTTGTGACATAACAGGACTGCCCTCTCTGGAAGTTGAAGGCGGCACCCTAGAACTTGTGCCCAGGGGTGGGACTCTAATTTCTAGCCATTCTTCTTCCAGGTCTGTGGCTCGCTGAACAATCCACATCTTGTATTCTGAAATATCCCTTCTGAAAAAGGAATGAAAGTAGGCCGCAGTTTTTTGTTCCTTGGATCAAGAATTGTGGCACAGATGTACTCTTTGGACAACACTATGTCTCTTTGCAGCCTTGTATTATCAGCCAAGCGAAGAATTAAGCTCTGAACCAAATTATGCACATTTTCGTCAGCCACCCTTTTTAACTGGTCCTGTAGCAGATGCAACAACGGGATAACTTGGCCCATCTTACTGTTCTCCTTGCTGACTTACAGTGTGAAAACCTCAAGGGGAAGCAGCATCTCTATCAGGCATTTGTCTAGGACCCATCTGTCCATCACAGGGGACACGTATTTTGGGGTTGCAACCCCTCCTCTTTGAATTACATACTCATTGATCGATTTGGACTCCTCAAACAGATGTTGCAACATGTAATAGGTCAAGTTCCAACATGTTGGCACCTCATGTATGAGGGCTTTAACTGGTACTCTATGATCACACTGAATGATCCTCAACAGCTTGATGTTAGTCTTCCAAGATGTTTACAGCAGTATGAGATTTCTCCATGGCAAACATGGCTACTGTTGTATGCCGTCGAATGCCCTTAAAACCTTCTTCTGCACCAAGACCTATAGATGCCTGTTGCCTAACCCCCACAAAAGAGATCCAGTGTGCAGTGATACACATGTAATCAGTGGTGCCATTGGGTGGTTGCGTTTTCAGGGCCCCTCCTGCCTAAACATGCCTGTAATAGTGTACTGGATTTTTTTCTTTTGTGGTCACTGACACAGGCAACTTCAGGAGAGAACCAGGAGGTGGTAGACTCAATGCATCTTGGGGCAGTCACTGTATGCTGTTGCTGTGTTATCTCCATCTGACTCTTGTGCCATTGCGAGGTTGCTGAGGCAGGTGATACTGGTGCAGTGCTGGGGAAATGGCTGCTTTGCGTAAAGAGCATTTCACCCTCTTCTACCTCATCATCTTCACCTCCCACCATGATCGGAGCTGATTCCTCTCTCTCATCACTACCACCACCTGAAGCAATTTTTTTAAGGTGCGCCTCCCACCAGATTGCGTGGTGTTTTTTTATGTGAGTCACTTGGCCTCCAGTACCGTAGTGTGAACCAGGCTTCCCTCGACAAACACTCGCAAGGTAAATGGAGCATGTTGCAATGTTATCTTCCTGCTTGCTAATTGTAAAAAAGTCTGAAAATGGGGAGCTGAACTTTTTCAGTGGGCCACTGGTGCCATTGCCAAAGCCCGAAGAACTGGAGGTAGATGGGTGTGTCGATGATTGGCTTCCTGCAGTGCATACATCTACTGAGCTAGTGGTGGATGCAGGTATCAGCAAGGGCCTTGAAAATATGAGAGCTGGCAGTGGTGCCACATCCCTTAGAGCAGGTTGAATAGGAAGGGTAATGTGGGTCTGCTCTGGGCCAGCTTCCCAATGACTGGCATGTCATCATCCTCACCCCCTTCCATAATTGTAAGTAAAACTTTTCTTTTCTTGAGCCTCTCTTGGCGCGCCTTAGACTCAGCTGGGGTCCAATCCATGCCCAGATCATCAGAAAGCGGGCTTGGAGAAGATGGTGGAGTACCCTTCCTTTTTCTTGCAGGAGATCTGGAAGCCAATGGTTCTAAAATAGGAGGTTCTTGCTCAGCAAGATGCTCAACATCCTGTTCTGCTCCTACTTCAGGAAGATCTACTACTACTGGCTGTGGCTGTTGTCCACTATGCTCAGTTTCCTGCAATGATTGAGTACTACTTTGCGAAAGAGACAAATCCAATTCAATGTCACTGCTCGTCGGTGTTAGAAATGGGATTTCTGGTTGGCTAGGGCATGCGCCCAAGCCAGGCAGAAACCACCACTCTAGTCAGGGCAAGGGAGTTACATGCTGAAGATAACCCCTGCTCACCCCCTTGGTAGCTTGGCACGAGCAGTCAGGCTTATCCCAGAGGCAATGTGTAAAGCGTTTGCGTAACACACAGCAGCAACACACTAGGCACACTACAAAAGAAACTCCACACAAGGTTATATAAAAAATAGCCTTTGTATTATCCAAAACACATTAGAATCATAATCACACATATACACTGTGCCAACTGGCACCAGGTAATAATTTACAGGGGATTATATACATGACAGGGCCAAACGGGCCACTGTCAGAACCATCACAAAGCGCAAGTAGTAAAAATAACACAACCAGTAACTACTGGCAAAATACTGTACTCAGCATTATCACTAGCAACATAAACGCATTATGTCTGCATCACATTAGGCATAAAACACATTATGCATAAACATCATAAGCATAAATCACATTTAGGAGTGCACCGTAGTAACACTCCCCAGGTGCATACATCACCTTCAGCATAATCACATAATGCAATCGCCTTAGGCATCACCATAAAAATGACCCCAGGTCAACTGGCCTTTCACTGGGGCCCAAATACCCTCTGTCCCAAAGTCAGGGCTCTTAATTGTAGGACCTTCCACTGGCCCTCTGGCTGCCTTGGCAGCGGAAACACTGCGCAATGCACTGGGGGCGGGGGAGTGTATCTCACTCCTTCCTTGTCAAGAACAAACATGCCCCCGTCGTTGCAGCTGCCCTCCAACAGGCGGGTCAGCTGTGCAAAATTAGCCCTGGCACCACTGTGCCCTTGAAGCCCCACTCCGGGACTAAGCTAAATCAAAGTTGCCCCTAAAAAGAAATCAGCACTGGCACTAATAGTGCCTCAGGGAGCTCCGTTCACGGGGCTGCTCCCGGTGCACTGCATGCGGCACCAGCTGTGCCTGGGGAGCCTCTCCTTCCCGGGGCTCCACTTGCAGTAGAAATCGGCACTGCGGTGCCTCAGGAACCCCACTTACTGGGGCTCTCTGTAGCTGCTCTCGGCCTCCTCCAGTCTCTGCCTCAGTGCAGGGGAAGGCACCGACAATGTGCCTCAGTAGGTCCCGCTCACGGGACCTCTCCTGCCTTCACCCGGTCTTCTCCTGGTGACCGGCGATCTCCGGGGACTCGTTTCTCCCCCTCCGAGGCGAGGGGAATACGGAAATGGAGCCCGCGAGGCTCCGGCTCCGTCACTGCGGCAGGCCCCGCCCACAGTCAGGCACGGGTGCCTGACTTCTGTATGTGCCGATCTCGGCGGCTCCTCACAACTGCGGGGTGGGCTCCCGCCGGCCTCCTCTCTCAGAAGTGCGCACAATGCGGGGTAGGCTCCCGCCTTCAAAGGACACAAATGCGGGGTGGGCTCCCGCTCCACCTGGAAACACGGGGGGAATCCCCACGCCAGGGTTCCCTCTGAGTGCAGCGCCGTGCTGCAGGGCACCAGCACTCTCCCTGTCAGGGGAGAGAGAGATATAGCACTCACAAGGCGCTCAGTCCAAAGTTTTCAGGGCAAAGGCCGGGCCCAGGCAGGCCAGCTCACAGGGCCCTCCAGCAGGGAGGCAGTCCCTCGTGGCGGTTCCTCCTGGGGCCCAGCAGCAGCAAGTCCCCAAGTAGCACAAGGAAGCACACTTTCATGGGGTCACAGCCCCAGTACTTATACTCATTTTCCCTTTGTTCTGCCCTGGCACAGGGCTTGGGGAACCAGCCTCAACTGGTTCTGGGCGTTGTTGAAGCACTCTGTTTACCAGGCTTCCACCCTTTTTTGTCAGATGGGCCTCGGTCCTCAGACACGCACAGGGGGGTGGAGCCAGCATTCACCTAGGCAGGCACAGACCTATTCAGGGGACTACTCCTCCCACTACTCCAAATGCAGCTCTTCCATTCAGCCTAGCGCTGACTCACCCTGCCCTCCCTGGAGCCACACACCTCACCAGCCCCTGTCACTCCAGAGCCAGACATGCAATACACATCAGGCAGGCAGACACATAGCACACAGAAATGCCAACTTCTAAAAGGGGCATTTCTAAAATAGTGATAATAAATCTGCGCACACCATTGCACAGCATTTATTATTACTATTCCAAACATACCAAACTTGACCACGCTGCTCCTCTCATATCAGGAATTACCACTGAAACATTTATCAGGGAATCCCCAATGCATTCCTATGGGAGGGCAGCCTCATAGCAGTGAGAAACCAAAATGGCTGTTTGTCACTACCAGGACATGTCACACACTTAAGGTACATGTCCTACCTTCAATGCACCCTGCCCATAGGGCTAGCTAGGGCCTACCTTAAGGGTGACTGACATGCAGTAAAAGGGGAGTCACAGACGTGGCACACACTTTAGGTGTCACATCACAGTGGTAGTAACACTGCACGCACAGGCCCTGCAATGGCAGAGGCCTGAGACAGGTTTGAAAGGCTACTTTGGTGGGTGGCGCAATCAGCGCTGCAAGCCCACCAGTAGCATTTAATTTACTGGCCCGGGGTATCTGAGATACCACTTTACAAGGGACTGACAAGTAAATTAAATACGCCAAACAGGTGTAGACCAATCTTACCATGTTTACCACCGAGAGCACACGCACTTTACACTGGACAGCAGTGCTAAAGTGCCCAGAGTCCTAAAACCACCAACACCATGTCAGAAAAAAGGCTAGGAGGAAGGCAAAAAGTTCAGGGATGACCCTGCAAAAAGGGCCAAGTCCAACAGTCTGCATCACTATCATTGCAGTGGCTGCCTTGTTGAAAGACATGGGCTTGGGTTGGGGTGCTGCTGTTGATGTGGGGTTGCTTCTCGCAGCTTGTTCCCTGGATGCCAGAGCGGCAGGCACAAGTTTGTGGAAAAAGGTTCTGGTCGGCACGCCAGTGGTGGAAAGCGGCTACTTCTCATTGACCACTTTCTTCCTTTTGGGGCCATCTTGAAGCTGCCAGTTGGCAGAGGCAATTAGCTGCACAAGCGGAAGAGATTGGAGGACTCACGTCATGTGTTGTGTGGTCAGGTCACTTTGTACAGGCCTTCTATCCGACAGTACTCTGGGTGATGTCTCTTGTGCACCTAAAAGCAAACCAGCACAAAAAATATTTAGTGAACCATGGCATTGTTGCAATTTGAATCCATTACAGACAAAAACAACATCATTTTGGGTGGTTACTTAAGTTATTATCCTAAATAATTATCAACAGTAGTGTATGCATTCCAAAGTCAAACCACAGCACAATCAAAATAAATATTTATTTTCCAATCAGCGCAAACAACATACAGATGTAAATGTTTGCTTCATGTGCAACTAAGCCAGGGAGACACCTGTGGCAGTCAGGGAGGTGCAGGGGAAAATGGAATATCCTTAAAAAATTTATGCTGGTGTTCACCTATTGCAGGCAAGGGGGTCTAGGGGAAATGGAATAATCCTTAAAAAAATGAATGCTGGTGTGTATGCACCTATGGCAGGCAGGGGGTCCAGGTAAAAATGCAATAATACTTAAAAAATTAATGCTTTTGTGCGGCTGTGCGCCTATGGCTGGCAGGGGAGATGGGGGGATGGATGGTGGGGAAATGTAAAAAAAAAGAATTAGAAAAAAATTAAATAAAAATGTAAAATGTTTAACATTTAAAAAAATACAAATTAAAATCTAAATGTAAAAAAATTAAAATAAATAACAAAAACAGTTGTTGGTGTACTAGGGGACTATGAGAAACCCATTGGGAGGCAAGAAGGTGCAAGTAAAAAATGCAAAACAATGCATCTAATTTAAAACACTGTTCATAATAATCATAATATGCATATAATACAATGATCATCAAACATTATTAAACTGATATCAGAGAAAAAGTAATAAATTGGACAAAAAGGCATAGCATTCTGCTATCAATCTCCCTAGAAAATGGCTTTGAGTAAAAACTGGAAAAATGTAACCTAACAAAATGGCTGTCGGCCACATGGTCACACAACAACAACTAGCAAGGAGGCATGGCCCCCAACGAAGAACATATGCAGGCCTGTGGCCAAAGCACACTGCCTGGTTACACAAAATGGCCACCGGCCACATGGACAAACAACAACAACCTGCAAGGAGGCATGGTCACAACAAAGAACACATGCAGGCCTATGGCCAAAGAACACTGGTTGGCTACACAAATGGCCACCGGCCACATAGCAAACAAAAACAACCAGCAAGGACGCATGGCCACAACAAAGAACACATGCAAACCTATGGCCAAAGCACACTGGCTGGCTACACCAAATGGCCACCGGCCACATGGTCAAACAACAACAACCAGCAAGGAGGCATAGCCACAACAAAGAACACATGCAGGTCTACGGCAAAAGCACACTGGCTGGCTGGACAAAATGGCCACATGGTCAAACAACACCACCAGGCAACGACTACACAAAATGGCCCCTGGCCACATGGCATGGAGAACAAAGACAAATGGTGGCCTGTGGCAAGCACACTCACTGGGCAGACAAAGGAGGCATGGTAACACTGAATAAAATGCTGCCATTAATTCAGCAATGGCAAAAACGAGAATTAACTGAGCTACAAAAACTTTGCAACAACACAACCTCCCAAGGCATCAAATATTACCCCACCTATACACTTTTTTTTAAAAACAAACGTGAAATACCCCCAAAAAACCCATATTTTTTATTTAATCCAATGCCATCCCTGTCCTAAATTATTTTTTAAACAGCATATACAACAGAAACAGTTGCTTCATGCACCTATAACTAGTACTGGGCCTACTGGCTGAATGCCCCATTGGCAGGCTAGGCTACATAGTTAAAAAAATGACTATATTGCAAATTTATTAATAAACATCGAGAAAATGCACTGAACTTTGCAACATTTTTTCTTTACAAAAGATTAAAAATGAAATGCAAAAAAATAACTAGGGCCCTACTGAAAATGCAGGAAACCCACCACAATGAATTTTAAGAATCAAATAAAAGTGGAAGTAAATGCTGGTGCATGCCTCTATCAAACAAACAACACCCTTATAGTTTTTGAACTTACCTGTGATATCACAAAAACAAAGTCTTTAAAGCCAATGGTATATATGAGGCAGACAAAGAGGGTGATCCTTCCAGCTCTAAATCCAAATGCAAAGTGACAGGAGATGGACAAAGCACTGGGAGGAGCCTGCTGGACAGAAACAGGAACTTGGAGTCTTTGGGGGACTTCTTTCTTGTTGAAAAAAAAGCACAATTTAAAAAGGATTCTTGCACTAAAAAACAACATGAACGGTCTGTCGTAGTAGAATATCAACTTGAAAACGTCTTTTCGAGGAAATTTAGCTACTTCTTGAGTAGAGAATCTGCTCGAGGTGCAGCCGCGGTCCCTCACCAGCGTTACAAAAAAGGTGCCAGCATGACTGGAAGCCGTGCTAGTGGGCCTCAAATCTCACATGCGCTCGCTAGCGGCTGGCAAGTCTCGTGGTGCTCACCAGCATGCGCCCAAAAAATTCTTGCACATGCCACCCCCCTGATGGCAGAATTTAGCGGGAACTCCGCATTGCACGCGGAGCACAGAGTTCCCGAATTCCACAAACTCTGCAGGCGGAGTGAATCTTCCCCCCCCACCCTTAGTGCTTACCAACTTTGCTTTTACCTTCAATGGTAAACACTATCGGTAGATACAAGGAATTTCCATGGGAACTCGCATGGCTCCATCCTATGTAAATACCTTCATGAGACTATATAAGTGCTACACTGGTATGGCTAAGATTCATTGATGATATATTTATAATATGGAATGTAGAAAGTAGACAATTGGAAGCATTTACAGCTTATATCAACAGTATCCATCCTACCATCAAATTTACCAGCAGTAATACTATACAGAAGCAACATCTCCCTTTTCTGGATGTGCCACTCACTGATTATGAACAAAAAATTATAACTGATTTGTACCACAAGCCCACAAAAGCTAATTTTTATCTAAACTGGACTTCATGTCACCCACACCACACTAAATTCAGCATTATCTACCAGCAAGCAATCAGAATAAGACACATCTGCAGCAATGAGGACATTCGTAAAGAATATCTACAGGAGCTTACTAAATTATTTCAAATATAAGTCTATGCTCTGCATCTGACACAGCAACAAACTGACAATATTTGCAGTTACCCAAATGAAGCACTTATTTGGAATACCAAAAGCAAAAAACAAAAGTGCATGACTATCATCCATCAGTTCCCACCTACAGAAACATAATGCAAAAAACATTTCCTTTATTATCTACTTGTGAAAAATTGCAAAAGGTTTTTCCAAAACCGCCCGTCAATTCATACTGCTGAGCTCCCAATTCACAATCTCCCATTGTGAGAGCTGAACTTAAACAAGCAGTAGAAAATGCAGGGGTTCATTGACCTACGGAAAAAGGCAGCATCTTATATGCCGCTCTACATGCATTATTTATGTGATTCAATGCCAACATTAAAGCTGCAATAAACAATATGTAGGCCAAACAGTGAATGATCTCCATCCACGATTCAGGAACCACAAATTAGCAATAATTAATAAGAAACTTGACCAGCCAGCAGCCAATCATTTTAACGTTGTGGACCATTTGCTATCAGATTTGAAGATTTTCTCTTTGGAATATGTCTTAGAGAAAGAACTACTGGACTCTAGAGAAAACATCTGGATGTACCATTTACAATCATTGCATCCAAATGAACTGAACATTACCAACAATACCACCTGATTACTGCATATCTCAAGAGATCTCAGGACTGCATTGATTCCACATTCCAAATGGAATATTCAGCATGATGCTTTTTGAAAATCCAGCAGAATCAGCTGTGCAGCAACTGAGCAAACAATCTTGCACTACCTGAGGAAGGCGGAAGCTAAAACGTTGCAGTAGTAACATACACACACATATATATTACCCAGTGGTGGTTGCCATTGGGTGCATATAGTTAAGACCACGTTTCCATAGGAAATAATTTTTTTTGTTTGCTGATACCTTTAGCGCTATTTGATGAATATTCACAAAACTTTCCAAAAAAAGTCTCATCCACCTCAGCCGCTTTCTGGAATTTTTCAGGGAGATCGGTCAAGCTGGGCCAGAGAAAAAGGGGTGGGAGGTTCAATTAAAAAACAAAATTAAACAGCAATATTTCAAAAACGGGTGAAATGAATTGAACCAAATTTGGCAGAAAGCTAAATCTTGATACAGAAAGCGTGTTTTTGTGGTTTCGTGTAAATCTGTTCAGTAGTTTTTGAGAAATTAAGGTTCAAATTGAATGTATATTTCACACCAATTACAATGTGCGGAGCGAACAGATGAAAAGATATGGTCTGATTGGCTGCCACCACATCAACAAATATGTTGCAGCAGCCATTTTAAGACTCTGAGACTTAGTCCCTGTGTCCTGAAAAAAAATATATATAAGGGTCAGAGTAGGGATACCCTGACCCCTAGACCTGGCCCAGATGGACCCCCTCAGGGCCAAAAATGTATTTTTTGTAATGGTTCTCCAAATCCATAGAGGATCCACTCATCCGCAGTGCCTTTAAAAAAAAAGGGCAGGCTCCGACCCTTTCTAATTTTAAGCCCCCCACTGTGGGCCAGGACCCTTGAGTCAGCATTTGTTTAAAAGATTTGGGGAGGGGCATGCTTGGGGCCCTCCTCCCAAGTCGGTATGGGCCCCGGGGAACCCATCCCGCCAGGCCCAAAAACATATTCTTTATCGGGGAGGGGGTCTGTGTGTGGTCCCTTTCCCCGTGCCATTTATTGGCCCTGGAGACCCCATTCCCCAGGGCCCTCAGTAAGTGTAGCTCCAATGGCAGTTGGAAGCAGAAATAACCCTGCTGGGCGGTAGCAATCTTTTAGTTTCCTTCCCAACCTCCACAGGCATGGAAGAGTGCTTGCTCCTGCAGCAGGAGCAGAAGTCAAAACTGCTCCCGCAGGATAGGGACACTTTTGTTGCTGACTCCCACCAGCACCCTGCATGGGTGATGACTGGGGAGCCAGCAGGGGCCATGAGGGCCTTAGGGCTCCCCCAGTGGCCCCCAACATTTAAAAAAAGTTGTAGGTGCCCTGGATGGGACCAGGGCACCCACAGAAAAAAACAGGAATGGCCGGCTCCCATCAGCTCTCTGGATGGATGCTGCCTGGTTAGCTGGCAAGGTCTTTGGGATACCACCCCTGGCTCCCAACTACAGAAACTCTGGGTGTCCTGAGTGGGACAGGGAAACCCAAAATATAAGTACAAAACAAAATAAATGAATAATAAATGAGCAGTGGGAGCTGCTAATTGATTATTCACTGCTCCTGGCCAGGAGCGCCCCATAATAATGCCCTTCAAGAGCCGATTAACATATTTCTCCCTGTTTTGTGGTGCCCCAATCTGCCAGAGGACACCACCACCATGTTATAAAAGTGTTGAGGGAGCACAGCAACTCCCAGGATATAAAAAAAAAACTGCAAGTCTCCTGGATCATTAAATGCATGGCCCCAGGAGAGCTAAACATTATTTTTAAAGCACTCTGAGCTAGAGCTGTATGCTCTTCATCAGGAATGTGAAGACCCCTTGTGGTTAGTTCTATGGTTGCATGTTGTTGCTAGAAGAATGTTCAAGAAAAACTCAACACATCTTTATGGTTGTTTTGAAGAAAAATACTTTATTATGTGACAGCGATAATTATGAATAATTGCCATGCACATACATGGAAGTACATTGGATTGTAATTATTGATAAATTACAGCATTGATTTATTAACACAGCCTATAAGTCAAATTTATATATATTATTGTGCTGACCCTTTGATAAAGCCAAGATGCCTGCTTTTTATATTTTGGTATTTTGATCCTTTGACACAGCCAGTAGGTTTGCCTTACTTAAAATGACACCCTTTACATTGTTACATGACAGTCGCACATGCCCGTCGGAGAGTGGCTATCCGCCGGGTTTGGGTGCAGGACCTGGTTTGCAGCACTTGTAAGTGATTCACAGGGTAATTCAGCAATAACCAGTAACCAGCAACCTCTAGCCTGTATTTCGAAGTGAAAGTGGGATGGATCCAAGTAGCTGCCCTGCAGATACAAGGTGGAAGAGGGGACCATGATGAAGGCAAGCCAAATAAATCATAAGAATGATGGACCTGTAACAAAGATAGGTATTGGCACTTTCAAGCCTGTCCACTTGCCATGTCTTCCAAGACCTGGAACCACTCCCACACCAGAGCCTGCTCTTTCTGCAATTGAGTTGCAAATCAAGATTTAAGACTGTAAACAAGAAGACTGACTGGTGAGGAGAATTTACATCTAGCACCCCAAAAATCTTGCCATCTAGCCCCCACAAATAACTTCCAGAAATGAATAATTCTGCTGTATTAGTACTGTGCTATCATAATGTTGAACTTTGATGCATCTCAAAAACCTGTTATCTTTGCCCACATCGTCAATGGGAAGAAGAAAAAAGTAGTTGATTTAATTCTAATCCACGGTGCCCTACTCAGTTTGGGGTTGCTGCTCTGCCTCATTCTGATCTAATTGTTAGGGTTACTCTGCTGGCAGTGCTGATGAGACCATGGAACACTGACGTCTACAGGATCTGGTATGACGTACTGTAGGTTATCCCCCAGATCCATTGATGCCAAGGGTGTTCCATCGCATAGATCTTTTCTTTATCGACTCCCAACGAGACAGCATTGTCTCTGATCTTCACTGACTGACAAGTGGAGACAATCCAGGCCATCAACAGACTCACATCCCTCCTGACTGGTTTCATGTCTCATCAGTAGTAGGTTGGGTGTTCCCAGCCCCAAAGGCTATGATCCTCAGCTGCATTGTCCAGATTGGCTGATCTCCTGTGCCTTCCGCAGATGGGTCCAGCCCAGTCATTAGTACATCACATTGTTTTCAACCAGACAGCTGTTGCATACTCATCTGAAACATGTCAGGTGTCCTCAGCCCTAAAGGAGGTATCTAAATGTTTTCTGGATTGCTCTCTCTCCCTCTCCCGAACTTTCAGCTGTCCTGTACATGTTGTGGAATGCAATGGCTATGAATGTCGAATTGGAAGCATCCATATTTTATATGTTGTTGCCTCTTTTGTTTCCCCACCTCAGGAATAATCACTATAAAAGCACTGAAAAGATAACATAAAGCAATATAAAGAACTACTAAAATAATTTGTCACTGCCACAGCAGTAAGTTACCTATAGCCTACCTTAACCAGACTTCTTGGCTAACAACAACTTCTTTTGAGGACACTCACCTGGTCAGGAAAAGGCTACTTCATCTATGGATTCTTACTGAATGGCATTCAGTTTGTCTCCATGATCACCGTATGATTTTTGAAAGTCATGTCTAGCCTTGCAGTTTCAATTCACTCTACCCAGCCTATTGGGGGACTTACAAACACATTAAGGAGCCTTTAAATGAATTGATGTGTTTATGTATGTAAGTATGTATATTATAGCAAAAAGGCATCTGACAACTAGGAATCATTCCAAGTGCTAGTATTACAGGCATCTCTTAGTCTTCACCTATTGGTATACCACTCACTCTAATCAATTATTTAAGCAAATTGTTGGATTTGGCCCTTTCTACAGGGTAATTCCCAAAAGTTTTGCCTTCACTCCTATTTTCGCTAAATTTGTTTTTGTTGGCCTTAGGACTTTGTGCACTTTACCACTGCTAACCAGCGGCTGTGCTCTCTCCTTAAAGCATGGTGGAATTGGCTTACACCCAATTAGCATATTTAATTTACTTATAAGTCCCTAGTAAAGTGCACTATGTGTGCCCAGGGCCTGTAAATTAAATACACAGAAAACTAGACCTGCAACTTCATCCTTGAACCCAGATACCAGAGTGACTCCAAGAGCTAGTCTGTTGGCCTCCTAATCTGAGCCTCAGGGACATAAAAGGCTCCCCAACATCCTGCACCAGCCTCAGGCCCCAGCTGCAGTGCGTTTCTGAACCTCAAGTCATGTCCCTGAGGTCCTGGACCTTTGGTGTGGCTCACTGATCTGAAATCAAGCTTTTGGTCTCTCAGCTAAATGGTCTGTACACAACGAGACCTCACCGCGGACACCGTGACCCAGCACGAATCTCCGCCAGCCCAACTCTTTGCACCCCAGCATCGACCAATCGCTGGGCCCGCGAGTGCGAAGCTCACGCAATGCCCACCCACAACACTGGCCAGCAGTGGCGGCTCGCAGAGGGAGTGCTGCTGGTCGGTGGGGCGGGGCGGGGCGTGGGAGGGGCTGAGTGCGGGGGTAGTGGAGTCGGACATACGACGGGCAGGAGTAAGGTAAGTAAATAAATAAATAAAACTCTTTACCTTGCGCTCGCTGCATCGCCGAGTTGGCGATGCAGCGAGCGCAAGGTAAATAGTATGTCCGACTCCACTACCCCCCACCCAGCCCCTCCCCTGCCCCACCCCACCACCCCGCAGCACTCCTTCTGCAAGCCGCCACTGCTGGCCAGCCAACAGCACCCCTTGACGCTCTCCCTGCTCCCTCTTCAAAGTAAACAGAACTCTTGGCACAGATTTGAGAAGGTAAACTTCAGCAGGCCTAACCTGGTGACTGTATCTGACCTGTGCTCCATCGCGGGCGGCCTGAAAGTGTGATTTTGACCCAGTCCACCATGAAAAGATATCCCAAGTTGGTGCTTTTTGTTTTTGGTGCTATTTTCACTAAATTATTTAAAAATTAATAACTTTGGTTCTACTTATTGGATTGTTGTCATTTTGGTCTAGTTTGATTAAATCTTATTCTATGTTTCTAACTTGGTGTGGGATTTGTTTTGTGTGGAGTTTTCACTGTTTTACTGTTTGTAGTATTGTACAAATACACAATGCCTCTAAGTAAGCCTGACTGCTCTGTGCCAAGATTCCAGAGGGTCAGCACAGGTTATTTTGGGATTTGCTTGTGTCTTACCCTGATAAAGGTTTTTGGTTGCTGCTTGACCAGGGCTCACACTCGAGTCAACCAAAAACCCAATTTCTCACACAAATCATTGAGAGATATTACATCTTACATTACCATTTACTGTAGCACCATTACTGAATCTACTGATAGTAAAATACCCAGCATCAATTCATTCAAACACCCATGTTTCATTTACTACCTACCCTCTAGCCCCACCCACTACTACATAATTTCTTCACTCAGCAAGTTTTGTATCTGGAAACTCACAAGTTAACCATCTCTGACATTCAAACCACAAGAGATTCAAATGTTCTCCATTAAAACCATGGCAAGGCACTCACGCCGAAGACCTAGCACAGATTAAAACTACCCACACTCCTCACACTCCAGTATTGATGGTATACCAACTTAAAATGTTGTTTTAATTAATGCCAAATCTGCCCATTCAAACTACTTTTCACCACCGAAACTTAGTTCTCTCCCACATCTTCCACAAAAAGATAGTTCTATTATTCACAGGAAGAACTGAAGTAGCACAAAACAAAACAAACATTCTGCATTCATGTAATTTACAACCCCCTGTTCATAATACTACCTGTTTTGAACACTTCAATGAATTTATCATCTCCATATCAATTCACCACTCAATCAACATTATCCTACAACATTAGAATTTAACATCCTTCTGAGAATTAACAGACACGCTGTCTAAATGAAATCTGCTGAACTACTTGGCCTCTTGCAACTTTTCTCCCTGCCAACCCACAAACGAGGGAAACAACTTGAGCACTAGAGTCTCTATTTCCCAAACAGGACCAAATTTGAAAACCCCTTTCAAACTCAGTTGGTTATACCACTGTGCACTTCCGTTCCACCTCACATCACAAGGACCTCACATGAAAGGCAAATCGAAATGAACAAAAAGAATGTGGTGCCCAGTAAGGGACTTTATACAACAACAATCATCAGTACTCAAAAAGTTAGCGACATCATCAACCATCCCCAACTCCATGGACGATTATTACAACGCCAGTCTGAACACCATCAAGCCTCACTTTTCAAGTATATCTATAATGGGGGGGAAAAAAACACACAATATTACACAGGGATACAACAAGGGGCTAAACATCAGATAAAGAAAAATAAGAAAATGTTTTAAAAATGGAGAAAATACCAATCCACTGGCTCAACTTCAAGCTTTAAAACACAAAAGAAAAAAATCACAAATTCTTATGGGCATATTATCAAGCGGCAGTGATAATTATCGCTGACCGCGCTTAGCGTGAGATCTGTTATCGCCGGCTATCGCTGGAAATTATCGCCATGCTAGCGCTGTATTAACAACGCTTAGCGCAATGGCGATAATTATTCCAGCGATAGCGGTGTTTTCCATGGAACATCGCTGGTTTTCCAGCGATGTTCCATGGAAAACGGCGATATCCTTGATGATAGGGCCTGTGGTCTTAGCCACACAATCCACCCCCCATGTTAGGTATGCCTTAGTCTGGAATTTAACAGACGTTAAATTCCAGCGTTAAGGCATAGTTAACGTGATTTCAAATATCGCTAACCCTCGTTGATGATATCGCGAAGCTGGGTTAGCGATATTTCCCGATTGAGTTTTGTCAGGCACGCCTCCTTTGCATCTCATTAACAATGCGATGCGAGGCGTGCTGACAACGGGCGCTAAGGCAAGGAAACACGCGCTAGCGTGTCCTTGTTAATAAAGCGACAATATTATCGCCGCTTTTCGCCCGAAAACGGATGCAAAAGCGGCGATAATGTTATCGCCAGCCCTTGATAATATGCCCCATAGTTCTTTTCACCATGGCCTTCTACTTAAAAACAGTCAAAGGAGATTGTGCACTAGTTTAGGATGATCTTTCAAACCATTAACTGCTGTATTAGCCATCTCAAAAATCTGTATTAACATATCTCAAGAACTGAAAATCAGAAGTTTAACTTCAACAGCAACCAACATCGCCAACTTCTTCCTGAAAAATATGTCAAAAATACACAATGAGCTCAGAAAGAAAAACTCCCAAATGACCACCATCCACAGACTCCCATCTTCACATTATAGCCCAAATGAAATTCAATTCATACAATAATAAACCCGTTCATGCATATATGATTAAGTTCACTGTTCATGCTATAGCTCCCCTAATCCATAAACTATATTAAAGAAGGCACATTTTCATCCTCTCTCTTCAGGCTGGACTGGTCATGCCTCTTCTGAAAAAATCAAATCTGGATCCTAATAACTTCTAAACACCTGAGACCAGGGGCGTGGCCAAGATGGCGGCGGAGTAGCAGCTACCTTCAGGAGTTCCGCTCGCCGCGGCCGATCAAAGCGTCTGTGCAGCACAATTTGGGACCCTAGAAGCTCTGGAGGGGTCGCTGCTGCTCTAGAGATGGAGCGGGACATATTTCCATGCCCGGAAGGCCCTTGTAGGCGAAGAACCGAGACGCCAGTGTGGAGAGTCGCTGGAGAGAGGGCCGCAGGAGGAGGCCGCGTGCAGTCGTGAAGCTCTGGGCGTAGAACTGCGCCCTCGTCCGGCTGCGAGGAGGCGCGGGCAGCGTTTGGCTGCTTCCCGGCCCGGTGAAGTGGCCGGTGGAGGGGTGTGGCCGGATTCCCTTCCTGCCGGACCAGTTTGCTCGTGCCAGACGCCGAGACCCCGCCCTGTGAGCCGGACTTGACGCCCCAGCACGCACAACACAGCGGACGGTAGTGGGAGCGACCTGGTCCTGGTGGTGGGACCAAGAGCGAGCAGAAGAAGGCCATACTGGGCAGTGGAGAGGACCCGGAGGCCAGACTGCAAGGTGAACGAGAGGAGCTGAGGCCCCCCCGCACCGAGCTTGAGGGTGATAAGGCGGCAGACTGCGCTTGGGACTGCCCGTGTGGGGCTAAAGAGCAGAGTAGGCCCGAGGCAGCGCTTGGCCGGTGGAGGCTCGTTGAGGCCCGAGTGGAACTCCTGGGGCAGAGTGAAAAGGCCTGCCCTGCTGCGCGCCGGGCCTAGTGCATGAGGCCTAGTCCAGACGCCACAGGCGCCGCATTGGGGTTGGAGGGCCTGCCCGTGGCACGTGAAGGTCCTCACTAAAACAAAGGTATCGGGGTGACCCGGCCGGTGCCGCCAGAGTGTCCTTCGGGCTCCAGTGGGGTGACGAGGCCTGCAGTCCAGCGACGCGAGGGAGGCCTAGGCCCGTTAGCCTGGAGATCTACAGCAGCAGCGCAAGAGGAGCCAGCTCGCTTTGGGTCACGGGGACAGCCTGAGTCGGCCCTTGAAGGCACTGGCCTGCCACGGGGAACGCTGTAGAGGACAACTGGAGGAGCTTGATTTGGGGCGACTAGGCTCATATACGATCTGGCCACGAGGTGGGAGCCGATCCCTGGTCAACCCTTGCATCTCGCTTTTTGATATAACTAGCCACCGGGATGTCCACCCATAGAGCGTGGAAGGACTCCACGATTAAAGACCTCCTACAAAAGTCGGACTCCAAGAAGGCAGAGATGCACGGGCCTAAGCAACCCCTGGAGAAAGAGACGGAGCCGGCGAGCGATCAGAGGGCAGAGCCAATAACAAGGGGCTTCCTGGAACAACTTTTTGGCTTGCACAGAGAGGACTTCGCAGCCCTCCGACAGGAGGTGGCCTCCGACGTTAAACAGCTCAAGGCGGACGTCCAGGAGATTGGGGATCGGGTGGACCCCCTCGATCGGGCAGGTGACCGCAGAGACAAGGAAATCACGGAGCAAGTCCGAGAGCTACTGGAGCTCAGAGATCGCAACGAAGAGCTACACCTCTGCCTGGAAGACCTGGAGAATCGCTCACGGAGGTCCAACATCTGCATCAAGGGTGTGCCATTGCAGGCAGATGGTGGAAAGTTGGAGGACTGGGTGGTGCGTTTTTTCAGTCATGCAGCCGCGGAGCTCGGAGACGGAGAGATCATCCTGGACCACACGCACCGTGCGGGTCGACCGGCGATGCGCCCGGGACAGCAGCAAGATATCCTTACCTGCCTTCACTCGTACAGACAGAAGGAGCTTATTGTGAATGCTACCAGAGGAGACAAAGCAACTATTGCATTTGAGAGTCTCCAGATTGACATATATCAGGACCTCTCGCCTCTTACTCTCCAGCGCCAGAGGGCCCTGAGACCAGCCACTTCTCTATTGAGGGAAAAAGGAATCCGTTATCGCTGGGGCGATCTCTTCAATTTGTCCTTTACATGGGATAAGGAGCTGCGGACGGTGAGATCCCTGACGGAGGCTCAGGAAATACTCGGCCTACGTCTGGAGGTAGATGAGCCCGAGGGTCGCCAGCGGGCTGCCACAACGTCCCTGAGCAGGCGAACACAAGAAGACGTAGGAGGACTGGTAGAGGGAAGGCCAGAAAACCCAAGGAACTCGAAAAGCAGCAAGAGAGGCCCTGATCCGTCAGTTGCAGAACAAGGGAGACTCTGGGGAACCAAAGAGCGACTGATTAAGGACGCCCTGCAGATGATTTAGTCGCGAGCCCGGTATTCTCTTAAGATGTCCCAACTCCATCGAAATCGGCCAGGGCTGGGAGCCCCACTTCTCTGGGAGGAAGACCAACCGCCTGGCACATGGACCCATGCACGTTGATGTGCTCAGTGCCCGATGGAGGGCGACTTCCTTGTTCTTGATGACTTGCTATAATGTTTTGTTATATCTTTCTTCTTCTTTTCACCCCTCTTTTGACCCCCGGGAGCCATTCCCTGTAGGATTAGAGATAGGCTTTGAGTCAGGAAACGCGAGGTCACAGGCTAGGGTGGGTGCTGTGGAGACAGGGCAGGGAAGGGGCAGAGCTGGGAGGTTGGAGGGAAAGAGGACTGAAGGGTGGCTGGAGGGCTGGAGGTCACCGGTGGCCCCCAGGCATGGAATCAGAATAGAACTACCAATCAGACCCCATGTCGGCACTTAAAGTGAGCCTCTTGAGCCTCAACGTCAGGGGCCTTAACTCCCCGGTTAAAAGACGCGCGCTTTTGGCCCTATTGAAAGAGTCCAAGTGTGATATCTGCCTCTTACAAGAGACCCACTTATTGAGAGCAGATTGGAAACGCCTTCGATCCAGGTGGTTCGACAGGCAGTATTTCTCCTCCACGGGGGAGAAGGCGGCGGGAGTGGCAGTCCTCTTTGCTACACACTTCTCCGGCTCAGTTTTGGGTATACAAGCAGAGGTGCTGGGCAGAGTGTTGGCTTCGAGGGTGGTAGGGGGGAATCACACATACAGGATCGCATCCATTTATGGCCTGAATGAACGCCAGGAAGCATTCCTTGGTGACACTTTGAATGCCATCCTAGAGTCACCAGATGAGGACCTTGTCCTGGGGGTAGATTTTAACATAGTGCCTGATGCACAACTAGATAGATCTGTACAAAGACAGGGACACTCTGGTTCGCTCTCGGATACTATGCTGCAAAAATTGAGAGATATGGGGTTGACAAATGTGTGGAGAGATCGTTATCCCAATGTTAGGGAGTACACATGCTTCTCAGCGGCCCATCAAACCTATGCCCGCATAGACTGGTTTTTAACTTCCCCAAGGGTCACTAAGGACACAAGGAAGGTCTCGATAGGGACCGCGGCACTCTCAGATCATTTGCCCATTCACCTAGAGCTGCACATTCAGGGAGGACCCCCAGGGCAGAGACGTGGAGGCTCAATCACAAACTGCTCGCCTATGAAGCTAATATTAAAGAGATACGGGCGGCAATAAAGTCGTACTTGGAGACTAACGAGGACGGCGTGTCCTCAGTCGCTCTTCTGTGGGATGCACTTAAAGCCGTCATCCGAAGGCGATTTATGGAAATAGCGGCAGGCGTCAAAAAGGGAAAAACGGGAACACCTCGAATCACAAGTTAAAGAACTAGAGGGGGTGCACCGTCGTATGGGAGCCGTCCAAGTTAGGAGGCAACTCTACGCTGCTAGACAGCAGTTGAAAGCCCTAGACTACGACCGGGCAGAATACTCACTCCTGCGGACCAAGCAGCGTTACTACGCGGGGGGCGACAAAGCCGGGAAACTACTGGCAAATCTACTCCGGGCCCAGACGAATGCACGTTGTATTGCAGAGATTAGAAACACCCAGGGCGAAACTCTACGCTCAGACGTGATAAAGCAGCCACATTCGAGTCCTTTTATACTGACTTGTACAGGGCTGACAACCTAGACCCAGAGGCTGCCGAGGACTACGTGCAAGATGTCCCGGTGGCGTCCCTCCCCCCACTGGAGGCGACAAACCTAGACGCAGAAGTCCACCTAGATGAGGTTCTTAAAGCCATTCGAGAACTCACACCCGTGAAAGCGCCTGGGGAGGACGGATTTTCAACCGATTTTTATAAGACCTTTGCCCACGATCTGGCCCCTACACTGGTCTGCCTATTCAACTCCTTTAGTGACACCGGTAGTCTGACCTTGACTATGACCATAGCCGAAGTGGTCGTGATCCCTAAGCCTGGCAAAGATCCGCTGGACTGCGCATCATACAGCCCTATCTCTTTGTTGAATGTGGACCAAAAGCTCTTTACGAGCATCCTGGCTGCTCGACTGGCACCCTATATGCAGGGTCTGGTTGACCCCGACCAATCGGGGTTCATCCCAGAATGTAGCTGCAACAACGGGATGAGGCGGATGTGCCACTTGCTGGAGAAAACCCAACGTACTCAGCGACCCGCGGTGCTTCTCTCGATAGACGCCGAGAAGGCATTCGACCGGGTCCACTGGCCATACCTGAAATGGGTCTTGCGCAGATTCGGTGCCGGGGACTGATTTTTGAGATGGGTGGACTGCATATACAGGGACCCGCAGGTGCGGATTAGGGTAAACGGGGTGACCTCCTGACCTTTTTGTATTAGAAGAAGGACAAGCCAGGGTTGTCCTCTATCGCCCCTGCTCTTCGCCCTATATATGGAGCCATTTGCGGAAAGAATCCGCCAAAATCCGGCTATATCCGGGATTAGAATGGGTGAGAGAGCATAAAATTTCGCTTTACGCGGACGATGTAGTACTGTTTTTAACCCAGCCGATGACTTCACTGTCCCCCTTAATGGAGGAACTCGAGAACTTCAGTCGGGCTTCGGGGTTCAAAGTTAATATCCACAAAACACAGGCCCTTAGCTTGACCCTCCCTAAGACCAAGCAACGGACTTTGACGGCACAGTTCCCATTTGTACATCGCGAAGCCGCGTTTGGTACCATAAATACGTCCATTCGCCACTGCCTTTAAAGCATCTAAAAGTCCAGTTTGAGGCGCTGCGTTTTGGTGTTTCTTCACCATTGTCTCCCAACTAAGTAATTGACTAGGCTGAGACCTCAGAGCGCCAGGAATAATCGTCCACCTGTTTTATTCTCCAACATCAGGGAACTGATTGATGCTACCTATAATCACCATTTGGACTAAATCCCTGGTGTACTCACCCCAAGACCTCTGGGCAGAGATTCACGTGCCTCCCTAGATATTTTGAAGAACCGGCTGTCCATCTTATCCCTTTGTCCTGAAGAAGACCCGTCTTGACATCGTTAATTCATGCCATATGTCAGGGTCGAAACGTCGACGGTTTTTTGTCCATGTTTCAACAGGACCCCTAGCACACCAATCTTTGTAATTCATTTACCAAGCTAGGGTTACTGCCATTGTTGATGTGTAATTGGACTGTGTCTTCAATACTTGCTTTTGTAAATAAATGTACAGTATTATCTCACCTTGTTGTCACTTTATCACTTCACCCACTTTTATCACTATAATCACGTCCACATGCGCCGCTTTGTTAATTGAATTATCAGACAGCCTTTTTCATTTTCATTATTGTCTTGGTAATTCTTGACCTCATTTTAGGAATTTGGAAATATGAAGTAAAATATCATTTCTTCTTTATGAACAAGACTAATTTGTCTCTTTGTGTGTGTTCAAGCTTTTTGTGTACATAAATTATCATTTTCTCATAAAAATGTTCAATACTACAAAGAAATTGTTTGACCCGACAGAACCGATTGTTGTTTGTATTATATATGCCCAGGTTCTGAGGGACACTGGGTTACCCCATTGCTTCCGCATACAACCTGACGTATCTGAAGCAGGAAGATGGGGGGCTTGGTATCCCGCATCTGGAGCGCTACTTCCAGGCGGCACAACTTAGATATATGCTCGAGTGGTACAAACTGAAGTCGGAGAAGCATTGGTGCTTCATCGACCGCTTGATAGCGGGAATGCACATCTGGAATGTACCATGGCTCCCACAGCGGCACCAACCCAGTGGGGTATATGTGTCCCCAGTCCTGAGAGCTACTCTGGGAGTGTGGGATTGGGTGCAGGAGTCGTGCGGCCTTTCAACACCTATGTCTTCCCTGAACCCCTTTATAGGAAACCCGGACTTCCCCCCGGCAAGCATGGGAAATGGTTACCTGCATTGGCAAGAGGCCAACTGCAAACACATTGGTGACCTCTTTGATGAGAAGGGAGTGATGGAGTTCGCTAGTCTTATCGCAGGATTCGGGATCCCCCAGAAGGCGTACTGGCAATATCTTGCCCCCCGCCACTGGGTGACCCAGCACAAGTGTGCCCCCATGCGGGTCACCCCCTGACCAAGTTTCAGCTGTGGTATATCACAAGGACCTCCGACAGACGCTTACTGTCTGACATTTATACTTTCCTAAATGCCCCTAAACAGAATAGTAAATCTCCTGCGCAGCGTAGGTGGGAAGCGGAACTGGAGTATGAGTTTTCCCCCAAAGAATGGCATGACATTGTACATAGAGCCAGAGCCTACTCTTGCAGCACCGCCGGCAAAGAAATGTTTTTAAAAATAGCACATTACTGGTATTACACACCGGTGAGGCTCACTAGGTGGAAACCAGGAGGGAATGAACTATGCTGGCGTCAGTGTGGTCAGCCGGGCACCCTTACACATATCCTTTGGTCCTGCCCGAAGATACAGAGTTACTGGGATGCAATCCTCCAAGATATAGACAACATATACCACACAGATTTACCCAAACTCCCCACCTTCACACTGCTAGGACTCGCCAACGCCCTGATGTACCCCCTTAGATCCTGTCGAGGCAGAGCGATCACCCTAGCACTGGGGGCCGCCAAGCAGGCGTTGTTGTCTAGGTGGGGTTCTGGATTGGTTATATAAATTATGGGATACATTGGGGATGGAAAAGATCACAGCTGGCCTCACACGCTCTCTCCCTAAGTTCGACAAAACATGCGGTATCACCATAGAATTTTTATCCACGGAATTCACAGAAATCACATGCCTGAGATTCCTCCGGGTGCTTCAGCTTACAAAGGCTCCTCCCTCCAAGGACGAATGAAAGTATCCAGCTCAGAAACTTCTGAATGCCCACACAGTATCCGCTCGACCCACAGTTCCCACCCCGAATAAAGCAGGCCTATTCCCCCCTATCTCCTTTCTCTTGGCTCTTTTACTATCTTCGTACCATAGAATGCACTTGATCCCCACCGGCCGGTGGATGTAGGTGGCAGCTATTGTTATTCTTGTCTTTTCAAAATAATAAAAAGATTTAAACCATAAACACCTGAGACCAGTCTCTAAATGTCCCTTTGCTTTTGGAAAACCCATTTCCCATATATCATACAATTACCATATAAAATACAAATCTTGATTCCATACTAAAGACAGCACAGAAACAGCTACACTCCAACTATTTGGTTATACGTTAAGCATGCCGTTCAAAAAGATGTCCATCTTTTGGTACTGTTAGACGTACTTATGGCCTTTAACACTATTGATCATGCAACCTTGCTTAGCCTCCTTTCTGCATGGATGGGAATGGAAAGCTGAGTTCAGAAGAGGGTCTCTTCTTTCATCACTTTGAGATTACAATTTGTAAAAACAGAATCTTCCTGATCACCTCATCTTAAATTTCAACTGTGGTATACCACAGGGTTAATCCTCTCCCCATTTTCTGGTCATCCTTCACATGAAATAGTGTGACCCCATACTGCAAAGTAAAGACATAACCTTACACCTGTGCATCATTGTTATCAAACTATACCTTATACTATCAAAGCATTCCTGAAAATCTTACAAAGTGGATGAGCATATTCTATCTAAAGCTACATCAGACAAAAAATGAATTCCTGCTTCATTACTCCAGTGAACTATCAACTCCTGTGCAGAATTAGCTTGCAGATCTCACCAACCTCTGCATCTCACCCACCTTGATACCTGCTGTCAAATCAATGGATTATCATCGGCTGAAATATCGTGCCACACTTTACCAAACTGAGCAGAATTGCTTCATTCCAACTTCACCTTCTCAGAAAAACTAAATCATCCGCCCCATCGTCAGACTTCAGAAGTATTGTTCAATCTTTTGTTCTCTCACATCTAGGTGGCCTTTCATAAACAACATTGCCCCCCCTGAAAGCCATCCTTCGTGCTTCAGCTTACAAGTCAGAGGTGCTAAAACATATGAATATGTCACCCATATTATTAGAGAACTCTCTTAATGTCTTGCATATTGACCTCCTCATTATATTAAAGAGACACTATTCATCGTTGGAGGGAAAAACATCACTAGAAGCACATTTTTATTCCCCCTAAAAATCCCAAAAGTAAAAAAAAAAAAAAATAAGGGCCTGATTTAGATCTTGGTGGGTGAGATACTCTGTCACAAATGTGACAGATATCCCGTCCACCGTGTTACAAGTGCATTATATCCTATAGTCCTTGTAATACAGCGGACGGGCTATCCGTCACGTTTGTGACAGAGATTAGATTGGTACATAGAGACATGCTTCCTAGAGATCTATTAAAGACAAATAATCACCTCTGAACACCAACGACAGAAGAAGTGGAAGGTTATTACATAGCCGCTAATATTTTTGGGATCTATGGCCTTCCTGTATTCATTACAGGTTTTCAGGATGAGCATCTAAATTGTGTACCAGCTTTGAACAAAGATCCAAAGACAGGGATTGTGGTATATCCAAACAGCTCTATGTGTGAGTGAGGAATCTCTCCTCACTGAAGTCCATGGGTGCAACTTGACCGGAACTTCACAGGGGCTTTTACTAAACAGTGGTGGTGGGCTACCGTTTCACATACTGGGGGCTGAGACAGTATTAGAATTCACAGTTGGAAGGCCAATAGGTCATGTTTTAATGTGCAAGCGCATAGTAATGGTATATGTGCATGCCTGTTCTTTCATGCTTTAGTACATTAAAGCCAGATTTTTTGTCTTCACCAATGTATTCCTCTGAGACAACGAGCACTGCTGTAGCTCAGAGAATGTAACACCATACCTGTGAGCATCAGATGTCTGATGCACAAAAAAGAAAGCACTGAAAGCTTCCTGTAAAAGTTTTTATCTGAATAAAAGTAGCATGAACTGTATAATGATAAAATGCTTCCAGGGAACAAAAGCTGTGTGTAGGGGGAATCTCCCCATGTGCCCAGGAAAGTGCTCCCATAGACATTTAGAATTAGATTTGAGATATGAAGAGTAAACCGGGATAAATAAAATTGCGGGGAGCTTCTATATGGCTGTCACAAAATGAGGAGGGCTAACCAACAACTCAAAAGGAAGGGGTTTCCACAGAGAATAATAAGCTGCATACCTGTTCACAATATAAAATCATGCATGTGCTGTTATGTCTGAAGCATGGACCTAGCCCCAGAGCATCACATTATGGGAGGTAATAGAAAATGATGCAAGATTGTATTCATCAATTGGTGGCTTAAATATTTTTGCTACACACACTTACACTAGTATCTCATGCATTCAAATGTTTAGGCACATTGTGATTAAGTGATTTCCAACAACTGCACAATTTTCAGTCAATGGCAAGTTGGATTCAAACCAAGGTGCTCAAATCAATAGCTTAGCAACTATGCCCATCTCCTTTATTAGTTGATGCAATAAAACTTTCAAAAAATGCTTCAAAGATTTGATTTCACCACTAATTGTGGACACTTGTGTCCTGTTGATGTTTTAACATAGCCGTTAGGCAGTGTTCCTGATCCTGTCTAGTGAGTAGACGGAATGCAAATTATTTTGGTATTTATGTGTTATACACAGGTAGCACCTAAATGAGTTGTCTCATGTTTAAGGCTGAGGTTTATCTATTTGCATATACAAAAGGGTTTAAAGTTAAGTACATGCGGAGGATACATAACGGGCAACTGTGTAATATGATCCGTCATGGATGATTTAAAAGAAAAGGTTGATGTAGACTGCACTCAAGCCCTGATCCTCCCGGACCTGTCTGCGGCGTACGATACCGTCAATCATGACATATTGATGGAACGCATTGCTGCAGCAGGTCTCAGAGGGGCTGCTCTAAATTGGTTTCAATCCTTCTTAGAGGACCAGAGACAATCAGTGTGGCTCTCGCCTTACAAATCTGGCATTGGCAACCTGAATTGCGGAGTACCGCAGGGATT
This sequence comes from Calotriton arnoldi, assembly GCA_963921515.1. Taxonomy (NCBI): domain Eukaryota; kingdom Metazoa; phylum Chordata; class Amphibia; order Caudata; family Salamandridae; genus Calotriton; species Calotriton arnoldi. The sequence continues at coordinate 681,784 of CAWUFW010005505.1, read as the reverse complement.
ATCACTGTCCCCGCACCTTTTCAACGTATATATCCGCCCCCTCATACTCACGCTCCGTCAGAGGGGTGCACAGATTTACAACTATGGTAACGATATGCAGCTGATCTTCTCCATAGAGGACTCTACAAATTCCAAGGAGTTCCTTAGGAATACTATGCTGTTTATCAGGAATTGGATGAACAAAAATCAACAAAAATTAAATTCGAAAAAACTGAAATCATTGTCCCTAACAATAAACTCCAGCATTGGACCCCTACTCATTGGCCCGCAGAATTAGGACCTGCCCCTAAGAACTCGATAAAGAGCCTAGGCATTCATATTGACTCTGAGCTCACCATGAACTCGCAGATTGGGGCGGTCACTTCAGCCTGTTTCTTCCAACTAAGGAAAATGCAGAAAATCAGAAGGTTTTTCAGCAGGGAGGCCAGCATTAAAATCATCATCGCCTTGATCCTATCTAAAATTAACTATGCCAATGCAATCTACCTAGGCCTCCAGCGCAACCAGATACACCGTCTGCAGCTGATACAAAATCAGGCAGCAAGAATTATCTATCAACAAGGCAGACGCTATCACGTTAAACCGCTGCTGAAGGAGCTGCACTGGCTTCTAGTGGAGCAGCGTTCCATGTTTAAAACAGGATGCATTCTGTTCAAAGCCATACATGGTACTGGCCCAAAGTACATATCCTCAAAAATTCACAGGTACTCCCCAGTGTGCACTTTAAGATCCATGCACATGAATCTATTGGTGGATCCGGGTTTCAGACGTAAACGTACTGGAAGATCGCGCTTCTCAATTAAGGGACCCAAATTCTGGAACGCCCTGCCCTCGTCATTGAGACTAGAAACTGACCACCTGCGCTTTAGGAAAAAGCTGAAGACCTGGCTTTTCTCCCAAGCTTACATTTAGACATGGACTTCTCTTAGCGGTGACTCCAAGCAATAAGAAAATAAAAAAAATCAGCGCCAAGAGACCTGTTAGTGAACGTGCCCTCTACAAATTTTCAATAACATAACATAACAAGCTGATTTAATAAAAGTGCAGCTTTCAATGGGCATTGACTGGAATTAAAATGTTGAGGTTTTGTTTACCTGTCACAAATAAATTCTTGATAAATCAATAGGCAATGGTGAGATCAGTGGATTTATGTGAATCAGTGACTGCAGAGTTTTCTGCATGATTATGAATTTACTCAATTTGCCACATCATTTCCAAAATATGCAGATTTCACCAAAATTGTTGTTTTTAGCTCAAATGGATGAAAATAATCCTTCCAGACAAATCGCAACATTATTTGAATTTTTTGCCACATAATTTCGAGAACCTTAGTCCTCCAAGCTGCATATTCGTAGTAGCCTGGACAACGTAAAACCTCTGCACAGTAGTTTGGCGAATACCATTATGACGACAAAATCTGTATTTCACATATTACTGTGAAATATTTTCCCTATTTCATGGATTCTTGTAATACATGTGTTTTATACCACTGCTTTTGTGCAATATAAGCACCAAAACATGAAATACACTAATTTTTACTCCAAGATGTAATGACTTCTCAATCATCTCCATTGTATCCATCTGTATGGGGCAGAAATCGTGGTAGGGATGATTATCTTTTTTAATGTGGTATTTTCTGTCATCTAAGGTAGTGTTCAAACAACTGATGAATCTTTTTTCAGTTTTTGGCCCTGCAATGCTTCCTTAAAATGGATATGCACTGCTGGGAGAGGAATGAGACAACATTGTAAATTACAACTATATAGCCAATTCCAATTTTTAGCTCTCAATTAATTCTTTTATAAAAAACATTTGCGTCGAAGTCTAACTTGTTTCTTTCTCTCAAAATGAAAAAGGTTAGACAAATCAATCAATCAATCAGGGAATTTTTTAAGCACGCTACTCACCCGTGATAGTCTCAAGGCGCTGGGGGGGGGGGAGCAGCTCCGGTCAATCGAAGAGCCAGGTCTTGAGTGTCTTCCTGAAGATGTGTAGGGTGGGGGTACGACTGATGTCGATTGGGAGCTCGTTCCACGTCTTGCCCGCGAGATGCACAGAATTCAATGTGTGCATGCTGCAACAGAAATTCATCATCGAAAGTAGTGTTGGCGGCCATATTAGTGAAGGAGCTGAAGCCATGTATTCTTGTTATGGTGAGCATCAACAGCATAAGACACTTCTATTGGATTAGACTGAGATAACCAGGAGACCTGTGAGTAGATCCATGCATGTGGGAAAGTGTGTGCATGACTGTAGCTCTTCTTCACCCCTCTCAAAGGGGTCCTGTAGCTCCAGCCAGTGCACAACTTCTGCACCCTCAGTCACTGCGGAGCTCATGTTCTTTCATCTGAATGGATTCCTGGTGTTCTCCTGCAGGAAGATGGGAGGTATAGCTAGGTGTATAAGGGAGTACACAGAGCCTATGTCCACTGAGGAGACCATGAGTTGATTGCGCCATGATTGGAGCCCTTCCCTTTGTTTGTGGTGCCACCAAGCCATACATTAACGATTAGCGCACATGCACTGACAGAGGATCCTGTAGGAAATTCATCCTATTGCGCCCTTGAAGTTGAGCTGCCCTCACAAGCTTTATGCTTTACTCCTCCATCCACTCACCTTGGTGTTTGCCTACTTCAACCAAGCCAGGGAAGTGAATATATAAAACATCAAACTCCTTCAGTATGTAAAGGGTTTATGTTTGATGTTCCACCATGTAAAACACAATTTCGAAATGGACTAGTTCACCTTTAACAATTCTAAAACATAGCTGTCAAGTGGATCTGTCACATGTGCAACACCTTAACTCTAAGCCAGTGCTTAATTTGCTTAAACAAATTTGTACTGGTGACCAAAATGTTTCTTTGGAGATTGGTATCAGCACCATCCACAGCCAGCACAAGCACTGCCCAGTTACACAGTGAAAGACAGACTTCTGATGAAGAGAGCAAAAGGAATGGGTTAATTGTGCTGTAAAATTTGCTTTAGTCAACGTAGTCCCCGGCTCTTGCTTCCACACCCTCAAAATGCTCAATGAAATCTTCAAAAGGCTCCCAGTCAACATGCAGAATGGCCACCCAGACTCCCATTAGCAGCAAGCTATACTACTCCAACGCACTCAGTCGGAATCACTGTCTAACTGCTAGAAGATTTCAGACCATACAAAACCCAGCAGGCAGACTCTCACCCAGGCTTTCCTCCACATTCACATCACTTTGCACCTCAAAGACATCCGCTGGCTTCCCATTCACTAACCTGCACTCTTAAAACTGCTCACACACACACATATACAGAGTCCTTTACAACCTGTACTCCACCTACCTCAATAGCCGAAACAACTTCAACACACTGACCAGACACCTCTGCTCAGCCAGACTCCTGCTCACACACATCCTCCACATACACAGAACCAGAGTCTTTTCTCCCACTTTGTGCCCCAAGCCTGGAACGACTTTCCCCTGCACATTAGAGCTGCCTCCTCAGTACTTGAGCTACGCAAGAAAATGAAAACATGGTTCTTCACCTGGACAAGATCCAGTCACAGCCAACAAAGCCCCTGCTTTCTCAGCGCCACAATAGTCTCCAATGTTACTGGTGCACTTTGCAAATACCCTAAACATAACATAAGGTTTGCCTTAGCATCATTGTTGTACTGTTGTTCATACATCTCTCACTCTGGCGTCTTCTGTTTCACATTCAGGCTCTGTTATTTTCCATCTGAGTCACACTCTCCTCTCATTACTTTCTCCCTTGTTTCTCACATTTCTGTCCATATTCATACACATGCTTAATTCTCTTTCACTACTGTCTATCTTGTCTCTCTCTCTTTCTCTCTCTCTCTTCAATTGCTTCTCTCAATCTCTTATCTCTCAGCTCATCCTCCCTCACACCCTGTCAGAAACAGGCCATGTGCAAGAATAACCTGGGTGAGAGGCGTGTGATACTCCCACACAATATTAGCTGATCCTGGTTTCTCAGTCCCCACAGAACCTCAGGTTTTACAGTATAGGAATGAATGCTGAAAGAGCTCAACTTAGCCTGTGAACTGACTCAACTCGATCTCAATCAATCAATAAGTATTTGTAAAGCGCGTTAATCACAACGGGGGTATTCCGACGCTGGATGGGACGGGAGAGCTACTCGAACATCCAGGTCTTGAGGCAGCTCTTGAATTTGTCAGAAACAGGCCAAGTGCAAGAATAACCTGGGTGAGAGGCGTGTGATTCTCCCACACAATATTAGCTGATCCTGGTTTCTCAGTCCCCACAGAACCTCAGGTTTTACAGTATAGGAATGAATGCTGAAAGAGCTCAACTTTGCCTGTGAACTGGCTCAACTCGATCTCAATCAATCAATCAGTATTTGTAAAGCACGTTAATCACCACGGGGGTATTCGGGCACTGGATGGGACGGGAGATCTACTTGAACATCCAGGTCTTGAGGCAGGTCTTGAATTTGGCGAGGGAGGCAGAGGTGGATGAGGAGGTTGTTCCAGGCTTTGCCGGTGAGGTCGGAGAAGGTGCATCCTCTTCCTCAAGTGCACTGGATTCGGAGGACAGTGGTGAGGGCCAGGGAGGATGAATGCAGGTGACTGGTGGGTTGGTGAAAAGTCAGGCAGTTGGTCAGGTGTTCAGGTCCTGAGTTGTGGAGAGCTTTGTAGGCATGCATGAGCAGTTTGAAGTGCCATCTCTTCTTGATTGGGAGCCAGTTCAGGGTGCGGAGGTGGGTGGTGGTGTGGGATCGTTATGGCAGATCTATGATGATTCTTGCTGCTGTGTTCTGGATGGTTTGGAGGCATTTGAGGAGGATGGTGGTGGTTCCTGCGTAGAGGGCGTTCCCGTAGTCAAGACGGCTGGTGATGAGGGCTTGTGTGACGGTTTTCTTGGTGTCTTTTGGGATCCATCTGAAGATTTTGCAGAGCATTCTGCGGGTGTTGAAGCAGGTGGAGGCCACCGAGTTGACCTGTTGTCTCATAGAGAACTCGCTGTCGAGTATGATGCCAAGGTTATGGGCATGGGTGGTGGGGGTGGATGTTGGTCCTAGGGTGGAGGGCCACCAGAAGTCGTCCCACAGCGAGGGGGGTCATCCGAAGAGGAGAACTTTGGTCTTGTCAGTTTTCAGCTTAAGGCAGATGGTTCTCATCCAGTTGGCGACGTCGGTCATGGCATTCTGGATGTTTGCTCTGGTGGTGTCTGTGTCTTTGGAGAGGGAGAGTATGAGTTGGGTGTCATCAGCATATGAGATGATGTTGAGATCTATGTCTGCACGGGGGCTCAACACTGTCTGCTGTGAAGCTCAGCTGCATACTTGGAAGAGCTCAGCTCGATCTGCCCAGGGCTGCAGCACTCCGCCCTACCCCACCGCTCTTACCTGCACAGGCCACTCCTGATTATATGTCTGTCCACCAAATGCATAGGAAGAGCAGCCAACAAGGACATTCTAGGAGGTGGACTGTGAGAGGTCAAAACCCTAAAAATACCCTTGCCACCCAAAACCCATACCCACCCTAAACCCTAAAAATACCCTTGTCATCCAAATACCCATACCCACCCTAAACTCGAAAAATACCCTTGCCCACCAAAAACCCATACCCAAACTAATCCCTAAAATTACCCTTACCACCCAAACCCATACCCACCCTAAACCCTAAAATTATCCTTGCTACACAAAAACCCATACCCACCCTACACCCTAAAAAAAACCTTACCACTCAAAAACCCATACCCACCCAAAACCCTAAAAATATCCTTGCCATGCCAAAACCCATACCTACCCTAAACCCTAAAATTCCCCTTCCCACCCAAATATCCATTCTCACCCTGAACCCTAAAATTCCCCTTACCACCCAAAAACCCATACCCACCCTAAACCCTAAAAATATCTTTAACATCCAAAAACCCATACCCACCCTAAACCCTAAAAATGCCCTTGCCACCCAAAAACCCATACCCACACTAATCCCTAAAATTATCCGTGCCACCCAAAAACCCATACCCAGCCTAAACCCTAAAATTACCCTTACAACCCAAAAACCCATACCTAGCCTAAACCCTAAAATTACCCTTACCACCCAATAAGCCATACCCACCCTAAACCCTAAAAATACCCTTGCCACCCAAAACCCATACCCACGCTAAACCCTAAAAATGCCCTTCCCACCCAAAAGCCCATACCCACACTTATCCCTAAAAATACTCTTACCACCCAAAACCCATACCCACCCTAAACCCTAAAATTATCTGTGCCACCCAAAAACCAATACCCAGCCTAAACCCTAAAATTACCCTTACAACCCAAAAACCCATACCCAGCCTAAACCCTAAAATTACCCTTACCACCCAAAAAGCCATACCCACCCTAAACCCTAAAAATATCCTTTCCACCCAAAACCCAGACCCACCCTAAACCCTAAAATTATCCTTGCCACCCAAAAACCCATACCTAGTCTAAACCCTAAAAATACCCTTACCACCCACCAAAAACCCATACTCACCTTAAACCCTAAAAATAACCTTGCCACCCAAAACCCATACCCACCCTAAACCCTAGAATTACTCATATATGTGTAAATATATATCTATATATATCAGGTAAGATTACTTCTTGGGAAGGAACCGGAGGGACACAGCGGGGATACCAGGAAGGATCTTTATTGAAGCAGTTGGCATGACGCGTTTCGGCGGGTATTCCTTTGTCAAATGCCGTTAATCAGCCAGGTTTCCCTCCAATCTTGCTTAAAAATGTTCAAGCGCTCCGCGTAATTGATCGCAGTCCAGCTGAGCTGAGTTAGTAGTCCGAGTCTCGCTGCAGCCCACATTGGTGCACTACAGCTCCCAGCAAGCATCTTCCTTGCTGGCTGGGTGAGTATCTCGGCTCCGCTTGAACCCACAGTGGGGGCTGGTAGTTGGTAAGGATCTCTGTTTGAAAGGTCAAATTGGTGAAGACACACTGTGCTACAGCTAAAACAAGTCACTCTCCTGGGTCCCCTACGCCCAGCCGCATATACCCAAGTCCGGCATGTCCTGAGACTGCAATGCAGTGATCCAGCCTCTCCATGAAGTCACAGTCTGCGGCTGCAGCGGTACTTTGCCATCCTTGGATGCGGCGGTCTGGAGTCATCCCGATACCTCGGCGCACAATACAGATTTGGCCCATGTTGCTCCAGACTCTTGACAGGCGGGTCCCCCAAGCACGCCAAGGGCTAACGTGCAAAACATAACAGGTAAGATTACTTCTTGGGAAGAAACCGGAGGGACACAGCGGGGATACCAGGAAGGATCTTTATTGAAGCAGTTGGCATGACGAGTTTCGGCGGGTATGCCTTTGTCAAATGCCGTTAAACAGCCAGGTTTCCCTCCAATCTTGCTTAAAAATGTTCAAGCGCTCCGCGTAATTGATCGCAGTCCAGCTGAGCTGAGTTAGTAGTCCGAGTCTCGCTGCAGCCCACATTGGTGCACTACAGCTCCCAGCAAGCATCTTCCTTGCTGGCTGGGTGAGTATCTCAGCTTCGCTTGAACCCACAGTGGGGGCTGGTAGTTGGAAAGGATCTCTGTTTGAAAGGTCTAATTGGTGAAGACACACTGTGCTGTAGCTAAAACAAGTCACTCTCCTGGGTCCCCTACACACAGCCGCATATACCCAAGTCCGGCATGTCCTGAGACTGCGATGCAGTGATCCAGCCTCTCCATGAAGTCACGGTCTGCGGCTGCAGCTGTACTTTGCCATCCTTGGATATGGCGGTCTGGAGTCATCCCGATACCACCCAAAGACCCATACCCACCCTAAACCCTAAAAATATCTTTAACATCCAAAAACCCGTACCCACCCTAAAACCTAAAAATGCCCTTGCCACCCAAAAACCCATACCCACCTTAAACCCTAAAAATAACCTTGCCACACAAAACCCATACCCACCCTAAACCCTAAAATTACTCATATATGTGTATATATATATCTATATATATCAGGTAAGATTACTTCTTGGGAAGGAACCGGAGGGACACAGCGGGGATACCAGGAAGGATCTTTATTGAAGCAGTTGGCATGACGCGTTTCGGCGGGTATGCCTTTGTCAAATGCCGTTAAACAGCCAGGTTTCCCTCCAATCTTGCTTAAAAATGTTCAAGCGCTCCGCGTAATTGATCGCAGTCCAGCTGAGCTGAGTTAGTAGTCCGAGTCTCGCTGCAGCCCACATTGGTGCACTACAGCTCCCAGCAAGCATCTTCCTTGCTGGCTGGGTGAGTATCTCGGCTCCGCTTGAACCCACAGTGGGGGCTGGTAGTTGGTAAGGATCTCTGTTTGAAAGGTCTAATTGGTGAAGACACACTGTGCTGCAGCTAAAACAAGTCACTCTCCTGGGTCCCCTATGCCCAGCCGCATATACCCAAGTCCGGCATGTCCTGAGACTGCGATGCAGTGATCCAGCCTCTCCATGAAGTCACGGTCTGCGGCTGCAGCGGTACTTTGCCATCCTTGGATGCGGCGGTCTGGAGTCATCCCGATACCTCGGAGCACAATACAGATTTGGCCCATGTTGCTCCAGACTCTTGACAGGCGGGTCCCCCAAGCACGCCAAGGGCTAACGTGCAAAACATAACAGGTAAGATTACTTCTTGGGAAGAAACCGGAGGGACACAGCGGGGATACCAGGAAGGATCTTTATTGAAGCAGTTGGCATGACACGTTTCAGCGGGTATGCCTTTGTCAAATGCCGGTAAACAGCCAGGTTTCCCTCCAATCTTGCTTAAAAATGTTCAAGCGCTCCGCGTAATTGATCGCAGTCCAGCTGAGCTGAGTTAATAGTCCGAGTCTCGCTGCAGCCCACATTGGTGCACTACAGCTCCCAGCAAGCATCTTCCTTGCTGGCTGGGTGAGTATCTCAGCTCCGCTTGAACCCACAGTGGGGGCTGGTAGTTGGAAAGGATCTCTGTTTGAAAGGTCTAATTGGTGTAGACACACTGTGCTGTAGCTAAAACAAGTCACTCTCCTGGGTCCCCTACGCCCAGCCGCATATACCCAAGTCCGGCATGTCCTGAGACTGCGATGCAGTGATCCAGCCTCTCCATGAAGTCACGGTCTGCGGCTGCAGCGGTACTTAGCCATCCTTGGATGTGGCGGTCTGGAGTCATCCCGATACCACCCAAAAACCCATACCCACCCTAAACCCTAAAAATATCTTTAACATCCAAAAACCCATACCCACCCTAAAACCTAAAAATGCCCTTGCCACCCAAAAACCCATACCCACACTAATCCCTAAAATTATCCGTGCCACCCAAAAACCCATACCCAGCCTAAACCCTAAAATTACCCTTACAACCCAAAAACCCATACCTAGCCTAAACCCTAAAATTACCCTTACGACTCAAAAAGCCATACCCACCCTAAACCCTAAAAATACCCTTGCCACCCAAAACCCATACCCACGCTAAACCCTAAAAATGCCCTTGCCACCCAAAAACCCATACCCACACTTATCCCTAAAAATACTCTTACCACCCAAAAACCCATACCCATCCTAAACGCTAAAATTATCTGTGCCACCCAAAAACCAATACCCAGCCTAAACCCTAAAATTACCCTTACAACCCAAAAACCCATACCCAGCCTAAACCCTAAAATTACCCTTACATCCAAAAAGCCATACCCACCCTAAACCCTAAAAATATCCTTGACACCCAAAACCCAGACCCACCCTAAACCCTAAAATTATCCTTGCCACCCAAAAACCCATACCTAGCCTAAAGCCTAAAAATACCCTTACCACCCACCCAAAACCCATACCCACCCTTAACCCTAAAATTACCCATATATGTGTATAAATATATATATATATATATATATATACATATATATATATATATATATACTGACAAAAACACAGGTTTGAGGGACGTTATAGTTAGGCTGGCATTTCAGTTGTACAAAACCAGAGAAATTCAGCCGCTATAGTCAGCTGAGCTAACTATAACTCGTGCCCCCGCAATGCACTGCTGATGACGTCACATATTACATCACTCATGACATGGTCAGTGACATCACTGATGACAGCACTGATGACATCTCAAATGATATCACTGATGACATCACTGATGACATCATCCAGTGACTCAGTGTTTCTAAAAAGTTTAAGAATGTTATATATATATGCGCCAAGGTGTATTGAAGAATGAGTGGGTGTATGTGTGTCTGAATGGACGATTTAGTGGGTGCGTGACTGAATGTATAAGTGAGTGATTAAACGTGTCTTAGTGAATGCATGGGTGAATGACTAATCTGTGTGAATGTCTGTATCAGTCTGTCAGTTGGTGTGTAAGTAGCTGCAAGGGTCAGTGAGTAAGTACATGAGTATCTATAGGGGTTATTGATTAGTTGTCTGAGTACCTGTATGAGTGCCTGAGTGTCTGTGTGGGTGGGTGAAGGGGTGTGTGACTCCCTGCATGGATGTGTGAGTGGGTGAATCCCTGGGTGTATAGGTTCATGAGTCCATCTGCGAGAGGCTGTATGGGTGAGTGAGTGTGTGTATGGCTGTGTTGGTGAGTGAATGGATGTCTCAGTGGTATATGTGTGAGTAACTGCATATGTGAAAGGCAGTATATGTGAGTGTTTGAGTATATAAGTGACTATATGTGAGAGTGAGTGATTGTGAGAGTGGCTGTATGGATGAGTGTGTGCTTGTGTCAGTGATTGTAGAAGAGAGTAAGTATGTGTTTGTATCTATATGAATAAGTGAGGTGGTGTGTGTATAACTGTATAGGTGAGTAAATGGCAGTGTGATTGATTATTTGCATGACTGACTAGGTGTGCGAGTAACTTTATGGGTGAGTGGCGGTGTGTGTGTGTCTGTATGGGTATATGAGTACATATATCAGTGGCTGTATTGATGAGTCACTGCGTGTATGAGTGACTGCATGGGTTAGTGAGTGGATGTGTGTGTAGACCTATGAATCAGTGAGTGGGTATATACTAACTGGTATTGGTGTGTCTATGGTTTCCAGAATGGTAGTCTGTATTTTAGAGTGGGTGTATAAAAGGTTATATTAGGGTGTGAGGAGGTGCATCAGATATTAAGTGGATGATGTCATCAGTGATGCCATTTGAGATGTCACCAGTGATGTCATCAGTGGTGTCACTGACCATGTCATGAGTGAAGTAATATGTGACATCATCAGCAGTGCATTGCGGGGGCGAGAGTTATAGTTAGCTCAGCTAACTATAACGGCTGAATTTCTCTGGTTTTGTATGCCTGAAATGCCAGCCTAACTATAACGTCCCTGCAACCTGTGGTTTTTTCAGTGAATATCTAAGGTTGTTTAAATGCTAATTCCTAACTATAACGTCCCTGAAACCTCTGTCTTTTTCAGTGAATTTGTAAGGTTTTTTAAATGCTAATACTAACTTTGACGTCCCTGAAACCGGTGGTTTTTTCAGTGAATTTCTAAGGTTTTTTAAATGCTAATTTCTAACTATGCCTACATAGGTAGGACATGTACAGAAAGAGGAAGAAAGGCACAGAAAGAAGCAAGAGAGGTGCAGAAAGATGCAAGAGGGGTGCAGAAAGAGGAAGAAAGGTGCAGAAAGAAGCAAGAAAAATGCAGAAAGAGCCAACAGAAGTCCAGAAAGAGGAAGAAAGTTGCAAAAAGAAGCAAGAGAAGTGCAGAAAGAAGCAACAGAGGTGCAGAAAGAGGCCTACTTTGACTGTACCTTACCACAGACTCATACAAAGTAGCCTAATCATTAATCCTTCTCCCAAGAAGTCTTAAACCTCACTTTTCTCTTGAAGGTTCACTATTCATCGACTGCTCAGAATGTTAGGCCTACCAAATATAAAACAGCAATACTAACCATTTCACTGTTGTAAGTCTGACCAAGTTTGTGAAGGTATGCATGCTTGTCTCTGCTTTTACCTAGTGACATGTTACATTAAAAAAAACATACAAATGCTTGAATACCTGTGGTTCAAACAGCATACTCTGTAAATATGTGTACAATAAAGGTGTATGTATTTATTTCTGCTCATAATACAGGGCACATGGGTATTCAATAGTATATGTGAGTGGCTTTATAACACCTATATGCATAAGACATGTCTGCCTGTGCAACTGAATGACAGAGCAGAACTGAGAACATTTAACCACCTGTAGGAGAAGCTACCCGCTTTTTAAGCTACCATCTTCAGATGCATAACACATGTGAGAATACATATACAAGTAGACATATACCTCAGTCAGAAGAGCACGCAGACCTTTAAACTTGACAGCTTGCACTTCCCATTTGAGTAAAGAAAGAAGCGAGATGAGTACAGAAAGAAGCAAGAGAAGTGCAGAAAGAAGCAACAGAGGTGCAGAAAGAGGCAAGAGAAGTGCAGAAAGAGGCAAAGGGGTGCAGAAAGAGGCAAGAGAGGTACAAAAAGAGGGAAGACAAGTACAAAAAGAGGCAACAGGGGTGCAGAAAGAAGCAAGAGAGGTGCCGAAAGAGGAAAGAGAAGTGCAGAAAGAAGCAACAGAGGTGCAGAAAGAGGCAAGAGAAGTGCAGAAAGAGGCAAAAGAGGTGCAGAAAGAGGCAAGAGAGGTGCAGAAAGAGGGAAGAGGGGTGCAGAAAGAGGCAAGAGAGATGCAGAAAGAAGCAATAGAGGTGCACAAAGAAGCAATAGAGGTGCAGAAAGAAGCAAGAGAAGTGCAGAAAGAAGCAACAGAGGTGCAGAAATAGGGGTGCAGGAAGAGGGGTGCAGAGGTAGGACATGTACAGAAAGAGGAAGAAAGGCACAGAAAGAAGCAAGAGAGGTGCAGAAAGATGCAAGAGGGGTGCAGAAAGAGGAAGAAAGGTGCAGAAAGAAGCAAGAAAAATGCAGAAAGAGCCAACAGAAGTCCAGAAAGAGGAATAAAGTTGCAAAAAGAAGCAAGAGAAGTGCAGAAAGAAGCAACAGAGGTGCAGAAAGAGGCCTACTTTGACTGTACCTTACCACAGACTCATACAAAGTAGCCTAATCATTAATCCTTCTCCCAAGAAGTCTTAAACCTCACTTTTCTCTTGAAGGTTCACTATTTATCGACTGCTCAGAATGTTAGGCCTACCAAATATAAAACAGCAATACTAACCATTTCACTGTTGTAAGTCTGACCAAGTTTGTGAAGGTATGCATGCTTGTCTCTGCTTGTACCTAGTGACATGTTACATAAAAAAAAACATACAAATGCTTGAATACCTGTGGTTCAAACAGCATACTCTGTAAATATGTGTACAATAAAGGTGTATGTATTTATTTCTGCTCATAATACAGGGCACATGGGTATTCAATAGTATATGTGAGTGGCTTTATAACACCTATATGCATAAGACATGTCTGCCTGTGCAACTGAATGACAGAGCAGAACTGAGAACATTTAACCACCTGTAGGAGAAGCTACCCGCTTTTAAGCTACCATCTTCAGATGCATAACACATGTGAGAATACATATACAAGTAGACATATACCTCAGTCAGAAGAGCACGCAGACCTTTAAACTTGACAGCTTGCACTTCCCATTTGAGTAAAGAAAGAAGCGAGATGAGTACAGAAAGAAGCAAGAGAAGTGCAGAAAGAAGCAACAGAGGTGCAGAAAGAGGCAAGAGAAGTGCAGAAAGAGGCAAAAGGGGTGCAGAAAGAGGCAAGAGAGGTACAAAAAGAGGGAAGACAAGTACAAAAAGAGGCAACAGGGGTGCAGAAAGAAGCAAGAGAGGTGCCGAAAGAGGAAAGAGAAGTGCAGAAAGAAGCAACAGAGGTGCAGAAAGAGGCAAGAGAAGTGCAGAAAGAGGGAAGAGGGGTGCAGAAAGAGGCAAGAGAGATGCAGAAAGAAGCAATAGAGGTGCACAAAGAAGCAATAGAGGTGCAGAAAGAAGCAAGAGAAGTGCAGAAAGAAGCAACAGAGGTGCAGAAATAGGGGTGCAGGAAGAGGGGTACAGAAAGAAGCAAGAGAAGTGCAGAAAGAAGCAATAGAGGTACAGAAAGAAGCAAAAGAAGTGAAGATATAAGCAACAGAGGTGCAGAAAGAGGCAAGAGAAGTACAGAAAGAGGGAACAGGGGTGCAGAAAATGGCAAGAGAGGTACAGAAAGAGGGGTACAGAAAGAGGCAAGAGGGGTGCAGAAAGAAGCAAGTGAGGTGCAGAAAGAGGCAACAGAGGTGCAGACAGAGGCAAGAGAGGTGCAGAAACAGGCAAGAGAAGTGCAGAAAGAGGCAACAGAAATGCTGAAAGAAGCAACAGAGGTGTAGAAAGAAGCAAGAGAAGTGATGAAAGAGCCAAGAGAGTTGAAGAAAGAAACAAGAGAGGTACAGAAAAAGCAGGAGAACTGCAGAAAGAGGCAAGTGAGGTGCAGAAAGAGTGAAGAGAAGTACAGAAACAGACAGGAGAGGTGCAGAAAGAGGCAAGTGAGTTGCATAAATAGGCAAGAAGGGTGCAGAAAGAGGCAAGACAAGTGCAAAAAGAAGCAACAGGTGCAGAAGGAGGCAAAAGAACTGCAGAAAGAGGCAAGAGAAGTGCAGAAAGACGAAAGAAGGGTGCAGAAAGAGGCAAGAGGGGTGCATAAAGAAGCAAGAGAGGTGCAGAAACAAGCAAACGAAGAACAGAAAGAACCAACTGAGCTGCAGAAAGAGGCAAGAGGGGTGCAGAATGAGGCAAGTGAAGCGCAGAAAGAAGCAACAGAGCTGCAGAAAGAGGCAAGAGAACTACAGAAAGAGGCAAGAGAGTTGTAGAAACAGGCAAAAGAGGTGCAAAAAGAGGGAACAGGGGTGCAGACAGAGGCAAGAGAGGTGTAGAAAGAGGGACAAGGGGTGCAAAAGAGGTAAGAGGTGCAGAAAGAAGCAAGATCAGTGCAGAAAGAACCAACAGAGGTACAGAAAGAGGCAGGAGAAGTGTAGAAAGAAGCAACAGAGGTGCAGAAACAGGCAGGAGAGGTGTAGAAAGAGGGAACAGGGGTGCAGAAAGAGGCAAGAGAGGTACAGAAAGAGAGAAGAGGGGTGCAAAAAGAGGCAAGAGGGGTGAAGAATGAAGCTAGTGAGGTGAGGACATAGGCAACAGAGGTGCAGAAAGAGGCAAGAGAGGTGCAGAAACAGGCAAGAGAAGTGCAGAAAGAGGCAGGAGGAGTGCTGAAAGAAGCAACAGAGGTATAGAAAGAAGCAATAGAAGTGATGAAAGAGACAAGAATGTTGCAGAAAGAAACAAGAGAGGTGCAGAAAAAAGCAAGAGAAGTGCAGAAAGAGGCAAGTGAGGTGCATAAAGAGGCATAAGTGCAGAAAGAGGCAAGAGAGGTGCAGAAAGGCAGGTGAGGTGCAGAAACAGGCAAGAGGGGTGCAGAAATAGATAAGAGAAGTGCTGAAAGAAGCAACAGAGGTGCAGAAGGAGGCAAGAGAACTGCAGAAAGAGGCAAGAGAGTTGCAGAAACAGGCAAGAGAGGTGCAGAAAAAGGAAAGGGGTACAGAAAGAGGGAAGAGGGGTGCATAAAGAAGCAAGAGAGATGCAGAAAAAAGCAAGAGAAGTGCAGAAAGAACCAAAGGAGGTGCAGAAAGAGGCAAGAGGGGTGCAGAAAGAGGTAACAGAAGTACAGAAAGAAGCAACAGAGGTGCAGAAGGAGGCAAGAGAACTGCAGAAAGAGGAAAGAGGGGCGCAGAAAGAGGCAAGAGGGGTGCAGAAAGAAGCAAGAGAGGTGCAGAAACAAGCAAAAGAAGTGCAGAAAGAACCAACGGAGGTGCAGAAAGAGGCAAAAGGGATGCAGAAAGAAGCAAGAGCAGTGCAGAAAGAACCAACAGGGGTGCAGAAAGAGGCAAGAGAAGTGCAGAAAGAAGCAACAGAAATGCAGAAAGAGGCAAGAGAACTGCAGAAAGAGGCAAAAGAAGTGCAGAAAGAGGAAAGAGGGGTGCAGAAAGAGGCAAGAGGGGTGCAGAAAGAAGCAACAAAGGTGCAGAAAGAGGCAAGAGAGGTGCAGAAACAGGCAAGAGAAGTGCAGAAAGAGGCAGGAGGACTGCTGAAAGAAGCAACAGAGGTATAGAAAGAAGCAATAGAAGTGATGAAAGAGACAAGAATGTTGCAGAAAGAAACAGAAGAGGTGCAGAAAAAAGCAAGTGAAGTGCAGAAAGGGGCAAGTGAGGTGCAGAAAGAGGCAGGAGAACTGCAGAAAGAGGCAAGAGAGTTGCAGAAACAGGTGAGAAAGGTGCAGAAAAAGGAAATAGGGATGCAGAAAGAGGCAAGAGGGGTGCAGAAAGAAGCAAGAGACATGCGGAAAAAAGCAAGAGAAGTGCAGAAAGAACCAACGGAGGCACAGAAAGAGGCAAGGGGGTGCAGAAAGAGGTAACAGAAGTACAGAAAGAAGCGACAGAGGTGCAGAAAGAGGCACGAGAACTTCAGAAAGAATCACGAGAGGTGCAGAAAGAGGCAAGAGAGATGCAGAAAGAGGGGTGCGGAAAGAGGCAATAGGGGTGCACAAAGAAGCAATAGAGGTGCACAAAGAAGCAATAGAGGTGCAGAAAGAATCAACAGAGGTGCAGAAAGAGGCAAGAGAAGTGCAGAAAGAAGCGATAGAGGTGCAGAAAGAGGCAAGAGAACTTCAGAAAGAGTCAAGAGAGGTGCAGAAAGAGGCAAGAGAGGTGCAGAAAGAGGGAAGAGGGGTGCAGAAAGAGGCAAGAGGGGTGCACAAAGAAGCAATAGAGGTGCCCAAAGAAGCAATAGAGGAGCAGAAAGAAGCAAGAGAAGTGCAAAAACAAGCAACAGAGGTGCATAAAGAGGCAAGAGAAGTGCAGAAAGAAGCAACAGAAATGCAGAAAGAAGCAAGAGAAGTGCAGAAAGAGGCAAGAGAGGTGCAGAAACAGGCAACAGAGGTGCAGAAAGAGGGAAGAGGGGTGCAGAAAGAGGGAAGAGGGGTGCATAAAGTAGCAAGAGAGGTGCAGAAAGAAGCAAGAGAAGTGCAGAAAGAACCAACAGAGGTGCAGAAAGAGGCAAAAGGGGTGCAGAAAGAAGCAAGAGAGTTGCAGAAAGAAGCAAGGAAAGTGCAGAAAGAACAAAGTGAGGTGCAGAAAGAGGCAAGAGAAGTGCAGAAAGAGGCAAGAGAGGTGCAGAAAGAGGCAAAAGAGGTGCAGAAAGAGGGAAGAGGGTGCAGAAAGAGATAAGAGAAGTACAGAAAGAAGCAACAGAGGTGCAGAAAGAGGCAAGAGAGGTGCAGAAAAAAGCAAGAGAGGTGCAGAAATAAGGGAGGTGCAGAAAGCGGTAGAGATGTGCAGAAAGAGGCAAGAGTAGTGCAGAAAAAGGAAGAAAGGTGCACAAAGAAGCAAGAGAAATGCATAAAGAGGCTAGAGAGGCGCAGAAAGAAGCAAGAGTGGTTTGCTTACCATTAGTACCAATTTAACACCCACATTTAGCAATAAGTAACAGGTGATAATTCCAGGTTTGCAAACGACCTTCCACCACGCTGTAACACTTGTCGCTGCATTTTTGGTAACGTTTGAGCCGTTTGAGCTAGAAACAAGGTTTTTTTTTGTTTAAATCTGCAGATTATGCAGCAGATGAAGGATTATGTGGCAAATGCAGAAAATGTCTAATTATGCAAAAATCGATGCAGCCGAACAGTCGCATAATTCCAGTGGCCCTGCTTATACCTCCGACTAGGTCCAGAAGTGCTCCTCAGTGGTTTCTTCTTTTTTTTGTTTCATTGAGTTTATAGTTTAGCTTCTATGGAAACAAGGAAGACTAAACCTGAGGTTACCACTCCACAACAAAGACTACCGTACCACATAATTACTCTCCATAACACATAATCCCACTCTACATAATTCCTATACACTAAATACCACATACATTCTATCCACATAATTTCACTGCACAACATACCACATAATTCCACTACACACAACGTACATCCACTTTGCTCTTGCTTGTTCAAAGCGAGCACACTGCTTTTTACCCCCAGGGAGCTGCATGTCAGCAGTTCCTTGGGGATAAAAAGCCATGCCGACTCCCACAGGAGGTGGGAACCGGCTGGGACAGTGGTTGCCTTCAGGCTTCCTCAGCGGTCCCCAACCAGCTGGCCATGTCCCGGGGATGGGGTCCCCATGGCCAAACATGTGTTCTGAGGGCCTCAGGACACGTCCCCTTGCGTCCTGAGGGCCTCAGGACTAAAGTGGACTTTATCCCTCAAGCAGCAGTGCACCAGGAGGTGCGTTTGTAGAGTGGTGGAAAAAGGGGGCGTGGTCTCTGACCACCTCTCAGCAATCCCATTGTGTGGGGCTTACTGGAGGTAACAGGTAGGCTAGTTGGCCGCTAAGGACCCCAAGCAGTGAAGCGGACTTCATGCCCTAACCAAGAGCACGCCAGGAGGTGCGTTTGCAGACTGGTGGAGAAAGGGGACTGTCACATGGCCCATAGGGACATTGTTGTCTTCACTAAGTTAGCATGAGCACAGTGCAGCTTGCCTGCTGCTTTGTGCACGTTACTACACAACTTTATTTTGCAATAACTTCTATGGCTGTTTTCACATAAGAACTCATCACTGTGTTCACTCCCTGCATGTTCCTGCGATTTTGACTGAACATTGTAAGCAAGGTCGAACAACAATGCCCCTTGTTATTTTGTTCTGGCCAGGCCTTAGCACCTAGACAAAACATACTGATGCAGCTGTTGTTTCATACAACGTACTTTGGTCTTATTAGGATACACGAATAGGTAGGACACACTTGGAGAGGGACCTTTCCAGGGAGAAGAGCGAGACAGCACCTACGATGTAGATCTACCATCAATACGCTAAGGTATGGGGTCTGCTGACAAAGCCCAGAGATCTTCTAATATATAATAATACTGCTTTTTAGCAAGGAGAGGGAAGGTAGGCTCTATTGTCCTTTCATGATGACATGTCCCTTCATGATTTATGGACTACCTGCTATGCTGACTGTATTTGTACTATGCATTTTCCTGCTTGTTGTGGCACGTATACTGCATGTTACGGCACGTTAGTTAAACGAAATATTTTAAACTGTTTTGTGTCTCTGTCAGATCTTACTGTGGACAAGTACAATAGTGCAAACGAAAGGGTGTGTCTTGTTACCGCGATTTCTGAGAGATCTGGGAGTGTTGTGTTCTGGGGTGTCTAATCATTTGTTTCTCTGTGACTGAGTAGGAGAGCAAGTGAGACACTATAGCTAGTCGGTCCTGAGCTCATGGGTACCAAGGTGGTAGGATGACTCAGTCCCTATACACCAAGGTCCTATAATCCTGCGCATAGTTCTGTTTTTGGGCAGAATCCCTGCAACATGGCACCTCCAATGTTTGGTCTGGTACTTATTCACAAGACCCCTGAGTAGCGCTTGTGCTTGTCCACAATACCCTCTCACCGGTTACCGGAGATGTCTGTGGTGGGGGGCATAGCCTCCTGTATTTGTAGGGTATCCCTATTTCTATAGGTTTTTCAAGCTTGAAGTTTAAAAGGTTTTAGACCCAGTTTTGCGCTGCCGTTTTCCTTGCTCAGTTTTTTATAAACATGGCACAAGCTGTCGCAATTGCGGCGCCTAACCACGCGGCGGTTACAGCATTTTTAACTCAACACAGAGTCCCCACTGCAGGGACAAACATTATTTTCATGATTAAGGCTGATCTAGCATACCGCTTTGAGGTATTTTATTCTTGGGTTACATTTCCAGCAGTGTATGGAAATGATAATTTGTTTCATGAATATACGCCCGCTGCACCTCCTCAATCGTATTGTCCTATGCGTCATGTTGACATCCTGGGAGCATACCATTTGCTTTAATGGCGCCCTTCCTCACCCTGTTTCTTCTGTTCGAATGGGCCCTTTATCTATCGATGGGGCCACTTGGCCTGTTTTGGCTGGTTTTACACCACATCCAAATTATCTTAATGTTACTATCATAGAGCTGCGTAAATTGTATACACAGATCATTCATTTTCATAGACGAGTCATACAGTTTATGTCTTGTGCACTTCAGGCATCTCCGGCTGGAGCTGCTCCTCCACCTCCAGGACACGGCGGTGGACTTGTGATTAGTCCTGTCATGATTAACTCCGTGATGGGTAAGCGTCCTCAAAATCGTGATGACTTGCCATTTTGGCTTGCACAAAAATTTGAGCAACTTGAAGCTGTTTTTCCACATACAGCTTCTGTTGAAAAACACAGGATCCTTACAATGAGTATGCCGAGTGGTCTAATCCCTTCTTTGGCTGACAGCACCACCTGGGGGACGGTGTTTGCTTCAGTGTATACACTGTGCTTTGGCACCCCCTCCATGAGCATTCTGCTGAGTACTCTGAAGAAGGTACACGATGAGCACGGGGCTGGTCCAGCTCTGGATTTGGGGATGAAGTTGGTGGGAATGTTCCCTATTGTCTCCGATATTATTCTGGCCAACATTAAAGGTGATGCGGTTTGCTTACAAGTACGTCAACGCCTGGCGGCGGTGGCGGAAGTAGACCAGCAGCAACAGTTGCCGATTATTATTGCGGATGTGTATACATCTTTGGGTCGCAATAGCTTGGGAATTTGAGCAGTAAACCCCCTCCTGATAAGGAGGTTCATCCAATCTTTCCTATAAAGGCTTGGAACAAAATCCAGCAACAGCAACAACAGAAGCCTGGTTCACGTGCAGGTTCGCCTCCACCTGAGGCTTCTGAGCGTAGATATGATTTGCGTGACTGCTCTAAAATTAAGACAACCGAGAGGTTACTAGGTTCCTAATCCTCGTTCTCTTCATTCCTTTCAGGAATCGTTGACGTGAAAGTCAAGCTGGAGGTACCACCTCAATATCGTGCCCCATTTCAGAAGAAAAAAGTTGCCGCTTTGACTGCAATGTTTGCCTCAGATGGTGAGAACCCTGCTCCTCGACAGGAATTTGGTGGTAACCCTGCTCAGCAGCGTAGCGGATGTTACCATAGTGCGGCAGACACTCCACCAGCGTCTGGAGGCGAAAGCAGCTGACACTTTTATTGCCGTAGAGACAGCTGATACTCGAGTTGCCCCTCCAGATAGGCTTTATGAAGTAATCCTCCAAATTGAAGGTGATATTAAATGCCCAGTTAAAGCAGTCTTTTGGGAAAATCTCACTTCTTCTTATGATATTTTGTTGGCGGAGGTTGATTGGCCTCCCCCTTTTGTCCTAGCTTCCTCCAGAGGGGAAGATGTTATTCTACCTAGTTTTTTGCAATATGTTCCTGATGACAATAAAATGGCTTATGCCTCAAGGTGGGCATTGTCCTTAGCTCTGGCATTATATCGCAGTCAGGCAGGTTGGGATGAGAATTCCCCGGTTCATGTGATTCCTTTGCGTTCTACACCTCAGCCCCAACCGCAGTATCCAATCAAACGAGACGCTAAAGCATCCGTAAGTGACATCGTGACCCAATTGGAATATCAGGGTGCGATTGAATCCTGTGTTTCATCAATGAATAATCCTCTTTTTCCGATATTGAAATCGGACGGTTCATATTGTATAGTTTTAGACTACAGACATTTGAACAGTCATGTTCGTACCTTTGCGGTTCAGAACACACATAACTCTGCGTTAGTTAACAACATTGTTCGAAAAAGTACAAAACCACTTTGTATATTTCCAATGGATTTTTCAGCCACTCTTTGGCTCCTGAGAGCCACGATTTGATTGCATTCAGAGCTCTCGGCAATCAGAGATGATATGCGAGATTGCTTATGGGGTATAAGAATAGCCCGGCATGTTTGCTGCACGCATTGTTTCAATTTTACATGAGATTGACCATGCTGCCTTCTCGTACATTTATTTGACAGATGATGATACGACTCTGCATCTTATGTGCATGGATCGCATAGTCACACATTTTGCAAAGTTAGGTTACAGATTTAATTTTGCGAAATCACACATTGCCTTTCTGTCGGTGCTTTTCCTTGGTTATAAACTTAATAATGAAGGGAGGGGTTGGCACCCCATTTTTTTGATAAATGTGCACAATTGCAGCCTCCCTCTACCCTTAAAAAATTGCAGTCTTTGCTGGGTTTTTTGAATTTTGGAAGAACATATATTCCTGATTATGCCCAGCGTATCAAGCCGCTATACGCATTGATACAACCCTCTTTTTCATCTCCCAGTTAGCTTCCAGAACATACAGCAGTACTTAGGTCTTTGCAGTCTGATCTGCTTGCGACTCAAATCTTGTTAACGAGAGATAATACTACAAATCTGGTCATACAGATTGTACCAGGTGCGCCAGGATTCACTTACGTTACTTTCAATGAAGGGGACACCATCCCCATTGCTTATAAATCACATTTATGTACTCCAGCTGAGATGCGTTTCTCTTCTACAGAAAAGATTTTGACAGCTGTCCAGATGGCGTTTCTGAAGGAATGCTCTCTGGCTCAGGGTAAACGCATTTTCATGGTTTCGCCGGTGCCTGCTTTAGAAGCAGTCACAAAGGCAAGTGTCCCAAATTCCAAAGCCTTGCATCCACGTTGGATACAATGGGCTAGTTCTTTGACGCCAGCTGATGTTAACTTTATCTTTTGCCCTTCTTTGCAAACACAGGAGTTTTTGCAATATGAACATGTTCATCCTCCACCTTTATCATTACTCCCTCTTGATCAGTACATATGCATTATTTACAGTGATGGGTCTGCGCAGCCAGCCATTGCTTCTAAACATGCTTATTCTGCAGCCTGCGCGATTGTGGCAGGTACGATTGTTGATGGGGATTTTAAATCCTCATTGGTGCACATACAATCTCTTGGAGATTGCACGGCTCAATTGGAGGAGCTACGTTTTGGGGTTTTGGCTCTTGAATTTGCTGATCCAGATGTTCCTTCACTTGTGGTGTGTGATTCGTATTACTGTGTACAATCCTCAATGAAAATTTGTTCTTCTGGACACAAAATGATTTCCGTGATTCTAAAGGCAGCGCAATTGAGCTTATAACGCTTTGGGTCTGAGCAGCCGCTCCTAAGGAAAGTTTGCCACTCACACATGTTATCCATACATTGGGCCATTAACATGTGGCAGCACACGCGGTTTGTAATTCGCTGGCTGATGAGGCAGCTAAATCTGCAGTAGTCACTTGTTCAGTAGCATCAGTCACTAGGTCTATGACTAAAATTGCTGATGATATTCTAGCGGCTATAGCTGTGACAAAAGAGGGAACAGAGTTTCCCCAAAGTTTCCCTTCACGTTATACATACCACATGTCATCTGAACAAATTCCATTTGGAACTATTCCATCTATTGGGGATCGGCTGACTCTCAATGAGGACCGCAGACTTTCTTTGATCATAGCCGCACATGAAGGCGTTGCTTTGGCACATGCCAGAGTGACAGTGACTATTTCCCTTTTACAACAACATTTTTGGTGGCATGGTTTGTACCAACAGGCACGTAAATATGTTCTTTCCTGTGACATTTATCAACAGAGTAAGCCTTCAACTGTTTCTCGTCCACCCCACACTCAGCTAAACATTTCATATCAACCATTTGGTTGTATTTATCTTGATCACTGCGGTCCTTTAACATTAAGCCTGAGTGTAGTTCGCGGAGTTTTGCTACGCGGAACTTTGCGAAGTTACAAAAAACTCTGCGAAGTTCTGCAAGTGGCGGAGTGTAGTGCGAACTACTGTTCACGCTGGTCTTTCTGCTGCTCGGGTAGAAATTCTACCCGAGCAGCAGCTCGCGCTCGAGAACTTACAATTCGCGAGCGGGGAAAAAACTCCGCTGCACTACGCGAAGCGGGGTTTTCTTGCACTCCACGAGCTCCACGGAGTGCAGAAAACTCCACAAACTCCGCAAACGAAGCGGAGTTCAACGCCCAGGCCTATTTAACATCTGATAATGCCTTTAAGTATATTTTGGTTGCAGTGGATTCACGCACTATATTCCTTTGGGTTTGGCCGCAATGTAGTCCTGACGCTCAAACTGTTCAAGGTCCTGCTTTTGCCTCTAAGGCTTACCGGGATGCGATGAAGTCTCTGGGGGTGCAGGTGCAATTCTCGTCTCCATATCGGCCTGAGGGAAATTCTGTTGTGGAGCGGATGAACCGTGGCTTAAAGCAATCTTTAATAGCGAGAGTATTAGGTACTGGTTGACTCATCTATATGGAGTTCAACGTGCATTTAATAATCTCCCTAGAAGAACTCTGGGTGGGCGGACCCCATATGAAATGCTCTTTGGCATTAATATGTTTGTGCCAGACCTTGATGGTCTAGACGTTGTGGCGGCTGCCGCAACGTTTGATGTAGATAACCATTGTGCTATGCTACAGTATCTATAAAAGGCTCATGATTCACAAGCGAAAGCCCATTTGCCCTCTTCCACGGATGCAGCGGTGCTGATTCGAGTTTCTGGCTGGCTTCCTAAAGTTGGAGACCTTGTCCGAGAGAAGGTGGAGAACAAAAAAGAATTTGGTCCATCATACCGTGCACCAGTCAGAGTTCTTGGTTTGAAAGGCACCCTTACTATGATCCTGCCTCCGTTACCTGGTCGTAAGAAGAATCGATACATTTCATCGAGCATGTCAAACTACACCATATGGCCGATACTGAATAGTACGCCTAAAAGCATTCCACGCCGGGATATTTCACTGAATCCGTTGGCTTCAGTTTCCTCGACAAGTCCCCAACAAATGGAAGGGGAGATGGAATCTTCAATTGATTTGTTGCCTGTTTTACCTTCTACCTCTACAACTATGGATAATGAGTATGCTTCTCCTCTAGTTGAAGTTATAATTGGCATTCCTGAAAGTACACTACATTCACTTTCTAATCACCGTTCTTTCAGCTGGGGTCCAGTGGTTACTATATGGACCGAAATAGATTTTCTTCTGATACATCTTCGTTGTCATCATCTGTGGCAGAGACCCCTACACGTACCAGTCTTTTCATCTCCAGGTTCAAAAAGATTTACTTACGTCTGGATGGTGCTGACAACGGTGTTCCTCTTCATGTGGATTGGGTTCGTGACTGGTTTTTTCCTTTCGATTAGTGGCCATTACTTACCTGAACTCTCTGCTGTGAACTTGGTAAACGAAGTTCTGGTCCCTCACACTTCATCTCATAAAATGAAAAGAGATCAAGCCCTAGTTAATATTTCAGCCTTTCCAATTGTTGATGGCATTGTTTGGGATAAAGTACCATTCGATATCCAAGGCCCGACCAAGATATTCCATATGTATTTTGTGTTTCTTTAGGAGATGTGGTTTTGCCTGGAATACACTCTGATGACTGCGATGTTCACGGTGTTTATTCATTGTTTTCAGTCGCGGCCGGTATGACTCGAGGGTGGGGGGCAGGGGTCGCGCGGGGAGGGGGGTTCATTTAATAAAAATTAAAAAAAATAAAACTTACCTTCGCCTCCGGTTCCGCGCCGCGTCTCCTGCTCTCCCTCTGCTCACAGGAAGCAGAAGAAGGCAGCCTCCCTCTCCTCCCCTAAGCCAATCACAATGCTGCAATTGCAGTGTTGTGATTGGCTAGGATGCCATCCATACAAGCATCTATGGGGAGGCCGTTTTTTTCCATGCAGGCCTACATGGAGAAAATGGGAGAGTGCTCATGACTTGTTTGGCTGGCCCTGGGTCTGACCAAACAGTCAGCGCCCATAACATTGGGCTAGCCACTCCTCCCCGACCACCCACCGGCCCGTCCCCAACCAAACCCTTCTTCTGCTTTCTCGCAGTGTGAGAAGCAGAAACATAAAATAGTATTTATACCATTTTATGTTTCTGCTTCTCGCACTGCAAGAAAGCAGTGGGACGACGCTCCTCCACCCACGTGGAGGAGCCGCCCCTGATTATTTTCAGATTTGAAATATTATACTGCTTTTGACACTGAGGATTTGTATTTGAATTCAGCAAATTATGCTGATTTATTCTGTTACCAACATTATAGCTATCATTTTTTACACAAGACTAATACTCAGAGACCATATTTTAATTATACCCAGTGGGAACATTGCCCAACACCGTTACAGGGGAGCTCAAAGACACAACGGAGTAAATTTATGCATTTTACGAGTTACAATCTTTCTGACCCTGAATCCTATTTTTATAAACTGAAGATACCCAACCGAACCAAATTTATGCTGACCCATACTAAATTAGTCTACTCCTTGTCCTTCATAACTGGTTTGTCCGTGAAAGGTTATGATAACTGGAAAGACATGGTTGATTTAAAATCCAATTGGGGTACCAAGGATTGGCAAGTGCTGGGTACTGAATCATTGCATCACGCGTGTCTGATACCGTCTCAGCTCATATTTTTAAATGAGACGGTACAGCAGACTACTTGTTTTGGTTTAGCGACAGCTAAAACATACACCAACTACACAATTGAGGAATTAACAGTCATGTTTCAGAATGGCACACTTAACTCTTCCAATATTGACCCCTTGGGATGGTTATTGTGACCCACGAGCTCAATGCATGTCAATTACGCTTTTTGAATACCACAAAAGGGTTTACACAAAGTAGACCTGATCCTCGTTTTCCACATTCCCATACTGTTACCACATATTCAGTAGGTAAATTATGTCAACAGTGGTTGGAACATTCCACATTGTCATCTGTAAAACAGTGTCTTTCCCTTTTATCAGGTGACATCGATCTTGCTGATTTTCTTTTTGGTCCAAAGTCCCTTCGAACAAAACATTTTGTTTATACGACATATGATGAATTTTGGAAGCTGCGGTGCACCTGCGCCAAATTGACCAAGATAATTTGGAAAAGGTTCTGGCAGTAGTCGATAACAGCATTATACACTGTCTTCTCGTATATATACTTTGGATAATAGTGTATCATCAGTCATTCACATTGTTCAAAATGAAGTGTCTGTTTTGTACCATGGTAAAAATCAGTTACGTTCTGTAATGCAATTTGATTGGACCTTGCAAACACTCAAAAGTGGAAAAGTACCATGGGATTACCTGAATGCCTCTGCACTGTTTTTGCCATTTAATTTGACTGATAAACAGAAATTGATGTCAATGAAAGACGCGACATACACATTGTTACATATTGAACAACTAGAACAGTTAGCATTTTCTGAGGCAGTGACTGATTCAGCTATGTGGTTAATACATGGGGTTATTTCACTGCCTATCGCACTCTTTTAATTTATGGCCTGCATGAAACAATATCTGGTTGGTAGAAATGAGCCCCTCGGCAGTAGCTATATTCATGAATTATGGTCGTTGCCTTTCACCTTTCGATGTCAACGAGCAGATAAGGAGAATTTTCTTACAGGGGAGGATTGTGATTCCACAGTAAGACACTCCCTAGTCTGCAAACAAGTAAAACTTCATGGTCCCTGTAACGTTTCGGCCCTAATTTGGCTTGTTTTTTAAAGGGACCTTGGACCCAGCTATTATTCCTGCACTAACTTTGCTTTCTAATGGCAGTTATCTGCCTCTAAATAATCACAACTGCTGCAGCTTACGGGCAGGTATCCCGTATATAGTAACAGTTTCACAACGTGTTACATGTTGCAGCAATGTCCTGTTTCCACGCCTGCATGGGATTGTAGATAGTACGCTTTGGCCTTCCATTCCGACTTTAAAAACAGATTTCAATAAGCTAAGCAGACTCAAAGCGCCATTGTTTCAACAAGAAGTGGCTCTCACATCAGCTCAAGAGACCTTCGAATTGCAGGTGGGTAGAACCGCAAGTGAAATTCAGTCACTGCTAAACACGAATCTCCCACTCGATTTTGGAGAATTAATTCACCAAATATTTAATGCGTCTGATACAGAGGGCCTTGCCCACTTTTTTAAACTCGTGGGATCAGGCCTCGTCACCTCTTTTCAGGCTATTTTTGGAGTAATACAAGCTTTTATCCATTTTATTTTTTCCAGCGCCTTTGGAGGGTTTCTCCTAGTGCTCCTGCTGATTTGCAGCGTACTTGTACTTCTACTGCTGCTCCGCAATGGCTGCTCGGCCTGTGGAGCTGCCAAGCCGGGTCCAGTTGCAGCTGTACTGTGATCGGATGCACCAGCTTTTTGGTTCAATGCCATTAAAAGCTCTTGACCTCGACTACAGGCTGACCTTCCGTTATGCCTACTTCACCTGTGTGCAACATGTTTTCCACTGCCTCCAGTGCCATTTTTAATGGGTCCTTGATGTCTGCCTTTCCAGTACGTCACACGCTGCTCTGGATTATGAACTGTTGATGGGTCCGTTGATGGCCCATGACCAGGACTGTTCCGTGGGTAGACGCCTAGTGTGCAATCCTCTTCTTGGACCAACGGCAGACTTGAGTACCTGTGCTCATGCACAGCACCTCGTGGATCGGAGTTTTATCGAAGTTAACGCAGGTTGCCCTGATATGCTCCTAATGGCCTCTGGATATGAGGAGCATGTATGATAGTTCAACTTACTTAATTGGATGACATACCTTTTTACTATGGAAGAGTCAGACAACATACTGGAGTTTATGGCATTTTGCTTTTCCCGTGCCATTTTTGACTCAGAAGATTCGCTTTGAATGGATATATTTTTGGATACCCAGTTGGCTGCATTTACAATGTATAAAAAAATTAAAAAAGATTTTTTCTGTTTTGGCTCAACAAATATTCTGCGTGGGATACCACCGAAACGCTTTGCCTCTACTTACCTCAGATTTTTGTTTTAGCATAGTGCTAATGACCTGGCCAAGGGGAGGGTTTCACATGGCCCATAGGGACATTGTCGTCTTCACTAAATTAGCATGAGCACAGTGCAGCTTGCCTGCTGCTTTGCGCACGTTACTACACTACTTTATTTTGCAATAACTTCTATGGCTGTTTTCACATGAGAACTCATCGCTGTGTTCACTCTCTGCATGTTCCTGGGATTTTGACTGAACATTGTGAGCAAGTTCGAACAACAAAGCCCCTTGTTATTTTGTTCTGGCCAGGCCATAGCACCTAGACAAAACATACCGATGCAGCTGTTGTTTGGGACAACATACTTTGGTCTTATTGGGATACACAAATAGGTAGGACACACTTGGAGAGGGACCTTTCCAGGGAGAAGAGTGAGACAGCACCTATGCTGTAGATCTACCATCTATAGGCTAAGGTATGGGGCTGCTGACAAAACCCAGAGTTCTTCTAATATATAATAATACTGTTTCTTAGCAAGGGGACGGAGGTTAGGCTCTATTGTCTTTTCATGATGACATCTCCCTTCATGATTTATAGACTAGCTGCTATAATGACTGTATTTGTCCAGTCCCTGTGGGACCCCCTGAGCACGCCTATGGGGTCAGGGTGTTTCTACCCTGCCCCCTTTTCTTCATTTTTAACCTTTTTTCTTGTGACTCGATTCTACCGAGTCACAAGATGGCTGCCAACACTTCTTGGTTTGAAGTGTTGGCAGCCAATCAGAATGAAGCTCGTGATCAGGAGGGTTCGCGGATCCACTGCGGTCACCAGATATCGATATTTTTATTTTTTTATTTCTCAGGGACTACTGAACGGATTTACACCATTTAAAGCAAAGAGTGCACTCTGGACCAAGAGCTACCTCTCTGCCTAATTTGGTGTAATTCTGTTCAGCAGTTCCTATGGAAATTAACATGGAGAAAACATGTTTTGGGACCCCCCTTTTTTCTCAGCCCCCGCTTGACGAATCACCCCGAGACTTTTAAGACAGGAGCTGACTTGAGCGCCCCATTAGTTTTGAAAACTTCGCGAAGATTCGTCAAACGGCGCCAAAGATATTGGCAAATCAAAAACCGCTTTTCCTATGGAAACTAGGTCCTAACTATAACTACCTACTGGCGACCGCCAGTAGGTATATATATATATATATATATATATATATATATATATATATATATATATATATATATATATATATATATATATATATATATATATATATATATATATATCAAAGGAAAGACCACTTTACTGGAAAGCAAGTCACAAGGACACAGCGGGGAACATGTCGGGAGACTCTTTTATTCACTGGTACAGCTTGGAATAATGCATTTCGGCGTGTCAGCCTTCTTCAGACGCCGCTGTTACCACACCATCACCTCCTCCCTCCTTTGTAGTTCCTCTGGCGCTCCCATTAGTGGGAGATCAGCTGACCCTGCTGCAAAAGGATCCTGCAGTCAAATGTGAGCCTACAGTGCCCAGCGTGCAGCTGATCGGGTAAGTGCGGCAGTTGGATCTGATGTTTTTAAAATAATTGGTGAAGTTTGCCTAATATATATATATTAAAAAAACACTTAGGGCCTCATTATGATGGCGGTCTGACTTTCGTCCGACGGCCATCCTGTCGGGAACAGGACCACCCGACTAGCTGTCGGCGGTCCCATCTTCGGTATTAGGATGTGGCCGCCTTCAAGGCAGTCGCAATGTGTTTCTTTTGTATTGCAGCATGTGCTGCGGGCTGCAGCACATGCCGCAATACAAAAAAACACATTTCAAACATCCCTGCACTATGTGGCCGACACCACATGGTGCAGAGATTTTCAGGGGGCACCATAGGTGCCCCCAGGGCCCATGGTGGAGGACCAGGAGGGAAGGGGGTCCCACTATGGGCCCCCAAGTCACTTTCTGCCTGTTTTTTCATGGCGGTTAAGGCTAGCGGAAACTGACATTGTAATCCCTACTGCGGTGCCTGGGCAGGCACCGCCACCGTTGTGGGGATTACAGTCCGCCCGAAGGTCTGACGGGCCCCTTGAGCTTGTCGGATTAGTGTTGGGCGGTCTCTCCGCCTGCCGCCCATCCACCTGCCATCATAAAGCGGCGGCGGGCTTGCACGTTCCAATGGCGGTGGAACCGCCACCGACGGCATGGTGGCGGTCCCACCGCCATCGTAATGAGGCCCCATATACTTACATGAAAAATACTTACATTTACCTATGCCTTTACCATCCAAGCCTTTACAATGATATTCGTTGTAAAGGGATCTGTGGTGAAGACATACTCATGGTAAAAAATGTTGTAAAAACAGTTGTGGTAAAGACTGTTTCGCTGTAAATCCTGCGTTATAAAGGCATTCATTATTCTGCCTTCTTTATAAATGATGTTTCCCGTGATGCACATGTCCAGCCCTTCTAGACTGAGCGAAAGAGAAAGGATGAGTCAGATGAGCACAGAGAGCAGCTGCACTACACTGCTGCATGTGAATGGCCTGTTAGAGTAACACGTGACAGCACATCATTGTGAAACCACCACCATTATACCAATCTGTAGCGGCTCCTTATCAGTGACTTCTGGGTGAGCCCACTTGCCTCCTGTGAGGCCCCTGTGTGTTTTTTAATTTAGCCGTGTTTAGAAAAACATGAGTTTCGTGTTTTCGTGAGCACTGCCAGTGCACAGGTCAGCCCTCTCTTCCTCCTCTACAGGCTCCTGATGACAGAAGGAGGAAGAGAGGGGGCTGAGGCATGATAAATGATCAAAATAAAACACTGTAGCTGGATGTCTGGATTGCACATGTCTGAGGGGCGTAGTTCAACTATGGCCCTCTCACACAGGCACAATCCATTTTATTCAGCAGACATACCGCTCGGACAGCACAGTATATCTGCTAAAATGGGGCTGTCAGGGCGTACGACTGCATCTCTGAGGCCAATGAAGAAACACACAGTGCAGCAGGGGCAAGAACCCCTGCACTGTCCCTGGTTCTTATAGGGTTGTGCTTCCAGTCCTATCAAGAAGCTCGGAGAGCGATTGAGGTGAGTTTTCCCCTTTTCAAACCTGACCTTGCTGCTCTGTCTGGCTCCTCGATGGGAATCAAGCCCATGGCTTGTTGGTTCTAATGTCCAGCACAAGATTTCTGCTTTGCTGCTGCCATAGAGCCTCTGAGTTGTCAACTAAGTAATCAAGATAAGTGATATAAAAATGTTATTTCTCTAACCATGTGTGTATGTGTTTGTGAGCGTGCTAGTGAGTGATTGAGAGTGAATGTTATTGAGTGAAAGTGTGTGTGTGTGTTTTAAAGAGGGTCAATGAGAGTTAAAGTGAGAATCTAAGTTTGAGAGTCTGCATGAATAAGTGAAAGTGAGTACGAGGGAGTGAGTGAAGGAGAATTAGTGTGTTAGAACGAGTAAACAAGTGATTGATAGGAGGTTAAGAGAGGGAATAGAAGTGAGTTGTGGGTATAGCTATCCATGGTGCAGCTGGTACAGTTGCACCAGGGCCCATAGTTAGTGAGTGTGTGTAAACATGTTATGAGTAAGTGAGAATGAGGACCAGTGAGTATGAGTACATTTGTGTGTGAGTAACACTGAGTGGGAGTGAGTATGAATGAGAATGATTAAGTAAGAGAATGTGAGTTAGAGTGAGTGAGGGGAAAGAGACTTAGGGCCTGATTTAGATCTTGGCAGACGGGTTACTCCGTCACAACAGTGACGGATATCCCGTCTGCCGAAATATAAATCCTATTATATCCTATGGGATTTATGTTTTGGCGGACGGGATATCCGTCACCATTGTGACGGAGTAACCCGTCTGCTTGCTAAGATCTAAATCAGGCCATATGGCCCAGATAATCAAAACTTTGACAAAACGCAGTGCAGCACCCGCAGTTGGTTCGTTGCGTGCTGAGGGAGAGAGTAGGAAAGTGCCTTATCTACAAAAGGTGCCCTTTCAGTACAAAATACTATGGGGGCTTATTTACAAGCCCCTTGCGCCACCCGTAGGTCACTTTTCTCATGTTAAAAATGACGCAAAAGTGGCGCAAGAGGCTTGTAAATAAGCCCCTATGCTTTTACTAATGTTAACAAAATATCCTAGTTTGGGTGTGCGCTGTACAGTGTAGTGCACATGCAAGATGGAAAAAGTTAGGAGAAATAAAAGAATTTCTCCTTATTAACGCAATGTTTTCAAGTGGCATTTACTTTGTTGTGCAAAACCCTGTCTACTATTGTTAGTAGATGGGCTTTTGCATCAAAACCATGGGTGGGTGCATGGGAACGCCCATGTACCTCCAACGGAACACCCCTTTGATGCAGAGTAACGCACAGCAGCACTTTGCACTGCTTTGTCTTACTTTCAGGAAACGTTTCAGTGTAAAACAGGTTTTGCTCAGTAAAGTCAATAAAAAAAGCAATTGCACAGGTTTGCGTCACTTTTGTGATGCAAACCCAGTGGAAAATGGATGTTAATCTAGGCCTGAATGTTAGAGGGAGTGAGCATGAGTGAGGCAATTTTTTTTTTTTTTTAATGGAGTGAACTCCTGGGCAGTATTATGCTCACCACTTTCAGAGATCACCAGCCGCCACTGACACCAGTACTAATCCATGAGATGTGGACTAACTGCCTGGGCTGCTGACTTTGGAATCGGGGAACGAGGTTTGAATCCCAGTGTCAGCTCACCATCCTGTGATCCTGGGCAAATCACCTAATATTCCTGTGCCTAAAACAAAAATCTGATTTTGTGTAATGTAATCTGTTGCTCCTGTAGAGTTTCCTGATGTCTTTGAGCCTAGTATGCTCTATAAAAAACTGCAATAATAAAAAACGACAGGCAGACAGGAAAATTTCACTCAGAGGATTGGGACTGCTACCCACTGTCCATCTTTGCTATCCATCCAGCCTCAGTACTTGGCATTTTTAGTACCAAAACCACAACTCTGCCTTCCCCCCTCCCTCTCACCCGCCTCACTTCACCCCAGGAAGGATGCGATTGGCAGAAAAGTCTGGTCACTGCATTTAAAAAACAAAAAACTCTTTCTTACCTCTTTAGCATTTATTTAGTGCTTATTACCCCTCACATGGGTAGTAAGCACTTAATAAATACAAGTGGAAATCAAGATAATTTGTGATTTCTGCCTTGTTTGCTTGGAAGCACAGGAAGATGGTAGAGATTACCCGCGAAGTGCAGACGCGGTCTCTCCTAACAGCTTTAATGGGCAAGCTTTGTGGCTCTTTCAATCAATGGTGATCAGTAAAGCACACTGCCTTGCACAATTAGAAACCCCGCTGCCGGCTTTTTGTCCTGAATGTTGTGAGTCATCTGTGGCCCTTATCGCCTCCTTTGAGGACACTGCAGCAGCAAGATAAGCTGAATGTGTCTGTGGGATGTTAGAAGGTGGTTCTGACCATCTGAGCCGCCCGGATTTTTTCACTTTTTGAACACCTAATTGTTGAGTTTTCACTGTGGGAGAGCCTCATAAGTTGGGACTCACCCACAGTGAACTCATGATGAAAGAGACTGCATGTGGATTTTACTGGTATCCCCCTGGTGAGAGTAGGCCGCTGCGCTGCAGCCGGAGTAAGGGGCACCGGGCTGGTTTCATGCAGACACGTGTGTACATGCATGTGCACACGTGTAGGGGCTGCGCAGGGGAGATTCCTGGCGTGCGCAGCCCAGGAGCAAGTACAGATAGAATGGTGTGGCAGGAATTATGCAGAGCTGGGTGGTGACATGGAATAGGCTTTATACAATGGGAAGAAACATGTAAGGGAAAGTCAGTGTGCTTTACTGTTTTCACTGAAGGACCACTCCATTATTCTCCTATGAGAATGGGGATCACATGGGATAGTTTCACTTCCCTAGGGCCTACAAATTCCAGACACGCACTAAAGTCCACTGTAACTTGTGTGAAAATAAGTATTCTGTTAATTCCAAAACCATATCTGTACTGCTTATGGGTCATCCAGAAATGTCATATTCCTCTGACTCAGCTCATAACCAGAGCCTGGCTAAGTGTGACCCTGCTAGGCTGGATTAATGACCTTCCTCCCCAAACTGAAGCATCAGAGGCCTAGCCCTTCACGGCAAGCATTCCAAGGGCGAAGGTCTCCTCTCCAAGAGGGAGAGAAGATGGGTGGAGTCTGCCGGTTATCCATCAGCAGCTGTCACCTGGTGCCAGGCACCAAGCTACTCTGGAGGGGAGGCAGAAAGGGGCTTTTCAGAGACCATGTGGCATGAGACCCCTGGACGACGCCATTTTGAACTATCCCAGAGGCCTGCGCAGGAAGGAGGGAGCAGGGGCAGAGAGGTGATGTGTTGCTGCCTGATAGGGCAAGCAGAGACTTCCTGCCAGCCCCCTCCAAATTCTTTTAAAAGGTCTTGCACAGGAAGAGGAGCTCTCTCTGGGTGTGGTCTGCTGTGGAAGACTGGTGCTGGAGCCTGGCGCCATGGGCAGTTGGAAGGAGGAACCCCCTGACTGTCCCAGGACCCTGAATTGCACCAGGAGGGGAGTCCAGGACCAGGGAGCAGAAGCCTGGGCCTTTGCCCAAGGAGAAGAGGGGCCCAGGAGGAGAGCCAGGCGAAAGGCTGGTGCAGGGAGCCAGTGAAGACCGCTCCCTGATGAGTTCACCCTCCTTGAGACCAGGAGGGCGAAAGAAAGTGCTCCCAGTGGCTGGGGCACGCCACCAAGAGCAAGACGAGACCAAAATGGTGAAGATCGGTCCCCTGGGGGCTGAGATATGCCCCCCAGAAGGTAGGCGACCTCTGGCCTGACCGACGACGAAGCGCGTGGGGCTCCGCCGCCCGTCTTGAATGGGCCCCTGGGATGGGTCAGGTCCCGGGGGCTGTCCCCACACGAAGCAAAGTCGGGGAGCGCCGTCGCGCTCCCGGTGAAGTGGCCCAAACGGGGTGCCAGGAGTCCACCCTGGCCCCCGGCGACAACTTAGGGCGGGGAGCGCCATCACGCCCCCCACAAAGATGTCTCTGGGGCCCGGGATCCCAACTCCAGGCCCCGACGCCAAGAAGGGAAGCCGGGGAGCGCCGTCGCGCTCCCCGTGAAGAAGTACCAGGGGCCCGGGATCCCAACTCCGGGCCCTGAAGCTATGGGCGAAGTCGGGGAGCGCCGTCGCGCTCCCCGTGAAGACTGTCCAGGGGGGAGGGGCCACTTGTGCCCCGACGCGAGGAAGCCAAGCCAGGGAGCGCTGTCGTGCTCCCCGTGAAGATGGCCCAGGGGCCCAGGACCTCATCTCCGGGCCCCGACATGAAGGAGGAGGAAGGAGGAGTGCCGCCGTACTCCCCCGCAGCTGCGGGAAGGCGGGGGCAGTGCCGTTGCACTCTCCCGAGGTCCAGCCAGACCGGCAGCAGTCTCCGTGTCTGGCCGCAGGAGCCGGCAGACCAGAAGAGAGGTGCCGGCTCCCGCGGCAGCACACGAGGGTGCTGGCCAGTTGGGGAGCCAGCGAGGGCAGCTGAGGGGGGGGCTCCTCGAGCTGCCCTCCCACGTACCCATGACGCGGGCCCCCGAAAGGCAGCAGGAGCAGCTGGGGGTGGGCTCCCCGAGCTGCCTTAACTCACCTGGGGGTCCGGGTGGGACCGGGCCCTCCACCAAGGTCTGGACGCGGCGAGAGGCCACCAGCAGCGCGTCATGGCTCTCCCCAGAGCAGTGGGGGAGCCGCTGCAATAATATTCACCACAGGAAGGGAAACCACCCATAATGCCTTGCAGGCCCGGGCCGGCCTGCAAGGAAAGGAGGATGGTTCTCTGCGTGTGGTGACCCCAGGAGGACGGGGTCACCGCCAAGTAAATGAAAAGGTGCCGGGGGAGCTGCAGGAGCAACGCAGTCTCCCCCAGCATGAAGATGTAAAGTCCCCCCCTAAGTCTCTGCGGACTCCCAAGAAATAACCCCTCAAGGGCTCAGCCAGCAGTCATAAGCATCCCGGGGCTGGAACTTTTGTTCTACAGCTGGGGTGTGTTAGGGACTGCTTCAAGGTATGGATGGCTGTGCTGGGGGTGTCTGGAGAAGGGCATTCCCTGGAGGTGTAGAGGTGCAATTGCATGAGAAGTGCATTTACCAATGCTATTTCTTTTTGAGGGACTGAAAGTCACCTGTGTAAGGTGAAGTCATAAGCAAAGTGGGGTTAGGTTGCTGAACATTCCTGCTAGGGTGTCTGGCTGTATATGCTTAATCTTGTGATTTTAACTGTGATGCCTTTTAGGGGCTTTAATTGCAATGCATTATAACTGTTATCAACTATGATGAGTACTGTCATTCTAAGTGATGCCCAAACATGTATACTTGCTACTGCGTTAGGTGAAGAACAACCCTAACTGTTAGCCACTAAGATGTAGAGGTGTATACTGTATGGTCAGTATGAGATTCTCAGTCAGGGTTATGTGTCACCAGGGCAGGAGTAACTATTTTAAATGCTTGTTGAGATAATGGGGTGGGTCGCCACTGGGATGGTGCTAGTGGGCAAGGACCTCGCTCCAGGTTATGTTCAACCCACTGCATTAGGGGGCAAGATGATGTGCATACATGGGAGTGGTGGTACTAGACCCCACCCCCCTGCGGGAGGGGTGGAAGTGTTATGCAATGTCACAAAGTAATTCCAACAGCTTATGTATATTTGTAAATTGTTGCATAGTATTGAGTAGTGTGTGTGTTTAATAAATGTACTCTTCCTTTTATAAAGCAAAGTACAGACTGGACAATCAATTATTGAGTGTTATTTCTGCGTACTGGTAAATGGCGATTACTAGCCCACACCACCACCCTTGAGTAAGCCTTAGACTGCTCTGCAACGCTACCCTCTGAGAGTCAAGCGCTACAATAGGGTGTTTGGTTCCCAGTGAAGGACAAATGTAGTCATGTTATTTGTGCAGGCCTCACAGATACTGCCTCGTTTTCCAACATGGGAGAAAAGAAAATGCCTGTTCTGACACTCTCTTCTCCAGCAGTACTTCGCCCAGGCATTCCCTGGGACAGACAGCCACACAGCTGCAGGCCTGCAGCCCGGGCTACCGAACACGATGGGTAGGCTGAAGCCCTTCCAGCCCAGTGGGCGTTGCTTGTCTGCTCAAGTCCTTCCATTGCTCTAACAAGAGATGGTGAGCTGCTGCTTTTACTGAAAGTTTTGGAACCTTGGGTTTGTGGAACTACTGCAACCTGCCTTAGTCGTGCCTGGCTGTTCCTCATCTGGCAACAATTGGTGATTGGGTGAGGGGTAGCTCACCTCTGCATGTCTTTATTTTTCACATTCTTGCTCCTTTGACAAGCCACTCACCTCAAGGACTGAAAGACGGCTACCTCCCAACCCTAACCATGCTCAGAAAGCAGATCCAAACAATCATGTTTTAAGGGACTTTCTGAATAGACTTTCAGCTCTGATAGTACGTAAAAGGGGGAGGCGATTCCATGCCTGGACCGCAAGATAGGAGAAAGATGAGTTTCCCCACTTCTTGCGTTCAGATCTCGGGACACAGAGCAGCCCTGCCTTGGAAGAAGGAAATGATCTGATCCGGTGGCAATGGATTAGTCTGTTTGAAAGATACTGAGGGCCCGTGCTAAAGAAAGCTCTATGGGCCAGGACTAGAGTTTTAACCAGAATCCTCTATCTAATCGGCAGCCAATGAATCTCATTCGGATAGGAAGAGATCTACGTCTGCCTAGGGACCTGTAATGCAAGCTTTGCTACAGCATTCTGTGCCACCTGCAGCCTTTGCAGCAGGTAGGAGGGCAAGCACAAACACTACAGGGCATTAGCATCATCAAAGTGCGAGGTGATAAGGGCTGCTATCACTGTTCTCTGCGCCTGAAAACGAAGCAGGAGTAGAAATGTCAACAATGATCGCAACAGAGCAAAACAAGATCCGACCACTGCAGCGATCTGGGATTTCATAGTCAGAGGGAGATCAATGTTAATTCACAGGTTGCTGGCCAAGGTGGTAGGAGATCACAAGCAGGCCACTGCTGAAGGAAATTAAATGCCTCTTTGTTGACTTTGCTTTTGGTTTCTCAATAATCTCTGCCTAGGAGCTCCTGAAGGTATTTAAATGGTCCTGCGGTAGCTTTTGTGGGGGGATCATGTGTGTTTTCCCTTTACTCTGTTGCGTATGGTAAAGGAAAGGTTTTCTACCTCCTGAAAGTATATTTGCCCACCTTGAATATATTGGTATTGCAAATACTGAGATTGTGCTAAAGAAACCACAATTCCACACTATGGGGCATATTATCAAGCCCCTATCGCCACCACAACATCACTTTTTGTGACGTTGTGGTGGCGATAGAGTCAGCATCCTATTATCAAGGCAGCGTTAAGCCACTTAACGTGGCTTTAAGCCACGTTAAGTGGCTTAACGCTGCCTTGATAATAGGGCCCCTTTCACGCTAAACTTAGCATGAAAGGGGGCGTGCAGTGGGTGTTGCGGTGGGCTGCCTTGTGCAGCACACATGGAAAAAGCAAAATGCCATGGTTTGTTCATGTACAGGAAGGTGTCCCTTCCTGTACATGAACAAACCGTTTTTCAAAATGC
Organism: Calotriton arnoldi; assembly: GCA_963921515.1. Classification (NCBI taxonomy): domain Eukaryota; kingdom Metazoa; phylum Chordata; class Amphibia; order Caudata; family Salamandridae; genus Calotriton; species Calotriton arnoldi. The sequence goes on along the minus strand of CAWUFW010005505.1, from coordinate 642,655 downwards.
CATTTTGTAACTTCCATGTGTGCTGCACGAAACAGCACACATGAAAGTTACAAAATGGCATTTCGGGTTTGTTTATGTGCAGGAAGGAACTCCTTCCTACACATAAACAAACCTCCCTGCTCGCAGACACCCTTGCACTCTGGTGCAAGGGTGCCTGCGCTGGCGCTAAGTTGTGTAACTTAGCGACATCGCAGGGGGAAGCGCCAGGCTGCACCATATCCTTGGTAATATGGTGCAGCCTGACGTTTCCGAAGTGGCGGAGAGAGGCGCTATGACAAGATGGCTAACGCCTCTCTCCGCCACTTCCTTGGTAATATGCCCCTATGTTTTATTGGAAGCCACTCTATTGCATACTTGTATATATATGAACATGAGCCTTTCATCAAACAATGTACTCAGGCTGGAAGGCATGAGCACACCAGGAGGGCAGGATGCTGCCTTACTCTGGAACCTCTGCTGTTTCAGGCAGTCAGCAGGACTGCTTTCACAGGTGACCAGCTGGGAGGACATGGCCACTTCTTGAAAAAATGCTAACAGACAAGGTAGCGGCACCACCAGCAACACCACCAGCCGACGCAGCACTACTGGAAGAGCCTATTTTGTGGCACCTGTTTCCACCACAGTGTATTCAGTGCAAACCCCTGATAGGAAGGTGGGGGAGTTAAACAGCCAGCCAGATGCTGTAGTGACACTAGGACCCTGTACCCGACTGGTGGGGAGGGGACAGGAACCGGACACCACTTCTGGTCAGGGAGTGGGGAGGGCATTGCTGGACACGAAGGCACAGGGGACAGACGTGCATGTGGGCACAGCTGCAGCAAAAGGAAATAAAGAAGTACATGTTCACTTGCCTGTCTCTGCGTGCAGTACTTAGAAGACACGACAACTGGCGACGATCAGGTGGGATCAGGAATCGACATCAGAAGCGTGCGCCCCTCGACGATGTCCAAACGGAGCCAGGAGCCCACCCTGGTCCGCCGACCATCGGAACGAAAACCGCGCCGTCGGGAGCTCATCTGGCTCCAAGAAGACGAAACCAGGAGCCTACCCTGGTTCGTGTGCCCCCAAAAGAAGAAGACACGAAATCGGGAGTCCACCTCGATCGCGAGAAAAGCGGAGCCAGGAGCCCACCCTGGTCAACGTGCTAGCGCCTGCAGCGACATCGGGAGCCCATCCCGGCCGCATCAAGTGAGGTGAGGTGAAGGGGAGGCAAGAAAAGCACCCGACCGTGAAAGAAGCCGACTGCCGACTGCCAGGACAGCCTTGAGCTTCCCGCGTGCAGATTTCAAGCTGAAATCTCGCGAGAGCTCGGTGGCCATCTTGGAGTCAGGCAGAGCAGCCAATGAGAGGCTGAGGAAGACCTGGCGGCCATCTTAAGGTCAGGCCATACAAAGAATACCAAATCTCGCCCACCGAAATCTCGGTGGCCATCTTAGGGTCAGGCGAGAGAGCCAATAAGGAGCCGGAAAAGAGAAGAGGCCATTTTTAAGTCAGGCAAACACACAAAAAAGCCCAAAAAGAAAGAAAAAAAAGGGAATTAAAAGGAAATAACAACACAAAAGGGTGAAAAGAAAGGAATCAAAGGAGATACACAAAGAAATTATGGGGAAAAAAAAAGGGGAATTAAGCACCGCATAAAGAAGAAGACGTGCACGTCAACAAAATGACCGACCACGCAAGTGACAAGAATAGCGCACCGGCCATATTTCGCAGGCCACTACCATTCAGCTTATCGGAACCACAGATAGGTATCAGGTGGGAAAGATGGATTCGACAGTTCGAACGATACATGCGCGCCACAGATATCGCAGAGGCCAAACACACAGATCTATTTTAAAATTTGTAGGGGATGAAGTGGAGGACCTGCTAATAACATTTCCCCGAGATCAAACAGCAACATACAAGGGACTGATAAAGTGCCTCACAGATAAATTTGACCCACAAAGAAACATAGATTTCGAAAGGTACACATTCAACTCCGCGTGTCAACGAGCAGAGGAGTCCCTCGACGACTTCGCAACAAGACTGCAAAAACTGGTCACATATTGCGAATTCGATAAGTTTGACAATGAACAGGCGATACGACTGCGCATCATTGAAGGCTGTCAGTCTGTGGAGTTCCGCGCACGAATTCTGAAAGAACCAACCTCGCTAGAGAAAATACTGACCATGGCCCGAGCGGAAGCCAGAGCAACAACACATGCAAGACAGATGGAACTGGGAAAAGAAAGAAGAGTGGAGCAAGCAAACCGCATGACTGGAAACAACAAGAAGAAAGAAAATACCGCGCCACTACCAAGAAAGACGCAAGAAAGAACATGTTACCGATGCGGACTCGAGTTTCCACATGTCGGCGCGTGCCCAGCAATGAGCCAGAAATGCAGGAAATGCAACAGAGACAATCATTTTTCAAGCGCCTGCATGAGTGGACAGTTTAAAAGTGAGCGAGGAAGACCAGCAAGACCACGGACGGTGACCAGCAGGTATGCCAGGAACATGGAAACGGCAAATCGCAGCTCCTCAACTGAATCAGAAGGAACAGCCGCGCCAGAGAACGTGGAACGACTATATCTGATGTCCGATGCCCCTATGGAAGACCGAGAGCCAGAGCACATTCATCTTATGGAGAAACATCAGATCAAGAAAACAGCAACAGTGGACATCGAAGTAGGAAGACACAACACACGCTTCGTGCTAGATAGTGGGGCCACATGCAACATAATGTGCATGTCAGAGTATGAGAAGATGAAAGTAAGACCACCACTATCACCGTCCACTGTTGATGTATTCACCTGGGGCTCGAAGAAACCAGTGGTCAACATGGGGAAGTTCACAGAAACACTGACGTACAAAGACAGGTCAAGCAAAGAGGAAATACATGTGCTACGAGGAGACATTCCAGCACCATGTCTGCTAAGCAACGTCACGGCGCAGGTGATGGGTCTCCTCAATGACGTACCACATGTCAGAGAAACTGAACATTTTGCGAGACTATCCGGCCCTACTACAAGGCCTAGGCAAACTAAAAGGAAAACAAATCACACTGCATATCAACGAGGCGATCAAACCTGTGGCTCAGCATCATCGACGAGTGCCCATATACCTGCAACCACAGGTAGAAGAGGAAATACAAAGCCTGCTGGGCCAGGACATAGTCGAGCCTGCAGACGGGCCGACCCCATGGGTATCTCCAATAGTGGCGGTTCCGAAAAAGAACACCTCCAAGATTCGCATATGTGTGGACATGAGGGTACCAAACACAGGGATTGAGAGGGAAAGACACCCTGGGCCACACCTCAATGACATGATCAGCTGTCTCACTGGCGCGTGCCGATTTTCAAAGCTGGACCTGTGCAAAGGGTACCATCAACTGGAGCTTGACCCACAATCAAGGTACATTACCACTTTCTCCACGCACATGGGCCTGTTTCGCTACAAACTACTGAGTTTTGGCATTTCATCGGTAGCGGAGATATTTCAGGAGACCATAAGGCAGATAATAAGGCTGGTAAAGAACAGCTTGAACTACAGTGACAACATCCTGGTATTTGGTCAGTCAGATGAAGAACATGACAGAGCTTTGCGTGAAGTATGCCTGCATCTGGAACAAGCAGGACTAACACTAAATGAAGACAAGTGCGAACTGGGGAGAAATGAACTGGTATTCTTCGGACACATCTTCTCCAAGGAAGGAATGAGGCCGGACTCCAGCAAGGTGGAGACACTGGAAAAGGCGAGCCCTCCAACGGACGTCGCAGAAGTGAGGTCATTTCTTGGGCTTGCCAGCTACTGTGCTCACTACATAAAAGACTTCGCCACAGTGAGCACACCGCTTCGGGACCTAACGAAGCAGGGTCAGAAATTCATCTGGACAGAAGAATGCAATCGGGCATTTGAGGCCATCAGACATGCTGTAATAGCTGTGGATTATCTTGCCTATTTCGATCCATTGCTATGCATGGAGCTGACGGTGGACCCCAGCCCGGTCGGAATAGGAGCAATTTTAGCACAACATCTGCCGGGTAGGGACTCTCCAAGAAAAATTGTTGCATATGCAAGCAAAAGTCTGTCTGACATCGAACGGGCATACTCCCAGCCAGAAAAGGAAAGCCTAGCAGTGGTGTGGGCATGTGAACACTACCACATGTTCATCTACGGGAAACCATTCACCATCGTAACTGACCATCAGGCCCTGGTGACAATATATGGCAATCCAAATGCAAAGATACCGCCTCGCATTGAGCGATGGGGTATAAGACTGATGGACTATGATTTCAAGATCGTGCACAAGCCGGGAAAAGAACACAACCCGGCTGACTACATGTCACGGCACCCCTTACCGCAGGCACCTGAGAATGCATCAATGGCAGAAGAGTACCTGAATTTTGTGCTAAGACAGAACACTCCGGCACCAATAACAATAGCGGAACTAGAGCAAGAAACAGCGAGGGATGCCACAATGCAAGCGGTTAAAGTGGTGACAAGACAGCAGAGATGGAGACACTTCAACAACAACAGCACCATGGGAGAAGGAGTCAACAAGGAGGAAATGTTAGCATTCAAAAAGATACATGAAGAACTATCAGAGAGTGAAAACGGAATAATAATGAGAGGAACAAGGATAGCAATGCCAAGTGCACTACGTCGACAGACTGTAAAGTTGGCACACGAATCACACAGAGGCATGGTCGCAACAAAGAAATTGCTACGGGAGAAAGTATGGTTCCCTGGCCTAGACAGAATGGTGGAGGACACTATCCTAAATTGCCACATCTGCCAAACAACAGGACAGCCAGCAAAGCCTGAATCGTTACAAATGTCGGAACTTCCAGGAGCAGTGTGGACAACGTTGGCAGCAGACTTCAATGGGCCTTTGGACATGGGCAACTACTTGCTCGTGATCATTGATGAATATTCAAGATTTCCCGTAGTGCGACAAATCTCATCAACATCAGCGAATGCAACACTGCCAATACTGGATGACATATTTGCAGCCTGGGGCTCCCCACAGACATTAAAAACCGACAACGGTCCTCCATTCTCAGGGGAGGAGTTTCGAAAATTCATGGACTACCTAGGCATTCATCACAGGAAGATAACGCCTCTGTGGCCACAAGCGAATGGCATGGTGGAGAGGTTCATGGGGAACATAAAGAAGGCTGTCCAAAGAGCAAAGCTGGCGCAGATATCCATTGGTCAAGCACTCTGTCAAGTACTACGAGATTATCGAAACACCCCCCACAGCTCCACGGGACGATGTCCCACTGAATTAGTGCTGGGAAGGACAAGCAGGAAGAGGCTACCACAACTAGAAGCAACGGCGCCACCAGAGCACAGCAGCATTGCTGTCAGAGACCAGGAGGCCAAAGAGAAGATGAAAGCGTACGCCGACACCAGGCGACATGCCACTCCGTCGCACCTTAAGCAAGGGGACTCAGTGGTGGTGCGTCAGCGGCAACTGAGAAAATCAGACAGTCCGTTCTCAAAGGAGCCGCTAGCAGTGACAAATGTTAAGGGGCCAATGATAACAGCGGCGGCGGGCCCCTACCGAATAACAAGAAACAGTTCTCACTTCAAGGGACTGAAGACCATGGATGAAGACGGAGAGGACACTGCAGCAGTGAACAGTGACACACATGAAATACATGAAGCTACGGACAACAAGGGAAGAAGACCAGACCACGGTGAGGGACAAAAAGAGGGATCACAGAAGGAAAAGGAAGGAACTTGTCCAAGAAGAGTGAGCAAAAGGCCAAAAAGACTGATTGAAGAAATGTAATGATGGGGATAACAAAATATCTCTCCATCTCTTTTTCTCTCTCTCTATCTCTTTCTTTTCTCCTCCATTACACACATCTATCTCTCTCTCTCTCTCTCTCGCCCTCTTCTCTCGTAGTCTTTTCTTGCGACAAAGGGGGAGATGTAGTGACCTGGGTCAAAGGGGCACTAGGACCCTGTACCCGACTGGTGGGGCGGGGACAGGAACCGGACACCACTTCCGGTCAGGGAGTGAGGAGGGCATTGCTGGACACAAAGGCACAGGGGACAGACGTGCATGTGGGCACAGCTGCAGCAAAAGGAAATAAAGAAGTACATGTTCACTTGCCTGTCTCTGCGTGCAGTACTTAGAAGACACGACAGACGCATCAGCAGATTACTTATTAGCACGTCCCTTCATATGTGGGAGCTCGAGCCGTCAGAGCTCAGGGAGCCGTCTCGCTGTTGCACACTTACTCCAAACAATAACAGGTAATGGTAGGTCTGTCTTTTATAGAACCTGAAGCAGGCGGGGCATCGACAGACATATGGGTGAAATTATTCTGATTTTTTTTTTAAATTGCACCAGGCATTTTCCCGGTGGGCTGGCCGGGTGGAGGCCGGTTTCACTTCTGATGGAGGCCGGTTTTCTTGCTGGGGCCGACGCATTTCCTGCCTGCAGTGCATTGGCACTTTCAAAATAAACAATGCAAAGCAAATGGTTTTAAAGCATGCTTTATGGTCTGAGGGGGGTCCGAGGGATCTGCTGTTGCTTGGCTCAGAGAGTCCAGTACATATATTCAAAATTCAAAAGTATGATCTTTGCAATGCATTTCAGTTCTGTGTATTAAATAATACTATTTCATTAGGGACAATTTTTAAAAGTCACATATTGCAATCATGAACTTAGAACATTCATGTCCCCACCACCACTGCCCTGAAGACAATGCTGATAGTGAATCGAGAGGAAAGTCAGCTGTCTTTTGCCCCCTATACATTCCCTAATGTGTTACTATAGATGAAGTAACATTATAGTATTTTGCTTTTGTGCAGGGCACCCTCCGAACTGATGCAGTTTAATTTGCTCTCATGTGATGATGAACGCAAAAGAGTCTGCGAAAAAAGTAATTGCCCAAGATCACACAATGTGGTCAATCGGAAGCTGGATTGATGTAAGGTTTCCTGGTTTCATGCAGTCCAATTCAGCCACTACATGGTTATCTCACTCTTGCTCCCGTTTTAGATCAAAGCTTAATATTAAATTCTTTGATGCACTAAATAAGTGCACTGTGCTAAATAGATCCAGGCAATGCATGGCTGTGCATTTTCATAAGGACTGGTGGTGGTAGAGTTTGTGGCAGGTCATTTTTTAATGCAGAAGGTAAAATGAGAACCAGAGCATCCACCTTGGTCAGTGCATTGAGACCATTTGCTCCTCTTAGTTAAAAGTCTTTATTCATTATCATCCGTTCTGAAACTAATTCATGCACCTACTTCTCACCTTCCAGCCATTCATTCATTGGCCCATGCAGTCTTAGCTCCAATCACCATCCATTCAATGATCAGACAAGGTTCTATAATGAAAAAATGTGTTTTAAAATTTCTCATATTTGCAATTGTTCGAGCCCCCGCTTGCAGGAGTAAGGCTCAGTCACTGCGCTCGCTACATACAGCATGGGGGCCGGCCTAGCGCAGTCTGCCCCGGCTGCTTATGGTTCCCACTCTGGCCTTGATAGAGAGTCTGCCTGGAGGAGTCAGACATTCCTTAATGAATTAAATATGTTCTGGGGACAAGTAAGAGAAGGAAATGGTAATCTTTCTTTATCCAATGCTTCTTCCCCTTCAAGTCTTATTTTCTTCCTCTTGCTGTCTCTCTGCTTCCAGAGTCCCACATCTCTGTTTTATGTGCAAACTGAAAGAAAAAATACCCCTCCTGACAAATGAGAGCAGTTCTCCATGGTCACTGCTGTACATATTTTATTGCGACTGCTTGATGAGTTATTTTGCAGGCGAATTTGGAAAAGAATCAATCAAGAATGAATTGCATATGCCGCCAGCGCAGAACCTCTGCAGGGCTTTGATGAATGGATGTGTTCCCGGCCTGCACCAGAAGCAGGCCTGGAATGGTTTTGCTTTTATTATTTTCCTTTGTGGGGTTTTATGCCATTGTTCACGCCAGAGAGGAATCTCCTTTCATTAATGTGTCTTTGCAGGGTTGCAGGTTTGAATCTCATCAAAGATGGTTCAGCCTGTCATCCTTCAGAGGATCAGAAAATGAAGACAGAGTTCCATGAGACAATGGTATTTTAATATTTCTACTTTTTACTGCTACTTCAATAACCCAGACATTGCCAGAGAGGCATTAGAGGATGTAAGAACAACAACATGTTGAATGGAAATAAAGCAACAGTAACAGACGACTCCAACTTTACATGGAACCAGTCCATGATCTGCAGCTCCTCTGGGCATGGGCACTGAAGGCCATGATCTGTCCCCACTGGGCATGGCCCCTAGATATGCCCTGCGCTGCTGTGGGAGCTTGAGGGACTGCTTGGCAAACGACATGGCCAGAGGCCTTGCTGTGCAAGTACTGGGCGAACGTCTTGGCATTAAGCTGTGCCCTTTGATAAGCACACACAGGGGTTGCATGCTGGCCATGCCAAACGGGTGCTGGGCACATAATATGGGTGAGGGTCACGCCCAGTACCAGAAGGTGAATGCAAAATGCCGAACACTGTGGGTATTACTGGTAAGGTGCTGGGCAGAGGTCATGGCTGCAGACCCTGCCCTGTCCACCGTATATGGCCAAAGGTCATGCCCTATGGATAGGGCAGGCAAAGGTAATGGAGACAGGGCGGGCCAAATGCCTTCCAATATCCAGTAGCCACGGACATGGCACAATCACTGCCATGTGGGTTCTCTGGGCATGGACACCATTCCCAAACTCAAGAAAGTCCTTGGAAAACCTTCTTGAAGGAATATTATGGCCCTCTAATAGGGTTGCACATTGGTATGCTATATGAAAACTAGCTAATTCCTCGAAAAACTTCACTTGAAGGGACATTATGGCTATGATCCAACACATTAAACCACTAAAATGTGATGGTTATGTAAGCCTAACTCCACCTCACCTACAGAATGTACATGAAACATGACATAAAAAATGACGTCAGAGATGTCCTCACTTAGGACATCACATATGACATCACCACTGACATCACTGGTGCTTCATAAAGGGCATAGGTTACAGGCCATCCCCATACGTAGCTTGTCCTGATCATGGGTGTAAGCTCTGCACTATACCTGATACACACTGAGGCGTAAAACATTCATGGCATGCCCTGCTGCCATGCCCTCTATGAGTTCACACAGTGCATAGCATACAGACACGTGGTGTGTCCACTACATATGGGGACCTGCCCATTACCCATAAGTGCAGTACCCCTTTAATCTTCTTGTATGACTTTTATTCTGTGGACCCGGCCTATGGTTTGCAGACAAATGCAAATAATTCGTTCAGTTCTGATAATGTTCTTTAAGGTCACACACCACATTTATGGTTCTTCGGGGATTGAGATGCTGTGCTGGGATGTGAACACCCAATTCCCACACCCCTCCCCAATATATTTCCATGACAATGTATATGGGCCTCAGTTTGGATCGAGGAATGTCAACATTGCTGCTCGAAGAATGTTCGGCTCCTTTTAGTCGGTCGGATGGAGTGTATTCAAATGTGCTGAATTCTGAATAAGGGAAGAATGGTTTGGGTTGATCATCAAGAAGTAAACAGGTCAGAAGTCTGTCAGCCAGCCTGGTGAATCCCAAAAAAGAGGGTCACTTATGTTGTGGATCAGAACAAAGAGAGCAGATGGTACACTCACAGAGCGAAATAAATAGTGCCTTTGCAAAACACTATGAAGCTTTGTAGGCGGTGAATAGTGAGCTAGGTGAGCAATTGATACAAGTGAATATAAAGGAGGCGGGAATCGGGGCACTAGCCCCTGATGAGACGGAATCCTTAGGAGAAGATATTACAGTAAAGAAGATTAGGGCCGCTGTAAAGAAAATGGCTGAGGGAAAATGCAAGGCTTTGATGGCCTTCCCATAGAATTTAATGCACAATGCATTGACGAATGTGACCATTCTAGCTAGGATGTATAACACTGCTCGAAGAGGGCATGGGCTTTCACCCAGGCACAGAAAGGCGGGAATGGTATCCTTTCTTACCCCAGGTAGGCATAAAGCACAAATGGCATCATACAGACTCCGCTCAATGATTAACTGCTAGACTCCTGCCGTTCCCACAAAGACTAATACACTCAGAACAGAACGGGTTTATCCTAGAAAGAAACGGTGATTAATATATTTAGATTAATCCAAATATCTGACCATCCATCAAAAGCACACTCAAATGCAGAGATGATGTATTACTAATTACTACTACTTTCACTAGATGTTGAAAAAGCCTTCGACACATTAGAGTGGAAAGCTTTACCTACAGTGATGGGCACATTGGAATTAGGTCTAGGATTTTAGAACCTGGACTTCATTGCTGTACATTGACCCAAGTGCACAGGTGAGATACTCAAAAGCATATTCTGTTAATAGGGGGACATATTAGGGGTATTCTCCATCCTCACTACTTTTCACCTTCATGGTGGAACCACTAGCAACCCTGCTACAACAGGGGACCTCATTTACAGGAATTTCCACAAGAGGCATAACCCACCAAGTATGACTTAATGCAGGTGATATGTTACTCGTCCTAAAAATCACACACAGAAGCAGCTAGAAAAGCCTCAGAAAGATTCAGGGAATAAGAGTCAACTGGAGCAAATCCAGTATAGAATGCATTCATCAGACCTTAAAAGACAGAGGGTTGCCTGAGATAGCCAATAGGTTGAAGTGGAAATCAATCACGCTGAGATACCTAGTAGTGCAAATCACCAAAGTAAGATAGACCTATAAAATGGAAATAGCTGAATCACTGAAGCTACTGACAGTATTTGTTAGACCTGTCAGCCTTTAGGATGGTTTTCCCCAAAACTTTTTGTCTACTCACCTTCTGTGGCTCAAATTCGTTTTTGTAGACCTTAGGACTCAGTACACCTTACCACTGCTAACCAGTGCTAAAGTGTTTGTGCTCTCTTTCAAAAACATGGTAAAATTGGCTTACACCCAATTCGACTTGGCGAAATAATTCCCTATCCAGGCCTAAACCTTCCTTTTTTAATACGTATAAGTCACCCGTAGGGTAGGCCCAAAACAGCTCTTAGGGCAGGGTATTGAGTAATTAAAAAGTTGGACATGTACTTTTAAGTTTTATATGTTTTCTTAGTCAAAAACTTCTAAATCCGTTTTTTACTACTGCAAGGCCTACTCTCCCATAGGATAACATTGGGTTGCCTTATTACATTTAACCCGTTTCATGCGTCAAACGCCGGGAGCTGTCCGACGCAAAAGTGCTCATGTGCGTCGGACGGCTCCCACGCGTCCGACGCCATGGCACTGGAGATTCCTCTGGTGCGGGCACCAGAGGGATTTTCTTTTCCCCCCAACAGCCTCAGGAGGTGGGGAACAGCTTCCCTAGCTCCAGAGGCTGTTCCCCTGGTCTCTCTGAAATGACGATCAGCGCGCACGTAGAAAGACAGGAGAGATCATTTGAAAGGGGAGAATCTCCCCTTTCCAATGCTACCCCTCCCTTGCAGTGGATCCTGGGAAGGAAAATGTGGGGGGATCAATGCAAGCCACACCTCCCTGGACTCCCATGGGTGTCTAGTTTTCAGAAATGTCTGGGGTTTTTAGGTTCCCCTAGATGTCTGCAAACCCAGGACCAAAAATACAGGTGCCCACCTATCTATCACAAAAATAGCTATGTTTTCAAGGAGGTCACCGGCGTTTTTGGTCCCGGGCTCAGCGTCCATCTATGGAAACCTACAAAACCCAGACATTTCTGAAAACTAGACACCCAGGGAACTCCAGGGAGGTGTGGCTTGCGTGGATTTCCCAACATTCTCCAACCCAGAATCCCCTGCAAACCTTAAATTTAGCTAAAAAAATCACATTTTCCTAAATTTTCTGTGTGGGAGCATTGTGGGATCAACGGGCCGCCACAAATTTCTTACCACCCAGCATTCCCCCAGGTCTCCCAATAAAAATGGTACCTCACTTGTGTGGGTAGGCATAGTGCCCGCAGCAGGAAATGGCACAAAACCTACTGTAGAGACTTCAAAATTATCAATCGCAAAAATACCTGGTTTTGCGAGGGAGTCAACTGGTCCTGGGCTCAGCGGCCATCTAGGGAAACCTACCAAACCCAGACATTTCTGAAAACTAGACACCGGGGAGAGTCCAGGGAGGTATGGCTTTCATGGACTCCAAACGTTTTCCTACCCAGAATCCCCTGTAAAACTCAAATTTAGCTGAAAAAATCACATTTTTCTCACATTTCTGTGTAGGAAAGTTGTGGGATCACCGGGCTGACACAAATTTCCTTCCACCCAGCATTCCCTCAGGTCTGCCTATAAAAATGGTACCTCACTTGTGTGGGTGGCCTAAGTGCCCGCGGCAGGGAAGGGCCAAAAACGTATTGTGGAGACATCAAAATTACCTATCACAAAACAACCTGGTTTTGCAAGGGGGGTCACCTGGATTTTTGCCCCCGGGCTTGGCGGCCATCTAGGGAAACCTACCAAGCTCAGACATTTCTGAAAATTGGACAACCGGGGGAGTCCAAGGAGGTATGGCTTGAATGGATCCCCCAACATTTTCCTACCCAGAATCCCCCGCAAAACTCAAATTGAGCTGAAAAAATCAAATTTTCCTCACATTTCTGAGATGGAAAGTTCTGGAATGTGCGTACATCCACAAACTTCCATCAACCCAGCATTCCCCAAAGTCTCCCAATAAAAATAGTACCTCACTTGTGTGGGTGGGCTAAGTGCCCATGGCAGGGAAGGGCCCAAAACTTATTCTGGAGACATAAAAATTACCCATCACAAAATGACCTGGTTTTGCAAGGGGAGTCACCTGGATTTTTGCCCCCAGGCTCGGCGGCCATCTAGGGAAACCTACCAAACCCAGACATTTCTGAAAACTAGACACCCGGGGGAGTCCAGGGAGATATGGCTGTGTGGATCCCCTAACATTTTCCTACCCAAAATCCCCTGCAAACCTCAAATTTAGCTGAAAAAAATCACATTTTCCTCACTTTCTGTGATGGAAAGTTCTGGAATCTGCATGCATTCACGAACTTTCACCCACCCAGCATTCCCCAAAGTCTCCCAATAAAAAGGGTACCTCACTTGTGTAGGTGGGCTAAGTGCCCGTGGCAGGGAAGGGCCCAAAACGTATTGTAGAGACATCAAAATTACCTATCACAAAACGACCTGGTTTTGCAAGGGGGTCACCTGGGTTCTTGCCCCCAGGCTCAGAGGCCATCTAGGGAAACCGACCAAACCCAGACATTTCGGAAAATTAGACACCCCACGGAGTCCAGGGAGGTATGGCGTGCGTGGATCCCCCAACATTTTCCTACCCAGAATCCCCCGCAAACCTCAAATTTAGCTGAAAAAAACATCTTTTCCTCACATTTCTGGCTTGGATCACATTGCTGGAACAAATGTCCTACCACTCAGCGTTCCCCTCAGTCTCCCGAGTAAAATTATACCTCACTTGTGTGGGTGGGCAATGGGCCTGCGACTGGGAAGGGCCGAAAACATAGCACAGCGCACTCTAAGCACTATATTTTTTTTTTAATACTTTTTAGGCAATTCTGCATTGGACACCCACACAAGTGAGGTATCATTCTTATCATGAGAACGAGGGAAATTCTGGGTGCATAGAAGTTTGTGGATCCACGCAGATTCCAGAACTTTCCATCACAGAAATGTGAGGAAAATGTGTTTTTTTTTTAAGTTTGAGGTTTACATGGAATTCTGGGTAACAGAACCTGGTGAGCGCCACACAAGTCACCCCATCCTGGATTCCCCTCGGTGTCTAGTTGTAAAAAATGTATAGGTTTGCTAGGTTTCCCTAGGTGCCGGCTGAGCTCGAGTTCAAAATCCACAGCTAGGCACATTGCAAAAAAAAGGGTCCGTTTTCACTGGAAAAATGTGATGCGACCACGTTGAGTTTTGGGCCGTCTCCTGTCGCGGGCACTAGGCCTACCCACACAAGTGAGGTACCATTTTTATTGGAAAACTTTGGGAAATGCTGTGTGGGTGGAAGTTTGTGGATCCATGCAGATTCCAGAACTTTCCATCACAGTAATGTGAGTAAAATGTGTTTTTTTGACAAGGTTTGAGGTTTGCAAGGGATTCTGGGTAACAGAACCTGGTGGGAGCCACACAAGTCACCCCATAATGGATTCCCCTGCGTGTCTAGTTTTTAAAATATATAGGTTTGCTTGGTTTCCCTGGGTGCTGGCTGATCTAGGGTTCAAAATCAACAGCTAGGCACATTGCAAAAAAAGGGTCCGGTTTCACTGGAAAAATGTGATGTGTCCACATTGCGTTTCAGGCCGTTTCCTGTCGCGGGCACTAGGCCTACCCACACAAGTGAGGTACCATTTTTATCAGAAGACTATGGGGAATGCGGGGTGCCTAGAAGTTTGTGGATCCATGCAGATTCCAGAACTTCCCATCACAGAACTGTGAGGAAAATGTATTTTTTTGACACAGTTTGAGGTTTGCAAGGAATTCTAGATAACAGAACCTGGTTAGAGCCACACAAGTCACCCTAGCATGGATTCCCCTGGGTGTCTAGTCTTTAAAAATATATAGGTTTGCTCCGTTTCCATAGGTTCCGGCTGAGCTAGGGTTCAAAATCCACAGCTAGGCACATTGCATAAAAAGGGTCAGTTTTCCCTGGAAAAATGTGATGTGTCCATGTTGCGTTTTGGGCCGTTTCCTGTCGCAGGCACTAGGCCTATCCACACAAGCCAGGTACCATTTTTATCAAGAGACTTTTGGCAATGCGGGTTGCATGGAAGTTTGTGGATCCATGCAGATTCCAGAACTTTCTATCACAGTAATGTGAAAATGTGTTTTTTTTTACAAAGTTTGAGGTTTGCAAGGGATTCTGGGTAACAGAACCTGGTGAGAGTCACACAAGTCACCCCATCCTGGATTCCCCTGGGTATCTATTTTTTAAAAATGCATAAGTTTGCCTGGTTTCCCAAGGTGCCAGCTAAGTTAGGGTTCACAATCCACAGCCAGGCGCATTGCAAAAAAACGGGCCATTTTCAGTGGAAAAATGTGATGTGTCCACGTTGCATTTTGGGACGTTTCCTGTTGCGAGCACTAGGCCTGCCCAAACAAGTGAGGTACCATTTTTATTGGGAGGCTTTGGGAAATTCAGGGTGTGTGGAAGTTTGTGGATGCACGCAGATTCCAGAACTTTTCATCACAGAAATATAAGGAAAATGTGGTTTTATTGACATAGTTTGAGGTTTGCAAGGGATTCTGGGTAACAGAACCTGGTGAGAGCCGCACAAGTCACCCCATCCTGGATTCCCCTGGGTGTCTTGTTTTCAAAAATGTACAAGTGTGCTAGTTTTCCCCAGGTGCCTGCTGAGCTAGGGTCCAAAATCCACAGCTAGGCACATTGCAAAAAAGAGTCTGTTTTCACTAGAAAAATGTGATAGGTCCATGTTGCGTTTCAGGCCGTTTCCTGCTGCAGGCACTAGGCCTACCCACACAAGTGAGGTACCATTTTTATCGGGAGACTTAGGGGAGCACAGAATTGTAGAAGAACTGCTATTACCTATTGACTTTCTATGCATTTCTGCCTTCCAAATGTAAGACAATGTGTAAAAAGAAGTCCCTTTGAAAAATGTCCAATAATTCACATGCTAGTATTGGTACCCACAATTTCGGAGATATGCAAATAACTTCTGCTTCAAAACTCTATATTTTGTTCCCATTTCGGAAATGCATAGGTGCCCTTGATACCTATTTTTTACTCTTCATATTTTACCAAATGAATTGCTATATACCCGGTACACAATGAAAAACCATTGCAAGACGCAGCACACTTTTTGGCTCTGGGTTCCTCGGGTTCTTGGTGAAACTACAAGTCCTAGATATCCCCACAACCAGAAGGGTCCAGCGGATGTAACGGTATATTTCTTTTAAAAATCGGTCCTACTTAGAAGAAGTTACAGGTGAAATTGTTGGCACTAATAACTGTTTTTTTCAACTCATTGTCAATATTTCTTATTTTCAACTGTTAGTTTCTATTTAAAAAAAACCTTGAAGGATCTACACAAATGACCCCTTGGTGAATTTAGAATTGTGTCTAATTTTCAGAAATGTATAGCTTTCCGGGATCCATTATTGCTTTCACACCCATTTCTACCACTAACTGGAAGGAGGCTGAAAGCACAAAAAGTAGCAAACATAGGCTATGTCCCAGTAAAATGCCAAAACTGTGTAGGAAAGGTTGGTTTTCTGACAAAAGTCTGAGCTGGAAAGATGGTGATTTCAGCACCACAAACCCTTTGTTGATACGATTTGCAGGGGAAAAACCAGATGCTTTCTTCTGCAGCACTTTTCCCCCATTCCCCCCCCAAAAAAACAATTTAGCTGTATTTTGGCAAATTTCTGGGTCCCCTCCAAGGGAATCAACAAACCCTGGGTACCTTTAAAATCCCCATGATGTTGGAAGAAAAGGACACAAATTTGACGTGGATAACTTATGTGGACAAAACGTTACAGGGGCCTAAGTGCAAACTGCCCCAAATAGCCAAAAAAAGGCTTAGCACAGGGGGGGAAAGGCCTAGCAGGGAAAAGGTTAATAAGTGTGAACTTTTGATTTGGAATAGGTAGAAAAGTCATGTTTGGTCTCAAAAGATTTGTAACTTAAAATCATATTTGATGGTAAAGTCGGATTTTAAGTCACAATCCTGAAAATTCCACTTTTAGGAAGTTGGCATTTTCCTGTCAAAGTCAAAGGAACTTATTAAGCGCACATATCACCAGAAGGTCTCATGGCGCTTGCGAAGACTCCGTGCAAACTGACAATCTGATATGACGGCATTATAGATGGTGAAATAGCCAGGTTTTTAATTCCTTGCAGAAGAGCTTATGATCAGAGGTGGAAAGAAGATGCGACCGAAGCTTGTTCCAGAGGGCAGGTGCGAGAAAAGAAAAGGATCGACCACCGTTCCTTGCAGTGCAGATTCGTCGCGGGGTGAGGAGACATTTAGTACTAGATCTAAGTGGTCTACTTGGATGATACCAACTAAGTTTCTTAGCTAAATAGCTTGGCCCGGTTCCATACAAGCTCTTGTGAGCGAGACACAGGATTTTGAAACGACCTCGCTTCTTAACAGGGAGCCAGTGAAGAGTCCTCAAGCTGAACGCTGATGGAGCTCTTGATGGAAGGTTTAAAATCAGTCTAGCAGTGGTGTTCTGCAAGACTTGAAGCTTGGAGTGGAGCTCCTCATTTATGGAAGCTAATAGGGCATTGCCATAGTCCATACGGCTTATGATAAGCCCCTGCACCAGCGGTTTTCTGGATTCGATAGGAATCTATTGAAAGATTTTGCGTAATTTACGCAAAAGGCCATAACAGATACCTATGACATGATTTATATGGTTTTTCATTGACAACTGATTGTCAATCATTATTCCGAGGTTCCGCACTACAGGTTTGGGAGATGGACATGGGCCTAGATTATGAGGCCACCAGTTACCGGACCAGTACTCATCCGCTTTCCCAAAAAGAATGATCTCCGTCTTGCTTCCATTAAGCTGTAAGTGATTGGTACACATCCAGTTGTTGATATGGGTCATGCAATTTTTAAAACGGATCATTGTATCTGTGAGGTTAGGGCCAAGAGTGATTAACAGCTGAGTGTCATCAGCATATGACACTACATCAAAGCCATAGGACCTGATTACCCTGGCCAGAGGTGTTACATACAGGTTGAAAAGCATAGGACTCAAGATGGAACCCTGAGGAACTCCTATGCTTACAGACCGACTGCATGAGGCCAGGGGGCCTATTTGTACTGTGGTGGTTCGGTTCATTAGATAGTTCCTGAACCAGTCCAAGGCCCTGCCCCTGACTCTCACCTCCCAGAGCCACTGTTCTAGAATGCTATGGGAGATGGTGTCAAAAGCGGCTGACAGATCCAATAGGACTAGCATGGCTGACTGCCTGTTGTCCAAGGCCAGCCTAATGTTGTCGACAACCTCCACCAATGATGTTTCGGTACTGTGTGCCGCCCTAAACCCCGACTGTGATGGATTGAGGAGTCCATGACTCTCCAGATGGATGGTAAGCTGTTTATTAACCAAGGACTCTAGTACCTGTCCAAAATATGGAAGCAGTGAGATTGGACGGTAGTTACCAGGTACCTTAGGTTCGGCAGAGGGCTTTTTTAGGATTGGCTTGACTTGTGCTGCTTTCCATCTGGCGGGGACCGTGGCCTGTGCTAGTGACATATTGAATAGATCTGTGAGTTTAGCTGTGAGCAAAGGAGCTATATTTGCAAAAAAACGGGGTGAAAGCGGGTCTGCTGGGGAACCTGATTTAATCTTAGCTAGGGTGGTGGAGACTTCCTCTGGAGTAAATACATTGAATTCCAGTAAGAGAGGCAGGGTGGGATCACTGTTGATACCAAGATGGGAGTCTACATTTTTAATATCGTGGTGGGGAAAAGACCTATGAATAGATTTAATCTTTTCATCAAAAAAGGTAGACAGCGTGTCTACCCATTCTTGCGAGGAAGTGTCCTAACCATTTGATGCCAGCAACCTGTGTCCTGGGCCACATGACTAGGTGCAGTTGGCAGTTAGCCTTTGTGTATTCCTCCCAGACAGAGAGACAAAGGGGTCTAGGTGTTGGCAGGCCACTACCATATAGTCTGGAACTGCCTTTGACTGTTAGATTACTCGGAGAGTGTTGGAAGGCTTATTAATGAGATGATTTTAAGAAAACTAGAACACACATCATACAGCATGGAGCATGAACACAAGGCCTCTATGTACGCCCAAAATGCAAGAACGTTAACAGCAGAATTATAGATCTTGACCTAATCTTAGCAAAAATGGCAAATAGCAATGAATGGAAGGCCTCCACAGGGCCTAATCTGTCCACATGGAAACAGGAGGCAGCAAAATGGGCTGAATGTGAGAGCACTCTGCTACACATGGAGGACAGAAAAGCAGACTATACTGCAGAATGCAAAATGATTCTGACCTCAATCCCTGGGAATAAGGCTGAGTAGGATAGACCATCCCCAAGCAGGTAACCAAAAGTACGCTCATATGCTCCCTTGAGAGTGTCCCGTTCATATCATAGACCCCGGACTGCAAGCCTTCAGAATGCAGAATGCATAGGGAAGAAAGCTGTAGACTCTTAAAGAGATGGACAACCAAGATTTTAGTGCACTCTTAGAGGCGCTCGTTAGTCTTGGTTTGTTGCAATTCGTATCTGCTCCCACTCACAAGGCGGGCCACATTCTGGATGGAATCTTTACCAATGATATTAGAATTACTTATCAAAATCTATCCCTATCTGTTGGTCCGACCATAGCGCAGTTGCCTTTGATCTCCTACCTCCATCAGCAGCTAGTAATAATAGAACTCCTCACCCTCTGGACAAATCTAGAAATTGGAAAGGGGTCTCGGCTGAGACACTAGCCAGTACTTTAAACAGTATACCCTGTGTAATTCAAGAGGATTCCGATAGTGGGGCAGAGGCCTTTGCAACATGGCTGGAAACTGCAGCAAATAAACTGGCCCACCTGAAGGCATATATTCGTAAAAAGTGCTTTCCATCGGCTTCATGGTACAATGATAGACTTAGGATGCTTAAACAAGCTTGCCGTTGTTTTGAGCGGGATTGGAGGAAAACTCTAGTTGATCAAGAAAGAATCCTATATAAGATAAGTATCAAGGAATACAAGCTCGCATTAATGGAAGAAAAGTCCAAATATTGCACCCATAAAATTCAAAATTCATCCTCTGCTAAAGAACTATTCAGGCTAGTACAACTGCTTTCGGCCTCTCAACCCAGAGCAGAGCCAGAGATTTCACAAGCCTTTTGTAACCAGCTAGCAACTTTCTTCCCTCTAAAATCATGGATATTTATACAGGTTTTTATTCTAACCTTATGCTGTCCAGTCACTCAATTGCCTCCAGCTGGCCTACTACAACGGCACAAGGGATGCCAGCTGGCCCAAGCCTAGAGACCAAAGGTCTCTCCGTCTTCTCTACTCTCTCGCCCAAGCTTGCCGCACAATATCTTATGAAAACCCATGCAGGATTACCTCTAGAAGCCTACCCTCTAGCAGTTCTTCATATGGTGGTCAACATCATAGCCAAGCCACTTTGTGTAAACTAATGAATAACATGATTGTATCCGGATATATCCTCTTAGTTGGAAGCAAGCTATCATTAGACCTCCTTTAAAAAAAACTAATCTAGACCCCACGGATTGTAACAACTACCGCCCCTTCTACTTGCTCCCGGTCCCTGCAAAGATCTTGGAGATGCACCTTAACATCCAGCTGAAGGAAACTGCGGAACAGCAACTTTGGCTTAATGACTCCCAGTTTGGTTTTTAGGAAACACCATGGGACAGAAACCGCCCTAATATCAGCCACCGACTATATTAGGCGCACAGTGGATGAAGGACACGGGGTGGTGCTGATACTCCTGGATCTGTCAGCAGCATTTGATACCATTTTGCCTACATTGCTGCTGGATAAACTCCAGGGTCTTGGCATCTCTCATCAAGCATTAGCCCTCTTGTCCTCTTTTCTTATGGAAAGATCTCAAAGGGTGAAATTACAGCACTTCCACTCTGAGGCCTTTTTCTTACCTTGTGGAGTACCGCAGGGCTCATCATTGAGCCCTACGCTTTTCAATCTTTATCTGGCACCTTTAGCGGCTGTTATTTATTCCAGACAAATCTCTCACTATGCACAAGGCAGAGAGCGCAATGGGTAAAATAAATTTCATCAGTGTCCTGGTGACTATCACCACCATCACCCACTAACTTGAAATCAAAATAGAATAAAATTAATCAAATCACCCACGACGACCCACGTCGACCACCAGGACAGACCCTTAGAGGGGTGGAGGACATACCACAGCTTAAGCACTTGAGCAGCTAACCGCAGAGGCCAAGAATAACATACACAATCAGTAGCAGCTGGACAGCTTCATGTGAAGGGTAAGAACAATGCACAATAAGGCCCTGGACAGCTCTCTGGCACATGTGGAAAAAGACACACAATCAACGCCTAGATTACAAAGGTTGGGCATATGTGTGGGTGCAGGGAACCATGAAACATTTGCACACAAAACTTTACCTCAACAGAACACCCACTGGTTGATGGATCAGAGATGGTATTAAACCTAAATTTCATGAGGCAATATGTCCCCAAGATAGGGCACTTACCAGCGCTTCAGAAATACCGACAATTAAGTGAGGACCCACTCAATAAATGAATTCTAGATCGTCGGATTAAATTTAAAAATGTATTACAGAAATTCAAAACTTACGGTACAGAGATCATAAAAGTAATGAAGGTACCTAGAAAAGGGCATTACAGATTAATGTGCAAATCAAAATAATTCTAAGTCCCAATGAGCAGCAAAATTAATGGCGGCATAGACAACATCCCTACTAGCATCAGAAAGTCTTCTAGCTCACCCCCAAATTTAGGAATTTATATAGGAAATCTTCTCTGGAACAGAATAGAAAGTGCAGGTTCATCATTGTGTGAGCACAGGTATCACATTATTAGCAAATCAGAGCACAACTTTATAAAATGTCATATTGCCTTAGCACCTAAGCGCTATCCAACTACATGAACACTGAGTCTGCCCACTCTCTGGCAATGGTATCCGGAGATGGCAGGACAAACTAGTTACATGAACAATAACAAACTATTAAGAATGAATAGGGTACAGTGAGCTAGCAGAAGATCCTTGAAACACTGCATCATTAGAACCAAGCTGGACAGTTTTTCATTGAGTACAGCAAGAGCAGCATTAATGGAAATAAACAGACATGACTCTGCTTGACTAAATGCTGCAGAAATAATTAACAGTGAGATATGAGGCAAAATGCATCAGAGACAGCCATTTTTAAAAAAAGATGGAGACTGGGCCTAGATTGAGACCCAGTTAACAAGAGTTAGGAATAATCTATGTCGTAGGAAATTCGTTTAAAATGTAATAGCATCATGTCGGTGTATACAGGTAAAATTGAAAATACATCTACAATCTGCACATCGTTAATAATGCACAAAAATATAAATGCACAAAAACTTTAACATATGCCACGCAATCAGCAGACCTCTGTAGCTAATGAGGGGGCCCACGGTCAGCAGCACCACAGGGCTCTAGTAAAGTCCAGACATCAATCAGAACCTTGCAGATGCTGTGATAACAAACAAAAATAAAATTCTGGTCAGCTCCCTCCAGTAACTGAGGATACGACCCGCAGACAACGCTTGATTATTTCTTTAAAACTAATGTGATTGAGACACTATCCGCACCGTGACGTCTCCCTTCATCTAATGAGGCGCACTCACAATCAGCACCTGGACAGCGCTCAGCAGTATCAGAGGGTATAGGCCGCCAGCAGCACCACACAGCTCTCGGTAAAACGTAAAGTCCAGACGTCACTCGGGACTTCGGCTGCTCCCAGCAGAGAATGAGGGTGAGATAAAGAACCCGCGCCTGCCTGCCTGCCTGCACGGATAAAGGCTACAGTCCTAGCCGGCTGCCTGCATTAGTGAGTTCATGTGCAAATTTAAAATAACTGCAAGATACACCAGGCGCTGGACAGTAAGTAATCTTGACTGTGTAGGGTGCATTGATTTTCTTCCTCCGACCCTTACCTTCTGCTTAAAAAAAAAAACCACTTTCCCTTTACAGTTTCCTTCCACTTCACTCCTGAGACGCTACTTCGCCGTCCTCACTCTGCGCCGGGTCGACAGGTGAAAACAACAAATTTATCACAGAAAGTCTCCGCAAAGAGAAATCATCGATTTTAACTTTTACTTTAGAGATCAAATGGATGTAAACATTTAAACAACCGACATACTGATCTGAATCTTTACCCCCCCCTCTAACTCCCCTCCGCCCATCCCCCCAATGAGGTTTCCCGAATTTATCTGGTGAAATCTGACAATGGTTTCTTACCACACACGAGTGTGCGCGGCAGCAGTAGGTGTCTGCACAGATACGGTCGGCTTCTATCGATATGTGTCTGGTTGGCGTTCCTGATCTCAAAGCGTACATTTCTCATCTGCCTCGCATGCAGTGTCACTGGCAGTATCAGCTCCTGGGGGGCTGATCGGGGAGGGGGCGGCGGGGCTTGGGCGAGGGTTCAGTACTAGGGGTAGAAGGTGGCCGGCTGGACGATTCCCTCTTCTGGCTTATCTGACTGAGAGCGATGCAGCAGAGGGCCTTATAACTGCTACACGCCCCCTTTCATATACAGATTAGATTCTATAATACTGAATACCTGTGCAGTTTGTTGTATTTTTCTTCTATGCCTGTAACGTCTGATGTAGAAGGCAACGACTAATAGGATGCCACATTTGGACTGGTAGGCTTAGCAGCAGTCATTTTATTTGTTGCCGACAAACGATTTAGGAACAGTATCTTCTATCGGCCACTCACTGGACTGGATCTCTGGCGGGATCCGAGGTGCAGAGGCGCAAGCAGGGGCTGTAAAGTGAATGCAAAATGTTCGATTGCTTTCTCTGGAGAAAGTGCTTGCCTTAAAGGGACAGAATACTGAGGAATAAAGAGTATCCGGCAGATGGTACTGACGAATAGGGTTAAAAAAGAACCCGTGAGTTCATATGACTGCAGGATCTGAACCTATGAACTATGCAATTAACTATGCAACGATTGGAAGGGAGAGCCTTTTTAAATATGTTTAGTCTTCATGAAGTAAGGGAAAGAGGGACGCATCTGCTAAAATGCCCGGCTAGTGTTGAAGCAACTGTGCACAATGCCTGGACGAGTTAAATAAATCAATAAGGCTGGCACAGCTCTTTTTGCACTGGGGAGAAACCATCCTAGTCAACATGTGCATAGGGAGTATGAAAAAAATGGGGTGACAATATCAACTACAATCAGCACCTGGACAGCTCTATGAAGAGATTGAGTCTATCAACGCAATCAGCACCTGGACAGCTCCCTGCGGGGATTAAGGGGCCAATTACGAGTTGGTGGTCCTACAGTGGACGGTGCGTTGCGCCATCCGCTGTAGAACCGCCAAAACCCATAGTGCAACCGCCTGCCAGATTAGGACTTCAATCCTGGTCTGGCGGGCGGTCATTCGGCAGTCTGACAGCGGCAGTCTATTAGGCTCATAGAAGAGCCTAACATGCAGAGCGCAGCTCCCAGAGCGCCGACTGCACCTTACTGCATGGGGTGGCATACATGCCACACCATGCAGGAACTGGGGGTGCAAATCCAAGGGGGCACTACATGTGCCTCCCGCGAGCACTCCCTGGGCCCTGAGGCAACACGGGGTGCTATTAGGGCCCCCTTAGTTGCCTCACCGCCATCCTTTTCATGGCGGGCTCACCCCCATGAAAAGGGTGGTGTGATCAACTCAAAATATGCTCGGGGTGCCGCTGCGGCACCACCAGCATATTTCTGCCTCTGATGGCTGCACGAACACAGCGGGATCTGGATCCCTGGCGGTTGCAGCGGTCCTGTGGCGATCTGACCGCACAGTCGTAATACTGCGGGTGGTCACACAGTGTAGCAGTGGTCGGACCACCATCACAGGTTCAGGGCCTAAGAATACCAACTACAATCAGCACCTGGATAGCTTTTTGAAGAGTCTCAGACTAACAACTGCAATCAGCGCCTGGACAGCTCTATGAAGATATTGAGAATACCCACTACAATCAGCACAAAGACAGCTCCCTGCACAGATTGAGAATACCTACTACACTCAGCACACAGACAGCTCCCTGCACTAATTGAGAATACCAACTACAATCAGCACACAGATAACTCCCTACACAGATTGAGAATAACAAACACTCTCATCACCTGGACAGCTCTCTGCAGAAAATGAGAATAATTATTACAATCAACTCCTGCACAACACTCTGCAGAGATTAAAAATACCACCTTCAGTCAGCACATGGACATCTCCCTGCATGGATTGAGAATATCAACCACAATCAGCATCTGGTCCTTGCATGGACTGTGCATGTCACCGCTGGAATCTCACTATCTCTTGCAGATGCCGGGATTGAGGGTGATCGGAACCAGAGAGGCTACCGAAATTTTTCCTAGAAAATATCTTAATGTCCGTCCCATAGTGCAACTGGGGAGGACTTTTTGAGAACCTGATCCTCTCCTGGGGAGTTTAAGAGTGGTTCACTACCCTAAATCTTTTTTTAAATGTGTCAAACAGTGCACAAAAAGTTGAAGGCATATTGGATAAAAATCTATACTGAATGTTCTATACATTGTTTAATTCCTAAGGGAAACTCTCAAAGTATTACAACACTTCAGGGTTGGCCATAGTAAAGAGAATGATTATTTGACCCCAAGAGCATATTTTGTATATGGAAATCAGAAATTGTGTGTCTGATTGAACACTAGCCCCTCATTTACTAAGGTCTGGGCGCTCGCCTGATACAATGATAGCTCCAATGTATGTGCCATTTTAAAACCCATGTGCGTTGTGTTAAACTGTGTTGTGTTGTGCAAGTGCCTGTCCAAACCTTAGTAAATGAAGGCGTGGGTATTCAGCAGAAAATTATTTGTGCTGCAAGAGTACAAGTGCCTATGTGAGACATCTCCAGAAAAAATACCTATGTTAAATCCCGTGGTAAGAGAAAAAGCATGTTTTATTTTTATATTTTTATTGTTTTTTTTAATACGCTTACCATCTAGATGTGCAACACTGCAAACTCAGTCAAATGCAAGTACAACAAGTAACAATGGTAAAAAAGTGGCTAAGTAGATGGTATCAATTTTAAGTTGATTTTAACAATACTTTGCTGCTACTCTACTTTCCGTTGCTTTATTAATATCTGCTGCCTTGTGAATTTGTTTGTTGGGGAAGGCGGGGCTTAATTGGGGGCAATCAAAACTCTTCGTTAAGGGAAGTGTTCCATTTACTTTAGTCTCTTCACTGGCCATTTTGACACTGCCACAGAAAAGAGTCAGTTAGCAGTCCAGTGGTAGACGCTGTCATGCTTCCTTATGTCTTTCAACAAGGGCATGCAGTTCCTTAGGGGAAAGGAGGGGAGAATATGCGGTCTGTCAGTATCTAAGGAAGTGGACTGGGGGTCTGTTCCTTTAGGAACAGGAGCCCTCACACACCCAGATGGGTGTCATGTTTCATCATAGGGTATACTCCTCATCAGGGCGGCACTGCAATGCCCAATGGGCACCAATGAAGGGGCTCTTTATTGGAGATCTTTTGTTCCAATTCTGTATGTGAAGTGTGGGTGTAGGGCCGTTAGAGTAGATTCATGGAGTGAAGTGTGTGTGCATATAAAAAGGTGTGTTAAAATAGACTAAGTAATCCTGTAAAAAAAAAATCATCAGTGAGTCTACTTGTCTAATTAAAAATGTGGTGGCTAACAGTAGAGGCAATGATCTCTGGTAGCTCGAAAGGTCAAAGGGTCAACATGTTTTTTGCCCTAGGTAAAGTTAATAATGATCTGTTGAAAATTCGTCAGGACCGATTATTTCTAATCTACAGAGTGGTGGAATCTGGGTTTATATCAAGGATTATCCAATTACAAAATAACCTAAATGTGGTGTACCTTTATATAGTGTTTCCTAAAAATGAAAAGCTGACCCAAATAGGGTAGCACTTTTGCCTTCTCAAGCAGGAGCAGAGTAAACACTAATTTTAGCATGAGTGTCGTAGTGAAGGTTGCATAGGACGACCTACCCAATCTCTGATGCCTCGGCCTTAAAAAGGCTGCCAATGCAAGGACAAGGTTGCACAGTAGACACAGGCTGAAACGTTTTTAGAATTTTAAGTTTATTTTAACCATTCTTTGCTGTCACACTACTTTGCGTTGGTTTAATAATATTTGCTACTTTGTGAATTTGTTTGTTGTGGGAAGGCGGGGCTTGGTTGAGGGCAATTGAAACTCTTCATTTAGGAAAGTATTCCATTTACTATAGTCTCTTCATCGGCAATTTTGACATGGCCACAGAAGATAGTCAGTTAGCAGTCCAGAGGTAGACGCTGTCGTGCTTCCTCATGTGCCTGACCGGCCTTAAAAAGGAGGCCGATGTGTGGAATTGTGCAGTGGGCGCGCCAGAGGCAAGCCCATCTGCACCCGTCTGCAGTCATCCGTGCATGGACGGTTCCAGGGCCAGAACCCCTGCCCCTCTGGCGCGTTCTAGTCACCTACTCTGCATCTCATTTGCTTCTACTTCAACCTCGCTGCAAATACGCATGTTCACACTCTTTGATGATGTAGAAAGGGTTGAGATTCGATGCAATCACTGTGGATTCTCCCCGACACCTGCAGGTAATCCTTGTAACAGGCCCTTAAATAGCAATTATAACACATTGAAGTTAAAATTGAGCAATATCAATTGCAGCTAGGCTAGCAAGCCACTCCGCTGACATCTACGATCTTATTCTAGACCGATTGACTGATGCTATTTTTTTTGTGTTTTTTAAAATATATTTTTATTGCATTTTACATTAGTACATTAGTGAAATTCAACTATTCCCGCTCACCCCCCTCCTTCTTCCCCATTTACTTGGGAGCAAACCATAGAAGCAATTTACAGATTTCCAATAATATCTGATAACATCACATTAACTGCAATTACAGAGTAGAAACATATTCATGAGCGATATCACAAGCAAGTAGGTAGTAATACATTCTCATATTTCAGTTGTTACAACATCTGATGTCATTGATGTATCATCTATAATTTGTTGGAGTTGTATCTCCGCCAGTTCCCATATCATCCTACCATCTTAACCTTGTCCAGTACAAATTAATAGGAAACAGCCTTTTCAACGAGGTTTTTACCTCGTTGTGCCTTTACCACGCATTTTTAAGCACAAATATTTTTAAAGCGAATATGCTTTTACAGCGCATGCCAATACCACGCATTTAAGGTAAGTTGGGGGGGTGGGGGGTCTCCCCCCACAAATACATTGTTTTTAAATCTAAAAACAATGCGTGGCATTGGCATGCGTTGTAAATGCATATTCGCGGCATGGCAAAGGCACATGATGTATTTACATGTGTTGTACTGTCGTACAACCCAAATTAATTTGCATCTCACCCCACATTCAGCCTGCAGCCAACGTATGTACTCTCACGGACAATACCTACTCATAGGAAATCTAGGCGGAATCCAGCATTTTGATATATGTTTTTTTGCAACTACTGGTCCTAATTCAGCAATGTTTTCAACATGTTTAGTCACCTTGGTGTAAGACATCAGGCCTAGCAGACAATCCTGAATAGATCATTGCAAAGGCAACTCTGTTAAATCCTTCAGGGTCTTAATGACCTCTTCCCAGAATTTGCGTATCCCTGGGCAGTCCCACCACATCTGTATATATGTTCCTGTAGCATGTTTACATTTGGGACAGTTATCTGGCTTAGTAGGGTCCACCTTGTGTATGCAGCTTGGTGTAACATAGTCTCTATGTACACATTTATAGTGTAGCAATTTTTGTCTTGCACTGCGTGACACTTTTCTACAATTTTTTAAAACATCTTTCCATTCCGTGTCTCGTAACGTTTCACCAATATTCGTCTCCCATTGTTATCATAATGCACCTATACGGGGTGAATTCTTTGGCAGGAGTAGTAGGTATAACCTAGTGATGAGCCTGCCTTCTCCCATATATGGTAGAGCCTGATTAAGGACACGTATATCTGGTTCCTGTGGGAACCCTTCCCAAGCTTTACAGATTGCTGCTACCACTCTGGCATAGGCCAAGAAACCTCCTCCCAGCAGATCTCATTTAGCGCAGAAGATGGCGTAGCTTATCGAATGGCCATCCTCATATAGATCTCCTAATATACAGGGAATGTCACTCCCCCTCCCGTGCCGCAAAAAAACCATCAACATGGGGCTTATGTCTGTCAGCCATGGTATGGGCTCTTGCAAATATATATAGTTGTTATTTTTATCTTTTGTAGCCTGTAACCATATATCCAATAATGTGCACATTTGTAATGGGAGAAGTCTCCTC
This sequence comes from Calotriton arnoldi, assembly GCA_963921515.1. NCBI lineage: Eukaryota > Metazoa > Chordata > Amphibia > Caudata > Salamandridae > Calotriton > Calotriton arnoldi. The sequence continues at coordinate 613,693 of CAWUFW010005505.1, read as the reverse complement.
CTCTTTCTATTGACTAACGGCAGTGCCAGGAGTCCACGCAGTTGAACCAGTCTCACCAGCATATCTGTTACAGGGTCAGTACACTGGTCCATAACCCACCCAGCTACCTGCTGCTTGTGGGAGGCCTGGTAATAACTTGTGAAATGTGGGGCCTGTAGTCCTCTACTATCCCATGGCAACTGCAACACCTTTAGGCTAATACACACTCTTCCTGTACCCCAATATAGTAGGCGAAGCAGTTCACCTAATCGTCTAAAGCAGGCATCTGCGATCCACATCGGCATATGCTGTTTAACATATAATACACAGGGTAATAGAATTATCTTGCTAATCGCTATTCATCCCATGAGTGACAGAAGAAACTTTAACCATTGTCGGACACTGCATTCAACACTTTCTAGCATGGCCCCCACATTGGCATCATATATGTCAGTGACGTTGGAGCTCAAGAGCACTCCCAAATATTTAATGGAGCTCTCTGTAGGCATTTGCCTGGGACAGATTCATCCCCCAAGCAAGGTGTCTGTACTGGATAAATAACAGATTTGTGTGCATTTAACATAAACCCAGAATGTGCCCCCACCGCGTTAATAGTATTATACACCATCGGCCATGTATGTTCAGGATCTCGTGTAATCAGCAAAATATTATCAGCATACAAAGAAATCATTTCCCTTTTAGTACCGATCAGCACTCCCTCTCCTTCATGCCGAGATCGTATCAGGCTTGCCAGAGGTTCAATAACCATTGCAAAAATCAACTGTGACAGGGGACAACCTTGCCTGGTCCCCCGTTCCACTAGGCAACTATCCGAAAGCCTATTTCCCACCTTCCCCCTTGCTCAACTATCAGTATAAAGTAGTTGAATCCCTTTTAAATAAGTGTCTCCTAGATTGAACTGCCTTAGATCACACATCATAAATCGCCAATCAATGGCATCAAATGCTTTATGTTCTACTGGGACAATCAGGACGAGACAAAACAGAACATAAGGTTTGACTCCAAATTTTAGGTTGCACCGTAGGGCAATGCAGAAAAGGCATTCAACTCAGTTTAATGGAACTACCTATTTAGCACCAGGGAAATATTCAATATAGGCCCTGAGTACGAGGGGCCCAATATTTGGTTTTATATTTATCACACCGGATGAAATCCAACACTGCTGGTTCGGGATTAATAGGATGCAATAAGTAGGGTGTGATTAAGAGTTTGTCGCTGATAATAGGAAATATCATGCCGATGTTAGTGCGTAAGACATGAAACTCCACGTCCCGTTAACTCTAAGGCATTTTTCCTCCCAATAAATTTCAGCAGGTTGGAGCTGCCAAAACATTTACGGGGAAAACTGTATGAGTGCGGTGTTAGCCACCAAAGTCATAAATACGGGACGTGCTGTGGCAGAAGTTACCAGGCGGATTGGAATTATGAGGACCACTCGTGATGAGGGCCACAGGTGGCAGCTTTATCACCAACAAGAAGTTACTAAACTGTAATCCCAAAGCACAATTTAGCTGTGACAGTTGACTATTTTAATCTTTTTTCCTAGATGGGTGGAGGTTTGAGATATAGCTGATATTTGTTTCCATTTCTCTTCATATTTCCAGAACAGAATACTAAAGAATAAATTAAATTAAATTAAGGCTGAACCTTGATGTCAACCACTCTGCTTGCTTTCACACTGAATGGCAGTGAATATAGCCCTTTACATCGCATGCGTTTACAACGCATGCGATTACAACGTGGTCGTAACGCAGTACATTACAACGCAAGTCGTTACATCGACTTGCTGTAGGGGGGCGCGCTGGACTTAGGAATAGTATAATTTACTATTCCAACTCCAGTGTGCGCAACAGTAGGGAAGGTGTTGGAATAGTAAATTATACTATTCCTTAGGTTAGCGCGCCCCCTACAGCAAGTCGATGTAACGACTTGCGTTGTAATGTACTGAGATGTAACAACGCGGTTGTTGTAACAACCGCGTTATCACATGCGTTGAAATGCATGCGATGTAATGGTTGTTTCCCGATGGCAGTAGTGTCGTGTAGTTCCTAAAGTAATCATGCAGGACCTGCGCGTTTGTGTAACATAAACTGTGGGCTTGGTGGCAGGTGACTCTGTGCACCCTCACCGCTTATGTTAGATTGTTTCGCATTAGCAAGCTCGCAGTGCCACTAGTGCCTCCTCTTATCGGGGAGAGATTAGTTTCTGGCAACCTTAGAACATGACAACCCTGATTCCCTCAGAATCGTGGAAACAATGTACTACCTTTCGCTCAGTCACTCGTGCTCACTTATTCGGTTTGTATCAGAGAGTTACACAGAATAAACAGTCGGGCGTTTCAATAAGTATTTATTGAACAGTTGTTATTCTAGTGTAAAATATATGTGCTGCGGTAGACCAGCAGACAATAGCAGAGATATATTATCAGCAGTACGATAAAAGCAAAGGGATAGAACAGTTCTACCATATTGCAATAATCATGAGTACATACATGATATAAAAGCATTATGCAAGTGCGCGTACTCCTACGAAGCCTACCTAGATGTACCTGTGTGTACCTAGCATATGTGTGTAGGTCTTAGAAGCTAAGAGCCAAGAATCCTCCTAGGATTTAGTCGAACCCCCATACCTGAATAGAGAGAGTGTGGGACCACGTCCTGGTCTCGAGTTGGACACCCCGTCCGGGTTGTGTCAGACCACTGTCAGCTTGAGCGACTGCATGCAGGAGCCTCAGCGTCTCTGGTCAGTGTGTCAGCATGGAAGTCTCCGTTCGCTCTGGTTTACCGGGGCAAGATGTGGTGTATTTATACCCTAAAGAGTCTCGGTCCTCAGTATGGTTTGTATTGGACATGAGGAAGACGTCAGGGGTGAACTTTGTACATACATTATGCTGGTGGTGTATTCTTAGAAAGCCATGCATAATTAATGAGTACAGTGTGGGCCTGTGTTTGGAAGAACCCTGCTGCATTCAAAACCACAGGATAGATAACGTTCAGCCCTCAGAGCTCGTCGTGTACTAGCTGGGACCAATGTAGGTGAAAGATCATGCCTATATAAGGAATCATACTATAATAGGACATGTACAGTTGTGACCATAATTGGGCATATGCGGCCATGACCATAATTGGGCAAGTACGAATATGACCATATTAGGGTAAATATGAATACGTCCATTTTAGGGCATATACGAACGGAACTACATTAGGGCATCTATGCAGGATATAACACCCACTCCACTTCCGAACTGGATAATAAATGACCATACTTAAAATCTGGACAATTTAAAAACCTTTTTTTAAAAGCAAGTAAAAACATGGTTCTAAAAAATTGTTAAAAATTTTGGTGCTTAAAAAAAAAAAATGTTTAAATTCAGCTTTTTCTAGTTGCCACTTAAAAGTCAATATCGTCTCTCTATAGAAGTTGTATTACCATAAGCAGGAGAAGGCCATACTTTTCTCAAGCGAAAGTGTCAATGTAAGAAAATGTTCCAAATTTAGATCGTTTTATTTTGAAACGAGTGAAGAAGCCGAATTCTTTCCCAGGACACGATGAGCCAATTCAAGATTACGCGTCCTGGCTGGGAAGCTCAATATTATCGGTGTCAGCTGCTGTAGATGACAAATCCAACGCCTTACAGAGAACGTCAATCGCACATAGATGGAATGTAGTACTGCCAACAATCGGTGCTGCGGCAGCTTGTGCGGCAGTTGTAACCTGGGTGCCTGTGGAGGAGTCACCTAACCCAGCAGGAGCGAACGGCACCTGTGGATTCTCCAGGAATGCATTCATCAGAATTGGAAGCCGCTGGGGACAACGCAGAGCATGGGCCTTTATGGGGTCCAGCATTGCATCCGTGTCCGGAGGCGCATCTGATGGAAATTTTAGACAAAGATCCAACGTGCATTCTTCTCCGCAGAACAGGCTTTGAAGCACAGGTAAGATGCAGTGTATCCAGACTGGTCTAAATGATAGAAACCAGGAGGCACTGAGTTCTCGCAGGCAAGAAATGCCCAGAAGTTGTACCATGTGTTCACGGTATTTCCGCTCCAGGAGCGTGTTCACCATTCCCTCGGGAAGTGGGCCGTCCATTGCGTAGCAGCAATATTACGATCAGGATTCCTGCGATTAGGAACAGGATGAGCGGGAATCCTCCAAATACGCGTCCCAATACGGAGTGTATAAAATTTGGGATTACTCCGAGGACTGTCTGAAAGGTGCTTAACAGTCCGGACCCTACGGTCTTAAATAGGTGTACAATTCCGCTCGTATCAGACATATTGAAGATACGTCCCACCATTCCTGCGAAATGAATGTGGCAGTTTGTACGTATGAGTGCCTGTATCTCGGTCGAGGTCCCTGCAACTTGAAGTTCATAGGTTTCTCGAGCGGAGGTTAAGGGCACGGGTTGCTGTAAAAGCATGGCTTTCAATCTGCTCAGAGTATCAAACTGTATAAAAGAAACATTCAGCGAAGGCCATAACGGCGCCTCCCTGACTGTGTTCAGTGGCGGAAACAATACTTGCATACAGCAAGTAACCCTGGAGTTACTAGATATGCGACGCCCGGAAGCATCCCACAACAACCTTGATCATTTAGCATTAAGTAACTCCCATTCAAGAGCAGCTGGAAAACCGGCGTGATCATGGCCGCTGGGGTCTCTGACATGTGACAAGATAAGTTCGCCACTGAACCACTGCAGGCTCCGTGTAGAGAAATATCCTGACACATGAGAGAACCGCTCAAAGCGTTCTTGCAGTTAGTACCACTCAGATACACTTCTCGATCCCCATTCCGGCATCGGTATCTATATGGTAACTCCCAAGTTTCCTTGATGTATCCCTTACCCATTTTTACATATTTGCCTGCCTGCCTTTGCTCAAGGCAATATTGAAACTGAAACGTAGTGACCGGCAGAGTTATTTGGCCATGAATGAGCCATTCTGTTGATGGTGATTCGGCTACAGTGAATGGTAACCTTTCCAGTTTCTCAATACGCAGCATTGTATATTTGGCTCCCCTTTGTGCCATTTCTGTTTGTTTATCAGTTAGATTGTATTCTGAAAACAGAGACATGGTGTTTATAAAACGCCATGGCACATAGCCTGCACGCAAAGATTGCAGTGTCCAGCTTAACATCATAATAGAACGTAGCTGAGATTGCCCGTGTTGTAACAAGGCCAGATCTTGTTCTAATATGTCGATTGCCGAGGACACAATGTTGCCTAAGGAGTAAATCCTGGAGGTCAAAGTAGTTAACCCATTATCCACCACTGCTAATGCTTTTTCTAAGTTAATACGGTCAATTTCTCGTATTCTTTCTGCGGCCTCTTGTTGGGATATTTTCCAGTTTTCATTATAGTAGGCATAAAGACCTGCATATATGAAACGTTTCTGATGCTGTTTCTTGGGTCCCAGTAGAAAATCTCTAAGATCCATGTCAGGTGTGAGCAAGGTCAAGTGGTGCTTTACTTCTGTCAGTGTTGAGGTTTCTAGCCAATCAAGGCACAACTTCCCAACACTATACGATGTCACTACCCCTGGGTGATGTCTTTGTACATAGCGTGGATCTGGCCTATGGATACTAAACACTCTGGTTGTATTCATAAATCTCTGTTGACATTTGTTTGTGTCAATGGGCCAAACCAGCCATTCTGTCCAATCAGGATCTGATCTGTTGTACTGGAAAATGGCATCTAATCCTACCCCTTGTGTAGTTGAGTTCTGCCCCCCACCCATCTGTGATGGTGTCGGAAACCACGGTGTGTTCATTTCCTTGCCTTTGGCTAATCCAAGACAGGATGTCTGTTGCACAGTTTCGTTCAGAAATAAAATCTGCTGCGGAATGATGCATGCTCTAAAAAGTGCTTCTATTCCCTGGACTTGCCAGTCCCTAGAACCCCAGATTGATTTGGATTTTATTCAGGCTCGGTCGGTGGTAGGAGTGCCGGTCGGGCGGTGACGTGGGGCGGGCGAGGGGCAGGGTGGGGGGTAGTAAACTACGGATTAAGGCCTAATACAGGTAAGTAAACATTTAAATAAATAAAACGAATTTCGTTGTGAGCGCTGCATCGCCAAATGCAATGCAGTGCGCGCAACGAAATTCGTTTTATTTATTTAAATGTTTACTTACCTGTATTAGGCCTTAATCTGTAGTTTACTACCCCCCATCCTGCCCCTCCCCCGCCCCACGTCACCGCCCGACTGGCACTCCTACCACCGACCGCGCCTGATTCTATTGTGTCTTTCCATAGATCGAAACCCTGTTTAGACAACTGATTCAGAAAGGATGCAGAGTAAATATGTTTGGTGTTTGTTAACATAATTTTCTGAGCTGAAATTTTCTCCATTTTATAATAAAATGACGTCGGGTCGGATGTGTTAAACCCTGAGAAGTATGTGAATTTCTGTGCAAACGCTTGTGAACTACCTTTTGGAGGTGTTGGGCAGTGTTCCTACTGGTGGTACTCAAATACATTTCTAGGTGTTATAGACTCGTGTAAGAAATGATCACCAAAATGTTGGTAACAGAACAATGTATCATAGTCTGAAGTACCTTCTAACATTTCATTGTTCGGAAATGCAGAGGTTTTTTCTAAATCAGACATCATAGCATTTACAGTTTCAGTGTCCCAATCATCAGAAAATGTACTGGAGGTAATGAAATCACTTAAAGAAATTTTAAATACATGTTTTAACTTTAAAAGTTCAGTCGGACCTAATATATCATAATCAACCTTGTCCCATACTATACCGTCCGGTATAGGAACTGCTGTAATGTTCACTGAAGACAAGTCTCTTGGTTCACGATGTCAAGACTGGTGTGGTTTTAAAATCAAATTAACACTTTGGGCTGTGGAGCTTGGCTGGAGGTATCGTCCATTAATAAGCATACTAAAAGTTATTATTAAACCTAGCCAGAAAATGAAAAATAAAATCCCAGTGATATACCATAGTTCTATCCAAGGTGACACCAGGTAAGTCTTTCTAAAAAGTTCAAAAAGTCAATGGGTTTCTGTTGGAGTGATTTTTTGGCTGGCGTCGTTTCCGGCTCGCTTGGATCCAGTGAAAACGTATCAAAGTTCATGAAATAGCCAGAAGCAGTTCGATCAATTGTTGGAATTGCATCGGGATTTGTTGAAATCGCTGTGTTCTCTTGTCGAGGCACATTGACATAGATGTCTGTATTAGGTCTGATTGCAACTTGGTTGTTAAGTTGATTTTCATTTTGAAGATGAATTTCTTGTTGAAGTGGAATGAGTTCCATAGCATTGTTGCTTAGTCCTTCATTCCGTACAGGTGGCTCTTCAAACGTGATGAGTCTCTCTGTTTGGACTTCTTGGATTGTAGCGAGAGGAGGGCGTCTGCTACTGTGGAGTCCATGAGGCCTACTGTTTAGTATCGGCCACATAGTGTGGTTTGATTAAGTCAATTGAGACGAATCTTTTCTCCTTTTTTCCGGCAAGAGGCGGCAGAAGTACAGTTCTTGTGCCCTGGTTTGCAAGGACCGGTACAGGCTTTCTGTAAGATGGCCCAAATTCTTTCTTGTCAGCAATCTTCTCTCTGACCAGATCCCCAATCTTTGGGATCCAGATAGGTCTTGCCATTACTGCCTTGATTTCCTCAGTGGCGGCCTGTTTCTGGAGCACGTTACTTTGTTGTGTCCTGGATTCATTTAGATCCTGTAAAACAGCCAAACGATCATGGATATCAAATGGTTTTTCATCCGCCACTGTGCCTTCACAATCAAGATCAGGTACCCACATTCTTGTCCCAAATAGGACCTTGTAAGGAGTGACACCTCCTAGAGAGCTTCTTGGCTGATTATTGAGCGCGCGCTGTACCCCATAAAGGTGATCGACCCATCTACCGCCCTTGCCTAATACCCTAGCTGTTAAAGAATGCTTTAAGTCCCGGTTTTTCCTCTCCACAACAGAATTTCCCTCGGGATGGTACGGAGAGGAGTACCGCAATGCTACGCCCATTCCTTCCATGGCCTCTTTGTAAGCCCGAGAGCTAAACGCCGGACCACGGTCCGAATGTAACGTGCCAACTGCGTATGTGTCGATAAAGACTTGCAAATCTTTTATAACAGTTCGAGCGTCAGCCGAGCGCTGAGACCAAACCCATAGGAATCTAGAGCAGGAATCCACTGCAACCATGATATATTTCTTGGACCCATCAGATTGTAAGGGTCCGCAGTGGTCCAAATACACACATGCGAGAGGTTTATCTGATTTCAGTAATGGTGTCTGCGCTGGGCGTGCTACGGTGGAGCCTTTTATCTGCTGACAGATGTCGCATTTCAAGACATAGTCTTTAGTCTGCTTCGTTAACCCTGGCCACCAGTAGCGCTGTTTCAGTAAAGAAATAGTCGCTGTAACGCCTGTATGCGCAGAACCCAAACCCTCATGTGCTGCTAAATTCAAGCCTAGCCTACGATCCATATTTGGTATTACTCTATACCCCACTCCAGGAATCTGAGCATATGGAATGTTTTGTGCATCTAACTTGTAGGAGTACTTGAGTGGAAATTTTTTAGGTACTGCTGTGCTGCCTTCGCGTGAAGCATTGACGGCTACCATTATCTCGCCGTCTACCCTCGTCTTTGAACGAGTAACTGCAGCCACAGCGGCTGTGCGAACAGCCCCCTTTGCGGCTTCATCAGCCAATGAACTCCCTTCAACGTGAACGCCATCACGCTGATGACTCAGTGTATGTATCACGTGAGTCCTTGGTAGTTCGTTTCTCAACTCCACTACCTGTTCCCATAGCATTTTATGCTTTATTGTGCCACCTTTTGCATCTTTGAACCCGTTTTGTTCCCAATGATGTAGATATTCATTGTACGACTGTACACAGTAAAAGGAATCACACACAATAAGTGTGGGGAATTCGTGATCCGTATTTATAAGTGCCAGTATAAGTGCTTTGAGTTCTGCCAACTGAGCCGTGCAGTCTCCTAGAGATTGCGTTTTAGTGCAACTCGGATGGAACTTGCCATCGTGCATACGACCTTTAACAATCGCACACGTTGCGCTGTAAGCTTGCTTACTTCCTGTGGCTGATTGAGCAGAACCGTCAGTGTAAATAATGTATTCATACTGATCTAGAGGCAAAATTTCATTTGGTAGAGGATATTCTTGTTCGTATTGCAGGAATGCCTGTGTTTTTAAACTTGGATCAAATCTGTATTCAACATCCGTTGCAGTAAGAGAATTAGCCCATTGTATCCATCTTGGATGTAAGGCTTTCACATTTGGAATGCTAGCTTTTGTAACAGCTTCTAAAGCTGGTACTGGGGTCACGACAATTATGCGTTTTCCCTGAGCCAGAGCTCTTTCTCTTGCTACAGTGGTCTGCACTGCTGTCAGGATTTTTTCTGTTGAAGTGAAACGCATTTCTGCGTTTGTATACAGGTGTGATTTGTATGCAATTGGTACTGTTTCACCTTCATTAAAAGTTAAATAAGTGTACCCGGATTGACCCGCTATTACTCGGATCACTAAGTTCTGTGCGTTTACGCGTGTCTGTAAGTGTGTAGAAGCTATCATGTCTTCCTGTAGGGAACGCAGGATATTTGTGTGTTCCTGTGTCCATTGTTCGACTGAAAAGTCAGGTTTTATTAGGCCGTAGAAAGGTTTTACCCTTTCTGCGTAATCCAAAATGTATGTTCGACCAAAATTTAGGAATCCCAGGATTGATTGTAAATTCTTTAATGATTTTGGAGGTTGGAGCAGCGCACACTTTTTAAAAAAGTTAGCTGCCAGCCTTTTTCCCTCACTTGACAGCTCGTATCCTAAAAACAGGACATTGAGGTGGGCAATTTTTGATTTTTTGAAATTAAATTTATAGCCTTCAGAGGCGAATCCCATAATAATGGTGCTCACCCTGGCCAAGTGCCTCTTTAAGTCATCGTCCGTCAGATAAATATCATCCACATAGGACAATGCTTCTTCATCCAAATTTTGGAGTAACTCTGTTACCCTTGCTGAGAACAACCCCGGGCTATTCTTGTACCCTTGGGGGAGTCAGCAAAATTGCTGTTGAGATCCTAACGCACTGAATGCGGTCAGATACCTGCTTTCAGGCGCTATATTTTGGCAGAAAAATCCATTTGAGATATCAAGTGTTGTTTTGTACTTTTTCCGCACAATGTTATTCATTATTTGCGGCACTGTGTGCATTTTGAACTGCCAATATCTTTGTGCAAGTATTTAAATGTCTGTAATCTAAAACTAGATGATATGTGTTGTCAGGTTTGGCTACGGGGAACAAAGGATTGTTCATAGGTGAAGTACAATTTTCTATCACCCCCTGGTATTCTAGTTGGTCTAGAATTTCCCTGACTTGTTTTTTAGCTTCCTGCTTTATAGGGTATTGCTGTGAGCATTTGGGGAAACTTTTAACGGGATCACGTGGTGGGTTGAATCCTCATCCCAACCAGCATGATTTTTGTACAATGCCGGAGCTAGGGCAACCGCCCACTCCTGCGCATATGCATGTTTTAGGTGAATGGGAACGAGGTCGGAAAAGACTGGAAAAATTATCGTTTCTCCCCTAGGGCACTCCATGACGAATGCAGGCGGCCAGTCTTGTTCTGCTAATAGAATGTCATAACCAAATGACAGATTTTTCCAAAAGAGACCCTTAACTTTTCTGGGCTTGTCCCCCTCCATCCGGAGTGTTAACTCATGTAACTTATGTGGGACACTTACCCGAGAATCAGGTGTTTCCACCGTGATATACTCACTCAACTCCGCTGTCACCAGAAATTCCTTCAGGTTCTGGCGAGCTATCGTTACTTCTGCTGCGCTGTCTAGCATCGTCAGAGCCCATTCCCCGTTCAGAAGCTGTGTCCTCAGAATTCTGGGCATGTCTGATCTTGAGACCTGCTACCTTCTTCTTTTTGAACTGAGGCTTTGATTTTTGTGTATCTTCTTTTTTAGGTGCGTAGTCCGCAGCGCGTTGCGTGTCTCTGGACTTTGTACGCTCCTTTGATCATCCTTCCCTCTCGGATTTTCGCGATGAACCCTGAAAGGAACGAAAGGAACGAGTATCAGTATCCTGATACCTGTCAGGTTTTTTAATGTTATCCCTATTCCTGAGGTTATACCTCTTTTCAGAGGGCTCTTGTTGAGGAGACCTACCTCTGGACTGAGATCTGGTGTCTTTAGACTTTTGTTGTTTTTTATTTTCCCACTTCTTTTTAGAAGAAGTAGGTGTCTGCTTTGTAGTGTCCTTTTCAGGACTGCCCACCAGTTGTGGTTTTAATGCTTTCCCACCTAGACTGTCTCTGCCTAATTCTGCATATGCAGTTTCAATTATTGTGGGTAGTTCGTGTTGTTGGTCGTCTGGACTGAACTCCCTTAGGCGTTGGCGGATCGCCACTGAAGCTGCTTCCCCCTTAATGTTAGCAAGTATTATGGCTGAGACCTATTCCCTAAGTTAAGGGCAGGCTCTGCTCCATACTCATTTTGTATCTGCTTCAATACGTCAGGTACTACTGCTAAGGATGGGATACCATGTGTTCTGGTATATATGGCAGCAAAGACTGAACCCCAAGAGGTGCAGTCCTCTACTAGTGGTGTGAGACCCATGGGCAAGCAGATTGTTAAAATTCTATGTTTATCACTTATTGTAGTATTCGGGAATACTGCTTTAAGCGGAGTTATTTTCTGAGCTATCCAGAATGGGATTTGTTCGCGTTTAGCTGGCATTTTGCCCATTATCGCGTGTAATGTTTGTGGAGTTATTTTATTAACTGTACCTTGGACTGGAGTGTCTTGTGCTGCAGCTGGTGCAGGCTGAACTGTTAAAGTCCTCATCACAAATTGTGTGAGGTTTCTGTAGATTATAATTAAATCTCTGTGTTGTACGAGTAAGTCTGGCTGTGTCATTGTGTTAATGTCAGGATGCGGTGTGTATGCCGCTAATATGGGCCATGTGGCTCCTGCTCCTCCGAGCGGGCCTAATCTTGCTCTTCCATGTACGTGGGGTAGGGCGCCTTTAAACCAGTAATTATGCTCCTGGTAAGTAAGCGGAACCTCTACTTCTTCAAAAGGAGTATAGTCCGCTGGTGTGTCACCTTCTAGGTAGTAGTGACATACATTTGTAATTGGATTCGCTGCTGGGAATGTAACCCAAGAATAGAATACCTCTGTTTTATTGGATTGGTGTGCCTCAATCACGAAAATTACTGTACCTCCCATGGCTCTTAAGCCATGTTCTAGAAGTTTTATGGTGACTTCCCTTCTGAAATTTGGTGCAATTTGTATTGCACTCTCAGGGTCTTCTTCTAAACCAAAGAGGTTTGCTGTAACTCTCCCTGTTGCGTTTGTTTCTTCCACCATTTTTAATTGGAAGAAGGGAGTTTAATTAAAAAAAAATTAAGATAAGGTGAAAATGCACAATTGAATAACCAACAGATCATAAATAGTATTCTCGTACTATTCAGCTGCGGCGGATTTAGTGCCCACCCACTCCAGACGTCTCTGGGGTTTTGTGAGTAGGTTCTCTGAGAATAGCACGACTGAACTACTCAGATTCTACTGTTAAATAAGTACCAAACCAACGTTGGTGGCGCCATGTTGTGTAGTTCCTATAGTACCCATGCAGGACCTGCACGTTTGTGTAACATAAACTGTGGGCTTGGTGGCAGACTGACTCTGTGCACCCTCACCGCTTATGTTAGATTGTTTCGCATTAGCTAGCTCGCAGTGCCACTAGTGCCTCCTCTTATCGGGGAGAGATTCGTTTCTGGCAACCTTAGAACATGACAACCCTGATTCCCTCAGAATCGTGGAAACAATGTACTACCTTTCGCTCAGTCACTCGTGCTCACTTATTCGGTTTGTCTCAGAGAGTTACACAGAATAAACAGTCGGGCGTTTCAATAAGTATTTATTGAACAGTTGTTATTCTAGTGTAAAATATATGTGCTGCGGTAACCAGCAGACAATAGCAGAGATATATTATCAGCAGTACGATAAAAGCAAAGGGATAGAACAGTTCTACCATATTGCGTTAATCATGAGTACATACATGAATATAAAAGCATTATGCAAGTGTGCGTACTACTACGATGCCTACCTAGATGTACCTGTGTGTACCTAGCATATGTGTGTAGGTCTTAGAAGCTAAGAGCCAAGAATCCTCCTAGGATTTAGTTGAACCCCCATACCTGGTCTCAAGTTGGAACCCCGTCCGGGTTGTGTCAGACCACTGTCAGCTTGAGCGACTGCATGCAGGAGCCTCAGCGTCTCTGGTCAGTGTGTCCGCATGGAAGTCTCGGTTCCCTCTGGTTTACCGGGGCAAGATGTGGTGTATTTATACCCTAAAGAGTCTCGGTCCTCAGTATGGTTTGTATTGGACATGAGGAAGACGTCAGGGGTGAACTTTGTACATACATTGTGCTGGTGGTGTATTCTTAGAAAGCCATGCATAATTAATGAGTACAGTGTGGGCCTGTGTTTGGAAGAACCCTGCTGCATTCAAAACCACAGGATAGATAACGTTCAGCCCTCAGAGCTCGTTGTGTACTAGCTGGGAACAATGTAGGTGAAAGATCATGCCTATATAAGGAATCATACTATAATAGGACATGTACAGTTGTGACCATAATTGGGCATATGCGGCCATGACCATAATTGGGCAAGTACGAATATGACCATATTAGGGTAAATATGAATACGTCCATTTTAGGGCATGTACGAACGGATCTACATTAGGGCATCTATGCGGGATATAACAGTAGTTTAATTTTCAAACACAAAGAGGTGATGGACGGAGTGCTGAAACTTTTCAGACACTCACCCCCAGTCACAGATCTGGGTGTATCCATCATCTTTTTTAGCTTACTTCGACACCCCAGTTCAGACCCAGCCAAACACAAATCAGTCTTGACCCTGTCCCTCATGCCTGAACAGGTCTTCCCTGGACCGGAAACAAGCATCTTGGGACCGGTTTCAGGGTAACACCCCTCTTCAGCCAGGCGAGCTTCAATCCAGTGGCAAACTGAGCAAGGGACCCATGTCTGGGCATACCCTGCCAACTTAGGGTGAACAAAGCAAACAAAAAGAGATGATGGACGGAGTGCTGAAACGTTTCAGACACTCACCCCCAGTCACAGATCTGGGTTATATCCATCATCGTTCTTTAGCTCACTTTGCCACCCCAGTTCAGACCCTGCCATATGCAAATAAGTCTTGACCCTGTCCCTCATGGGAACAGTCCAGCCCGAACTGCCAATCCAGGTCTTCCCTGGACTGGAAACAAGCATCCTGGGACCGGTTTTGGAGTAACACCCCTCATCAGTGAGGCTAGCTTGAATCCAGTGACAAAGTGAGCAAGGGACCCACGTCTGGGTATCCCCTGCCAACTTAGGGTGCATAAAGCAAACACAAAGAGATGATGGACAGAGTGCTGAAACTTTTTAGACACTCACCCCCAGTCACAGATCTGGGTCGAATCCATCATAGTTATTTAGCTCACTTCGCCACCCCAGTTCAGATCCAGCCATATGCAAATCAGTCTTGACCCTGCCCCTCATGGGAACAGTCAAGCCTGAACTGCCAAGCCAGGTCTTCACTGGACTGGAAACAAGCATCCTGGGACCGGTTTCGGGGTAACACCCCTCATCAGCCAGGCAAGCTTGAATCCAGTGGCAAAGTGAGCAAGGAACCCACGTCTGGGCATACCCTGCCAACTTAGGGCGAACAAAGCAAACACATAGAGATGATGGATGGAGCGCTGAAACTTTTCAGACACTCACCCCCAGTCACAGATCTGGGTTGAATCCATCATTGTTTTGTAGCTCACTTCGCCACCCCAGTTCAGACCCAGCCATATGCAAATCAGTCTTGACCCTGTCCCTCATGGGAACAGTCCAGCCCGAACTGCCAAGCCAGGTCTTCCCTGGACCAGAAACAAGCATCCTGGGACCAGTTTTGGGGTAACACCCCTCATCAATCAGCCTAGCTTGAATCCAGTGGCAAAGTGAGCAAGGCACCTTTGTCTGAGCATACCATGCCAACTTAGGGTGAACAAAGCAAACACAAAGAGATGATGGATGGAGTGCTGAAACTTTTCAGACCCTCACCCCAGTCACAGATCTGGGTTGAATCCATCATTGTTCTTTAGCTCACTTTGCAACCCCAGTTCAGAACCAGCCATATGCAAATCAGTCTTGACCCTGTCCCTCATGGGAACAGTGCAGCTCAAACTGCCAATCCAGGTCTTACCTGGACTGGAAACAAGCATCCTGGGACCAGTTTTGGTCTAACACCCCTCATCAGCGAGGCAAGCTTGAATCCAGTGGCAAAGTGTGCAAGGGACCCACGTCTGGGCATACCCTGCCAACTTAGGGCGAACAAAGCAAACACAAGGAGATGATGGACGGAGCACTGAAACTTTTCAAACACTCACCCCCAGTCACAGATCTGGGTTGAATCCATCATCGTTTTTTTTTAGCTCACTTCACTACCCCAGTTCAGACCTAGCCACGTGCAAATCAGTCTTGACCCTCTCCCTCATGGGAACCATCCAGCCCGAACTGCAAAGCCAGGTCTTCCCTGGACCAGAAACACGAATCCTGGGACCGGTTTTGGGGTAACACCCTTCATCAGCCAGGCTAGCCTGAATCCAGTGGCAAAGTGAGCAAGGGACCCACGTCTGGGCATACCCTGCCAACTTAGGGCTTTTCGGGCTGGGCTGTTCCCAAGAGGAACAGGGTCAAGACTGATTTGCATATGGCTAGGTCTGAACTGGGGTGGCGAAGTGAGCTAAAGAATGATGATAGATTCAACCCAGATCTGTGACTGGGGGCGAGTGTCTGAAAAGTTTCAGCTCTCAGTCCATCATCTCCTTGTGTTTGAGTAGTTTCATATTCGCTAGTAATACATGACATATATTACATATATATGACAATATATGACATCTGGGCATTCAATTGAATGGGGTATAAAAAAAAGATTGTTCATAATTATGAACTGCTCTGAACTACTATGAGAAAAGCACACTGCTACACTTGCTCAGAAGGGTACACTATTCGTCTCCCTATGGCAAGTGGTTCAAATGGTTCAAAAGGCACTAGCACATAGTTTTAACTACTTTTAGGGACTTTCCTTATAGTGATGTCCTATAAATATCAAAAGAACACATCTGAAAATCAGGCGGTGTGTGTCCAGGAGTAAAGCATCTACAATGTACAGTGACACAACACAACACAGTAAAGTGGATGAAGATTACTGTGCTTGGAAACTTGTCACCACCTCTTCCAACTAATAAATGTCTTTCTCCAGTATCTTCATGTATAGCAACATGCCAAATGCACTGCTCACATTCTGAAGCCTCATCCAACATGGACAATCCACTCAACATAAGGAACTTCTTCATTGCCATGACTTCCTTCTCTGCCTTCTCAGACACCCTGTAAAGACAAATGTTGCTCCTCCTTACTCTGTCTTTAGGTCAATGGCCTTCTGGTAACAGTGCCAGAACTCCTGCCTCCAATCTTAATTTGTTCAATCATCAAGGTAGTCTAGCATTTTGCCAGTGTTGGCTAATTTTTGTGGAAAGTATGTTATGTCTAAGCAAATTGATTCGGTTTTTGTAGATACCCCCTTCGTTGTATGTTCCACCAACCAAAGAAGAACCTCACCACTGCAATTTACTTTATCATAGCCTCAATTGTCATTTAAGGCATTTTGACTAATGAGTTGTTGTGTCTTTTTGTCTACAGTAATTGCTTCAGGGAAGAAAAATTCCAGTTGGTTTTTTTGATGACATTGACATTGCCGAGAGGTCATCTATACCTGGGAGATGTCACACAAGTGCTAATCCAGCCTACCTCTGTGATGGCCAGCCCAGAAGTGGTACAGAAAAGACCGGGGCACAGATCAAGTTGATGGTGCAGAGGTCTCACTAGCATGACCATGCTAGTATGAAGCATGGCTAAGAAGTCAGGCCCCAAGGTAAGGGCATAAGTGCTTGCCAAAGCAGCTGACAGCAGCGAAGCTCTTGAATAATACCAGGCTCCCATATGCAGGAGGATATGACTCATAATCTGTAGGCCAGTTAATGGCAGATGTAGGATGTAGTACTCATTTTCCAGGTAAAGAAGCCCTTACTGGATAGGACTCAGGGGATGAACCCTGGATTGGATCTCCTCCTGTCTCTGATTGGAGTCAGGAGATGCTACTGCCACCCTTCTAGTTTCCTGTGGACAGACTTGCATATGGAGTTCCCTAAGGTGCTTTGCTTAGCACCATTTTTTTAAATCTGCATGTGGCTTCACTAGCCAGGCTCATTGAGTCATTCTGACTGTCTGTAATGTGTTTTTGTGATGATACTAAGCTCATTCCAAGGTTTGATGAGAGCTCCGAGGTGTCATCACTGCCTGGATGGGGACAACTGCCTAAAAATTAAAACCAACAACACTGAGGTGGTGATGGTGGGAGGGGGGGATACTGGGTCCAGTCATGATTTGGTTAACTGCCTGGTGGTTGGAGGCACTTGGTGGATGCCACACACCTTGCTCTGCAGGAAACAATCTTAGCATCTACTTTGATGTCAAACTCTTCTTCAAGTTACAGGACTCCAGGATATTGGCCACCTGTGTTTATTAATTCAAATCTTAAATAAGGTTCCCCATTTTCTCCCACAACACACCTACTTCAAAATCATCCAGACCATGGTGGGCTCACATCTGGATTACAGCAATGTGCTCTACTTGGGCCTCCCTGCTTCCACTGCCCATTTATTACAGTAATAATAATAATAATTCTTTCTTTATTCGGAAGCAAAGCAACCATAAAAGATACAGGCATACAGTAAAAACAAGAAAAAGAAAACACATCATGATTTAAAATGATAAATAAATCAATTGCTCAACCCATTTTAAAAAGATTAAATAGTGAATCAAGAAGCCTCACAAATTCATATACAGGACACACACAAAATCTAAAAGGTACCACAAGGACACAAGCGAAACACAGTTCAATCTGGTCTAGAAAGCCTGGATCTGTAAGTGGCCCACAGAAAGCTTGTCACTTCAGATAAGGTAAAAGCATTTGGCAACATCTGTAAATACAAAAGGGCCACTCTAGCATGTCTAAACTTCAGACTCTTTAAAAGGGGACAGAGGAATTGCCTTCTAGGCTAACCCTAGGCGTAAACTCCGCTCCGCTCGCAGAGTTTGCAGATTTTTGGCAACTCCGCGTTCCACATAGAACGCGGAATTACGGAAAACTCCGCGCTCCGCAGTGGAGCGGATTTTTTTTCGAGTTTGCGCTCTCAAAATGCATTTTCGCGCGCGTGGGAGCAGCTTACCGGGATGCCTGCGATCGCCGACGAGATTTCCCTTCTGTTCGCGAGCGCCACGAGATTTGGTAGCCGGCCGCACGGTCCCGCGAGAGTGTGCGATTGCTAACATGTCATTTGGGCGCTCCATTGGACTTCCGGCGGAAGTTTTGCGAAGATCGCGATCCCGAACACGCAGAATTTGCAATCTGGAGAAGAATCTCTCTCGAGCAGCATCAAAACCTTCTCGAAATGATGATTTGGATTAAAAAAACTCCTCAGATTGACATTTGGCTGTACTTTTTTGCGCAAGGAGTCCTTTTTCTTTTCGTACTTTTTTTTTGAAGAGGAAGGAAGTGCCCCAGAGTCTCCAACTTCCTGTTCCTGTCCAGCTGGCTCCTCCCAGTGCTTTGTCCATCTCCTGTTCACTTTTCATTTGGATTTGGAGCTGGAAGGATCACTCTTTGTGGCTGCTGCATCATATATCATTGGATTTGAGGACTTTTGAATCTGAGATTTCACATGTAAGTTGGAAAATTGGTGTTGTTTGTTTGATTGGGGCATTGCACCTACATTTATTTTGTACTTTTTATTGTTTTTTTTTAAATGTATTGTGGTGGGTGGCCTGTAGTTCAGTAGGAGCCTAGTTGTTTCTTTGTAAGTAATTTTTCATCTTTTATAAAGGAAACATGTTGCACAGTTCCCTGCATTTTCTCCAACTTTTGAAATTAATATTTGCAATATTTATTTAATTCACTAGCCCAGTAGTCTGCCAATAGGCCTTTCAGCCAGTAGGCCCAGAGCTACTCATGGGTGCATGAAACAACTGTTTCTGTGGTGTCTGTTGAATTTAAACATCATGTAGGGCATGGATGGCATTGGATTGAATTGCAAAATGTTTTTTTGGGGTATTTCACTTTTTTCGTGTGTGTTAAATAAATGCCTTTGCTGGATGTGTGTGGTGTGGTTGTTGTGTAACTTGTACACCTTTTTTAGCCCATTGGATTTTCGTTTTTGCATTGTAGCATTAAAGCTGTGTTGTTTAGCATGCCTCCTTTGTTTGGCCATATAGGCCTGCTTGAGTTCATTGTTTTCCAGGCTGCTTGTTGTGAGTGACCATGCGGCTGGTGGCCATTTTGTGGTGGTAGTTAGTGTGCTGCTTCTGCCATAGGCCTGCATGTCTTTCCTTTGTTCCTCTTGGCCTACTGCTACTTGTTGTTGTGGCCTGGCCATGTGGCTGGCGGCCGTTTTGTGAAGGCAGCCAGTGTGCTGTTGCCATAGGCCTGCATTGTCTGTCTTCCCTTTCTTGTTGTTGTGGTGGCCTGGCCATGTGGCTGGCAGCCATTTTGTGAAGGCAGCCAGTGTGCTTCTGCCATAGGCCTGCATTGTCTGTCTTCCCTTTCTTGTTGTTGTGGCCTGGCCATGTGGCTGGCAGCCATGTTGTGAAGGCAGTCAGTGTGCTTTTGCCATAGGCCTGCATTGTCTGTCTTCCCTTTCTTGTTGTTGTGGTGGACTGGCCATGTGGCTGGCGGCCATTTTGTGAAGGCAGCCAGTGTGCTTCTGCATTAGGTGGTGCCTATGCCTTGTTGTTGATTTGCATGCAATTGTTTCTTCTTTTACCCAGCAAAAAATGCAGCACAGTTCACTACATTTTCCAAAACATTTGCAATATTATTGATTTGAATTGAGTCACTATGTAGCCTAGTCTCTCAATGGGTTTTCCAACCAATAGGCCCAGAGCTACTCATTGGGTGCATGAAACGACTGTTTATGTGGTGTCTGTTGAATCTAAACATCATTGAGGGCATGGATGGCGTTGGATTGAATTGCAAAATGTGTTTTTGGGGTATTTCACTTTTTTCGTGTGTGTTAAATACATGCCTTTGCTGGATGTGTGTGGTGTGGTTATTGTGTAACTTGCAAACCTTTTTTAGCCCTGTGGATTTTCGTTTTCGCATTGTTGCATTAAAGCTGTGTTGTTTAGCATGCCTCCTTTGTCTGGCCGTATAGGCCTGCTTGAGTTCATTGTTTTCCAGGCCTCCTGCTTGTTGTGATTGACCATGTGGCTGGTGGCCATTTTGTGGCTGTAGTTAGTGTGCTGCTTTTGCCATAGGCCTGCATGTCTTTCCTTTGTTCCTCTTGGCTTACTGCTTCCATTCCCATTGCCAGCTGCAGCTCCCTGAATGCTGCATCCCACGTGATGCCCAATGCCAAACAGGTTCCATTACATTTTTATTTTTGTTTTTGTTCTTCTTCTTTTCTATCCTTCCTGAGTGTACACCGTACACCATGAAAGCCCTTTTGTCAAAGTCTCACAAATGGCTACACTGTTGTTATGTTTTTTTAATAACTGAGCTAATAAAATTTAATAATTATAATAATAACACTAACAAGTGAAACCACACACTAAGTTATATATTATATTTGTTTATTTGTACGAGTAGTAATTGAACCACAACAACAAATGCCACGTTTCACTGATGTTCTTCTTGCTTCTTTGCTTTTAGGTACACAAAAGAGGAGGAGGTGTCATCACCCATTGTACTGCCAGACAGAATCCTGCTGCGCACGACGTCACGTAACGTGTGACCACAGACATCTCTTCAACTTGTGCCACTGCGTGCAGCTGACATCTGAAGAAGATGGCCCCAAAGAAAGGTACCAGATCCTCCAGTACCTAGAAAGTTGCCAGTGAGAAGAAGGAACTGCTACTTACCAAGACTGGTGTGCCGCCCAAGATCTTTTTGGGAAAACAAAAAATTGCGCCTGCAGCAGCGGTGTCCGGGGAGAAAACTTGGAGCAGCACCCCCGCATCAGTGAACCCACCCCACCAACCTAGGCCCAAGCCCATGTCTGTCGCAGAGGCAGCCAGTCTATTTACGCCAATGCCAACGAGCAGTGATGTTGAAATTGACTTATTGTTATTCCAAAGTAGTACCCAGTCAATGCAGGAAACTCAGATAAGTGGACAACAACAGCCGCAACCACCGTCCACAATAGTAATTGTTCCTCCCGAAGTAGGGGCAGTTCAGGAAATCGAGCTTCCTGCAGAGGAAGAAGAAGAGCAAGCCACTCTTTCAGAAGATCCATTGTCTTCCAGATCCCCAGCAAGGAAAAGGAGGGTTAGTCCATCGAGTTCTTCTGCAAGTCCCCCTTCTGATGATCAAGATGCCACTTGGAAGCCACCACCTCAGTCTGCGAGTGAGACACGCCACGATACAAGGCTAGGGAAAAGGAAGGTTCCAGAAAGCCTTAGAGTTATGGAGGTAGATGTAGAAGAAGAGGAGGATGATGATGATGAGCCAGTCATCATGGACATTACTCCCGCCCCAGTGGAGACCAACATTACCCCATCTCAAATTGCTGTGAGGGATGTGGCACAGATACCACCTACACAGATAACATCAACACCACCTCCAGCTTCCATATTTGCATTTGCAAAGTCCCGGCAGCGACCTACATCCAGCACAACCACCGCAGTAGAAGTAGTTACTGCAGAGAGTCAAACTCAACGCCCACCTACCAGTTGATCCGGCATTGAAAGTGGCACCAGCAGCTCCAGAAAGTTTACCTCCCCAGTTTTGAACTTCTTTTCGGTTAGCAGGAAGGAGATGAACATTGCGATATGCTCCATTTGTGGACAAGGTGTTAGTCGGGGTAAGCTTGGTACAAACTATGGTACCGGAGGCCAAACAACACATCTGAAAAAACACCACATGATCCAGTGGGAGGCGCACCTTAGCGGCCAAAAAACTGCACCCGTTGTGGTTGGTGGGGATGAAGGAGTAGAAGATCCGATCACGGTGGAAGGTGAACAAGAGGGAGACATTTTCTCTGGTACACAAAGTAGCCCTGTCCCCAGCAGTGCAGTGGTACCGGCCAGATCCGCATCAGCAACATCTCAGTGGCACAAGAGTAAGTCAGGCTGAGACACGAGGGGGTCCCAGGCAAGAGAGTACCACAACAAAGTTGCACCAGAAAAGAAACAAATCCAAGCTACCATTCTCAGCATGTTTAGGTCGGAGGGGCAGTACGAACGCAACCACCCAACGGCACGTTTGTACAATGCGAAGCTGGCTAAAATGTTAGTGCTGGACCTTCTCCTTTTTTCTTTTGTGGAAGGGGTGGGTTTTCTTGAATTTGTGACAGCCATCTGCCCAAAATGGAAGGTTCCCAGCCGGTCCTATTTTGCCAGAGTTACTGTTCCAGCACTACATCGCGACGTGCTGGAATTGCTTGGACAAGCTTTGCAGCAGAGTGCTGTTCACACTATCCACCTGACAACAGACATGTGGAGCAGTTGCCAAGCCACTTATTACATGTGCATCACTGCACACTGGATCTCTTTTGTGGGGGGTAGAGAAAAGATATCTGCAGGTGTTGACACTGCTGAGATTTTTAATGCCACTCGGAAACATGCAACTGTAGTCATGTTCGCCATGGAGAAATCTCATACTGCTGCAAACATTTTGGAAGAGTTTAACAGCAAGGTCTTTGGATGGCTGCACCCAAGAGGGCTTAACATTGGTTTTGTTGCCACGGACAATGGCAGTAATATAGTAAGGGCCATGTGCGATGGTGGCTATTTCAGGGTCCTGTGTTTGGCGCACTGCATTAACATTATTGTTCAAGACTTTCTGAAAAAAGAAGACTGAGTCAGCAACTTACTGACCATCTGCAGAAGAATCTGCACACATTTCGGCCATTCTTTTAAAGCCCGGAAGCAGCTGAGGATCATTCAACGTGAGCATAGAGTGCCAGTTAAGGCACTCATCCGGGAGGTGCCAACATGTTGGAACTCAACTTATTACATGCTTGAACGTCTGTTTGAGCAGTACAGACCAATCAATGAATATGTCATGCAAAGAGGGGATACTACTGTGAAAGGCATGACCGTTGAGATGGACCAATGGGGCCTAGTTAAATGCCTGACAGAGATGCTACTTCCTTTTGAGTTCTTCACATGTGAAGTCAGCAAGGAGGACTGTACGATGGGCCAAGCTATCCCATTGTTGCACTTGCTACAGGAACAGCTGAAGGGGGTGTCTGCATTGTACGCAGGTGTGGAGTTGAGTTGGTGGAGAGCTTAACCCTTCACTTATCTGAAAATACAAGGGTGCAAAGAGGCATTGTGTCATCCAACCATTACATTTCTGCCACAATTCTGGATCCACGGTACAAAGCAGTATTGAACACTAACACATGGATTCCTTTTTCAGAAGTGGATGTTGCCAAGTACAAAACTTGGATAGCTGCGGAAGCCAGTCGCTTAGAAAAAGAACAGCTGGGAATTAGAGGCCTGCTACTCCAGCCCACAACAAGTGCTGCAGGGCAGCCGGCGTCAAGTTCAACTTCAGAGCCTGAGGGCAGTGCAGTTGGCTCACAGCAGTCAAAACCACCAACAACACCAAGAACAACATCAACAACAGCAAGAAAAGGATCATCAGCCCCAGTAAAATCGGCACAGGAATGGTATGTACAGCAAGGGCTTGTTAGGTCCAGTGCTGAGGCAAAGGCAAAAGAGGCTGAGCAAAGCGGAGCACCCCTGAGCATTGAGCGGATGGTCCAGGCCTATCTGAATGACCCAACAGAGGTCTACATTGATCAAAACCCATTGGTGTATTGGTTTGGGAAAAGGGGCCAATGGCCAGTGCTCAGCAGGCTGGAGATAAACTATCTGGCTTGCCCTATCTCAAGTGTCTCTCCTGAGCGTGTTTTCAGTGCTGCTGGTGCCGTTGTAACAGTGAAAAGGACCAGTCTCTCGCCCAAAAATGTGGAGAGGTTAACCATGATCAAAATGAATCAGCACTTTATACCACCGGATTACACCATAACTGAAGTAGCACAGCAGGAAGATGATGACAGCGACTTAGGTCATGGAAGTAGTGTGTTAGATGACCTACTTCTGGGTGAACCACCAGAGTTTGAGGATGAGCTCTACTTCCCTGACAACTAGGCTTCTAACTTGTTACTTTCTTTCTTCCTTATTTACTTTTATTATTTGTGTGTGTCTCTGTCTTTCTGGTTCGAATCACAACAAATCCATCACCACCGTCTTACTCTTTTATTGACGGATTGAAGTTGCAACTGTGTGCAGTCATTAAAGAAGTAAGCCCACTCCTCCGAGTACTGCTCCAGTCCACTCCTCCTGACTCGCCCTAAATCAATTTCCCTCAAGCCAGACATTGGATGGAGAATAGTACAAGAAATGTGTGCCTGTGCTGCCTTGTTGAGTTCCTCCGAAGTACATGACTATAGCTATCCTCCTTTCCAAGCCGAGAGGGACTGCCCCTTAAGAACAGGTAATGATGATGGCATGCATTGGACGCTGACTCTGAGTGATTGTAGTTTGTGTTGTTGTTGTGCATGAAGTGCACTAGTATTTAATCTACACACAAAAAAGTGACTCAAGTCAATGTTTCCCTTCTTGTTGTTTAATAAGAAAATTGTACTTCTAATGCAGGCCGATCCATTGCATTTTTGAATATGGAATCTGTACTCACTCGGTACACTACAGAGTTGGACACCATGATGACCATACTATACTCGTCGCAGTCAGTCAATAGGATCGGAGATGATTGATGGAATAACTCGGGGCATTTCATGAAGTGGCCTAAAAGGTAAACAAGTCAACAACAACCACAGCAGACCTACATGTCTGTGTAGTGGTGGAGGCGAGTGTAGTGGTATGACTGACAGCGGTGCATTGATTTAGTTACTTAATTTGGAAAATGCTATGTTGTTGTATAAGTGTGGTCTGTCTGGCTAAAAATCTAAGCTAAGTGGAGGTTGGGTGGGCGCCACGGGCCTGCTCTGTCCTGCTGTTGTTGTAGGTTAATACTGGAAACAGAGTAGACATGATTTAGCCATGCCGCCTCTGAAAGTGATCTTGTTGCATTCCTCCATAATTTATGCATTTTACCTTTACTTTTATCCTTGATTTTTCAATATCCCTTTTGTTTTTCCATCTACACTTACAGGCCGGCCTTTACCCTGTGCTATACTGGGAAAAACAACTCACACTTACCTTACCAATCCGCATCCGCCAGGCAGGCAGTGGCACCCAAGATTGATGGACGGAGCGTCCATGGAAGGAAGGACCAAGAGGAATGCCGAGATGCAACTCCCAATATGACCATAACATAGTAACTTATAGTATCGTCTTCTTTTATTTCAATTGATTCATTTTTTTTCTTCAATCATTTTACGACTGTGTGTATTGTTGTTTATTATGTTTGCTTATATATTTGACCCCTACAGCTATTTTTTAATTTTCTTTGCTAGCTTTAAAAGGAAGCCCGGTACAACAGAACATAAAATGTATGTAATTTGGGTCTCTCTGGGGGCAGACAGGCAAGGCAATTGCATAATAATAATAATTAATAATATACTGCTGCCCTGGCCTTAACAAATTTTTGATGGTCGGCTGCCAAGATTGTGTGTTGTCCATGTGTAGTGTTTGTCTTTGTCAAAACTTTCCCTCAAATACCCCTTCTCAACCATTCATTAAACCCTAACCCTCTTCCCCGGGCTGTGTGATTTATATTGAGGTGTGACTAAATTAAATTAATTTACACCAATAATTGATCACACACTTGCTGGGGTGGATGTGCTGAAAGCAACACTAACTCAAGGCAGGGCGAGGATCTTCTTCTGCTTGCCCACCATTGCTCAGTATTTGCAAGTCAATTGTTTTTCCAGAGGAACATGATCCATCAAAATTAATTGCCGGCATCGATTCATCATCCTTACAGCACTAAAGGTTATGCTTGTCTACTTCATAGGTCGAGTCAACTACAGTTTGTAACTTGTACTAGGCTATCCCCACCACCATTATGTTTTATTTTACTTTAGCATTGCTTATCATCATGGTTTCTTGTTTGGCAGCCTTCTTGTGTACTGTACTTTGTTCTACTATTCTTTCCCGAGTCTCCCTCAGGTGACTGACTGTCTCATTTTCTTTTTTTTCAAATGCTACTGCCAGTGTCTACTACTACTACCACCACGACCATGGCATCTTGGGAAACCAAACCATCATCACCATGCAGCCATCGCTTTGCCTAAGTTTAAATAAACATCAAGCACAGGTAAGAGAAGAAGTTTGGGTGAGGCACAATTAATAATATGGAAATTAATTCACACACCCACACCCTTCCATTCCGAGTCCAGTTGCAAACTGCATAGACTAGAAGGAGAGACTGACAGTACTAGTAGGACAAGTCACTCACAAGTGAGGGTACCCCATCTATCTGTTCGTGTGTTACACCATCAGCAGATTATTTAAATCAAAAACTGGCTGCGGCCCTGCAGCAGCAAAGGAAACCGTGTGAAGTAAAAGAGTAATCTCCCCACAAAACATTTACATCGTATGTAAACTTTAAGTATAAATAAGTTATTCCCCATACAAAATAAACTAATGTAAAAATCCCACAACAGCTGACCCACCCCTCTCCCTAACCCCAACCAATGTCCAAAGATAAAGAAAGAGTCCAACCAATGTCCGCTCGAGTCCATTGTCTATAATAAATAATAAATATATACCCCAACTTTTCCCCAACGCCCAATTCCCACCCACCAAAAAAATGATTAAAAAAGGGGCAATGCAACGGAGTTCTAGAGGCGGGCTCGCTTGTTACCCTCCAGGTCCTTTATCCATTCCTCTAGGCGTGCCACCCGGAGGAGCATGCGGCGCTTGAATGCTTTACAATTGCATCCACAGGGGGGGGCAGCAGTGTTGAATGAAGCGCGGCGGGCAGCTGCCAGACCGTGGTGCCGTACCACTGGGGGGGCCTGGCTGGGGCCCGGGGCATTGGAGGAGGCTGCAGCTGCTGCCGCCTCGTCCTCCTCCTCCGCCAGAACCACCAGCCACCAATATTCTTTGTAGATGGCCTCCACCTTCCGGCGCTGGGCCATGGCTGCCAACTCCTTCCTGTTTGGTTGTGCTTTTGGTTAGGAAGGAGTAGCTATATCAAGAAAGAAAAAAGACAATTGTAACCAATACTCTTAGCAAAACAGTAACACAAAATTAATTCTACACATAGTGGCACAGTAGCACTAGCAAGCACAGTACATAACATTTGTGGTATCCTCCCACTTCCTCGGCCTCTAACATTTGTGGGAGTTTCAGGCATTACTACTACTAGGCACTATGGAGTAGACAAGTCTTCTTCTTCTCTCTCTTGTTTAGCTAAATTAACCTTGTTGTAGGCATGCCAGCTCAGTCAGCTTGCGCCCTAGACAAACATAATTGTGTCGCAGACTCACGTTATTTTTATTTACTACTGTCTGCAGGTGGGGAAGCTGTAGTCTACAACTACACAATTATCTTGTTTTTCTATTATGGGTGGCCATACTCTGTTACATCAATGGCAACTGCTCAATTTCACTTTCACCCTGACTACTACAACAAGGCAGATGATATCTGATCCAAATGATCATTGATTATATATGGGACGACATGAGGTACGTTTGATTGATTGTGCCATGCAGCCGATAGGCCACCCATGGCAGGCTGATACAGTCGAAAATAAATGACATAGGTAGGGAGTGGGCCTCGGAGTCGGAGGGAGGCGCTTGATAACATACATACACAATATATATGCTGTGCTTGCAAACTACTGTGAGTCAAGGGAGTATTCTGAAAATACAACCTTGAATCAAAAACCTTGCAAAAAAAGAGTCCTGCTGTTTCTCTTCCAAGCGATTTTTCCATTTATCAATCATTGCATTGCTCTTCTAGCCTTATATTATTTTTATTCCAATCTTCTATTCTCCTTGGCTTTGCTACTCTGGCACAGTTTATTTTTCTTTTACATTCTCTTCAAAGTCTCTTCATCCAGTGACAGTCTCCACCTATGCTATGATGATTGAATACCATCCAGGCATCCAAAGTAAACATGTCTATCATTCTTCTTAATCTCTCAACAAACCTTAGTTTCACCAACAACATACATTTTTTTTTTTTTTTAAACCACCACCCATGCATCCTTCCTTGCTTGCCTTTGAGTTTGACCCATGAAACCCCCCAGAGGATTCTTCCTATCACCCATACAGTTTCACCCACCCAGGCAGGCATCTTTTCTTTCACCTTCCAACCATCCTTCAACCACCCATGCATCCGATTCCTATCAGTCACCTATGCATCCCACACATCCTTCTCTGCCAGTCATATATTACATCCCGCCCGTCCTTCCTCCTTCCATCCTTCTTTCCCTTTTCGTTCAACCCATCCATCAAGGTCGTCTGACTCTTAGTCTCCTCCATAAAACTTCCCCAGCTGAGTTAAAGTCAGATAGAAGAGGCCATTAGTTACTCAACTCCCGCCGCTAATGCTATTGCTAATGCTAAGTAAAGGGTGTCTTCTTCTTCAACCGTTGTTCACAACAACTTAGTCTCTCTCAGCATACAGTGTACACCTTTGCAGCGAGTGTGTAACTATTGTCTATAAGTAAGGAATATAAGTATAACTTACCACCGCCCGCCACTGCTGCTGGCTCACCCACCCCTGCGGCAGCTGCAGCATCCGCTGCTCCCTCCTGGCTGGCATTGCCTGCCCTGCCGCTGGCCCCGGCACTGGTGGTAGGTACGCCTAGAAAAAACATTACACATTTTTTAGATGCCATATACGCCTTCCCCTATTTATTCTTTTTCACTAGCAAGATTGAAAATAGTTAATACAATACATACATACACCACATACATCACTAGTACAAATCGGGTACTAGAGTAGAGTAGACAGTAGTAGTATGTCCTATCCTATCAAAAATAGTAAAATATCTGGTTGGGCATTTTGTTGGTGGCAATTGTCAAAAACAAGCCTCTCAAGATTAAGAAGAGGAGAAGGACTGGACTCAGTGGCTAGAGCAATTGGTGAATCTGAGTTTTAAACTTTTTAAAAATAAAGAGTGGCCAACTGGGCAAGCTACAGACAGACTAATAATAGTAGTACAGAGTCAGAGGCAGTTAGAGGCAGGGATAACAAGAATTTAGAAACAGATAGATCGAAGAAGATCTGGTAAAAAATAGAATTAGGAAACGGAAATAATAGTTCGGAAAAAATAAGGTGCAGTAAATATTAGAGAAATATAATTATTAATATTAAAAACAGGAGGACTTACTGGGGCCAGCAGCAGAGCACTCAGTAGAGGAGCGGTCCTGGCCCTGGGAGGCATCTCCAGGACCCGCCTCAGACCCCGTCGTCTTCTTGCCCCTGGGTATGATCATGTAAGATATAATAAAGAAAGAGACAAACATTGATGATTGGTGTGAAACCAATAAAATATTTTTTAAAACGCTCTAAAAACATTTTTGGAAACAACAATTGCAATAAAATTGACCTATCTAATCTGATCGACTAGTAGTATTGCGGGATTCGCGGACCGTCTAGTTATTATTTATTAATCCAGTGTTCCATTCTGATTCCAGAATCCTAAACCTAAGTACCACCTGACCTAGCCCACCTATTCCAAAGACATTGGAAATGAATTGCCAAAAATATATTTGCTTCTTCTAAGTTTCAATCTCATTCGAAATAATCAATGAATCAACCCCCTTTGACAGGCCAATTGTTCATTAAGTCTGCATTTGCATTTATTTTAGTCCTCAAAAATGCATAGATGGACGCATGCAAAATTTGCATACACCAAATTGTTGGTTGGTTGCTGCTGATGTGCTGATGACTTAGTTGCTATATTACTCACTCACTAACAAACTACAAAAGGTTCTACTAAGGACTGGAGTCAGCACTCAGCAGCACGTGACATGACGGAGGACGCGTCACGCAGACCGCTAAAAAGTTACCAACTAATACTAAGTAACTAAACTACCTATCAATCCACCACTATCTTAGTGACAGGAGGACAAAGAAAAGGACTGGAGTCTCTCTAGCGTTACTTAACTTAAGTTCTCTAAACTCTCTTACATAATCAGCCCAAGCGAGCACAAAGTTGCAAACAAGTAAGATTAGTAGCGCCGAGCACCTGTCTAGTGTCTAGAAGAATAACAATCACATAAGATTTTTAAACGTAACTTACCTGCATGTAAGCAGCAGCATTCTTGGTATTTGGGAAGAAAATAATATTCGCAATAAATATAACACAGAACAGAACACACAATACTACTATAATTAGCTACTCCCCATGACCTCAACACCTAGTAGGTCCAGCAGGTCCTGCTCCCAGTCGAAGATGTCTGACCACCGGTGAGTCAGCTGGTTATGGGTGCGCCAGACCCCAGAGCAGCGAAACACTGCTCAGCGCACCCTCGCCCACTGGCGGTGACGCTCCTGGGTAGCGTAACCGGAGCCGGGCCTGCCGTCTACTGCCAAGGTTAAGGGGAGGTGGCGCTGTACAAAAAAAACGTCCTGTGGAGATTTGGCATTGCAGCCACAGGGACCTCTTTGAATTGTCAGAGAAAAACCTGCCAGAGATGCTAAAAGAAAATGAAGACAATTAAAGCTAAAATGGGTGATTAAAAATCTATCATGAGCACTAGTGAGAGAGGAGAGGTAAGGTTCCATACCCGGCACGGACTTTAGCATAACATAAGCCCTCACAGAAGATTTTCCTAGTTCAATATTTTCACGGTGAGCTGAAGAATATTTACATTGTAGGTCTTTTATGATGTTAACATCCCTGGGGCTTATAGTATCATTCGCAATAAAAATGTCTAGCCTCCCTAGAGCATGAAAGGATTCCTTTACAAAAAGTAGCCACAGGATCTTATTGCCATGCTCCAGGGCGAGGCAATCTGTGAGAATCAGCTGATTTAAGCCCTTATTGTCGCTTGTCCATATATTTATCCAGCACAATAAAGGTTTAATTGCCACTTGATCCACCAGGAAGTCAACCCCTAACTCTTCCTGCACTGTCCAAGCTGGCGTGCCTTGGGGGACTTGCAAAATTTGACGCAAAAACTTGTTTTCTGCCACCTGTAGCCTTTGTGCGGGGACATACCCCCATACTTCACTGCCATATAAAACCTTAGAAATACCTATGGACTGGTACAATTTCAAAATGACCTCAGGCGCCCATGATCCCAGTCTGCTAGCAAAACTAGTGATGGCTCCCATAGTTTTATTCAAATCACTCAGCTTGCCCTTTAAAAGCACTCCCCACCATAGTTGGTCATCGAATAGCACTCCCAAATAAGGGAAAACTGGGACCTTTGCTAGAGTGTGCCCACTAGCTTTAAAAGTTTTCGTCCGAGAGCCCCCGGGACCCGCAATTAGGACATAGGACTTGGTAAAATTAACTGACAAATCCAATCTGTCCATAAAAGCAACAAACCCATCTATTAGAACCTGCAAGCCCCGAGCCGTGCGCTCCATAAGCACTGCATTGTCGGCATACAGTAAAACTGGCAAAGATCTGCTGCCCACTCTGGGTGAATCCGAATGAAGAGCCAAAAGGGCAGCTTCAAGACCAGTAATATAAAGAGAAAATAAAAACGGGGCTTGGATGGAGCCTTGTCGTATACCCCGAGTACAGTTAAAATGATTGGTAAGGCCCCCCTCTTGGAAGAATCTAACTGCTGCCGATGTGTGGGCATGAAGAGACATGAATAGTGACACGATAGAGGGGTCAACACCCAAAGAAATCAATACAACCCACAACTTACTTCGATTGACTCAATCGAACGCAGATGGAAGGTCCATAAAAGATAAAAACAAAGTGCCCGTTTGTGTCACTGTATATTTATTTATTAAGAGATAGGGATTAAGACATTGGTACATAGTTAACATACCCAGACGAAAGCCAAATTTGATGTCCAACAAAATCTGATTATCATTAGCCCACAAGGAAAGTCTAGATAAAATAACCCAAACCAGCACCTTGACTACAGCATCAATAAGGGAAATTGGACGATAAGATTGCAGGTTATCTTTATCCCCTTTTCTGAAAATAGGTATAATGGTGGCTGTGGACCAGGAGGACAACGTCCCTTTCTGGGCCACCGCATTTAATACTTGGGTCAGAATTGGAGCCCACACATCGATATTATCACGGAAAAGGTCTGGAGGGATTTCGTCAGGACCTGCGACAGCAAATCTATACTCAAGTGTCCCTCCTCTACTGTGAAGCTAATCGGTGTAGCGGTGGGGCGAGGAATTATATCTACACAGTTCTTGTCCCAAAAACCTGCATTATATACACTTTCAAAATGGGAGACCCATTGATCTGGGGTGATATGATGGCACACGGAAGATCTAACTTCTCTGCGAAACATGGGCTATTTATGGTCTTCCAAAAAAGTGTTGTAACCCTCAATTCACCCGCTTTAATTGAATCCTCCCATGCCTGTTTCTGAAATTGGAGCGTATGAGCCTTCAGGGCTTCTTTATAAAGATGACGGAGACAAGACACCCTGGCCTTATCCCGGGGCGCCAGTTTCAAAGCTTCCTTCAACTGCCTTAAAGCCCGTGAACACTTGGAATCAAACCAAGGAGGAGAAGCCAGGCTGTGTCCCACCTGTGTTGATAGAAGGCCAGAGACTACCATAGCAATGTAGGCAAACAAGCTTAGCACTTCCTCACAAGGGATTAAAGGATCCAGACATGTACCTATCTCTTGTTGACAGGTGGAAAAAAGTCCATGAATAAAGATCTTAGCATCTATTTGCGACCAACATAGACGCCTGCCTGGTCTGTGGGGGTTAAAAGGGCCTGTGACTTACACGAGCTCATCTGATGAATCCCCTCCCCTATCATAAATAGAGTCAAAGGGTTGTGATCACTAGAGGGGCTGTGTTCTATGTTTTTTTAAAAAGAAGATAACCCACCCAAAGGAGCTGTCACAAAATAAAATCTATAGTAGTGGGTGAATCCCGCCCTTTATAAGTCAGTGGCATTTGCTGTAAAGACTCATTGAAATTAAAAGTGAAGATCAGGGTATTACAGTAGGTTAAAAACATGGCTGTGTAGCTTCTGCTTCACTGGCTTCTGATTTACAAATGTGTCATTTTCAAATCCTTTGTATTTGTTCTAAATCTCATCACTGCAATAGTCTTTCCTTCTAATAAAAACTTTTCACTCTATATATTCCTTCAGAAAAGTCGATGCAGTCTGTGGCGACGAGATTAACCAAGTGCTAAGTAGCACAGGGGGGAATATAGAATTAGGCGTGCCAGGTCAGTAGTCCAGGACGACAACGGCGGATGCGCCGGAGTACAGGAAACTGGGAGAAGTGTTGTTCAGGAAGGAAAATGGTTCCGGAAGATGGAACTGCATCGACTTTTCTGAAGGTCAATAGTCCTCTTTGGCTTATCCGCCGCCCGGCGATATCCGTCTTCCTTTCCTTACATTTGGCAGTAGTCCACCTACCGTGGTTCGCACTGCTCCTCATTGCCGTTTTGGATTCTTGAACGGTCACTTGAATCCACCTTGTTGGCACCGCCTTTCAGCCCTGAAGAGTCACGGGTTACTACCCTTTGTGACGAAACACGTGTCGGCTG
Organism: Calotriton arnoldi; assembly: GCA_963921515.1. Taxonomy (NCBI): domain Eukaryota; kingdom Metazoa; phylum Chordata; class Amphibia; order Caudata; family Salamandridae; genus Calotriton; species Calotriton arnoldi. The sequence continues at coordinate 579,946 of CAWUFW010005505.1, read as the reverse complement.
GTTGCTTTTGTTTTGGCTGGTTGCTTATGCTCTGTTACTATATTAAACACCTATGATTATCATTCTGGTGTAGACCCTCTACATTTCTGCAGTATGAGACATTTCTCCTGATATTATATCCTCGTTACGTGTGCCCGGGACTGTACCTATATCTATTACTAGTTACATGTGTTTTAGGAAGTCACTGAAAAACTGGTTATTCCAGGCCTAATGAGACTTCACTCCAATTTTGTCTGCAGATTTTGCACCAGGACTTCCTTGGGGCATTAGAATGCTCTTCAAAATCAAAAACTAAATAGGCAGCCCAGCACTAACTTTTCCAGATGGAGATGCAGCATCCTGCATGCCACAGAGCTGTCTGAGATTGGTGTACCAAGTTCTAAGCAAGGATGTTAAAAGAGCGGCATACTTCACTAACAGTAGAGAACACAAGAGCCATGTGGGACGTTGCACCCCCCTACAGGTAAACAGAATCCATGCTGAACAAGAGGGAGCAGCATATGGGCATGACTGTAGCAAAGGCAAAAGGGTTTTAGGTGTTGAACATGGTAGTAGTCACTAAATATGATGGGTCTTGTTGCACAACTGGTCTATCTGGGCATCCTTTGTACCTTCCCCACCTTCTGGCACGCTTCCTACCCATTAAATGTTCTGTTTGTGGAGCCATGCCAGGGAACCACCAAAGTTTGTGACACCCTAGTGGGTTAGTGGCATTTCTCTGTGGGTGTGTGAGCATATATAATTTATCAACACTCCAGACCATTCGAGGTGGCCACCAAGTAACCATGCTGTCACACCCTGGCAATCATCTGGGCTCCTCCACAGCATCATAAGTCAGTTAAGCAGAGGTGGCATGGGGTAGATGCCATATGTTGTAGTGAGAGTCATATGTGGAATCACAGCCTTGGGAAAGCAGCATTTACACCTCCATCAATTCCAATGGCAGCTATTTGTCAGAGGAAGTAGTTTAGGGCCAGATGTAGGACGTGATTTTGCATGCGCAAACGGGTTTGCGAACCCGTTTGCGCATGCTAAATCACTGTTGGTCATGTACAATTCTTAAATAGTGAGTCGCAATTTATTTGCAACTCGCTATTTAGGAATTGCGAGTCGCAATTAGGAAGGGGCGTTCCCTTCCTAATTGCGTCCGGAATGCTATGTGTGAATGTTTTGTGACCGCAATTGCGGTCGCAAAACACTCGCAAATTACCACCCTCTTCAAGAGGGTGGTAATGCAGTCGCAATTTGGAGGGGGTCCCCAGGGGACCCCTTCCACTTTGTGACTGTCTATAAAAATATTTTTTAAGGGCAGGCAGTGGTCCCAGGAACCACTGCCTGCCCTTAAAAAATGAAACAAAGATGTTTCATTTAAAAAAAAAAAATGTATCCCGTTTTCCTTAAAGGAAAACGAGCTGCATTTAAAAAAAAAAAAAGCTGCTTTATTTAAAAGCAGTCCCAGACATGGTGGTCTGCTGAGCCCAGCAGGCCACCATCCCTGGGAGGGACTGTCATTCCCAATGGGCTCGCAAATTGCGAGAGGCTCATTAATATTTATGAGCCTCGCAATTTGCAACTCCATTGGGTATCGCAAACAGTGTTAAATACACTGTTGTACATGCCAAAAAGCGCCTCGCAAATTGCTAGTTTCGAATTGCAAGTCGCAAATGCAACGCAATTTGCGAGGTGCTATTTGGCAGGTCGTACATCTGGCCCCTAGTCTCTTCTGTGACATAGAAGTGTAGAGTGTCAGGGAAAAGGGTATGTCATCTCTGGTCAAACCATTCTTACTGGAATAAATACATTCAAACAGCCACAGACTTTTAAACCAAGCTTCACCCTTGGAGCATATTTCTGGCTTGTACCAGGTCATGCCAGGGGAAACTAAGGGAGAGCACTATTATTGACATGTGTCCACTCACCATTCTAACATCACCATCCAGAAAAAACCCTACTGCCCATACCAAATGCAGCTTTGCCTGAGCCTCCCACTTTGGCGGGGGCATTTGCAGCCAGTGTAGTGCTAGGCAATGACTGTCTGGCTTTTACCTCAGAGGCGACCAAACAAAAACTGTAACCTAGTGAAAGAGAGTGTTCCTCAGATTGGTGAGGTCTACAGTAAGAGCTGGCCTATCAGATGTATGCACCATTTGGCTGTCCTCAGACTCCAGGTACCAAAATATATAGAGTTGAAAGTACATGTTTACATTGTACTTCCAAAACAACCTAAAGGTGGAAAATTACACTTCCAATATTTCTCACAGCATGAAGCAATCAGCACACACAAACACCATCCAAAACTGAAACTCCCAAAACAATGGATCTCTAACCCACACAGAAACTTACTAAACCCAAAAAGGGCATCAAAACAAGATGTGTATAGAGCATGTAAAAAAGTAAGAATGGCAAACCAACATATTTCCCAACCGAACGAACCTCACATTTAGTGGGTTACAAGCCACATTTCTTATCATAAAGACACAGAATAATATAAAACACACGAATGAAAAATAACCATGCTGATTAATTAACTGTATGTCATATATTAACATGGCAATAGGACAAATGCCAGACAGGGGTTCCGACATCCCATGACTTGAGGATACACTATAGGCTAGAAAACAAAGTCTCATTTTATCTTCAAGGTCATTGGAGCTAGTCCTATATTTATTTCTAAACTAACGAGGAAGACTTGGGTAGTCTTTCTACAATATCTCCAGACCTGTCCCAATCAAACATTCATGATGTCAAAATGCTACATAGTCAGCGCCTCCCCTCGGACACCCAGGTCATGAATCTAAAACATTGGCGAGGCTCTTCTGAGCAAGTTTCACTACCATACCCTCAAACACCACACGCTCTTCTTCCAACATCAACTGGCTGGCACTGGAGAGGACAGTTCCCATTTACTTGGTGCTGCGCATTGTCTCAAGTCCTCTGCCCATTGCCTTGACCAGCGTGCTAGCAGGAGATGCCATCTTCCTCAGTAACTCAATGGTGGTCACCATAAAATACGCAGAATAAACACAGTACCCTCTAAAAGCATTGACTTGCCTGTGCCACAGTCAACGTAATTGACAAATCATGCTGCACGCTCACCAACTCTGCTCTTTAAGTCATTGTTGAATGTATTACTGCCAATTGCTCCATGAGTTATTTAAGAGTTATGCTTACTATCAAGGAAATGGTGTGCCTCTTTGCACTGTCTCTCCAAAGTGCTGCCTTTATAACTTCATAGCATGGTCCTTAAGCTTAGGACTAATCAATGTGATAGTTCTCCTCAATCAATCAAATAGCATTTGTATAGTGCAGCACTGTCACCCATGGGGGTATCTGGGCACTGAGGATATGAAGACTCGGTTGAAGAGCCAGGTCATGAGATTTCCTCTGAAATCCTACAGGCAGGGTGCTGTTCGTAGATAGTGGGGCATGTTGTTCCAGGTCTTGGCAGCAATGTATGAGAAGGATTGGCCCCTGCTGCAGATGTGGGGGGTGTACTCATGGGCTAACTTGACAGAGCATAGGTGTCTTGCGGGTCAATGGAAATTGAGTTGATGGTCAATATAGACTGGACCTTGATTCTGTAGGACTTTGTTGGCATGCGTGTGGATCTTGAACTGGCATCTCGTCTGGATGGGGAGCCAGTGGAGGTGTCTTAGGTGGGGGGTGATGTGTGCCGCATTCTGTATGGTTGGAAGTCGTCTGAGGAGCTGGGTGGAGATGCCAGCGTAGAGAGCATTGCCGTATTCGAGGCGGCTGATGACAAGGGCCTGTGTGACGTTTTTTCTGGTGTCGGTTGGGATCCATCAGAAGATTCTGTGGAGAGTGCAAAGGATGTAAAAGCAGGCGGAGGCGACTGCCTTGACTTGTTGTTTCAAGGTCAGTTTACTGTTGAGGATGATGCCTAGGTTGCGTGCCTGGTGTGGGTGTGGGCCTGAATTCCGTCAGCCACCAGCTGTGGTCCCTGATGGACGTGTTCTTCCTAAAGATCAGTACTTCTGTCTTTTTTTGTTCAAATCTGTTTTATTTGGTTTTTAACATGTTTACAAAATAACAATTACAGGTGAAGCTGCGCTTGCAGCACAGACCTAGATTACAATACACATATATGTTGCTGTAGTCAGCGCATTGCACAATTTTGCTTTATCTTGCATATGTAGTGTGTGGCCGTCGAGCCATACATAACTGACAGTCATTTTTTCAACAAGATAACGATAACATCAGTTGTCATGAGAGCTTCACAAGTTATACATAGCTATGGCTAAATGCAATGAAGTGCGAGCGGGACAGCTGTATCCCTCCGCATAAGTTCATCCTGCTCGTTCCTCTTAAGCTTTACAACAGACAGGTGAACAGGTAAAATTTAAAATCAAGAAAAGAAAAGAAAAACAGAAACCGTAACAGTGACCTGCCCACAGGATCATGTCCCCTCTGCAGTTGCCTGTATCCATTAACTCAGCCAACCCAGCCCCCACCCTTCCCCGTTTGCGGTGCCCACACTCTCATGGGCTCCGACGTGGTCGATATGCAGTACGGGAACACCGCGGCCCACCCCCTGCTAGCTCGCACGATTCATATTGTCTACTCCCCCACCTCCTGACTGACCCGCTCCTCAGTCCCCTCTGCCTCCTCCCGCTGCATCGCACTCAGAAGGGCGTCCCAGCGAGCTGCTATGGGCTCCTTACGCAGCCCTAACGTTTCCTCACACCTGATGGCGACACTCTCTGCCTTGGCCCATGCTATCAATGAATGTCGCCACGCTTTCACGTGTGGCAGATCCTTTGCCTTCCACCTTCTAGTGAGGAGTCGCTTAGCAACCACTAGCGCCAAATCTAAGAATCTAGACATAACCTTCATGGCAGGTGTCCTTTTAAAGTGGTGCAGTAGATATACTACCCACTCGAAGGGCAGTGCGCGGCCCGTGCAGATCTGTAACAGCCTTCCTATTGCTCTCCAATATACCCTCATGTGGGGGCAACTCCATAACATATGTACTAGCTCGGCCACGGGTTCGGAGCACCTCGGACATTTCGCGTCTGCGCGATTGAAGTAACGGTTGATCGTGGCGGGTGCGAGGTAGGCCCTATGCACAATATATAACTGAATTTGCCTGAACCTCATATTTCTGGGTATGTGCACCGGGCTTCTTAGTATTTGTGTCCATTCTTTTTCCTCAAACTGTCGCCCAAGATCCAGTTCCCATTTACGGCGAAGTGGGTCTAAGCTGACTGCCGCGTGGGTCCTAAGAGATGCTGCGAACCAGCGTATGAGGTGTCGCCCTCGTCCCATGACATGCAGGTACTGTATAGTGAGGTGAGCGCTCGGCTCCTTTGCCATTTCTCCCCATCTGGTCGTTAGCGTGGCTATCAATGATCGATGAGTAATGAAATGCCCTGGCGGGAGCCCCTCATCATTTATCAGAGACATGTACAGAATGAGTGCTCCATCTCGATATAAGTCCCCCAGTGTCTGGAACCCTCCCTCTAACCACTCCGCGATAGACTGTGACGTGAGGACTTCCGCTCCGCTAGGGGACCCCTCCAGTGGTATTGCAGGCGCGTAAGGCGTGACTCTTCTGGTGAGGTATAGGCACCTTCGGTAACATTTGTATGCCACCGCAAGTAACAATGGCGAGGGCGTGGCAGGCCTGGTAGCTGGGTGAAAAAGCCTAGTTATGTGTTCCAGTGAGTAGGGTGGGCGCGTGGTAGCTGTGTCCACGCAGTGCCTGTCCGCAAGCCAGCGAGCTATCCACTGCAGCTGAGCGGCTAAGTAGTAGTGTTCAAAGCAAGGCGCAGCCCAACCCCCTGGATCTGTAGGTAAGTATAATTTCGCCAGCGCCAGCCTATGCCTTGCGTTTCCCCACAGGAAGTCTCTAAGTAGCTTGGTCAATGTGGCGAAGAAGGAAGCAGGGACATAAAGGGGCAGGTTGGCGAAGTAGTACAGAAATCTGGGAAGGATCACCATTTTGGCTAGCGCCACTCTGCCTGTCACAGCCAATGGAAGCGTGCCCCAGAATCGCATTTGCGAACTAACTGTCGCCAAGGCCCTCCCCAGATTCCCGTCCATCAGGTCCTTCGGTTGGCGATAGATCTGGATTCCCAAGTAACGAAAGGTGCCCTCCCGCCACTGCAGCCGCTCGCCATTAAGGATAATGCCCGGGTCCCTACCACCTGCTCCGAATGCGTATATACAGGACTTAGCAACGTTTACCCGCAGCCCCGAAACTGCGGCGAAATTCTGTAGGAGCTGCGCCAGTCGGTCAGGGACCCTCTCGACGTCTTTGATATAAACTAGAAGATCATCCGCGTAGAGCGATACTTTGTGTACCGCATCGCCCAGGGGTATGCCATCTCACAGCGTTGTGCGCAACGCCTCCGCTAGGGATTCTATGGCGAGCGCAAAAAGGAGGGGGGACAGGGGGCATCCCTGTCTAGTACCCCTGCGCACTGCTATAGCATCCGATATGTACGGCCCCAGTCGCACCCGAACTGTAGGGTTGATATATAACAAATTAACCATTTGCAAAAACCTTGGCCCCAGATCATACTTCAATAACGTGGCAGCCAGGTAACCCCAATCTAAAGAATCGAATGCCTTTTCCAGGTCTAATATCAGGCATCCTGCTCTGGGCCACTCCTGCACCGCGTCTGTTGCCACCCTGAAATAGCGTCTCAGATTTAGCGATGTGCTCCGCGCTGGTACGAAACCATTCTGGTCCTCATTAACCAGCTGGGGGACCACTTGCGCCAGGCTATCCGCTAACACCTTGGCGAGTATTTTATAGTCGGTATTCAGTAAGGCCAATGGTCTATAGGAACCTAGGTCCTTCGGATCTCTATCTGGTTTTGGGAGGGATACCAAATATGCCTCGCGCATCGAGGGGGGCAACTCCCGCTCTTCCAGGGCTTTGGTGTATAGGGTGTGGAGATGCTGCGCGAGGGCCTCAAGATACTCCTTGTAGTACTCAGCCGGCAGGCCATCTGGCCCGGGTGTTTTCCCGGACGCCATAGATCCAATCGCCTCGCCGATCTCCTCTAATGTAAGCGGACCGTCTAACAGCTCTTGATGCTCCCCTGAAATCGTGGGCAACCGCACGGAGTCTAGAAACTCCTCCAGTGCACTGCGCGGGCAACGCCCGCGAGATTGGTACAACTGGGTGTAGTGCTCTGTCAGAGCCTGATGTATCTCGCGTTGAGTGTACACCATTACCCCCGCTAGCGTGCGTATGGCTCCTATCAGAGCGCGGCCGCTATCCTGACGGATCAGCCAGGCCAGCAGTCGGCCCGTACGATCGGCTGATGAGTGTGTGCGAGCTGTGTGAGCTGCGTAGTTGTGGCATCTTAAGCGCTCCATGAGTTCCGCATGCTCCGCTCGCAACTGTTCCAGTCGCTGGGAGTCTCTACCCTTTCCTTCCCCCTCCCGCTCGCACCCTAGCAGCTGGGCTTCTAGACGCAGAAGTGAGGCTGTGAGTTGCTTGCGTGTGTTCCATGTAACCCCCATGCAGTGCCCTCTGACCGCTGTCTTAAAAGCGTCCCACTCTATGAGCGTATTGCTGGCCGTGCCCTCATTCAACTCAAAATACTCAAGGATGGCCGTTTCTAGCGACGAGCGGAACTCTGGGTCCTCTAACGCAGCTGTCCGAAGACGCCATGTGGGTATGGGTGGGCGGCCTGCCTCCCAGCTGAGTTGCATCCACAGTGGATTATGATCGGAATGCGTCCGACCCAGGTATTCTATTTCCTCAACCAAGGGGAGTAGTGACCGGGAACCCACTAACCTGTCGAGCCTTACATGCAAGTCATGCACTGCCGAATAATAGGAATAGACCCGCTCTGCAGGGTGAAGCGTGCGCCATATATCCAGGACCGCCCAGTTTGCAAGCCAGCCTGCGAGGGCCTGGGCATTCGACATGGCGGGGGCTTTATTGAGAGGAGGGAAAGACCGATCCAGATCGACGCTCAGTACCGAGTTGAAATCCCCCCCACAACCCAAGGGAGTCCAGCGTAAGGGGCCAGCGTGTGCGACAGACTCTCGAGGAAGGACGGCTGGTCCACATTCGGGGCATATATGGAGCCCAATAGTATTATCTGACCATTTAGTCGGCCTCGCACCAAGGCATATCTACCCTCAGCATCGATAACCGCTTCCTCGCACGCAAATGGGATTCCCACTCTCACCCATATTAGTGTGCCTCTCGCGTGTGCTGAGTATAAAGTGCCGAATACCTGCCCTCGCCAGCGCCTGCGCAACCTCTCCAGTTCTGTTTGTGACATGTGGGTTTCTTGCAGTAGGGCGATGCCTACCGAGTGCCTCTGGAGGTTGGCAAATACGGAATACCTTCTCGAGGGCGTGTGCATGCCGCGGATGTTCCATGTTAGTACATTAACTCATGTCATTACAGATGGGGGCTACTCCCCAGGGGGATTAGGAGTGAGTGCTGTGTTCGCAAGCATTTGTGGCAGGCATGTGTCTTCGGGCTGGTCTGACATAACCAAATCAACAATACAACTTTGAACATCGTAACAAATGGGGCGGAGATGTCCGTCCAAACTGCGTGTCTAATAGCAACAAGCCGGTAACTATTCCAGTACAGCGTCTGGTGGGGTGCGCGTGTGCTACGTGTGCTAAACTACGACGTGACTCCCCCCTTCACGTTTCCGAGATTTGCCATCAGGTTGCCTGTCAGGTCAGTGCGCAGATGCAAATACAGGCAGGAGATGTGCGCTGCGAGTCACAGTTGTGCATGTCCAAAGTGTCTGCTGCAACGCTGCACGCTCTGGGAATCAACCAATCAGCGCAGCGCGCGCATCCAGCCAAACCCCCCAGCAGTTCCTCAGATATGACAGCGGGACACCAAGGAACATTCGTTGCCCACTTATCAGCTAACTACAGTTCAACGCAGCTGCAGTTGGACCCCTAAATAGAGACACATGCTAGCTCTACTGTCAAGCCGTATTGTAGGGATTCTAGGAGTCATGCCTCTTACCGTGGAGCAGAACAACGCCATTCATATACCCCCCCAAAGCAGCAACACGCCTACCCTGTCAAGTTCTTATCGCTTGCAGCTGCACGGCGCATGTTCAAAATATCATGTGCTACCCCCAGCCATCCCCCTCACCAGTGCATGATTTTACAGAGAAACAAACTACATATACAAGGTTCTACTTGCGTGGACTGTCTCTGGCAATGTCCATAACGGTGTTGACGTCCCTTCAGATGATGCCATCAGCGGTCTGGGGGGTCACCTCCAGTAGCCCAGCTGTCTCAGAATCTGCCGATCCTGGGGACGATGGGCCGCTAGCCGCCATGGAGTCAGCAGAGCACATGTCCTGGCTTTCCCGGGACTGCACCATTCCAAGTTTCGCGACGGTCTCTAAAACATCCTGTCGCTCCATCCGCATTCTCTCTGGACTCGGTACCGTCGCCCTCATCTTTGCATTCCTCTGCTTCTCACGCTTCCCTCTCCTGCGACTCCGCCTGCTGGCCATATAGTTCAGATCCGAAGGACGCTTCCCCGACCACAGTCCGGACTCCTCCAACCAGTCCCATGCCTCTGTAGGGGAGTCGAAGAAACGGACCCCTCCCTTTGCCACCACACGCAGTCTGGCGGGGAATAGCAGGGAGTAAGGCAGTTCTAGGTCGCGAAACTGGCGTTTCACTGCCGTATAGGTGCTTCTGCGCCTCTGCACTAGCGCAGTATAGTCCGGGAACATCATGACCTGACTTCCCCCCACCTTAAGTTCCTCTAGCTTCCGGGTTTCACGCAGCACCGCGTCTCTGTCCCTATAGTTTAGGAGTCTGAAGAGGAAGGGACGCGGCCGAGCGCCGGGTCAAGGTTGCTGCGCCGGGACCCTATGCGCCCTCTCAACAGCAAACTGCGGCGACAGCGTTCCTTGGGGGAGTATATCCTTCAGCCAGCGTTCTACGTATTGTTCCGGGCTGCGTCCCTCTTCTCCTTCCGGCAGACCCACTACGCGCACATTATTGCGGCGGGAGCGCCCTTCTGCATCCTTGACCCTGTCTTCCAGCGCGTGCATACAATCCAGAATGTCCTGCAAGGCAGCAGTGTGGCGTAATAGGATTGAGGTCCGCGAGCGTCTGTTCCTGTAAGCCGACTTTCTCCACGAGCTTTCGATGATCCGCGTGTAGCAGATTAAATTCTGAAGTGACTTTGTCGATTCTGGATTCTAAGGAGGTCTTGGTCTGTTCCAGCGTGGCACCAATCTTTTCCACTGCTGGCAGCACGGAGTCTAATTTTGCCGCCAACGCTGCATTCGCCGGCTCTGCTGGCACTTCCCCCCCACACGTGTTGACTCGGATCCGCTGGCGCATGATGTGCCTTGCTGCAGATTAGCACGTATGCAACCCATCACTAGTTGCTGTGCAGTAGTCATTCACGTCCCGACAGGCGTCCGCCACACTCCTCTGTTCCGGACTGCGCAAAGAAACTCCTAGGGCAATGTGTGATGGCGTATCTGCCGGCTAGCCCTGTTGCCAGGACGGTTCTGCGAGACTGCGGCTCATCCGCTATTTTTGTGCAGTGACAGCCTTTAGTAACCCTTAGTTGGTGCGCCACCGATGGTTGTGTCTTCGCTTGGCACTCAATCTCAGCGGTCTCTTAACACCGCATCTGCAAGCGTCTTGAATAAGAACACACACAGGGCGACGCTCTTTCTGTCGCCTTTGGTCTTGTGGGTAAGCAACCGTCTAGACCATGTGCAGGGCCTCAGCTGCCCTTCAGCGTTCACCGCCAGGTGCCTGCTCCCCAGTTTCTCTTTCCACTAAAGCGCCTGCTCACCAGTGTGCCTGCCCCGGAGTTGGCGCTGCCCGATATTTCACATGTGGATGATGCCACTTAGTTCCGCTTCCCGACTGCCCCCAGGCGCGCCGAACCCAGAGTCTACAGGCCAGGGCAGGGCTCTCTCTTCTGCAGGCTTCTCCAGTCTCCGCTGCTCCGAAGGCCTCCTGGGATTATATGCAAAGCCTACCAGTGCAGGAGCCCTCTGCATGGGGGCCCCCGGTCTCAGGCCTCGTAGCGTGCCCACCAGCAGGCCGCACCTATACTCCGTCCTCCGCACCAGGCCTGCCACTAGTCTCTGAGACAGTCAGCAGCAGCCAGCACGCCTCAGTTCTTCCGCTAGGGCCCTGGCCTCCCTGCTGATATGGACCCGGCTGCCAGGCGCGCTATTATTCAGGCCTACCGTGCCCCATAGGCTTGCTCTTCATTGCTGTCACCCCGTTGCGTCGGCGCTCAGTCTCAACCGGCAGTATGCTGCAGCTCCCTCGCAGGCCCCAACTCTCTTTCAGGCTGCAATCGGGTTCTTCCCTCATGCGCTGCCTCGCTAGAGATCTACGGCGCAGGGTATAGGGCCGACCGCATAGCCCTCCACACGCCTCCCAGGCCTGCACCTCCGTGACTCCCGGGCGCCTCACACAGCAGGCCCATCTGCGGGGGGAGCGGCACGCTTTTCCCACCTCCTCTCCGCTTGTTGTGGCAGATCGGTCACTGGTTCGAGGCGCTCGCCCTCGGTACTCACTGTCCGGCAGGCTTCGCTGGCACGCCTCCGCTGTCTCGCCAAACTCCGATCTCGCTAGAGCAGTCTTCGTTCTTCCCGCGCGCCTCTCCGCGCACCACGGCTGGGTGCTCAGGCCGCAACCTTTACTTCGGCGATAACACGGGCCAGGATCTCTCCCCAGTCGAACACCGCCTCGTTACCGAAAGCACAACTCTCCGCGCTTCAGATTCTGCGTTCTGCAGACGTGGATGGCCCCGTTACAGGAGAACATGCAGGATAATGAAGGGTTCACGAGCGGAGCGCTTGCAACTCGCGTCCGCCATGTTGACGCGCAAGCCACGCACCCAAAAGATCAGTACTTCTGTCTTGTTGGAGTTGAATTTAAGGCAGTTGTTCCTCATCCAGTTGGCTACGTTGGTCATGGTGTTGCAGAAGTTGTTTCTAGCAGTGGAGGGGCCTTCGGAGAGTGAGAGGATAAGTTTAGTGTCGTCTGGGTATGAAATTATGTTGAGGCCAAGGGTTTTAAAGATGTATGCGAGGGGGTCATTTAGGAGTTGAAGAGGGTGGGGCTCAGGGATGAACCTTGGGGTACGCTGCAGATAATGTCCCTGGGTTCAAAGGTGAAGGGAGGCAGCCGGATGCTCTGAGTGCGTCCTGTCAGGATGGAGGCAATCCACTTGAGGGCATTGTGTCATATGTCAATGTTATGGAGTCTGCTGATGAGGGTATGGTGGCAGATGCTGTTGAACGATGCCAAGAGTTCAAGGAGGATCAGGGCTGCAGTCTCTCTGCGGTCAAGGAGGATTCTGATATGATCTGTGGCGGCTATCAGGGTGGTCTTGGTGCTGTGGTTGACATAGAATCCTGATTGGGAGGCCTCCAGTAGGTGGTTCTGTTCCAGGTATTCAGTGAGCTATTGGCTGATGGCCTTCTTGAGTACTTTGGCTGGGTAAGAGAGCAGGGAGATTGGATGATAATTTTTGAGTTTGCTGGGGTCAGGTCGCCTCAGTTTAAAACTCTCCTCAGTTGGCTCCTTGTCCTTGCCAGATCTTGCCTGCCCTTCTCACAGTGTTACTTCTACCCAGCAGCTTGAGCTGGCACCATTTGTCAGTGGATTTGAGTACGGGCAGCCCCAGACTAGTTCTCCATGGTAACACAGCCATCTACCTTCACACAACAGACCTCCTCTGCCAGATATGGTCCCCAACTGCCACCAGCGATTTGCTGCATTTTCATGCAGGATGTTTAGGAACTTATCATCAGAACATTGTAGTTAAAGGGCAGGGTCTTCATTCAAGAGTCTAAAGCAGGCTTCTCCAACCAGTAGCTTGTGAGCTACTAGTAGCTCTCCAGCTACTTGTAAGTAGCTCTCCTGTGTGCATTCCAGCCTACTAAATCAAATGCTTTTGCTTGTCTGAATTAATATGTCTATCAAAATTAAAAAGCATGTTTTCAAGACAAAAAAGTGTGTATCTTTAAAGGGATGAATTTCCAAAACATATTTAAAGCAGATATTTGAGTGAGAAATAATTTGGTGTTTGGGAGACAGTACTAATATTATACCTTGGTGCCAGGGGCGTTGAAAGCATTACCCATGTAAAGGCATTCCAAGTTGACAAATCCTTTTTTTTCATTACTGCTGGCAACCCTGCCTGATTTACTGAGGTGATCCCTTTTACTAATATTGCATAGGGTGGTCACTAATGTTATCATGTCTGATGTGGTGACTATTACAACAGAACAATACTAATACTACTAGTAGCTCGTTATGATTTTCATTGAACATAAGTAGCTCTTACTAATGAAAAGGTTGGAGACCCCTGGTCTAAAGTCACACAGGTAGGAGATACGTGCTTTGTTGCTTGTTAGGCCTTTACATTACAACAACAGCAGGCGCTTCCTCTCAGGGCTATATACTCCATCTGCCTGTCCCTATTGTCTATCTTCCACTGCACACCACACCCCACACCCAACATTCTATTATATTATTCACTCTCAGCATTCCAGACACCAGCTCAGAAAGTGAGGGAATGGGGAGACACAGCATTCTCCACTATGTCACCCTCAGGCATTAGTCCACCAGATAATATCCCTATGTCCCAGCCCTCAGCAAGGCACTGCAAATGACATGACAATAACAACCTCAATGCCAGCCCATGAGGATTTCCAAAGCAATAGACAGTAGCACATTTAAAAATAAAAGCATATTAATAAATAACTTCCTGTAGGTATTGAGGACACCATTCACATTTTGCACCTATACACAAGTATATTTAAAAATGGAGGGTTACCTAGCTGCCAGGGTCATATGGAAGTTGAAAATCAGTCTTGTGGAATAAAAGCAGACCAGTCACCCTGATTAAAAAAACGCTCTAAAGCACTTCTTCTTTCTGCCTTGATTTTTTCTAGTTTCCGTTGTCTAGATTTAACGCTTATTATATTTTTTATCCCCGTTTTACGTTTTTACAAAGCTATTAAAAATTAAGAATTAAGGGTGATTTGAAACACGTGCCGGCTGGAATTTGCAAGTTACTGATCCAAGATAAGGGCGTGCAGCGATAATTCAATATATAAAAAAATGTGAACTATGGGTATGAACACAGTGTGAAATGAGTGGAATGAAAATAACTAAAGAGAAAGTAAATGAAATACATCGCACTGGTAGAAGTGTGGTAGAAATTATTAGAATCAGTGCGACCATTCCTCTGTTTCAAAACCAGCACTTGGACAGCTCGGAGATCATGAATAAGAGCAACAATCAAAACTAGCTCAGCTCGCTGCATGGATTACAGATACCACCAAAAATCAACCCCGAGGTAGTGCCAATGAAGGATAAAGAATACCTCTCAAAATCATCACATGGAAAGCTCCAAACGGGATTTACGATAGCTTGATTTGATTTTAAGATTTGTATAGGGCATGGCTACCCTAGGGCTTCCCCGCGCTGATGATGAGTGCTGTGGTAGGAACGGAGCCCATTAGTAGTTTAAGGGAAACAGCCAAGTCTTATGTTTTTTCCTGAAAGACAGTTCATTTTGCAGCACTCTTAGGTCAAGAGGGAACTCGTTCCACAGTTTAGGGACCAGGTGTGCAGAGGATCTTCCTCCCCATCTTGATCTTTTGATTCTGGTAGTATGGAGGAGGTGTAGATGGGAGGACCTTAGTGGTCTGGTGGGGCGTGAGCAGATATCAGATTTCTGAGTTTTTCCGGGCCTTTATTATTTACTGCCCTGTGAGCAAAGCATAGGGCTTTTGAACTTGACTCTCGCTGCAATTGGCAGCCAATGGAGCTGTTTAAGGGATTCTCTTACAGATGCGTGGCTAGGGAGTTTGAGCAAGAGCCTTGCTGCCATGTTCTGCACAGTCTGAAGTCTCTTTATCACATACTTTGGTGATCCTAGGTAAAGAGAGTTACCATAGTCCAGGCGTGAGACTATAAGGGACTGCAGGACGGTTTTCCTTAGCTGCTCTGGGATAAGCTCCAGAATCTTCCTGAGCATTCTTAAGAGCCTGAAGCAGATACCAGACAGTTTGTTTGCCTGTTGGTTCATAGCAAGGGAGAAATACCTAAATTTTTTACAACAGGTTTAGGATCAGGTGGGTTTCCCATGCAGGATTGCCAATTATTCAGTGGCCTGGGAATGGCCATGTTACCTAATATCATTAGTGCTGTCTTCTCTCCGTTCAGTTTTAGGCAACAGTTTGACATCCAGTGAGACAATTTGTTCAGGCAGGGAGCCAGTTGTTGGTTTCTTTGGACAGAGAGACAATCAACTGGGTGTCGTCAGCATACGATACACTCGAGATGCCAAATCCTGCATGATAGTGGCAAGCTGTCTTACGTATATATTGAATAGCGTGGGGATGAGGGAAGAGCCCTGTGGCACTCCGTTTTTAATTGGCAGGCAGTCAGAAAAACAGTCCTTTTCCATCACTTGGAAGGACCGATCTTCCAGAAAAGAAATAAGCCAGTCCAACGCTTTGTCCCAGATACCTATTTCCCTTAATCTGTCTTTTAGTATGACACGATTGACGGTATCAAAAGCTGCACTGAGATTGAGCAAAATAATGGCGGCAGACCCTCTATTATCTAATAGGGCTTTGAGTTCCTCGGTAACTGCCAGGAGAGCTGCTTCAGTGCTATGTTGGGCCCGGAAGCCCATCTGCATAGGGTGGAGTAAATTGTTTTCCTCCAGGAAATTGACCAATGTATGATTGACATGTTTCTCCAGGAGTTTACCGAGGAGAGGAAGTAGCGAGATGGGTCGCAGATGGCCAAGTATGTCAGGATCCAGATGGGGTTTTTTCAGAATTGGTCTGATTACGGCATGCTTCCAATGTTGTGGGACCAAGCCTGACTCGAGTGACTTATGAAGAATCATCATTAGTGAGGGAAGTATAACCTCAATCACCTTGAGAAGGGCATGCGGGGTGCTGAGTCTAACGGGATCCAGATTTAGTGGACTTAATCAGCTTGAGGATAGCCTCTTTCTCGAGTTTAGGGAATTGTGATAGACTTGGGGCTGTAGCCGGTTCACTGGCCTTATTTGACCCCTCATGTGCTGGTTCAGTGGTGTTCTGAAAGAGACTGTAAATATCTGTCACTTTGACAATCAGCACATGAAAACTTCCCATGGCAGTTAAAAATACCACACACAATCCTCCTTGTAGGGATAGAGTATACACCCCACAATCAGTATGTCGAATAAAATATAATCAACACCTGAACAGCTGCCTGCAGGAATTAATGAAACGTCAGAAATCAGCATGCGGACAACTCCCGACAGGGATTAAAGATGCCAACCATAATTAACGTCTGGACAGCTCCCTGCACGGATTAGCAATACCGCCGACAATCAGAGTCTAGACATCTTCCCAAGGATAAAAGACACCACCCACATTCAGCACCAGGATATCTTCTCGCAGGGATTGAGGACACCAGTCACAATCAGCACCAGGATAGTTCCTGGCCGGAATTAAAGACACCACTCACAATCAGTCCCTGGACAGCTCCCGGCTGGAATTAAAGGTACCATTAACAATCAGCACCAGGACAGCTCCCTTCAGTGATTAAAAACACCACTTACAATCAGCACCAAGACAGCTCCCTGCAGAGAGTAAAGACACCGCTCACAATCAGTACCAGGAAAGCTCCCTGCAGGGATTAAAAACACTACTCACAATTAGCACCAGAATAACTTCCCCAAGGGAGTAAGGAAGTCACTCACAATCAGCACCAAGACAGCTCCCGGCCGAAATTAAAGATACTATCTATGATCAGCATCTGGACAGCTCTCAACAGCTATTGAGGATGCAGCCCACAATCCGCTTCTGGACAACTCTCAGCTTTTGTAGGCCTGCATAATATGCCGAGAAGAAATGATTGAAGTGACCTTTATCAAACCCCCCTTGTGTTTATTTTCCCTAGATGTTTCTTGTTTCGAGAACTGCAATTTCCTTTCTATCTGCCTTGAAAAATCTCCGTTCGCTCCCCCGTAGATGTGTGATGCATATAAAATGTTTTTCCAGGAAATACTCTCAAAGGAAAGCGGCTACTTTTGCCTCTTTTTCCACTGATGCTACAATTTCGTAGAACATAGTTCTTTTCACATACGGGTAAGTCACCGTTTATATGTAGATGTTTAACAGTCATCTTTTTCTGTGAAAGATGGGCATTCTCCCCGGTTGCAAAATGATAGCAACACAGTCGACTAACATATCATAGGTTTTTGCGCATTTTCGATACAAAATTTATTATTCTAGAAACCAACATCACTCTGTGAGCTCCTGGCATAGACACAGTTTAGGAATATAGTTCACGAAAACCAAACTGCCTCTAAAATGTGAGCATTTGGCTTCCACATTGACTATCGTTGCCCTGCATTAGAACGCAGGAGAGTGCTTCCATACAGCCCTTATGACATATCCGTGGGTTAAGAAATCCGCTGCAGAGATCTGTGTGCAGGGCCAGACTGGCCGTAGTGGGCACCGTGCGGTTTCCCGTTGGGCTGGAAGGGTGGGGCTTGTTTTGGAGTGGTGAGGGACGCTTTTGTTACAGGTGGCCAGTATTGCAGCACTGCGCAATATCGGTCCCCTGTAATAAAAGCGGCAGCAGTGCTTCTTATTAGCATCCCCCCAACTCCATGGGGCTGGTCCAGCTGAAATGCCAGGGCTGGTTTGTGTTCCCAGTCCGGCCCTTTCTATGTGTAACCAGCAGGTCAGAAGTTGAAATTCAGCCATGGATGACGCTACCTTCGTCCTTCTGAGGTTGAATTACTTCATTGTTGCTGGGTTGAGTAACAGTTATCAACTATTAGTTACAGCACTATGAGGCTATAAAAGTCAGTGCCACACGCAAGGCATTATTCCTTCCATCAAATCAGATAGTTTACCAGTGGATGTTATTTATTTAATTTCTATACACATTTATGTAGCGCAGACGGAGCCACATGGACAGGGGAGCGTTTTACATGTCAAAGATGACAGTGAAGATTGACAGGAGTCAGAATTAACAGCAGTAACATCAACAACAAAGTCAAAGTGGGTCAAAGGCGTCACATTGTTTGAGATGGGCCCTTAAGGAAGTTTTAGTTTTACTGGAAAACTCTGAATAGATGGTTCATTCAGTTCGTCCTGAAAAATAGCATGTTGAAATTATGCATACACTACCGAGCCTGGTTAGACATTAGAAGGTTTGGTTTGGTGTTCTCACAAGGTTGAAAGCATTGTGATTGATGCAAGGCAATTATTGGACGAAATAAGAGTGTTTTAGCTTTTTCAAAAATGGAAAAACGTCCTTCAAGACTAGCTGTTAACACAACCTGGTTCCAGATAAAATATTCCTGCATTATCAATGCCCACTTCCTCAATGTGGTTAGCCTGGATTAGTGATGAATGACCAGCTCCTGGACAGTAGTGCAAAGAGATTTACCATTAACCATTCTGTATCTTGCATCCTGAACCACTTGACGTCTGTAGATGGTCTTCTTGGAAGCACAATGAAAAGTCTATTACTGGAGCCTACTATGCTCTTGACCAAGGCACCACCACCACTGCCATACCTCTTGAGTGACATATGTTCCGTGGAATTACCTTTGAAAAGTGAAATTCTTGACCAGGTCTTTCATGCAAGGAAATGTGGAGAGCTCCTTATGTGCCAAAGAGGAAGGTGCTTGACTTTATCCTGTGACCTGATCTTTTGCACCAACACAGGAGATAATGGAGACTCAACATGTTTTATTCACTAAAACATTTACCTCTGTTTTAAGGGTATATAACTCTAACCAAATGCATACCATTGAGCATTTTCCTATTTGAATATTCAATTTTAGTACTGATGGAACTGTTGAATGCCTTCTATCAGCTGGCATCCAGCATTTAGTGAACTTCACGGACTGTGTTTCTAGCTCTGTCTTTGGATTGCTATAGCCATGCTTCTGCTCAGAGTCCACACAGGCATATTTTGTGTGAAATCAGTTAAGAATTTCCGTCAGTTCATGAGTCCCAACCGCTAAGTTGATAAAGGGAAATTATGATTGCCTTATTATTGAAAGATGGGATAATCTTCAAATGTGTCTATTGATTGAATGATTTAAGTAGTATAAGTGGATACCTTTCACAAACCTCTAAAATGGTGTGGTTTGCATAAATGAAGGCAAATTAGATCTGCCTGCCATTGATAGTCTATAGCCACCACAACCGTTAGTCTCTTCCTAAATCGCTTCCGAACAGGTATATGTCGAGAATATGTATCTTCTCCAGATAGCCACCCCTTCACCACAGTTCTTGCAACAGGCTCTTTTTCAGCCCTGATCCTTCTTAGCAAAGCTTCAGCACTACCGAAACTTCCAACCCCTTTTTCTTCATAATAAAGCTTCCTCAGCAGAGCATCAGTCATGTTACTCCCAAGTGCAATCCATAAATGAAAGACACTTGTTTTGTGTTAGGTCATTTATTAAAAAAAAAATAATTAGAAAAACACATGGTTTACATTTTCAATATTTAAAGCTTGTAGATAATAGGGCTGCTTCAGTATACTACCTGCCGCTATACCTATTAGTTTGCATTCAGAGAAAGAAGGACATTTGTGCATTTATCACTCTGCTGTTCATAGATATGCCGATGTAAAGTCATCATCTTTGCTATTTTTTTAATGATAATATTAATGGCATAATAGGCTGTCCCTCTCCTATAGCTTTGTCTACATAGCAGTCTTGCGGCATTCATTAGTTCATACATTTCTCTGTCAAAAAGTACATAACCCTTAATATTGAAATAATCCACAATTAAATGTTCTAAGCCATCTTGCACTCTGACTTTCTGTGGTAAAGTCAATCCATTCATATGGTACTTGTATAAATGCCAATATAGATCCATTGTAGGTAACCATGTGTTTACGTATAAATTGCAAATGCACCTGAGGCTAATACACTGTGGAGTATCAGATGGAACACAAAACTTCAAATATTTCAAAGTTGCAAGTTGTACTTCTGCTAGTCTTTCTTTCAGCAGCAGGTATAGCAATTTTGCTGTGCATATGTGTATCCAGGTCTTATATAACAGTCAGATCAGGGATGGTAGTTCTGAAATTTGTCCTAAAAGGTAAATATATAAAGGTAAGTAAAAGTGATATGTAGCCATAGCAAATTTGGAAAACAGCCTCTTAGGGGTTAAAGAACCTCCAAGATGTCTATTGTTAAAATAAACATCACAAACATGTTTTTCTATAGCTCTTTCACCAATCTTTCACAAAAACTGAACATTGGCCTTGCAGCCTTGCATCCACTCAAGTTTTCTGTCAGAGTTACACGTAGCTTGAATCTATCAGAATGTTTTTGACAAGATATGTGTCATATCACTATGTACTTTTTTCCATATCAAATTATACACAGCCTTAACAATATGTAAACTTTGTGAGAATCTAAAAAGAAATATATACAGCGAATAGTTCTTGGCATGTATGAGGCTTTCAGACAGTCGTGAGCGTCCTGTTGAGGATCTTTGATTTTATGTCCATAACAGCAAGTATAAAACCTCACTTTAAACAGGCATTTACAACAGTGGCTGCAAAGCCCTTGACCACCTGAATGTCATTGAGGGGTACTCCCAGGGCTGCCTTTTCAAAATCGCCAATATCATCATAATATACACAGGGGCATATACACAAGGAGTGGCGAAGTGAGGCGTTAGCCATCATGGCTTAACGCCTCACTTCGCCACTTTCAGAACGCAAGGCTGCACCATATTTACAAGGATATGGTGCAGCCTTGCGTATCCCCCTGCGCTGGTGCTAAGTGTAGCAGCTTAGCGCCAACGCAGGCACCCTTGCACCATGGTGCAAGGGTGTGTGCGTGCAAGGGAAGATTGTGTATGTACAGAAAGGTCCCCCTTCCTGCATATAAACAATCTTGAAATGCCGTTTTGTGACTTCTATGTGTGCGGCTTAATGCAGCACACACAGAAGTTGCAAAACGGCATTTTCAAAAAATGATTGTTTATGTGCAGGAAGGGGGACCTTCCTGTACATACACAATCATTGGCCTTTTGCTGTTTTCAGGTGTGCTGCACAACGCAGCACACATGAAAACAGCAAAAACGAGGAGAAATTAAACATTTCTCCTCGCTTCGCCAGGTTAAAACCAGGTTTTTCCTGGTCTTAATTCTGGCGCTGCCTCCTATTTACGCTGCTCTTGTGAATAGGAGGCAGCGTCAGAAGCAATGGGTGTTGCGGTGGAACGCCCACAGCCACACCCATTGCCCCTCCCTTTCACGCTAAGTATAGCGTGAAAGGGTGCCTTATTCACAAGGCAGCGTTAAGCCACGTTAAGTGGCTTAACGCTGCCTTGTGAATAAGGTGAAGCCCCTATCGCCACAGGTACGTCAAAAAAAGTGACGTTCCTGTGGCGATAGGGGCTTGTGAATATGCCCCACAGTTTTTACACATCTCTCTGCTTTGGGTAGTTATACTTTAATTCTGTTTTGTAACTGCTGGTTGTGGACCCTCATCAGAGTCGATTTTTGTAGATGCTTTAGACAGTTCAAAAACAAAGAAAGACAATCTATTGGTTCCTATTTAATATGTATGTGCATACAGCTTAACAACACGTGACCATATTTTACTCACCTGAGAGCATTCTGCTTGTTCAAAGGCACCTCTTCACTCCGGAGAGTCGGGTACTTCCATAGATATATAGCCTTCTTCAGGGTTGGGGCTTTGTGTTTGGGAGCCAGCAGCATCAGGAGTTATATAATCCAAAAATCTCATATCTTCCTACAGTGGTGAGTCAGGAATATTTATAGATTCTTCCACAATTTTCCAATCAGCAAAGGTGTTTTCATATGGATATTTGAAAGTCTGAAGCAGAGCTGCATCGGTCCTCCTTAATAGGAGATATTAGCTGTGGCACGTCATGCAATCTGAGGTTTGATAACCGGTGGCAGAGCTCTTCTCCAAACCCTGTGACATCATGGCTTTGATCTTTAAATAGAGGGTGCTACGACTCCCCCAGTGATGTCAGCGTCAATTGGCTGTAATAATTAGGAATAGTATTAAGACCTCTAGCAGAAGGCATATTTTTGTTATAGTAACTGTATCTGTTCATGGTGCATGTTGCTATTGTGAGCAGCATAGCACAGGCTTTAGCCAGGATGGTCTCAGGGCCTCCTTATATATATTCACCCTTAGCGAAACAATTAATTCACTTCCTATGATGTCACTTTCTGGTCACATGGGCCATGGGGGTAATGCCACTTTAAGGGTATGCCTTCCGGGTTAAGCCTCATAGAAAGTATATTTCCTGGGCGGGACTTTCAGTTCAGGAGTCATGAGTGCCTCCAGGGTAAGAGGTCATGTGCAATGTCACTTCCTGTTCAGCAGGACGTCTGAGTCAGGGGTCACATGACCGGGAAGTGACGTCTTGAGGACTTCATTTCTGGAGGAGGGACTTCAGGTTTAGGGGTCACAGATGACATCACTATCTGGTCACATGAGCTGGAAGTGACGTCTCCATGACTTCATTTTCGGAGGGACTTCCGGGTTAGGGGTAACAGGTGACATCATGACCTGGTCACATGAGCCTGAAATGACGTCTCCATGATTTCATTTCTGGAGGAGGGACTTCCAGCTTAGGGGTCACCGGTGACATCACTACCGGGTCACATGGGCCAGAAGGGGCATCACTTCTGGAGTAGGGACTTCCAGGGAGTAACCGCCTGTCACATTATGCAAACCACGCACATTTTAGAGGTTGATGAAAGGTATCTCCCTACACTACTGATTTAATACATTAATGACGATACTGCCATATTTGTCTGCTACTCAGTTAGGGTATGCCTCCCTTTTGTTTTTTTTGTGTGTATCCTAGAATGGGCTCTACTTGTCGTCGAGTCGCCATATGTAACTTCCTACTGTAATCCGCATATCCTGGTTCATGTCTCCCTGTGCACAGTATTTTGTGACATTCTATAAGACCTTTTATGCTCATATCATTAATTATCCTTTCTTCATTACAAAATAAGTCCAATCCTCTGAATGTATTGAAAATAAGTTCCCTTTATTTACAATGAATAATTAATTTCCAAACTTTCTCTGGGATATTCTTGGGCAATGCTCGAGCCCGAATTTTTTTGTTTTTGGGGAATGCACTAATACTTATGAATCATTTCAATAACAAGGACATATGTAACATTAAAATAATATCACAGAGAATTTATGGAAATTAATCGTGTGGCATAAATAAAAGAAACATTTTTAAATATTATAGGAGAAATTGATTAATTTATATTTTAATGAACACAAGCTAATCAATCATAAGAGCATAGAACATAATATTGAATACCACAAAAAGCAGTGCACAGGGAGACACAAACTAGGATATGGGTAGTCCAGAAGGAAGATAATGATAGAATGGTGACACACCAGTGACCTCCTCACTCAATCGCTCCTCCTACTGTGAGATGTGAGGTAAATGCAAATGTTTATTGTGCAATTTCTCAAAATAAAGCAACTCACAATAAGAAAATGCTCATAGGCCATCTATATCCACAATTCTATATAATTCTGATTACATTTTCTGTTCTTTTAGCTTGAAAAACTGAAGACGACAACAGAATCACTTAACAGAGGAGTAAAGTAAATATTTTGCTATAAATAAAAAAAAGATTGGATGATCAAGCTTTACTACAGATCGCCATATCTGAGGAATAGAAAGATGTGGTTTTTTTATTTGCTTAGAACGAGTGATTCATAGTTAGGACATGTTTAATAGACTTGGTTTGCATTCTAATGGTTCACAATTAAGGATTTCCCAGATGCTTATAAGAAAGGTCAGCTTGAAGGACTTTGTGATATCATCAATTTACAACTAGTATGTGACTTGGGGACTCATTTAGAAATCGGCAAAGCAAAAGCCCCTGTGTAACTCAGCAGGGCTCCCGCTCCACCAAACTCGTGCTTCCCTTGCCTGAGTTAGAGGTGGGTGAAGCACCAGATTTGTGACACTGGAGCGTCTTCTATCTCAGCCATTAGAAACCTTTGACTGACTGTCTGTCCATCATGGGGCTGTCGGTCAATGTATGATGAAAAGCCTGTCCTAAGTAGGGCATGCCTTCTGGCATACATTTTCTTGTTTTGGACTACTAGGAAAAGCCTGAATTCCCAAACAGCAAACAATACTCCTGACGTCCCCAAGGTGGGAGAAAACTCCCAGAGAATCAGGGCCAATTTTTTCAGAAACAAACTCGGATTATGTCTGAGAAAACAAAAATGTTTGCAGAGTGGGGTCAAAACATGAGCCTGCTCGCATAGTGGTCTGCCTTCTGTTATGCCGCTGCACTGGTAGATACACAGAAGCAGTGAAATACCCACCAGGCAGGTTGGGATCTTCTTAATCAGTGGTCTTCCTTCAGGGAAGCAGAGGTCATAGCCTTTGCTGACATAGCAGGATGGCAGTTAGATCTGCATGATCACCTTAGCTACTTGGTATTTGGCCAAAATATCAGATTGATAATATCGAGCTACATAAATATCGAGTTTTTATATCATGACATTAATATCGTGATGCAGAAATATCGTGGAAAAAAACATCGATTTTATGTAAGTAATATCGTTCACAAGAATATCTGTGTTTTTAATATGTTTTTCAAGAATATCTGTGTTGTTAATATCATTTTCAATAATACAGTTGTAAAAAAATATCATTTTTAAATTATCCTTATGTGTTTTGGTTTATATTTTAATTTTATATCCTATATATTGTTTGTATAATTGTTGTTAATATTTTTAAATGTAGTTTTTAATTTTAAGTTATTTATAATTTTTAATTTAATTGTTAGTAGTAATTTATAGCGTCTTAGCGGGTTGTGAGGTTTGCAGGGGTTCAGGGTTGGAAGGTAATTAAGTATAATTAATTAATAATACATTTTAATTAATATGACATAATTTAATAGATAAGTAATTATGTAAATTGTGTAATTGTTTTATTTTTTTAAGTTATATTTTAGGTACGGTGTTTGGGTTTTGGGGGTTTAAGGTGGGAAGTTAATTAAGTAATAATTGATTAATAATTAAATATAAATTTGCAATAAATTATTTACTTTATAATTTAATATCTATATTGTGTTATATTTTTTAGTTCTATTTTAGGTGCATGTTTTTGGGTTAGTAGGGGTATAGAGTGGGAAGTTAATTAAGCAATAATTGATTAATAATTATTAATTATTTAATTGATAAATAATTATGTTAATTGTGTAAATATTATATTTTTGAAGTTATATTTTCGGTGCAGGTTGTTGGGTTTGTAGGGGTATAGGGTGGGAAGTTAATTAAGTAATAATCAACTACCAATTAATTATTTTTTCAAAGTATTTAATTGATTTATAATTATGTATATTGTTTAATAATTATATTTTTTATGTTATGTATTGGGTGTTGGTTGGTGTGTTTGTAGAGGAATAGGGTGGGAAGTTATTTAAGTAATACTTAATTAACAATTAATTATTAATTTATTATTAATTATTTTATTTATTACTTAATACGTCAATCGTGTTATACTTATTTATTTTAATTACATTTTAATTGTGTGGTGCTAGCTTTGTGGCAGTATACTGTGGGAATTTAATTAATTATTAAATTAATAACATTTTCTAAATGTAATATTAATTATTCAATTTTTCAATAATTATGTAAATTGTTTAATTGTTTTTTAAATTTATATATATATATATATATATATATATATATATATATCTAACAAATCTGGTTACAAGTTACGTAGATCGAAAGAACCAGTGCCGTGGCCACAAATCTGCTTCAGCGTTTTTTATTTAAGGCAACGCTAACACCCGGTGCGTTTCGGAGTTTAACACCACTCCTTTCTCACGGGTAAGGTGTTTCCTCAATTTTCATTCTTTTAAAGGTACATACATTTTTTTAAACAGTGCACATGATCATGAAAATAAACAAAATACTATGTTCTCGTGACTTCGTTCATCACATGTTTAAATAAAGTTTTTTCGACAAAATTTGAGCATACTCCTTAATACACAGTTAATTTGAGAAAACTTAAGATTCCACATAACAATTATTTTTAGCACACTAAATTGATGCTTAATATAGAAAATGATTCGTGTCCCTAGACCGTATTGCACTGTTATTCTATAATAATGTTTTCATCCCCTTATTGTACTACATAATCCTGCCCTAGTGGGCCATATTGACTAACATATCAATGACAGGCATGCTAACCTTTTGGTCATAAACTGCAAAAACGAGTCAATGACACTATATAATCATCCTCATTTACAAAAATGCATGATTCTGCCCCAGTGGGCCAAAATAACTGGGCCAATTGAAGCAAAAAGTCCAATACCAAATGGTATTCCTGACCATACGTTGCAGAGATATTTTATGCTCTTTTTGCCTTTCGATCTTCTAATCTGAAACAGTGAACAAAGAAACATCACGTTAAGTTACTTAAAGACAAAAAAGTGCTATACATGAAAGTTAAAATACTTTAAAATACAGATAATTTCTAGAGGCGGCGCACAATTTAAAAATCTCTTTACTGTTAGACCACTTTTACAGATGTACTGACAATTCTTCGTCCAAGTTAAGGCCTTTAGGCTGCATGGTATCATATTTAATAATCATTTTTGATTCAAGTCTCCTTAACTCGGATATTCTATCACCTCCTCTTTCTCTAGTAGGGATACAATCTAGAACCGTGAATTTCAATAAATTAACATTTTGATCATGCTTTGCATGAAAGTGGCGTGCAACAGGATAATGACTGTCATTATGTTTAATGGCTCGTTGGTGTTCTAATACCCTATTCTTGGCCCTTTTTATCGTGCTCCCTATATAAAACTTATTACAAGGACATCTCAATGCATATATAGCATATTCGGTGTTGCAATTGACATGTTTAGTTATTTTGTGTGGGGAAATATCATCAGAGATTTTGAGTACCTTGCAATTATTACTGTATTTACACGCTTTGCACTGTCTACATGTAAAAAAACCTTGGATCACATCTTTCTTTTTCGGTTCTTTTAAAAGGCAAGTGCTCAAAGTATCTTTTAGTGTTTTAGCTCTTCTAAAAGTAATAGAAGGAACTTCACCAATATGTTCTTTCAAATCAATATCAGTTTTCAAAGTTTCCCAAAATTTCATTAGACTTCGTTTGATTTCCCACGCTTGCTGATTGAAATCTGTGATAAACCTGATTTGTTCTCTCTCTTCTCTGATTCGGGGTACAATAAGATCACATCTTTTAAGATTTTCTGCTTTCTTCTCTGCCTGTTTAACAATCAATTTACTGTATCCCCTATCTAGAAATCTTTGTATCATGATAGTTTTTTCTTTCTGATATCCTGCCTCTGTACTACAGTTTCTTTTAGCTCGCAGTAATTCCCCAAAGGGGATACTGCGAATAAGATTTTTAGGATGACAGCTTTCAGCTTGTAACAGACTATTGCCTGCTGTTTCTTTTCGATAAAGTTGACTTGTAATTCTGTTATCAATGATTTCTAACTTTAAATCTAAAAATTCCACATTTTTGTTACTTATGTGGCTAGTCAATTGTAGATTCATTGAATTGTCATTTAACAGAATTATAAATTCTCGTGCCTGTGTTTCAATGCCATTCCATATACAGAAAATGTCATCTATATATCGAACCCAGAGGACAACGTGGTCATTAAACTGACAGATGGTATTGGCAACTCGCTCCTCCCACCAGCCCAGGTATAAACCCGCAAAGCTGGGGGCGAAGCAAGTTCCCATCGCTGCCCCCTGGGTTTGCCTGTACATTAGTTTATTGAATAGAATTTTTTTTTTTCTAAGACAGACTAAAATCATTTCTAACAACATTTCTGTATGTAGGAGGAAGGAGAGAGATCTTCCTTTCAAAAAATGTCTAAACGCATCTACCCCTAAATCTTGTGGGATACAGGTATATAGACTTGTTACATCAAGACTCAATAACAGATACTTTTCCTCCCAGATAATGTCATTAATGATTTTCAAAAAATCAGAGGTGTCTTTAACATAAGACGGTAGAGCCTGTACAAATGGTTGCAAGAAATGATCAACATATTTTGACGTGTTTTCAAAGGAGCTACCTCTCGAGACATACATAAATATATAATTTTTATATTCAGAGTTTTACATTTTTGGTCAATTACTAAAGTTATTAAAATATGCTATGTGTTTGAAGTGAACTACTTTCTCCACTGTTGCTCAGAATGGAGTGGGAATAGTAAATCTGACCCCTCCAGAGTCCAAGTTTTCCCAACTGTTGCACAGACTGGAGTGGGAATAGTAAATTTTACCTCTCGGGAGCCCAGCGCTTTCCCTACAGTTGCACAGACTGGAGTGGGAATAGTAAAATCTAGCCCTCTGGTGCCCAATGTTTTTCCTACTGTTGCACAGACTGGGGTGGGAATAGTAAATATAACCCTTCTGTAGGCCAACACTTTCCTCACTGTTGCACAGACTGGAGTAGGAATAGTAAATTTTACCCCTTCAAAATCTAACTCTTTTCCTACTGTTGCACAGACTGGAGTGGGAATACTATATTTTACCCCTACGGAGTCCACTGCTTTCCCTACTGCTGCAGAGACTGGATTGGAAATAGTATCTCTATTTTTCACAGACTTTACTATTTTTGTAATATTGTTTGAACATATGTAACAATATTATTTGTTTAATTTTATATTTTATATTATCTGCATAGATATGTATATAATTTTGTATTTTTATTTAATATTTTTAGTAAATGTATTTTTTTTGTTAATTTAGTTTTCTTTATGTATATGAATATACACACATATGTATTTATGTGTGAATGTTTATATAAGTATTGTTTTTTAATATTAAATGTTACTTACATTTATTTAATATACATTATATTAATTTTATGTATTAAAATGTTTAGGATTTACTTTAAACTGTGTATTTATTGAAAAACAATACTTTTGTCTCATTGTTTATGATATTGTGCAAACAATATATTGTTTTTTGATATTTTTGTACTTACATTTATTTGTATCAACAATATTTTTGACACAATATTTGTGTGTGATGATATTTTTGGAATTGATGTGATGTCAGTGATCTATTTTACATCTTCCAGTTTACGAGTGTTAGATTTAATTCAAAGGGGCAAACTTGTGGTAGTTATTCTCCTTCATAGCAAGGCCCACTTCCAGTTCCATTGGAGACTGTATACAAACAAGACAGACACAGACCCACACAATGACGCTTTGCTGAACCAGGCCAGCTGGGTATTTTGCTTTGGAGAAAGTAAACAGCCAGGCAATTCTACAGGTAACAGACTTTACAAAGAGCATTAGGATCAGGACCAATAGTTACTTAACGCATTTTGAGCACCAAATTAATGCTGACCAGCTCTAAGCGATGAGTAGCATTTGTTCTTTAAGAGTGCTGTGTGCTACTTGTAATTAGAGAGCTGGTTAACACTTTGCAAGGGGGGTCTCAAAGCATCTGCTCGTGTGCAAATGTTGTTTGGGTAGGATCAAACGTGTTTGAAAGACATTTATAAAATTACAATAGCTTAGTTGTTAGTGTACATGTGAAGAAGCACAAATAAAAGTGCAATAATTGTGCACATGTTTGTGCACCTGAAGCATTTTTATGGGGTTTTCTGCCTCAGAAATATCATATCACTTTTAAAAAAAGGGTGCACAGGTAGTGCACACTACTATGGTCAGCCTACATATGTGTTAAGTGGGTGTAAATGAAAGCTTACAATGTACAAAGGGTGATCCAGACTCCTGCCTGTAGTCCAACCCATGTGTGGATCTGCGGTACTATATTTGTTTCTAGCCAGTAGCAAAAGGGGAAAAATATCTTTTACCTAAAAAAACAAGAGGATGTGTCTTGCAGGGCCATTGAGACAGTTAAGAACAGGCCCGATCCATTCTCCACATGATGCGTGACATGTCGATGAGTATGCAGGAGTTGTGAACATGTTGAGCTCCAGCAGCAACTCCTCGCTAAGGCGGAGGAGTGTCCCCCCCACTGCTTCAAATACAAGCTCAATACAAAAAATAAAATGATAATAACGTTCCGTTATTATCATTTTCTTTTTTGTTTTGAGGTTGCACTTGAAACCAGGTTCGGTTAGGGCAGGGCGTTGCCAGGCTCCCGTGACGTCGAGGGAGGAGGACTGGTGGCGGCACCTAAAGTGCGCATGATGGTTTGGCCGGCCGTCTCGCGCCGGCCAAACCGTCGTGCACACTTTGCATGTCTCTACAGGCTGTATTGTACAACCTGGGTGGAGAACATGCACAGCCTCCCAGTCCCTCACTGAGTGCCCAACCACGGCACTCAGACTAATCACAACACTGCTGTAGGCAGTTTCGTGATTGGCTAGGGGATTCTGGAAGGCTGTGTGCTTCCTGCTGTGGAGGAGAGGTGGTGGCCGTCAGTATTCAGGTAAGTGTTTATTTATTTTTCATTCCGCTTCCCCCCCGCCTCACCACCACCGTTCAATAGCAGCCGCTACTGTTGAGCTCATACATGTCCTCCAGGGTGCTAGCTGCACAGTATTGCACAATTGACTGACACACAAAAGACCCCTGAATTCATAGGGAGCCTGTGAGTTCTGTGCGCACGTGTGAGGCACAGATGTACCCAGTGCATATCTGAGCAGATGGGCAAGAATGAATGATTTGCTCTCTGAAAGTGTGTGTTGGATTTAGCCCTTTCTGCAGGGTCATCCCCAAACCTTTGCCTTCACCCTCCTGATTTCTGAACCTGTTCTTTTTGGCTTTTAGGACTCTGTGCACTTTACCACTGTTTATCAGTGCTAAAGTGCTTGTGCTCTCTCTAAAACATAGTAGAATTGTCTTCCACCCAATTGGACTATTTAATTTATGTGAGGGTCCTTAGTAAAGTGGTTCTACATGTACTCAGGGCCTGAAAGCTAAATGCTACTAGTGAGCCTACAGCACTGAATGTGTCACCCACTTGAGTAGCCCTTTAAACATGTCTCAGGTCTGCCATTGCAGCCTGCATGCACAGTTTTAAACTGTTATTTCAACCTGGCAAAATAAACCTTTTTCCAAGCCCAAACCTTCCTTTTTAAGATATATATGTCACCCCTCGGGTAGGCCCTGGACAGCCCAGATGGCAGGGTGCAGTGTATTTAAAACACTGGATATGTACTTTTAGTTTTACACGTCATGGAGCCGTATTACAGTAAAGTTGCATTTTCATTGTTTGCAACTGGCGCAACTTTTAAAAGGTGTGCGCGGCGCAAAGAGTGAAAATGCGCCGTATTATCATAAATGCGCTGCCCTGGGGACAGCGCATTCAGGTGAAAGACAGAGCGGCTGCTTTAAAGTCGCTCCGTGTTTTCACAGTGCAGGCACCAACCCACCTGCACTTTGAAGGGGGATTAGAGATCCACTTGGAAACGGGTGCAGTCAGTGACTGCATCTGCCTGCAAGGGGATGTCTGGGTGGGTCCATAAGACCCCTTTTCCCCCTCCAGAGGGCTGCTCTCAGGAAGCGCACTGACAGCGCACCACCTTTTATAATACCTTATATAATAGGGCTAGAGGGTTCAAACTACCTAAAGGTCCAAGTATATAATTGGGCATGAAAGTTTAAAGGCCCATCAGTTTTCATGCACTTGCATGTGTGTCCTGGTGATTGCCAGCTGTCATTTTAAAAGCAGCCTGGCTTTGCAGCATGTCTTTAAAAGTAAATTGTGGGCAAATTCGACTTTGGTGGGATGGGTACTTTAAAAGTAAGCCTGGGCGGTGAACTGCCTTCCGTTCGCGGAGTTTGCGTATTTTTTGCACTCAGCTGAGCTCGTGGAGTTCCCAAAAACTCAGCGAATTGGAGTTTTTTCCTCGCTCGCGCTCACCAATGGTAAGTTGGCAAGCGCGAGCGAGGAAATTCCAACACTAGACCTCTTTCCTGCGAGATTTCTCAACGTGGGCGTTCATGGATGATTGCTACTGCTCACGTTGAGAAACCTTCCGTTCACATTGAGGAAGCTGCCACTTGAGTAGAACTTCTACTCGAGTGGCAGAAACAAGCAGCGCCCTCATGCACTGTGTGAGATGCCATTTGCACTGATTTTACAGCACGGGACAAACACCCGGCACTAAAAATCAGTGCGAACAGCGCAAGGTAACCCACACCGCCGCTTGCGGAACTCCGCGTAGCGTGGCAGAGTTTTTTTGTCACTCCGCCCAGGCTTATTTAAAAGTACTCTACCTTATTTTTAGATATTAGGCACCCCCAAGGTCTCTCCTATGTGTTCCAGGGGTGGGGGCCATGTAACTATAAGCAGGGATGTTATAAAAAGATGTTTTATATGCCTTGGTGAGGAAAAAACTGCATTTCATCTTTCCCCATTGTAGATACTTAGCTCCATAGGCTAACATTGCAATATTTTATATAGGTATAACCATTGCTAGGAAAGGAGTAAATGTCATTAAGGGACTTGAAAGATTGGTATTGATAAAGTCAACAACTTGCCATTATTGAATTTATCATGACTAGTACAGAAGAGACGTTATAGAACTTTTTCTTCTGTAAGCCAAAATTCAGCCTTCCTTCCGTCTCTGCTGATTGGTCAACCTTAAGAGGCTCAGCCAGGCTGTTTTGATTAGGTGATAAGTGGTCTGGCCAGAGCAGAGGTTAATCCAAATAACAGACTGACATATCCACCACTCAAATTATTTTCAAATTTCACTATACTAATTCACCACTAATCCTTTTGGGTTCCGGAGTAGTGTGCTACACGCCAAAAAAGTGCTTCAATGCCTCGTCAGGGGTAGTAAGCATTATATAAATGCAATTACAATACAATACAATCTGATGGAGAGAGCTCTGATACTGAGGAGGATAGGTCATAAAGAGGTAGCTGGGTAAATCGAACTGAGCTCAAAGAGAGAGCAGATTGGTAAGGAATGCCAGGCGTACTTACCCACACAGCCTGTTCCCCGGCGAGATGGCAGGCTTAGTGCATGAATTTGCAGTGCTCAGGGGGAGGAGAGCTTATGGAAATGAGCCACCTTGTGGGTTGGTTTACCCAGCTCTTACTCCTCTGGAGAGAAATCATCCATGTTGGATTTTGGAAGTGCAGTGCTTTGTGGGACAAGAAGACACCACACTTTGGAGAAAGTTGTCATGCTTTTGGTTGTCACCCAGCATCTCATTGGACAGAGGTGTCCCCCCCTGCTTGTCGCCCCAGAACACTGAATAAATATGTGAGAGCTACTTAGTCTCTAAGATATGCTGCCTGAAACTACAGAGAGAAGATGGCTTGTCCTGCTGGAATCTGGATCTGCACCTAAAACCTGCACTCTGAATGACTGCAATTGCTGCACAATCTGGAAGTACAGCCCTGGGGACTGTGCCTTGCTTCAAGAAGGACTAAGGAGTGGACTCCTTGCAAGCTACAGATTGACAGAGCCTACCTACTTCATCTCCACCAAGAGTCCCCATCCTGCATTGTGGATTGTGGGGAAAATGGATTGTAGTTCAGACATCCCAGAGACCATATAGGAGATTCCAGATCTTTGCATTGGTGATTTGAACACTTTGAACCTACAAGGAGACCTCCAGGCAGCACCTCCTGAAGTTTGGAGAAATTTGGAGAACTTTGTGAAAAAGCTCCATGAGGTGACCGACACGATGTTGAGAGTCAAGCCAACTATCTTCAACCACGACCCAGCCAGGATTTCAGGTTCATCCCCCTGAAAGCTCCAGACTTCCAGGATTTGATTGAGGCCTCGCAGAATGTCAAGCTACAGAACCCTCACCGAATCCGACCTGCTGTAGAGGGCTGAGCTACATTGGAAGACAAAGCTCCAGAAACATTTCTAAGTGTGAAGGTAAAATTTTGAGCGGGGCCTCCCACTTAGTGTATCCGACCATGGCTCCATCGCGGTCGGCTTCAAACTTTGACTTTGTCCCAGTCAAGTGCGACCAGATGTCCCAGAGTGGCACTATATGTTTTTAAGCACTATAAAGTGATTAATCTTTGAAAATTCATATCTCTGGTTCCCTACATTGGATTTTTGTCATTTTGGTGTCTATTTAATCATTAAAATATTCCTATTTTTTAAATCAGTGTGGGATTTTTATTGTGTGTTGTGTCTTGCTAATTTGATGTATTGGTGTTTTAAAATGCCTTACACTCATGTCTCCTAAGTTAGGCCTGACTGCTCGTTGTCAGTAACCCAGGGTTAATCAAGGGTCTAATTTATTGAGCCAACACTGTGTTGGTGGCTTTATTACTAGTGGTAGGTGCATATTCATCCCTACCAATAACTAACCCTGGGCGGGTAACTACGCTCGCCAAAGTAGTTTGCGTAGTTTTGCCTACTCCGCGTTCCGTTGCGAACGCTGAGTTTAGGCAAAACTACGACTCTGTGGCGGAGCGTAGTCAGCCGGCCCCTTCCACCATCCCAAAGTAATTATAAAGTAATTAAAAAGGCACTTACCTGGCGTGGCTGCCTCCTCCTTGCCATTGCCGCTCTCCTTCCTCCTCCTCGCCGTCCTTCTTCACTGATAACCCCTACGTTGTACGTCTTGCGAGTGTGCATGCGCACGCGCAAGACGTGCAACGTAGGGGTTATCTAAGAAGAAGGTAAGTGCCTTTTTTATTACTTTATAATTAGTTTGGGAGGGCGCGGAGCGAAGCTCCACTGAGCTGTTTTCCAACTCCGTGGAACTTTGCGTAAAGGCACTGCGCCTGCTCCGCCCACCCTTACCAATAACCCACTTTCCAACAATAAGTGATAACGTTTGATTGGTAACAGGTAGAAATTTCATGTTTGGTGTATTTGGAATTGTAATTAAAATCATCTCTTATGCTAAAGTTGGATTTAAAATTACAGTTTTGAAAATGCCACTTTTAGAAAGTTGCCATTTTACTGCCTTAGCCATTTAGTGTAGTGTCTGAAGCCTGTATCTAGGTCACATAACTGGGTGTACTTGACAATTGAGATTTGTGTATCCTCCCTAGACAGCCACACAGAATAGAGAGCTTAGGTTCACCTGGATGGCAGGATGGGAGGGTGGAGCTGGGCACAGCCCTACTTACACTCCCTATAGTTAGTCTGGACCTATGGCATGGGAGGCAGGAATCCTGCGCACTTCAAAAGGAAACCCCTAGAAGCTTCTCCCACTTCAAAGGAGGCACCTGGTATAAATATCGGACCTCAAACACCAACTCTCCAGTACAGTTCTAGATCTGTGGAAACTCTGCCAAGAAGCGGGAGGGCTGTGCTGCTGAAGGACTGTCACTGTGCTGGACTGCTGCCCTGCTGGACTACTGGATTGTTGGACTGCTGCCCTTTTGCCCTCATGCCTGAGTCAGAGGGATTGGACCTGCACCTGAACCCAAGACTCCCAGAATGACTCCAAGGGCTAGTCTACTAGCCTCCTGTTCAGAGCCACAGGGACCAAACAGGCTCACAACCACCTGAACCAGTACCCAGATCCAGCTAGAGCCAGCCCCTGACCCCCAAGTGGTGCCCCTCAGTTCCTGGACCCTTGGAGTGGCCTCAAAGAGGATGAATTGAAGTTTTTGCGCTCTTTGCTACCGTGAACAGGCTCTTTGGTGGTGAAACTTTGTCACTCACACAGCCCGCCAATGCTAAACTCCGTCAACCCGACTTTTCATGCTACAGTATCGACCTCTCATGGGGAGCACACTCGCCAGGCACCTGCCTGACCATTCATGACAACAACAAGATCTTCATGCTACAGTGAAGCCCGTCCATGAAACCAGGCTACATCAATGACCATCCACGCGCTTCCCTGCTCTCCGTGGCCCCCTCCACCTAAAAAGGTTCTCTTTCCGCTGGACGGAGAAGGTAACTGTTCAGCAGAATTAACCTGGTCCCTGTATCTGACCCACGCTCCATCGTGGTTGGCCTGAACTTGTGACTTTCTCACAGTCCCAACCAGCCAGATAGCTGAGAGTGGAATTTTGGGCTATTTGGCGCTATTTTCACTTAAATTGGTAAAATTGCATATCTCCAGTTCTACTGATAAGATTTTTGTCCTTTTGGTCTTGATTTATTTATTAAATTTTGCTCTATTATTTGATACTAAATTGGTGTAGGTTTTTTTTGTGTAGTATTTTCTTTCTGTAACTGTTTGAAGTGCTGCATACATACTTTACACACTGCATCTAATTTAAGCCTGACTTCTGTGCCAAGCTACAAGAGTTTTGAGCATAGGTTAATTTGGGGTTTGCTTGTGCCTCTTTGGACAAGGATTGTGTTTTCAGCTTTAGTAAGGTTTCACCCCTCTCTACCACTAACCCAATTTCTCAAAGTGTACAGTTGCAGTAGTGGTCAAAATGGTAACCTATCACTATCAGAAGGTTGGCAATTGCTCATTGCATCGCTCCACGCATCTGAAGTAGCCATAAAGCACATAGTTCTATTGTTAGCAAATGAAGGTGGATTTACTTATTTAGGGATTTATGTACAAAATATACTTTTGGCTGTGTTTTGCAATAACAACACTATTCGAAATTCAAGAGTTATGGTGCAATATTCAGCAGTCTGTGCTATAAGATAACACTTGCAACAGCAGTAACCAAAACCTTGCTCACAATCTGGCCAACCAGAGCCTTTGTAGATCGGGTACCACGGCATATCGAGGATGTCTTCTTACTTATTACCTATAGTTTAACAACCTCCTGGCATGCATAATCAATGGGTAACTATTTCAGGACTACGGAGGAATGAACAGTATATTTGTCACCAGATGAGCTTTACTGGAGCCAAACATGCATGCCAAGCTTTAAGAAGGGCTGTGAGGTGCCCCCTCAGATCCGGGACAGACAGCTCCACTTACTGATGCTGCATGAAGCATTCTGCAAGGGAAAAGCAGAATGGTTGGTGGTGTAGAATACTAGTGATGTCACAGGTGTCCAAAGAATGTGTCAGCGCACAAATGTGTATCACCTATCACCTTAACTTACCAAAGCCGCGCTAACGGCTCGGACTGGGAGTGGCGTAGTCCCTATATGGACTTTGGTGCTCCTGGATTGGACCCGTCAAGAGTGACAGAGATGGGCCA
This sequence comes from Calotriton arnoldi, assembly GCA_963921515.1. Lineage (NCBI taxonomy): Eukaryota > Metazoa > Chordata > Amphibia > Caudata > Salamandridae > Calotriton > Calotriton arnoldi. The sequence goes on along the minus strand of CAWUFW010005505.1, from coordinate 542,849 downwards.
AAGTTGTTAAGATTTATATAAAGAATTAATAAGGCAAAGTATATGAAATAGATCATTGATAACATTTGCATCAAGGCATATACATAATAAGTACAGAGAACTCGGTAAAGTTCAATAGTAAATTCGGCATAGATTTGCCTTCTAAGAATGGGAAAATAGGGGTTCCGTTGACATAGAAAACGCAGGCCCTTTTTTAGGACTTTAGACAAAGGATTCACACGTTGCTTCACAAATGCTTGATTCTCAGGATATGCTCTAATGAGAAACAAACAACCAGAAATATTTTACTACAGAATACACTCGAAGACTCTCTCATAATATTTTACCTTGGAGTCAGTGGTTCCCAGAGTCTGTTCAGGTGACATGAACAGTAACATTGTCAGTGGCGGCTCCTCCATGTGGGCGTGGGGGCGTCGCCCCACTGCTTTCTCGCAGTGCGAGAAGGCAGAAACATAAAATGGTAAAACTACCATTTTATGTTTCTGCTTCTCGCACTGCGAGAAAGCAGAAGTGCCTGGTGCCTGGTTGTGGGCGGGCGGGTGGGCGGTCCTGCTCGAGGGCAGGGGGGGAGTGGCTTACCCACTGTTGTGGGTACTGACTGTTTGGTCGGCCCCAGGGCTGAACAAAGCAGTCATGCGCACTCCCTCTTTTTCTCTATGTAGGCTGCTGCATGCAGCCTACATAGAGAAAATGGCCCGGCTGGGGCGCTCTCCGCTGCACCTTACCAATCACAACGCTGCCATTGCAGCGTTGTGATTGGCTTAGGGGAGGGGAGGGAGGCTGCCGAGGCAAAACGCGGCCAGGAGCAGCGGCGGCAGGAGCTGATGCGGCGGCGCTGCTGATCCGGAGGTCGAGGAAGGTAAGTTTTTTATTTTAATTACTGTCCCCGTCCCCCCCACCCCCTCCGCTCGACCCTTCACCCCACCTTGTTTGCCGGCCATGACTGGTTGTCACTGTTTACTCAATGATGCCAGCATTTGAGGGAAAGAACTATAAATGCTCACTCCAATAAGATATTGAAGGCAGTAGAAAACGTTTGCACACAGCACCAGACCCGTAAAAGTATTATCAGTGTTGAGGGCCAGTGGTGTTCTAACTTTCAGGTAGGAAGGCGACCTGTTTGCTAATTAAGGAGTATCATTTGTACACTGTGAGATGAGATGGTTCTTCCTCAGTCATAGAGTAATAACCCCTGACCGCCGTTTCTCGCAACTCTATATATTAACGTTGCGTACTTCATGTGCTTTAGACAGACACGCTGCACACTTCGAAGGTAGTTTGTTGGGTGTAGTGGCAGCGCGGTAACATCTGGTATGTTCTCATGTTCATTTTGAGTTTGCGATATTTAAAAAAGAAATGGGGAATCTGCCAACACAACTATGGCACCGGTTGTGGTGCACTCGTGCAGGAGATTAAGGAATGCTCTTTGCAACCGCTCGGTTTGTCTTTGGATGGTGGTGTTTGTCTGTGAGCGAGGGACCATGCGGGGGAAGGGGCGGTTGATGGTATATATAAGTCTGGAGTGGGACGTTAACCGGCACTCACTGCTCGGAGTGACTTACCTGTATCTCTTTGCGTGGACTGGGAAATAAACGTTCTTCCGTTCCTGTTGTGGCTGGCTGTGAATTTATTGCATGCAGTTACAGATGTAGTGAAACCTCCTTCTTCACGCAGTTCCTCCGGACACAGAGGGTAATCGGGCCCCCACCCTTATGGATTCATAGTGGTTTCACCCTTCTGACAGAGAATGTTAATTCCCAAATGCACCCTGTGATCAGTTCAATCAATGCAGACGGCTGTAAACGCAGACCTCATTGAAAACCATGCATCAAACATTACTATGTGCTCAAAAACATGGTATCTGTCCTTCAATGAATTAAGTGCAATGCTAGTCCCTTTTATTTATTTTTAAATGTATGTGCCAGTGGAGATGTACATACAGGAGCGCGTGGAATTAAAATATTTCTAATTTAGGTTAAAATGTTAAGCGTGTTAGAATGGTTTTGTATTACTTGTGATGAATTCTACAAAGTTATTCACACTGATTCTTTGTACACCTGGCCCCTTATGTACTAAAAATGCACTCAATTTTTACATATTTATCATGTTTTACACGCCATTTATTGTATATTTTGCTTCTTGGTTATTGTGATGGCTCAGCTTGTGTTTTTGCACATAGGACAAAGTCGGACCTCTGATTTCACTTTGGCTCGGCTGTCCCTATTAATTTACTGACTCCCCCGTCCAGCAGCAGCCTCTATTAGTATCCCAGCAGAACACCTGAGTTTTGGGCTGATTTATGTGCAAATGATGCTATAAAATGCAACCATTGTCTCAGATTTTTTTTCTATAAGAGAGACCCACTGAATCCCTTTCAAGGACATGGGTCTCATTCACTTCACTTACTAACTGGGATCAAAGGGATTTTTTTCGCCTCACCACTTTCCAAGTCCACCAGCCGCCACTGAACATTGTATACAGAATAGTTTAGGACAGCTGGGTGGTCCTTTGTGGGGTACATCTGAATTCCAAAGACTGTGAAAGCTCACAATTCCGTATTAGAGCTAATGTAGCGACAACAACAATGATCACGTGGTGCGGTGCGGCGTCATTTCAAAATGGAAGAAAGTACTCTTTCGGCTGTGTTTGCGCAAGCTCGCTTTCAAACATATTATAAGCTTAGAAAATGTAAAACAACGTTCACAACTGCACCATTCTTGCAGTGGGGCAAGTTTCCCCTTTGATATATGACGAAATGGCACTGACTTCTCTGTGAAAAAAGTAAGTGGGAGAGCCAAAATCTTTTCTTAGCACCAACCACGGGGCTTCTGAATGCCAGAGTAGCAGAATACCAAGGCTACCTACTTGTTTATTCCACTTCATGCCTCTATCTCCCACCACCCTAGGCTTACAAATGTCTCTGTATCTCCCTTCTGCAGGTGCTTTTTAGTCCCTTCTTTCTCCATTTGTCCCAGTTTTTCTATGTTTATTTTCCTCCTCATTTCTCCCTTTTGCGACCATTCCAGCTTTTGTCTTGTATCAAAGTCTAATGACGAAAAATACACCCCAGATCTCACCCCAGATTCTGGACACATTCGGAAGATGCAAGCATTCAGCTTTTTACCTTGGCATCCAGCACGTTTGACTCAGTGTTTCTAATCCTAAGGTTTTGCTTAAAATCATAAAAATGCGATAGTGGGTTCCCCCCAGCTAAGGAATAACCACAGGTTCTCTTTGTGCCTTCATTCTGAGATAACATTGACAAAGGATTTCAGCGGGGTTGTGTGATTGGTGTATGGTTAAATGTTTCTTTTCTACTGGTCATCATTAGCTATTTAAAGCTATATTGGGAGGTGTGCACAGATCATATTAATTGAGAGGCTTGCAAAAGCCTAGGTTCCTCTCGCTCATCAGGGCTTTGGGGGGGCGGCCGACCACCGAGAGGCCTGTCTCCCGGGTTTTTTGGGCCTTGGTGCAGCCCAGAGCCCAATTGGGCTCGTTGGGCTACATTTGGGCTGGGGGCCATAAAACCGGCCATTTTAGGGCTCCGTGTCAGTAAGGTGACACGGCAGCTGGTTGGGGCCAGGCAGGGAGCGTGGCCAGAAAAGTTTTTTCTAGTGTTTAGACGGGTAGGGATGGCGTCGGCCCCAATGTCGGATGACCCCAGGGTGGCGGAAGCCATGCGCCTGCTCGCCGAAGCAGGTCACATGGACTTGGTGCGGGCGGACCCCGAGGTGTGGCCTGCACGGCGGGCTTTCGACGTGGTCGCCGCGGCGGTATAGGCATGTTCGCCGTCGCGGGCCCGCAAATCACGAGGCAAGAGGCCGGTGAGTGAGTGCGGCCGCATTGACAGCGCGGCCGCATGGGGAAAGACACAGTGAGGAAGGAGCGGGGCGCCTCTCGGTGTCCCGCTCTTTCCTTTATAACAGGAGCGGGTGGGGCCAACAAGGGGAAAATGGAGGTCGAGGTGACCTGAAAGGCATGAGGAGAAAAGGGGAGAACCTGTTGAGTGAAGTTGAGTGAAGTGGGTGGGTGCAAGCTGAAAGGGCGGGGCTCAGCAAGGAATGGCCAGCCGAGGGAGCAGGAGGAAGAGGAGAAACAGCGGGCCAGGCCCCAGGGGGTGAGAAAACAGGCATTGAGGCTGAGGAGGAGGGGCCAGGCAGAAAGGATAGCAATACCTGCATTGGGTGGGATGGGGGGAGGGAGCATGCAGGCAGACACAGCAGCATAGAAGGGCAGGGGGGACAAGGTGGGGACAAATGCCGTCCCTGGATTTGGGAGGGTGGTTGGAGAAGGCCCCATCCGGGCTCAGGCAGCACTGGTCAGAAGAAGGGGGTTGGTCACGGGACAGGCTACCCCCAGTTCTGGGGGATGCCGGAAGGGATTCAAAGGGCGGCCCCCAGCCAAGGAGGGAGGGGGGCCCTGGCTACGCATCGGCCAGGCTAGTGGACATCCTGGAGTGAAGTGAAGGGGAGGAGCAGGAGGGGGGCAGGGAGGGGGTCACAGGTGAGAGGCCACGAGGGAAAGGGACATTACCGAGGAGAGGCAGGAAGGGGGGGGTTATTGGCAGAGGTGCCCGGGGTTGACGGGAGCAGGTGAGGGCACTAACCCCGGCATGTCGGACCTTACTTTTAAATTGCAGGGTCCGCAGGTTACGAACTCGGGTGAGTCCCATGCGGCTCCGCGGCACTGAGGTGAAGGGAAGGCAATGTCACGAGCGGGCAGTAGGATCCCGGCGAGGGACGTACAGGACATGGTACAATGGCGGACAGAGGCGCGATCAGTGGTACCACAACCCCGTTGGGTCGATGCGGCCTCAGAAGCAGTGGTGCGAGTCACTGGGCAAACACAAAGGGACAGGTCAGACGGATTTGTGCCAGGCCAGCGTAATACAGGATGGGCTTGGAGGAATTAATCCGCAGCGGGAGAGAACAGGCACAGTCACAAGCACGGGAGATAATGGGAGAGGACCATTTGCAGTTGGATTACGATGAAGACAGTATTGAGGAAGGGGAAATTTTAGAGGATGAAGAGGGAGAACAAGAGGGATGGGGGGGCTTAATAATGCTGTGCCTAGTGTGTTACAGATGGAGAGGGAAAAACCGCGTACGGTCGCAGATAGCGTGGTGCCACCTCCTACATGACTGGTTAGGTGGCGGGATCCGATGAGGACGCCTACCTTGACTCCAGGTAAGGGCGAGAAAGAGCAAAACATTTTCAGTCATATAAAAGGTAAAGTGTCAGTGGGGACAGATGCGCAGGGGGGGCGAGGAAGGGGAGGTTCGCCTGCTGAGAGGTTTATATGTCAAGGATGCAGGGGTGGGTCCAGAGTCCCTAGAGTTGGTCAGGGATAAGAAGAGGGAAGGGGCTACTGCAAGTGGACAGGGGGAAGGGCAGGAGGCGGGGTCAAGCAATGTTTCGGCCACAGAAGACAAGGGCGGAAAGGGGGCACAGGCAGAAGGGACAAAGGAGGGCCACGAAATTAAGCTCCAGAGGCTGCCATACATGAGGGTGACAAAGCCGCTGGGAGCCCACCTTATGTTATCCACTAAAGAAAAGATTTGGAAAGGTGAGTATGTGGACATGAAAAGTTGCTACATAGGGAGCTGCGGGCAAAAGAAGGGTTGAAAGAGGAAGAGCTAGAACTGGCCAAAAGGCCTTGAGTAGTCATGACCATTGAAAATTGGTCAGCGGCATTCTTGATATTCGCAAGCGCATACTGCGAAAAATACCCAGACAGATCCGTTGCACTGTTTAAATACATGGACGTGATCAGGAGAGCCCAAGTGACATATGGGGGATACGAGTGGTCACATTACGTTGAGGAATTCAGGACAAGGCTCACTTGGAACACAGAGGCAAAGTGGGGGGAGATAGATGCAGATTTGTATCAACAGACAATGGGAGCGGTGAAGTTTGGGAAGACAACATATCCGGGCAGTGTACTACCTCTGGTTTACCGTCCCTTCCAGAACCGCCCCACCCAAGGGGGGGTGGGATACACAGCGAAAAGGCACAGGGAGTGTACAAGGGGCATGCTGGGATTTCAACAAAGGTGCATGTTCCAGGGAGTTCTGCAAGTTCAGACACGAATGCTCGAAGTGCGCAGGCAGACACCCATTGGTACAGTGCTACGGGGCAGGTTTCAACAGACAGGGGCAGCGGTTTAACCAAGGTGCACAGCAAAATGCAGGGGGCAGGGGTGGCAGAGGAGCACAGGGAAATATGGGGAAAGGCTTGTACACCCATTAGACAGCCATGCTTGGAGCAGTGGTTGGCGTGCTATCCACTAAAAGAAGACACAAATTTATTGAGAGTAGGTTTCAAAGAAGGTTTTAGACTAGGGTATGAGGGGCTACGGTCCGCCAAGTGGGCGGAAAATTTGAAGTCAGCTAATTCACACAGGACAATAGTGCGGGACAAATTGTTTAAAGAAATCGCAGAAGGGCGCATGGCAGGCCCATTCACAGTTTTCCCCATAAGAGACCTGATTATTTCACCAATAGGGGTAGTGCCAAAGAAAGACCCAGGACAATTCAGGCTGATACAACACCTTTCATGGCCGGAAGGGGCGTCAGTTAATGACTTCATAGCTGACGACTTGACATCAGTATCATATTCATCAGTAGACGTGGCCAGAGAGTTAGTGGCAAAAGTAGGGACTGGAGCCATGATGGCGAAATGAGACATTAAGTCTTCTTTCCGCCTACTGCCTATACATCCCAACGATTACCAGCTGCTCGGTATACAGTTTGATTGACTCATATTTGTGGACAAAACATTACCAATGGGCTGCTCGATATCCTGCGCCTTATTTGACCATTTCAGTTCCTTTTTGCAGTGGGTTTTCTCATGGCAGACAGGTAAAGAGATGGTGACACACTACCTTATCAACTTCTTCCTGGTGGGCCAGCCTGGTTCAACGGACTGTCAGCAGCAGCTGACAAGTTTTCAAGAGCTCATGGGCCAATTAGGAGTGCCCCTGGCACCAGAGAAGACACAAGGTCCAAGTACGGTGTTGTCATTTCTTGCCATTGAGTTGGACTCAGGGGCAAGAGAGGCGCGCCTTCCGAATGACGAAAAGCTGCACATGTTGATGCTGATTAATGACATACTGGCTAAGAAAAAAGTGACGGTCAGGGAGGTGCAGGTGCTGCTAGGACATCTGAACTTTGCATGTAGGGTAGTGAGGGCAGGACAGACTTTTTGCAGGAGGTTGGGTAGGTCATTGGCTGGCTTGACAATGCCACACCATCCCATGCGTCTGTCGCAGGGACTAAAGAAGATCTACGCATGTGGCGCAAATTCCTGGAAGATTTCAATGGCATCCCAATGGCGACGCCAAAAGAGTGGGAGTGGGATGTCACCATATACTCCAACGCTGCAGGAGCTCAGGGTTTTGGGCTGTATTAGCAAGGGAGATGGTGCGCAGAAGAGTGGCCTCGACAATGGAAGAATAGGGGGAGGAGCTTTGCTTTTCTGGAACTTTGCCCTCTAGTGGTGGCAGTTACAGTGTGGGCGCAGAACTTGGCACACAGGAAGGTTATTTTTAAGGTGGACAATATGTCAGTAGTGCAAGTGGTGAACAGGCAATCGGCAAGGGATGCACAGGGACTCAAGTTTATGAGGGTTTTTGTACTCAGCTGTTTGAAACACAATATTTTGTGTCAAGCCAGGCATGTGCCGGGAGTGGACAATGACATTGCGGATGCTTTGTCTCGTTCACAGTGGGAGAGGTTCCATGGTCTAGTCACAGAGGCGGACTAATGCAAGATGACAGTTCCAGCAGGGATGTGGTCCGTAGGAGACAACGGATGCTCCAACTGGTGGTAGGGTCTTTGGCCGCATCCATGCGGCCAAAGGCCCTACTCAGGCCTGGAGGGAATTCCTGGAAGGGGGGGCCCAGAGAAGAACAGAACAATGGGCAAGAGAGGAGGAGGTTGTCCAGTTTATTTTGGCAATGATTGACAGAGGGTTGTCGAAGGTCACTATCGCAGGCAAGCTGGCAGGGATGGCTTTCATGGGAAAGTTGTGGTAGGGATACGCACCTTCAGCAGGGGAGTTGGGCAGCCGCATTCTAGAGGGTTGGGTGAGAGAAAAGGGCTTTAGGCCGTGGGTGAGGAGACCGGTGTCTAAGGTTTTGTTGTCCGGCTTGCTACAAGTTATGCCAAGTATCTGCAGGAAACAGGAGGAGAACGTTTTGTTTTCCACACTAATGTCTTGGATGTATTTCGGGGCTTTACGGGTTTCAGAACTACAGGGTAAGAAGGGCGTGCAGGGAGTGCAATGGAGCGAAGTGGAACTGAGGGAAGAGAAGGTGGCAGTGAAGATTAAACAATCCAAAACAGACCAAAGAGGAGCGGGGAAGTGGGTGGTGTTGGGAGCCACAGATGATAAAGGAGTATGTCCAGTAATTTGGGGGGAGCAGTGATTAGGTGGCACGTCCTGGGCAACGGGCGGTTTTTTGCAGGGGAACAGGCGATCTGGTGACGGCGGCGCAGCTGCTGTGGATAATGAGAAGAGCGCTATTGTTTTTAGGTGAAACGCCTGGCGAGTTTGGTACTCACTCCTTTCGCATAGGGGTAACAACGGATGCAGCAAAGCAGGGTTGGGGGAAGGACAGGATTAAGCGCTTGGGAAGCTGGAAGTCGGATTGCTTTAAAACATGCATTCAGTTGCGGGAATCGGGGGGGGGAGGCATAGTCTGCAGTGGTTTTTCTCACATATGTATCTTTGCAGGTGCGGTGGCAGGGCCAGCTTCGGCGGAGTTGTCCATCTGGATAGTTGGCCATTCTTTCGTTAAATGGGCTGAGCGTCACAAGTTGAACAAAGGGAAAGGTTTGAGTATTGGTTGGACCCAGCACTGTTTCATTGTTCTTGGCAAGGGAAGGGTGGCATGAGATTGCACGAGTTGTTTACGGTTCTGAATAAGCTAATCAGAGGCAACATTTGCCCCGATGTTTCGATTATTCACTTGGGGGAGAATGATTTAGTGTTGTGTAAGGGCCTGGCCCTGTTGAAGCAAATGAAGAGGGACTTATTAGAGATTAATCAGCAATGGTCCGGGTGTTATGTGATATGGTCAGAGTTCATTCCGAGGAGGCATTGGAGGGGGGCGGAGAGACCTGCAGCAATAGATAAGGCCAGGAGGAAAATGAACAGGGACATGAGGCTTTTTTGTGAAAAGGAGGGCATCAGGAGTGTGGAACACCCCGAGCTTAGGTATGCAGCAATCTATTTTTTCAGAGAGGATGGGGTGCACTTGTCACGTTTCGGTTTGGAATTATATATTATCCAGATTAAGGAGGTACTAGACAGAGCATTGGACATTAGAAGGTATCCGAAGAAGTCCTAGGTCCTAGGTTGGGGGGGTCAGAAAAGTCAAGGAGGGACAGAGACTTTTCTGAGTGGCGTTTTCTTGGTAACTAGTTGTTTATATTGTTTACAGGTTAAGTTTATGGTTTGGAAAAGTTACTCCGGGAGCAGGCAAGAAGGGGAAGTTAGCATAGGAAATGCTTAGTTAGATAGATATTTTAGGAAGTAGTAAGAGGTTACAGGGTTAATGTGACAGCATTGAATGACCGAGTTGGGGGTTATAAATTGTTGCAAGGGAAGGAAAAAGGGGAAACATTAGGGGTGGGTGTAGGAGGCAAGGTAGGAGGAAAATATTTAGTGAGGTTTAGTTTTGTACGGCAAAGGCCAAGGGAAATGTTTTGTAAGGTGCACCTGTCTTCAATAAAGCGGCCTTTTTCACACATATAGAGTCTTTTTGTGGTCTGTGCTGCGCCCCCCTTTGGCCCAATAGGGCTTTGGGGGGACAGCCGACCACTGGGAGGCCTGCCCCCTCCGGGTTTTTTTGGGCCTTAGTGCAGCCCAGAGCCCAATTGGGCTTATTGGGCTGCATTTGGGCTGGGGACCATAAAACCGGCCATTTTAGGGCTCTGTGTCACCATTTCAGTAAGGTGACACGGCAGCCAGTAGGGGCCAGGCAGGGAGCGTGCGCAGAAAGGTTTTTTCGCCTGCCCGCCCTCCCTTTGTACAGGTGGGGGGGGTCTTTTTAAGGGCTGTTTCCATTGAGCACAGGTGCGCTGGGGGGAAAGATGTACATTAGTTGTCGCTTGAAGCAGGTGCTTGCGTTTTCTAGGTAACTAGTTGTTTATATTGTTTACAGGTTAAGTTTATCGTTGGGAAAAGTTACTCCGGGAGCAGGCAAGAAGGGGAAGTTAGCATAGGAAATGCTTAGTTAGATAGATATTTTAGGAAGTAGTAAGAGGTTACAGGGTTAATGTGTCAGCATTGAATGACCGAGTTGGGGGCTATAAATTGTTGCAAGGGAAGGAAAAAGGGGAAACATTAGGGGTGGGGGTAGGAGGCAAGGTAGGAGGAAAATATTAAGTGAGGTTTAGTTTTGTATGGCAAAGGCCAAGGGAAATGTTTTGTAAGGTGCACCTGTCTTCAATAAAGCGGCCTTTTTCACACATATAGAGCCTTTTTGTGTTCTGTTCTGCGCCCCCTTTGGCCCAATAAGAGTGTAAACATAGGCGTGGCTCTCAGCTCGGTCAGTCCCAGCTGATGCATTCGTGACTGGAACCAAAGACAGCATTCAGCACCACTGGACCATATAACCATAAGGGGAGAGGATGTAGCCTTACGGTTAGAGCGGTCGACATCCAAGCTGGGGAACCAGGTTCGAGTCGCGGCAAGGTCGCTCGACATCCTGTGATTCTGGGCAAATCACTTAGGGGCATATTAACAAGGCCCGGCGATAAATATCGCAAAGCGCGCTTAGCGCTTGCATATTTATCGCCGGCTATCTCTGTAATTTATCGCCCGGTTAGCGCGTTATCAACAACGCGCATCGCCGAGGCGATAAAATTCCAGAGATAGCGTGGATATCGCCATTTTCCATGGTGGAAAACGGCGATATCCTAGATGATAGGGCCTGTGGTCTTAGCCACAGAATCCACCCCCCATGTTAAGTATGCCTTAGTCAGGAATTTAACAGACGTTAAATTCCTGCACTAAGGCATACTTAACGCGATTTAAAAGATCGCTAACCCTCCTTGATAATATCGCGAAGCTGCCTTCGCAATATTATCCCTGTTTGGTTTCACAGCCACGCCTACTTTGCATCTCATTAGCGATGCAAAGTAGGCGTGCTGGGAACGGGCGCTAAGTCAGCAAAACACGCGATAGCGTGTCTTTGCTGATAAGGCGATGAAATTATCGCCGCTTTTGCCCGAAAACGGACGCAAAAGCGGCGATAATTTCATATCGCCCCCTTGTTAATATGCCCCTTAATCTCCCGGTGCCTAACAAAAATGAATGTGTCCATCTGTAAGGAAACTGGTGCTCATGTAAAGCGCTCTGATATCCGATGTCTCGGGTCTAGTACGTGCTATATAAAACTCTAAACAATTTTTTTTTTTAAAACATGGGACATACACAACGTCAGGCAACCAAGGGTTCCGGCCGCACACAGCCACTTGCACTCACGGCTAGCACTAAGCAATTGCGGCTTAGGGTCAAGCCCCTCGCACCGCCGGTACGTCACTTTTTCCCATTTTAAAAGTGAGGCACTGGCGGAGCAAGCGGCTTGTAATTAAAGCCACTCTGCTTTTATCGGCAATTCTGAAGCAAGCATGAGGAGGGAAGTCCGTTTGACAATGATGAGCAAGGGACCTAAATATATCAAATGAGAAGGAGGAAGCATTCCAATAATTCTATATTTGACTGTATTTTGAAATGCTGCTTTGAACCTTGTCTCTGGGAGATATTGCTCGTGAGGTTAAACCGTCCCGATCCGCCCAAACTGCTGGGCGCACTTTTGACTTACAGATTTTGAATGAGTCCAGCGTGTCCACATATGTGCCAAAGGAGGGAGCGAGAGAAGCATCCTGTGAACTGGCAGAAGCAAGAGACCTGTGGAGGAAACCTGAGACCTGCCGTAACTTTAAAATAGGGTGAAAATGGTGTCCGCATCCGATTTTAAATGAGGTGCTCCATGAAAATTATTCTGGCCCCTCCAGTTAATACCTGAAGAATTTGTATAGCTAAACAAAAAGAATACAGTGCAGTAATACAAGTCACAAAGAATGTTACAACACGTTGCTCAGCAGTACCAGATGAGGAACTTAGAATGTTGTGAAAAATTGGCCAGCTACTGTGCTATAAAGGCATTTCCCCCTTGAGTTTCTTGCACCTGATCCCCTCCCCACATGCTAAGGCACCACATACCATATGTCAAATAAATATTAAACGCCACCTTATACAATAGCTCTGCCATGTTCCACAAATTGCTCTGTAAGTCGTGATGCCCTTTTAGTTTATCTCAACATACAGAAACAAAAGACATTAACGTTAACCAGTTTTACTTTCACCCGGTGTTAACGCGTGACAACATCAGACAATAACTCCGGCGCAGAGGCTGATGTGTTTACCAGCGTCACTGTCGTCGGTGCACCGGCCCTCCGCTCATGCCTGATGTTTATGATTCTCGAACAGCGTTGGATGCTTGCGCAGGTTGGTGGGTTGCCATGGAAACAATGGTGTCATCGCTAAGTCGAGAACAGCTCTATTTGTTTGCATCAATGCAACACTCGTAGGGTTCTCAGAGGCCGAAGCTGTGGAATAGTGGCCGAAAATAACAATATTTCCCAGACCTCGCCCGCCCACTTCCTGGTGCGTTTAAGGGCAGCACCCACTCTAAAAGTGCTCCACGTCCAGGTGGGTGAAGAGAAGAAGCGCCATTTTATTTACCCCGAATTCTCTTATTTTCAGTGTGAGAATAAAAATCCGCAAACCACCCACAATCTACAGCACAGGATTGTTGGATAAAACTGAACATGAAATGCATGTTGGTGGCCCGTACTCGTGCTCAGCTAGCTGCGAGAGTTATTCTATCAAAAACATAACATATCATTAGTGATGGGCAAAACTGTGGGTCCTAAAAAAAGAAAGTGACTCCCTAAAAAAGAGCCAGTCTGGCTTAAACCATGGTTAGGCCATGTGCTGGGAGTTCTCATCAAATTCCCTGTTCCTTTTCTTTGTTGTGAGTTCATTTGGTGTAGAAATTATGTTAATAACTATTATAGGTTTTTGTACAGTAAGTATTAATACTACAAAGAGTATTGTTTTGACGGGGTATCGATTTATGAGCAAGTGTGATTCACAGATCGTTGGTTCAGTTCCCCACTTTTGTTTTTGAATTTTTAAAGAACACAATGTATTTAAATGTAGACATTTTTTATATAAACCACAAATTAGCAGCTATCAACACAAAACAATGTAACACGAAGAAGTACAAATATAATAAAAAACGAGTATAGGTTCCAAAAGTTAGGGTAATAGCTATAAAGTTCAGCTTCTTGGTTTGAGCACATAACGGAGGTATGGGCAGAACATGACATTTGTTCTTGTCGCTTCCAAGTGCAATGGATAACACATGGACAGGGCACCCAATCAAAATCACAAAGGTTGAGCTTTGCAACCTCAACTGCTGTCTTATGGACATCATGATATGTGGGCTGATGTTGTTGTTGATGTCCTAAAAATCATAAGGTAGAGATGGTACAGTCTCAAGATGAAGTCTTGTGTACACACTGAGGGTGACATATTATAGCCTCATAGAACGACCCATGTTCATCCCGAGGAGGATGCTCCAGCCTCATAAGGTACACCTCATAAGGAACACCACAGTCTCTTTACTTTTATCTAGATATGTCAGCTGCTGAAAAAATCCAAAATCTCTTTGTAAAAGTATGAGGGAAAATGAAGAGTTACAAGGGAAATCAAACCCTAAATTCCCAATTTTCAAGTAATTATTGTCCAGATTTTCTCCAATTCGAGAATTACCGGTACCCTTGGTATTAGTAAACTCACGTGGTGTAGATCCAGCCCATTTACCTGGCCGCTTATATTGCGGGCCTACAACCTTATATGAAGTCATGAGAGGTGGGTATGTGGCCTTCGTCATGGAAACATGGGCAGATGTTTCCTCAGACCCAGATCTGCTTCAGGCCCTCCCTGAAGTATTTAAGATCCACAGATTAGATAGGTTAGGGAAAAGAGGGGCAGGAATAGCCCTAATTGTCAGAACCGGCCTTAAGTCATGGGTCAAACCTCTTCCAGAAAATCTAGACTGTGAGGCTTTGACCTTTAAGATTGAATTAGACAGTCAAAACACTTTTGATGGCATGTTACTCTATCATCCACCTAGAGCTAAATCCTCGTTTCTTGACAAGATTGGTCAGCTCTTGGAAGTCAAGGTTGGCGCGTCCAACTTCTCCATCCTAGGAGACTTTAATTTCCATTTGGAGAATATCTCTGACTGAGAAACAGAAGCACTCCTTGACTAAATGGCCATACATTATAGAAAAAATTGAAGCAGCAAATGGCTGTCCAAAAGTATTATTCGCCACGGTCAAAAGTCTCTCGAAACTCCCGAATCCACATGACCTTAGAGCTAGCCAGCAATTTTCTAACTCGCTAGCTATATCATTCCAGCATAAGGTTTAATCAGTCTATGACACCTTTACACTTCAGGACAATCGTTTGGCCGAGACACAGTCTCAACTGAGTAATTTATCCCCCTTATCTCCCGCTCATTGCGGCCCGGTAATGCCGACGTTTTCTTCGTTTACCACTTTAACCTTAGATCAGGTTATAAAAATGATCTCAGCAGTGAAATCAGGATCTCCTACAGATCCCTGCTCTCTGAGAATTATTCATCTGTCCCCAGAGATTGTAGCTACATCTCTCTTGCCTATCTTTAATCTAATGTTCACATAAGGGCGCTTTCCCACTGAATGGAAAAAAGTGTCCATACTGCACTTTTGAAAAAATCAAATTTGGATGCTAATGACACCCTGAAGTATAGGCCAATTTCGAGACTACCGTTCCCCTCAAAGATAATAGAAAAGGCCATCAGTTTGGAATTAACCACCTTCATCTCCAACAATGCCATTCTTGATCCTTCTCAGTATGGATTTCAGGTCCATCATAGCACAGAGCTTGCTCTGATTATGGCCACTGAAGCGCTCAGACAAACCTTGGATGGTGGGGGGAGCGTGGCCCTGATCTTGCTGGACTTATCAGCGGCCTTTGATATGGTCAACCATGAGTTGCTGGTTGACCGTTTATCGTCAGTCGGGATCAGAGATAAAGCGCTCTCCCTGCTGCGCTCCTTCCTATCAGAACGCTCACAAGCAGTGGCTCTTGGAGAATATGTCTCCACTCCCTTTTCACTTCCCTGTTGAGTTCCTCAGGGTTCTTCCCTGAGCCCAACTTTATATAACCTGTATGTCATTCCCCTGTCCAAATTAATCGGGAGCTATGGCTTTGCTCTAGTGTCCTATGCGGATGACACACAGATAATTGTGTCAATTAATAGTTCATCCAATTCAACGGCAGTCAGATTCCATGACTGCATGTGTCATATAGGTAATTGGATGCTAGACAATTGTCTTAAACTTAATTCATCTAAGACCGAAGTTCTTCTTTTCGGGAACAGCTCTTCATTCTGGACAGATAGATGGTGGCCCTCTCAACTGGGTCCTTTGCCAACCCTGTCAAATAAAGTAAAACATCTTGGTTTTCGTTTTGATACTAATTTGTTATTCAAAGCCCAGATCAATCACATAACATCTACCTGCTTCTTTATCCTCAGAGTTTTGAGGTAAGTGCTTCCTTTTATCCCTTTTGATTTGAGAAAAACAGTAAACACTGCACTAATTGCATCCAGGCTAGATTATTGTAATTGTTAGACCTGGCATCATTGGCGTGGGTTTCCCCTGTATTTTTGCCTTTTCCTCCTGTTATGTTGCTGTGTGTTGTACTTTGTTTTTGCTGGTATAGATGCTTTGAGCACTTTGCCACTGCTGTTCAGTGTCAAAGTGCAAGTGCTCCCTGTAAATTGTTGTTCTGGATTGGTGTTCCATAATTGGCTTATTTGATTTACTAGTCAGTCCCTAGTGCAGTGCACTGTGTGTGCCCAAGACCTGTAAATCAAATACTGCTAGTGGGCCTGCAGCACTGCTTGTGCCACCCACATAAGCAGCCTGTAATTGTAACTCAGACCTGCCACTGCAGTGTCTGTGCACAGTTTGGTACTGCCATGTCGATTTGGCAAGTGCACCCACTTGCCAGGCCCTAACCTCCCTTTTCTTACATGTTAGTCACCCCTAAGGTAGGCCCAAGGTACCCTTGTGGGCAGAGTGCAGTGTATGTGAAAGGTAGGACATGCCCTGATGTGTGTGGCATGTCCTGATAGTGAAATACTGCCAATTTTGTTTTCCAATATTGAAAGTCTATCTGTCCCACAGGATAGAATGGGGAGTATTGCCATAACATCTTATAAGCATCACTGCCCATGGGAACAAGATGGGAAAATAAAGTTTGATATGCCTGAACTCAGAATGTTAAGATGCATCTTTTAGTGATGGTGAGTTTTACATTCTGGGTTTGAAAATGCCACATTTACAACAAAGGTATTTTCTTGCCTGGCCATCCAGTGTGCCTCTGCTAGGTTATGTATTGACTGTCTGGCTTTGGAGTGACAGGGGCTGGGGATGTGCATTCTGTTCAGACAGCCACTTGGGGGGGTTAGGTGTGTCTTGCCTTTCTAGGGTGAATCAGGGCTGGGCTGAAGAGACCTGGGCTGCATTCAGAGTAGGGGAAGGAGATTTATTTCACACCTGAATGGGCTTGGTCTGCCTTAGACAATGTTGTCTCCACCTCCTGCCAGGAAGCTGCACCAGAGAGGACAGAACTGGTTCTGACTGGGCAAAAAGCTTCTCTGCCACAGAGAACAAAGGATTTTGTATTATAAAAAGAGTAGCCCAGACCCCAGACTTTTAGATCACTTCTGGAAATCAAGAGGAACCTTTGCAAAGGAGAAGAGCTGGAGAAACTGAGGAGGAATACTGCCCCTGTGCTGTTTGCTCTCAGGGGTTGGCCTGCAGTGGCTACTTTCTGCCAAGGAAAGGAGAAGGACTTTGCTGTGTGCTGTGTCCCCTACTTGAGCAAGAGCTCCAAGGGCTTGAAATAGAGCTTGCCTCCTCTTCCGAAGTCTCAGGGACACAAAGACTTCACCCCCAGTCCCTCCTGAACTCCTTTGCTGGGAATTCTAACCTTCTGAGAGGTGCCTTCCAGTGTTCTGGACCACTGGAGGTTGTTTTGGGACTGGAAACTGCAAGAACTGTGAAAATCGATGCATCGCCTGTTTCCGCCGCATCGCAGTGGTGCGAGAAGAATTTTTTTCCGACGCATCGCCGAAGAATCAACGCAGTGCCTGCTCGAGGCTGAAATGTCTGCCGTGCGACGAATCCTGTGCACCGATCACCGACGTCCGAGATCACTGCACCGTTTCTGACGCAGGCCCGGTTGAAGAAGAACCAACGCATCGTACCGGACCATCATGCATTGCTTCAAAGCGTCAAGGGTGTTGCATCGTTGGGGGAGCAGTAAGAAACAGATGCATCACCTCCCCACGCAGTAAGAAACCGATGCATCACCTCCTCTCAAGTAAGGAACCGGCGCATCACCTCCCCTGCGCAGCAGTAATGAACCGACACATCACCTCACCCGGAGCAAGGAACCAACGCATCACCTTCCCTGCGACCCTTTGTGCTTGTATTTTTCGATGCATCCAAGATACTTTGTGTAAAAGTTTCGCATCCCACATTTTCTTGGAACAGAACTGTTGCTACTTTTTAAGAATCATATTTTTAATACTGTATTGTGGATTTTTGTCGTTTTGGCCTTGTTTTGGTTTAGATAAAGATTACTTATTTTTCTAAACTGGTGTGGTGTACATTTGTAGTGTTTTCACTGTATTACTGTATGTGTTCACAAATGCTTTACACACTGCCTCTGAGATAAGCCTGTCTGCTCGTGCAAAGCCACCAAGGGGGTGCGCAGGGGTTATTTTAGAAGTGTATCCCCCTTACCCTGACTAGAAGCAAGGGTCCCTATTTGGACAAAGGTACCTACCTCTGCCGACTAGAGACCCCCATTTCTAACATTGGTGGTCAGTGGTGAAGATCTTGACTTGCATTTGTGTCTTACATACAGCGATTGGTGTACACTACTAGTAAAGTGCAGACCATCACGCAATTGGTGGAACTTTTTCTTTGGGACTATTTTTTTTCTTGCAACTGAGAACTGCCAATCTTCATCATGACAAAGCCAGCATCACTTGCATCTGTGGATATTGAGTTTGAAAAGTATAGGGTTGAAACCTACACTGTGCCGCAGCTAAAAGCTATGTGCAAAAAGTTTAAAATCTCTGTAAGAGGCCTCTTCAGAAAGGAGGAATACCAAAAGGAGCTGAGGGCCTGGTTGGAGTCAAGGGATGCCAGCGAGCATGACGAGCAACCTATGGATGAGGTGGAGAATTTAGCTGGGCAGCAGGATAGGCTATCAGGTCTGCCTGGGAGGAGGGTACCTTCCCGGGGGGCAGCAATGTATCTTCAAAGGGGCTGTCTCCAGCAGAAGAGCTGGAGGACAGGAAGAATAACAGGATGGATGAATTGGAGCTCACGAAGCTCAGGCTGGGGAAAGAGGATAAGGAGTTGGCATATCAGAAGGAGAAATTAGCCCTGGACAAGAAAAAGATGCTCTAAGAGCATGAAAGAGGGTTGAGGGAACTGGATCTAAAAGCAAAAAGTCTAGAGTCCAACCCCAATGGTGGCAGCACACCATCAGTGTCTGGAGAAGGGACGATATACATTCCCAAGGAGGTTATTAAGGATTTTGTGAAGCAGGAAGACATTGGTCAGCGGTTTAAGGCCTATGAGGTAGCGATGATGTCCTACAGAATCCCTGAGAGAGACTGGGGAGCGGGATTGTGGAGCCGCTTTGTCACTGAGGGGAGGAACATGTTGCTAGCATTACCCACTGAAGATCAGATGTCTTATGCCCCCATGAAGGAAGCCTTGATAAGGAGGTATGGTTTGACCCCAGAGCTATACAGGCAGACGTTGAGGGCTTGTAAGAAGCTGGAGTTAAGCACTTGGGTGGAGTATGTCTCCTATTTTTGCAGAGTACTGGATAGATGGGTGAAGGGTAGCCAGGTGAATGGTTTTCAGGGGCTCTATGATTTGGTTGCATGGGAGCACTTGTCAGATAATTATTTTCCAGAGCTACGCCAGCACTTGATTGACAGTAAGCTGACTGACACCAGGAAGCTTGCTGTGGAGGCGGACCACTGGGTCAGTACCCGGGTCCAAAAAGGTTGTGTGTAAGACTCCGCCAAGGGTGGGCAAGGTCCCCAGCAGAAGAGTGGGGGGACAAGGGTAAACAGAAGGAGTTCCAAAAAGGGCCCCAAAGTAATTCCCAAGAGAACCATGGGAAAGGTTCCCAGCCTCCCACTCAGGCGATGGAGTCACACGCTGCTCCACTCATTCCGGCCGTATTGATGAGAGAGCTATGCCCCTGCTCAGTGAGGTGATATCAGGGAGCCCACCGATGCGTGTAGGATAGTGTTTTCCTGTACTTTAATTTTACCCGGAATCTCGACAGCACAAAAGAGACACATTCATTGGTCCCTTGAGTCTGGAGATGCGGCCATCTACTGGCCGGGCTGCATGGTCTTCTTTTCGTGCCCCTACATGCTCCTTCTTTCATTGGTCCTGAAGAGGCCTTTAATCTATGGCCGAAACGCGTCGACATCCTTCTTAAGAAGTCTTCTGAAGTGTAACATCTGAATATTGAGTACCATGTACATATTATTATTAAAAAAACTGAAGAAAGTAACCATACTTCCTGTATGTGTACAGACACAAGAGACTATCTGTTACTGTGATTGTGCGCAAAATTTAGAGCACAGCCAACACATTATATTTATTGAAAGAAGAGGAGTTTTTTATGTCAACTTTAAAGTGAATTTTTTGGGGATTTGTTGTATAGTTTTTTTGTTTATTTTTCGATCTGAATATTTTATTATGTGATACCATTCAGTAACATACTATTGTACAAAAGAGTTGACGAATACAAACTTCCATGTTAAAATAAAATTGTATGAAATTTGTATTTCAATCAATGATTAATTGAGGTAATCATTTTGATAGAATAGCAGTGCATATATCTTTTCCCGCAACTCAGCTTGTGTTGTGTTTTGTACCACTGAAAAGAAGCCATGGGTCCCTGCAGATAAGCAGGCCCAGAAGTGCCTCTGTGCATGTTATGCTTTTGGTCAGGTGGGTCACTTCCAGGGGGACCCTAGGTGTCCCAAAAAGACACATTCTACCCCGTAGTTGCAGCTGACAACTCAGAGTGCCTCTGCAAAGCGGCACAAGTTCTCTTTCAGTGGGGGAGGGTCTCATGTACCTTGAGAGTAGCTGTGAGCCCAGCCATGCCTGTTGACTGTCTGCTAGGTAACGATTTGGAGAGTTCCCTTTGGGAGAAGGTGGAGCATAAGTCTCATTTAGAGATGTTGGGTCTACTTGAGTGGGCGTGTGTGACCACTCGGTCGAGGGCAGCCGGTAAGGGCAATCAAGAGGACCTGGAGCCTGAAAGAGTGGCCCAGGTGCCTGCCAGAAAGAGAAGAGGCAGGGGATGAGAGAAACTGGCCCCCGAAGTTCCCACTGTCCAGGAGGAGGCAAACATTGAGGGGGATGCCCTGGAGCCTACAGGGGAGCAAGTGGCCGAACTGGGGGAACTGCCTGAGCTGACCCATTGGCAGCAGGAAGGGGGCCCCTCCAGGGATGAATTCTGCCAGAAGCAGCAGAAATGCCCTTCTCTTGTTGGTTTGCGGCAGCAGGCAGCAAACCAGGCAGCAGGTGATCAGTCTGGATCACATTGGATTTACTGGGATAATGGTCTCCTGTATAGTGAGCCTAAGGTTGCTGAGCCAGAGTCAGCCCGTGTGCTGGTGGTACCCCAGTGCTTCAGAGCCTTCCTACTGGGGTTGGCTCATGATGTGCCTTTGGCAGGGCATTTGAGGCAAGACAAGACCTTTAAAAGACTTGTCAACCACTTTTACTGGCCCCAAATGTGTAAGAAGTCTGACACACATTGTAGGTCTTGCCAGACTTGTCAGGCAAGTGGTAAGAGTGGGAGGAAGTGCAAGGCTCCTCTCCAACCTTTACCTGTAGTCAGCACCCCCTTTGAGAGGGTAGGTATTGACTTTGTGGGGCTCTGGGTCCCAAGAGAGCCATGGGCAACAGGTTCATCCTAGTCTTGGTGAACCATGTCACCCGGTACCTGGAAGCCATCCCTCCCCAGACTGTGACGGCCCCTGTGGTGGGTTGTGCATTGATGGGGATCTTTTCCCGTGTGGGGTTCCCCAGAGAGGTGGTGTCTGACCGGGATACCAACTTCATATCCAAGTATATGAAGTCCCTGTGGCAGGAGTGCGGTGTTACCTGAAGGTTCACCACTCCTTACCACCCCCAAGGAAATGGGCTGGTTGAGAGATTCAACCGGGCCCTGAAGGGCAGAATTATGGGGCTTGATGAACCCATGAGGCGTAAGTGGGACGTCCTCTTACCATGCCTGTTGTTTGCTTACAAGGAGGTACCGCAGAAGTCCTTAGGGTTCAGTTCCTTTGAGCTCCTGTATAAGCATCCTGTAAGAGGGCCTCTAAGTCTGGTCAAAGAAGGCTGGGAGAAAGCTCCCAGTAAACCTCCCCAGGATGTATATAGCTACATGCTGGCCTTCAGGAACCAGACTAAGAGCTTCAGGCAACTCGCTCAGGTGAATCTGGAAGCCAGCCAGGAAGAGATGAAACAGTGGTATGATCAGAATGCCACTCTGATCGAGTTTCAGCCTGGCTAAAAAGTGTGGGTCATGGCCCCACTGGAGCCTTTTGTGCTCCAAGATAAGTGGACTGGGCCATTTGAGGAGGTGGAGCGCAAGAGTGAAGTCACTTACCTGGTGGACTTGCAGTCTCCAAGGAACCCTTTGCGGGTCCTGCATGTGAACCACCTTAAGCCCAACTTGGAGAGGTCTGAAGTGGGCATGCTCCTAGCGACAGATGCTGAAATGCACGAGGAGACTGAGCCTCTTCCTGACCTCCTGTCTGCTAAGGAACATGATGGGTCAATGGACGGTGTGACCCTCTCCCCCGCCCTGACTCCTGAACAGCAGAATGACTGCTGCCAACTGTTGGGATAGGTTGCTGTTCTGTTCTCCCTGAACCCGGTGTCACTCAATGGTGTGTCCATGATGTGGACACTGGGGACAGTCCTCCTGTGAAGCACATAATTTACAGAGTGACTGACAGGGTCAAGGCTTGCTTCAAGGAGGAGGTCTCCAAGATGTTAGTGCTAGGGGTGATTGAGCCCTCAAACAGCCCTTGGGACAGCCCAGTGGTCTTGGTCCCAAAGGTTGCCACACCTGGAGCCACGCCAGAACTCCGGTTCTGTGTGGACTACTGAGGGCTCAATTCAGTCACCAGGACTGATGAGCTCTTAGATCGGTTGGGAGCTGCCAAGTACCTCAGTACGTTTGACTTAACGTCTGGGTACTGGCAGATTGCCTTAACCAATGGGACCAAGGAGAGGTCTACATTTTCAACCCCTGGTGGCCACTACCAATTCCGGGTGATGCCCTTTGGGTTGAAGAATGCCCCTGCCACTTTTCAGAGGTTGGTCAATGAGGTGTTGGCTGAACTGGAGGATTTCAGTGCCGCCTACCTGGATGACATCACAGTGTTCAGTGCCACTTGGGAGGAACATCTGCACCACCTCTGGGAAGTGTTAAAGGCTCTGCAGAGGGCAGGCCTCACGATCAAGGCAAGCAAGTGCCAGATCGGGCAGAGTTCAGTGATGTACTTATGACACCAGATAGGAAGCGGCCAAGTGGCGCCCCTACAGCCTAAGATTGACAACATTCTGGCTTGGGAACCCCCAAGACCCAGACAGAGGTGAGAGCCTTTTTAGGCCTACCGGATATTACAGGAGATTTGTCTAGGGTTATGGCACCATTGATTTCCCTTTGACAGAGCTGACTGCCAGGAAGTAGCCCAGGATGGTGAACTGGACTGACGCCTGCCAAAAAGCTTTTGATGCCCTGAAATCTGCCATGTGCACGGCGCCCATGCTCAAGGCACCCAACTTCTCACAGGAATTTGTGGTGCAGACAGATGCTTCAGAGCATGGTGTGAGGGCTGTGCTCTCACAGCTAAATGAGGAGGGCCTAGACCAACCCGTAGCCTTCATTAGTAGGAGGTAACTTCCACTGGAACAGAGGTGGAGTGCGATTGAGCTTGATGCTTTTGCTGTGGTCTGGGCGCTGAAGAAGCTGAGGCCCTACTTGTTTGGGACTCACTTCTGGGTTCAGACCGACCACAGGCCCCTCAGATCAGATGGTTGATGCAGATGAGGGGTGAGAACCCAAAGTTATTGAGGTGGTCCATTTCCCTACAGGGGATGGACTTCACGGTGGAACACCGCCCTGGTACAGAACACGCCAGTGATGATGGTCTGTCCAGATTTTTCCGCCTAAATGAAGAGAACTCCCAAGAGGGTGAGTAGTTCTCCCCACATTTCAGCTGGAGGGGACAAGTGTTAGACCTAGCATCATTGGCATGGGTTTCCCCTGTATTTTTGCCTTTACCTCCTGTTATGTTGCTGTGTGTTGGACTTCGTTTTTGCTGGTCTAGATGCTTTGGGCAGTTTGCCACTGCTGTTCAGTGCCAAAGTGCAAGTGCTCCCTGTAAATTGTTGTTATGGATTGGTATTTCCATAATTGGCTTATTTGATTTACTAGTCAGTCCCTGGGACAGTGCAATGTGATTGCCCAGGGCCTGTAAATCAAATACTGCTAGTGGGCCTGCAGCACTGCTTGTGCCACCCACATAAGCAGCCTGTAATTGTAACTCAGACCTGCCACTGCAGTGTCTGTGCGCAGTTTGGTACTGCCATGTCGACTTGGCAAGTGCACCCACTTGCCAGGCCTTAACCTTCCCTTTTCTTACATGTTAGTCACCCCTAAGGTAGGCCCAAGGTACCCCTATGGGCAGGGTGTAGTGAATGTGAAAGGTAGGACATGCTCTGATGTGTGTGGCATGTCCTGATAGTGGAATACTGCCAATTTCGTTTTTTACTATTGAAAGGCTATCTGTCCCATAGTATAGAATGGGGAGTTTTGATATAACATCTTATAAGCATCACTACCCATGGGAACAAGATGGGAAAATAAAGTTTGATATGCCTGAACTCAGAATGTTAATATGCATCTTTTAGTGATGGTGATTTTTACATTCTGGGTTTGAAAATGCCACTTTTAGAAAGTAGGTATTTTCTTGCTTGGCCATCCAGTGTGCCTCTGCTGGGTTATGTATTGACTGTCTGGCTTTGGAGTGAAAGGGGCTGGGGATGTGCATTCTGTTCAGACAGCCACTTGAGGAGGGGAGGGTAGGTGTGTCCTGCCTTTCCAGGGAGAGTCAGGGCTGGGCTGAATAGACCTGTGCTGCATTCAGAGTAGGGGGAGGAGATTTCTTTATCACCTGAATGGGCCTGGTCTGCCTTAGAAAATGCTGTCTCCACCTCCTGCCAGGAAGCTGCACCAGAGAGGACAGAACTGGTTTTGGCTAGGCAAAGAGCTTCTCTGCCACAGAGAAGAAAGGATTTTGTATTATAAAAAGAGGGGCCCAGACCCCAGACTTTTAGATCACTTCAGGAAATCAAGAGGAACCTTTGCCAAGGAGAAGAGCTGGAGAAACTGAGGAGGAATACTGCCCCTGTGCTGTTTGCTCTCAGGGGTTGGCCTGCAGTGGCTACTTTCTGCCAAGGAAAGGAGAAGGACTTTGCTGTGTGCTGTCCCTTACTTGAGGAAAATTTCCAAGGGCTTGAAATAGAGCTTGCCTCCTGTTCTGAAGTCTCAGGGACACAAAGACTTCACCCCCAGTCCCCCTGAACTCCTTTGCTGGGAGTTCTAACCTGCTGAGAGCTGCCTGCCAGTGTTCTGGACCTCTGGAGGTTGTTTTGGGACTGGAAACTGCAAGAACTGTTAAAATCGACACATCGCCTGTTCCCACGCATCACAGCGGTGCAAGAAGAATTTTTTCCCGACACATCACCGCCGCTGAAGAATCGATGCAGCGCCTCGTTGAGGCTGAAGTGTCTGCTGTGTGACAAATCCTGCGCACTGATCTCTGAAGTCCAAGATCACTGCACCGATTCTGATGCAGGCCCGTTTGGAGAAGAACCGACGCAGCGTACCGGATCGTCAGGCAACGCTTCGAAGCGTCAAGTCTGTCGCATCGTTGGGGTACGCAGTAAGAAACACGCAGTAAGAAACCGACACATCACCTCCCCACGCAGTAAGAAACTGACCCATCACCTCCTCTCCGGTAAGGAACAACGCATCACCTCCCCTGCACAGTAGTAAGGAACTGACACATCACCTCCCCTGGAGCAAGGAACTGACGCATCACCTTCCCTGAGTGTAAGGAACCAATGCATCACCTTTCCTGAGTCCCTTTTTGCTTGCATTGTTCGACGCATCCAAGGTACTTTGTGTAAAAGTGTTGCATCCCACATTTTCTTGGAACAGAACTGTTTCTACCTTTTAATAATCATATTTTTAATACTGTATTGTGAATTTTTGTCGTTTTGGTCTTGTTTTGGTTCAGATAAAGATTACTTATTTTTCTAAACTGATGTGGTGTCCATTTGTAGTGTTTTTACTGTATTACTGTAGGTGTTCACAAGTGCTTTACACACTGCCTCTGAGATAAGCCTGTCTGCTCGTGCCAAGCTACCAAGTGGGTGAGCAGGGGTTATTTTAGAAGTGTATCCCCCTTCCAATGACTATAAGCAAGGGTCCCTATTTGGACAAAGATACCTAACTTTGCCAACTAGAGACCCCCATTTCTAACAGTAATGCATTATTTACTAGTGCAAATAAAAAAAAGTATTCATAAGATCCAGATAGCACAAGATTCAGCAGCTCGAGTTCTTCTAGGGCTTTCGAGACTTGATTCTGCCTCCAAGGCCCTGATCCAACTGCACTGGCTGCCAGTTGCTAAGAGTATTCAATTCAAAGCCTTATGCATAGCGTTTAAATCTTTGCATGGACTTGGTCTGCTGCATCTGTCACATTATTTGAAGCCCTATACACTGGCTAGACCACTTAGGTCAGCGGACTATGGAAACCTTGTCACTCCCAGATCGCGTAAAGTTAAATGGGGAGGGGGGGGTAAAAGCTTCACTTACACCACAACTAGACTTTGGAACTCCCTACCAACAACCTTAAAAGAAACCAATCTGTTTAAATTCAGGAAGGGTCTGAAGACTTGGCTTTTTAGAGGGTGAGTTCAATCTAACCCCAATATATTTTCCATCGTTCTGAAGGTAGCGCCTAGACATCTCCAGGTATATGTAGTGCTCTACAAAAGCCTCATTTCATTTAATTCCATTTCATTTGTAGCCTCAAATGTAGTTTCCTGTACATGGAGAGAGTGGAGAGTTGGAGTTTTAAACAAAGTCTTGGGTGAATCATTATAGGGGCTGTTAGGGCCTCAGATGGAGTATCATGCTCAACACAGGGGTGGCTGTTGTAGCTTCAGCTGTAATCCCAGGAAGTCTTAAGGATTTTGGGGGCCCCGGGCCAAACAATTTGGGGCCTTCTGCTCAGAACAACTCTGAATTTATAATCCATTTTCTGCTGATTCAAGCCCTCAGCAAGTATGGTCTGATCATTGGCAACCCTCTTCGTTGGCCCTCAAACCTTTAAGGGCGCCCATTCAGTGCAAGGCCTTTGAATATTTATGAGATATTGGAGACCTGGGAGCCCCTTTTCATATTGTGTAGGGGGCCCCATCGTTTTTGTGTTATATCACTGTCTGGAACTGTCTTGAAAGCTTAAAGATGGGGCCCCAAGAAAGGTGGGGGCCCAGTGCCAGAGCCCACTTTGCCCATGCCTTAAAATGTCTCTCTGTAATCCCATAAATGTAATGTGAATAATAGAGTCTATTAAATAAAAACAAAAAATAATACATTTAGTAATCTAAATGTGCTATGAGGCGTGTACAACTTAACGTTACAATGAGACACATTTAAAATGTGCTAATTCACATTAGGCAGCCATGTTTATCCATGTAGGCCATAGAAAGGACATGAAGCAAGTCTTCATTAACTAGAAGTAAATTTAATATTTCAGAAATGTGCACAAAGTGATTTAGAAGCTTGACCATAAAGTAACTTGCTTAGAGATGTTGTTATAACTGTAGAATATTCCAGTTTAACAAATCATTATTTTCTTAAGCAACATTTATTCTTGAATGTCATGAACTTCCTATTTTCTTATTTTTCATATAATTTTGAATAGAATAACTTGTGCATTTTGAGCAATAAATGTTTGATTTCTCTTTAGAAAGAATGCATTACCTAACAGTGATCTTGTTTTTTAGTTACTAGTTCATTGTTCTCGCAGTGAAACAAGTAGAGATATAGAAGGTCGATTGGTGTTTGAGGCCTATGGGAACCCTGCCTGATGTTTCCAGAATCGAACTACGCAACACTGTCTGTACCTAACATTGTGATAAAAAGTTTAAACCAAATGTACTTCCATGGGAAAGAAGGAGCTGAACCTGCTTATCGAAGAACCCTCCCACCCTATTGGTCTGTGAAGAAAGGAGCCTGTTACAATGTTTTCAATATGTGTTCTTGACTTTTCTATTAGTGCTTGTTCCTAGATAGTCTCACGTCAGATTCTTTGGACACTTTTCCCAGACTCAGACACTTGACAGATGTGGCTACTGCTGCTTCTGTTTTCCCTCTTTGCCTTTCTTTGCTATTTGAATTGACAGATTGCTACTGCAACTGTATGCTGATCTACTTGGATTTATGGTGACTCGGCTGAGTCTTTTGAACTGCTCTTTATGGGAAGTTCTGCTACTCCAATTTGGCTTTGAAACTTAATGCTCCTTTGATTTCACTTTTTCCTTGAATTTGAACTCTTCATGGGCTCTTAAAACCTAAAGCTCTGATCCTGATCTATAAAATAGGGAATTAATTCCTTTATGGCACATACTTAATGCTTTTATAATTTGACAGTGGCGGCTGCTGTGACATAAAAGTGGTGGGGGCAGCGCAGACGGAAGCGGAGGGCAGAGCGTGGGGGAAATAAACAAAAAAAAACACTTACCTGCCAGCCGCCGCCTCAGTGCTCTACTGCACCTCTCCTCTCGACTCCCGGCAATCCCTACAAGGCTCCTAGTCCCCTATGCCAATCACGGTGCTGCTCTATACTGGTAATGCATGAGAGCAGTGCCATGATTGGCCTGAGTGGGCTGGTTTAATGCTCAGTTAGGGCCTGGGTGCCTCTGCTTGTTCTCTATGTGGCTGTGTATCACAACTCGGGTTGGAGAGATCTAAGTGTGCATGATGATTTGGCCGCCCTAAGACGGCTGGGCAAACCATCATACGCACTTGCAGTAGTGCCCACCACTCCTCCCTCCCATTGTAGATGCTGTCTATCAGCATAGCCCGGCCCCGCCATGCCCTTAACTCAGCTCAGCGTGGAAAAGTAAAATGATAATAACCTGTGTTAATGTTCTCACTGCTGAGAGAGCAGTGGGGCGATGCTCCTCCGCCTTAACTGTGGAGCCGCCACTGTAATTTGATGCTTTATTCTAACCATTTTTCTTTGGTGAAATTTCTGTAAACTTATTTGATTTATGGACTAACTAAAATAAAAACAAAAATAAAGAAAATAACTTTACAAATCTCCTAATGAGAAATAAAGCTTTTAAACTACATTACAACTCTTATTATTGACTGAACTTAAACTGTTAATAAAATTAAGGGCCTGATTTAGATCTTGGCAGATGGGTTACTCTGTCACAACAGTGATGGATATCCCGTCTGCTAAAATATAAATACCATAGGTTATAATGGGATTTGTATTTCGGCGGACGAGATATCCATCACCGTTGTGACAGAGTAACCCGTTCGCCAAGATCTAAATCAGGCCCTAAGTTTGAGATGTATGTTCTGCTCCTTGACTCTTAATACAACATTCTAAGGTCCATCATTGAGAGGAAAAAGAAGATGGATTTAGCATGGGAAAAAGGACTTAACTCTGAATGATGGCGAACTAATAATTATAGATAAGAAAGATTTAGGGCCCATGTTTTCTGGTAGCAGAGGGAAGCAAAGAGCAATAAATAATTCCCACGTTAGAATAAAATACCTGAATCCTGGAATCCAATGCCTGGAGCTTGAAGAGCTGACAAGGTGCAGTTTTCACAAGCGGTTGCTGTTTTGGAGGTGTGAGTATTAATTGGGTGATGCAACGTCTATTGTAATTGTGTTTATCGTTGTGTTTTTGAGTTAAAAATAAATAGTTTGATGAATGCAGATGTTTATTAAGTTTATGTGAAGAGATTGAAGAATTCAGACTTGGCATAGTCTAAGATCCTGGGATAATAAAAGATTGAGACAAGTGTAGAAGACACTGGAATAAGCCATCGTCAAGTAGTATTTCTTGTTTGCAGAGATTTTGTGGTGTAAAAGGTGAGGTACTATCATTTACAGAATTGAGATAGAAATACTAATAATTTGTTGTGGTTGTCTAATATTGATTAATGTTAGCAGAACCAAATTGTGCAAATAGGGGACACTGCTTCGATTAGAGTGAGTTAACGCTGTTCGCGATTTCACTTGCGAATGAGGATTTCTGTTTGAATGATAAAAGTCGGAAGGTGTAAAACCCTTACTATTCCAGATGTTGAATTGTTATTGGTTTCCCTTTAGAAAAAGCAAACAAGAATTGATATATGTTTGTTTTGTTAAAATGTTTTTGTGGTCTGTGTTAGTACGAGAG
This sequence comes from Calotriton arnoldi, assembly GCA_963921515.1. Lineage (NCBI taxonomy): Eukaryota > Metazoa > Chordata > Amphibia > Caudata > Salamandridae > Calotriton > Calotriton arnoldi. The sequence continues at coordinate 513,074 of CAWUFW010005505.1, read as the reverse complement.
AAATTGTAAAGGAGGGTGAACTGCTGCAGGGAGTGCGATCATACATCATAGTGGTCCGTGCTGGGATTGGTCAGTTGGTGTGCTTTCACGTTGCGATTTGGTTGGTGACATCAAGGTGCCGGGTTGTGATAGGTCAGTGATTTTGTGAATGCCGCATTGTGATTTGTTAACAACTGAGACAGGATTGGATGGAAAATGTGGCATTTATGGAACAGAATCATAGCATTGAACTGTGAATTGTTTACTTTATGCATCTTGTGAAAACATGACATTTTTTTAAGGATTTAAGAGTTTTGCGAGAGATGTTACAGTTTCGTATCGGAAATGTGAAACAGCACCCCCTAAGGGTATGCCTGCACATTTTATGCTGACTGAAGTGGGATTGGATGCCTGTATTTGGCTTCGTCAATGATGTAAGATTACTGAGAAAGAGGGTCCATTGAGGTTTCCGAAATATGGGAGCTTTGAAATAAGAATTATTGACAAATTAAGGGAAAAATGATGTGAGATGAAGCCACCACCTAGACCTGTGCAATTTGTAGCTTTAAGCACGTGGGAAAAAGCAGCAAGAGACAGAGAGAGAGAGAGATACCAGAAATGGACAAATGGAGCAATTCGTAATTATGCTGATGCTCGATGGGATGAGGAACTGCGTAGATGGAAGAAAGCTATAGTTGAAGGTACTAGATTATACCCAGCAATTTCTACTGAAAAGCTGGAGAAGAGGAAGAAGAAAAATACTAAAGAAAAAAATAAGGACAGAAAAGAGGACAAAAATGAGACAGACAGCGATATGATATTTTAGACAAAATGTCAGCTGCTCGACCTCCGCTCTATGCAACCACAGCTGATAGTCCTGGAAGTAGTGCCACGGCAAGTAGTACAATAGCGATTGCCCCCATAGAAACCAAATTGATACAAGTTGGGAGACCACTACAAGTGTTGCAGATTGCCCCACCACAAGTTGCCCAGAGACAGATTGTTCCTTCACTTGTGGTAAAACCACCTGTTATACATGCACCAGTACAAGCCACACAAATAGCGACTTTACAGACAGTGCCTAGACCAGTTACAAATGCTCCAGTGAATATTCATTTGACTCCAGAGACAGAAGGAGCTGTAAGGGGTTTACCTGTGACAGGAGTTGTCCCGACTTCACAAAATTCACAGATTATTGTGTGGAGACCACTTTAGACAGTTCAAGCACTAAGAGATGGGAGAAAATTGTCTTTACGACTCCAATAACCCAAGAGGAAAATAACCTGTTTGAAGATGGAATTTTTCCAGCATGGTTTGAGGAAGCTGTGGGCATTAAAAAGACAGAAGGCTCAATGCAAATGACCAGCTCAGGACCTGAGAAGAAGAGGGCATTAAATAGCCCAAGATTAAAAATTGAATTAGAGGAGATTATTAGGGGATGCTTGGATTTAGAATTTCTGAGTAGGTATCAAGAAAAAGAATTGATTTACCTTTGTAAAGAAATTAGAAGACAAGCAGCAATTACACATGAGAAGTTGACTGATTTGGCTCAGAAATATGATGTGAAAATTCCCAAAAACTCTCCTTATCAGAAGAGTTATAGGGTACAATTAGATGATGTTGCAATTCAAAACATGCGTCCTACAAGAATGCGATTACACATTACCGAATTAATAAAATGCATTAATAAATAGAGTGATTTTGAAAAATTCGAAAACAAATGGGCAAAGTAACATGAAAAGAAAAAAAGCAGCCAGAAATAGGGAAAGAAAATAAGGAGCCAGAGGAAGAAGGAGCTACCGCTTATCCACTTAGAAAATTAGTGGGAGGAGTGTATGTTCATGTGCCTTGGAGCCGAGGTGATCTTACAGCATTTACAAACAATTTCCCAAAATTGAGAGACAAACCTGTTCAGTAGTACACACAAGATGAACAATTTGCTAAAATTTCAAAGGTTTTGTGGACTGATTTGGATACATTGTTTGAGATTGTAGTGCCAATTGATTTGTGCCCTGAGTTTAAGACTACTGTACAATGGCCACGTGATGAGCCACCAGAGATAAACGCAAAAAAACACCATCTCCTGTAGTTATGGAGAAATATTAAGCAGTAAGTACTTTCCTAAAAGGCAGAGTACCTCCAAAAGACTTAGACTCATTGAAAATTAACTGAGCCACACAGGAAGCAAAAGAAACAGTTCATGAGTAATATGAACATTTGTTTCAGGTGTTTCAGCAGCACAGTGGAAGAGAATACCCAGAGGAGAAGGACATGGGGATTTTTGTGTCTCAGTATGTGTTCGGATTAAGACCAGAGATCAGTTCCCATACAACGTAAAATATAATTATTTTGGCAAAATAAGTCACTTAAGGAGATCCTGCAATATGCAAAATATTGCAGCAACGAATTAGAAATGAAGCAGAAAAAGATTAAACTGAAATTTATGTTGGTACAGACGAAATTGACTCAGAAAGGTTACCAGAATTCTTCTTTTTCAGTAAATCCAAGAGGTATGCAAGGTGTCGTTGTTCCAAAAACTGATTTCCAGGGAAATTCCAGCGGTTTTGGTATTTCACAGGGTGGAAGTAGAGGAGTACCTATTGATCCAGGTTCAGGAATGGAGGTTTCAACATTGAAGAAAATAACTTCTTGTCACATATGTCAAAAGGTTGGGCATTGGAAAAGGAAGTGTAGATTTAATCCTGATAATGCAAACGGAAATATGCCAATACAGAGAGGAGTTCAGATGCAAAATATGCCAGTACAGCAGATGCAGGTGCCAATGCAAAAACAAGTCCTGATGATACAGGTTCGACAGGCTCAAATGATCCCACAAAACATGGAAAACCCAAAATTTAATGGAAATCACATGCCTAAAGGAAACTCAAATTCTTTCCAAAATATGAATCAAAATGTGCTCCAACAGTTCCCAAATGCATTTCAGCAATTTGCTGTTTTTGAGAGTGATAGCTCAGGCTCAGACACTTTTCTATGGCGCAGTCTTAGAGGTAGAACAGAGTGGGCCATTTGTAGATGGTGAGATAAATGGATACCTGTATCATTTTTTATAGATACTGGTGCTACCAGATCCACTGTTAGAACTGTGGAAGTCCCAGACCTACCCCTCTTGGGAAAGAAGATCCAAGTTGTAGGAGTTTCGAATAAACCGATTACTATTCCAATTTCAGAAAAGACCTCTGTAAAAATAAGTACGTTTGAGGAAAATCATCAATTTGTCATTTGTGACACCAGTCCTGTAAACTTGTTAGGGAGAGATTTATTGTGCAAGTTAAATTATACAATTTATTGCACACTGGATATTGTCGAACTCCAGACAAATGATGAAAGTGTAGGATTAAAAATGATTCAACAAAAGACAGCTGTAGGTTTGTCCCCATTAATGACAATTGAAGAATTACCTGCTGACTTCAGAGAAACTGTGAACCCAGAAGTGTGAGATCTCACAGGAAAAGACATTGGGCTTATTAAAGGAGTGGAACCAGTCCAGATTACCAAGGCAAATGAGGTGTGTCCTAGAAGACGACCGGACCACCTGTGCCCAGAGACAATTGAAGGAATTATGCCTTTAATAGAAGACATAATACAGAAAGGAATTTTGAGAGAACTAATTGGAAGTCCATGTAACTCTCTGATCATGGGTTTGAAGAAAACAAATGGAAAATATCGGATTGTGCAGGACCTGAGGAAAACTAATGAGATAGTTGTTTCATGTTGTCCCATGGTACCAAATCCAGCCACAATATTGTTTCAATTTCCTTGTACTGCAGAATGGTTTACAGTCATTGATCTCTGCCAGGCATTTTTTTCGGTGTCATTGCATGAAAATAGTCAGCTCCTCTTTTCGTTTGTGTTTCAGCAGAGAGTTTTGGCATGGTGCCGAGTCTTACAAGGGTATACAGAGAGTCCATTGATTTTTAACCAGATCTTGAAAAACAATCTGGAGCCATTACAGATGCCCTAGTATTAGTTCAGTATATCGATGGCTTACTTGTGGCATCAGGGACATGAGAAGCTTGTAAAGAAGATAGCAATGCTTTACTAAATCGCCTTGCTGAGAATGGACATTAAGGGCATCATTATAATGCCCGGCGGTCGGACCGCCGGCCACCATTGCGGCAGTCAGGAGATTGCCCGACGAGCATGCGGTGGTCAGACCACCGTATCAGGATATGACCGTTGAGCTGGCGATCAGAAAGTTGGCAGTCCCACCACAGCAGTATGGCTTGACCTAATAGAATGACCACTACAGATGCCGCCACGGTGCAGCGCCTTCTGCATGTCCGTGCACCATGTGCCATGCACCATGTCATGCATGGTGCATGGAGGTGAGTGGGGGTACTACATGTGCCCACAAGGCAACTTTTCAGTGGTCCACAATGGATGGGGGCCCTGTTTGGGGCCCCCAATATCCCTTTCTGACAACCTTTTCATGTCAGTGTTCCTGCCATGAACAAGCTGTCAGAAAGGGATATTGTAATCCCAGTGGCGGGGCCTGCCTCGGCACTGCCGCCATGCTGAGACGATGTTCCAAACCACCGCCCTGTTGGGATCTCTGATCCTGGTGGAGGTGGCAGTCTGTCGTCTAATGGCTGTGGGTCTGACAGCCAGCATCGTCCTGTTGGTGAGCTGACCACCCGACATCCTGATCGTGATCTAAGTGTCCCCAGGGAAACTGCAGTACTATCAGAAAGAAGTTCAATATCTGGGATACATAATTGAAAAAGGAGCTAGAAAGGTGTCACCAGAGAGAGTGGAAACAATTTTTGAAATGAATCCACCTCGAACACAGAAAGAAGTCAGAATGTTTCTGGGAACGGTTGGCTTCTGTAGGCAGTGGATACCCAACTTTTCCTTAGTAGCTAAGCCTTTATTGAGGATGACACATAGGAATGTGTCTGATCCACTTCCATGGGATATTGCATGTTTGAAAGCCTTCCTAGAGCTGGAAGAAAGTCTTTGTCGTGCCCCAGCACTAGGAATGCCAGATTACAGTAAATATATTTTTCCATTTTGCAGTGTGAGGGAGGGTTGTGCTCTATCAGTGCTGACACAAATGCATGGAGATGCTCAGACGGAAACCTATGGCATATTTTTCAACAACCCTTGATCCTGTCACCGCAGGTCTGCCTGGCTGTCTTAAAGCCATTGCGGCAGTGAGCACTGATCTGGAAAAGAGTGAAAGCATAGTGATGAGATATCCAGTAACTGTAATAGTCACTCACTCTGTGGAGCTTTTATTGAAAAAACTGAAAACACAGCAAATGACGCATAACGGGTTAACTAGGTACGAACAAATAATTTTAACATCTGAGAATATCATCATCAAAAGATGCCAGATTTTAAATCCTGCAACATTATTACCTGCAAATTATGCTGTTTGTGATGAAATTGAACATGATTGCCTAGATGTCACGGATTTATGCACAAAGCCTAGATCTGATATAAAGGATGAACCCCTGATAGAGCCAGATCATGTAATTTTTGTAGATGTCTCATGCTTGAGAAACAATGAAGGTACCCTGAGAGCAGCTTATGCTGTATGTACAATAAATGATGTGGTTGAAGCTTCATGGCTTCAAGGGGTTACCTCAACACAAGTTGCAGAATTAAATGCCCTTACCAGAGCATGCAGTTTAACTGCTCAAATGAGAGTTACAATATTTACAAATAGCCGGTATGGGTTTGGCATTGTCCATGATTTGGGGCACTTATGGTCACAGAGAGGTTTTATGACTTCCTCATGGACCCCCATCAGAAATGGGGTGCAGGTGAGGGATTTATTGAATGCTCTCCAATTGCCAGTTGAAATTGTAGTAGTTAAATGTGCATCTTACCCTAGTGGGAATGATTACATAGCCATGGGAAATAGGTATGCTGATTCAGTAGCACGATATTGTGATTTGTTGGCCTGCACATTTAATGGAACTTTCAAATGTGAATAAGAGAAAGACACTACCTTCTCAATGTTGATGAAAGTGGCAGATACCTGGGATGAGTTGAAACAAGTACAAGAAAATGTTTCAGAAGCACAACAGCAGAGTTGGATCAAAGCAGGTTGAGCGGAAATGGCATTTGGATGTCTGCTGATGAAAGGCCAGTGTTACCTGATAGTTTGTTGTTCCCTATGAATCGATATTTGCATGGATGCACACACATAGGTAGGGACGCAATGACTAGATTGTTCTGTCAGAGGCTCGCTTATGTAAAATCGGTATGTGCGGAGGTAGAACGCACCGATCTGTATAGTGATCAGGATTCTTGTTTAAAAGTCACTACGTTATCTCTGAAGCACACGTTATTGAATAAGGCACAGTCAAAAAGGTTTGAGGGGGATAAAGTGAAATCCACAGTAGTTGCTTATAATCTTTTACATTCTCAAGAGGGTCTCCCAACATATCTATCTCAAATACAGAATATACAACATTGCTATGTGCTGACAAGATTCTGTTTTAACCTTTTGCCTTTTATGATTGGCTACCTTGTGAATTGCTTTTCTATCGTATATTTGAATTTATGCCCTTGCGATGGAGTTTCAATTCAGTCCACTTTGCATATGATGTTTTTCTGTACATTTTATGATTCCCATGAAATACAATTTTTAATCCCCATTTTTAGATATAAATTTAGACAGTGTAGACCGGCGCTGTTGTTTTTACAAAACTTATAATGCACTTGGGTATGTTATGGGTAGGTTATGCAGTGGCCTTGTTTATCTGACAGGTTTTGAAATTACGGAAGTGTGTAATAATTTCTTGAAACAATGACTTTTACTGATTTCATAATCTAGTGCTGCTAGCCCATCTGAGTATTGTGTGTTTATTTTTATGATCTGCTTTTAACTCTTGTTCACCCTGGATGCAATATGATATGCTTTTATTTTTGGGGGATGTGCAATCTTTTGAAATTTTGCTTTTTCATGCACTTTATAATCTTTGCTGCTAGTTCTTGAGCACTGTGATTATGATCTTATGATGCACATTTTAATTTCTTGACTGCACAAGATGTAATATGATATGTTTTATTTACGCATGTATTATCTCTATTGTTAGGTATTTTCCACTTGCTGTGCTTTTATGCTACAGAAATGTTGTGAAATAAAGCTCTTTTGATTGATTGATGTTAGCAGAGGAAGTGTGTCACAGATGCATGATATGTCAGTAAATGAATGCAGGGAAAAGAACACATGGTACATTGAGTCACATAGGGAGATCAGGAAGTCCTTTCAACAGGATGCAGATGGCATTTATCAAAATTTCTGTTTGTAATGGGCTGAGATATGTCCTAGTCTAGTATGTGTCTTCTCAAGATGGGTGGAACCCTACCCAATCAGACGAAATGACAGTCTCACAGTAGCAAAACTGTTATTATGAGAATTTATACCCAGGCATAGCATGACAATTTCTTTGGAATCAGATAGGTGGACCCACTTCACCAACGAGGTCCTGAAGATGATTTGCACAGCATTACAAATTAAGTAAACGCTACTTTGCAGTTATCAACCTGAAGCTTCTGGTTTAGTGGAGCAGATGAACAGGACTATCAAGTCTCGTTTAGCGAAATTTTGTGCTTTAACCTCATTGAAATAGCTCGATGCTCTACCATTGGTGCTGATGAGTGTTCGAAGTATCCCTGATAGAAGGACTGGTCTTTCGTCCCATGAAATATTGATGGGACGAGCAAGCACTTATGGAGCTTTACTAGTAGTAAACACTCAGCGAATTGTTAGACATTCAATAGTTTACCAAGATCGTTTAGCATTAGACATTTTACTTGCAGAAAAAGGCAGGGTCTGCAAAATGCTTAAATTAGCCCATTGCTGTTCCTACATTCCTGACTAGAGTAAAAAATATAGAGGAATTTCCAACACCCATTGCAGACTTAAAGCCTGAATTAGAAGAGTTGGAAACACCTAGTGTCTTAGAGAATTAGGGGAAAGGAATTCACACAATTGGAAATTGGATTGCGACTACAGGAGGAGGTATCTTAAAGGCTATACTTATACCAGTGCTAGTCATAGGGCTTTGCTTGTTATGCCTGTTTGCTTTAGTCATTAGATATAGATATAGATATAGACGTCCTTGCCCGTCATTGCCAGGAAGAGGCAGGGCAGGGCCACCCCCCTAACAAGTCGGATTGAACACTCCCCATTACATTTACATTTCATCTGGACAAGGTACTGTGCCAAACACCAGTCTTACATGGGGTTGTCGAAGTCGAAGCCAATGTAATTGGCCTGCAGATGCTCATTGTGCTTGGACTGTGTAAATCCTGAACTGGTTTTTGTATTTCGTCATTGGTGTTTCCCTTTACCTTTAGTGTTAGGGTTACTGCCTAGGAACTGCCTTTCTTCCGTCTGGGCTATGGGGAAACGGAAAACTATGGAAAGCATAGAGGCAGGTTGTAATACCAACAGTGGTGTAGGTAAGGGAAAGAAGGCTAGGAAAAATAAGAAGCACTCAGCTGGTAATTGTGTCATCGATAGAATTGACACTCTTATCACTGAGTGTGAGGACATCCTGGCCTCAGAACCCTTGTTACCACGTAGTAGTGGTTACTCTTCACCTGCCCATGCAAGTCCGCCATGCCCAGTCACTATCCCCGCTATGTTCCAGAAAGTTTCTAGAAAGGGCAATTCCGATAACAACAGCAATATTTCACTTGTTCTAATAGAAGGTTCACAGGATGAGGCTAATAAAGATTCAGCTCCTATCACTGACTTGGATGAATGTGTTTCTTATCCCGCAGTTCCTTGTTCAAATAGGTTTGCTGTGCTAGCTGTGCCTGATTCTAATTCAGGTACAGGTACAGATACACAGCTAACAAATACAGCCCAAGTACTGCCACATCTGCGAGGCAGTGTAGATTTACGAACTTCTGTTCCTCACGGTGATTATACGTCTATTGATTTACTCAAGGGGGAAATATCCACTATGATACAGATGATTGAAGATCTCACTGCAATGGTTAAAACTTTATTACCTCTGGCCACACTTCTTCCGCAGTACCCAAGTAACCCTTCTCTTCCTAATAGGAATAAGGAATTAACGGCTAAGACACTTCCAATTGAAAGGGATAATTCAAGCGGATTCGTTAGTTCAAGCCCTACATCCTTTACGACCCCAGTCTCCAAAAGTCAGAAACCAAATAACAATAGAAATAATATTGTACCTAAAAATCATTTTGTCACACAGGGATTGACATCTAGAGAATGCCCAAAAAAATTGATACCCAGTCTGAGACCGGAGCAAGTAATACCTATTGGCATACCCTTGGACAGAAACTCTGTTAACTCATACCAGCAGACTCGTTATTCATCTATTACCCCATATTTATCGGGCCAAACTATTCATATGACTAACGTCCCCAAACTTAGTCCAAATGTTGTTCACGAGAGCTCAGACTCCCTAAAAAATAAAGTGATACACTGGATTCGACAAGTAAGGGGCTGTCACTCCTTGATACGGGAGGATATTATTTGCACTCGCAGATGTTCATCCCCAGCTCAAACACATGATTTTATAGAACTTACATTATGTTCTACTGACTTAGCAGAGAATCTTCTTGCTTTAGAATTTAGAACTTGTCCCCCATCTGCCTCATCTATACAATTTAGGAGCATCCGCTCGCACATTAGGGGTGGAACAATTGGCACTTTGGAACAAGGGTCGTGCTTAGAAGCAGTTGACTGACTAGAAACCATCCATTCCCCTAATATAGCTCAAAATACCAACTCCTGTATCTCTAAGTACGACACACAAATCTCTCTATTAAATCCTGACACATTAGATAATGTACAAAACTCCTTATTAACTTCCGATGCACATAACAACGTATTGGAAACTGATGGGAACATGGGACTAAGTCCGCATACTGAGTTCAGCCAGAAGACCTGTGAGACGGGGTTAGACAAACTTTTAGCTCACCCTGAAGCGTCTGGTCCGCAAATACAACCAAATCTGCTTGAACTGACAAATGATAGCTTAGCCTTGACTCCCTCGTCCAGCAAACTTAGGATTTTATCGTGGAATGTTGCAGGTTTGCAAAACAAACTTATACTCCCTCATTTTAATAAATTAATTGAGGGATTTGATATCTGTATTTTCCAAGAGACATGGAGTCTTGCGCCTCTACACAAAACAGGTTTTGCTTGTTACAGCATTCCAGCTACCACTGTGGGGAGAGGGCGCCCCTCAGGAGGTTTGATTGTATGGGTGAATAGTGCCATAGGTTGCCAAGTTCACATGCACCCACTTCCAACTCATGACATCTTGAGACTGACTATCAGGGGCCCAAATGGCGGGGTTACTTTAGAGTTGTTCAATGTTTACAGCAGAGGAACTAAGGGGGGTAACCAATCACCCACTATCACGCTTTTAGAGAAGGCATTATCTAGCTGCCCACCAGGAAATCGTATTATGATTGCAGGTGACCTAAATTGCACTTTCGAGCCCTTGAGCTCAGATGATTTGCTGGAGTATGATAGGGCTGATGGTAAAAGGATAATCCCTCGACTTAATTTATCCCCCATTAAAAAATGGACTAGCCTAGCCATTCAACTTAATGCACTGGCCACAGAGTTTGATCTTAGGGCAACAAATGGAAGGACTCCCTCAGACAAACAGGGGGCAAACACCTTTAATAGAGTTGGCTGTCCTTCTCGAATTGATTATATTTTACTGGATGTAAACTTATGGGACGAGAAGACTGACATGTTTGTAGGTGCTATGACTGATAGCGATCATAATCCCTTATGCATGACCATGACTAACCCTTGGGCTCCCACATTAAATCCCTTGACCAGTAGGGCAGCAACCTGTATTACTAACATCATTCCCTCTAATTGTAAGAGGCATCTTAAGTGGGACAGGGTCTCTCTGCACGAAGAAAACGTATTGGCTATTTGTAAAATCTTGTCTGAGAAAACAGCAGAACTTAGTGTTGTGGCTTCAGATAAATCTAAGTGTGATATGATCTCGATAGTCCATGTCAGTACTGTAGAGACACTCAGCTCGTATTTTCAGGCTCCTTGTAAGGACAGGACTTTGCGTGTCCACCACAAAACACAAAATCATTGGTATAACTTAGATTGCAAACTTAAAAGACAATCTTTGTACCTAGCTATCAGAAATAAAAACTGTTCTAGAGTTAAAAGTGCTAGGAAAGATTACAAAGTAGCCCTACATAAAGCTAAGATTGAGTGGGACGAACAATATTGGTTAGAGCTGAAGGATGCTAGTCTGAGTAAAAACAAGAATCTCTTTTGGTCCCTAGTGAGTTGGGGAAAAGATAGGAACTTAAATACCATACCCAATCATATTGCTGGACTTGATTGGTATAACCATTTTGCGAACCTATATTCCCCTACAGAGGATGGATGTCTGGAGGAGCTATGCGGAACCCCTGACATCCCTCCTATAGGGAACAATAGAGAACGCTTCTCGCGGGCCGAAATAGAGTCAGCAATTCTGAAGCTAGTTCCCGCAAAGGCCCCAGGACCGGACGGCCTGCCAGGAGATTTATTCCTGTCTGATCCTAGAGGGTGGTCGTGTTATTTTTACTTTTTGTTTAATGCCATAGCTGCAGGATGCCCAGTTCCAGACTCTTGGAAAGGCGCAGAAGTGGTTCCTATTTATAAAAAAGGAGACAAGGAAGATCCCTCGAATTATAGGCCTATAAGCCTAACTGATGTAATGCAAAAGGTGCTAGGTAGGGTCCTCCTGCAGAAAATACAATCATGGGCGGAAGAGGAGGATATCCTCTCGCAATACCAGGCGGGCTTTAGGGCCAATACCGGGACAATTGATCAGGTTTTTAGGTTAATGCTCATATATTGGAAAGTTGTTGTAATTGGGAAAGGTAGTCTCTATATGGCATTTATTGACCTTAAAACAGCGTTTGACCTGGTACCGAGGACCAAATTGTGGCAGATTTTAAATGATATGGGCATCCCACCATTAATTCTTAATTTATTAATACGTCTCCACGAGGGTACTTATGCTCAAGTGAGATGGGGTGTCCAAGGGCAGCTAACGGAGCAGATTCCTGTTGGCAAGGGAGTGCGCCAGGGTTGCGTGATGGCTCCCACCCTGTTCTCTTTGTATGTGAACGGGGTGGTGAAGTTTCTCCAGGAGGACCCAGCCGACGCGCCTACCTTAGTGGGTGACAAAGTGCCAACACTCCTGTTCGCCGACGATACCTTGTTGGTGGCAAAGACTCCAGTTGGGCTTCAAAAATTGTTGAGTAGGTATCAATCCTTCTGTGATGCTCGGGGCTTAGTTATTAATACTACGAAGACAAAGCTTATGGCTTTCAACCCTCCTAAATCCTTCAGGAACAACTTCTTACTAAATGGTACCCCCTTGAGAGAGTCGGGAATTTTGAATATTTGGGCATGCGACTCTCGGATAAAATGCTCTGGAGGCCCCATATAGCCAAAATGCTATTGAATCATAGACGCGTGACTGGGGCAATAAGCAAAGAACATCGCTCCTCATATAGTAGGCCTGTTGCCCCTGCGCTCGCAGTCTATGAAGCAAAAGCAGTCAGCTCGGCTCTGTATGGAGCCGAGCTATGGGGGTTTGAAAATGTGGACGAAATAAGTAGGTCAGAGCACAAATTTCTGAGGGATTTGGTGACGCTCCCACGAAACACCCCTTTAATACCATTAATGTATGACATGGGTAGGCGTCCGTTTGGAGCTATAGCCAGGCTACGACCTTTGCTCTTCTGGGCTCGCATACGGCGTACCGAAGAGCTTACCAACTATGCCTTAGCTCTAACGGAGGTAATGAATCTGGATGTGAACCATAAGGTCAAGTGGCTATCATATGTGAAGAAAACAATGATGCAACTTGGCCTTAAAGATTCATGGGATACCCAGACTCCGCCGTGTAAAGCGGAACTTAAGAGATATTATTGGGACTGGTTTGACAGGCAAGAATTATGCAAGCCAATGTTGGGTAGATTGTCAGAAGAGTTCCTCTTGTTTAAGCAAGCCAGATGTTTGGAGCCTTACCTAGATGTGATCAAGGTCCCACGAGATAGGATCCTGTACACTCAGTTTAGGTTTGGCACGCTCCCTGTTAACACCTATATTACCAAGTGGCATACAGCCGAGAACATGACAGAGCACTGTCCATGCTGCGAAGCGTTGGTCGAGTGCATTGCCCATGTCCTCTTTGCTTGCCCCGCATACGCTACAGCTAGGAGAAGTGGATAAAACCAATATGTAGCGACATGGGCACCCGCGACTTCCGGTCTGCTCTGCGCATTCTAAAATCTGATCCCAGTGTCCTTTTTTCATGCGGAGTGGCCAAGTTCTTAGGCCGAGCCTGGCTAATCAGAATTAGAGCCATACAAAGTGTGACCCCAATGTAGACACACGATTTATTATAGGTGTTTAAACCACATACTATATTGGTCTGCAATGTAACTCTTTAAATATTAATTATGATATAGATAGCATTAGCACCTTATACATACATTGTTATATACTGCTCACTATAACTGACTTGTCCCCTATATGTATATAGTGTCCCAGAATGAAATCTCTTTTATGATATTTGTTTAATGGTTTTAACCAAATATGCTGCTATTAATTTTATCGATAGCATTAGCACCTTATACATACATTGTTATATATTGCTCACTATAACTGACTTGTCCCCTATATGTACATAGTGTCCCAGAATGAAATCTCTTTTATGATACTTGTTTAATGGTTTTAACCAAATATGCTGCTATTAATTTTATCTTATGAGACTTTTAAACAACCCTCTGTATTACATGATCTTTTTCTCTTTTTTATTGTACAGATGCTATTTTATTGTATATATGCTATTCGATGCTTTTATGACATATGTTGTCGAATAAAGCTATTTGAAATGAAATGAAATGATATAGATATTATTTACACAAAAAAAGGGAAAAAGAAATTAATGAAAGATTTGGGAATAGTTTAACATTGAATCACATCATGAATGATGACTATAGGAAGTCATTGAAATTTCAAAGTTTATAAAGAAAGAGAAAGGATTCAATGGATGATGAGAGTGCCTTTTGAACAGAACTCACATGTGAAACCATGATAGTGTGATGGTTGATAAACCATTGGATGGGGGACTAATAGAGTTGATTGTTTAGTAAGAAAAATTAATTAATTTAGCAAGCTAAATGTGTAATGAAGAGTGCAAAACTTAAACTGAGACGCATTTAAAATGTGCTAATTCGCAATAGGCAGCCATAGTTATCCATGTAGGCCATAGAAAGGCTATGAAGCAAGTTTTCTTTAAATAGAAGTAAATTTAATATTGCTGAAATGTACACAACATGATTTAGAAGCTTGGCCATAAAGTGACATGCTTAGAGATGTTGTCATAACTGCAGAATATTCTGGTTTAACAAATGTATCATTTTCATAAGCAACATTTATTCTTTGATGTCATGAACTTCTTATTATCTTATGCTTCATATAATGTTGAATAGAATAACTTGTGCATTTTTAACAATAATTGCTTGATTTCTCATTAAGAAAAAATGCATTACCTAACAGTGATTTTGCTTTTTAGTTAGTAGTTAATTGTTCTCACAGTGAAACAAGTAGAGATATAGAAGGTCGATTGGTGTTTGAGGCTTATGGGAACCGTGCCTGAGGTTTCCAGAATCTAACTGCGCAAGACTGTCTGTAGCTAACATTGTGATCAAAGGTTTTAAACCACATGTATTTCCATAGTAACGGAAGAGCTGAACCTGCTTTGCCAAGAACCCTGCCACCCTTTTGGTCCATGAAGAAAGGCGCAGGTTACAACATTTTCAATATGTTTTCTTGAATTTTATATTAGTGCGTGTTCCTAGTTAGTCTCATGTCAGATTCTTTGGGCGCTTTTCCCAGACCCTTGACAGTTGTGGCTACTGCTGCCACTGTTTGCCCTCTCTGCCTCTCTTTGCTATTTGAGTTGACAGATTGCTACTACAACTGTATTCTGATCTACCTGGATTTTTTGTGACTCGGCTGAGTCTTATGAACTACTCTTTACAGGAAGTTCTGCTACTCTAATTTGGCTTTAAAGCTTTATGCTCCTTTGATTTCACTCTTTTCCTTGAATTTGAACTCTTCATTGGTTCTTGACACCAAAAGCTCTGATACTGATCTATAAAATAGGAAATTAATTTATTTATGAAACACTCTTAATGCTTTTATAATTTGATGCTTTATTCTAACCATTTTTCTTTGATGATATTTCTGTAAACCTATTTGATTTATGGACTAACTGAAGTAAAAACAAAAATACAGAAAATAACCTTTTAAACCCTTAATGAGAAATAAAGCTTTTAAACTACATTGCAACTCTCATCATTGACTGAACTTAAACTGGTAATGAAATTAAGTTTGAAATGTCTGTTCTGCTCCTTGACTCTTAATACAATATTCCAAGGTCCATCATTGAGAGGAAGAAGAAGAAGGATTTAGCATGGAAAACTGGGCTTAACTCTGAATAATGGTGAACTAATAACTATAGATTAGAAGGATTTAGGGTCCAGTCTGCGCTATCAATAGTATGGTTGCTTCAGATGGATTTCTGTGCAGATCACAGGACTCATCATTCTAAACTGAGTTGAATATAAATCATGAGAAATTAGGATTTTAAGGTATCATATGGATTCTCCTGTACACCATGAAGATAGGTATTGAAGTCTAAATTTGATTCTCATGTACCTCCTGAGGGTGGGGGTGATGTAGACTGAGGTTCACATATTACGGATGCTGTCCTGGGTTTCATGGATTTCTCTTCATATGTTCTAGTTAAAACTGCTGAAAATATGTTGTGTATGTATTACCTTAAGGTTTTATGAAAAACATTAAGTCAATGAAATTGTTGGCTCTGCACTTTAGACTGTAATTTCAGACATTCGGTTTTGCTGGCTGTAGGCAAGCTTATCCTGTTAATTAATGAATCAATCAATAAAGACAATATCTATGTATTTATATCTATACTTCCCTTCTTTGCTCAGATGAGGTAGTATAAATATATTGAGGATGAGGTAGTGTAACCTCATGTGAAGCTCCATGTACACCATGAAGCCTGGGTTTTGTAATCATATACATAGTCCTATGTACTGAATGGGTGGTGTGCTATGTCACCAGATGAACTGTTATTAGGTTTATACAAACTGATTTTTGTATTCATATAGGAAGGTAGGGTGATGTGGTCTCATACAGAATCTCCTGAACATTATGGGGCCTACTTACAAAGGCATTCTGGTGTATGGAAAGTAGTTCTCCAGTAGTACACTTTTACATGTCTTTTTGAATTGGCCCCAAAACATCTAAAGGGACCAAATGGGCATATTCAGGAAACATTCATATACAACTAGACTAGAAGAAGTAGAAAAACTGTGCCCTCTTTCATTTATAATAATAGCGAGTTGGACGTTCGATGGTCGATTCATAAAGGCAAGTAAGTGTATGCAAAAGAGTGCTTCTGTAGTACTACTTCCCGTACTCATAAACTCTTTCCAGAATCAGGCCCACACTATAAGTGTTTTGCAGTCTCATTTGAAACCTTCTTGTAGAACATTCAGTGAGGTGTGAAGTTCATAAACAGACTCATGATTATTATGAGCACTTGATGCTTTTGGCCTCATGTGAACTTTCACATCCATGACGAGCATGGAGCATTATAGACTTAGATTGCTTTTCTTGCACATGAAGAGGGTGGTGTTTTGTGGCTTCTGAAACACTCTTATGCCTTTTATCATCATTGGGCGGTGAGCTTTTATTTGCACCCAAAGGAATTGATTCTCATAAATCATGTGTATGAAATGTAGCATCAGGCAAAGTCTTCCATTTGTCAGAAGTGAGCTCGAGCCTCTTCTACATTTTGAATATGAAGTTTGCATTTAAACTGAGTAAGATGTATGTCACGTGTTTAGACAAGCGGAGCCACAGATGCATCATGGGCATTTTATAGAGGCTGCAATTACAATCCACGTGGTCTATAGCAATCTCCTATGTTTCAGACTCTCAGCATCCATATGATCCATCTCCTAAGTCCCTGGCAGCCAGATATCAGAGATACAGACACTTTTGTACTTCACTCTTCCTACAGAAATCACCAAGTGACTAATAGCAACACCTCCTATAGCATGGCAACTGATGGCAGGTGGTCAGTCGAGGTTTCTCGGTGCCTTTATACTATGTTACATTAGCTGTGTAAAATATCCCTTGAAACTGTGTTTTTCCAAAGCTTGGTATTGTCACGGGAGACTGAAGCCGTGTAGAAGCACTTTTAGGTTATGAATCAGTGAGCCAAACTAAGAATTAATTTGTTTTTAAACAAGATGTTATGTTGAGTCCTGATTCAAAGTAACCCTGGGCAAAGCACTACGCTACGCTCGCGTAGTTTGCGAAGTTTGCGCTACTTCGCACAACGCGAATTGCACGTAGCACAGTGCAAACACGCGTAGCGTAGTGCAGCAGTCATTTTTTGCTTGCTCACGGTCCTCAACGTCAAGTTGGCGACCGCGAGCAAGCAAAATGACATCCCGGCGAGACTTTTTCCTCGTTCGCGATCAGCAACATCAAGTTGCCGATCGCGAGCGTGGAAAATAAACCTCCCGGCGAGATTCTCAACGCGGGGAGGTCAGGTTTCTCATTGCGAGTGGTCGCGTATGCTCGCGACCGCTCGCGATGAGAAACTACCAGTCCGCGTTGAGAAAGCTGCCGCTCGAGTAAAAATCTACTCGAGCGGCAGTAAAGACAGCTCGCACTGTGCAAGATGCCGTTTTAATGATTGCACAGTGCGGACAAGCATCCGGCACTGTGCAATCATTGCGAACAGTGCACTACGCAGTTCGCGTAGTGCTACGCGTAGCTTGCGTAGTGCGAACTGCACTTTGCGTAGCTTCGCGTAGCGCTACTTCGCGAACTACGCCCAGGCTTATTTCAAAGATGTTGCATAAATAATTTGCTTGAGATGTTGCCTTTGAAAATAAGGTACAGTCCTTGGATAGATTTCTGATGGTGTTCTTATTGGGCTTTGCAAGTTCAGTCTAAAGTCATTCAGTTTTGGTATATGGTGTTGGTATATTTTGTTCCCCAATAATGTATGCCCTCCATGTCATTTCATCCGCTTCATCCTCCCACGATCATGAGAGCTACACAGATGACACTGATCAATATAGAAGTTAAAGAAGAGTTTGGTGTGGTGCTCCAGGACTAATCTGTGATTTGAGCCTCTTACCAAATAAATGGGTATATCAAGCAGTATTCACTCAAGCGAATCCTGGTGTGCATAGCCACCAAGTAGCCCAATGTCAAGCATGCCACCTTTAACCACTTCTGCTTTTTAGATAACAATACTTTGCTTTTTGAGATCTCTATGTTTGTATATATTACAATAGGCATGGACATGCAAAGTCCTAATCGATAAAAAGCCAGGGCTTACAGCAGGAGTCAGACATGGCATGGAGCACCTTGAATGCTATGTGCATGTTCTCATCAACAGGGGTGTAGTCCAGTGGCGTTGCCAATCCCCTGCTTTAGCGAGGGCTGTCACTGTGCCCCATGGCCTGGTAAAACGTCCCTCTAAAAAGTTAATTTGCTTGATTTTTCGATTCTTCAGGCAAATTTTCTATTAACGCATTAATACCAGGTCTGGACTGAGACAAGAGGCTCAAGGCCTGCTGGGTGAGCTAAGTCCATTTATGGAGACTGAGAAAGAACTTATGGAAATGGAGAAAACTGCAAATAGAGTAAGAGGGGACAGAAGGTAAGAGAAAAAATAAGATGATTAAAGAAAGGAAGATTGGAAACCGGAAAGGATACAGAGGAAAAGGTAGAGAAAATGGTGAAAGTAAAAAAAATTAAAATGAAGAATTGAAACATGGACAGAAGGAAGGGTGAAAGTATAGGGGAAAGGAAGGCAGGAAAGGTAAAAAGACCAAAGGCAGAAAGGGGATAGGAGGGATGATGCTTGTAAGGAAGAATGCCTGGAAGGAACAATGAAACAATATATGAAACGATGGATGGATGGATGGGTGGATGGATGGGTGGATGGATGGGTGGATGGATGGGTGGATGGATGGATGGATGGGATGGAATGACCATTGAATTGATGGAATGGTAGAAGTATGGATGAATGGGTAAAAAGATGGATGGATGGAAGGTTCAGCGAATAGATGGAATGGTGTAAGGTTGAACGAAAGGTGAAAGAACATGCAAGAATGGAGGGTGGATGATAGGATGGGAGGATGAATGTATAAATGGGTGGACGTAAGGGTGACTAGAACAATTCTAGAATGGGTCAGACTTACCTCTCTGTGCAATTAAAGGTCTAGTTCTAAGTGGGTGGGCATTTTAATTGTCTAGCTACTCCCTTAGTGTAGTCAAACGTGTTAAGTGCAACAGAATGTCCAGCAGGACCGGTGAAAAAACACGATGCCTAACAAAGAGATCATCAATGTACTGTATGGCATTGAGAGACTTGCATGTACACTAAGTCTAATCAAAATATTGTGATGCCCTGTAACAGAGAAATGTCCATGAATGTTTGCTAGGGTTGGGGCAGAGTCAGTGAAACTGCAAGCTCATGTGGGGAATGACTATCCTGCTCCAACGTAAAATGGAGAATTTATTTTGTTTGCTTTTTCTAATTTGCTTATTCAACATCGTCTTAAAACAAGCATTAGTGAGCCAACAGGACAGGTGCTTTGTTAGGTAAGGTGTTTGGTAAAAGTCAGGTGACTTTTTGTGTGTTGCCTCCAGCTGTCCTAGAAAAAATTCCCATAATGAAACATTATCTTGGGCTACAATGGCATAAAGCTATGAGGAGAGACCCTTTTCTGAGCAGATTGAATTAGCAGAGTTAAGCAGTGCTCTCAAAGATGGGTCAGAAGAAGCCGATTGAACTGTATGTGGTGAACTTAAAAGGCATACACCATAAAATATTGTACAGATGATAAATTCTGCCAAAGGGGTAGTATTACGTTGCATCTTTAAGGAAGCCAATGAATGCACATTTCTTTGTTTTGTGATCAAAAAAGCTGTAAATCCAACAACGTTATTGTAACTGCAAAATATGTCAAATGAATACACAAGGTCATTAGTGAATAGTTCTCTGCTTTATGAATATACAAAAATAAGGCATCCATTGCAGTTGGTCTGAACTTGTGACTTTGTCCCAGTCTAGCGCAACCAGATACCCACAGTTAGTGCTTCTGCTTCTTGATGCTATTTTTACTTAGACTTTTAAAATTGCATATCTCCAGTTCTACTGACTGGATATTTGTGTCAAATAATTTATTACATTTTATTTTATGTTTCAAAATTGCTGTGTTTTCATTTTATTACTGTTTGAGTGCTGCATAAATACTGTACACATTGCCTCTAAGTTAAGCCTGACTGCTTTTGTGCCAAGCTATCAGAGGGTTATGCACAGGTTAATTTAGTGACTTTGTTTGGTTCAGCCTGACAAGGATTGTAGTTGTTGCTTGAGAAGCCCTCACCCCAAAAAAACAACCCCATTTCTCAAATTAGTGCACAGTGGTGGGATTCAATACTTGTGTTTGTGTAGTGCCATTCAGTGATTTTGTGTAACACTGAAATCTCATATAAATAATTTGATACCAGATTAAACTAGTTTTTAAATTCTGCTTGATTGGCCTCTTTTGCTTTTTCCAAATTTACACCCTCTCTACATGACTCTCTTCCACCCATGACCATACCTGCAAGCATGGAGTTTGAGCTTAGCAACCTGGAAAGTTACACTGTGTCTGAGTTCAGGGTATTCTGCAGGGAGAGGGAACTTCCATCAAACAGGAGTTTTAAGAAGCAGACTCTCCTGAAAGCCCTCAGCACCTGTGGGAGGCCCTTCAGTTATAGGCTACTGCACAGAAGGAGGATGAGGAGGTGGATGTATAGGAGGAGTGGGAGGAAGGGATGGGAGGGGAGGATCACAACCCCGTGATTGTGGTTCCAGAGAAGAGAGGGGGGCCCGCAGGAGTGTGGTCCCTTGCCAGATCCAGAGCCAGCAGCAGTGTTTTTACCAGCAATCTGTCCTCAGAGGAGCTGGAAGACATAGATGGAGTTTGAGATGCAGCAGGCAAAGCTGGAAGCAGAGGAAAGAAAGGCTGGGGGAGAGAGAGCCTTAGCAAAGGAGAAGGCAGAAGCTGACAGGGCCCTGGAGGAATAGAAACTGGCCCTGGAAAAGAAGAACATTCTACTGGCTCATAAAGTGAGTAAACAAGAGCGGACCTCAAAGCCAAGCAGTCCTCAAAGACAAGCAGCAATGGTGGCAGCGATACTCCAGTGCAAACTGGAGACAGGAGAGTCCACATTTCCAAGGACATGGTGCCTAACTTTTTTGTGGGGGATGACTTAGAGAAGTGGTTTGGGACCTATGAGGTTACCCTAGAGATGCACAGGGTCCCTGAGGAGGACCGGGGAGCCAGTCCTGGAGGCACATTCCCAATGAAGGGAGGAAAGCACTGGTAGCCCTAAAAAAGGAGACAGGTTGAAGTGTCCACTCATGAAGGACTCTTTTACCAGGAATTGCAGGCAGAAGTTAAGGGAGAGTCAGAAGTTGCCTCAACAGTCCTGGGTGAATTTTGTGAACTGTTTTCCAGATCTGTGCCAACACCTAATGGATAATAAGCTCCCCTTGCTAAGGAGGACCACTCTCTCAGCACCAGGGTCCACAAGAAGGTACCTGAGAGGGACCTCAAAAAGGGTGGTTTAAGTTCCTCCCAGCTGAGTGCGGGAGAGGTCCAGGGAGGCACAGACAGGTCCCAGAGTAAAATGGGGGGAAAGGGTTCCCATGCCCCTTCTTAGAAACAGAGGGGAGGTCCAGCTAAGCAGTGGCCCAGGGTGCCCCATTTCGAGCCCCATTGCTTTGAGTGTTCCTGTAAGAAATTGGGTTACTGGTAGATGGGGAGGTGGGTGAAACCCTACTCAGGCAGGAACCACAGTCCTTGTCAGGGTGGAGTCACAAGGAAACCCTAAATTAACTCTGCTCAACCCTTGGGTAATTTGGCACAGAGCAGTCAGGCTTAACTCAGAGGCAATGTGTAAAGTATTTGTGCAACACTTCAAACAGTAACACAGTGAAAACACACCATAACACAACATAACAATTTAGAAAAAATTAGTATTTTTTAATAAATAAAACAACACCAGAATGACAAAAATCCAATTATAGGAACCAGAGTTATGCAGGTTTAAAGATTTCACTGAAAATAGTGCCAAAAAAGCACAAAGTGCCAACTGTGGATATATGGCCTCGCCGGACCCAGACAAAGTCACATGGCAGGCTGTCTGCGAAGGTGCGGCTGATTACAGAGACCCAGTTAGGACAGCTAAACAAAGTACCTCAAATCCTGCTTTGCGGAGCGTTGCGAGAGTCTGAGTCGAATATGCATCACCCAACTGAAGCGAGGTATCAGTTCTGAGATTAGTGGTGGGCTGTTAGAAATGGGATTTCTGGTTGGCTAAGGCTTGCGCCAAAGCCAGGCAGAGACCACCACTCTAGTCAGGGCAAGGATGAAGAGGTGGAGAGACGCACTGCACACAGATACAAGTGTAGGAAAATAAAATGCAGGAGGATCACACAAGTAAAGCAAGCATTGGCAAAGCCAATAGGCCTGGTCTTTGTAAGTTGGTGCAGTGGTTATTTATTTCGTTTTGATTTGAAGGATACATTGCCCAAATAAAAAAAATGGCGGCTGCGCGGTAAAAAGAAATAAACAGTGGTGCGCGCGCACCACAGAGCAGCGGGGGGAGGGAGTGCGGTAGCGAGACGAACACGCGCTGCTGCGCGTTCTGGCCACCATCGGGAATGGGCGTGGCAAAGGCGGGACATGCGCCCGCCTTTGCCCAATCACATGCCGTCTCGGTGAAAAAAACGCACGCTCCAGCCAATGTGGGCTTCCAAAAGGAAAACCACACGCACGAGCGTGTGGGTACCTTTCAGAAGCCCTTTCTAAAGGTCTCGCGCTGCGCGAGCAGTGCTACGCACTGCAACGCTAGGCGTGAGACCTAAAAAGGGAGAGACAACAGGTAGAAGGAGAGGAAACAGGCGCTGAGATGAAAAAAGACAGTGGGGAAAGAAAGGAGACAGCAGGCATCAAAAGTGAGTGCACAGGGTATAGAGTAACCCTGGGCGTAGTTCGCGAAGTAACGCTTCGCGAAGCTACGCAAAGTGCAGTTCGCACTACGCGAGCTACGCGTAGCACTACGCGAACTGCGTAGTGCGTGTTCGCAATGATTGCACAGTGTCGGATGCTTGTCCGCACTGTGCAATCATTGAAAACGGCATCTTGCACAGTGCGAGCTGTCTTTTACTGCCGCTCGAGTAGATTTTTACCAGAGCGGCAGCTTTCTCAACGCGGACTGGTAGTTTCTCATCGCGAGCGGTCGCGAGCATACGCGACCACTCGCAATGAGAAACCTGACCTCCCGCGTTGAGAATCTCGCCGGGAGGTTTATTTTCCACGCTCGCGATCGGCAACTTGATGTTGCTGATCGCGAACGAGGAAAAAGTCTCGCCGGGATGTCATTTTGCTTGCTCGCGGTCGCCAACTTGACGTTGAGGACCGCGAGCAAGCAAAAAATGACCGCTGCACTACGCTACGCTACGCTACGCGTGTTCGCACTGTGCTACGTGCAATTCGCGTAGTGCGAAGTAGCGCAAACTTCGCAAACTACGCGAGCGTAGCGTAGTTTTCCGCCCAGGCCTAGTATAGAGGAGACACGCAGAGACAAGAACAGAGAAGAGGCAACAGGAGATATCACAGAAGGAGGAAGGACAAAGAGAGCGGATGCGCATTTCTCGCAAGAAATACGCATGCGCAGTTTTCTTAAGCATTACCGGTACGGCGAGGAAGAGAAGGAGGGCAGCCCGGGGACGCCGCAGTAAAGAGGTAAGTGGTTTTAAGTTTATTTTTAATTCCTGTAAACTTACTTCTTAATAGGGGGGTGGAGGCGGGGGCTGGCCAACTCCGCTCCGCTGCGATTTGTGCGGAGATTTGCCTTCTCCGCGTTCTCTGCGGAACGCGGAGAAGGCAAATCTCCGAACACTCCGCGGGCGGAGCGGAGGTCTCCGCCTGGGGTTAATTAAGGTATAGATTAGCCTACCCTAGGTTTTGGCTCGAGGGGGGGGTTAGACTTAGCCCTCTCTGTAGGGTCACCCCCCAACGTTTTGCCTTCGCCCCTCGTGCTTTCTGAAACAGTTTTTGTTGCTTTTAGGACTCTGTGCCCTTTACCACTGCTAACCAGTGCTAAAGTGCTTGTACTCTCTCCTTTAAACATGGTAGTATTGGCTGACAGCCAATTGGCACATTTAAGTTACTTATAAGTCCCCAGTAAAGTGGTACTACATGTATCCGGGGCCTGTAAATTAAGTGCTACTAGTGGACCAGCAGCACTTATTGTGTCACTCATTTAAGTAGCCTTTTTAAACGTGTCTCAGGTCTGCCACAGCAGCCTGTGTGCAGTTTTAAGCTGCTACTTTGATCTGCCAATATAAACCTTTTTGCCAGGCCTAAACTTTCCTTTTTAATGCATATAAGTCATACATAGCCCTTTACAGCCCATAGGGCAGGGTGCATTATATTTAAAAATTTGAGCATGTGCTTTTTAAGTTTTACTTGTCCTGGAAGTGGAAAACTCTTACATTTATTTTTCACTATTGCAAGGCCTACCTTTCACTTTGGATAACATCTAAGTAAAGGTAGTTTAAAGCACTCTTTAATGGTAAAGTCAGATTTTAGGTCACAGTTCAGAAAATGCCACTTTTAGAAAGTTGTCATTTTCTTGTCCTAACCATTTTGTGAAAATGTACCTTTTTAGGGGTCCCCTTTTGTCCACGTGTTCAAAAACCAACAAAATAGAGATCAACACTGAAGCTGGAATTCAAAATAACAATTTTATTAATTTCTCATGAGTGGAACCACGTTCAACAACACTCTCAAGTGTTGCAGAAGGTGGCACCCTGAAGTCACAGAGCACAGGCCTTATATACAGAGTTTGTTGCAGAGTAAGCATGTAGTTACAAATAGGAGGTACAAGCATACACAGGAATAACTACCTACAAACATGGGTAGATGGGAGATCACTTAGTCAGCAAAGTGGGAGGGAGATCAGAACTGTTTACAACAGTAGAAAACAGTTGACAGTTATAGCTTTAGCCAGGTGCATTCTAGCAGCTACAGGCCTTTGCTCAGCACATTGCTTTCAGCTCAGTACAGAAGGAGTTAACTAGAGTTGATGACACAAGCAGAATAGAAGGGCAAGCAACAGTGAAGACGGAAGAATTACATAGCTAACAAAATGGATGCCACAGCCAAAATGACTGTAGCTTATGTTAACGTAAAATATTACACATTTCCACAATTTGGTGCCTGAAACCTGTATCCTGGGTCACATAACTAGGTGTAGTTGGCTGTTGGCCTTTGTGTATTTCTCCCACACAGTGTATCTCCAGTTCTACTTGTTGGATTTTTGTCATTTGGTGTCAAATTATTAGATTGTATTCTATTTTCCTAAATTGGTGAAGGGTTTTTCTTGTGTTGTGTTTTCACTTTATTACTGGTTGTGTGCTCCATAAATATGTTACATATTGCCTTTAAATTAAGCCTGACTGCTTTTGTGCCAAGCTGCCAAAGGGTTAATTAAGCACAGGTTAAGCCACCAGAGGGTTAAGCACAGGTTAATTTAGTGACTTTTAGTGGTTCACCCTGACAAGGATTGTGGTTGTTGCTTTAGAAGGGCTCACACCCTTCAACCAACAACCCAATTTCTCACAAGTGCAAATAGTCCTGTATAATCGGGCACCCCCAAATCATATGCATCACAGTGCCTGTCGCCCCCTCACACCTGGTAAATGCTGCTTCTCACCCATCCTGCATGCCTCTTAACTTCTCTTGTAATATTCTCTGGGTGGGTACCAGAACTGCTCCAACCTCAGACAGGTCGAAATTAGCAACAATATTTGTGCCATTATTTTTTTATTTTATTTCTTTTTATTGTTATAAAAAACAACATTACAGATTTCACAGATATTATAGACATAGCATAACAGCAGTCAGTGACGTGGAACACATAGGTTGGCTTCAATAGATAATACTCCTCCGGGTTAGAGTTCTTCTGCATGTTAAGGTTCCGATTCATCTGGGGAGAGCTGCGACAGTAGTCTGGGTGGTATACATATATTCAGGGCCGGACTGGCCGTAGCGGGCACCGGGCGGTTTCCCGGTGGGCTGGAAGGGTGGGGCTGGTTTTGGAGTGGTGGGAGACGCTTTTGTTACAGGTGGCCAGTATTGCAGCACTGTGCAATATCGGTCCCCTGTAACAAAAGCGGCAGCAGTGCTTCTCATTAGCATCCCCCCAACTCCATGGGGCCGGTCCAGCTGAAATGCCAGGGCTGGTTTGTGTTCCCAGTCCGGCCCTGCATATATCCCCTCTGTATTCGTTCCATTTACCCTATATTTGCATCCACTTTCCTGGGCACCCTCTCGATGTATATACAGTTTTCTCCCTGAACATGCACCAGTCGATATCACTTTCCCATTCTGTCAATGTCGGGACAGCTAGTGCCCCCCATTTTCTTGCTATGTTTCTCTTGGCGACCATCAGACCCAGTGTCACCCATATTCTCTCTTTGCTACTCAAGTCTGTTGGTTCCCATATGTTTAATAGACATCTTTTGGCCTCATCTGTTATGTTCTCTCCCATTACCTCCCCCATGCGCGAGACGACATCACTCCAGTACCTAGTAATGTATGGGCATTGCCATATTATATGGAAGAACGAGCCGTCCCGGCCACATAGTCTTCTACAGCTAAGGTCATTTCTATATCCCATCTTGACCAGGGTTGGCCCCGTGACGTATATTCTGTGCAATATTTTTAACTGTACCAATTTTAGTTTAGAGGAAATTGCCACCTCCCTAGGGGATGCCAGTGCTTCCTGCCAGTCCTCCTCCTCCAGTCCCGCAAAGCCTCTTTCCCATTTGTCACAGAGTTGCGGAAGAGGATCAGGCGAATGATTAATCAGTTTAGAATACGTCAGGGAAATTGCTTTTCTTGGCATATACCCCTCCAGCAGTCTATCCTCGAGAGGAGAGGCCTCAGGAGGGGTCTCTCCCTTCGGGATCGCCGTCTACAAAGCATGTCGTACCTGCAGATACCGGAAGTTCTCACTGTCAGCCAGTTCATGACTCTGTTGGAGCGTCGCGAAGGGTTCCACCTCCCCTTTTTCCCAAAGATCGCCCACCCGAGAAATACCGATAGTATCACTTTTATTGAAATCCTTCGTTCTCCAGAGGGAGCCCAGTTGTTCCGAGTCCCACAGCGGGGTGGTCTGTGTTATGGTCTTTGCCCATCCCATACTCTTGTGAACGGAATGCCACACCTGAACAGAATGCTTTGTGGGGCCTGTCAGTTGAAATTTTGTGGGTTTGGAATACAACGTCCGTGTGTAACTGCTACCAGGCAAGAGCCACCTATCCATAGCATATCCCGGATCATTCTGAGGTCGGTATATGCAATGATTAATGGCAGCTAGTTGTGCCGCCCAGTAGTACTTTTTAATATTTGGCAGCCCAATTCCCCCATCATACCAACCTTTTACTAGCTTTGGGAATGATATTCGTGGTGGACTACTTTCCCAGAGCAACGTTCTCTGTGCACTTTCCACCATTCTAAAGTATGATGCGGGGACGGGGTCCGGTAAATTCTGAAGGACGTACAAGAAGCGAGGCAACAACATCATTTTAAAGAGCGCCGCTCTGCCTAGTAGCGACAATGGAAGAGACTTTCATTGCTCCACATTGTGTCTCAGCCGCTGTAGTGGTGGCAACAAGTTAGACGTGTAATACAATTTAGGGTCTTTAGTTATAAACAATCCTAGATATTTAAATCCTTCTGTGGCTATCATTACCTTGTAGTCTTTTGGCAGGGCAGGCGGGTTTCCCTTCAGCACAAATATGAGTGATTTTGACCAGTTGATGGTGTATCCGGAGTAGGTACCAAAGTTAGTAAAGATGTTAAGAACCCTGTGTAGGGATCTCACTGGAGAGGCCAGGTACAACAAGATGTCATCTGCACAGAGTGAGATACGATCCTCCCATTCCTCTGTCCAGCGTAGTCCCCGAATTACAGGGTCCCTCTGGATCCAATAAGCTAGGGGCTCTAGGGTGAGCTCAAATAAAAGCGGGGACAAGGGGCATCCCTGTCGCTTCCCCCTATGGAGATGGAAAGTGGCTGATTTTTTATTGTTAACTACGACTTGTGCGAGGGGGTCTGCATATAGGAGCCGGACCCAGCTAATAAATTTAGGACCGAACCCAAATTTCTCCAGGACGGCAAAGAGATATGGCCACTCAATGGTGTCAAACGCCATGGTAGCATCCAAGGATACCACCATTGCCTCTTCTTTTATGGTTTCTACCCTTCCCATTACTCAATGCAGTCTCCGCAAGTTTAAAGATGTGTTCCTTGACGGCATAAATCCCGACTGGTCAGGGTGGACCAGGCCGGAAATAACCCAGACCACCTGAGTGGCCAGCAATTTGGCCAGTATTTTGGCCTCTGCAGTCAGCAGTGATATAGGTTGATATGATGCGCATCTATTTTTGGGTTTTCCGTCCTTGTATATCACTACCAGAGTGACTATTCTTTGGTTTTGCGGAAGGAGTCCCATTTCAAGACTCTCTTCATACATTGTCTTAAGGTGGAGGGCTATTTTATCCGGCCGCAGCTTGTAGAGCTCGATCAGGAGGCCATTTGGGCCATCGCCTTCCCTGTCTGGAGAGCACGTATGGCCTGAGCTATTTCGTCCTGTGCGAGGTCACTCTCTAGCAGCGTTCTATCCTCTTCCGCGAGCACCGGTAGATGCATTTCAGACAGCAACTCCCTCACTTCACTGTCTTGCCTAGTGATCCTGGATGAATAGAGTTGTTCGTAATACTTGGCAAATTCATCCGCAATATCTTGTGTATCCGTAAAACATCCCCCAGAATCCACTAGCAGCTCTATGACCAGCTGGCTCGCCAGTTCTCTCTTGTCTAGCCAAGCTAACAGTTTCCCCGCTTTGTCCCCTAGCTCATATACACGTCCCAACTTGTGTCTGTTCAATGTTCCAGCCATGTCTCTTGCCTCACTCCTATACTCTTCCTTCTTCAGATTGAGAATGTGTGTCTTATCTCGTTCATCTGATGTGGTGATTTCACCCTCTAATTTCAGTATGTCTTCTTCTAGCCGGATTAGTCCAGCATTTCGTTCCTTTTTTCCCCCGCTATCTGGGAAATCGCATGACCCCGTATCACTGTTTTGAAGGTTTCCCAGAGGATTTGGGCCGATTCGACAGATCCTTCATTTTCACTAAAGAAATGATCTATTTACTGAGTAATCTTCAGTGTAATCTTAGGGTTTTGAAGATGCCAGGGAAGAATTGGAGACACTCTAGTACAGCAACCTTTCCCAATCTCTACTTGCGCCCATATCGGGGAATGGTCTGATTTGCCCCTCGTTAGGTGTCGGATCTCTTTGATGTATCGTACTTGATCCATCGGGGTGAGGATGTAATCAATTAGAGAGATTCTATTATG
Organism: Calotriton arnoldi; assembly: GCA_963921515.1. Classification (NCBI taxonomy): domain Eukaryota; kingdom Metazoa; phylum Chordata; class Amphibia; order Caudata; family Salamandridae; genus Calotriton; species Calotriton arnoldi. Next base: position 483,471 of record CAWUFW010005505.1, on the reverse strand, counting down.
GGCCCCAGAGTGGAATGTATACTGTGTCTCCGTGGGATGGTGTATTCTCCATGTGTCCACCAGTCCCATGGCGTCTAGGAAATGGGGGAGTTGCAGCCGTGATGGAGCTATATCCCTGGGTGGATAACAATCTAATCTTCCCTACATTACACAGTTAAGGTCTCCCCTTATTACCAATTTCCCACTGGGGAACGTTAGCATTGCTTTCCCCAGGTCTCTGAATGCAGCCTCTTGCAGTCCTGGCGGTGAATACATCGATATTATGGTCAGCAATTCGCCCTCCCAATTTCCAGACACCGCCGCGCATCTCCCCAAGTTATTGATGTAGACATGGTCTATTGTCATGGGGAAAGACCATTTCTTCATAATACCCACTCCCCGCGAACCTGTGGTAAACCCAGAGTGTGCCACCAATTGGTAGCCCCATCTCGCTAGGGCCTTGCACATATTTCCTATTAGGTGTGTTTATTGGAGTAGTACTACCTCCGGGGCGTGTCGTTTAATGAACTGCAATATGATTCCTCTTTTTAGTTTGTCCCGCAACCCATTTACATTCCAGGACAGGCGCCTGAATCTTTTCTCACTTGTGGTATCCATGATACTGATCATCACTCACCTCCAAATGTGGCCTTCAACCTTTTCCCCATATTGAATGTGCTTAGCCAAGGGGGCTGGTCATGATCAATTAGTCCCACTGAGCCTGTTCCCCACCCATTGTCCCTCTTGTGTCCCTGCCCACTGTATGTGAATCTGTAGCAAACAAACAATATAGCAATAACAAAACCCCCTTTACCCCCCTCCCTGCTCCCCTGCACTCTGGGCTTAGAACTGCCCATGTCCCCAACTATGCAGAGTGCCTGTCGCCCTACGTGTAACTAACTAAAGGTAATGTTGGGGGGAGGCCCCCGGACCGGACCCCCCGGTTCCCACCCCTCCAATCAATGTATTCTCATGTCTCAATCACTCATCAGTTTTAGTTCAATAGAGTCACTTATCGTTCTAAGTTCAATTCAGTCCAGTTGTGGCGTCGAGTCCGCCCTTCCCTCAGCCATGTGCGCTGGTCCCCTCGGTCTCCTTAGATGATGGATCGTATCGTCCACCTTGTTGTGAGTGCTTAGTATTCTGAAAGTGTTCTTTTCCCTTTCTAGGATTGTGGTCTCGTGCCGGTCTCCATCCTTCCAGCCAGTCTGCTGTTAATTCCGGCGTTTCAAAGAACCAGGATCTTCCCTTCGCCGGAAATAACATTGAGTATCGGATACCTTTACCACATAGTTGTTTCTTTACCTCCAAAAAGGTCCTCCTTTTTTTCTGTACTGTGATAGTGAAATCCAGGTAGAAGGTGACCTCACTGTTTTCATACTTGATCGGCGGGGTCGTGCGGGCAGTTTGTAGTATGTTGTCACCGTCCCTGAAATTTAAAAGTCTCGCCAGTAGGGGCCTCCCTCTCCGGGAATCCTGTGTGCTCTTTCTACTGTAAAAAACGTGGATAGGGTCTTTGGTTTTAAATAGTCGCAAATAAGGGTTTCGACAAAGAGGTCAGCCGCTGACCCCTCCGCCTTCTCGGGAACTCCAAGTATCCTGATATTATTCCTTCGTGAGCGGCCTTCATAATCGTCCAGTAGTCTCTTCATTTTCTTGCTAGCCACTTGGAGTTCTTTGATTTCTCAATGCATTTGGTTTGTCACTCACATTAACTCTGTAGTGATCACCTCCATGTTTTTAACTTTTTCACTTATGTTGTGCATGTCTGCCCTCATCAGTGTTACCTCAGTCGTGATAGAGTCCATTCTCGTTTCTAGAGATGTCCGTATTCCCACTATGGCCTCCATAATATCTTTCAGTGACGGTTCGCCACTTTCCGGCCCCTGTCCCATTTCTTCTCCCCCCTTGCCGAAGGCATCTGGTTTGGTCCGCTTCTGCATTGCAAACTTATCCAATTTGGTTTGGAGAGTCCCCTTTGCTCCTTTATTCCCGGACATTATGGCCAGTTGACTAATGATATTCTAGGGCTCACTCAGATGTTATATTCTCCCTGGCCCATGACCCCTATGTGTAGTTCTGATTGCTTCTTAGACTCTGCCCCCAGGAGCCTCTGTAATCTTCGGTTGTCTGCACTTCTGACCGTGGCCTTTGTTTTCTGATTGGGGCCTTGGTTCTAACCAGTGTGGTCGTGCTCCTCTCTGTGCTTTCCTGATCCCTTTTGTGTGGTACGCAGGAATGGGCTACCCGGCTCCCTGGGAGGGACTTACTCTTCTATCGACTGGGCCCCGCCCGGACCCAAGTAGCGGCTCGTCTGGCCCGCTTCAGCACATGGACAAGCAATGGCTCCAATTCCTCACCTTCGCGGCTTCCGGGTGCAGGTAGGCTCTCCGTCACTGCTCTCCTCCTGCCAGCTGCATTTCCTGGCATCCGCGTAGTCAGCTGCTAAGTCCAGTAGCTCCCACAGTCGCACAATACCTCTGCTTCCTGGGGCGACTGAGTTTGCACTGGGGGTTCCTACTCGCCCACTTGCGTCCGCTGTGGCCCAATTCTCTGCTTTTCGGCCGCCACCCCCTGCTCTTCAATTTGCCGGCGCCATCTTATAATGCACTGTCCGCCCTTGTTCTATTACTTTTCCTCTGTGCCATATCTTGCGCTATGAGTGCGCCTTAGCCGATGATTTATTTGGTGACTCTGACACCTCCGCACACATTCACCGGTGGTTACACACTGGTTTGCGCCGGTCCCACGCCACTGATTCCAATGGCGGCCAATGTTGCTGGGCGTCTACCTGCCCGCGGTTCCGACTCGGCCCTCCTGCATCACTCTTTCAATCTTAGTGTTCTGGACCTATTACGTGGTCCTGTGCCAAGCAGTCCACAGTCCCGCTGGTCCCTCGGTCAGCGGTCGCCGGACTCACGCTTTCTGGGACTCTTTGACCCTCACCAGTGTCTTCGGCATTGTGCACAAATTTAGGCTGGGGCTTCACCTCCTTCCCAGGCTGCACCTCCCGGTACAGGCAGACTCCACCTCCAGAGTTCGCCGTTTTTCAGGTGTCTCCTTCTTCTGGGTCTCTTATGTTTGTGAATCTATTTCCGACATGAGTTTCGGATCTTGTGACGGATTAATTGCGGGCGGGAGCCCGGGGAGTCACGGAGCCTTAATGGAGTGCAGCCATCACGATCGGCTCCGAAGCCACGCCCCCCTTTGTGCCATTATTGCCTCAATCCATTGATCCTCCCCAAGCTGCACCACATCTCCTTCCCAAAGCTCCCTTAAAATCTGCAAGGGATCAGGAGTATTAATCATTAGGATTTACAAATATGTAAGATACTCTTACCCCCTAAAGGCGCCATTTTCAAAAGGTTTGCCTCTAGTGGGCTGAATTCTGGTAGATCATCCAAGTCTGGATTTCAAACATTTGTGGTGTGCCTCGCCTGAAAATATTAGTACAATTGTGAATTGTGAAGGGTAAATTGTTCTCAGCTCTATGGGGCTTATTTACAAGCCCCTTGCGCCGCCTGTGCATCACTTTTTCCCATATTAAAAGTGACGTACCGGTGGCGCAAGGAGCTTGTAAATACGGCCCTATGTTTTTATTTCATGCTAAGGCATCCAAACAGTAGGAGCATCTAAAACAAAAACCTGTTAAGGAAAACCATAATGTTGTAGTGTTTGCAAAGTAATTACTTCAAAGAGTTCGCACTAACTCTGGCCTCACAAAAGGACTAATTGAGTATCATAATCAAAGACTAATAGGAACGCAAATGGGACTGTTCAACAATCCACGAAATGCCAGCCCATCCGAGAAATGGGAGACCATGAAAACCAAAGCCTGGGGGGAGCTGACCCAAATCCCAATCACTCTCTGTCATTCTTATTGTATTTTTTTCAAGAATTGTTGACATGAGGCCTCAAGACAACTCAAGCTATATGTAACTAGATCAAAATAGTAACTACAACATGTTAGAGGGAGCTCTAGAGTAAAATACTTTGGGGCTTATTTACAAGCCCCTTGCGCCGCCGGTGCGTCACTTTTTCCCATTTTAAAAGTGAGGCACCGGCGGCGCAAGGGGCTTGTAAATAAGCCCCTTTGTTTTCTCACCAGGAAGTCCTCAAGGCGCCTTTTCAGCTCCTGATTTGTGACAAGCCTGTTGTAATTACCACGCACATCTCGGTTGAAGGGCTAGGCGTCATCGGCTCTTGCCTGCGTTTAATAACTTTTCTCTGCTCACGCGGTAAATGTCGCAGCAGCTCATTGTTTGCGGAGTCGTTTGTTTGAAGAAAGCCCGAGGCGCTAGGAATACAATTACAGCACCTTCTTCATTAAAAATCGTATGAAAGTTGTTTTCCGAGATTAGCATTTCTTTGTATCGCTTATTTTGCTTCCTGCTTGCAAGACGGCTCATTATCCTGACACTGATCAAACAGCTAAATTAAATTCTAAGTTTTGCTGAAATGCTGCATTTATAGCCCTCTTTTCTTTGATTCCACGATAAAAAAATGTTATACCTGTAGCGCGATTACAAACTAGCGGTGTCATCAAACTACACAACAGGATAAGGTAGAAATTCAGAAAGCGACAACGTCAACTTTTCAAGTAGCACTTAATGTGAGCTGACTGCCTCTGGGCACTAGGTCTGCACTGCATCCGTCGTTGTTACAAATACAAATATTCCATTTTGTGGGCTGTGGAGGAGAAAGAAAGAGGTGTGTGTAACATTGGACAGCTAAAATTTCAAGGCAACATACATACTGTATATATGTGTGTGCATCTATTTTTTAATTTGTATAGAGCTTAAGACTGACGAAGAGAACCCACTTGGTAGTATTGCACATTTTCAGGAGTATCTTTGTCTTTGTATGTATAACTAATTAGCTTCAAAGTTCACAAATACACTCAAAACATTGTAACCGTGTGTCGCAGCTACACAAATGATTTAAGTTTGGGAGCGAAAGCTAAAGGAGACTCTTTTAACAGTGGCACAAACAAACATACGCAACAAAACGTCGAATGGGCACTTCCCTGTGAAATCCTGTGTCCCAGAAGCAGTGCTTAATGTGAGCCGGTTGTTTCCGGTGCTCAGCACCAGCACTTAATTGTCAGCAGGAGAGCTTGTGACACTCTGAAACAGGCTGGCACTGTCTGACTAATTTAGAGATGAGCAAAACAACAGGTAATTATTCATTCAATACATATTAAACAGGGCACAAGTCCTAAAAAAAGAAGTGGGGGGACGCTCCAAGTTAGGTGGTGTCACCGGAAGTGACGCCACGACAGGAAGTGACGTCACGAAAGGTGATGGGGGCAGGCTGCCAGCAGCAAACCTCGGCGTTATCATCACACTTCCTTCCTATTCCAAACCCGAGCCCCTTGTGAGCGCGCGCCGTTTCCTCTCTTGCTTTATTTGGTGGTGTGCTGGGATTTTTTGATTTCCTCGTGAAGCCCTAAATGCGGCCAGCTTTTGGGCAGGGGGGATGGCGTCCACCCGGTAAAATAAGTGGGGGGACGCCGTCCACCCGCGTGGTACCCCGACTCGAGCCCTGACATTAAACATGACTATTACCACGAGTCGGGGTCCACGCGGGTGGACGGCTTCCACCCACTATTTTCACAGGGTAGACACTGTCCACCCTGCCAAGAAGTTGGGGCCCATTGAAAAATATGCTGAATACGTCCCGGTGTAATTTGCAAACACCTGGACACATTCAGCAGCGCCTGCACGTTGTTGTCTGTTTTCGATCCGCAACAACATGCAGGTGGGGAAGGGGCTTTCTTAGTTCAGACTCCTGCTGGGCCCATAACAAAGGTCGAATCTGAGGGGTCATCAGGCCTCCTTTGCTTCTTGAGTCTCCTGGCTGGGAGCAGTCAGGAGCCTTACACCTAGAAGCAAATGCAGCAGAGGGGAAACGAAGGCTCACACCTTCTTAGCACTCACACATACTTTAAAGAGGCAGCTTTTCACTTTGTTCAGTCCCTGTTTAGGAGATATGCATGCGCTGTAAGAATGTCAGATGTGTTGGTCTTTCCCTTAGGAGGCGTTGAAATAATTTAAGTACCACTATTTTTTCTTGTAAAGCACTATGGGTAGAGGAAGTTTACGCAGACAAAAGGCAACATTGTTTTATGTGTAGCTTACAAAAATGTGAATCTTCTGCCTAAATCAGGAGGGTTTCCTTGTATATTCGAAATGTGCTCCAATGTACTCATGATAGACATGTTAAACATATATGTGAGGGCTTAAGATCTGATGTCACTTCTTATGATGCCACTTCCTGTGATGTCACGCGCTGTGATGTCACGCGCCGCGGTGTCACACGCTGGGATGTCAAGCGCCGTGATGCCACTTGCATTCTGATTAACTAGCTTAGTCCCCCCACTTCTTTTTTTAGGACTTGTGCCCTGACTATTACCTGCTTTCCAAGTCTTTCTTATAGCTGTGGGGGCCTGAAATAGCCTGAATTGTCACACTTGTAGGAGTGTGATGGTTAGTAGTTGTGTTGTTACTGTCATTGGCAGTGCTGGCACTGCAATGCATGGTGCAAGCTGCAGTGGCATCCCAACGAGAGCCCTGGTTCTTATTTGTTTTCAAAGTAAGCACTGCCCAGAAGTAAATAGCAGGCACATCATTTTACCGTGATCCCGTGGGTTCGCTCCCCAAGAGTTCATGTTGGCCTAGAAATCACATGTGCTGCATGCGAAGCTGCGCACTTTAATTGATGATGTTGCACTATCCTGTCCCCATTGCAACTTTTTTTCGGCTATTTGCATTTTGCTCCTCTGTCCTCCAATAGTTTTCTTGCCTATAAAACCTGCAGTTAGCTGCAGCCACCATTACTTGAATGCTCATTGTATTGTATTGTATTGTAATTGCATTTGTATAGCGTTTACTACCCCTGACGAGGCGTTGAAGCGCTTTTTCGGCGAGTAGCACGCTACTCCGGGACCCATAGAGGATTAGTGTTGAATTAGTATAGTGAAACATGCAAGTAAATTTTAAGTGGTGGATATGTTACTCAGTTATTTGGATTCGGAAAGATAGCAGAAGGATAGAAGAGGAAAGAAGGTTTGTATTTATATAGCGCTTCTAACCCCTGATGGGGTGTTGAATCGCTTTTTTTTTGGCGAGTAGCACGCTACTCTGGAAACCCATAAAGGATTAGTGGTGAATTAGTATGGTGAAATGTGAAAGTAATTTGAGTGGTGGATATTAGTCAGTTATTTGGAGTGAGAAGGATAGCGGAGGGATAGAAGGGAAAGAAAGGTTTGCATTCATATAGCGCCTGTTACCCCTGATGGGGTGTTGATGCGCTTTTCTGGCAAGTAGCAGGCTACTCCGGAACCCATAAAGGATTAGTGTTGAAAATTAGTATAGTGAAATATGAAGTAATTTGAGTGGTGGATATGTTAGTCAGTTATTTGGATTGAGAAGGGTTAGGGAGGGGTAAAAAATGAAAAAAGGTTTGCATTTATATAGCGCTTGTAACCCTGATGAGGTGTTGAAACGCTTTGTTGGCGAGTAGCACGCTACTCTGGAACCCATAAAGGATTAGTGGTGAATTAGTATAGTGGAATATGGAATTAGAGAAGTGAACATGCTAGTCTGTTGTTTTGATTGAAAAGGATAGTGGAGGGATAAAAGAGTGAAGGATTTCTTTTTTTAGGTCATAGCAGTAGGAGGAGGCTTTTGGATGAGTAAAAAGGGTTTTTGGAGGGGAAGAGTCAGAGGGAAGAGTTTAGAAAGGTTTGTTTTGGGGATCGGTACAGTAAAGGAGGTGTCAGAAGATGCAAGGAGGGGTAGAGTAGGAGAGAGTCAAGAAAGGGTTATTTTGGGGAACATAGTAGTGGTGTGGCGTTTGGGATAAATGAGAGAGTGGGTGTAGAGGATATAATGATAGATGTATAGGGTGAGATAGGGTAGTGAATTGGAAAGAGTAGTAGAAAGAAGTTTGAGATGAGTCAGAAAGTTGGGCTAGAAGATATATTGAGGGAAGTATAGGCTGAGAAAAGGGTAGTGCATTGGAAATGCTAAATTAGAAGAAAGTGATAAATATATAGATCCATAAGTACATTGAAAGTATATAGATGCATAAAGGAGGTAAGTATATGCAGATTAAAGATATTGATAGAGGTAGCGGATGAGAAATAGGGTAGTGCATTGGATATGCTTTTTCAGGAGAAAAGTAACAGACACACAGATTCAAGTACATGGAGGTACATAGATGCCCAATGGAAGCAAGTACATGTAGACCAAAGAATTTTTTTTTTTTCTTTTGTTTTTGTTTTTATAACAACATAATTATTGTACATGTTTATACAAAGCAATACACGAAGATAGGCACATATCTATAGTGAAAATCAATGCTTATGTACACAGGGACAAATACATAAGGTGGGTATTAATGAATGGGAAAATGGGCAGCATTCCTGGCCCTGGTCCAGACCAGTTTCGAACAGGCTCAAACAGGTACTCACCCTTGTCCTCTCCACCCTTAGCTGAGACGCCCGGGCTGAGACGCCCTAAGCCTTGGCCGTTTATAGCCCTAGTAGTCAGGTGACCCCTTCAGCCAGTGGGAACCCTAGCCCTAACAATATCCAATCACAGCACTAGCCCTAAAATCTAGAACCAATAGGAGACGAGGACCTTACAGCCAATCTTAGCCCTAGTCCAAGCACCCAATCAGTTTCAAAAACTCTTGATCTCTACGTCCAATAGAGGCCCTAGCCCTACCAGTAGTCTCAACCCTAGTCCAAGCAACCAATGGCACAGGAAGCCCTAGTCCCTACTTCCAATAGAAAGCCTAACCCTACTCTTAGTCCCACACCTAGTCCAGCAACCAATAATACCAGAAGCCCTAATCGCTACTTCCAATTAAAGGTCTAACCCTAGCCCTAGTCCCACCCTAGTCCCAACAACCAATAACACAGGAAGCCCTAGTCCCTACTTCCAATCGAAATACTAACCCTAGCCCTAGTCCCAACCCTACATTGATTGAATCACAGACCCAGAAACCAATCAGAACCCTCAAATACCCAACCAATGAGGACACTAACCCTAATCCAATAGAAACATCAGATACAACCACCAATCAGTGTACACATGTACCAAACAATATCAGACTATATAAGGTCCCAGCTACCTCAGACAAGGTTTGCTGGCCAGGGAGTTGGAAGCTGCTTCTCTATTCAGAAATCTCCTAGGAGACAGACCGGCTCAATCCACACTTTGGACTTCTGCAGGTAAGGCCCCAACAAACTTGTCCTCTAACAACACTATTTGTATAAAACTTTACTCACTCTCCTGGCCAAAAAACGAAGTGCACAGTCCCTATTAAACACAGTTTAAACAGCTTACAGCACATTACTGCTGTCTCAGGAGGGATGGGGGGGCTGGTTTCACTGACTTGTTAACATAAGATGGTCGCTGGGGGTGCACTGCTTAACATACAGATCTTAGCACAGAGCAAAGGAGACATTTGGAGGGAAAAAACTGATAGTCACAGGGAATGAGAGGGAAAAACTACAGAGTTTGGACTGCAAATCCCACAATTCAACAGGTTAAATGGAAGCAGTCACAGGCAGGAAAAACACAAGTTTAAACACAAAAACATGGGATAAATTATGCAATCACTGGCAGGTTAAAACTACAATTTTAAACTGTAACAACCACAGGCAAAGACAGTTAAAGAAATTTAAAAAGAAAAAATAAGATGATGCAATCACAGGTAAGGAAAATCGTTTTCATAGTAATTTCTGAATAGTTGTAAACTTTCTGGGTCCTATATACAAATGAAAATATGCATGTGTTAATCTCCTCGTGTGTAGATCTATACCTACAGCTTGATGTAAATCTCTTCATGAACGAAATTGATAATTTCCATATGTAGATTTGCAACCAGATACAGATTTACGAGTCTCCACCCAATGAAATGAGGGGCAGTAGGCTCCTACAGCTACATTTATACACGAAGAGCTAATGTTAGTAATTTTTAACCTGTTGGAAGAGATCTCAGCACCGGAGCAGAGATAATCCTATAGAAAGTAATAGATCATTTCAAGAATATTAACTTTTAATTTTGAAATCAAATCAAGATTATTTTTTAATGAAAAATATTGTAAGTATGTTTCCCTAACTCATGTAGCAATAGCACAGTAACAGGGGAAACACACATGCACTACAACATATCAATTTATTGCATTTCAACGTAATTATTGTTTTATTTATTTTTTGGTCAAATTGTTCAAATTAAACTAAATTAAATGCGAATTTTCCCTTCACCGCTCTTACAGTAGCATTTGCGTTCAATGTGACACAGTCTTGGATACAAGTTGTATATTCTTTTATTTGTGATAGGGGTGTGAAACGTTTTGCGTAATTTACTTTTGTGTACTTGTGTGAAAATACGAACAATTACACGAAATTATAGTTATTAATCGCAGGCAAAAGCCGATAACATAGGGAAATACACCTCTATTTGCAAGATCACACTGCTTTGGTGCAATGTAGGTTTCTGTCAGACCGTAGGTCGTATTGGAACCCCTGACAGACTTTGTAGACTAGGGCTACAATTAATTAGTTGTTTTTGCAGAAAAATGTACGTTTTACCTAAAATATAGGGCTGTGTATGACATTAAAAGCATCATATCAAAGGAAGTCTGTGTGTTTTTTCTTCTAAGAAATGTTGGATCTACATTCCTTAGAAAGATTTTTCTTAGGGGACCTTTGAAATTCAAACCATTTGGACTGGAATGATTTATTCCTTTCCAAAATGTAATTTTTAGTTGGAACTGTGAGTACTGATTGTCTCCTGCAAATCATGTGGATACATAAACATTGAAATGGTGCTTCCTCAAAGATGTATTAAGTTATAATAATAATGAGAACATGAGTGGTTGTCCCCCAAGGAGGGTGTAAAAATTCCCCAATGATAGGTGTTGGAGTGTTTTTTTTACTCTCAACAAGAAGCACCAGCTGTCTAATGATGAGGGATGGAGTGTTTTTCCCTGGGCAACCCGATTCTGGGGCCTATTCTGATGCGGGTTGGAAAGCTTCCCGACCGAATCGGTTGGGAAATGGTGTCCGACCCACTCGGATCGGGAAAGTCCGACCGGCGGAGTAGGATGCATCCGGATGCTTCCAGATACGATTTGGTTGAACTCCCATTGACTTCAATGGGAACATTTGTTCCTAACCGCATCAGAATTGGGCCCTCGGTCGGGAAGACACGTTCCCGATCCGATTTGGAAGGAGCAAATGCCGTTAGGAGGCCTTCCTAACCGCATCAGAATCAGGCCCTCGGTCGGGAAGCTTTTCCAACCCGCATCAGAATCGGCCCCTCTGTCCTACAATGAAGGAAAACATTGTTGTTATCTCGGTGAGGTGTGATTTCCTCTCACAGTGGGAAAATGAAGGATTATATCTTTGGAGCTTTTTGATATCATTTTAAATAGAGGAAAAGGCTGGTTGTAACCTCAGCAGGATGTGATAAGGGCTGGAGTGTATGTCTTCTTAGAGATGTCGATACCCACCAAAATGGATGCAAGGAGGTATGATATATCTGAAGGTGTCATTCTTCAAAATTCAACTTTTTTCTGCTCAATTGTTTTTTGATCACCGTATGAGCATCTTACTTGTGGCGGGGTCCTCTCTGACTATGGTAGGCAGAAAAGTATGAACTCAGATGTAGCCCGAGTAATTATCAGTGACTAAGATTCATTCAAGCATTCCACCCATTACTTTTTGGAGTCCTCAGTGTAATGCTTTAAGTATGGATGATATGCCCCCATGTGGCTCCCTTGCTTTTTGGGTCACTGGAAGCAAGATGCATGATGCATCCTACTGAAGAGGCCCAAATAAGCATAATTTGAAACTTTAAAAAAAGGAAACACACATTTTAAAATCCTCCTCCTATAACTTTTGCATCATAACTAATCTACACAAGACTTTCCATGATCAGTTTTAGGTGGACAGAAATATGTTTTGGGGAAAGTTTGATGGATTTGTCAAATAGGGTCAAACGTATTATTATGGATCATCATAAAGATTAGTGGTCTCAAACGTTACTGGAGTGGGAGGGATGCTCGCCAAAAAATCATCATCCATTCCATACCTGCCGCAGGCTACCACAGCTGCCAGTTTTTCCACCCACTCACCCACCACATGGCTGAAGTGGACAGGACAACTAAAAGCTGTTCAGGACCCCCAATGTCATTCGAAGGCTCCTTTAGTTGGTGGGAGCCCAGGAGCCTTCTAATCACATCAAGCGGTGAAAGGTGACTTGTCACTGATTGATTTTGGATAAATTGTAACTTTTGCCCCTTGGTCAATCTGCAAGAATATATCCAAAATCAAGCTTAGGTGAGTAACTACCCTTTAGCAGAAATGGAATGCAGATTCATCAGATTCGACCCCAACTTATTAGTGAACAATTAGTGAACAATACAGTCCTTTTCTTGTAGTGTAGTAGTGTAGTAATCTCAACCATCATAACAGAGTCACTACTGCTGAATCTGTAATGCATATTACAAAGGTGCAGTTGCACATCTGTGATTAAAATGGACACCTCATGCCATAGGAAATCCCATCTTTACACGCTTAACTTTATCACCACTTGAACAATTTGAGCCAAACTTAGTACATATGGCATTCAAACGTCAAGCTGGAGTATGCCAAGTTTGGTGCAGTTTGATCAAACAGTTCAAAATTTATAAGAAAGTCCTAAAACTTATGGACTACAAAAATATCGACTTTAAACACATCTTTTGGTATAAAGAACAATAATATCAAGAACAAAATATTGATTAAAAATCATAAAAACAAAAATATTAATGGCAAAAGTGTTGAAAAAAGTTGATAAAAAATGAACAAAACATCATCAATAATTTCAAGAAATGTTTTGAAAAAAGTTTAAAAAAAATGAAACTAAATATAACTAGAATCACAAAAAAGAATACTTTCTATATTACATTTTTAAAAATCAAGCGAAGAATCATTACAACATACTTAAAAAACCATGCATATAAAATAATAAAACACCTACTAATTATATTTAAATAAAAATAATACAAAAAATAAGTATAACTTCCACCTTTTTATAAAATTGCTTAAGATATGGTCAACTTCAATTGTGACTGCTTGCGGAGAACATGGCGTCTGCTAGTTGAGCAGCCGCACGTGTCCGTGCTACCACCTCTCACCGCGTTACAGACAGCGCAATGTTACCTGGCACTTGAGTTGTGCTCCTGCTCGTGGATTCTTTCTGGTTCTTCCTGGGGCCGGCGGAGCTGTTGTTGACCCCCGGAGTCGGGTGGAGGAGGGAAGCGAATGCCCTTGGAGCCGTTCGGTGCTCCCCGCCCGTCCTGCTTCCCGTGCTGGTGCACGGCCGCCCTGGAGCTGAGGCATGGCTGCAGAGCGGCGGCTCGCGGGCTCCTCCGGGTCGGCAGCAGCAGCGCCAGTATCAGGCGTTTTTTTGGTGTAACAGGTGCTGGCAGAGCGGGGGGTGTCGGCAGCGATACTCTTACGGAGCTGGTAGCTCCGGTTTCTTCAACTACCCCACCAGAGTTAAAGGAGTCAAAGGCGTCTCCGGGCAGCGATGAGGGCGATTCTCTCGGCCAAACCTTGGAGCCCCAAAATTCAATAAGAGAAAACAACGCGCAGTCAGGCAAGGATTTGCCATACAGCGTTGGAGACGGCGTAGGAGACGGCGGGGGCCCTAAAAACTCAAAGAGCCCTGAAAATCGAGGTAAACCTGGTGGTAAACAAACAGGAAAAAAAGGTAGGAAACATGGAGGGTGTGTGCCTGGTAATAAAAAGGGCAAAACCAAGGAAAAAGGAAAGGAAAGTGGGGGCCAGGAAGACAGTTAGAGGAGGTGCAGGTTTTGGAAGCCGCAACTGATAAAAGCACCCACTGTGCCCCTAGTGCCTCTAGTGCGCCCAGCGATTATTCTGCTTTTCAAAACTACCAGGTTAAGGGCAGGAGTATAAAGGGGGGGGGAGAAACAAGACTATCTCTATACACAATAAAGTTAAGGTTACCCCCTCATTGAGGTCCTTCTTTAGGGTTCAACCAGAGGTTTTGATCATCACGAAGCAGGGAGTGGATCATAGAGAGAACGTTGTCACTGGCTTATCTGGCTTATCTGGTCCTACGGGCTGTATAACAGGCGATTCCCGGGATAAGATGGAGACTACAGGAGTGTCATCTACTGAGAATGAGACACCGAATGATCTAACAGAATTGAGGTCAGAAATAGGGTTTGCGGGGGAGACAGAACTAGAACTAGGTCTTCAGAGCACAGCTGCAGCCGCCAGTCATTGTATGGACGGAGGTGGGTCAGGATTAAGGTTGCAGGAGAAGACTGGACCTCCACTAGTTTCGATGGAAGCTCTGTTCACCTCGTTAAAAGAGGATATTAAGCAAGGCTTTGCGGTATCAGCTGCTAACCAAGGAGAAATAAGGAACTCATGTGAGATCCTAGAAAAAAAGGTGGATCTCTTAAATGCCAGAACTGAATCCCTAGAACACTCTGTAGACGAGTTAAAGGCCAACTTAGGGACAGCAGAGGCCAAAATTCATGACTTACAAAGAGGGGAGGCTGTTCTGCAAGAAAGAATGGAGACGCTTGAAAATAACTCCCGCAGGAATAATCTTCGTGTTTTGAACGTCCCAGAGGGGAAAGAAGGGTCAGATCTTAAGACATTTATTGTTAAATTGATTAAGGAAGTTCTGCCACTTGAAGAGTCTACGGAGTTCCTGGAAAAGGACATACAAAGGGTTCATAGGGACCCCTTTCGCCTGAATCCAAGCAGGACAAAACCTAGGAAGATTCTTATTAACTTCCTTACTTATGTAGTAAAAGAAAAAATCTTGAATTTGGCTTTAAAAACAAAAACACTAAGAAGCAAGGATTTTTCTTTTGAAGTTTGCTCGGATCTATCGAAAGATACTTTAGAAAGGCAGTGGAAGCTCGGTAGAAGGATGGATAATTTTAAGAAAATCGGAGCCGTAGTACAACTTAAATTCCCGGCTTTTTTAAAAGTTATGCATAATAACAAAATGTATAACATTAGGTCTGTTCAGGAGGCAGATGAATTGCTGGCCACCATTAGCAAAGGGGTCCCATAGGTCCTTATGGATACCTTGGGAGGCACAGGATGGCGAAGTAGAGAGTTGAGTTGAATAGAGTTTCATAAGGATTATAATGCAACTATCAGTTCATACTATTGGAAGGCCTGTTTTTGCTGAGCAAATAGTTTTAGATCTCGTATAATTAAGCTAGGGAAGAGCATGTTAAAAAAAAAAAAATTATGATGATAAAGGAAAAAAAAAAAATTGAAAAATCTTGGAGGCCCTATTGGCCTCTTAAGTGATCCAAGAAACATAATTTGTATATTTTTTTATATATATCACTTGTTTGCTTTTTGATTAGTAGAAACATTTTTGCATGGTACCACATATTCGAGATAGGGGTAGAGGGGATCACGGACACCACACCTGGACAACAACTAGTCCAGTCAAATGGGGGAAGGGTTCTCCAAGGGATGGTGTGGGAGGGGGGCAGGGGAGCACAGGGGAATAAAAAATAAAATTACCTTAATCGCCTTGGTCTTTTTAGGTTGTTTAGATCTGTTACCCTTAGCTAGGATGGAGTTGGCCGGTATGCAAAAATTTAGGCAAAAATGTAGGCGTTGCCTCTGCCTCGGTCTAGGGAGGGCTTGGAGTCTTGAGCCTCAAATAATATGACTATACTCCAGATATTGTCCTGGAATGTAAATGGCCTGCGGGTGAGGTCACGCAGAGCAAAAATCTTACAATATCTAAGAGATTCCCCAGCGCAGGTCATTGTCATCCAGGAGACCCATCTTCTTGAGGCAGAGACGAAAGAAATACTAAGATCTCAGAAATGGGTGGATTCTTTTGTCTGCACCGACCGGACGGCTAATATCAGAGGAGTGCTGATTCTCTTAAAAAAACTAGCTAAAGTACAAGTCTTACAATATAGGGGTGATCCAGGGGGGAGATGGTTGATATTGAAGATTATTCTGAGGGGTATCCTTTTTACTCTAGTTGGCTACTATGGGCCGAATCAGGACGATCCTTCCAGTCTCCAAACCATTTTTTCGCACCTACTGGATTTCCCAGAGCCAGTGATATGGGCAGGAGATTTTAATATCTTTCTTGATCCGAAACTAGATAAATCTCCTAATAGTAGAGCGATAGTCCCCTCAAGATCTAGGGTGTCCCTCTTGACAATAATGTCCCAATTGGGTCTTAGTGACATCTGGAGAGAGAGGTCAGGTCAACAATTGGGGGTATCTTATAGGAATTTTAAATATAAGCATAAGTTACGAATTGACTATATCCTGCTCAGCTATAATCTCAGGGACAGAGTAAAAAATATAAAATACCTGCCATCATACCTGTCGGACCACTCAGGTATTTTATTGGCCCTTGATTGCACACAGATAGAACAGGCTAGAGCATGGTCCTTTGATCGCACATTGTTACTCGAAGAGAATGAGACAAGCTTCCTCTCCAGAGAAATAAACCTATTCCTAGAGACCAACTTGGGTACAGCTGATATCACTATAGTATGGGACACTCTCAAAGCTTTTTTGAGGGGTATTATAACCAATAGGTCTAGCTATAGGCGTAAAAAATAAAGAGAAGAGACTTCAGCCTTGGAGGAAGAAATGAGGAAAGTGGAGTCAAGAATGAATAACCAGGCG
Organism: Calotriton arnoldi; assembly: GCA_963921515.1. Classification (NCBI taxonomy): domain Eukaryota; kingdom Metazoa; phylum Chordata; class Amphibia; order Caudata; family Salamandridae; genus Calotriton; species Calotriton arnoldi. The sequence goes on along the minus strand of CAWUFW010005505.1, from coordinate 466,762 downwards.
GGAATCGGCCAGAAGGAAGATCTGGATAAATGTAAAAATCTGAAGGAACAGCTAGAGGGCATTCTTCAGGGGAGGCTTATGCGTAGATGGGAGGCTAGTAAGATTGCCCACTTTGAGTACGGGGAGGGAGCGGGAAAGTTACTAGCCTGGAAAATCAAAGCAGACCAGCTCCGGAACCATATAAAGGAAATCTCTGGGGGTGACGGGGCAGCATCCACATCTTCGGACGAAGGTATTGGAGAGGACTTCCTGGAATATTTTCAGGAGATATATAAAGAGACCTCCATAGAAGATAATTCTAAGGCAATAGCATGGTTGGAGAGAACTACTTTAACACCCATTAGGTCCGAGCAACAGATAGACCTGGAAGAGATCATTAGGCAGGAGGAAGTGAGGAAGGTATTGGTGGGCGGAAAAAGGGGAAAAGCTGCTGGTCCCGATGGACTACCAGTTGAGCTATATAGATCACTTGGGGAGGGTATAATTCCAATAATAACTCAACTATTTAATAAAATATTTTTGGAAGGAATTAGCCCACCTGCATTATGGAATGACGCTACTGTAGTCCTGATTTTGAAACCAGGTAAAAATCCCTCCAGCTGCGGGTCATACCGGCCCATATCGCTTTTAAACGCCGACTATAAAATCTTTACATCAATTTTAGCAACTAGGTTGGGGGTGGTGGCGAAGGACATCCTTCACCCCAATCAAAAAGGGTTCGTGAAAGGGAGACAATTGGCAGATCTCACTCACGATTTGGTCGGTGCAATAGACATCGCTTCCACCTATTCACTAGGCCTGGGCGGAAAACTGCGCTACGCTCGCGGAGTTTGCGTAGTTTGCGCTACTACGCGCTACGCGAATTGCACGTAGCACAGTGCAAAAACGCGTAGCGTATCGGGCATTTTTTGCTTGCTCGCGGTCCTCAACGTCAAGTTGGTGACCGCGAGCGAGCAAAATCAAGATCCCGGCGAGACTTTTTCCTCGTTCGCGATCAGCAACATCAAGTTGCCGATCGCGAGCGTGGAAAATAAACCTCCCGGCGAGATTCTCAACGCGGGGAGGTCAGGTTTCTCATTGCGAGTGGTCGCGTATGCTCACGACCGCTCGCGATGAGAAACTACCAGTCTGCGTTGAGAAAGCTGCCGCTCGAGTACAAATCTACTCGAGCGGCAGGAAACAACCGCCTGCACTGTGCAAGATGCCGTTTGCAATGATTGCACAGTGCGGATAAGCATCCGGCACTGTGCAATCAGTGCGAACAGCATTTCCCTACCGCACTACGCAGTTCGCGTAGCTACGCATAGCGTGCGTAGTGCGAAGTGCACTTCGCGTAGCTACGTGTAGCGCTACTACGCGAACTACGCCCAGGGTTACTATTCACTTCCCCTTGCAGCTTTAACCCTGGATGCCACCAAGGCTTTCGACAGGGTAAATTGGATCTACCTGTCGGAAGTCATGGGGAAATTTAATTTGGGTGTCAAGTTTTGCCGTACCATACAGTTGCTATATAAAGCGCCATCGGCCAAGCTTTTGGTTAATGGTAGTCTTACTAAGGCACTCAGTATAACCAGAGGGACTCGACAGGGCTGCCCCCTCTGCCCCCTGTTGTTTGATATGCACATTGAGCCGTTTGCGCAGAGGCTCAGAGAAAACCCTGATATTGAGTCTTTCAGACATGGGGATTGGGAGAGGAGGGTGGCACTGTATGCAGATTACATTCTGATACTCTCAGCAGACCTGGCTACAACCCTCCCGGCAGTCATCAAACTGGCAGAGGAATTTGGACAGGTCTCAGGATATGAGGTAAACGCCGGGAAAACGGAAATTATGACCTGGAACATCCCGGGCACTGTAGATCAGATAAGTCGTAGCATGCGTTACCTTGGGGTCAGGATTGTCCAAGATATAGACAAAATAGCAGATACCAACTTAGCACGAGATTGTCACAAGCAAATGAAGTCATGGGCCCACCTTCCTTTATCCATCCAGGGGAGGGTGAATCTTGTTAAAATGTCAATACAACCTAAGGCCACTTTCCTTTTTAATACAATCCCTCTTCACTTTGATAAACACATCATAGAAAAATTCCAACAAGAAATAAATTATTTTATCTGGGCATATAGATCTACCAGACTAGCCTGGAAAAAACGAAGGCGTAGGAGGGAGAAAGGAGGTCTTGCGTTACCTGACCTACAATACTATGCTTGGGCGTTTCAACTTTCATATTCTCGGATGTTATTAAAAATGCCTATTGGTACTGGGGGAGGAGACATGCTATTGGCTATGTTAAAAGGGGCGGGTCTACCGGAGGAGGGCTTTATGTTTAAATTTGGTGACCAAAAGTTTTTTAAGAAAGTTAAATTTAAGGTCCTTCAGGGATTTGCCAGAATATGGGCAAGATTAAAAAATCTGGTAGGTTTCAACTACTTCTCAAAATTAGCGCCACTCTGGGACTCACCGGGCTCGCCGGAATGCCTCCGGGACAGGCTGGCAATGCCACTTAAAGATGCTGGATTAAAAGTATGGGGAGATCTTGTTAGTAATGAAAAACTTATTTCATGGGAAGATCTAAAGAAGAGAGTGGGCAGTGGTCTCTCAAGATTTAAGTATATCCAGTTACAAAGTTGGGTACAGTCCCAGATTAGACAGAAAAAATCTATCGGTGGGGGAAATAGTCTAGAGCAGCAGCTAGTCGAGAGGCCAGTAGGGAAGAAGGAGGTTTCACACTGGTATTGGGCCATAGAAGAGGCGGTGGACGGGGAATTTAAGCTTGCTAACGAGCTTTGGAGTGAACAGATGCCAACTGTACAGTGTGATGTCTTATGGCAGGATTCATTTAAAAATCTTTTTAGCATAGTTAAACCTGCATGGTTGAAGAGGAACCATCTATTCACTGTCCATCGAGCATACCTATCCCCCCTCAGGTTATCAAAAATCCTTAAAGGGTCTCGAGTCAACTGCAAAAAGTGTGGGTTGGCAGAAGCCTCGGACTTACACATGTTTAAAGACTGTCCCTCAATCAGCGCATTTTGGGAAGAAATACGGATAACAATGGAGAGTATCCTGAGAGTACCAATCGAAATGGACCCGACTTTAATAATTTTTGGCCTTAATAGCCACATTGTAGGACCAGCCAGATCTCATTTATTTTATTCGATCTTAGTGGCAAGGAGACAAATTTGTAAACATTGGGTAGACTCTGTTCCTCCTAAACACTCGAATTGGCTGACTTCTTTATATGAAACATCTAAGATGGACTTGGCTAGAGCTTGTAGTAGAAAAAAGATCGCATACTGGGACCTGCTGCTTCAATGGAAATAGCCTAAGAGATAAGCGTAAACTTTATTCATGCTTTGTTTTTCTTATTTTGATTATGTCATAACGAAGGGCGTGTCCGATGATTATGCCTACTGGACACTCCATGGACTATGTTGGGTCTTTCCCCGGGTCACCGAAAGAGTCTATCTGGTCTTTACAGATCAAGTCGGAGTAAAACCTACCCTCCTCTTCTGAGGGGAAGTAACATTTCGGTCTGGAAATATACCCCTACAGGCTGAAGGTATCGAGAGAATCCATCAAAAGAGCCTATGTCATCTCAGGTCGTTGAGTAGGGGTATGAACAGACAGTTTGTTTACTATGGTTAAAGGCGAATGGAGACAAAAAATTTTTTTTAAAAATGTGCTTAAGATATACAACACATTTTCTACAAAGTAAACAAAACATTACACAAAACATTTTAAGGGCCTATTCAAAATAGCATTTTGGAGGAAGGAAAGTAGTACTCGAGTAGTCCTGCTTTACGTACGCTGTCCACAAATCTCTGACTACTGATCACACTCCTATGCTTGTACAATCTCCTATGGGCCCTATTCAGAAAAATTACACTTAAAATTACTTAACCAACACTTAGCCAACTTTTTTAATGGGAATGCATGTAAAATTAAAGTTTTCCTACCTGAACCACAACGTATACCCTCATGTCTCATCGTCTGCTGGGCAATGACATAAAGTAAAGACTTTAAAAAAGATCTAGTAGGAAAAAATTGTGTTGTAAAAATATTACAATTTGAAAAAAATTAAACATGAGAAAAAATATTATACTACCTGTCAAATGTATGCCTTTTAAAAAAAATAAAAAATAAAAGCATTATAAAATATACATGTAACAAAGTTTAAATATTTAAAAAATATTTTATATACACAATATTTTATTGAAGATACTTATAATTACTTGATGTACCTAAACATGTTTCTTATATACTGTATTCTCAACAGTAAATATGTTAATTGTTCCATTAATACAGTTGTTAATTTTGATGTTAAAAAAACAATTTTTTTAACTTCCATATGTTCCAAATTAAGTAACACTAATTTTATTTTATAACACCTAAAATTCTATAAATTAATTGTTTTATTTTTATGTAAGCCAATTAGATACAATTAAAAAAAATCAATAATCCAATGTTTACAAGTTATTGTTTAAAAAAAAAAATGTTATTTTCATACTGTTTGTTATTATTTAAAAATAAACCAAAATACTTAGATTAAATAAAATAATATACTTCTTTTTTTATAATTTACTACTTTCAATTTAATAAAGTAAAATAGTAATTTTAAGAAATTAATTAAATTAAATGGCTACTTCATCAGTGTGTCTGCAAACATAAAAGTTTTGAAAAAATGCATTGTTGGAAAATGGGTTTTTGTGCAGTAGTTAACACTTTTTGTCTCGTACCTGATGCAACTTTAACTGAAAGTGTGCTGGGTTCCTGCTAACCAGGTCCCGCGCACCAGTGTTTTTTCCCTAGACTGTGTCTTTTGTTCCACATTTGGCACCACTTTAAGCTCCTTATAAGTCCCTAGTAAATGGTACCTCTGGCACCTAGGGCATTGGGCCTAAAGAGGGTCCCTAAGGGCTGCAGCATCAATTGTGCCACCCTAAGGGACTCCTCACCAAGCTCATGCACACTGCAACTGCAGCCTGCGTGTCTTGGGGCAGAGAAAGGTGAAGAGTCGACATGGTGCACATCCCCGTGTGCCATGCCTGCAAAACACTGCATGTGGTATAGGTAAGTCACCCCTACAGCAGGGCTTACAGCCCTAAGGCAGGGTGCACTATACCCCATGTGGATGTGTCTCTGTGATATCCAAGCCAATTCTTAGATATCACAAGTGCGCAAGCAAGCCATAACGAGTACATGGGCTGGACACTTGTGATTACGAGTTGCCCAGCTATATGATGGCTTCACTGTACCCCCAGATGTTTGGTACCAAACATCTTTTTAATAAACCCACACTGATGCCAGTGTAGGATTTATTATTAAATGCACCCAGAGGGCACCTTAGAGGTGCCCCCTGAAAACCTACCAACTACCCTGACTGACTGGTTTCAACCAGCTAGCCACCACAGATGTATTTCTGACCCCCTGAGGTGAGAGCCTTTGCTCTCGGAGGTCAAGAACAAAGCCTGCTCCTCCACGCACCATCTGCATTTCAGGGTGGGAAGCTTCAAAGTCCTCACCGCCTTTGTTATGCGACCCAGGCATCAACAGATAGTGGAGATACCCACCCCCTGTCCAGACCCTACTTTGTGGTAGCAAGACAGGCGGGAAAATTAATAAGATTAGGAGGTGTGCCCCACAGAGGTTAGCACCACACCTAAGGTGGACTAGCTGATGTGGACACAACCATTTCCAATTCCTCCATCTTGTCTGGATGAAAATAACCTTCTAGGGTCACAGTTATGACCACTCCCCACAGAAAGTGGTCATAAAGATGGTGTAGACACCCTAAAGGTAGGTTACCATTGGCTACTATCTGTCACTCCCTTAACTCCCCTAAATTGAGTATGTATGTGGTACCCCTGAACCCAAGAATGCAGATTTGATGGATCAAGAGAGAAAGGATGAAGAAGAGTCACTGCCTGGCAAGAACAGCAGAAGAGCTGTGGACTCTTTGGTACAACACTCTTCCTGCTCTCAACTCTCTCGACAATCACGACAGAGTGACTCGTTCTGCAAGCTGGAGATCTACCATAGCCTTTGGTAGCATTCCAGAACTTTGAAAATAACCTACAGTCTCCCTTGGAGTAGAGGAGCTACTCCCCTGCAGTCCACAAGCACCAACAGTATAGTCCGGTTCACCGCTTTGCAGTTCACTGGCCCGACTGATGCTGGAGACAACCAGGAAGAGATGTCTGTGCTCTGGAAGGTCAGATCTGTCTCCCCACTGAGTGTGAATACACCAGGGTCAACCAGAGCCATGCAGCACCAATACCCAGGGTATGTGACGATCTGCATCAAACACCAACAGTGAGAGATTCTCACTGCACCACGACCAAGCAGCCATCTAGGGATGAATACAAAAGATGTCGCAGCACTCCGTAGAAGTTATATGTTCTTTGTGATTTTAGTCCAATAAGTCATGTTCAAGAAGTGTTGGATCCAAACTTATTTATTGTCAAGTTCCTTTTTTGTATTCATTTGTTGAGTGGTGACCATTTTTTCATTACTTATGTGCAGACGCCATCGGTAGTAGGGTGTTTGATGTCAGACAGCACCATACTGCTCAAATTGTATGAAGTATTCAACAATACCCACATAAATTAATGTTTCACAGGGTGTTCATTGTGAGAAGTTGGCCTGGCATATGCTGTCCACTAATTATAGTGGGCACCTTGCACCAGTCCAAATCGACTCTTATGGTAGGTAGGTTAAAGACAACCTTATTGAAAGCTATCCTAGTGGTAGCTGTGGAGAGCAGCCTTCAGGCTAAGTCTTGAAGGAATGTAAAGCAGCTTGTTTTACCAGTCTATAATCTCTTGAGTGACCAAATGAAAGAGCACCACACCAGGTATATATTCAAAATATATGTATTTATTACTAAACACACCCCTCTAGTCTCTTTATGAGGCTAGAGTTCAAGTACATAGGTTATAAGATCTTAAATCACAGTAATAGCACAAATACACGTTTGGGCCCTAGGGGCGTACCAAACCATATACCAATAAAGTGGTATGCGAACCACGACTGAACTAGACACTAGGCCTAGAGCCTCTAGAAGTGCTTGGACCACAAGGAACCACCCAAGGTAGTGACACAGGGGACCCACGGGAGACGCGTGCAGTGTAAATACACAACCGCGATACGCCGTTAACTTCTATGGAGAAAGTCGGGATCGGGAAAATAGAGGAAAGGGACACTTAGAAGAGGACTAGGACAAAACCCTTTGAGATCTAGGACTTTGAGGAGTCTCTACCCACGGGAGCACCGGAGTACTCGTGTTACCTCACCCAGGGAAGCCGGGTGCATAGGTGCCTTTCGGGGTCGGGTTTCGTCGTCGGTTCTTATGGCGATCTGCTGCAAAGTGCTGCTGGCGACCAGGAGAAAAGTGTCCGGGTGGATCCAAGAGTGGATCGGAGTTCTGAAGAACCTGAAAGCAGAGGGGACAGAGTCTGGGTCACTAGCCAGTGACCAGGAGGGCGATGGACAGATGCCCACCGATGTCGAGTGCTTCAAGTTCGTTGACGGTCGTCTTGACTCTTCAGCCACGAGGTCCGGGAGGCGTTGTCGGCGACCAGGAGCAGGATTCGGGCTGTTGCTCGATGTCTGTCGAGTGCAGAGGTGTCGGCGACCAGATTGGACCCAACAGGCCTTGGCAACGGCAAGTCTCGAGTAAGATGTAGATCGTCGATGATGCAGACCAGCAAGGTCTGGGGAACTCACCCAGCAAGGGTAAGTGAGGGCAGGCCTGGAGCAACCAGACTGCCAAGTAAAGAAAAGATTGGCCTTCGGTAAGGGCTACTAGCCAACGGGCTAGCGACCGCGAAGGAGCCTCGTGACGCCGCACGTGGAGCTGGCTTACAGGACACTCGTGGAGTGGGGGCCAGTGATCTTCGGTGCAGGTGGTGCTGGAGGCTAGGGCTACTCGGAGCCCAAAGCACGACTTCTTGGGAGACCCAGAAGATGGTGCACTTGCAAATGTGCTCGGTGTCCAGGGGTCACGGTCTCACGTTACCCACGATAGCCACGGGCCTCAGCTTTGCTGGGGACTCAGGGTAGCCTCGGGAAGTCTGAGAATCCACCTCTGGTGATGCGATGACTTCGGCGTCCGACGGGAGCTTCAGTGATGCGAACCGGACAGATGCTTCTTTGGTGCCTGCCAAGCAGGGGAGTCACTCCTTGACCCCAAGGGAGATTCTTCAGTCCTCTAATCGTGAGTAGAGCGTCGAAGGTCCAGGATTCTGTTTCAGAGTTTCGTCCAGGTATAATCTAAAGTCCTAGGGACTGGGTTCCTACCTTTATTCTAAAAATAGGGGATGGACTACTCTGTGGCCCCACCTATGGGTGGGTCAGGGCAGAGGGGTGGCTACACCCCTTTCCCTTTCTCCAGTTCGCGCCAAAGCAGGGGCTGCAAGCCCCTGATCCGGTTTGAACTGGGGTATGCACAGGGACACCAAATGTGCCCCCAGTGCAGGACTTCAAAGCACCCGAAAGTGCTCCCGCCCAGCCCCAATACACATTGTCCTGTCTGGGGAGGTGGTCACACCTCCCTGGGACAGGAACCCTATTGTCCAGGCCTCCCCTGCCGGAGTTTCGTCCAGCAGCAGGAGGCCAGACTCGTGTCTGTGGCAGTAGCATCCATTTTGTGATGCCAGGCTCTGGAAAGAAGTTACCGGACTCGTCAGAGTTAACATGCCTTTCCCTCTAGAAGGGTGGAATGCTACCCCCGCCGCCAGGATTGGCGGGGGGTAGTATTCCAAGATGTTTGACACCAAACACGACATGTTTAGGTGCAGCCATTCCATAGTTAGCATTTTACCGCGAGGATATAATGCGTTTAAGAGTATATGGTCAGGCTGCACTACAAACAGCATCAGAGATGGTCTCCGAACGCTGCAGAGGGGCCCTGCTCATGCAGGGGCACTCTCTCACATAGGAACCATGCACTCTGCCTTTAGGATTGATAAGGCCTGCCTTAGGAGTGACTTATAGGTTTATATGTGTGTATGCATTTAGTGATATAGGTAACCTATACCACTGCAAGGGGTGCATGCACCACCTTACCCAGGCTGCAGTAGCAGACCTGTGGTGCCAGTTTGGATGGCCTACCAGGGGTGGCATAATACATGCTGCAGCCCCTGGCAGGCCTCTGAGGTACCTATGCCCTTGGTACATAGTATACCATATACTAGGGACTTACAAGGGCACTCCAGATCCCAATCAGTGATGTGCCTAAGGCACATGGAGACCCTTTTAAAGAGGAAACAGCTAGGCTGGGGTTCTGAATAGCAGGGCCCCAGCCAGACTAATGTCGAAAACCAGTGAAGTATCAGCAAAAGTGGGGGTACCCCTGTGAAGCAGATCCTACTCTCCTACACAACCCCCCCCAAACGTAGGGACATTAAACTAACCTTGCCCAGTTAAGTCTTCATGTTCTAAGTGGAAATACCTAGAGAGTCCATCTGCATTCGCATGGTTACTCCCAGGCCTATGTTCCACTGTAAAGTCCATCCCCTGTAGGGAAATGGACCACCTAAGCAGTTTGGGGTTTTCACCCTTCATTTGTTTTAGCCATAAGAGGGGCTTATGGTCTGTCTGAACCAGGAAGTGTGTACCAAACAAGTATGGCCTCAACTTCTTCAGAGCCCAGACCACAGCAAAGGCCTCCCTCTCTATGGCTGACCAACGTTTCTCTCTAGGGGTCAGCCTTCTGCTAATAAAAGCTACTGGCTGATCCTGACCTTCTTCATTCAATTGTGACAGTACAGCCCCTACCCCCAATTCAGATGCATCAGTTTGAACAATGAACTTCTTGGAGTAATCAGGACTCTGCAGAATTGGAGCAGTGCACATGGCCTGCTTGAGGTCATCAAATGCCTTTTGACAGCTAACTGTCCACTGAACCTTTTTGGGCATTTTCTTAGAAGTTAAGTCATTCAAGGGTGTCACTATTGATCCATACCCCTTGACAAATCTCCTATAGTACCCAGTCAGGCCTAAGAAGGCTCTCACCTGAGTCTGGGTAGTGGGAGCAGTCCAGTCCATGATGGTCTGGATCTTGCTCTGCAAAGGTTGAACCTGGCCTCCGCCCACAAGGTGGCCCAGGTACACAACCTGACTCTGCCCTATCTGGCACTTAGTGGCCTTGATAGTCAGGCCTGCCTTTTGCAGGGCCTGTAAAACATTCCTGAGGTGGACCAGGTGATCCTCCCAGGTGGAGCTAAAGACAGCAATATCATCTAGATAAGCTGCACTATAGGCTTCCAGTCCTGTGAGAACTGTGTTCACCAACCTCTGGAAAGTGGCAGGTGCATTTTTCAGACCAAAGGGCATCACCACAAATTGATAATGCCCACTAGGGGTTGAAAATGCTGTTTTGGGCTTTGCAGCATCAGCTAGTCTGATCTGCCAGTAGCCAGCTGTTAGGTCAAATGTGCTGAGATATTTGGCAGAGGCCAAAGTATCTATGAGCTCATCTGCCCTGGGTATTGGATGGGCATCAGTCCTAGTGACTGCATTGAGGCCTCTGTAGTCTACACAAAACCTCATCTCTCTTTTCCCACCACTGGTGTGAGGTTTAGGTACTAGGACTACTGGACTAGCCCAAGGGCTATCTGAGGGCTCAATCACTCCCAATTCCAACATCTTCTGGACTTCAGTCCTGATACAGTCCCTGACATGGTCAGGTTGCCTATAAATCTTGTTTTTAATAGGCAGACTGTCCCCAGTGTCCACTTCATGAGTGCACCAGGTGGTCTGACTGGGTGTCAGTGAAAACATATGTCTAAACTGATTGAGGACTTGCCTGCAATCAGTTTGTTGCTGGGTAGTGAGGCTGCCTGCCAAGGCTACACCATCAACTGACCCATCGTCAGGGTTCTGTGAGAGCAGGTCAGGGAGTGGGTCACTCTCTTCCTCCTGCCCTTCATCAGTAGCCATGAGCAAGCCCATGTCTGCCCTGTCCACATATGGCTTAAGTCTGTTGACATGGAGAACCCTTTGGGGACTCCTGGGTGTTCCCAGGTCTACTAAGTAAGTGACCTCACCCTTCTGCTCAACAATAGTGTGGGGTCCACTCCATTTGTCTTGGAGAGCTGCTGGGGCCACTGGCTCCAACACCCACACCTTCTGTCCTGGCTGGTAAACAGTCAGAACAGCCTTTTGGTCATGCCAGGCCTTCTGCAGTTCCTGGCTAGCCTCAAGGTTTTTGGTTGCCTTTTTCATGTACTCAGCCATCCTGGAGCGGAGACCAAGTACATAGTCCACTATATCTTGCTTTGGGGGCTTGAGAGGTAACTCCCATCCTTCCTTCACCAAGCACAGTGGACCCCTCACAGGGTGGCCAAACAGAAGTTCAAAAGGGCTGTAACCAACCCCCTTCTGAGGCACCTCCCTATATGCGAATAAAAGGCAGGGCAAGAGTATGTCCCATCTACGCCTAAGCTTTTCTGGGAGCCCTTTAATCATGCCCTTCAAGGTTTTGTTGAATCTCTCAACTAAACCATTGCATTGTGGGTGATAGGGTGTGGTGAACTTATAAGTAACTCCACACTCCTTCCACATTGCTTTTAAGTAACCAGACATGAAGTTTGCACCCCTGTCTGATACTACCTCCTTAGGAAAGCCCACTCTTGAGAAGATTCCCAGGAGGGCCCTTGCCACCACAGGTGCTGTAGTGGTCCTGAGGGGAATAGCTTCTGGGTACCTGGTGGCATGATCCACTACCACCAGGATAAACCTGTGCCCAGAGGCTGTTTGGGGATCCATGGGACCAACAATGTCAATCCCTACCCTCTCAAAGGGCACCCCCACCACAGGTAGTGGTATCAGGGGGCCTTTGTAGTGCCACCTGCTTTGCCACTGGCTTGGCAGGTTACACAGGAGCGACAAAACTCCTTACTGTCTTCAGACATGTGGGGCCAGTGAAAGTGAGGGACAATTCTGTCCCAAGTCTTGTTCTGGCCCAGGTGTCCTGCTAAGGGAATATCATGGGCTAGGGTCAATAGGAAGCCCCTGAACTTCAAAGGTATTACCAACCTCCTGGTAGCACCAGGCTTGGGGTCTCTACTCTCTGAGTACAGGAGTCCATCATCCCAATACACTGTATGGGGACCACTAGCTTTCCCAGCAGCCTCAGCAGCAGCTTGCTGTCTGAGGGGTTCAAGGGAGGGGCAGCTCTGCTGCTCCTGGCTCAGATCTGCCCTAGAAGGTCCCCCTGTCCCCAAGAACTCAACCTGTTCAGGTTCAAGTTCCTCTGGGACAGTTCCTTCTTCAGGGCTGAGATCATCCCCCTCAAGGGACTGATCTTCCTCCTGAGCCAAGGGGAAGGCACTGCCTTAACCCTACTACTCCTCCTCTTGGAAGGCACTTGGTCCATTCTTCCAGAATCCAAGGCCTGTTCAGTTTTAGACAGTTTAGCTTGTGACCTGGTCACAGCAAACACATCTGCAGGGATCCCCAGCATTTCTGCATGGGTCCTGAGCTCCACTTCTGCCCAAGCAGAAGTCTCTAAGTCATTGCCAAGCAAGCATTCGACTGGGAGGTTTGCACTTACCACAACCTTCTTAAGGCCAGTTACCCCTCCCCAGGAGAAGTTAACAACTGCCAGAGTATGGTCTGTTCTGACATTGCTAGCATTGGTCACTTGGTACATTTCACCAAGTATAACTTGCCCAGGTAGCACAAGGTCTTGTGTCACCATTGTGACACTTGCCCCTGTGTCCCTAAATGCCAAAGCCTCTCGTCCATTGATTAAAGGCTGTTGTCTGTACTTGCCCAGATTACTGGGACTCACAGTGGAGGTCACATCCATGCCTCCATCACAGACTAACACAGCCTGAGTCAGTTCCCTGACTAAGTCAGAGCCCAACTCAGTTCCCAGGGTGAACCCTACTAAACCCTTTGCTGGAGCACCTCCACCAACTGTACTAGGGGGAACAGGTGCCTTAGGGGCATTGGTGGGGGCTGGACTGGAGTCTTTGGACTTGGTGCAATCACTGGTCCAGTGGGTCTTTTGCTTACAGACCTTGCACCATGGTTTTCTTTGGCCTTTACCCTTGGTAGACTGGGAATCCCCACCAGAAGAAGATTTTTGGGGGCCTGATGAAGACTTTTGATCTTTACCCTTCTCCCCACCCTTGTCAGAGTTCTTAGCATCTTGCTTCTTGGTTTCCCCACCTTGGTTCTGTACCTTCTGCTTCACCCTGGTTCTGACCCATTTGTCTGCCTTCTTTCCCAATTCTTGGGGAGAGGTCAGATCCGAGTCAACCAGGTACTGATGCAACAGCTGGTTTTGACAGTTATTAAGAATCTGCTCCCTCATTATCAGATTATACAATCCTGAGAAGTCACACACCTTACTGCCCATCAACCAGCCTTCCAGAGCCTTGGCAGAGCAATCCACATAGTCTACCCAGTCTTGAGTCTGTGCTTTTTGGGTGTCTCTGAACTTCAACCTGTACTGTTCAGTGGTTAGGCCAAACCCATCAATAAGAGCACTCTTCAAGACCTTGTAATTATCAGCATCCTCCTCTCTAACAGTGAGGAGCTTGTCTCTACCTTTGTCAGCAAAGGAGAGCCACAAGATTGCTGCCCACTGCTCTTGAGGGACCTTCTGTACTTTACAGGCCCTCTCTAAAGCAGTTATCCATTTGTGGATGTCATCCCCACTCTGGTAGGGAGGGACAATCTTGCTCAGGTTCCTATGGTCATAGGACCTTTCCCTATCTCTAGGGACATGGCTGCCACCATGGGACTCTAGTCCCAACTTTCTTCTCTCTTTAAGGAGATCTAGGGATTCTCTATCTAAAGCCAATTGCTTCTTCCTGATCTCCAGTTGAGTTTCCTCATACTGGACCAGTCTCTTTCTTCTCTCATGAGAGGATTCCCTCCTGTGAGAAGAAACAGAGCTCCCTATTGAGGTGCCAGAGTGGTTAGACTCCTGAGAAGGAGACCTAGACTTTCTGAGCACACTCATAATCCTTCCTGGGGGGACAAAGGTGTGGTTCTCAAGATCCTCATCTTCATCTTCCCCAGAAGGGATTGGGTTTTCCAGGTCAGGGTCATTGTCACCCTCCTGGTCAGTTTCAGAGGGGGGCTGGGGGTAGTAGTACCCCTGGCCCCTTCCTCATCTGCTGGCCCACCCTCTGCTCCTACCCCTTCAGTCTCTGAAGACTTACTAAGATCATAAGCCACCAACAACTCCTGGAGGTGTTGGGTGGTGGGACTTTGGCCTGTCCTTAATTTCCTCACGTTACACAAAGCTCTCAGTTCCAAGAATGGGAGTGTGTCATACTTGGAGGGGGAAGCTCAAGGGCTTCCTGCAGGGCATCTCTAGATCCTGCTTTTAAAGACATTACTAGTGTGGTGTGGTGTATGCACTACCTACTCTAGTGTGGCCTACTAAACTCTCTTGAGTTGTAGAAAGGGTTGTGCTATCCCTTAACACACAACTCTAAGTTCAGTAGAACTTACTGATATTCTAAGCTTAAATTATATGTACCTTAGGTACCTTTAGTGGTTTTCAGTTGATCAATTCAATTGAGATTATCTGGTAAAACAATAGCAAGCTGGAATCCCACACGCTGCACACCAATGTGAGAAGTTGGCCTGGCATATGCTGTCCACTAATTATAGTGGGCACCTTGCACCAGTCCAAATCGACTCTTATGGTAGGTAGGTTAAAGACAACCTTATTGAAAGCTATCCTAGTGGTAGCTGTGGAGAGCAGCCTTCAGGCTAAGTCTTGAAGGAATGTAAAGCAGCTTGTTTTACCAGTCTATAATCTCTTGAGTGACCAAATGAAAGAGCACCACACCAGGTATATATTCAAAATATATGTATTTATTACTAAACACACCCCTCTAGTCTCTTTATGAGGCTAGAGTTCGAAGTACATAGGTTATAAGATCTTAAATCACAGTAATAGCACAAATACACGTTTGGGCCCTAGGGGCGTACCAAACCATATACCAATAAAGTGGTATGCGAACCACGACTGAACTAGACACTAGGCCTAGAGCCTCTAGAAGTGCTTGGACCACAAGGAACCACCCAAGGTAGTGACACAGGGGACCCACGGGAGACGCGTGCAGTGTAAATACACAACCGCGATACGCCGTTAACTTCTATGGAGAAAGTCGGGATCGGGAAAATAGAGGAAAGGGACACTTAGAAGAGGACTAGGACAAAACCCTTTGAGATCTAGGACTTTGAGGAGTCTCTACCCACGGGAGCACCGGAGTACTCGTGTTACCTCACCCAGGGAAGCCGGGTGCATAGGTGCCTTTCGGGGTCGGGTTTCGTCGTCGGTTCTTATGGCGATCTGCTGCAAAGTGCTGCTGGCGACCAGGAGAAAAGTGTCCGGGTGGATCCAAGAGTGGATCGGAGTTCTGAAGAACCTGAAAGCAGAGGGGACAGAGTCTGGGTCACTAGCCAGTGACCAGGAGGGCGATGGACAGATGCCCACCGATGTCGAGTGCTTCAAGTTCGTTGACAGTCGTCTTGACTCTTCAGCCACGAGGTCCGGGAGGTGTTGTCGGCGACCAGGAGCAGGATTCGGGCTGTTGCTCGATGTCTGTCGAGTGCAGAGGTGTCGGCGACCAGATTGGACCCAACAGGCCTTGGCAACGGCAAGTCTCGAGTAAGATGTAGATCGTCGATGATGCAGACCAGCAAGGTCTGGGGAACTCACCCAGCAAGGGTAAGTGAGGACAGGCCTGGAGCAACCAGACTGCCAAGTAAAGAAAAGATTGGCCTTCGGTAAGGGCTACTAGCCAACGGGCTAGCGACCGCGAAGGAGCCTCGTGACGCCGCACGTGGAGCTGGCTTACAGGACACTCGTGGAGTGGGGGCCAGTGATCTTCGGTGCAGGTGGTGCTGGAGGCTAGGGCTACTCGGAGCCCAAAGCACGACTTCTTGGGAGACCCAGAAGATGGTGCACTTGCAAATGTGCTCGGTGTCCAGGGGTCACGGTCTCACGTTACCCACGATAGCCATGGGCCTCAGCTTTGCTGGGGACTCAGGGTAGCCTCGGGAAGTCTGAGAATCCACCTCTGGTGATGCGATGACTTCGGCGTCCGACGGGAGCTTCAGTGATGCGAACCGGACAGATGCTTCTTTGGTGCCTGCCAAGCAGGGGAGTCACTCCTTGACCCCAAGGGAGATTCTTCAGTCCTCTAATCGTGAGTAGAGCGTCGAAGGTCCAGGATTCTGTTTCAGAGTTTCGTCCAGGTATAATCTAAAGTCCTAGGGACTGGGTTCCTACCTTTATTCTAAAAATAGGGGATGGACTACTCTGTGGCCCCACCTATGGGTGGGTCAGGGCAGAGGGGTGGCTACACCTCTTTCCCTTTGTCCAGTTCGCGCCAAAGCAGGGGCTGCAAGCCCCTGATCCGGTTTGAACTGGGGTATGCACAGGGACACCAAATGTGCCCCCAGTGCAGGACTTCAAAGCACCCGAAAGTGCTCCCGCCCAGCCCCAATACACATTGTCCTGTCTGGGGAGGTGGTCACACCTCCCTGGGACAGGAACCCTATTGTCCAGGCCTCCCCTGCCGGAGTTTCGTCCAGCAGCAGGAGGCCAGACTCGTGTCTGTGGCAGTAGCATCCATTTTGTGATGCCAGGCTCTGGAAAGAAGTTACCGGACTCGTCAGAGTTAACATGCCTTTCCCTCTAGAAGGGTGGAATGCTACCCCCGCCGCCAGGATTGGCGGGGGGTAGTATTCCAAGATGTTTGACACCAAACACGACATGTTTAGGTGCAGCCATTCCATAGTTAGCATTTTACCGCGAGGATATAATGCGTTTAAGAGTATATGGTCAGGCTGCACTACAAACAGCATCAGAGATGGTCTCCGAACGCTGCAGAGGGGCCCTGCTCATGCAGGGGCACCCTCTCACATAGGAACCATGCACTCTGCCTTTAGGATTGATAAGGCCTGCCTTAGGAGTGACTTATAGGTTTATATGTGTGTATGCATTTAGTGATATAGGTAACCTATACCACTGCAAGGGGTGCATGCACCACCTTACCCAGGCTGCAGTAGCAGGCCTGTGGTGCCAGTTTGGATGGCCTACCAGGGGTGGCATAATACATGCTGCAGCCCCTGGCAGGCCTCTGAGGTACCTATGCCCTTGGTACATAGTATACCATATACTAGGGACTTACAAGGGCACTCCAGATCCCAATCAGTGATGTGCCTAAGGCACATGGAGACCCTTTTAAAGAGGAAACAGCTAGGCTGGGGTTCTGAATAGCAGGGCCCCAGCCAGACTAATGTCGAAAACCAGTGAAGTATCAGCAAAAAGTGGGGGTACCCCTGTGAAGCAGATCCTACTCTCCTACATTCATTTCCTCTTCACCACTATTACCTTTGTGCATGTGTATATAGCCATCGAGGGATGTCAGCATCACTGAGACTCACTTCGTGAGTGGCCCAGCTGTCCTGATTTTTCCCCTGCCAGATGTTTATTCCCAACCACGAGGATCAACTTTGCGCAGCTGCCACAGCCAACCTAACCCCTTTCCACCCGAGCTGTCTGGCCTGAGTTCTGATGAACCGGCTGTGCCCCCTTGCTCCAAGACCCATGGTGACCCAAGCCCCTGTTTAGGAACTCTCTGACTTGTCCCCAAGCCCCCCTGTGCATCCTTTTTCGAGGTGGCCCCCTTCACCATAGCGCGCACAGCTACCAACCTCACCAGCACCTGCTCCCGGCTAAACCCGGGCAGTTCCCGAAGAACTGCTGGTAGTACTTTGGACCTTGGCCCACTACAATCCAAAACAGAGAAGGTGAACCCCTGAAACTGACTGTACTTACCTGTGTGCATACCTGTCTTTTCCTTCTATAGGATTGCATTGTGCCTAAAGGCGCACAACTTTGAAAAGTTTACTTATCCATTATCCTCCTAATTCTTCTTTTTTATCAATTCTCTCCGAGATCCCAGGTCATTACAGTCCTGATGAGACCCATGTATTCCTTTATGAGTCGAAACGTCGTTGACACATGTACAAAGACAGACTGTTTTCTATAATTGTCATACATTGATTAATCCCCTGTGTCCGTGATTGTACTGAATATAAATTTCTGTCTTTGATAGAAAATAACCAATATACCGTTTATGCTCACATTTTCTTTCACTGTTTTCACTTGTTTGGTTTTCTTTTTTCTTTCTAAGAGACTTCCTATCACTCACAAAGTGGTTTTTGATGAACATTTTCAAATAACCTAACTGGTTTTCAATAAAACCAGATTCGGCTGAACCGGAATTTTCGAAAAATACTGGCTGTGATTTTTCTTTAATGAAATACCAATGTTGATCAAATTAAGAATGCTGGCATAAAGGCTGATTCTACACAGAAAGGTCTATGCAAAAATAGACTGTTTTTGAAATGAGTTCCATGTGAACACTTGTTCCAAGGATCACTTGATACCACAAATGCTTGGCACTACCCTCTGATAAGCCTAACTTCTCACCCACACTACCACAAAAGAGAGCATTAGTATTATCTATGTTAGCCTCTGTAAACCAATAGGGGATCCACTGGACTGTCTACACAGTGTATTTCTTTTTAGTGCACTCTATAGAGAGCCAGCTTCTTAGATGCATAAATTGGGGTGATGAGATTTACTATTCTTATTCTAATCTCACAAATACTGAGGAAAGTGTAAAAATGGGGGATGGGACAAATACTGGGAAATGTGCAAAAATGGGGGTAGAAGATTTACAATTCAGTCTCATAAACTTTGAGGAAAGTGCAAAAATTAAGTGACTAAAATGTACTGTTCTCACTCCAGTCCCACAAACATGGGGATAAGTGTAAAAATTAAGGGTGACAGACAGGGTAAGATTTATTATTTTAACTCCAGTCTAACCAACATTGGTGAAAGTGCATGAATCAGAGGGGGATCAAAATTCTATTTTAACTGCAATCTTGCAAACATTAGGGAATGTATATAACCTGAAGGGGGAAATTTTGTATTCTAACACCAGTCCCACATTCATTCAGAAAAGTGCAAACTTCTGGGACGAGGGCAAGACATTTACAGTTCTAACGTAAGTCCCACAGATTTAGGGGAAAGTGCTAAATTTAGAGGGGGATAGATTTTATCAAGGACTGGATGATGTGAAGGTATTGCTAGTTTCCTTCTGCACTGCCTCAATAACAAACGGTCCCTCCCAGTTGCCATGGTGTCACCCCGCACTTAATGCAGACATGAAGGATGTCAAGGGCCTCCAGTAGAGGGTCACAGTTAGGAGGAAAAGATATAAAAGGACTGAAAAAGACGTCCTTGGCAATATTGGTAGTCCTTGCTTCAAGATAACAAATGATATATGAGTTGACATGCAGGGCACCAATGCCACTCTGAAATCAGGGTTGAGTAAGAGCCCAGCACGAAATTAACAAGAATTGTTCTGCTAAAAAAAAAAAAGGCAAAAGCCATTGGAAAATGAATCAAAAAGGGCAATAAAAATGAAAAGTTGGGGAACAAATGCATTGTAACACATCGTTCTCTGATTAAAACCACCTTATATATGGATTAGGCAGGACATGATATCACAGGGAAAGAGGTTGATAACATCTTAGATTAGTAGCTTCAGGGAGCAAATTCTGTGAAGGTGACCTCTTTAATGGTAATAGATTTGAGGTTAATCATGCCCACTGCTCCAGGAGAATAGGAGTTTCCATAATTGCCTGTCTTGGGAAGTTTTACAACTGTCTCCTCCTCCATGCTTCCAAGCGTTGTCAGCCATTTCCTTAGCTTGGAGCACTACAGGCAATGCGGTTCAATCCTCTAATTAACCTGAGCCACAGAAATGCAGACACCAGCTGGGCAGAATGAAATGCATGCCTCACCTCGTTCTGAACATGCAGACCTAAAATGCACTGCCCTCTCTTCCATGAACATGAGGCCAAGAGAGCACGTCTCTGTCTCCAGTAAGTCTTGTCCTGAGATGTGATCAGTCCCACAAACATTGGGGAAAGTGCAAAAATGGAGTAGGCAAAATTCACCCCACTAATCGCAGAGCATAAACATTGGAGAAAGTGCAAATATTGGAGGAGATAAGTTTACAATTCTAACTCACTCCCATAAAGCTTGAGAAAAGTGTATAAATTGGAAAAGGAAGAATATACCATTCTAAATCAATTCACGCAATCATTGGGGAAAGTGCATAAAATGAGGGAACAATTGCTATTCTAATTCCAGGCCACATACATTGGGGTGTATACAAAAATCGGTAGTGGGGTGTGGAGCATAAGATTTACTATTCTAACTCCAGTCTACAAACATCAGAGAAAGTGCACAAATTAAGGGAGGGAGATTTACTATTCTAACTCTAGTCCCACAAACATTGGGGAACATTTATTAGTAGGTGTTTGGGGAAAATGTACTACTCTAACCCCAGTCGATAATGCTTTGTGCAAAGTGCATACAATTTGTGGGGGTGAAGGGCATTGAGGTTTACTGTTCTAACTGCAGTCTAACAAGCATTGGTTAAGTTTCAGTAATGGGAGAAGGGGTATTCAAATATTCTTTATTATACTAGAAAATGATGTATGTATTTTCATAAATAATATACTGCTAATTTAGAAAAAACTATAGATATTTTGTAATGTCATGTAAATAAACCACACACCAAACTACATGAAAAATAGAACACATAAGAGCTTTCACAGCTTTTACATTTTCTATAACCACAGTCTAAACATCCCTGTCTTTAAATATACCTGGCAAATTTCAGATTGCTACCAGAGGAGTCAGAACCTTTTTCACCCCCCCCCCCCCAATGGATGATTTGAGACTGACCACAAACAGATACTGCCATGTCTGATTCGCAAATCAAAGGAACCTCTCGTCATCGGGGTGCACTGGAATGGATCCCAAACATCCAGGGAGATCATGAACTCTTCTCTAGACACCATTTGAACGAGCTTTTGCAGAGTAAAGTAAATGGTGGCAATACATTGTTTTAGATCAATGAAGAGGCAGAATCCTCCAGTGTGTTTTTCCATCAGAAAGACAAAGGAAAAAAACTCCTTTATCTCACTCATCTGTGGGAACAGGAACTACCGCCTTATTGGACAAGAGATCCTGGATCTGGGATTGCATGGCTACTTGATGAGGAGGATCACAAGGAAACAGTGTTATCCATACCCCTGTGTCTGAAAGTGGCTCTGAGATCTCGATCCTGTAACCATATTTGACCACATCCAGTACCCACTGATGTGAGACAGAAAGAAGCCAAGTCTCTTAGAAAAGGCCAGTGTCGGCTCCTCCGCAATGGCAGTGGCTCAGAGCCAGCAAACAAAAAACAAAACAATGCTCTAGCATTTTTTTATTTTTTGTTTGCCAGCTTGTGCATGGAGGGGCAGGGCATGGGAGGGGGAGGAGGAGTGCTTGTGCACTCCCTAAGTGATCATGTGTGTTTGGCCTGCCATCTGATGCTGACCAAAACACACATGCACACTTGGGTTTCTCCAGCGCGGCTGCATTCAGCAGGCGGGCTGGAGAAACCCCCACAGACTCCCTGGTCTGAGTAGGGCGTCTTTTCCTCCTGCTCAGACCAATCCCCGCGCTACTCTGCAGCACAGGGATTGGCTGGGAGTCTGTCCCAAGGGCTGCTGGGACCCAGGAAGAGGCCAGCAGGAGCAATGTGATGCGGGGGGCGGTCGGCGGCATCGGGAAATGTCCTTCAGATTGAAGCCGGAATCTCGGTGTGCCTTTAAAGCGCTGGCAAATGAATGAATGCGTCTTTAGTATGCATTCGTTCAGCACGCAAGTCGTTATAACGACTTGCCATAGGGGGGTGCATTGGTGGAACGGTTTTGGATGTAAAGTCCAACACCTTCCCTACTGTTACGCATACTGGAGTTGGAATAATAAATTAACCTATTCCAAAATCCAGCGCCCCCCTAAGGCAAGTAGTTATAACGACTTGTGTACTGAATGAATGCGTACTAAAGACACATTTCTTCTAATGACGGCGCTGTGAAGACATACTGTCACACATTGGGCAGTGTCAGGTAAGTTTTAAAAATTATTATTAACCCATTGTCCCCCTTTCTCCACCCCGCGCTCGCTCTCCCACCCCCACCCCGCGCTCCACCCAACCATCTCACCACCATTTGTTAGTGGCGGCCGCCACTGGAAAGGGCAAGTCTTCCACCTACCAGTGGAGATGAAGTCAATTGTTATCGGGCACAGTCAGGGTTTGGGAGCCACTTGTGGAGAGGAAGCAGCAGAAGAAGCCTTTCAGGAACTGCTGTTTGAGTTGGCAATGACCTTCCTAGGGGGGGAGGGGGGCAGGAGAATCTGAAAGCACTGTTGGAACAGAGAAATGAACTAAAATGCCAAAGGCTGATTTGGGCTTCTTAGGAAAAGGCAAATGTTTGCTATTTGCTTTTGAAACGAATTCCTCCAACTGAGGACCAAACAGGTGCTGTCCAGAGAAAGGCAAGGCAGTTTGAACAGTGAGGATTTCTGTATGGCTTCTGCCTTCTGATGCCTACTGAAAAACCTGACCACACTATGCAATAGTTGCCCCTGACACCAGTGCTGAGGCCCTTAGGTGACCAAAGGACACCCCCGAAATACCATTGATTGCACCTCCACAGCGGCCAAAAGTACAGCAAAAGCCTCACCATTCGAGATAGCAAAGGACAACTTCTGGAAATCTTTGACAATAGATTGGGAAGCATAGGTGGCACATGTTCGAGCGCACAGGGAAGCTCGGTCTTGCTTATGCTTATTTCAAAAAGCCCTCCATTTGGTGATGCGCAGGTTCTGAAGGAGCAAAATCCTCTTCCGAGGATGAATGCCCGGGTCCCAGATTCGCCACAAAGGAATCCACTGTAATAGACTGCAGCATATCGACACCCTGCCCTCTAGAGCATAAAGGTGGGAGATAAGCCTATAGATGCTCAATTTATCCCTGCCCTTCCATTGAATCCTGATTAGGTTTTTTATTAGCTGATGCATAGGAAGATGTGGAAACTGCTCTTTGTGAAAATGACAAAAAAGACCGTCACTTGTGTTAGTTTCAGAACTCACTTCAGGAACCCAAGAATTTCCCTATAATTCCTCATAACTATAAACTTCGCTGCAGTGTTCACGGTGAAAGAACTTGCCGTGGACTCTTCTAACACTGCTTCATCTACTTCAGGAGAGGACAGATAACACGTTTGAAGGGAGGAATAATCCCTGCTTCTTTTATGATACTTGTGCTTTGATCCAGACTTAGGGGCCGATTCCGATTTCGGCCGGAAGGGCACCGAACGATGGTCGGAGCCCTTCCGACCGAATCGGAACGTGCCGGCCGGATTCCTTTCCGACCGAGCCATTGCGATGGGCTCGGTCGGAAAGGGATCCGACTCGGATTTCCGGATGGCTTCCGACGGGCTCGGAGAGCCCGTCCGCCGTCCGGAAATCCTTCAGTACTCCCACGGCCGCCTCTTCACGACCGAGGGAGTACGATGGCAGTTTTTCACTGCCTTTTCGTGCCGGTCTTTCCGGCACGAAAAGGCAGTCGGAAACTGTCTTTGGGGGCCCTCAGTAGGGCCCCCATGGGTGCAAGGCCGCCGAATGGCGGCCTGGGGGCACCTATGGTGCCCCTCTGTTGATCCCTGCACCCGGTGGCAGGCACCTTGGGGTGCCGGCCACAGGGTGCAGGGATGAACTGCACTCCTGCTTTTCACAATGCAAGCATGCATTCCGCTCGGAATGCATGCTCCCATTGTGAAGTATACGAAGTGCGACCGAACAGGGTTCGGTCGCATCGTACTTGCAGGGCCGTAACCGACGACAGCAGGTCAGTCGGTTACGGCTCCTGACCGATGTCGGACGGACCTGACTCCGTCCGACATCGGAATCGGCCCCTTATTAGTAAGTAGATCTTGTAGGGTTTCTTTCATCAGTACCTTGAGCTAAACTTGACATATTCCCTCTACCAGAACAGCAGCTTCACAACTAGTATTTTAAGGCGAGTGAAGGGTGGTAAGATTCTGTTCACAGTCAGGCATCTCTCCTGAGAAAAGAGCTTTGGGTTTTTGCTTCAATGAATATCTGGCCAATAAAACTCCAACACAGCCACATGCTGAATAGAACAAAAATATCTCAGTCCTGAAGTACATACGAAAGGGACCCAAGTCGATTATTAATTTCATAGAGGATTGATGAGGCACCTGGCAGGAAGGCGGAACCACAGCCCAAGAAAGTTGTTAACTAGCCCGGTGGTTAGAAACAAATAAATAGGTGAAAGATCCCTCATAAACCAACCGCCCACGTTGGAGGTGAAAGGCAATCAATCATCCAGGTCCCTCTTACACCTTCAGCTCTGTAATGGCCCTTTCAACAGACCGAGATGTTTAGAGGAATGGGGTTTCACATTTTCTGCTTAGCCAAAAAGCTCTTCCTTGAAAATCTACATTAGAAAATGGAGGTGGAGAAGCAGCCGTCCTCGAAGCATGCCCTCTTAATAAAGGTAAACTCAAGAAATGACTTTAATTTAGTTCTGATCTCCCAGGGCTTAATAGGCCATAGCATGTCCGTGAGAGCAGCCTGTGCACAAACGCGGTGCGCCGAGGGAGTCTAAGGGGAGTGGCCCCCGCTGTGGAGGTGTCCATGCCTCTACCTGCTCTCCTGCCTAACACCTGGCCTCAGCGAGGAGGAGAGATAGAGTCATGTCAGGCTCTTCCATAGCAGAGAGAAACCTGCCTCCAACAGAGATAGAAACAAAGGAGCAGTGGCGGCTCGCAGAGGGAGTGCTGCGGGGTGGTGAGTCGGGGTGGGGGAGGGGCAGGGTGAGGGGGTAGTGGAGTCGGACATACGACGGCCAGGAGTAAAGTAAGTAAATAAATGAATAAAACTATTTACCTTGCGCTCGCTGCATCGCCAACTCGGCGATGCAGCGAGCGCAAGGGAAATAGTTTTATTTATTTATTTACTTACTTTACTCATTGCCGTCGTATGTCCGACTCCACTACCCCCCCCACCCTGCCCCTCCCCCAGCCCCGCCCCATCCTGCCCCTCCCCCAGCCCCGCCCCACCGCCCCGCAGCACTCCCTCTGCGAGTCGCCACTGCAAAGGAGTATAGATTGTGGGTAATCAGGCAGTGCCCGATGGGCTGGTCTCATAGATCAGTGTGTGGGACGGATTTTTAGCACTGTGTGGGCCTTTTTTAGGGACAAGTGGGCCAGTTGTTACTGTTGATTTCCCTGATCTTACCACAAATATTGCCTTCAGCAAGCACAAATGCATCCAGTCTCCTACACCTTGCAAAATACCCACACAGCATGTCTTTTTTGCATAGGTGGGCCACTTTTTTACACTATCTGGTTTGCTAACAGGGGGCACTTTAATTTTGGTGCCCAGGCCTATTTCTTGTCCCAGTCTGATCCTGGCCCCAGAAGATAAAAGTGTATACGGAACAACTTGTATTCAGAGAATCCTCTGGTGCAGTTGAAAAAGCATCAGCAAGTGCAGAGCATTGGCTAATAATCTACAGAGGTACATCTGGATGTGGATGCATATAGCGCATTTTCCATGTGATCTGCCTTGGTTTTCTGTAAGCTTTCAAAGTCAGCGCATTGTATTCTTAAGGCTGGCTTATGACAAAGCACTACGCAGTTCAAGTACTGCCTGTCTACCAGATCATTTACTGTTCTATTTTTTATTTAATGATTGCTTTCTGCCTCCTACAGGACCAGCTTGCCTATTACAGCCATTGAATATTCCTTCTGCATTGGAAATGTGCATGCTTCTCAAGGGTGGGATCAAGAATTGTGCCCTTCATCTGAAACTATGATGGCAAAGCAGTTGCTATAAACAACTGTTTACTGTCCTTTACTGTCTTCAATTAGAAATGTTGTAAATAATCTTACACATGTGATTACATGTCATATTATTCTAGCACTATGAAATAGACAACTATGAATGTAGTATTGTTTATTGGGTAATTACATGGAGCTTTTAGGTGTTTTTACTTATCCAATAAACTTTGTTAAGTCATTAGCATTACACTTGGTGTGTAAGTTATTGTTTGCAGGTAGGCTCATCCTATCCTCTTATAGCTTTATCTTTTTACTTTTCCCAACAAGGTGCTCAGTGCACTGTGTTGGATAATCGCAGCTGAAACAGAAATTCTTCAGTGATGGCCAGTCAATCAAAGGGAAGCAGTTTCACAAAAACGAAAAAGCTCCCAGTACAGAGCAGTACCAGTATATTTTTTAATTGAATTCCAGACAATAGCGATTCTCCTAATTAAATGCCAAGAGAATCGAGATTTCATTAGAGACATGGAGACTAACATTGTGCATTATTCCTTTAATGCCACTGCACGCAGCACTTAGAAGTTATACATCACAAAGAAAAACTATTCTAGAACAGAACCTTCCTGGTATATAATAAGCATGCACAAAGAACAGTCTGCCTCTTTGAAATGCGAACAAAATTCCTCCTTCATGCATAAACAAAGAATCTACTAACAGCATAAGAACATCGGGATAACGAAAAACTTCATAGCTGAGCCATGGAAAGGAATCCTCTCGCTGCGCCAAACTTCCAGAAGGACTGATCTACTGGGCATTATCTGAAATGAAAGAGGAATATTAATACTCCATCTTTTGACAACTTTGCAAAAGCCAAAAACCATTAATCATAGGACAATAGAGGAAAGTTAAAACATAACATTAACTGTAGCATTCTTTCAATCCATAACATTTTCGATTTTCTTTCTTTTCTTTTTTAATTTATATAACCCCAACCTTACCCCTGGGCTGGGAGGGCAGGGTAATGTTGGCCTCCATGTCTTAAATGAAATCCGGATTCTCTTGGCATTTATTTAGGAGAACCGCTATTTCATTACAAGACCAGAGGATACCATTATGCATGTTGGCAATCTTGCAAAAAGCACATCTGACACGTGTTCAATCAGCTCACAGTAGTGTTTTGCAAAGGTAGTAGAATTTGACCAATCAGCCGCCCTAAGGATGTCCTCTAGTCTGCCACCTTTCCAAAAGGACTGACTAGCCATAGCTTCCCTCGTAGAGTGAGCTTGAATTTTTTTATGGTCAACGCCCGATAACTGCATAGTCCACCTAGCCCATCTTGCGATTGCTGTAGAGGTTACAGCTCTAAAGGGTTTCACAAAGGAAATGAGAAGTTGATTAATACCATCAGGACGATGCTCACTCATCCTGGAGTCATATTCCTTCATACAATTTGCCACACACAACTTCTTGCAAGAATCAATATTAGGATAAAATATGGTGTCGGACATTGTTTTAGTTCTTCTAATGATCTCAAAATTCACCCCAAAGGCATCATAAACTCTGTTACTTACCTCTAAAGCTTTAACGCCCGACACACATCAATAGGAAATTAGACAGAGCAAGAAGGCTAACTTCTTAGACAGTATCTTCCAATCCAAATATCTATTATTCAGCCATAAAGTGAATAGGTCCAAGACTAGATTCACATTCCTAAGTATCTCATATTTAGGTTGAGTGGATCTACTTAACCTGATACTCTTAAGAATTCTACAGACCATTAAAGTTTTCCCAAAGTTCCTGCCGTTCACTAAAGCATGTCCAGCTGAGACTGCAGACATGTAGCAATTAAGCGTTCTGTAACTAAGGCCCCTATTGAATTGTTCCACTAAAAAATTAACCAGTTCAACTATAGGAGCCTCCACAGGATCCAAATCTCTCTCCAGGCACCAATGTACCCATGATTTCCATATTCCATTGTATCTACCATGAGTACCTGGAGCCCAGGACCTTTCAAGGAGCTCCTCAGCTCTTCCAGAAAGGCCTAACATCTCTCTAGATCTCCTGATACCTTCCAGGTAAGAAGGTTCAAAGTCCCTGTCAGTACTACAGGGTGCTCTCTTCCATCTACATCCCTTAAGAGACCTTCCTCTGTGGGTGGAAACAAGGGAATGTCGCAAGCCAGTTCCACAGTCATTGGAAACCATGCCTGGGATGGCCAAAAGGGAGCTATCAATAGAAGAGAGCATTTCTTCTGTCTCACCTTCTGAAGAACTCTCTGAATCATTGTGGAAAGGGGAAAGGCATAAGCGTGGGTTCCTGTCCAAGTCTGCAGGAAGGCGTTCAAAGCCAGAGCACCCTGGACTGGCATCCATCTGAAGTAATTCTTCAGTTGAAATGTCAGCCTGCTCGGAAAAAGATCCGATTTCAATGGACCCCCATAGATGACACAGACTTTCGAAGAGGGTTTTGTTCAGCTTTTAGTCACTGTAATCTCTTAAAAACCTTGAGCTCCAGTCGTCCGGCACATTTGCCTTCCCAGGTAGGTACTCTGCTCTAAGGTTGATCTTGTGCTCTAGACAGAACATCCCACGTCTCTCGGCCAGATCCGATAGGTCTGAGGGTTTTTTACCCCTTAATCGATTTGTGTACGCCACTGCAGATACATTGCCCATTTTCAGCAGGACTGTTCTCCCCTGCAGCGAACGTTTGAAACTCATTAGAGCATAGAGGCCTGCGGTCAGCTCCAGATAATTTATATGATGGGACCTCTCCGTGTAAGATCACAGACCCCCGGTATCCTGGGCACCCTGACAAGCACCCCAGCCATGAAGGCTCGCCTCCAACCCCAGAATAAATTCTGGAGACTACCCAAAGATTGCCCAGCCATTCCAGGCATCCAGGTTTTCCAGCCACCAACCCAACTCCCGTCTGGCCTCCTGATCCAGGGTTACTCAGTCACTATACCACAAACCTCTTCGCAGAGCTTTTGCTTTTACTCTCTGTAAAGCGCGATAGTGTAATGGCCCTGGAAATATAGCTTGAATGGAAGGGTATAGAAGGCCTAGAAGCCTGGCAAGTTTTCTCAAAGTTATGGAGTATTGTCTTAGTACAAACCTTATCTCTTTGCAAATCTTGGCAATCTTCTTCAATGGTAAAAGTAGAAGTGTCTTCACTGTGTCTATAATGAAGCCCAAGAATTCTAGGAACCTTGAGGGGATAAGAATAGACTTCTCCCTGTTTATAATGAAACCAAAACTTTCTAGAAGAGTTACAACCATATCCAGATCTTTTAGAATCTGAGTTTGACATTGAGACATTATGAGACTATCGTCCAAGTAGATGATCAAATGTACTCCCCTTTCCCTGAGAAAGGAGGCAACCACTCTCATTACCTTGGTGAAACACCAAAGAGCGGAGGAAAGACCAAAGAGAAGTGCCTGGAACTGATAAAGATGGCGTCTCCAGGTGAACTGGAGGTAACACTGGCATTCTTGGCCATGGGAATGGTGAAGTAAGTATCCTTCAGATCCAACTTCACCAGCAAATCCTTTTCTAATAATATAGCTCTCAAAAAATGGGGTTTCTCCATCTTGAAGTGTCTGTATACAAGGTTCCTGTTGAGATCCCCGAGATTTATCACGGGTCGCCATCCTTTGTCTTTTTTCTCCACAAGGAAGAGTGTACTCATGAAAAGCCTGTATTCCAAGGGTACTTCTACAATAGCACCCTTTTGTATCATGGAATCCATGTCTTCTTCTACCAGCTTCTGTTGGTCTATGGTCAGGTTTAACTCTCTTGGGGGAAAAGACTGAAGTGGTACCTCTAGGAACTCTATTCTGAACACCTGAACGGTTTCCAGAATCAAGGATCTTGTGTAATTGATTCCCAAGCCTGGGAAAAGAACCTGAGATGGCCCCCCACTTTTTTCGGGGGAAAAGAAATAGGAGAAATCGTTGTACTCACTCTGAAAGTTGGTAGAGCCTTATCCACGTGATCTGAAGCTTCTAGCATGATAAGCTTTTCCTTGTTAGGGGTAGAAGGATGCCGATGCACCCAGCTGGTAACTCCTACTGAAGCCGCTTTGTCTGAAGTGGGGCCTCGGGGAGGCTTGGCTGGCAGAAAGGCCCCTTCTTCCGGCCCGACCGAAAACACCTTGGTGGAATACTCTACTCATACTTGTTTGGACTTTGTCTAGGGCCAATAAATGTAGCCACGTACTTCCCTAGAGTTTTAATCATATCTTCCCCAAAGAGGATGCCCTTGAGGTTCTCTGAGTGCTCCTTTTCAGCAAGGGCTCCTAGTTTGGGGTTGATTTTAGTTAAGACAACTCTACACCATTCATCGTTGAGCCCAGCATTGGCCTTCACAGTACAGCAGTGTGCCAGTATATTTTTTAATTGGATTCCAGAGAATCCATAAATTAATGGTTCAATATCTCTAAAATGTAACCACTTCATCCCCAAACCGGAACACTATTTAAGCGATAATTTCTCAAAAACAGATTTACACCAAACCAAGCAAAGGAACTTCTTTGAGTAAACTTCTATTACACGCCAAGATTGTATAATTCTGGTCAGCTGTTTTTCCTGTAGGGAGGAGCAAAGAATTCTAAGTGAGTTAAAATTGGTAATGTCCATTTTGGGATGTGCACACATTTTTTTAATTATCGTGTGGATTTGTTGAAGGGCTGCAAAGTTATTAAAAACACAAAACATGCATTTTCAATGGAGAGTCTGACCTAACCATAACTACATTTGTATGTGAGCTTCTATCTATCACACCTGAGCCAGACCCAGTCTTTTTTTAGTAAATTTCATTCGTTTTTTTAAAGGTGTACTAAATTTGCAACGCCTGACATTGGGCATGTAATATGGGGTTAGGTACAGGCCTGGCTCTGGATACCTCTATTGTCTTACCCTTTTTTTGGGGTGGGGGGAACTGCATGACTGTAATTATTTTTTCACAGCACAAAACTTATGAGTTGGTGCTGACTCACAAGTTTTAAGGTGGTGGAAAACATTTTTTCAGAGAATCCTGCAATTGAAAATGTGAATGACAGGATTTGCGAGTTAAAAAGGAGAGGTATATAGAAGTGTTAACCCATTAAAGTTCACTCTGCACATTTATAAAATGCTAGTATTTCACAAATTACTGAATGGATTCACACCAAACCAACAAAAGCATGCTTTGTGAGTAAAGTTCTACTTTCATGCCCAGTTGGGGTAAATCCATTCAGCAGTTGGGTCTGTAGGCATGAACAAAATTTCCTTTGGGAGCAAAAATGTGAAATAATAATTTTTTAATCCTCTCCCTTACCTTTTATCTGCAGCACGAATCTGCATAACAATTGGCATGCCCAACCTTAGTTGACTGAGCTCGTTATTTGCCAATTGTTTTACAAATCCGGCCCTGGGGGTCAAACATTATAGACAAATCAAAAAATGCCATTTCAATACAAAATGTGTGTGTATATATCCACTGAAAAAACACAAAGGTTATATTAATGTTATAGTAACGTTTTAAGCGTCCAAAACACTGAAATTCACCAGTTATAGCTATTTCAAGTAACTATGACTCGTGCCCTAAGGCCCTAATATAACTCGCATCCCTGCTATGCACAGTTTTCTCATCAATAATTTAATTGCAAATGTTGCAGTGATATTATCAATGATGTCATACAAGATGTCATGAGTGATGTAATATGTGGGGTAATTAGCAGTGAATGGCAGTGGTGTGAGTTATAGTTACCTTAGGGCACTAGTTATACTTACTTTTGAGAACCATCACTGGCAAATTTCAATGGTTTTGTATGTTTAAAATGTTACATTGTCACTGACATTTTCACCTAACGATAACGTTACTTTAACTTCTGCTTTTTTCATTGAATCTCTAGGTTTTTTTTTTAACATAAAGTAATATTTTATTATCATATGTAAAGCCAACCCTGGCAAGGCCCTGTGGCTAAACTCCCGCAAGCATCCAACCCACACTATGCACAGCCTTCAGCTCCATGGGAAGGAGTTTGCCGTAGGCCCTGGCTTTCGGCAAGGCCCTGCGTCCAATCCATTGGTGCAGCCTTCCTCCCCAAGCCACTTCAGGTCCCAGGGACATCAACCGGTGGCCTTTTTTTATTTAAGGATACGGGGTCGCGCAGCTTCCCGCTCCACGGATTCTATCCACCTGGGGCCTTTGTTTTTTTTAAGGGGAGGGGGCAAAAAAGACTCATCTCAAAGTCACAAGGAGCCCTAGGGTACCCATCCCCCAGGGACTTTAAGAGGAGGGGGATCCGTGGCCCACCTCCCCAAGCCAAAAACGGCCCCAGGGACTCCATTCTCCGGGGCCTTGCAGTGGTCTGAGTCAGTGTAGATTACATGCTGCAGGGGGAGGCCCAGGGCCCCTGCTGCCCCACTGGCTCCCCACATGCATCCATCCTGGGTGCTGCGGGAGCCGTAATTGCTCCCACCTGGTAGGAACAGTTGTTTTTGTTTGCTCAGGCTGAGCAGCAGTAATTAAAGTTTCCCTGCCCGCAAAAGCACGGGCAAGGAAACAAAAGTCTGCTCCCACCCCGGCTGGAGTATTTTTAAAACTCCTGCTGAGCCCCATGCTCCTGCCAGCAGAGAATCCATATCTGGTCCCACCCGGCAGAAGCTTTAAAAATTATCCCAACTCTGTTGGAGCAGACATATGTTTTCCTGCCCGTGGTCTTGCGGGTAGGGAAACTACTGTGTCCTAGTGGTGGGCTTCCCAGGACACAGTTATTGAGCCAGCCCCAAGGGATCAGGAAGTCTCAGGGAGGGTGGCGGTGTGTCCCATCACCTTCTTTCTTGGAATGCAGCCTCTGGGGATCCTTGTTGATGTGGGGGCAGCCAATCAGATCTCAACATGAGAACTTTTGGGGTCTGTAGAACCTTTGTGGTGTGAAATATACAACATTTTAAGCCTTAATTACTCAAAAATGACTGAACAGATTTACATAAAATTGCAAAAAGAAATCTTTCTGGAGCAAAATCTAGCTTACTGCAAACTTGTTGTAAATACGTTCAGGTGTTTGGACTGCCGCTGCGTCTAAACGCCCTATGAAAAAATGAATGGGGAAAATCCCCAGCCCCCCTTTTTCTCGGTCCCCACTTGACGGAACACCCCAAAACTTTGACTTTCCAGGAAGCTTTCCAAGATGGAGTTGAGGTGGAAGAACATTTTTTTGGGGAAAGTTTCATAGAGATTCGCCAAATGATGCAAATGTTTTAAGCAAACCGAAAAATGCTTATCCTATAGAAACATGATCCTAACTATAACTACCCATTGGGGACCGCCACAGGGTAACATAGATATAAATATACATATATATCTATGTATATACTTTTTAAATATACCATTTAAACCTAAGTGTGTGTGTGCATGTGTGTGTGTGTATTTAAATGGTATAATTTCAAAATGAACAAATAACTGACTTTTTTTTTTTTTTTTTTTTAATATTCCACTATTTTATTAATAAAAAAAAGTATAATAATACTGTAATAAAATGTTTACTAATTAGGATAAATATAAACTCATACTTTAATAATATCTAAAACTGTATTGCTTATTAAAATAAGCATTGGCAAAATTAATAGGTCAGGCAATGGCCAAGAGCCTTTTGATTTTGTCAATGCTTGTTTTGTTTTTCATGGATTTTGCAAAGTTGCTGGGCCCTCATCAATTTTAACTAACATTCGCTAAAAGCAAAAGTATTTTTTTTTGTCTCAAAAAGCACATGGTGCCATAGCAGTCCCTGGCACTTAAGAAAACTACTTGGTGAGTGGATATGCTCCTTGTAAAAGGGCAGAATGTCATCACTCACAGTGAAGTTAGCCAATGCCTCAAGTGGACTGACCAACTTCTACATGCTGTATGATTTTGGGGATGGAAAAGAAGTGTACCACACAATGACAGACCAATGGATAAAGAAGGCTGGCTGAAAGCCCCATATAAGTAAGTATATTATACATAAAAATTTAGCAAAATCAAAAGGTCTTAGATAACACTACACCTAAATATATATATTTATTTATTTACTAATTCTTCCTAAATAAAAAACATTTTAATCAATAAGGGATAACTTTTAATTTTTTATAATTCAGGAAATCCATTGAATGCATTGTAAAACTAGTCTTTTTTTCTTTTAATGTTGCTATTCTTCTTCACATTGCTGGTAGTGCATCTCTTACTGTGGTTAGTGGAGCTTCGTGATTGGGGGGAAAGAAGGTGCAGTTGCTGAGTTCAGGAAACAAACCAATTTTTTAACCTACAGGGTAAATTTAGGGGATGTTTGTTATAGAGAAAGAAGGGCTGATGTTAAAAAAGGTGAGCTGGTTCCTATAGGGTTGCTTTTATATTTTCTTTTCAGGTGACACAACAGATGACCTATTAAGGCCCCTTGGAGGAAAGGGATCAGTACTTGTTTTTTGGGGTTAGGATGCCAGGAAATCCCCCTGATAAATGTATTTGTCTACATAGATTCTTATGTTTTCCGGAAGCACTTTTATATGATATTTGGTTTAAAATCTGTTTATTATGGTGCTGTAAATGGACTATTAATTTGCATGGAGTCAAGGCACTTTTTTTCTTAGGAAGGTTGGCTGATTTGGATAGTCACGGTGCTTTTTTAGCAAAGGCCTTATTGGCTATTTACACTTTTTTTAAATTGGGTTTTATGGGATCGTAAATGGATTGGGGATTTGGATGGAGTTGAGGCCCTTTTTTTCTCAAGGACAAGGGGAATCGGGAGTCTCCCTCAACATATGCCCCCTCTTTTAAGTTAATTATATTTACATTTAGGTTTTATGGGTTTTTATGGATGTATGACATTAATCTTGCAAAAATTCGATGATGGTTGATCTTTTGCTATAGGCAATTGCCTATGGAATATATGTTTTTAGAGCTTGAGGAGTATGTATGCTGGAGATAGAAACAGTTTTTAAAAACTTTTTTAATGTAAGCTTCAGTTAAACGTCAAATGAGTAAGGTGGTAGGTAACTTTAGTTGCTACTTGTTGAAAGAGCAAGTAAGGTTAGGCAAGTAATATTTTAATATTATAAGTTGTAGGCTATTAGTTCTTGGTGGTCAACACTCAAAACTGTGCCAAATTGTCGCACCTTTTTTAATAACAGTGTGTTGCTTTCTTTTGTTTTTTGTAGGACTTTTCAGCTATAGAGTACCTGAAAATGATCATATTTGTCTTATTTCTGGAAAACCTTTTTCTTTTTGGAGAATTTCCAGGAAATTATAGAATGATGGAAATGCTTTTTCAATTGTCAAAGCAAAATGATTATGCCAAACATTTATGGCATTATTATTCTTGGCCCCCCTCCAAGCAGGTGATATGACCTTTCCACAATTCAATGTTGAACCTTGGTTGTATTCTGCAACTCGTCCTGCTTAGATGACTAATCCAATTATATTTAAAGTAATTTAGTAGCAGTGCCAATTTTCCTTCATTGTTATCGAAATATTTGGTTTGAATTGCTGCTAAAATATGAACATGTTCAGTGGGTACAAATATGAACATGTTCAGTGGGTACAAAGGACATTGATGGCAAATTGTAACTTGCTGTCAGTCACATATTACTCTGCTATGGAGCATTTCTGACTTTTATGGCACATTGCCTGAGAAAAGTGAAAAAAAAAACACATGCCTGAACCTGACTACTTGGGTAGATCTTTTTAATAATTTAACATTGGCATCTCCAAGTCGATTATAATTTTTGTTGGATTTATTTTGTTTGATTTTTGACTACCAGTGTTAAAGATTCTGCAAACTGGGGGACTATTTGTCTGACAGCAAACCCTATCCAAGGGTATGTTATCTTTCTTAATTTTCCCATGGATTGTGTATATTTGGGTGAATAAATGAGAGCATGCCTAATAACAATCCTTTTGAGTGTGCAAGGATCCTGGAAGTTGAAAATATTAGAAAGCACTTTTTATGTTTTTGTTATCAAAAAATAAGAAGGGTTTTTGTTTATAAAAGTAAAGTTTTATGTTTTTGAGAAGGTTGATATTTGAAAGGGTTCAATGCCAGTTTGAGTGAATCCTATTATTTTGAAGCTTTCTGTTTGTAATTCTCGTCAAATTGTTATCTCCTGAAAATTGTACAGCTAGTTGGATAAGAATGTTTCTAGAGGCTTCCTTTACGATTGATCCCGAGGGCGCGCTGGGAGTGTTTGCAATATTTTTCAATTGCTCAACTGTTTCTCTGACCTTACAGAGACCTTGCAGAGGCAGAGTGATTGTACTCCGAGGTCCTTCAACACTGTCCCGCAGAGTCACAGCTCTGCCGATGGATCGACCCGAGAAATAGATGACACTTCCAGATTGCTGCATGTTCTGTGTTCTTTCTCTACTGTATACAAACACAACATGGCTAAGAAACAATTCTCCTCTGTTTATTCTAAAATATTTAGCAGGGAATTGGGGGGATTTTTCATTATATGCTCTGTAGTATATTGGGAAAGTGTTTAAAAAAATATTTTACTTGTACATTTTTGGGGGGAAATTTTGTTTCCATGGGTTGGATATATTGATATTTGTCAGCTGCTTTTCTTTCATTCACCTAAATGGCTGTGGATAATTCTAAGGTTATCTAACTAATTGATTTCTTGCTTTGAGTTTCATTATTGTCTGTTGAAAGAAATTCATTATGAGTATTTTTTTTAGATCATGGTCCTGTGAGAAATATTGTTTATTCAGTTATTTGATTGATATTGTTATTTGTTATTTTCTTTATCCTGTTACTACTGTTTCATAGAAAAATAATTGCTTAGGTTTACAGTCTCATGCTTTTCATTCTTTACCTTGGAGGTAGCATATTCATTGTATTTGGGTGTATCTGGAATTTCCAGACCCTTCATCTTTGGGTTAACCTCATTTTATGAAAATTCAAAAAAATAATATAAATATTTTGAGAAGTGTAGCAAATCGGTTCTGCCCATTTAGTCAACCAGGATTTCTTGCAAATGACTACCTGGTATTTAGACTTTAACTGTGAGTGAATCTCACTACCTGAGCCTCATTCACAGTAAATTCACTGTAATGGGACTGAGCGTGCTGCCCACCAGTAGCCACTGCTGCGCAGCTAAGGTAAAAGGTCCTGGGCTATTTACACTGAAACACGTGAGCTCACATGTGTGGGTGTGCACCTGTGCAGGCTACGCATGTGAGACTACCCTTGTGCACAGCCGGGTATTTGCAAGGATAGGTACTGACCTGTGCTAGGCCTTATAAGTTGATTGGGAATTTATAGTATGGGTCTCCAGCGTTAACTTAAGTCTGTGTGTATTCACTGTGTACACATTATAGACGGAATTCACCCTAAAGTACAATTTAGCGCAACTTAGGCCTACAAAGTCCAGTGAGGTAACAATCTGGGGTAAAACATGGCCTCAGAGTATGAATTGTCAGCCCCCAACATTCCACATGCACACCTTATGGCACTTTAAGATTTGTCATATTCCCCTGGCTCAGCTCATAATCAGATTCCCTGCCTTTATGCCCCCTAGTGGGCCAAGTTAATTACTCTGCTCCCCAGAACCTGAAGCCAAGGCCTTCCCACGCAAAAGAGCAATTAACAGTGCTTGACCCAGTCCTGGAAAAAGAAAGAGGCAGGGAGGAAATCTGCACCTGATAATTAGCTTGCACACTGCACCTGGGCTGGGACAGCCGAGATCCACTGGTACAAAGGAGGAAGCCCAGACCTCTGGAACAGCGCAGACAGGGCTCGCCTTTGAAACTTTGGTGGGAAGGGATCAGGCAGCTGTGTCAGCTAGGGGCAGAGCTGAGGCTCCCAAGGGAGCTCTTACCAGAGGCAACTTGAAGTCGCCATTTTGGATTCTCCCACAATTCTTTTGCAGGGGTGTTGGGACAGGGTTGGAGGGATGATACAGCATCCTAGGATTGACAAAGGGTGCCTGACCCCTAAATACTTTCCATCTCCATTAAAAAAACCCTGCAGAGAGGAGAGACAGATGAGAAGTCCCTGTGAGTGACAATGTTGAATTGATGCTCAGCTGCAAGGAGAAGCTACCTGATGCCCTGTACGGATGAACTAAGTAGTTTTACTTCAGCTGACCCCAGGACTAGGATGGGTCTCTCTTGGGACAGTGGCACTAGCTCCCTTATGCTCCCTGAGATCCTGTGGGGGGAAAGGACCTGCTGGGAGGGACCCTGGATGGTTCCCTTAGGACTTCTCTGGACTGGCTCTGAACTCCATTGCCACCTGGGTGCCCTTCAAGAAACCAGGAGACACTGGAGCCTGAGGCAAGGAGGGTGTTTTGCTAGCTGGATGTGAATTGGCTGAGCAAGATGCCACCACCAGCAGGAGAATAGCACCAAGATTCATGCACAGAACGGGTCTGGAACAGGGAGCAGTAAAAATCCAGCTCCCATCGCAAAGCACCCAGGAGGCCTGTTGGTAATTCTCCTAGGGGCTAGGGCTCGCCACCATTGGCAAAATTAGTACACTTTTACTTAAATCAGCCCTATGGGGTCAAAGAATAAAAACGAAGAACAGGTGCATAGTCCATTGTAGAGCAACATTATTTTATTAATTCAAGGGGAGAGGAGCATTTGTGAGACTCACCTCCCAAGCCAACTTTAGGCAAGAGGACCCCAAAACACTGAGGCTTGATGCAAGAAAAGTCCCAGGGGCCCCATCCCAAGAAGGCCGGAGGAGCTGGGCTGGCAAGTTGCCTGCCACCTAATGCCACTGTCTGGGGAGATGGGTCAAGCCAACATCTTGTCCCCCTGCCATGAGGAGCACGTATAGGGGAGACTGCAAAGCTCTTGTCCGCAAGCTGGAGCAGAAGTAAAGCTTGCTCCCACCGTAGCAGAAGCAGAGGAATAGATGCCGGCTCCCGGGGTGGCCTCAAAGGTGTGTGCACAGAAGGTGCCGGCTGGTGCTGCAGGCCTTAGGGCTCTTTTCGCGGCACCCAACTATCTGCCCAGGTCAAAGACTGCTCTGCTTCACTATCTTGAGGGAGTCAAGTAGGGTACTTGGTTCCCATTAAAAAGACAATTGCGGACTTTACTTATTAAGTACTCACATCCTTCACAACTAAAAACCCAATTTCTTACACAAAGTATCACTTTTTTGTTTTCCTGTCAAAAACTTTAAATCTTTAGCAGGAAATGGTCCACCTATTTTGGTTTTAGTGAGCCATATGTTTGAGGTCTGCATTTTGTGAGTGACATGACCAACAAGCATCGGAGTAATCAGGGTAGATGCAATACAAGGAAACTGGAAAGAAGGGAAGCCTATTGTAAATGTAGAATAGCATTTGAGTTGTATTGGCAGTACAGGAGAAAGACCTTATTTTTGTCAAAACTCGTCTCCAAAAGGAAACAGTCCAAACCATTCCCAAATCAGTCTCCCATGCCAGTGCAGTATCTGATTTAGACCTATCAGTGAAGGGTTGGCATAAGGCACGATTATGACTGAAGCTTTAGGGTTATTGAGTAAAAGATTGCCTAACATAGAAGAAGGTGTGGAGGGTTGTACCGGAATGGAGGTAAACTTAGCAATATCATCTAATGTGAGGGTTTTCAAAAGGAGAAATTTATGCTGAAAAAATGAGGAAAAATGAAAAAGAGAACAAGCCTGAGAGAAAGTGAGAAAAGAGTCATTAATGAAGAGTTGTTTAACCCAGATTAATCTAGATTTCCTCCAGGTTTTCCAGTAAATGGGTCGATTCTTGTGCAATATGGAGGAATTGTGCCAAATGGGGAGTTGAGTAAAGAGAGAACATCAATGGGATCATACAGCTTCAAAGGTTTTAATAAATAGCAAAGGTGTTTAAAAATGGGGGAGTATAGATTTTGAGTTATTTTAGGTAAGGCCAAGTATACATCTGTTTTAACGCGTTTTAGTTTTGTTAGGGAGAGGCGGGATTTCTTCTTATTCCATAAGAAAGATGAAAGTGTGGAATTGATTTGCTTAAAAAAAGATTTGTGGAATACATAAGGGGATATTAGAAATGATATAGAGAACAATAGGTACTATTATCATTTTAATGGTGTCTAAAACAACCCCACCAGGAAAGAGTCAAGCGATGCCATCGGTTAACCCTAAGTAATTACGTTTGGAAGTATTCCAGGAGAAATTAGTTGCTGAAAAATGATCTCTGAAATGTATTTATTTAAGGGTATAATTTCACATTTGTCATGATTACCTTTATAACTGGAGATGAGAGAATAAAAGGAGATTTCTTGGAGGAATGCAGGAAGTGAAGCACGAGGTTCAGATATGAAGAAAAGAATACTGTCTTTATTTGTTGAGTATTACACGAGAAACCCTGTATTATAGGGTTCTTTCTAATTCTAGACAGGAAAGGTTCAAGAGCCAAATTAAAGAGGCATGGCGAAAGAGGGCAGCCTAGGTGAATACCCCTACTTGAAGGGAAATAGGGAGAAGTATGTCTATTTGCATACATGGACAACTGGGGGGAGGAATATAAAAAGGAAATAAGAGAAATTATTTTGGGTCCAAAACCAAGCAATTTTAAAGTATAGAAAAAGAAAGACCAATTAATACATTTGAATGCCTTCTCTGCATCAAGGGTAATGGCTGCTAAAGGATGAAGTTATTTCTGGGATTTAGAGAGCCGATCAAAAAATAAACGAGTGTTGTCAGTTATATAACATCCATTTACAATTCCAGATTGTTCATTTCTGGGTAAATTAGGCAAAAAGGATTCCAGACAGAAAGCTAAGGTTTTAGAAAATATTTTATAATCAATGTTGACAATGTTGACAAGAGAAATTGGTCAGTAATCTTTAAGTGTGCTTCAGTTTCAGGTACGGCCTTGCAGGCCGGACAACTAGACGAGATGTTGGCATCATTCCAGTTACTGCAAAAACTATTGATTGGAAGGAAACTGTATCTAAATTTTAGATATAGAGATTTCAAAAGCGGGGGTTCCATGCGATTCAAGAATTCTTCCTGGTGCATTTGGTCTTTAAAACTTAAAAACCTGCTTGTCAACTCACCTACAGTATTCTTGCTTAACCAAGTGTCGTTCACAACTTTTTAAGAAGGTTTAAGGACCATTTTTGAATACCATCGGGATTGGACCAGAGATCACACATACCCAGTTTGACCAGCCAACACTTAATGTAATTGAACCACTCGACACACTCTCTGGTATCAGATGATAATTCACCTGAAAGTGATTCTTTCATGGGCAATGGTGAGCCATTAGACCAGATGCAGATCCAGAATGTAAGGGGCCTGAGAGCAATCGCATGAGCAATGCTCTTCAGACCGAGGTCCAAATGCATTGGTATCAATGGTGCATTTCGGGGGAGTTCCAGAATTGATCTCATAAATATGTTTTCAGTTTTAACAGTGGGGCCCACATTAGTATGACCCCATAACTCTGGCCCATAAAGTGCGGCTCCTATGCCCTGGGCATGGTATACTTGGATCGCCGGAGTCACCGGTCTATAAATTGACTTCTTTAGCTTTTTGACTAGGGCGGTCCCCACATGTTGTAATGAAAGCTGACTTTTTACAATTTGTGGGGTCCATGATTGTGTGCTTGTCAGCCTTACCCCTAAGTAATCAAATTGCTTCACCTCTTCTAATGAAGGAGAACCCAACTTTATACAACGATTAAAGTACTTGGGGCGATTAAAAAACATAAATTTAGTTTTTGAGATGTTAATTTCTAGTCCAGATTACTCACATCCCTTCTTAAATCAGTCTACTCAGTTTTGGAGCCCCATCGAGGTTGTGGAGATTAGCAGGGTGTCATCCGCAAAAAGGAGTGCAGGCACCACTTGCCCTGCGAGCTTGGGGGGATCACCCTTGCAGTCTATTAATGGTTCGATCAGGCCATTAATATAAAGGGTAAAGAGAGTTGGAGCAAGGACACACTCTTGCCGCACACCTCTGTTCACCCTGACCCGGTCGGTCAGCCTCCCTCCCCCATCTAATTAGGGCGTAGTTGTTCTTGTGGAGTCTAATGATGATTTGCAGGAGGTTTTTTGGGATCCCCATCTTAGTAAGGGCTACCCAAAGTTTTTCAAGGGGAACTAAATCAAATGCAGCACGGAGATCTACAACACTACATATAGTGGGTCTTTTTTAATGGTCGTATATTTCCAGAGGATTAATAGAAACCGGAACAACTGATCTATTGTACTTGTTTTGCCTCTAAATCCTTCCTGCAGGGACGATAATAAGTTTCCTTCCCTCGTCCAGTCATGGAGTCTCTCTAACAGATGACGGAAAAATATTTTCTGGGAGAGGCAATGAGGCTGATGGGCCTATAATTTGCTGGGTTACTTTTATCCCCTTTTTTGAAAATAGGCACTACCTCTGCACCTAACCAGGAATCCAGAATTTCTGCCCCTTTTAATCTAGCATTAAAAGTGTAATTTAAAATCACACTCCATATGTTAGGTTCAGAGAGGTAGAGGTCCTAGACTGAGATCAGTGTGTGGGAGAATAGTAAGTGAATTCACGCAGAGTTGGATTGAAAATTCACCAAGCATCAATCAGTGCGCAGTGGTGTAGCTAGGGGGTGGGAGTGGTGGTCTGCCCCAGGAGCGGCATGAGTTTTGGGGGCGGCAGCCTCCCCCCGCTATCACCTACCGTATCAAGGCGGCAATAGCAACCCGTTCCCCGCTCCTCAAACGCAGAAACTGCCACTGGTGCCCATAGGGCTAGCTACGCCACTGTCAGTGCGCGCTGTGAAATTGCTTGCAGGAATAGTTTCTGAGATTTGTTGGGTACATCTGCAGAAGAACAAACTCTATCTATAAAAGGGTCAGGAATCTGATTACAGTCTACTGTGAAAATAAAAAGATAATCAGGATACTGTAAAAGTTTTTGAGTGATATCAGACCAAAATTGACTGTCAGGATTAGTAGGGCCAAACAAGGTTAAAAATAGAAACTGGAACATTGTTAATCAAAAGACAAGTGAGTAGCCATCTCCCCTTGTAATCAGATTCCAG
Organism: Calotriton arnoldi; assembly: GCA_963921515.1. Taxonomy (NCBI): domain Eukaryota; kingdom Metazoa; phylum Chordata; class Amphibia; order Caudata; family Salamandridae; genus Calotriton; species Calotriton arnoldi. The sequence continues at coordinate 423,992 of CAWUFW010005505.1, read as the reverse complement.
TGACAATAAATGAACATTAAGTGACTTATGAGATAGTGTAGCAACACCTTTTTTCTTACCATTGCCTGATGAAAAGAAAACAGTACCCACCCACCCTCTCTTTAGCTTTAAAGATTCAGCTTTGGTAAGGTGCATTTCCGGGATAAGAGCAATATCAGGATTCAGTTGTAATAAATGGGACAAGACACTGATATTTAATCGGTGAACCCAAGCCTTTGGCATTCCAAGATACAATTTTTAAAGCCATGGAATGAATAATTGAGAAAGGTCATCTGAGCATGAATGGAGAACATATAAGGTGAACCAAATTAGAAGCAACAGAAGACACGCACAGAAAGAAAAAAGTGATAATAAATCTGAGAAATACAGAAAGACATAGGAGTGGAAAAATAGAATGAAGAACACGGGTGAGAGAGAACATACCTATGAATATTGTCAAAAAAGATGGGGGGTGTTGCCACCACATGGAAGGATGACACATCCAAGCTCCAGGGAAACGACATAAGGAGAGAAGCCTGATGATGTAGGCGACATACTAAGGTAATCACAAGATGATGTTGGGGACGGAAAACTGTAAAGAAAAAATTAAGGCGAGTATATTAGGACAATTGATAAATTAAGCAGAGTGAGAAGACTAACTTAACATCATGTGAATAATAAACGCAAAAGATGCCTAAAAGAGGGAGAATAGACCACAACAATATTAGAACAAAATACAAGTCAAGTCTTGGCAGGTTTGGAGGTGACTATAGACTCCACTTTGTGTTCCTTAAGAAAAGCTTGCAAGTGGGCAGGGTCCTCATAAGTGTAAGTCTAATTATTGTAAGTGACTTTGAACAGGCATTGATGGAACAGATTAAAATGGGCTCCAAGGGAACGGAGTGCAGGTTTCAAGGAAAGAAGACCTTTGTGCCTGTCTGTCGTATTTTTTTAGTAATCCTGGGAAAAGTACACGTTGTTGCCAGACCATAAAATCTGTTTCCTAGATCGAGCAGCTGACAAAATCTTTAGTAGATCTATGTGCTCAAGAAAATACTGTACAACACCTCGTTGTCTTTTGGAAGTAGATGCTGCATGAGGCACATGGCAAAGTCTGTGAGCATGTTGAATGTTCAAATGAGATGATTTCAGCATCTGAAGTAGTTTAGGAAGAAAGGTCTGAAAAAATGTGCTGGATCAGAACCCTTTGTTCCTTCCAGCAAACCATAAATGTGTAAATTGTTTTGGTGGTTCCTGTTTTCTAAATCTTCAACTTGTTTTTGAAGCAAAGAGATCTGAGTTTGCAGTTGTGGTACTATATGAACGGAGTTGGTGAGGTCCAAGATGCACTGTTCAGCTAACACCATACTCTCTTCCAATCTAGATCACTTGTCATCCAAACTTTGGAATTTGGTATTGGTCTCTCCTATGCATGGGCTTAATGTCCTAATCTCCTCCAAACAAAATCCATGGGGACTGAAGAGATAGATTTTGTAGGAGATGGAGGGCTTTTTTTAATCTTTTAGTCCAAGCTTTTCCTGTTGCATACAACAGAGTAACACCTCCTGAGGATGTAGATGAGGAGGAACTTCAAGAGGTCAAGGTATTTGTGTCCTCCATCTCAATTTGTGTTCACCAAGCGGATGATGAATTAACAGGTGGTTTAGAGAAGCCCGGTAATGCCTTACGGAATGCTTTAGAGCAATATTGAGCTCCTCTTAGTCTGTTCATACAGCAATGTGCAGTAACTCAATGGCGCGCTGTTTGAGGAAAGAGCAATAGTACTTGCAACAACAGATAAATAATGAGTAGGTATCCTCGTTATGGCCAGAGATCAGTACCAACCGCTCCCAGACAGGCACCGCGCTACAGGATTAATTTGAGCTGAATAACAAGTTTAGTACCTTAGTATAAACCGTATTTCCTCTCTAATACTGGCAGAGAAGAAGCCAAAGAGGAGAATCGCTGTATTATATCAAATTTAAGACCTCCACAAAACTTATGTTAGAGCCACAATCATTTTCCTACAAGCATCCCTCTGCTGCATTTGAATTCAATTGAATTACAGGTAACCCTGGGCGTAGTTGGTGTAGCGGGACTACGCGGAGGTCCACTGAGTTGGGAACAAACTCCGTGGAACTCCGCTCCGCCACCCGCCTCCACCCCCCCTATTAACAATGAATTAGACTTTAATGAAAAGTAAAATAAAAACCACTTACCTGTACTGCGGTGTCCCCGGGCTGCCCTCCTCCTCTTGCTCGCCGTCTCTGGGTAATCCTTGCAAAAACTGCACATGCGCGCGCGCCCGCGCATGCGCATTTCTTGTGAGAAATGGGCATCTAAGTGCTTTTTTGTATGTTTATTTTGCACTAGAGATTTTACTATTATTCTACATGCTTGCAATCATGCTATCTCTTCCATATGAAAGAGCAACACTCCAAGGATTTAAGTGGTTTGTAGGAAAGGTGATGGGATGTCCATGTAGTCTCAGGAATAAAGTATGTTGGCGTACATTGTAAGGATATCCAGCAGTTCCATGGCCTTACAAAGGAACTCTGCCTTCAGCCTCATGAAGGCAGAGTTCTATATATCCACAGAACTCCTCAGTGACTTGCAATATCCTTATAATATATGGCACTGGATACTTTATCCCATATATAATGCAAGCAGACATGGATGTTCATTGCAGTAAGAGCGCATATGGGCACAGTGTGTTCACAATGTACAAAAGTAATATGAATCCACACTGATGTGGGTTACAGTGTTTGTAATGTTAACAGTGTTGCACCGCTTTGAAATCTACTTTTGGAGTACATATAGAAACATGGCAGACCGTCACTGCCCACGTGCAAAAATGTGCTTCAACTGCATGCGCCCAACAGGAAGTAGGAAGAGAAGCCACAGCACAATACTTCTACTAAAATCACAAATATAGGATCTCTGAGATCCTGTACTTATGCACTTCAGCACAGCGCTTTATTTTTCTGGCCAGCGATTGGTCTTAGAAACATATCTGGCCCAGGTGTGAGCGCAATACTTGAGTTTTTATAGTTAAGCAAACTCTGATCACTCTACATGGTGCTGTGGTAACAAAAGGCTTCTTGAACTCCCACTATGCTATATTAATTGGATAAGCCCTGTGGCTAGTGTTTGCCTCACCTCAGGAAACTCCACAAGCCCAGCTAATGCTTGAATTTCATCTCACATGAAACTCTTTGCTGTCTAAAAAGTATCCAATGATCTATGTGATAGCCCTGGCACCCTCAACAATAAGCACTTCATGTAATGTGATAAGGCCTTAGTTTAGAGATCCATCTAGCAGCAAACACAATTTTTGGATTTACTATTACATTTTGTATAGTCAAATATCAGTTTGCTGCACCTGAGATGGGAATTATTTCCATCACCTACATTGCAAAAGGAACATACTGAAGCTTGGAAATTATGCTCATGTGGGGAGGATGCAGCCACCCTAAAATATGTTGCTAAATATGTGTTTGCACAGAGACGTCTATTCGACACATAAACCTCTGAACCTAGGCAAGATTTTATACGTTTTAGATTTTATTTCTTTCACTCTTGGAATTTAGGCGCTCTTGGCAAACGTATGGCAATTAAGCCTGGGCGTAGTTCGCGAAGTAGCGCTACGCGAAGCTACGCAAAGTGCAGTTTGCACTACGCGAGCTACGCGTAGCACTACGCGAACTGCGTAGTGCACTGTTCGCAATGATTGCACAGTGCCGGATGCTTGTCCGCACTGTGCAATCATTGAAAACGGCATCTTGCACAGTGCGAGCTGTCTTTTACTGCCGCTCGAGTAGATTTTTACTTGGGCGGCAGCTTTCTCAACGCGGACTGGTAGTTTCTCATCGCGAGCGGTCGCGAGCATACGCGACCACTCGCAATGAGAAACCTGACCTCCCCGCGTTGAGAATCTCGCCGGGAGGTTTATTTTCCACGCTCGCGATCGGCAACTTGATGTTGCTGATCGCGAACGAGGAAAAAGTCTCGCCGGGATGTCATTTTGCTTGCTCGCGGTCGCCAACTTGACGTTGAGGACCGCGAGCAAGCAAAAAATGACCGCTACGCTACGCGTGTTTGCACTGTGCTACGTGCAATTCGCGTTGTGCGAAGTAGCGTAAACTTCGCAAACTACGCGAGCGTAGCGTAGTGCTTTGCCCAGGGTTAATGGCAATGCATCCCATTTTTCTATTTCTCGTTCCTTAATCTCTCAGCGCAAAAATTCTGTAAACCAATTGTACATATAGCATAGTACAAGAACCGAGAACGTGGCTATTGTTGTAACTGGCAAACATACAGCGGCAAAACTGTGAAGCAGCATGCTTTATTCCATCTGTCGTTATTAAACAATGGGGTAACCCAGTTACGTGCAGAACCTGGGAATAGATACGTTAAACGAGCAGAGGTTCTGCCACAAAAACAAACTACAATAAACTCTTCTTCTGGCCCCTCATAAGGTAGAACTTCAATAGATGATAAACCAAAAAGTTTTTTTTTTTTAAATCTGTCTAAACACTGTTTTTTACAAAACAAACCAATTGTGCAATTGGTTTGTTTTGTAAAAAACAGTGTTTAGACAGATCCTTTTTAAAACCTTTTTGGTTTATCATTTATTGAAGTCCTACCTTATGAGGGGACAGAAGAAGAGTTTATTGTAGTTTGTTTTTATTCCATCTGTCAGCTCCCAGGTACAATTTAGAATCGTTAGTTAGCGGCTCGTGGTCAGAACTTCCACCCTCAAACATTCTACAGTCCAACCAATATGGGGTAGAAGGAAGGAGGAGTAGGGGAAGAGTAGCAAGGGATATAAACAGAGGGTAAAAACTGCATTGCAGTAAGCACAACAACATACCAACATAAAGAAAATGTATAAAACACAACAGCTATCGCCCTTTGTTTGGAAGGCGGAGATAACCACTTCTGCACTCAGTGGCAGCTGGCATCTACAGGGAGGGGCGGGTGCGAGTGCAAATATTAATATTGAAAATCAAACTTCCCTAAACCGACGTCCTCCGCTCCTGACCTCTTCTGAGGAACTGGATGCTGCAGTGCGGACACCGATCATGGCGCTGCTCTCATGCTGTGAGAGCAGTGCCCTGATTGGAGCGGGCGGCCTCACTCAGCGCTCCCCAGTGCCCTTGAGGCCTGCACTTACTCTAAAGCTGGGTTAGAGGTTTTTAAATTGCGCATGACTGGCTTGCAGTCGCAAGACAGCCGGCCAAAGGAACATGCGCACTTTGAAAAGTGCGCAAACAGCCCACTCTTCTCCCTACTACTGTCATTCAGCAGCGGTCCCTCCCTTGTTCTGACGCTGGGTTCAGGACGGGAGGATAAAAAATAAAATGGTAATAAATTACCATTTTATTTTTCATCTTTGGCAGTAATTTAAGTGGGGCGACGCTCGTCCGCTCCAACGGAGGAGTCGTGGTTAAACTCACTGCACCACAACCTGCCTCCTTGCACCTCATAACCCTAAAAGGAGTTTGATATTTTATTTTGTGACTTCGTGTGGCTTCGTTTTTGTTTGACTGGAATAGCATTCTCCCTGAGTTTGATTCTGTGTGTGGAACATTTGAGTTTACCTGCCTCTGACTCCTTAAATACCTCAGGGTAAGAATCAATGATTATGGATTCATATTCTTCCTCCATGATCACCATCACCAGTTCAATGCATCTAGGATTTTGAATTATGTTGAGGAGTTTCTGATCTGCCCATACATACTAAAATGCAAACACCTGTTTCTTGCTACATAAAATTAGACTGCAGACCCTTTCTTTAAATTTGGTGCTTGCCACGAAGCATCCCACAAAGTCAATCATATTGCCATCACATCACTGCTTTCACATCCCCTTTACTAAGCACCGGAACTTTAGAGGCAAAGAACTTGTCAGAGGTACACTTTGGAATTATGTAAAAGGCGAGAGCCTGAATCAGTCATGACTTGAAATTCAACTTTAAGGGGCATACTTAATAGAAAATGACCCAGCGCAGCACTGCAAGGCATCTTGCTGTGCTGAGCTGCATCATTAGGAAAGTGCAGGGATGGGTCATATTTACAGCAATACAACACATCCCTGTGCTTTACTTTGCGCTGGCACACAACTGGCTGCCTAGCGCCAACGCAGGCACTCTTGTACCATGGTGCAAGGGTGCCTGTGTTGCAGGTATGATTCTTTTTGTTCAGGAAGGGACACCTTCCTGCACACAAATATTAATTGGTGGCGTTTTCCTGCTTCTATGTGTGCTGCAGAATGGAGCAGACCCCTGCACCACCGGAGTGTCGCAAAGAGTGACGCTCCTATGGCGCAGCCTCATTGAAATGAGGCCCTTAAAGTGGGCTGCTCTGGCCGTTACGCCAAATACCCTTTTGTTACATGGTCATTTAGTATTCACTTAAACTAATTGAACAAATAAAATGTAGGTGCACTGACATGGAAATATCAACACACTGTTCTTTTCTTGCCGAACTACACACGCTCCAGTTGCTAGGCACGCCAATCCACGCTGCCGATGAAGAACAGCCTGAATGGAAACGGAGCCGTGTGAGCTTGAGCGACTTTCCAACGCCTTATCGAAACGGGACGTCAAAAGGAAGGAAAGAGCATTGTGCCTTTGCGCACACTTTCCAAACAGCCTCCTTAAAATCGGGGGTCGAGCGTCCATTTCTTACATCACGCGTCAACAGTGACGCTTCCTTTGTTGGTATGTTCCTGCTTTACGTTTTTACATTGAACGTATCTAGGTACAGAATAAAAGTGTCAATCGCTCCAACTAGTTGCAAAAAGACTTTATTAAAGACAGCGTCCATGCCTGCACAACACCGCCATCTTCAGGTGTGAGACGAGTACAGCTTACCATTGCAATTTATTTGAAACACCATAAGATCTATTTATGAGGAACCAGATGAAAAGGAATAAAGAAACAAAGAAGCCATTTGGAATACTGTTTTACATTTGTTTTGACCTACAGTTGCTACTGCTGTCATTTTTCCTGTCTCAATTTTAACGTGTGCTGGGGATTGTTATTACGTTTGTTGGTAGCTCAGGCCACAGGATTTGGGGAGGCTGGTGGTTCTCTCCACCATTCAGCACCGTGATAGTTAGGATCTGAATAAGATATTGAGTGGACTCACCCTTGAGGCGCCATTTCCCTATAAATCATACCACCGTCCCTTTTTGTATTACCAAACAAGGATGAGGTCGCCAAAGATCAAACAAGAAGTCAGGACCCCCAACTACCACAGCAGTGTTTGGATGGATGTAACCCCAAGCAATATCACCAGGGGAAAACAATCACCAATGCCCTAAAGGGTGTATATGGAGACCCCAGCAGAAAGCCAAGCAGTGCACTTTGTTGCTCCTGAGGCATGCCATGCCACTGCATACAACACAGAGAGAAGTCCAACGTCAAACAACACCCAGTGAAAAAAGGGGCAGAAAGACCAAACTGGAAGGAGTGACCCCACACAGAGAAGGGGGCAACTCACAAAAAGCAGTCTGGATGCCAAAGAAAGTAATATGGAAGCAGCACATGCATAGAATGCCCAACATGAGACGAGTGTAAAACAGGGTCTCTAGGTCAGTCCACTAACAATTCACACGTCAAATAAAAGCCCATGGTCTGGGAGGTCAGCAGGAAGGAACAGAGAGGGACAACCCTCTTCTATAGGACTTGGACAGCCAAGTCTAGGAAAACCCATGCTAGGCAGAGGACAAGCCCAAGCTATAACCCAAGCTCTATGAGCAAGAAAAACGGAGGGGAGTCAGACAGCTCTGCCCAGGAAAAGTGAGCCATGGCACATGTCTCACAAGGTCCAAGCCCAGCAGGTACACACACAGTCACAGGACAGGGGGGCAGGCACATTTCCCTCAAGCCCTAGACCGACAGGGAGCATGTGGGAAGTCCAAGACCAGTCCACAGTCAAGGAAAAAGATGAGGGCAGCTGCCTCTCCATCAGTGTAGGGGCCCCAGTGCTTCACAAAGAACAAGAACACCTTGCCTCAAACCCAGCAGGGTGCACCTGGTTGATGACCCTGGCTGAGCCCTCCCAACCCTGGGAGCAATAGGCAGCCATCCAGGGGTTCACAGCATCGCCAAGTGGAACAAACCCAACACCGGCCCAGAAGCCCATTAGGAAGTGGTGAAGACCATGCCAAACATCGTAAGGGCACCACACAGCGCCAACAAGCTGAGCTCAGTGCTAGGGCAAACAACAGCCAACAAGAGACAAAATGACAGGGAACATGCCACAAACCCAAGGCCATCAGGAGGCAGAGTGGGAATCCCAACTCCAGCCAACGGTCCAGGAAAAGAGTAGTGGGGCCTTGGGCGAAGCACTCACCTAGTGTCATGGGATGGAGACGTCAGCATCGCAGGCAGGTACACCCTGGCCACAAACCCAGCAGGGAGCCTGCTTGCCTAGATGTGGGTAAGGGGGTCCACTTCCAACAAAAGACGCTCAAAGTAGTGTGACGGAGCCAGGGATGACAGGGTATACCCCAGAACAACAATATACAACCCACAACAAGCTCAGCACGGTGGCCGGTACACAGCCTGGCAGAACAAGAGAGGAGACAGGCAGCACCCCACAAGCCCCAAGCCCAGCAGAGAGCAAAGTTGCAAGTCCATGCCCACTCTGCACCCGGGGAAAGAAGGTGGGTTGGCATTCACCTGCCTTCCAGCGATGGCTCCAGCTCCTTACAGCCAACAGGCTAACCCTGGCCTCAAGCCCAGCAGACAGCATGCACCTACCAAGACCCACTCACAGCCCTTCTATCCTGGGAGAATCCACATCCATCGAGGGGGGCTAACAGCAACATCCAGACAAACAGCCCCAGGCCCAGCAGGGAATTTAGAAAGGGCAGGTCAAACGCGAAACCCTCAGCACCCAGTTCCAAACGAGGCTAATAGGGGGTCTGGGTGCGCCTCTCTGCTGCATAAACCAGGCCAAAAGCCAACCAGGGGCCCATGAATCAGCAAAATTCAGGAAAAACAACAGTAAGTAGAAAAATCCCAAACTGCCCAGAAGGTAAGAGGAACTCCCACCCAGAGACAGGAAGCACAGGGTGACTGCCACCCAAAGAAGACATTAAAAACAGGGAGGAGGTTTCTTGGTAGAGGTTGTCCTTTACTTGGACACCTGGGGGGAGAACAGTTTACATGTTTTTTTCTTATAAGAGTACAGTGGGTGGCTGTCTCCAGAGTGTAAGCACGCCTATTGACATTATGACTGGGATGAGAAAGTGAGAGGAGGTACTAGGCTGATTGTAATGGCTGAACAGTGGCGGTGCGTCCATTAGGGCGCTTGGGCATTGCCCCACTAATAATTTGAGGCACTTAAAACAAGCGTCGCGCGCGCGCGCGCTGTCACTCACTCTCTCACATTCACATATTCAATCCCAGGCCGGCCGGCCACCGGACCACGCCCGCCCGAGGCAGTCGGCTCAGAAGGGGTGCGGGGCAGCAGGAGTTCAGTGCAAGTGATGATGACATCGTCAGGTGGTCGGCAGAGCACACAGCAAGAGTGCGCATGTTCTGTTTAGGGCTGAAAAATATTGCGACCAGCCTGAACATGCGCACTAGGCTGCTCATTAGAAGAGCGAGGTTTGTTCCATGCCGCAGCCCCCGGTCTCCTAATGAGCTGCAAGTATCACTGCTCAAGCCAATCCTGGCACTGCTGGAGCAGCATCTGGATTGGCTGAGACGCACGTGGTTCTTGCCAGCCAGCCAGGAGCGAGCATGACGTCGGAGCCTCCTTGAGGCAGACACAGAGTCACCTTGTTGTGTTCACTGCTACTGGTGCGATATTCCTTGCACATAATGCATTGCTTTTTCTGGTGTGTATTAGATGTATCGAGACCTGCATACCAAACCCTTTAATATACAGGAGCACGTGAGTGCATTTCTGGGCCATACACTTCAAAGCATTCAGTTTGTGTCGTCATTGAAGTCTTCGGAGCCATTAACGTAGGCCCTGCGCAAGCAGCCATTTTAGTGTACGGAAGTAGTGAGGCGAGACAAACAGGGGCGGTTTGCGCTGCTTACGGGCCTGCAGGGGCGGCTCGTGTCATTCAGGGCAGCACAGGGCCCCGAAGACCAGCTCTGCTGACAGAGTCGAGCACTGAAGACTGGCAAACCCACCCACCACTGGAGGAGTTCTGCTGCGTCGCACCTCAGGGCTGAGAGCGGAGAGATGGTAAGCTTGCAAATGGCATGAATCATGACATATACATAATAAGGTATGGGTCACTCTGAGGGTGTCCAGTCGTGTGTGTGTTTTAACCGAGAATGGGGGAGAATGTGGCGCTACATGTGGACTATATAAAAGAAGCATGGAATGGAAAGGAACTCCCGCTGATCCCTCCCAGTCCCCACCCTTTGTAATCCCAACTGCCCTTGGCTGCCTCAGCCGACGGGACAGCCACACTTTGATCAACATCCATTTAAACAAGGTGTCACTCCTGCCTTCCTTTCCAAAGGGGCCACTTCCAATCCAGGAAGTTCATTGCTGTGTTTTATAATGCGTGCAGGTCTTAGGCCCTGGAGTGCTGGGCAAAAGAAATAAAAAGAACCATCACGAAGTACGGGAGTACTTTAATGTAGCGCTCTATCTGAAGTGATTGCACTCCCAAATGGAAGGCATGTCTGTGCAAACTGCTGTTTTAAGCTTGGCGTGGAATGTGTAAGGTTTGATTGATAAGCGTGAGTAGTGTTATGTTCTATTTGGCAATCAGTGCTCGCTAGAAAGAGGTTAAGCTCTGTGGTGTCAAGATTCACAATTTCGAAAGCTGTTTTAAGCATTTTGTTGGGTTTCACATCAGCATTTGTAAGAGGAGCAAATGCCTAGACTCTCTCACGCTCTCCAGACTGTGTACCCTGGCCTCTTCACTCTCCAAAACTCCCTCCCTCCGTGCTTCTAGGCAGGTTCTGCTGTTCTGAGGGCAGGAGGGGGGCTGTGTTTATCTTTACATGTCATATGCTACGAGACAAATCATTTCTGACAATGTGATTGTTTGTGTGCTGGCAAACAGTAGCGTAGTCCATTAAATTCAGTTTCAGGCCTCTGCCTGCACGAGTTTATTCCAGCAGGAGCTGAGCTCTGCAGTCTGCACTCAACTCTAGATGGGAGGAAGTGTCATCAGCTGCTCACCGTTGCACAGAAAGAAAGATGTGAGCCTTAAGGCAGTGTAGGTAAACTGGCCTCCCTCCCCTCAGCTGGGTAGTAAAGGACAGACATAACTGGGATATAATGCCCCTCCACCCATTACGATCCTGGGCCCTGATCCTATTGTATGTGCTACACTATTGATTGCCAATGCACTGCTCCCACCCTAACCCCATGGGTGGTTTACACGTTTTGGTGCTGTGGTGAATTCCATGTGACATTCCTTCTTATTTTATGGTTTATTATTAATTCATGTCATTCTATTCTCTTTTCATGTATTTCTATTTTATTTTATGAGTTCTCATATTATAGCAATATTGTTACATTCCTGGACACCATGTGTGTTCATTGAGTTTGCTCGCTTCGCTTGCTACATAAGTCATGCCCAAATTTTACGCTTCACCACTTTCAATTGTCACCAGCCGCCACTGTGGCTGAATACTGTTAAAGATGCACGCCTGGCAATGACGAATAGTAATCCTTCACTGTTAAATGTGCATTAACGCGAAGCCATCGCCTCTTTATAAACAAAAGCTGGCGTCGCTTTTTAATACCTCAGCATTAGCAAAAATAACGTTCCTTTAAGTGTGGTTGATTACCATTTGTTTCAAAATATTTTTAGTTTGAGCAATTTCTAAGCTCAGTTTCCTCTATACACCTGGGATACCTGTAATCTACAAAGGTAAAGTGATTAAATGTTCTTTCCTGCATTGATGTGTGTGCTTTTATGTAATACTCAAGGATCGGAAGGCTGTTATAATGGACTAATGAAAATATAAAAGGATCACACCTCACATACCAAGTCGAGAGTGTTTGTTAATGTATTGCCGAGTTCAACCTGATGAGTTTGAAACTTAAATGATAAAATAAACTAGAAGTGCAGATAGATTTTTAAAGTAATCTCTTCATACCTTACTTTCTGTTATGTGTGACCACAGGCTTGGCGATAATAGCAAGCCTCTGGCATTCACATGCTGATCCAGCTAAACATGCATTTACTTGGATGAATATTTTGTACAGAGTCGGTGGAAAATCGGTTCTTTTTAACCAAAGATTGGATCAGTGTTATGGAAAGGGAGGCAGAAACTCCCCAATAGCAGCAAGAGTCAGAGAACAAAAATGGTAAATGACTACGGTGGATGGGAAAGCCAGGAGAAACAGGTGCCAAGGAGGCTGTAGGAAATATATCAGAAACCCTGAAGTGACGGGGTAACTAAGAAATACCGGGGAAGCATGAATTACTGAACAGAGAGAGGGATGCGCAAGGAGAGAAGGGAACGCCGAGAGCGACCTCAGTGAGAGGTGTCGGCTGGAGACGAGAATAATAGTGAGAGCAGCATCTGCTGATGTGGTGGGGGAGGCAGGGAGGTGAGACATGTTATGTTATGTTATGGGAACTTTTAGAGCGCACGATTACCCGGAGGTGTCCTGGCGCTAGTTACTACTCCTTAGTGCTGAGCTGAAAAGGAGGTTTATTTATCAAAAGGCCAGGTCTTTAACCCCTTCCTGAATGCTAGAAGATTGGTGGCATTTCTCAAATAGAATGGCAAGTCATTCCAGGCTTTTGCTGCGCATGAAGAGAAACTTCTGCCTCCCCATTGAGCTTTTTTTGTTGATGGAACCACATGGCTGAGAAAAGTGACAGAACGGGTTTTAGCATGGCATGATCATCTGGAGAGGTGAAAAGCAAAGAGGGAAGAACAGATCAGCAGAAGAAGAGGATAGCTGGGGGAGTAGGAACTGGCATTGGGGATAGGGAAACAGAGAGAAGAAAGCAAGACTGTCAGGAAATGAAGACAAAAATAGAGATCGGGAATTGTTGGTGGAAAGAGCTAAAACCAGCATGAGCAATTTATCATGGAGGCAAAGTGAATGAACACCGAGGCATGAGCCCCTCTGTGACCATAAAACCCCTCTTTCACCTGTGTACCATCGGAAGGGGTTATTTTGTGTCAAGTTGAGTAACTTTTTATGGTAAAAACGTCCGGGAGGATGGATCCCCCTCTTGACACCTACCCGCCTGTGACAAAAATGATGTTAGCACAAGCAGGAAGAAGAAAGACCACATTCATGGTGTTATACATTCGTTACAGGCTGCGCCCTCACGCCACTCTGTCAGGTTACTCATGACGCAGAAGCCTACTAGGTTTCAGATAGAATGGCTAACCCTCATGTTTACCAGATATCATATTGTCAGACTTTAGATGGAAGAGCTGGCTTCATTAGCCTAGGCTAGAAACAGATGAACCTGTAGGAACATAAGGCGAGATGTTCAAGCTTGTGAATTGTCAGCTCGACTGAAGAAGAGTCAGTCCCCTTCAGGCTCAGTAGGCAGCACCTCTGAAATGACAATGTCACTCATGTGTCAAGCTCTGCAAGATATATTTGCATGATAAACGAATACAGATAAATTTAAAAATGCAAGAATTCCGACCACCATAAATCGAATTTTCTTGTTGCCAACAATAAATACAATTTTACAAAAGCTATAATTACCAATTAGCCTCTGGATGAAGGGAGCTGGTCAGCCAATCAGAAAGCATCCTTTGCAGGCTATGGTTACTGTTACATGCCCGCGAAGGGAGCACATTGTGGCTGCCAGCTCCCCGGTCCTCTGCTATGCCTTGTGCCAGTGGGCAGCACCTTAACCCCACCTTCGGGACTCACCCCCAGTATGATGGCACTCCATCAACTGCTACTATGGATACTCAAAGCAGAAGTTCTCTCTTCTATGCTGCGTGTCCAGAGGGATGATCTCTCCAGAAATGTCTGCAAAATACGAGGAATGCTTACCCTATGATGCGCCAGATGCCCACTATGGAAAGCGTGAGTTCTCAAGAAGGGTTTGCAAGAGTCATTAACTCAATAACCATCTGTACCGGGCTTGCCGTTTTTCATTACCTCTGATGTAAGTGAAAGTGGTATAGAAACAGTATTATGTCAAAAAATGAACAGAATTTGCTTTACCAACCTAAGGCAAGAGGCGAGACAGGTCTATGTAAAAGAAAAGAAAATGCTCACATATAGAGCCTCATTATGATGTTGGTCGGAAAGCATTCCGACCGACTCCTTGTCGGAATCGTTCCCAATCAACTCGGATTCGGGGTGTCCGACCGACTGATTACGATGTTTCCAAACACTGTTCGGTCGGACTCCCATTGACTTCAATGGGAGCCTGTGTTCCGACCGACAACACAGTCTCCCTTTGAAAAAAGGGGTGGTTGCAGAAAAACTTACACCCTGTGGCGGGCACCCCATGGTGCCTTTCACACTGTGCATGGTTGGAAAGAGAGGTCCCTGGGGTACCCCCACGGGCCTCAAACGGAGGCCTCTGGGTGAAGGGGGGCCTGCTACGGGCCCCCAAAGTTGGTTTCCAACAGCCGTTCCGTGTCGGACAAACCGAGTCGGAAAGGCTGTCCGAATCCGATATCATAATACGTTGGTCGGAAACGTGGTCCATAGACATGTACGATTCGGCTCCGACCAACTCGGTTTCTCCGAATGCCGATCGGAACCAAGCCGGAAAGACCGAATGGTTAAATTGCATCGTAAACAGTTGGTCGGAAATGTTTCCGAGTCGTTCGGAAACATGGGTTCCGACACGGATTCGGACAAACGGAATGCCATTCGGAGCCTTTCCGTCTGACATTGTAATGAGGCCCTTAGTTAGGAAAATTAATTCCAAATATATATGTGGGGTTCAAAGTTGACTTTGAGACACATTCACAAGCCATTGATGCACATACTGGGAGGAACCAACGTGCACTCTACTAAATCCACTGCAAGATTGGCTAGATTGGGTATAAAGTTTCTAGAGTATAGTTTCATGACTGAACACATCACAAAGACATTGAGCAAGAATACTGACTGCCTTTCTACATTGCCAATAAAAGGTAGTAAGGTCTATAATGTGTTAGACATGGAAGAGGGCTTGGAGTATTTTGTACCATCTGCGGAGTTAGAGAATATACCTTTTGTGAAGAAAAGTAAGTGTACAGTGGCAATTCTGGAAGATAAGGTGTTGCAAAAGGTTGTGGGTGGTGTCGTGTGGGTTACCAAAGAAAGGCATGTGATAGGCAAGAGGCATGCATTTGCTAAAATATCACCAAATATATATCCATAAGGAATGGAATTTTGATTAGGGAGGAAACAGCCGTGCCACCTTAAAAACTGAGAGTTAAATTAGTGGCTATTTAGATATGCCTTTAAAGAAGAAATGATTAAGAGAAACTGATTGGTGGAAGTGCGTGGTTAGACACAGTGAGTACAATATAGGCATGTAATGTGCAAATTTGCTGATAAGAGTTTGAACTGTAGGAAGGTGCCAATGATGCCTATGGGGATGTCAAGGGGACTTTTGGCTCATCACAGCTCCAGAGCTGGAATACACATCTCTGGCTGGGAGAGTTAACAACTCTGGCTCAGAGGACAATGGCTTGCCTCTGAGCCCTGAAAGGCAAATGGGTGTTAAATGCTGACCACTTAGCAGGGATTAGCTATCTGGGAGTGGACAGGAACAGTTAGCAGAACAAAGGGCAGCTTTAGCATTACATATTTTGACTTGGAGATGCCAAGGAGGCCGTCTTCTATTCATCCACAGGACCCTCCTAGACAGTTAGGCTCTAGCCACAGCAGGGGAGAAAAACAGTTTGACCATGTCAGATAGTGAAATGGCCAAGAAGCAAAGACAGGCCAGTCTGGTGTAAGCTGTGTGCCGCCATCTTGGAAGAAAGGCTCCTGGGTAATTTTACACTAAGGCAAATAGGAAATACTTCAAAAGGAAAGGGGGGAGGATTGCATGCAATTTGTTGAAAGGATGGTAGAATTACTCCACTCACTTGCTCAGGCACAGGATATATCTGGCACCTCCTCCACCACCCCTTCAGGACTTTCTTGGACCTGGGAAGAATCCATCTGAATAAGAAGGTCCTTCTGGGAGAAGAATCCTTTTTTTCCCACTCTTGAACCCTGACTCCCGCAGGAAGAAAAGGACTCACAAAAGGACTAAAGGACACCTGATACCCAGGGACTGGAACTGCTCTCCAAACACCAAGTGGTTGGCCTCCTGTTTACCTGCTTCAGAAGATTCCAAGAGGGCCCAGCTGACTAATGAGGACTAGAGCATGCAGGAGGTCTGGCAAGAGGAAGACTGTGTAGAGGACCTAGGGACTGCAGGACTGACCAGAAGAAGCCATTCAGCAGTGGAGACTAATGTCCTAATTTAGAATTTTGTGGTCAGGTACTCCATCACAAATATGATGGCTTTCCAGTCTGTCTTATTTCAAGTATCATATGATATAATGTACTTGTAATAAAGCAGATGGAATATCTGTCACCTTTGTGACAAAGTAACCTATCCACCATACTCAGGCCTTAAGTTTGAGTGTAACAGCTTTGACTGGGACAACCTGCTTGGTGCATCCCACCTCTGTTCCATTGCACACTGTTTGATATTGTGCCTAGGTCCAGATCCTCTGCAAACTGTTGTTTTCCACAGAGCTTGACTTATTCTAGGTGCTTTTCCCCTAAAACTTTAAAAATCCATATCACCTTTTCCTCTTAACCTAGTTTGATGATCTTGATGTTTTTCCTAATTACATTTTTCTCTGCTTTTCTAAACGGGTGCAGCAGTTTTATTATGTTGTATTCTTTACTTTGAAATTATAGGTCCTGATTTAACTTAATATTCACTTCTATGGGTATTGCCTGCTCTTTGTGCCACAGCTACCACATATTGAGCAGAGTATCTCAGAACTGTGTTTGACCTAACTATATTGGGTTGTCTGAGCTGGTGGGAGTGCCCCCTCTTCAACGCTTAATTTGTGCCTGTGCTTTCCGGTGCTTAGCACCGGCACTTACTGATCAGGGCCGGGTCTACCACGCTGCAACTCTGCACGTCATATGGCATTGTGGCGCGCGTAGGTAGTATATAAAATTACCTCACTGAGTTGGCGCAAACAGTGTTGTGTTCGCAGTGTTCGTCTCCCGAGGCCGAGTCCGCTGGTAAAGTCAGAGTATTGTGGCAGTGGCTGTGAGACAGTGAGAGCCAATAAAAATATTCACATCGATCACATATGATATATGATTCATTACTGGTTCCAGACCGTCCGACTCCAACCATAATTTATTTATTCTTCCATTTCCAATATGATACACATTCAAGATTAACTGGTCGTGACGATGCGCATTGCAAATTTGCCTTAGTTAGGCGGCGGCCGGCGGCCCTTAGTTCAGTGTTGCCGGTGGGCAGGACACTGATTGGGCTCAATTTGGGCTGGATTTGGTTCTGCGGGGGTAGGGCTGTGTGGCAGGCAGCGTGCGTAGATTTTTTTAAAATGCCACGCCCGGCACACCCGCCATGAGTCATCAGCTAGCGGTTCAACGGGGTGGTTAGCCGCACGACGTTGAGTGCAGGTAGCAGCAGGCCCATCGCAGTTATCAGTTAATAAAGGCAGACAGCCACTGCCCACCACCACCTAACTGTAAGTGTAGCAGCCATTACCAAACCAACGCTGCTTTTTTTTTTTCTTGAGCGTGCCTGTGGTGGGTGGTGTGACGTGACGGGTCACCGTGGTAGCTCCTGCTCCAGATGAAGAATCGATGATTGCACAGGGCCCCGGCCTCTGGTATGTGCAGTAGAGCAGTCGCTGACAAGCGTGGCAGAGTAAATTATGTGTGTGCAGCAATACTGGTGTGCAGCACAGGCAAATCATTTAACTGCATTAACTCAGGGTGGTCGGGAGCGGCCTGTGTCAGCACAGGGTTAAAATGCCCCAGTGCGGTGAACCACAGCCTTGCCGGGCGAGTGTTCAATGTATTTAAAAATGCGCAAAACCTGTAAAAAAAGAAAAAGAGCCTGTAGTCTTCTAGATCAGTTATCACGATAGGACCCAGGTTAAGTTAAAGGCCCTGCCCGGCCCCTGCGCTTCTTGCAGCCTTCTCCTGGCCCGGGCAGTCAGTGGCATTGTACTTGCACACGGTGCCCGGCGCCGGAGGCATGATTGCTCAGGGCAGGCCTTGGACTCGTCACTCCTGGTTCACTTCACAGTTCACTTCATATACGTATGAAGTATGAACTGAAGTGAACTGTGAAGTGAACCACGGAGTGACGAGTCCAAGGACTGCCCTGAGCTATCATGCCGCCGGGGCCGGGCCGGGCACCGTGTGCAAGTACAATGCCCTTAATCATGGCATTGAATTGTTTTTAATTGAGGCAGTTTTTATAAATGAGGCCATTTCAGAAATGTATTTGAAGCATCATCCAAGTAAGCCCAGCAGAGAGGGGAAAGTGTTATTTATCTACTAAAATCCTCACATCGGGTGAGAAAAGCTTCTTTCACAGGGCATCAATATGCCAAGAGCACCCTAGTCTAAATAATGTGTGATAAAATTAAATCTTATTTGGACTGTTTTTAATGATGGATATCGTTTAGTAGACCCTTTATCATTCGGAGTAAGACGTTTTATGTTTAGGACTCTGGACCAAGGCACTGAACGACCTAAGAGTTAAAAGGACACTTGGTTGAGGCGTACACTATCATGAAGGAAAGTCTGCAGTGAATACTGAAGAAGGGAAACATGGGGACAAAAAATAGCTGAAGTGGCAATTAACACTACGAAAAAATGAACTTCATATGTGTTGCAAATCGTCCATTTCGTATTGGCTTCTTATTGGCTGCTTGTACTGGTGCAAGGACTGGCTCTGCTGTGGATGGCCACAACAGTTGTGTCTGAGTTCTGCATCACCCTGTTTAAGGAAACCAATAATGGTTAAAGGTGTCATGCCAATGTGTTAATGGTCCAAAATAGAACCCTCGACGGTTTTAAGCCTTGTTGGGGCTTATCAGTGAGGTGCAATTTGAGTTCTATGAGATAGCTGTGTCATAATACAGCCTGCATCTCTATACAGACTGGCCATATTATAGACCTGATGCATGATTTTGAAATGGAGGGTGGCGCTGATCAACCCTGTCTAGTGCTGTGTGTGGATAAACAGGCGCTGTAGAGTCAATTGGTCATCCTTGTACTTTGGACAGCTCTAATATAAATCATAGACCGTGGCGGCTACCTACCACAAAATTTGGAGTGTAGAGTTTTTACTGCCAACCATGATATTTATGTATGGAGCTAGGACAATCCATGCCACTTATAGGCTGCTTCAGCATCTGGCGTTCAGGGCGAGTGCCATCCATCCTGGAGCCCCCTCTTAGTCCGAGGCGTTGGTATGTCTGAGAGGTGGCTAACAAAATTTACATTTTAGAGGCCACTTGGTAAATCTTGATGGAAACCCCAACTTTTTGTGTTGCACCACTACTTCTACTGCAGCAGTTACTTAGATCTGCATTCTGGCAGCTCAAATCGAAAGACACGCATGACCTGTGATGCAAACACAGTGGCATTCAAGGTAATCGATGTAAAAATATTAGGCAGACAATTACCTAAAATTATTACATTTGCAGGAGTCACTAGCATGTGAGCTGCAAGTGTTTCAGTGAAGCTTTGTGAAAAGGAGATTTCCCTGGGGAAAATAAACTATTAATATTTTTCATTTTTTCTGGCTTGATAATTTTGATACTTCTCATTGAATACAAGCTATGCTCGATTCTATCAAATATTTAGACTCTGTAGATCCGATTCACACACTTTGTTGGGTTCATTATTAATGTGCAGAAACGTGCGGTGCGGCTGGAAGTTCCCTGTGAGTCAGCTGACATGTTGGATGTACTGTTGGGAAAATCATTGTCATCCAGTCACTCATATTTTCTTTTGGAGCACATAGATCTCCTGGGGTGCGGCAGAAGCATGGTAGCAAGAGGGAGGTGAGGTGAAGAATAACTTAGAAGAGGGTAGGGAGGAAGGGTAGGAAGGAAGCAGAGAGAGACAGAGGTATAGAGGGGTGAGGTCAGATACCGAGAGAGAGATGACGGAGCAAGAGATGGGCGAGGAGAGAAGAAAAGATATATAGAAAGACAGGGTGTTGAGGGAGGGATAGGTAGAGAAAGACTATCAGAGTTAGAGGTAGGCAGGGGGAGAGAGATTTGGAGAGCAAAATAGAAGCGAGTAAGAGAGAGAAAGAATACCGGGGATGGGGAGGGCCTTGGGAGGTGGGGGCCCAGATTAATGGTCCATTTTGCCTTTGCCTTAAAGAATCTCTGGGTGACAAACCATCCCAATTACCCGTGTACAAAGTTGTGCCTAAGGTTGGATTGGGATTAGAAATCGGCCTGGGCACGCTAAAAAAAAGTGGCCCACATTTGCATATTGCCTTTCCGCAAAACACTGCTTCGGCGAAGTTTTATAAAAAGAAGGGGGGGGTGTCTCTGACAGAGGCATGTTTTCTTAACTTTAATTAGATTTTTTTTTTAAATGCACAGATTAGTTCACACTGGTGAAACACACTTGAAAACAAGTGAGGCTACTTTTGCTCAGGCCCCCTGCCCCCGCTCTATATGCATACATTAATGGGCCGGCCCAGCGAGAGAAAGGGAGTGACACCTCTGCCCATTGATAAAATGGAGGTAATGGACGTCCA
Organism: Calotriton arnoldi; assembly: GCA_963921515.1. Classification (NCBI taxonomy): domain Eukaryota; kingdom Metazoa; phylum Chordata; class Amphibia; order Caudata; family Salamandridae; genus Calotriton; species Calotriton arnoldi. Next base: position 403,295 of record CAWUFW010005505.1, on the reverse strand, counting down.
TCTGCCTCCACTCGGGCACCCACTGGGCCGCTGGCGGCATCCGAACAACACAGACCCCGCCCAAATCAACCCCCCAGGCTGCCCAAAAAAGCAGGCCACAGCTGGAACTCGGATACCGGCCCCTCGGCCATTGCCCAAGTGCCCGCCTTACCAATCCGACCCTGGTTGTGATCCTGTCTTCAAAGAATACAAATGCCCTCCAGTCCAGTTGATGAGTTGATGTAATTAATACTGCCATGAGTGCGTTTGTAGTCTGTAAAGAGAAGACTGCAGTGTTGTTTTTTTGCAGCAGCATTTATGTACAAACTTGTATAAAATGTGAATTATTCATTTAACTTATAAAAGTTTGCAATCGCAAGTAATGCACATAAGGTAATGGGAGTGGTGGCCACAACTTGTGATTCACACTTGGGAATATTGCACTGTTGCTATCACTGCTTCCTGTCGTTTAACTGTTCTTTGGGTTAGGGAAGCTTGCGCTCTTGTTGTCACATAGAGCACTGGAATATTTCAAGTGTCCCTTTTCAATGCATTAGTCATTTTAGCTAATTTATTCCAAAATTGTGCTTTAAATGCACTTTTGATTTAATCTTTTTCAAACTTTTCACAGGGCAGGGGAACCTCCAATCAAAACCTTACTATGAGGAAGGCTCCCTTGCTGAAATTCAGATCGGGTATTACATCTGACTTTTAGCAGTGCCAGTTGAGGATGTGGGTGGAGCCAATAGAGTAAGTGGGTGGAGCCAGCGGAGGAAGTGGTTGGAGTCGGGGAAAGTAGGTGTGGCCTCTGACAAACATTTGAGCACCTGGACTTCATATTTTACAAATTAAGCACTGCCCCTCTTCAAAATTATTAACTGCATTTCTGACAATCCTATTACATATAATAAGAACAGACAATATTTAAATAATGTTTCAATGAATAATTGAGAGATCATACATACATTTCTTTTTGTGGAACACGTTTCTCAATCTACTTTTGAAATTTCAAACCTGAGTCACATATAGACAACAGCCCTGTGCAACAAATGTTACACATCAGTGTGCTGACTGAAGTACAGTTTAGATCTTTTATCTCCCCCCATAACTAACTATAATATGTGATTTCTATCACAGTATTTTTACAAACACTGTGGCTCACTCAAAATATGAGACATATACCTATTGATAACTATTATGTTCCTGTAGTCACTGTGAACTTTCATCACTGCTTGCATTGATGATTTGTTGAAGGTCACAGGTCACTAGACCTATGCATTAAAGGGGCCATCCAGCACAGAGAAAAAACTGTTCTCTTTAGCTAGTCCTGCATGTCTAACAAGCACCAAAAATTAGCCTTTTAGAATGTAGTTTTATTTAATGGCTTCTGCTTAGATTTTGAGATCTAATGTGACATCGTTCACTTGATAGATCCTTTAAAACTGTTTATTAAGTTCAAACTTAAGCTTTGAGAAAGCCAAACACGTGGTGGCTGAACCATGTAACATATGCATCGAAAGACTGTCATCAAAAGACTGAAAATAAAGTTTGCATCTAAGTGCAACGAGCATTATGTATTATGTTCTAGAAGAATGATTTCACAAACCCAAATAAACAATTATGTTAATACATTTGGGGTGCTTATATTGATATAAATACTATACATGACCAATACAAAATGGCTTAACAATTGATAAAGGTGTATACCTTTCATGACGTTTGACAATATTCAATATTTAGAACACGCAAAATAAAACAAATCATTTTACTAGGGATTGTACACTAAAGCCGGCATAAGTACTACTGAATACAAACAAAATGTTGATAGCAATAAGTTAGTTGTATAACAGTAAGGCTCTGCCACCAGTGGAAGGTAAGTTTGACAAATGTGAGCATTCTTTGATATATAAGCAGTGATTACAACATTTGTAAATTATATTCAGGGCGAAAAATAGGTTGAAAAAGAACTCCTCACCATCCAGTACAGTTTTTGAAATGTGACAAAGATAAAGTAAGAAATGTAGTTAATACTCACATACTTCACAGAAATTACCTTTGAATTGATGGGATATTCACAACAGTTGCCCAAATCCTGGAGAGTTACAAAGTTGCATGAGAAAATAAGATGCAGCATGTTGATATAGCAAACAACTGAAAATGAGCTTGCTACCACCTCACTGTGCTGTCATGAATGTCTTTCACTCATGTATAAAAAAAAAAACATTCGGTTTATTAAAAGAACCCTCACCATCCATACTAGTTTGTGGCATGCTTCATCATTGGGTTCCCACCCAAGACGCCTAATGCATCTCAGGTGTCATAGCACACCTGATTACAGCAGAGCTGTTTTTGTGTGTGAAGTTGTGAATTTGTGACTGAATTAAAACTACCTCCAGGGAATCGGTCCCTTGGGAAATTGTAATCGTGGACCTCTTGGGTAGGGTTAAAACCCATGATGTGAAGTGAGAAAATATTGGTCTCTCACATCCAAGTGTTAGGTCAACATGTTTCAGCTAATTATGCATGCCGAATGAGTCACAGTGGCTTTCTTCAGGACCAAGCTGCTAGGGAAACCCTAGTCAGTAGACGCATACACACTAAGGCATGCGTATATGGTGCAGAGTAATTCATAACTTATGATTTTCACCAATCTTCTTGTTAACTCTAGAGTGAATATAATGAGAAAGACAGTATGCATAAAATCATGGTAGCTCATAGCGTTGATGAAATCTGTGCAGAGCCAGCGCAGCGCGTGCATGCCATGCAAAATTGTCATCATGCGGGAACACCATTTTTTTACCATTTCAGCATGCATGTGGTGAACAAGCAATCCTATCCTTCCAAATGACGCATACCATGCCAAATTGTTATTCCTTTCATTCATTAGTGAAAAGAATAAATATTGTTAAAATCATACATGTGTGCTCACCCTATTATAGCATGGCTGTCCGCCACGTGTATGCGGATGTGTGGCAAACAAACACGTTTATCCATTCCACTTAAGGCAGACTATGCCTTTACTGTCTACAATTGGTGATAATATAATGTGGTGCTAGTATTGAGGCAGAAAACGTGCGATACACACACTCGTGCATCGTGTACCAAGGCTTGTTGTGAAAAAAATAAAGGTGAATAAACAAAGTGACACAAAGGGGGTGATTAGGATGGCGGGCGGATCGCCATCGCCAGCCAGGCGGTGGCAATCCGCCCGCCATCTCCAAACGATTTACCCCCCACCATATTATAATGGCGGGGGTACCGCGGGGGACGCAAAGTGCGTCCGCCGCTTTTCCGCCGGTCAGCAATCGTTCCGATTGCCGGCCGGGCGGAGCTGGGGCCTAATATGGTGACAGTGCCTAGCAGGCACCGCCATCCATATTAGGATGTATGGTGTTTAAGGCCTTTCCATGGCGGCGAGGCCGCCATGGAAAGGCTGGCGGGGAATCGCTTTGGGGGCCCGTTGCGGGCCCCTGGGGGGGTGGGGGGCTGCACTTGGCATTGCCATGCACAAGGTGGCAGGCACCGCGCGGTGCCTGCCACGTTGTGCATGGCAATGCACAACATGGTAATTTGGCATTGCGGCGGGTGCTGCTGTAAGCAGCACCCGCCGCAATGTCAAAATTGCGGAATGCGACCGCCAGAGTGGCGGTCGCATCCTAATCAGTGGTGTGGGCCCGCTGCATGTCTGGTGGCCGGTCCCAGCACCGCTAGGGTGGCAGGCGGACTAAAGTCCGCCCGCCTTCCTAAAAAACCCCAAAGTGTCTAACAAATGTATCACCTACTTTAATCGCTCTAAATTAGGGTGACATGGATCTTGAGAGGGGACGGTGCCTGTAGTTACACACTGCAGGTATAATAATTAGTTGTCATATAATGCCTCTGGAAACATTTACGTTAACTGTTTGCCCGGCTCCCGAAATCGTTGTGAACGGTAAAATCAAGCTAATCTTACTAATGTGGCCCCCTCTCCACAGAAAACCTACTTCGTCAAGGCAAGCCGCCCTTCATAGTACCTTTTACCATCCTCATCTAGATCTGACTGTTACTGATCCCATGCCCGGCCTGGCCTAAATAGCCATTCTGGCATCTCTGAGCTCCGCGTTTCTGTGTGTGGACGTACTTACTACTACGTGCATTTGACACGGGCTGGAGGGAGTCACCCAGCCCTCCCACAAGTAGCACACACCCCCTGTAGTATTGTCAGATGGTCAATCTTAAAAATACCAGATTACGGAAAAGAACAGCTGGGGCAACGAAGGCCATATTCTCTTATGTGCATACTAGTCTGTAGTCTGTTAACAACTGCCTTTTTTTTTGCCTAATTCAATGCCCCCCGGCAATTAGCCTGATTTTCCCGTTAATAACAATTTCGGGAGCTGGGCAAATGGTTAACGCAAATGTTTCCATGGGCATTATATGAAAACTAATTATTATCCCTGCAGTGTGTAACTACAGGCACGGCCCCTCTCAAGATCTATGTCGCCCTAATTTAGTGCGATTGAAGTAGGTGATACATTTGTTAGACACTATTGTGTCTCTTTGTTTATTCACCTTTATTTTTTCACAACAAGCCTTGGTACGCGATGCATGAGTGTGTGTATCGCGCGTTTTCTGCCTCAATACTAGCACCACATAATCTTGTCACCAATTGTAGACAGTAGAGGCATAGTCTGCCTTAAGTGGAATGGACAAATGTGTTTACTTGTCACATGTCCGCATACACGTGGCGGAGAACCATGCTCAAGCAGGATGAGCACACTTGTATGATTTTAACAACATATATTCTTTTCACTAATAAATGAAAGGAATAACCATTTGGCATGGTATACGTCATGTGGAAGGATAGGCTTGCTTGTTCACCACACGCATGCTGAAATAATGAAAAAAATGGTGTTCACGCATGATGAGCACTTTAGCATGGCACGCACACAATAACTCTGCACAGATTCCATCAACCCTATGATCTACCATGATTGTATGCATTATGTGTTTCTCATTATATCCACTTTAGAGTTAACAAGAATATTGGTGAAAATAGTAAGTTACAAATTACTCCACACCATATACGCATGCTTTAGTGTGTATTCGTCTACTGACTAGGGTTTCCAAGCAGCTTGGTCCTGAAGAAAGCCACTGTGACTCATTCGGCAGGCATAATTGGCTGAAACATGTCAACCTAACACTAGGATGTGAGAGACTGTTATTTTCTCACTTGACATCCGCTATCACTGTTTTTAACCCTACCCAAGGGGTCCAGGATTAAAATTTACCAAGTGACGGATTCGCTTGAGGTAGTTTTAATTCACTCACAAACTCACTATTTCACACAAAAAACTCAGCTCTTCTGGAATCGTGTGTCGTAGCACACCTGGGATGCATTCGTCTTGGGTGGGAACCCATTGATGTAGCATGCCACCAACTAGGTTGGTGGGTGAGGGTTCTTTTACGAAACCTAATGGTTTTTTTGATACATGAGTGAAAGACATTTGTGACAGCACATTGGGAAGATAGCGAGCTTGTTTTCAGTTGTTTTTTATATTGATAAGGGGAAGAGAAACTGGCTTATCTCATCTTCTCACTCTCCTATTTTGTTTATCTTGCAGCACATTGATATACATCTGATAGAATGTATCCCCAGTGAAACTATCACAGCTGAACATACAGCTATATTATTAAAAATGTAAATGTTTTCAAGGTTCAGTCTTCCATTGCAAGCAGAAAGTGACAGGGTACTCATTTCAACAGGCCTACTTTGAAAAGGTTTGCAACATGCTGTGTTTTTAATATTGAGTAAGCTCACGATTGTGAATAAAGAGGGCAAAACCAAATGTGAGACTTAACTCAATTTTAATTCTGGGACACACTGTCCTGTATAGTTCACGGGGTTTCTGTTTTGGATACATTCACTTCTAACCTTTCACTTCTTTTGTCTCTTTACTGGACACATATTCTTTATTCTTAGTGAGAAAGCAACCGATGATGATAGATGTGGGCATGCTGGTGAGAACCTGCCAGTAGCTCCTCTGGTGTAGCGCATGTGAGGTGCTTTCTCACTCTTTCACTCACTTTTTGACGTATTTTATATTCACCTTTTCTGTATTAAGGGAATATGTTTGTGGAGTGTTCTGACTTAATTTGTATTTGAATATTTTGGGCACCTAGGACGGGTTTAGACTGAAAAAGTTATCAGCGGTTGGGTGGAGGTAGATACCCCCTTAACCCCTTGTCCTTTGTATAAATTTAATGTTGTCCCCTTGTAAGCCAGGTCTTTGTTGATTAAATACTCATTTCAACAGCCAGGAACTCACACATGTGTACAATACTTGGTGAAACATGCAATCCTTTCACTTCATACGGACTGCATTCTAGCAGCACAATTAACAGTCTAATTGATATAGTATAAGAATGTTCAAGAAATATGTTAGTGATGTGCATGAGGAGTGGGATTTAAATCTCTGTGTAGTTTTATTGATGTTAAAAGCTACATCCAATATGCTTATAAGTATTCCTTGTTCTGACATTTGACCGGTAGGCAAATTACCATATTTAATTATCTTTTGTAAACAACACAGCATTCCAATGTAATAAAACACACAAAAAGTAATGAGAGGAATGCTTGCAAATAGTCTCATGCCTGGAAATCACTTGTGGTAGTATTACAACTCATCGTTTTTTGCCAACTATGCCACCTGAGATTAAACCCAGTCATATACAAATCAGCCTTGGTCCTGCTGCAGTAGGAATGGTCCCACCTGAACTACCAAGCCATGTCCTCTCCAAACCAGAATATAGCAAACCAAGACCGGGGTCAGCCCAGTTGGGCCTTTTCAGTCAGGTTCCATTGGCACAGTGAGCATAGGACCTTGGGCTACCTAACAAGACTGGAACCTGTCTTGGGTTACTGGTGTTCCCTTCTGGAGGAGTCTCTTCTGGAAGTTTGGGATGGACTGTTCAAATGAGGATCAGAGTCAGTACTTAGTTGCACAAGGCAGGCCTTTTTCTAGAGTGTCACAGTGGGTAAAAACAGTGCGTTGGAATGCTACCCCAACCGATTGCTAGTGTTTAGACAATTTGCAAGCATTCCACCACTTTTTGTGAGGTTCCAATGCAAGAAAGGCATCCAGTGTGCATCACTAAGTCAATAATTTGCATGAACCTCTGAGAAAAGCATGTGTATTTACTAAAAAACATGGAAATTACAAAATGAAGTGATGAGGCATACGATGACAAATGCACCACAGAATGTAAAGTAGAGTATTAGGTCTTCCTACATTTTCAGCTGTAAATATTAAGCAACGGGCAGAATATTTCAGCATAACATTTCAAGACACCTGGTAGGTCCACAAAGATTGATATATTAACCCTATCCTGTGGCATTCAGAATCCAGATCCCTAAAAAGGGTGGACAAGCTGAAGAAACAGAACTTAACTATTCTCCTATTGACCAGTCAAAGAAGTCTCACCCAAGAGGGGGGATGGTTTAGATTATGTTGATTAGCCTGTAGTAGAAAAATATTGTACAAAATCATTGCCTATGAAACACATAGGAGCCGATTGACACAAGCATTTTTGTGTACGGAAAGCTCTACTGCAGGAGTGCTGTCATACATACCCTTACATGCCTTTGTGGATTTGCCCCAAAACATTCAACCACCTATAAAAAAACTTTTACTTTGTTGTGTCAAACTATATAGTGTTGTATAACCTATTATGTCATCAGAGTGTGTACGGGCAGCTCTAGGCCTGGCATTTGGTGCTGATTAGCGGTAGTTGAAAGGCTTGTTGTACTAGTCCTAACTAATAAACAAGCTTTGCAAACCATGTTGCCGCTTTAGAGCACCCTCTCAGTGGCGACAAGGATGGGATCTATGGAAGGAGGATATGTTGAGTTGTTCTGTAGAATTACATGATGTTGTAGAATCTATTATGGCAACATAATGTGAAGGGGCCAGGATTCTGGACCCGACAGTTGCACCTTCTGGTGCTTTCTGAAGGAATTGCTGTACTACTCTTAACAAATAAACTTATAATGCTGCCTACTTAGATCTTCCTTTCAGATAAGTTTTACATTTCTCACAAGACACCAACACCTTCAAAGGACAAAAAAAACAAAAGAATAAAACAATAGGAGAATGAAGTAATATGGAAGATGGATGTTTTTCAACTCAGCTGTTCATACTATGAATAAATGCATCAATATACCATTGTTGCCAGTGACATTAGGGCATGCATACCCCATTACAGAAAAGTCACAGCTAAAAAGTCAGAAATGTACACTTGTAAGCTTATGCCTATGATTTGCATACATTTACTAGGAATCTCTTCCTGTAGCTGATACCCAAGATTACCTGCATCCATAAATATTTTCGCCTGTGGAAATATAACAAGTCAACATTTGTGCATGCAGATATGAAACACAAAGTGCATATGCACTAATGAACTGTTTTGTGTAAAGAAAGGGAAAATATTTTTCCCATGGAAAATACTACTAACTTGCTGGTGCATAACCTGCTATTTTAGGGATTAATGTTACACCTTTAAGCCTGTGCTTTACTATTTTGAGTAAAATATTGACTTTATTAACAAGCATGGGCAAAGTCAAAAGTTCTCGCCTATGAGAGCTACTGGCCTTGATTTGTAGCCATGCTGTTGGCAGGAAGGCCTACGGCAAGTACACAGACAATGGAGAGTGGGTGGGAGTTGCTAGGATAAACACATAGACAATGGAGGGATGGTGGTAGAGGCTGAGGCAAGCACATGGACAACAGAGGATGAGAGGGATTAAACAAGCACAGGGACACCAGAAGGTGTACAGGAGTGGCTAGGAAGCAAATAGAGAAACACACGGACAATTGAGGGTGGGTGAGAGTGCTGGGAAAGCACACAGACAACAGAGATCGAAAAAGATGGGAATTTTATAGCCACGCACAAGGAGGATTAAGGTGATCTGACCCGTCAAATTTTATGTTGTTTGTTTTTTCTTTGCAGTGTCTGTTCTTCGAAGACTACAATGCATTATCAAGGGAATGGTTCAGAACATCTCGCCTATTGGTGATGATATGATCCACATGCATCTTTCTGGTCGGTTCAGCTACAGTAGTCATTTCTTCTCAGGGACAAGCAATGTACTTCTACTTCCATGGAAAGAGGTCTTTTAGAGAGGAGACGCTCTATGGGGCATATTCTCAAGAACGTGTGATAACCACCGCAAGTTTAGCTTAACGCAACTCTGCACATCGCAGTCCATCGAGGGAAAACAACGCCGTGTTAACGTGCTATTCCCAACATGTGATAGACACACAAGAACGCGACAAACGAACGCGTTAAAAGCAACGCGACACCGCAAAAACGCAAAACCCCAACGCGAAAATAGTAGCGATGACGCCAATAGCAATACAGAAATCTGCAAAAAGCAGCCACAGGCCTGCTATTCCCACGCGTCATGCGGGAAAATGCACTATAAAAATAGAAAAAACAAAAAACAAAAGACAAACAACAGCGAAGCACAATGGAGGCACCCGGAGCAAGCACAGAGGACAACCAGAACCCCACAAGCCCCACGGAGGACCAGCCTGGGACCTCGGGTCAGGGAAGGGCAAGGACAAGAAGAGTCGGAAGAAGTGGTTCAGTCCGCAGGAAAACAGGATCCTGATAACGGAGGTGATAGAACACCATCAACTACTGTTCGTCACCTCCACTGTGTCACTGGCAACTAAAAATGGAATATGGGGGGTCGTGGCCAAGCATCGAATTGTAATGGCCGCCTAAAGTTACAGCTCCGTGAACCCTGCATCCCCCACATCTATCCGCCACCCTGATCCGCCTTCCCTGAGGTGCAGAACACACACCGGAGGACCGACGGAGGAGATTCCTGCTACCCCCAATCTCGGCAGACGCCTGTAACCCGAGATATCGGGGCCGACTAAACGAGGCCTGCTTGCCGCATTGAAGCCGGGGAACACAGTGCCGACAGACGCCGCGGCTGGGGCGGAGCGGAGTCGCCTGCTCCCTGTGCGAACCTAGGGCCTGGACGGAGGCCCTGGGGACCATTCACCCCCTGGAGCGGCGAAGACAGAGTGATCAACGCGCACAGTCGGACCTGAAGAGAGAAGCCCGCAGTGGCCTGGAGTCTTGCCGGAGGCCGGGAACGAAGCGGAGGGCCGGGACGCCATTGCCCCGTAGCGCCAGACCGTCGCATTGCGGCGCAAGCCCAGAGGTGCGGTAAGGTGCCGGGGAGCCCTGGGACTAGACTTGGAGCGGAGCCCTCGGGGGCCCCCCCCCTCTCGCTGGGTTATCCGCGCTTTGGTTGGAGCGCTAGCGCGACCTAGCGTGAGGCGGTGCCCCCCATGCACACGGTAATGAAGCACTAAAGACTAGGGGCCCCCCTGGAAAAGCCCAGTTCCTTGACCAGCGGATGGGGGATAGTGATTGCACAAGCCTGCCCCACACCTTATATCTGCGGGTATCCAGAATCGCCTGCGTTACGGAGAGGGCGTTCAGCTCCCACTCAAGGCGATTTATAAACCAGCGCCTCAATGCCATCTGCCGCACCGAGGATCGGGTGCTTGTGGGACGATCGGGCATATTCTTTCATTCACCCCTTTCTCTCTTTGAATTGCCGGCCGGGCACCCCATCAGCCAGTTTCCTCCTGACGACCAAGAAGGGGGTAGCTTTCCCTCTCCATACTTGCCCCGTTGAAGTCGGACCTGGGCATTATTGAGGGACCTGCAAAGTGAGGAACAGTCAAAATGGACAGAAATAAGCCCTCAGGATCGAGAGGGACTAAACAGACGCAGTCCAGCAAGCTAGACCGATACACATTGCCCAAGGACATGATACAGAGCCGCCAGTCTAGAGGTGCATCCCTGGGGGACCAAGGAGACGAAGACCAGGAACTTTCCTTGAAAGATGTCATGGACGCTATCACAGGTGTTAAAACCTCCCTTGAACACAAAATGGACACTATTGCAATTGACGTGAATCTGATCAGAGCGGATCTCACCAAACTTAATGAAAAAGTCAAGCAGGTGGAAATCGCTACAACCAGTTTGACGGGAGACGTCACACAGCTTCAGGGGGAGGTCCTGGACCTACAGAACTTCCACAAATTCACCGAACTGAAGCTGGATGATTATGAAGGGCGCCTTCGGTGCAACAACCTGTGCATTTTGGGAGTTCCGGAGCAGGCGGAGGGACAGTCCCCTGACCTCTTTGTCGAAGACCTTATCCTAAAACACCTCCAACCCAAAGGCCTCAGCAAATTTTTTGTCATTGAGAGGGCCCACAGGGTACTGGGGGGGGTGTCCGAAGCCCGGGGCCCCTCCGCTCCCGATGCTGGCAAGAGTGTTGAACTTCCGGGATAGAGATGTTATTCTCCAGAACGCAAGGGCGGGGGCTCCTCTCCGTTATGAGAATGCAGACGTCACCTTCTTTCCAGACTTCACTCAGAGGGTGCAAAAGATGAGGCGAACTTTCCTTGCAGTAAAGAGGGAGCTTAGGGAAAGAGGCCTGAAGTACTCCATGTTGTTTTTGGCACGTCTTCGAGTCGAGACGGAGGGGAGAACCTGGTTCTTCGAGCATCCTGAGGAGGCGGCGGATTGGATTGAGAGCAGGAAGGCCCGGAGCCCGCAGGATCGTCGCTCCAGAGATGAGGAATCATTGCAGCCTACCGGATGAGAAACCGTGACAACGAATTGGTGCCAATTTTGGCACTCTTGGCCCATAATGGGGCTGAGTCAGGTACTGGGCGGCCACTCTGTCGGTGACCGGGGAGGAACTTCTCCATGACTGTTGAGACTCAAAACTTTGCTGTGTGGTTTTCCCTTGTGGTTATATAATTTATTTTGGAAGGGGGGCAGAGGAACGGCGGGCTACACCCGTAGTTTCTTCTACTTTTAGTTTTTTCGCTAGGGCGACAGGCACTCTGCAAGTTCGTAATGGGCAGTTTCACGCCCAGAGTGCAGGGCAGCAGGGTGGGGGGTTGTTGGGAGGGGGAAATTTTGTTTGTTTCTTGTTGTAATTTTTGCACCGGTGCTAAATATGGTTCCACCCACAGAAAGGGTGCCGAATTTGTCTGTATAGAGAATTCCGAGATTTACGAATTGAATGACAAGTGCAATGGGGGACAGACATGTTAAAATATTAAGTTGGAATGTTAACGGGCTCGGGGACAAAATCAAGCGAAGTGTAGTTCTCCAAAACATTAAACGACAGGCACCGGATATTGTCCTGCTCCAGGAGACATACCTGATTGGAAATCTATGTAAGGCAATGCATAGAGGGGGATACAAAATGGTAGCACATGCGGGGTTTACCTCCGGTTCCAGAGGTGTGGGTAACATGGTGAAAAACACGCTCCCCCTTGCTATAAGTTCCACATGGACAGATGATCGGGGCAGATACGTTGGTATTTTGGGAATGTGGGAGGGCCGTCTCATCACATTCATGTCAGTATACGTCCCTCCAGGCCTGCAGGGTACTACCTTTGCGGACCTGGGCACGGTCCTACTCACCATTCCAGATGGCCTCTTAATCCTTGGGGGCGACTTTAATGCAGTGGTCTCGGGCTCGCTGGACCGATATCCCCCACGGGAGGTGGGGTCCTCTTCCCGCTGGTTGCCTGATTTTCTTGACGCCATGGGACTAGTTGATGGATGGAGAACTTATCACCCAGACCAGGTACAGCACACCTTTCATTCTGGGGCACACCACAGTCTTTCCCGCTTAGACTACTGCTTATTGCCAGCTGCACAAGCCACTTACATACACGAAATCAAGCACTTAGCTAGAGGCATCTCCGATCACTCACCAGTATGGGTCCACATGGTCCTTAACCAGAGCAAGGTAGGAAGATTAGCCCCAATTAATCCTTGGTACCTTCGCAATCCGAAAATCCGTAAAAACCTTATCAAAGCCATGGACGATTACTTCTCTGATAATGTGGGGTCCGTGTCCTCATCCCAGTCCTTATGGGAAGCATTCAAGACTGTAATTCGGGGTCAGGCCTTGTCATTGATCTCTGGCTCAAAAAAATATAAACAAAAAGAAGTTCTAGATATTGAAGCCGAAATTTATAGTATAGAAAGTGATCTGGAATCTGGGGTGACGCCAGAGAAGCTCCATCTCCTGAGCCTGAAACAACATGACTACAAGGCTCTAGTTACTGATAGGGCCAAAACTCTGGGTAGGGAGCGGCAAGGCAGAATCTACGACCTGGGGGATAAAGCAGGGAAACTCATAGCGTGGCTGGACAGACGGGAGTGGGCGAGCAGGCTGGTCCCAGAACTCAGGGTGGAAGGAGACATCTCTATTACGGACCCACAGGAAATAGTTGAAAGATTCGCCAGTCATTTCCAGACTGTTTACATGACAGTGGCTTCACACTGAGGAAGATTCTCAGGAATTGTTGCGAGACATTAAGCTCCCCCGCCTCTCCCTAGAAGACCGTAACTTTATGGACAGTAACTTGACAACGGATGAGATAGCGCAAGCAATCCGCTCCTTGAACTCGGGGAAAGCCATTGGTCCCAATGGCCTCCCCATTGAGCTATACAAATTACGATCCGATAAACTCGCACCATATTTAAAATCTATGTTTGAGGAATCTAGGGAAGTGGGAACATTGCCCAGGGAACAGAGGATAGCCACCATAGTCACCATTCATAAAGAAGGAAACCCAAAATGGACTGTGCCTCATATCGGCCAATCTCCCTTCTGAACGCCGAACCTAAAATCCTAGCCAAACTCTTAGCCAATCGCTTGGTCAAAGTAATCAGTGGTTTAGTACATCCAGACCAATCCGGCTTTATGCCACACAGAAACACGGCCTTGAATCTGCGTAGAGTCCATGGAGTACTGGACAGAGCACATACCCTCCGAGAGCCAGCAGTGATCGTGTCCCTGGACGCGACCATGGCGTTTGACACCATTGAATGGCCTTACCTCTGGGCAGTTTTGGCAAAGATGGGATTTGGCCCGAATTACATCAAATGGGTGCGTCTCTTATATAATGAACCCCTGGCTCAGGTGGTAGTGAATAATAAATTGTCAGCTGCGTTCCTGCTTAGTCGGGGGACCCGCCAAGGTTGCCCACTTTCGCCTCTCCTTTTCGCCCTAGCCCTAGAACCTCTAGCAGCCTGGATCCGTTGGGATCCAAGGATACGGGGATTGAGATGGTCCCCCGGTTGGGAGGACCGCATCTCACTCTATGTTGATGACATATTGCTTTATTTGGCTTCCCCTAAGAAATCCCTTATAGTGGTATTGGATATCCTCGCAGTGTTCGGCAGATACTCTGGATTTACCGTCAACTGGGGTAAGTCCCTGCTTTGTTCTAAGGGGGGATCCACCCGTCCCTCCGAGAAATTGCCCAATACAAATTAACACTGTCGGCTTTAAATATCTGGGGATTTTTATCTCACTGGATCCCTCAGTCCGTTATACCCAAAACCTTCTCTTCCCTCTCCGTAAGCTTAAAAATGATATTGTCAGTTGGAAATCACTTCCCCTTTCCCTCTTGGGCAGGGCCGCCCTGTTCAAAATGATGTCCTTGCCTAGGTTCCTCTACGCCCTACAGAACACCCTTGACCCTGTTCCAGCACGTTACTTTAAGGAGATTGAAGGCCTACAGAGGGACCTGCTGTGGGACGGTAAACCTCGAATCGCCCTGAATAAGTTGACGCTAAATTGGTACGACGGAGGCATTAGCCTCCCAGATATTAAGAAATACTATTGGGCAGCTCATCTAGCATCCGTCAACCATGGCACGTATGGTCGCGCTGACGATCCCGGCTACGCCATGTATAAATGGCTTCTTCCAGGTGGCAACTACAACAGAGCATTATACTCCCGACCTAAACGATACACTTTGACTGGCCCCACTAAACACTCCGTTCAAATTTGGCATGATGCCACTAACTCTCTTGGATGGAGACAAAGATTGACATTAGACACCCCACTTTGGGACTCTGAAAAACTGCGTGATTTGTGGAGATCGAAGGGGTTCGACAGGTGGGACCTTATTGGCATCTCATATATTAAAGACGTATGGGGGGATGGAGGGGTCAAGTCCTTTAACACGCTTCAGACGGAATACGAGCTGGCAAACACTGAACACTTCCGCTATTTGCAGGTCCTGCACTCGTACCAGTCTTCTCTGCCTAAGGGGACTGTTCCTCCAGACGCCTCTCCCCTGGAAGATAGAATTTTAGACGGCCACCTTCCCGATAAAACTATCTCCTTTATTTATAAGAAGCTAATCAATCACATGACGGATCCCCTCCAATCACTGCGAGAGAAATGGATGCAAGATGGGGTTGAGATAGATGATGAGGACTGGCAGATGGCAGTGTCTTCCCCCAGAGTGGTTGCTATTCCGGCGCGCCTGAGGTTGGTACAGCTTAAGATCCTCCATAGAATATACATCACAGGGCCCCGTTTGGTACACATGGGGTGGTCGGACAATGGGGAATGTAAACGGCGCTGTGGCCATATGGGGACGTTCATGCACATCATTTGGGAGTGTAAACATGTCAGCTCTTTCTGGCTCACGATACATGACACTATCAACGCAGTATTGCAGGTCTGTCTCCGCCCAGAGGCGCGACGATGCCTTCTAAATATATGGGAACCCACAGACCTAAACACTCACCAGAAACAGTGGGCTACACTAGGGTTCATGCTTGCGAAAAGAAATATTGCCCAACTATGGGGAGCAGCTCACTCACCCACACTAGAAGCCTGGGAAAGGAATCTTGATTGGTGCATGTTTAGAGAGAAGACAGTGTACCTGGCAAGGGGATGCCCCAAAAAGTGGTCCCTGTATGGGGTCCTTGGAACACCTACCGTGGAGAGATCTGTGTGCCACCTAGATGTAATGAGCAAGACGACCCCCTCACCCCGTGACATTCCCCTCTTATGCAATGATTAAACGCTTTTCCTCCTGTGCTTGTTGCAATGTACAAACTGGCTGACCCTCTGTAATGTTTATTTGAACCGATGTGTGTTTAATAAAAAGATTTTTAAAAATAATAAAAAAAATGGAATATGGCAGACCATCGTGGACAAGGTGAATTCAGCCGGAGTGCTGAAGAGGACAATGGACGAGGTCAAGAGGCGCTGGAATGATGTGAAGCGCAAAACCAAGCTGAAACTCGCAAACAACCTGAAGGCAGCAATGCAGACTGGAGGTGGGAGTCCAGCGACACAGGAGGAGCTGGACGAGATGGAGGAAATGGTCTCCACAGTCATCAGTGGGGAGACGGTGGCAGGAGTGGGGGGACCGGACACTGCTCAACATGACCGGACACAACAGCAACAGGGTGAGTAACCACCAGGGACTGGGGGGACGGGGAGAGATGGGCACAATGGCACACATGCACAAGTAAGCACAGCACATCTGCGTACAAACCATGCCCCAGACCCCCAACTCCCACCAAGAGACCAATGCACACAGGTATGCAACATCTCAGCACTGCATAAGCACAGAAGCCAGAGGCACACCGCATGCAAGGGATAAGGGGCATCAAAACAGGCCAGCAGGGGCAACTCCCCCAAAATGCGGCACACACACATTACATGCAGAGCACATCAACATTGACAACGATGTGGTACAAACCGCAACACGTCCACAACAGAACAGAGGACACAACTGCTGCCGCATGTGCGTAGAAACTGGCCAATCACATTTGGCACTGCATGGAAATGTGAGTTGACAATGTACAAGTACAAACACACATCCGTGATGTAGTCGGAATGTCCACTGTCCCGGATCAAATAGGCAGCCCCCCCAAACAGTCACAATGTACACTGTCATACAGTCTGAATGTGAACCTGTACAATGCGTCAACATACATGTGAACATGATGTTAAACTGCATCTCCCCTCCACATTGCAGGGGGAAATCCAACACCTCCTGCAGTGCAGTCCGAACCTCTCTTCTCTGATGACGAAGAGGACCACCACACCTTCGACTCCGATGCCCTCCAACAGCTCGTGGAGAGCCTACGCAGCCCACTTACAGGAGCAGGGCAGCCCAGCTGCCACAAGGAGAACCCACCCCCTGCACAGTACACACAGCAGGCAGCACCCACCACCACGGCCGCCTCCCAGGACCCCCACGACGAACACATGGCCTTCCAATGCCGTGTGTTGGGGTGCCAGGAGAAGCTGGCTGAACAGGTGCAGGTGGGCTTCGACCGCATGGCAGCCAAACTAGACGCCATACGTGGGTGTCTAAGTCCCATCAGGGACCACTCACAGTCCCTAACGGACACCCACAGTCCGCTCCATGCTCTCCAACGAACCATGGCTGACATCGATAGAGTCCTGACTCTGCGACAGGAATGACTGTCAAGTCAGAGTGCCTCCAGCGAGCTCGCCCGGGAGTTGGGACACATGCGGTGGATCATGGAGAACATGGAGTGGACGCAGGCGGAAAGAGCGGCTGCCACGGCTGCACACCAGCGAGATCTAGCTGGGTCCCTCCATGCCATTAAGACCCTCCTCATGGCTTTGCTGCCACAAGGCCTTGCACTGATGCATGCTGCTGCTACCACCCCATCCACATCTCCGGCCCCTGATGTGTCAGTGCCACACAGTGCTGGAGACATAACACCACCACCCACATGTGAGGGACAGGCAACAGCAGCGGACGAAGATGCGGATGAATCTGCCTTCGTGGTCAGAAGGACACAGAAGCATACATCTCCGCCATGTGGCCTGTTTCTGCTTGGTTCTGCCCTCTGTATCATCACCTTCCACTGTCCCCCGATGCACTCTGCGACACACACCTCGGACCCCGACATGGACTGCCATATTCTGTTTCCTCACCAATGACACAGCTATCAGACTGCGGACTGAACTCCTCCTCTCCTGATGTACCGGTCACTCCCTGAAGGACTCTGGCTGGCCCTACACGGGCCGACAATGTGAAGTGGTGTTGGCATGGCACTGCTCCAGCTGCAACACTCCCTTGAATGTGCAATAAACATTCATATTCACACAGATGTGTCATGTCTATGATCTATCAAGTGTGGAGGTATGGATGAATGTAGGGTCAGTGATTCCCCCTTACGTCCATGTTGCCCATGTTGTGGGACTTTTGTCACTGGGTGGCACATTTCCGTTGCGGGCCGGGGGTTGCCGACACTTCAACAGAGACACATCCATTAGTCACTTCCTTGTCCAGCCCAGGACGGAACCACGCCCAGAGCCCCGGGGTCATTGTTCACACCCTTACGCTGGACTGGCATACGCCAGGCCAGCCCACTCCGCTTACGCACACGGGGGGACGACAACGCTACATGTCCCAGCTCTGCACTGCAGGGATCTGCAGCTCACAGGTCTAGTTGGCAGCATGCCACAGCCACTCCCTCACGGCTGGTGTACACCCACACCACACCCATCCAGCACAGGCGTCACAGGACATGTGACCCTGCCAATAAAAAGGGCCTGGCGCACGTGCTGGACGCCATTTCAACTCTACAACTGGGTGTCTCCATGTAGAACCCATCTACGCATGTGGGCCTAGGGCCCTGCCACCTCACATTGCCCAGTGCCGGGGGTGACATGATGGTGTCCGCACAACGGGACTAAAAAATCTACAAAAATCTGTATTTGTAAAGCGCGAACTACTCACCCTTACGGGTCTCAAGGCGCTGGGGGCCGTCGTGGAAATTAAGTGAGCTATTGCCCAGAGTCACATGGTGCTGAGCTGAGCTGCCGCCGGGGATCGAACCATGAACCCTGTCCTCCGAAGTCAGCTGCCCTGGCCGCTGCACCACACCTCTCCATCTCAATCATTAAGGGTCCATGGCTAGCGGGGCACAGACTTGGTGGCACCGGATACACTGCTGCAGGCACAGGCACCCCGCCACGGGACGGTGTCTTGCGGTGCAGTGAGATAGGGGCACCTGGAATGCTGATCGGGTGTGCAGCCTGCGATGATGCGCCTTCCTGGCGGTCCGGACTGGCATGGGTTTGTGTGAGACCTGCTGGGCCGCAGTGTAGGCCTGGGCAAGGGCAGGGCGGGCCTCCCGCCACGTGGCGTTGCGGTTCACAGAGTTAGTGGCACCTCAAGCGCTGAGCGGGTGTGCAGCCTGCGATGATGCCGTGTCCACAGATGTGGTCTCTGCCATTGCGATATCAAGACCCAGCAACATGTGTGTGACCTGGTGGCCCGCGGCACGGGGCTGCATGATGTGGAGGGTGCATGGTCGCGGGCCCTGGGCTTGGAGATCCCTCCGGAATGTGTTGGGCCCTCTTGGAGACACGCCGATGGCGGAAGGTGAGCAGTGAGGCCTGGTTGTGCAGGGGCGGGCATTCACCGCTGGGCGGCGGGAGGGGCTGGGGTGCAGCAGCCTGTGTGCGCAGGGGCGGGCAAGCGATGGTGGCATGTGCAACTGTATGGGCTCTGACATTCATGTCTCTGGAAACTGTTTCAGATGAGGGACCTGGGGGACTGCTGTGAATGCGGGCACGTGGTTGGAGACACACCGGTGGCAGCAGGTGAGCAGTGGGGCATAGGTCCGCAGTGTCGGCACTCTCTCTCCCTCTCTTTCTCTTTCTCTCTCCCTCTCTTACTCTCCCTCCCTCTCTCTTTCTCTCCCTCCCTCTCTCCCTCTCTCTTTCTCCCTCCCTCTCTCCCCCTCTCTCTCCCTCTTTCTCTCCCTCCCTCTCTCCCTCTCCCTCTCTTTCTCTCTCTCTCTTTCTCCCTCCCTCCCTCTCTCCCTCTCTCTTTCTCTCTCCCTCTCTCTTTCGCTCTCTCTCTCTGTGATTTGATGTGCGCATGGCATTCCTTCTTATACAGATTTCTGTTTTGCAGGCTGTGACTTGCAGGATGTCGTGGGACGACCCGCCATGCCTCTTCTGATTTTCTGTTTTGGTTTGTTCTGTAATAAACGTGTTATTTGGATGTTATGATATGGATGTTTGATTTCCCTCTTTTCCGACCACACATGTATGTTGAGTGTTGTGATTGTGCGATTTGTTTGGTTCATGGTTTCGTGGAGTTGATGTGCAATATCTTTGTCCTAGGGGGGGGATGTGGGGGGTGCCCGGGGTAGGGCCCGGGGGGGGGGGAGGGTGGTGGGGTCCTGGGGGTTGTGGCGGTGGGTGTTGTTGACCAATTGGGGCTCCGGGTTGCATGGTCGTTTGCTCCAGGGCATCTGTTGTTCTTCAGGTGTGGCTATGGGCTGTGCTCCCTTGTCTGGTGCCGGTTGTCGTCCGACTTTGCACCAGGTAGGAGCAGGTGTTAATTTCCTCCTGCTAACGCGCCTTATAGCATGTTTTGTGGTCTTATCGCCGATGTGGCTGGTCGTTGAGAATGTTGACGTGTGGTGTTGTCGCGGGTTTTTGCACGGGGACGCCTGCTCTGCATCTCATTAGTGTTAGTTGCCGGGGTCATCTGTGGCGATGTTTTCTGCGACTGCTTTTGCAGGTAAACTGGTGTGATGGGCTGTTAGCACCTGCTTGGGAATGGGGCGTTAGATTTATCGCGAATTTGGCTGCGATAAAGTGCCGATAACTCGGCGATGTGTCCTTGAGAATATGCCCCCCATGAGTTCTCATTAATGCTGATGTACCATTAGATAATGTATTCCCTGGGGATCTTGGAAAGTAAAGATTTTTTTTCCTGCTATTTTAATAAGGTCAGAAAAGAGAAGCACAATATTTGGCTTTCTGTCTTTAAAAAACACAACTTTCCTTCATAATCTATAGAGAGAATCTGAATTTGAAAAGAATGTGTGTGTGGTTGTGCTCAGACAAGGCACCTTCAACATTTATAATATTCAGATGTTGGTCACCAGTGATACAACAATGCAGTCCGGTACCTGCAGTCTTTACAACAGTTACAACAATTTTAATATTCTAGTCCCTAGTGAGATCCCAAAGAATTCATGAATTTGCAGTCTGTCACATCCCAGCCTTTCATATTTTTTCTCAAATTAAAATCAGTATCACACTGCATGAAAGCAACATCCTTATGTACGTGTCATTCTTGTTATGCTGCCTGCTCCAGTTGCAAACATACTTTCTCTTCAAGGAAAATATGTATTATCATCATTATTATTATCATCATCATTATTATTTTGTTTTTCAAAGATAACAGCATATTGTGATATTACATTTGATCATGAAAATTTCATGCTGACTCAAGAGAACTATTGATGTCTATCAGTAGTTCTTTCAAGAAGTGAAACAATCATGTGAGACTGGCATGCCAATATTTGTATAGAACAACAAAAAGCTATACCTTCCTGTAGTGTGTGCCTGCAATGCGCGGATGTATGTCAGGTTAGATATCCTTTTGCCAATGGTCTTCTGTCTTATGAGATGTGCTGACAACCATTTTGTTCAGAATTTAGACTCTCTGGCACCTTAAGAAATGTTAACATGGTATTTTATATTTTCTTTCTGTCCAATTACCACATGTCCAGTGATCCATGAATTGAGAATGCTTGAACCATATTTAAAACAATATTTCAAACCAACACACTGCTCACATTATGAAGAGCAAATAATCCTAAAGCAAGTGTATTTCTGGCTAAAGATAGCTGCACAGGTGCTAGTTCCATAAGGTAATAGTGGTCCGCACTCACCCTCTAATGTTCAAACTACTCCAGAACCATAAATACATTAAAACACACAAAAAGGAGTGCCTCAAGAGTCCAACAATTGTATTGTAGAGTTCCATCTCTTTGTTTCTTCTCTCCTCCATCATGAAGTACACATAGTTCAATGGTGTCAATATCAATGTATGCTTCCCCAATATCAAAATAACATGGGAGCCGTGATATGAAGTCTCAAAACAGTTCTCTTTATTATTCTTCAATACATCAAAGAAACAGCCCGGCCAAGCATTTCGTCCTCCGAGAGGACTTCATCAGGGTTAATGTATTTCTTCAGTGGCTGCTCGCCGAGGGAGTGCTGCGGGGCGGCGGGGGAGGGGCAGGGTGGGGGGGTAGTGGACTCGGACATACGAGGACAGAACTCAGAGGGAGTTCTGTCAGTCGTAAGTCCGAGTCCACTACCCCCACCCGGCCTCCCCGCCCCACCGCCCGCAGCACTCCCTCGGTGAGCCTCCACTGTATTTCTTTACAGCAATGTCAAAGCGAAGTCTACTCCTATATTGTTTTAAGGTAATACCAGATGACCATATATGAAGGTCAGTGACGGTGGTGGCGTGTCGTATTATCCAGTCTGAGCTTACAGAACCCAATGGGGTGTGGATATTAAGCTGTGATATTTACATATGGTCACCTGGTATTTTCCTACAACAATATAGGAGCAGTACGAGTGTTCCAAGAATTTCGAGGAGAACTGATCCATTTTACATTTAGACTACACTTTGACATTGCAGTTACATGGTTTCCTTCATGGTGTTAAATATTTTACAGCACAGTGTGATGAATTATCATAGCATACATTTAAAATGTGAGGCGCAAGAAGGAATTTGAGGGTGATCTCAATGATGTTGTCAATTATATGCAAAAGGTTCTGGTGAAAACAATGTCGGGGGAACAGTAAGTGGAAACGATGCCGAAGGATATTTTATTGCACAGAGTTTAGGTGTATGTTGTCCAGGGGTGGCCAAGTAAGTTTCATCTAGAACAAAAATATTAATTTGTTGGAAAGTGTATGATGATTTAGTTTGTGAAGTAGGAAGACACAAGGGAGATCAAATTGCACCAGCAAGGAAAGTAGACATTCTTATCCATTTGTCATGCCATTTATTTTAAAATGTAAATTTTTATTGTTTACTTAATTAAAACCATAACAATTTTAGCATAATAAAACATGGTTCATCAAGTTTCATAATTAAAAGAGACTTGATTAACATATAATCAAGAGTTAATTCCTTGTGTGGAAACAGTCAAAGCAGTACACATTATTTGAGAATGCAGAACTCGTGAGGCTAGCCATAGCTACAGCGCAAACTTTTTAGGATGAAACATAATAAAATTTCACCTGAAGTTAATTAAGTGTACAAAGTAAAGCGGTTGAATCAGTGTGCAAAATGAGCAATGTAAACACTGGCATAGTTTACCCTAAGTTGGCAGGGTATGCCCAGACGTGGGTCCCTTGCTCACTTTACCACTGGATTCAAGCTAGCCTGGCTGAAGAGGGCTGTTAGCCCGAAACCGGTCCCAGAATGCTTGTTTCCGGTCCAGGGAAGACATGGCTTGGCAGTTCGGGCTGGACTGTTCCCATGAGGCACATGGTCAAGGCTGATTTGCATATAGCTGTGTCTGAACTGGGGTGGCAAAGTGAGCTAAAGAATGATGATGGATTCAACCCAGATCTGTGACTGGGGGTGAGTGTTCGAAAAGTTTCAGCACTCCGTCCATCAGCTCCTTGTGTTTGCATAGTTTACGGGAACCATAAAGTGCATTTGCTAACTAGAGCTAACACACAAACTTCATTTTTTCATTGCAGCATAATGAGTGCCTCGTCTAAAAGTTGATTCAATGTGTAAAGAAGCAAGAGAAGCGCAAACTCCGTTCTTAGTTTTGACTTTCTTAAATTAAATGCTGTCGCTAGCACGAAAAGTGCATTGTGTTGACTAAAACTGCCTCACTGTCGGCATTCTTCGATTAAAACGTTTTTGAGACGTAATATAAAAGTTATAATTATATAATTAATTATAATTGATTATAATGTAATTTAATTAATTTAGACAGTTAATTCTATTAAAATAGCTAATACAAAGCGAGGATATTGCAGACATGGTTAAATCAAACTTAGCATCTGTGCGTCTACGCATCTCAATTTTTAAAATTCAACCAGGTGCTATATAAGAAAGTGCCAGAGCGGCATGTGCAAGCTTAGATGGATTAGATGGGCTTGTGCAAATGAGCAGTTAAACATCCAGACCGCGTCAAACCCTGCACGAAAGCCCGGATTTCATTGTGAATTTAGACCATGTTGTGCAACATATCACTAATGACCTCATATCATACTGAGTCTAGGGTGCAGTAGACTAGTCTAGTGTTTCATCTGCTTATATGATCTTAACTGGACCACACAGCACCTATGCAAATTAGTTAAGTTTAGATGAACAAAACTATAATAAAATAAATACAAGTGGAAACGTCATGGAATATTTAAAAAAAAATAGTTTGCCCCTGGCGGGCGGCCCTCGTAGTTTGTCCAATCTCTCATAGGAGTTTGCCGGTTTCCACGAAAAATGTGCCAAACTGTGCTAGATCCTTTGGAGTCACAGATGTGTATATGAGCAATAGTGCTTCCTTAAATGTTCTTATCCCATGTTGCACAAAGATTGGCCCTAAATACCTTTGTATCTGTTGTAATAAGCTCATGCAGTAGCATACAATGTGGGCAACCGATTAAGAGTGGGATTGGCACAGCCTGCATTGCTCCTGTCCCAAGGCCCAGTTCTTCCAGTGTGCCCTGCATTCCCTTATGAGCGTTATTAGGAGCCTAACTGCCAAAATATTTCTAAATGCACATTTTCCAATAGCTGCTCTCAAGTAAGGTTGACAAAGGAAGGCTTCATTGGATGCTGCAAGCTCCTCCGCACCTCTGATGCTTCTTGCTTGGTTTATGTCCAATTTCCTTGAAACCTTCTTGGTATGTATCTTTAGTTTGTTCTTTAGTTGTGCTTTAGTGATTGGGAGATCTATCAAGAGCGCTGGGTCCATGTTTAACATTGATCCGGCTGTGTCCAGGTACTTCGCCCAAGTGCTTTTCTTGTCTGAAAACTTTGCTTTGAGGGCATCCCGCAAAGACTCAGGATCTGCCGAGCTCACCTGATGCTAAAATTTGATTATGTCTTTTTTGCACTCTATATCCATGCTTACTAGATGTATTTATTTATATAAAGTTTTATATAGCGCGGACGTGACCCAAGCGGGTATCAGAGCGCTTTACAGATGATCAAGGTACAAAAAGAGTTGTAGGTCAAAAACAACAACAGTGATAAGCAAGATACTGGAATAGATGGAGGAGCAATATAATATGCCAAAGCAAAAGGAAACAGAAGAGCATATAAGTGCACAGACAAATATAGAGGTTGAGCACAATCAAAAGTCAAAGACATAGTCAAAAGCATAGGAACCCCTGCGAAAAACTATGTAGTAGCCTTAATCAGGTTGAGGCAGTCCGTGGAGAAGGAGAGACGCCCCAAGTAGCGGAACCAACCACGAGTGGTACCTGGTGGGGGTAGGTGCAGTCAAACAATGGCGTTCATCCATAGAGCTTTTCCTTCTTTTTTGAAAGATTAAATTCCAACTGGATTAAGGTGCGCCGAGTGTTGTTTGGCATGCTAAATGTTTTCTTATATGAAGCTGTGAGGCAGCGCTCAAGTGTCTCAGTTAGCCTTCCTGGGTAGGCAAGGTGACCATAATTTATTGTAAGTGCATGTTTGCCCCCAATAACTCTTCAAATTGCCTCTGCAGAGTGGTTGTTTAGTTTGTGATATAGGTTTGATAGCGAGTACGTAGTTTTTGCATCTTTTCCTGCTACTGCCTCTGCCTGCAGTGTTTGTTTTCCTGTATCCATCAGCCAAATTCGGAGGTAATTGTATTTGGGGGCTGTATCTATTTTTAGTGGACAGAGTTGCCATTTATTGTAGAATTAAAGTAACAAAAGCGCTGGTTCACTGACACAACATTGATGTAATAAATATCGATGTAAAAAATATCGAGTAAAAAATATAGACAACAAAAATATTGACTCCTATACTTAAACAGGTAAGTACAAAAATATTGACTAAAAAATATCGATGTAAAAAATATAGATGTATAACATTTCGACTTTTATATAAATATAAAATAAAATAATATATATCAAACATTAAATTTAATTTTAACAAAATAAAATAAATTTAATATACATTTTAATATAATATAACAAATAAACTTAATAAAAAAACGATAAACACACAAACATAATTATTTATACATATATATTTACTTTAAAACAATTAATAAACTATTATTTTTAATTTATGTTAAAAGTTTAAAATTCTATAAAAAAAAATATATATATCAATGATTTAAAATATAAAAAAACAAAAATCTATAATAAATTAAACGATTAAACCATTAAAAAATATTTAAACTTAAATTTTACAATACAGTCAGTGCAACAGTAGGGAAAGTGTTGGCTAGCGGAGGAGTAAAAATAACTATTCCTACTCCAGTGAGTGCAACAATAGGGAAAGTGCTGGATAGCGGAGGGGTAAAAATTACTATTCCCACTCCAGTGAATGCACAGTAGGGCAAGTGTTGGATAGCGGAGGGGTAAAAATTACTTTACCAACTCCAGTGAGTGCAACAGTAGGGAAAGTGTTGGATAGCTGAGGGGTAAAATTTACTATTCCCACTCCAGGGAGTGCAACAGTAGGGAAAGTGTTGGATAGCGGAGGGGTAAAATCTACTATTCCCACTCCAGTGAGTGCAACAGTAGGGAAAGTGTTGGATAGCGGAGGTGTAAAATTTACTATTCCCACTACAGTGAGTGCAACAGTAGGGAAAGTGTTGGATAGCGGAGGGGTAAAAATTACTATTCACACTCCAACAGTTAAAAAATCTTTTTATTAAACATTAAGAAAAATTATATATATATAAATAAATATTTTAAAAATTGAAAAAAATATTAAATATATTAAAATAACATTATAATATTAATTACATATAACAAATACCTACAAATATTATATCAAATTAAATAATAACTACATTAAAAAAATAATTCTTTTAAAGTAGAAAATATTTACAAACAAAAACATTAATTAAAACATAAATGTATTTATTTTATTTCCTACCCTATAACAACACACCAATAACAACACACCTCAACATTTTAAATTACATTTACTTCCATAATTAATATCATTAGTAATCCATTCAAAAATATTTTAGAAAAACTAATAAACATTAATTAACTACACACACTTTAATACTATAATGTCCACAACACACACCTAAATTAAACTATAAAATACTAAAAAACAATTAAAATGTATTTTTAAATTAAAAACTATTACTATTAACAACTAATTATAAAGTAATTAAAATCTATTTACTACCCACCCTTTACCCCTTTAAAAGTAAAAACAACACACACAAAAACAAACAATTACCCAAAATAAATATCAAATAATTAACATTAACTAACAACTATATATTAATTAATTAAACACAAATTACTTCCCATCCATGACCTCTATAAACACCACAACACACACCTAAAATTAATTACACAATTGCCATAATAAATCTTTAATTAATTTAATTATCAATTAACAAATAATTATTAATTAAAAAAAATAAACTACTTAACACCCTTTACCCCTATAAACCCCAAAACCCACACCTAAAATTACACAATTACCATAATTAATTACCAATTAATTAATTATAATTAATTAACAACCAACTATTAATTCATCAATTAAAATAAATTACTTCCCACCCTTTACACCTATAAACACCAAAACCCACACCTAAAATTAATTACACAATTACCATGAATAATTACAAATTAAATAATTATTATTAATTAACAACAAATTATTAATTAATAATAAATTACTTTACACATTTAACACTATAACATCTCAACTAAACAAATATTAATAAATAAAAAAATAACCAATTAGTTTAATATAATTAAATTACTTCCCACCCTACTCCCCTATAAACCCTCAACCCGCTACGGAACTAAAAACGCAAAATTCAAATAATTTTTTTTTATAACTACTAAAAATGTAACACATATATTAAAAATACAAACAATTCTTATACAAAAAACATACATCACATACATTTAAAACATATAATAAAATACATAACACTAATTTAAAAAATCGATATTTTTAACAACTATGGGGCCGATTCCGATCCTGGTCGGAAACCGCTCCGTCCGACACGTTCCCGGAGCGATTTCCGACCGATTCGTGCCCCTTGGCTCCGAGCGAGCGAGTACGATGCAGCCGCATGCTGACGGACTCGGTTCGGTCGGACTCCCATTGAAGTCAATGGGAGCCGGTCGCACGACGCGTAGATGGGCTCCCATTGACTGAATGGGTACGTTGCGCAAAAGGGCGCCCCGTGTAGTGGGTACGCGTTGGTGCCATCCGCACCGTACATGCATGTATAGGGGGGACCCTTGGCCCCCCCTGGGTCCGACTCGTAAGGCTATGGGTGAAGGGGGGTCCGGCACACACCCCCGAAGTCCGCTTCCCAGAGCGTTTATGTGTCGGAGGCTCCGACTCGATCCGGCTGTCCGGATCGTGCATCGTCCTGGCTCGGTCGTAAAACGTCTCCATTGCACTGTACGAATCGTGTGCGAATGAGTCGTATGGAGCGGTTCGGACCCGGAAACAATTCGGTTGCCGATTTCGCGTTCATTCGCATCGTACTTGGGCGTCCGGACCTCTGTACGACTCGGTCGGAAACAAAGCCTCCGACTCGGATCCGGTGAAGCCGAATCCGATTCGGAGGCCTTCCGTCCGAGATCGGAATCGACCACTAAATGTTTGCAAACGATATTAAACACTTCGATATTTTTAAAATCAATATTACTTACCTTAAGTCGATATTCTCTAACACGATATTCTTGCTGTCAATATTTCTTAACCACGATATTTCCGACTCGATATTTGAGCAACTCGATATTTTAAACTCAATATTCTGTCTGCACTAAGCGCTAAGAGCAGAAAATGGGTAGCTGGTTGCGTGCAGGGAGAATGAGGAGATTATACATCATTTTAATCTGTTTCTTGTTAGTGGTAAATAAAAGAAATTCCCAAAACCCCTACACCAGCCCTTGCTTGTTCAAAGCGGACCATGTCGGTGAAGTACACTGGCATGGGACGTAAAAAGTCCTTACAGTGGTCATAATGCCACCTCTTGGTTTGCCCTAGAATTTATTGATTATTAACAAGGGGACCGTACGCCAGGGATATTACAGACAGAGAATTCCAAATTTGTGGTAGAGTTTAGCCATGAGTCTGCACCAGTTGTACTTTCTGAGGACAATGCATCCCAACTCAAGTTGATGCATGTATGATCTAAAGATGGGGAATAAAGCATGCTTTACGTCAAATAGATCGATTTACAGAATGACTATAGCATTGAAAAAGTCTGCTTAATAGGCAAGTGAGATCCATTGACAAAAGTGGTCATGTAGATATTCGCAACACAAAACACCCAAGGATAAACACCTTTAAAACTGTTATGAAAGATGAAAGCCATAAACTTAGATTGGTTGGTAATTGACACAGTCGAAAATAGTTTATAATGAATGGGCAGGAAGCAGACAAGAGAATGTCCAAAGTATTTGAGAGACAACTGATTAGTCAGATTCAACGCAAAATAGGAGAGGAGGAGTGTAGTTTTTCAGATGATAGTGTGATGTACAGGGATGACACCTTGGGCTTTAAATCAAGATGCTTGTTGTGCATATCCTTGATTCAATTATGCATATGAATGCGGAAAATGCTGCAGGTATTTGGCATCATGAGGTTAACATCATCCCAGCAGCAGAAATATCTGGGGGCAACCTGTGTTCCCTTGTGAAATTCAAATATTTTGTATGTTAATACATTTAGGTTTCATTCTTCATACATTCTTCATTCACAGTTAGTAAGTCACAATACCAATGCAATCAGTCTTCCTCAATTTATATCCTCCTGTCAAAGAAGAGAAAAATATTAGAAACAGCAACACTGACTCACATGACAACTAAACATTTACTTGTGATTTTTATGTAAACTTCAAATCCTAGTAGATATATAAAACAATGTATGTGAATTAGAAAATCATTTTGCTTCCTGTGTATAAAATTTTGATTTTAGCAAGAGAATAACTATTTTTTTGTCTGGAGTTTGTAAAGTCATGTTCCTTCTCTATCCATATTCTGGTGCTATATTGTCTGCTACACAGCAATTAATCCCCTTAATTGTTGAGGCTTTCCCTCCCTCCCCCATTGCTGAGCACTTTGTGGCTATTTGGGGTAGTTTGCGCTTAGGGCTCCTTAAATTTTGTTTCTCATAGGATATCCATGCCAAATTTGTGTCCTTTTTTCCAACATCCTGGGGATTCTAAAGGTGCCTCGGGTTTGAGGCTTTCCCTGGAGGGGATCGAGAAAACAGGCAAATACAGCTGAATTGTGAGTATTTTGGGGAAAAAAGGAAACAAGTGCCCCACAAAAAAAGTGTTTGTTTTAAAAATAAAAAAAATAACTGCTTCAATGAAAGGTTTGCAATTCTAAACTCATCATCTTCCCAGCTTTCTGGAACATGCAGAACTAAGAAAAAAAACAAATTTTTACCACAGTTTTGGCATTTTTCAAAGAGGTAGCCCATTTTCCTATTTTTGTACTTTCAACCTACTTCCGTTTTGTGGTGGAAACCGGTGTAAAAACCATGGGTGATCCTATTGATTTCTAAAAAGTAGACAAAATTCTGAATTCCGCAAGGGGTCATAAGTGTTGATCTCTCAAGGCCTGATTATGATGTTGGTCGGGCTGCGGACTGTAACTGCCCGACCATAGGTCGGCGGTTCCGACCACAGAATTTGGATGCGACTGCCCTATGGGCAGTCGGATACCTCCAAATTTCAATGGCAGCTGGTGCGGTGGGCTGAAAAGGCCCACAGTCAAAGCTGTCATTGAAAAATGGATGTCTGCAAACATCCCTGAACCGTGTGGCAGGCACCATGTGGTGCCTGCCACGTGGTGCAGGGATGTTTAGGGGGGCACCATAGGTGCCCCAAGGCCCAATAGTGGAGGGCCAGGGGGAAAGTGGGCCCTGCTAGGGGCCCTCAAAGTCACTTTCTGACAGCCTTTCCATTGTCGGAAAGGCCAACATGGAAAGGCTGTGGGAAAGTGCCATCATAATCCCGACGTGAAGCCGAGACTGGTTCCGCCGTCATTATGGGATTATGATGCTTTCCGTCGCTTGAACAGCAGCGGACGGTCCCTCTGCCCGATGCCTCTTACTGCCACATTGTAATGCAGTCGGTGGACTGCAGGGGCAGATGTCGAATAGACCACAGCCAATGGTTTGTCTGTTACGGTCCGTCCGACATCGTAATCGGGCCCTAGCTATTGAAATAAAGAAATATTGAAAATCAGTAGAAAAAAATGACTATTTGTGACAACGTTTTAATCTGTAACTTTTTGTCACAATGGTTGATTTACAAAAGCAATATACCATTATGTCCGCTAGACCCTTTTAGTTGGGGGGATATATAGGGTGTGTAGGTTCTCCAATAACCTGAGGTACCCAGAGCCAAAAAATGAGCTGCAAAAGAGTATAGACCAATTTATATGGTGAAATATGTAGAATAAAAAAAATGGATATGAAGGAAAACTATCTATTGCTGAAATAGGCACATGATATGGAGCTTAGGAGTTCTGGTTATTTGTACATCTCTGAATTTGTGGGTACCCATACTAGCATGTAATTCAGTGGGCATTCTTAAAAATGTCTTCTTTCCTTCACACTGGCTTAAATTTGGAAGGCACAAAGGCAGCAAAATCCAATTGGTAATAAAAATGTTCAACTAATCTATGTTCTCACGTGTCTTCCACTAAAAAAATTAAAATGATGTGGGTAGGCCTAGTGCCCGTGAGAGGAAACGGGCCAAAGTGCAACATGGACGCATCACATTTGTCCACAGAAAACTGACCTTATTTTGGTGTGTGGGTAGCTGTGGATTTTGGCTCGAGGTAAGCCGGCTCCTAGGGGAAACCTAGCAAATCTGCACATTTTTTAAAACTGGACACCTGGAGGAATCCAGGGTGGCGTGACGTGTGTGACTCCCACCAGTTTTTTTTTTACCCAGAATCCCTTGCAAACCTCAAACTTTGACCAAAAAACACATTCTCCTCAGTCCTGTGATGGAAAGTACTGGAATCTGTGCGGAGCCTCAAACTTCCTACCACTTAGCATTTCCCCAAGTCTCCCAATACAAATTATGGCGCCTCACTTGTATGGGTAGGCCTAGTGCCTGTGATAGGAAACAATCCAAAACGTAACATGGGCACATCACATTTTCCCACAGAAAACTGACCCTATTTTGTAAATTGGGTAGCTGTAGATTTTGGACATTAGGTCAGTCAGCACCTACAGAGACACAGCAAATCTGTAAATTTTCGGAAACTAGATACCTGGGGGAATACAGGGTGGGGTGACTTGCATGGCTCTCACTGGGTTCTCTTATCCAGGATCTCTTGCATACCTCAAACACTGACTAAAACCCATTGTCCTCACATTTCTGTGAAGGAAAGTTCTGAAATCAGCGTGGAGCCCCAAACTTCCTTCCACCTAGCATTCCCCCAAGTCTCCGATAAAAATGGTTCCTCACTTCTTTGGGTACGCCTAGTGCCCAAGAGAAGAAATGGGCCAAAATGTAACATGAACACATCACATTTTTCCACTGAAAAATGACCCTTTTTTTGCAATGTGGGAAGCTGTGTATTTTGGGCACTAGCTCACCTGGCACTTAGAGAAACCTAGCACACCTGCGCATTTTTAAAAAACTAGACACCGAGGGGAATCCAGAAAGGGTGACTTACATGGCTCTCACCAGCTTTCTTTAACCATAATCCCTTGCAAACCTCAAACTTTGCAAGTTCTTGGTCAGTGTCACTGCTCTCCCTCCACGCAGCTCCACTTTTAAGGCTCTGCCCTTGAGCCCGAGCTCCTTCAAGGTAGGTGTTCGAGGCCCTCCTGCACCCGCAGGCTCCTGCCTGCGCTTCATCCCTGGTGGTCTAGTGGAAGAGCACCCTTCTTATCTGGTATTCCGTTCTGTTCTGTGTCCTTTTTGCCTTTTTAGGTTGAGCTTCAGCGCACAAGCGCTGTCTGCAAGACCTGATGTAATCGCTCATACTGAGTGTAATCCCACCTGCCACTTGCCATTAGTTTACTCAAGCGTCGCTCTTCTTCCCTGCCTCCTAACTCGCTTGAGCAGCTGATAGCTCTCTTCCGTTTCACGTTGTGGAGCACCGGTGAATTACAGTTTCCCTACGCTTTAATTCTTTATCTTCGTTTGGGAGAACTCTTTTTTTTTACTTCCGATCGCTGCTTGTTTTGTTTCCCTCTGCTTGCCTATCTGCATGGCATCCACTTCAGGACGCCGCACTTAATGTTTGGATGGCATTTATATTTTCCTACTGGTATGTAAACAACCTTTGTCTTTTTATTTTATCAGCACGGCGTCTGTGGACGCCGCCTCTGACTGTACAATAGAGTTACATAAATTAACTGCATGCATAAAATATTAATGTGAATTCAGATATGGCGGTATACAGGTCTGTTATTTGTAGTAACATATTTGTGTGCTAGAAGTTTTAAGAGACCGCTTTGACTGCAACAAGAACGTCTAGTACTCCAAGATGGCTGACAGCGGTGTGATCACGGAGACAGATAAGGGCTGGCACGGCATGAGCATGCAGGCTTGTCCTACGTTTAGGTTTATTGTTTTGGATGCTGTTCCAAGCTTGGGCATCTGCGCGGCGTGAGCAGCAGCCTCTTCCCTGCAGCAGGTGTTTCAGTAAGTAGTGCAGTTATCAGCGCGAGTGCCAACATAAGTAAGGTAAGACATATGCATCTCACAGAGCTGCACAAGTGCGTTTCTGCATTCTTCATCCACTGCATGTTACTTCCCTCAAGTTTGCATTCAGTCTGGTCTGTGCTGCAACCATGTATAGTTGGCCAGTGCCGCACAAAAGCACTGTGCACATATTGGAATAGTCTTGTGCATTTCCGCCGATCATTAAAATGTACCTGCTTTACAGTGCGCCTGTCTGTTATTTATCACAAATACACAATTTTGCTCTGACGCCAGTTCCTTGTTAAGCTCCGCAGTAAAGATTGTGTCGTGGATCACCCCTGCTGTGTTTCAGTTTCGCTGAGTTTTTTTTTTTAGCTGATAGACACATTGGCGATGGACGCAGCACTGGGACATCTAGCTTTGGATATGAAGTTTTTGATGGAATGTGTGAGATGTACTTTGTGAGCTGTGTACTTAAAAATGTAGCAGCAGATATTATCGTAGCAGTGACAGAATGTCATAGTGCGCAGAGAGGGAGTAATTACAGTGACGAGCTTCACTGTAAGATTCAGGCTTTGAGCTCCAGGACTTCTCGATCTCGCATGGTTGCTATGCCTATTAGTTAGGAACATCAGTAATAGGATAGTTTTTCTAAGTTGTATGTGATGGGTTATTTGAGTTCTGAATTGTATGCGTAGCTCCACCGTTAAGGCTTTGCCCTTGAGCCCGAGCTCCTTCATGGTAGGTGTTCGAGGCCCTCATGCCTGAGCCTCATCCCTGGTGATCTAGTGGAAGAGCACCCTGCTCTTCTGCTATTCCGCTCTGTTCTGTGTCCTTTTTGCCTTTTTCTCTTTTTAGCCTCTTTCTCTTTGCCTTTTTCTCTTTGCCTTTTCTCTTTTTGCCTCTTTCTCTTTTTGCCTCTTTCTCTTTTTGCCTCTTTCTCTTTGCCTTTTTCTCTTTGCCTTTTTTCTTTTTGCCTCTTTCTCTTTGCCTTTTCTCTTTTTGCCTCTTTTCCCTCTCGCCCTCCTCGCACTGTCTTCCCGTGCTCCCTGCCGCTGCTGCCCCCGTGGCCCCTCCCCTTCAGTGTGTCGCTCCTGCCTCCCAGCTGATCCCCCTACCTAATGGCGGCCGCTGTGCAGCCACGCCGCTGGTGAGCCAAAGGCGCACCAAAGGCAAGCCTGTCTGCACCCGTCCGCGACCCGAACGCGAACAGCACCAGGGACCCTGCTTCCCCGCACCCGCTGTTACGACCCCAGCACTCTTCACACACTCAACCCCGGATGCAACAACGTCTGCCAGCTCTCGATGCCGAGAAACACCCAAGGCCCGATCTCCTGCCGACACTGCTGCCAAACCTTCACCCACCTCCAGATCCAGGTTGCAACCCCCAGCCCACCGGACGCCAGCACACACAAACCACTGAGCTTCATCCTCCTCAACATACGCTCCCTGCACAGACACGCCGTAGAAATCTGAGACACTCACACGCCCGACGTCGCCTTCCTCACAGAGACCTGGACCAACGCCAGCTCCGCACCCGACATCGCAACCGCCATCCCCGACGGATACCAGATCCTGAGAAAAGACAGCACCAACCACCCAGGAAGAGGCCTCGCCATCATCCTCAAAAGCTCCCTCCAATTGACAACTACCGACTCGGACGAGGCCTCACCCCCCATGGAACACATCCACGACCAGATCCAGACCAACCCCAGAACGATGCTCCGCGGAACACTCGCCTACAGACCCCGCACCCCGTTCACTAAAGTTATCGCCAACCACATCGCACCCCATGCCCTCACCTCCACAGACTACTCGGAGACCTGAACTTCCACCTGGACAACCTCACCAACATAGGGCTGAAGCAACTTGTCTTCGCCCTCACTCACACAGCAGGACACACACTCGACCCCATCTTCGCAGGAGAAAACAACATCTTCTTCAGCCATACCACAAAACTGCTCTGGACTAACCACCACTGCATCCATTTCTCCTTTACTAAACTCACCGCACACAAGCATGCGATCCGCCTCCTACGCAGAACCTGGAACAAAGTCTCCGAAGAACACCTCACCTCCGCCCTCACCTGCACTCCACCCCCAACTACGACAGACGCCAACACCGCAGCAAGCAAACTCCACCAATGGATCACCAACTGCGCCCACACACTCGCCCCCCTCCAGAACACCACGAGACGACACAACAAGAAAGCTAACTGGTTCACCACGGCACTCCAAGAATCCAAGCGCTCCTGCGGACTGGAGTAGATGTGGAGAAACAGCAAAACTCCAGGAGCACGCTCCGCCTACAAAACAGCCACCACGGCACACTTCCAACTCTTCAAATCCACAAAGAAAAACTTCCTCAAAGACAGAATCCTCTCCAATGCATATAACTCCAAGGAACTCTTCACCATCATACAGGAATTTTCCAAACCCAACAGCGAAACAACTGAAGTCCCTCCCTCCCAACACCTCTGCGACAGACTCAGCTCCTTTTTTCACCTCAAGATCAAGACGCTCTATGACCACTTCAATGACCAAGACCTCTGCACCACCCCAACCTCCACCCCCGAGCGACGCCACGCAACAGACCCTTCTTACCTGGACCCCACGCATGACAGAAGACACCCTAAAGACCATGAAGAGCATCCACTCTGGAGCAACTTCTGACCCCTGCCTGCTGCACATCTTCCACAGGGCCGCTACAGCCATTGCACCCAAGTTACGTCAAGCCATTCAGCTGCTCCCTCAAGATCGCCACATTCCCCGACAATTGGAAGCGTGCCGAAGTCAACCCCCTCCTAAAGAAGCCCTCCGCAGACCCGATGGACCTCAAGAACTTCAGGCCCATCTCACTGCTCCCTTTTGCAGCCACGGTTATCGAAAAGGCTGTCAACACCCAGCTAACACACTTCATTGAAACTAACAACCACTCAGACACCTCTCAATCCGGATTCCGCAGCAACCACAGCACCGGGACCGCCCTCCTTGCCACCACAGATGACATCCGCACCCTCCTCAACCAAGGCCAAATGGCAGCTCTCATCCTCCTGGACCTAGCAGCAGCCTTCGACATCATCTCCAACCGCACACTAGCCAGCAGACTCCACGACGCCAGCATCTAAGGAAAGGCTCTAGACTGGTTACGATCATTCCTCACAGGCAGAACACAGAGAATAAGACTCCCGCCCTTCCTCTCAGAACCGACAGAGATCAGATGCGGAGTACCCCAAGGATCCTCCCTCAGCTGCACCCTCTTCAAAATCTACATAGCCCCCCTCGCAACCATCGTCAGAAACCAGGGGCTCAACATCGTCTCCTACGCCGATGACACTCAGCTCATCCTCTCCCTCACCAAGGAACCCAGCATTACCAGGCACAACTTCCAAGAAGGGATGAAAGCCGTTGTAACCTGGATGAGGCACAGCTGCCTGAAACTCAACTCAGAGAAAACAGAAGTCCTCATCCTCGGCTCCAGACCCTCTGCATGGACCGACACCCGGTGGCCCCCCACCCTCGGAAATCCACCCAACCCAAAGGACCATGCACATAACCTCAGCATCATACTCGACTCATCACTCACCATAAATCGCCAGATCGGGGGCATGGCCTAACCAAGCACCAAGATGGTGGCTTGATTCTGGAGCTCCCGGGCGGCCGCTCTAATGCTGCTGGCTCACGATGGAGCCAAGCGGCTGATCGAGCGCCCGAACGCTGCCGCGGCTGCCGCACATGACGAAGCGGGGTCAGAGCTGAGCGGCGCCTATGAAAGTGCCTCCGGTCCCCTTGTGCGCGACTCCTGTGACGGCGGCCTGGCACAGCCCTCGGAGGCCCCGCGACGATAGGGGTAGGGTGCGAGCCTGAGGGCGGGACCGCCGCCGCAGAGCGTGACCGTGCCCGCAAATCTAGAGCGTGGCTTGCGGCCTCCGAGTGTGGAGTAAAGGAGCCATTTGCAGCACAATGAACTGCATCGACCTACAGGGGGTGAGTCATGCGCATGGTGTTGGGCTCCCCCGCCGAGTGATCTAACGGCAGATTGTATTCACGCAGCACGCCGGCCCCCATAACTGCAGAATAGACTGGAGAGACTGGGGCAGGGCCTACAATGCTCCCAACTGGCCCACTAAACCCCTAACACGGTGCCGAGTGGGACAGAAACACTCAGTAGAGACCAGCCCTGGATGCACGTGCGCAGCTTTTCTGGCGCAGAAACTACGTCAATGAAAGGCCGGCCCAGGCCCCATTACGTATTTACAATTGAAGAAGGTAACCTGTAGCGCAACCGCAGAATGGGTCGCCTGGGGCTGCTGGAGTCCCCCCTCTGGGATTATTATCAAGCACACCGCCCCTGCTGCAGCTACCTGCGCCCTGTGGGGTCCCAATTGTTCTGGCACCCCTCAACACGCACATACTTGGCATCCAGTGCGCTAATCATGGGGCGCATCGACCCCAAGCAGCGGCAACTCTCGTTCGACACTACCAAGACCCCTAGCCTGGAGGGGGTAGACGATGCTGCACATGGAGACCTGGTAGAGCGCACCAATCCCCCTGACAGCAAGTGACTGACGTTGGAGGGCGCTGCAGCGATAATGTCGGAACTGCGGGTGGGCTTCAAAGCTATTGACTCGCGCTTCGATGAACTGGGCCCGCGAATCGACACCATCCAGAATCGAGTAGAGCAGCATGAAGCCCGAATAGATACGACGGAGAAGCCTATCTCTGACGTCGAAGATGCACAAGCAGCTATGGCCAAGCGCCTTGAACACACGGAGCGCCTTCTCAAGGCCACAGCGGCGAAAGCAGAGGACCTGGAGGCGAGATCGCACCGCAACAACCTCCGAATTGCGTGAGTGGCTGAGTCAACCAACACTGGCCCTATGGAGCTATTTGTGGAAGGTCTGCTTACCGACCTCTTGGGCAGGGACTGTTTCTCTACTACATTCGCTGTGGAACCGGCCCACAGATCTCTTGCTCCCAGATCTGCTCCTGGAGCTCCTTCGCGACTTATTATAGCGTGTCTCCTTAACTATTGCGACCGCGATGCGTCTTTGCGTAAGGCCAGAGAGGTGGGAGACCTTCAGTACCAGGGAATATCGCTGTCCATCTACCCTGATTTCACCCCAGTTGTGCAAGAAGCCAGGCGTAAGTTTCAGGACATCAAACGCACACTGCGCAATGCCAATGTCCGTTATGCAATGATGTACCCGGCACGCCTCCGCATACAAGTGGACGGGAAAACTTCAATTTTTGACACCCCAGCGGAGGCGGCAGAGTTTTGGATGCGCCACAAATCGAATAGAGGTCCCTCTCCAGGAAAATGACCCACAACTGTCCGTAATGGACGATGGCTTGGCGAACAAACACACTGGACATGAGTGACGAACTCCATGCAAGCGGATTCTGGAACCACTTCTAGGATGACTGCAGTATCTCTCTGTCTATCTTGCTAGCTGACCGATATGACTGTGGCTCAGACCCTCCTCAGTGAGTAGCAGCATGCTTATTTATGAACAATAACTGTCATTGACAGTGGTCTGCTCGGGGCGTTGCTGCCCCCCCAGGAGATCTCCTAACTTTTATAATTTCTTGTTGTACGCTTTTTCTTTTGTCGTCTGTTAGACGTGATGGGTTGGGATTCACCGGATCCAAGTTGGGCGGCTATCCGATGTGGGAGGAGGGAAGGGAGGGGGGGTTGAGAAAGATATGTATGGTTCAAATTGTTTAAGCTTTGCAGGTCCTCTATATAATCACTGGTGCACCATCCATATGTAATTACATTGTCGCACTGCATCATATGTGGCTGTATCCCACATGACGGGCAATATACAGGGAGCGGGGGGACTGGAGCTTAAATGCATAACATGGAATGTGAGGGGGCTCTCGAATCCCCGCAAGGGACGACAGATACTGGCCTTCTTAACAAGACACAAGGTACATGTGGCCCTCCTCCAAGAGACCCAATATGTCCCTAACTCGAACAATCGCTTTGCGGCCTCCTGGGGCAATAAAAGATTTTTCTCAAACTATAGCACTTATTCCCGCGGGGTATGTGTGCTCATACACAAGAAGCTCCCCTTTGTGTCCAGTCTGTTATTGTGGATCCGGATGGGCGATATCTGCTGGTATCTGGGAATATTGGAGCAAAGCTCATACTTATCATTAACGTATATGCCCCCAATGTAGATGCTCGTGGTTTTTCTGCCACAATATCCGCACATATCACCAACACGGCGATAGACTCTGTTATACTCGGCGGGGTTTTTAATCTTACACTGCACCCAACCACAGACACCACCGGCGCAGGTCACGTGACAAATCCAAACTCCGCGGCGGAACTTGAGGCGCTATTGCATGCACATTTACTAGCAGACGCATGGCGGCACCTGCACCCCATGGACAAGGGATTTTCGTTTTATTCAGCACCACACGGCACCTGGTCGCGTATAGACAGATGGTATGCGACACCGGACCTTCTGGTTACACTACAGGAAGTCGATCATCTGCCCCGTACTCTGTCAGATCATTCGCCCGTGCTGTTGACTGTACTTCTACCCACCGTTACCCGCCCCTACAGGCCCTGGCGCTTCCCCACGGAGGCCCTACTGGACTCTGTATTCCGGAGTGAAGTCCAAGCTGCAATAGTGGAATATTTTCAGACAAATACGAGGTCGGTGTCGCGGCATGCCACCCTATGGGAGGCCTTCAAGGTCTACATTAGAGGGGTTTGCATGGCTAAGCAGGCAGGGGTTTTGCGCACACTCCGACGGGACCTTGATAAAACCGAACGAGCGCTTCGTGATCTTGACGCCCAGGCCCTGGCTGGCGGAGACCCCCCGCCCTTGCACCAACGGGCGAGCCTACTCGGTGACTTTCAGGACCTTGCAGCGCGTAAGACCACCTTTTGGGGGAAATACGCTTGGGCGCGGGTGTATGGGCAGGGTGAAAGGCCGGGGCGTACGCTGGCCTGCTTACTTACCCCTCGACAGCAGGCTGCATATATCACCCGACTCCAGACTGCAGAGGGTGCCTGGGCCACACGCGACGTAGACATTCAATCCACCTTTCTGGCATACTATACTCGGCTATATACCTCAAACTCCCCACCGGCTGGTACAGTTCTCTCCGATTACTTAAACGAGATGGTTTGGCTGGAAAAGGGGCAAAAGGATTTTTTAGCTTTGCCTATTGGGGCGGATAAATTCGAAGAGGTCATAGAGAAGCTCGATGGCTTCCATGACCCCGGCACGGACGGCCTTACTGGACTGTTTTACAAAGCTTACAAAACACTACTGATACCCCATCTTATAGAGGTTTACACGAAGGCATTGGAATCGGGCGAGCTACCGGCTATGATGCGAGAGGCAATAGTCACACTGCTTCTTAAACTGGGTAGCAAAACCAAAGGGGATGATGGACGGAGTGTTGAACATTGCAAGTACTCACCCCCAGTCAACTGATCTGGGTTTAATCCATCATCATTCTTTAGCTCACTCCGCCACCCCAGTTCAGACATGGCCATATGCAAATCAGTCTGACCCTGTGCCTCATGGGAACAGTCCAGCCCGAACTGCCAAGCCATGTCTTCCCTGGACCGGAAACAAGCATCCTGGGACCGGTTTCTGGCTTACAGCCGTCATCAGCCAGGCTATCTTGAATCCAGTGGCAAAGTGAGCAAGGGACCCACGTCTGGGCATACCCTGCCAACTTAGGGCAAACATAGCAAAACCAAAGGGGATGATGGACGGAGTGTTGAACATTGCAAGCACTCACCCCCAGTCAACTGATCTGGGTTTAATCCATCATCATTCTTTAGCTCACTCCGCCACCCCAGTTCAGACATGGCCATATGCAAATCAGTCTGACCCTGTGCCTCATGGGAACAGTCCAGCCCGAACTGCCAAGCCATGTCTTCCCTGGACCGGAAACAAGCATCCTGGGACCGGTTTCTGGCTTACAGCCATCATCAGCCAGGCTATCTTGGCTGGAAAAGGGGCAACAGGATTTTTTAGCTTTGCCTATTGGGGCGGATAAAATCGAAGAGGC
Source organism: Calotriton arnoldi (assembly GCA_963921515.1). Classification (NCBI taxonomy): domain Eukaryota; kingdom Metazoa; phylum Chordata; class Amphibia; order Caudata; family Salamandridae; genus Calotriton; species Calotriton arnoldi. The sequence goes on along the minus strand of CAWUFW010005505.1, from coordinate 361,743 downwards.
CATAGAGAAGCTCGATGGCTTCCATGCCCCCGGCACGGACGGCCTTTACTGGACTGTTTTACAAAGCTTACAAAACACTACTGATACCCCATCTTATAGAGGTTTACACGGAGGCATTGGAATCGGGCGAGCTACCGGCTATGATGCGAGAGGCAATAGTCACACTGCTTCTTAAACCGGGTAAGCCGCTGGAGGGGTGTGCCTCTTATAGGCCACTATCTCTGCTGAATCAAGATTATAAAATTTTGGCGAAAATCCTTGCAACGCAGATATCACTTATAATCGATCGAATAGTTTCCCCTCTCCAGTCGGTTTTTATTCCGGGCCGCTCCACGTCGGTGAACTTACGCACGTTTTTGCCGTAATTACCCAGCTCAACCCTGCTCTTCCCGCTGTTGCGGTACTCCTAGACGCCGAAAAGGCATTTGACTCCCTGGAGTGGGAGTTTCTACAGGCAGTATTGACAAAACTTGGTTTCCAGCAGAACTTCAGCTCGTTAGTCTGTTTATTATACACAAACCCGATTGCCCAACTCCGAATTAATGGAGTGTTGTCGGACAGATTTTCATTATCGCGCGGCACCAGACAGGGATGCCCGCTTTCACCCCTATTGTTCATAATAGCAATGGACCCTTTGGTGCGACACTTACAAGAGCGTCATCTACATCGGGGGATTGGGTTTCACCGTGGCCCCTTCTGGCTTCTCTATAAGCAGACGACGTCCTTTTATTCATTCGGGAACCCGCCACCAATCTCTCCCCAATTATTCGCGAGGTGGTTCGGTTTGGATTGTTCTCGGGATTGGTCATAAACTGGGCCAAGTCTGAGATCTTCCCGCTCACGGAGGCCACTCTTCTGCTCACACTAGACTTCCCCTTGCGCTGGTGCGTTGACCCTCCCAGATACCTGGGAATAATCTTACACCGCACAGCTTCAGAGGTTGTCCGACTGAATTATGGTCCGGCCATAGACCGATTGTCGGGACAGATAGATCGCTGGATATCGCTTCCACTATCTATTGCTGGCCGCACCGCGATCATCAAAATGGTGGTACTGCCCCGGTTTTTCTATTTATTCTTGAATATCCCTATCCCACTCACGATTGCCTTTTTCGATACTCTCCATGTTAACGAGACTGATATGGGCGAGGGACAGGCACGAGTGAATTGGCAGACACTCACTCAGCCATTCGAGCGGGGTGGGTTCGGAGTTCCTGATTTTTACTTATATTATTTGGTGGCGCAGACACATTATACATACTTTTGATATCACCCGGATGCACGCTTACAATTCCTCAAACCAGAATGTACACAGGCCCGCCCGTCTTCACTTTCTACTATCCTTCCACTTGAGCTCACTAGAAATCCTGCCGACATCCATACTCTGCAAACCACATGCTGGGCTTGGAGGCATCTCGGTAAATACTTAGGGGCCAACCATTTATACACTCCTCACTTGCCACTCCCAGAAAATCCATGGCTACCTCCCACTACTGAGACACTGACACAATGGCAGCTAACCCGTTGCCACCTTCAGACTGTGGGTGACATGTTTGCCAACAGGCAAATGCGCACTATGGCAGACTTAACGAAGGATCAGGCTGTGACTACATTGGACCGTTTCCTGATGCATAGAACACGTACCTTATAGCTGCAGCATTGCGGCCATTGGCCGAGGAACCCCCTGAATTCAAGCCCCTCACCATAACAATAGTAACACCCGACAGTGCACAGCTGGTCTCCCGGCTATACCGCCTTGCACAGACACTCTGGCTGGCGGTGGGTGGGCGGGTGAGGGTGGCTTGGGAGAGGGACCTAGCGCACCCCCTGACTGATAAGATGTGGGCCTACTGTTGTGAGTAGACTCAAGATGTATTGAATAACTACAAACACAAACTCCTGCACTTCAAGTATTTACATAGAATGTATGTTACCCCTGTGCTGGTTTCCAAGATGGTCAGAAAAGGCCAGATAGCTGCCTGAGGTGTGTGAAGGACCATGCCGATTTTATCCACCTGGAGTGGAATTGCCCCGCTGTTTTCACTTTCTGGGAGGGGGTCTTTGGACATCTTGAGCGAATGGTTGAGGCCGAGCTAACGCCCTCGCCATTACAGGTGCTACTGGGGTTTGTTCTTCCTCTGCGAGTTGGCATTAGGTGATTTACTGCAATAGTGCTGCTGCTAGCTAAACAGCAGGTATCTTTGCATTGGGGTGGATCGTCCCCACCGCTGGTGTGGGCCTGGTTGAAGGACTTGATCTACTGTGACACAACCAGCGATGTTTATGCGTCCCTGGTTCCCCCCACCTCCCGACCCAAAAACATATGGCAACCACTTTGTTCATACCTATTGATCCATCCAGAACTTACTAATTGATGCGACATCTAAACTTGTTACTGGTTGGGATAATGGCTAGCATATTGTGTTGGAATGTGTGCTACAAATTACTATTATATGACCCTGCACTGTACTGTTAATTGTTATTTTATCTTTTTTCTTTTCTTCTATTTGTTTCATGTATGCCATAATCATGCTGCTCATGGTAAGCTTCGCTAAATGTTGTTCTATTGACATATTAATAGCACTGTGAGTATTGTGGCTACTGTGTCTTGTTTTGAAAACTTCCAATCAAATTTTTTTTTTTTAAATAATGAATCGCCAGATCAACGCCGTCTCCTCCGCATGCTTCAACACCCTCCGCATACTACGCAAGACATTCAAGTGGATACCCCCTGAACCCAAGAAAATGGTCACTCACGCACTCGTCACCAGCAGACTTGACTACGGCAACGCCTTCTACGCCGAAATCAACTAAAATCTCCTACGCAAACTCCAGACCATACAGAACGCTGCAGCCAGACTAATCCTCGATATCCCACAGCACAACCACATCACCCAACACCTCCGCAACCTCCACTGGCTCCCCATCAAAAGAAGAATAACTTTCAAGCTGCTCACACATGCCTACAAGGCCTTCCACAACACCGGACCCCAATACCTCAACGACTGCATCTCCTTCCATGCCCCCAAGAGAAACCTCCGCTCAGCTGACCTCTCGCTAGCCACAGTCCCACGCTTCTACAGGGCCAGAGCAGTTGGAAGGTCCTTCTCCTACCTCACATCCAAGACTTGGAACGATCTACCCCTTCACCTCCGGCAAAGCCCGACACTGCACCAATTCAGGAAGGACCTCAAGACCTGGCTCTTCGAATGACCCAAACGGAGATGCTCACACCCACCCCTCAGCGACTTGAGACCCTTACAGGTGAGTAGTGCGTTCTACAAAACCCTGATTGATTGATTGAAACTTTGACCAAAAAAACACATTTTCCTCACATTTCTGTGATAGAAAGTTCTGCAATCTGCGGGTAGCCACAAACATCCTACCACCTAGCATTTCCCAAGTCTCCCAATACAAATAGTATATCAACGGCCCAAAACGCAACTTGGACACATCATTTTTTTTCACCGAAAACTGACCCTTTTTTTGAAAAGTGGTTAGCTGTAGATTTTGGGAAGTAGGTCAGCCGGCACCTAAAGAAACCTAGCAAACCTGCACATTTTTTAAAACTAGACAGGGGAGTCCAGGGGTTCAAGCCCTTGCAAACCTCAAACTGTGGTTAAAAACACACATTTCTCTCACATTTCTGTCACAGAAAGTTCTAGAATCTGTGGGGAGCCACAAACTTCCTATCACCCTGAGTTCCCTCACGTTTCCAGATAATAATGGTACTCCACTTGTGTGAGTCTGCTGAGGGACTGCCCTAAAGTGCTACGTTGAGAGATAAACAATAGGGGTAGCTGAGGCATTTGGGTCTATGCTGTGGCGCCACCCATGCAAACCCGTGAACCATAGACATTTCTGAAAACTAGGTAACCATGGGATTTCAGGGTGGTGTGTCTTGCATAAATCCCATGAAGTTGTCGTACCCACAATGCCCTGCAAACAGCAAAGTTTTCCTAAAATCACCTATTTTCCATACATTTCTGTGATGGAAACTTCCAAAATGCACAGGAATCCACAAAAGTCCTGCCACCCAGTTACACCACTTGTGTTGATGAAAAAACTGCCCCCGTTGTGTGACTAGGCCTAGTGCCCACGACCAGAAACAGATCAGACCAAGGTCAATGGGATTTGCCTGAGTCCGCCATGCTGAGACAACTCCGCCAGCCAAATTTATAATTAACCACCAAGCTGGTGGACATTTCGAAATTATGGGCATCAGCTGCTGTCACGGTGGTTTCTTTCAATAGTTTTTTATGTTTGACCCAGATCTTGATCAACATGATGGAGCTGTCCATCAAACTTATTTTTTTAATTCTCACAAAAAAAATCCTAAAGCCTGGTTTTCTCTTTGAAAAGAATAAAAAAAGGCCCTATCGCAATGGGAGCTGTCTCCCATGGCGATGGGGGCATTAGACAGTTTTTACTGCCCCTTACTACCAGGGCTATCCAGGTGGTGATGGGCAGTGGAAACTGACCTGTATGTCCACCTATCTAAATTAGGTGGGTGGACATAGAGATCAGCCTCTGCCATTGCTACCTAAATGGTCCATAAACATATAAATCTGGCATACAGACCATTATCTTGGTGGTAAGGATACCTGTCGTATAGGTATAAGTTACGGCAGATCCATCTCAGTCAATTTCCCAATACTATACTTTTGTATGGCACAACATAAAGCAAGTAGGAAAACAAATAGCTGGCTGAGATGGGCACTAGGGACAGTAGCAATGACTCTCCTGCCTCTTTCCTTGCTTAAAGCAGACTGCAACGACGACATGGTCGAGTCTTTCTTTATGTTGCGTGAATGCGGTCAGCAAAGTGTTGATCCTGTAGCCTTGCCACTTCCTCTACATCATATACAGTGGAGGTTGCTGGTTCTGTAGCAGTAAGACATTCAATTACGGTGAACTGAAAATCAAGGAAAGACGGGTCTTCCCATGATTGTCTCAAGAGAAACAACATGTATGTTGCTATCTGGATCAGGTGGGTAAACATCTTCTCGCACCAAGTGCAAGTTTTATGACTCATATTGTATGGCTGAAGAACCTAGTCATTGAGCATGGACACATCACGTCTATCAGAGGACTTGACTGAAAGCAGTTAGTTTGAACACAATGCAGTGCTCTGGGATTTTTGGAGCTTCCTACAAACAAGCTCCTGTTGGAATCCTTTGTGGCGACAATGAACTGTACCACATGCCACAGTGCCAGCTTTGTACAGCTGTCGGAACACCTCTACACCTGTATAGAAGTTGTCCACATAAAGGTTATAACCTTTATGAAGGAGTGGCTGAACAAGCTCCCATACAATATTTCCCATGACACCTAAGGTGTAAGGGCAACCTACAGGGTGTAGAGCGGAGTCCTTCCCTGTCTACAGTCTCAGCTGTATACATAGCCAGTAGAGCTCTCACACAGCATGTACAATTTAAAACCATCGCAACCTCTTTTGGTCAGAATGTACTGCCTGAACAACAGCCGCCCTTTGTACAGGATCAAGGACTGATCAATGTCTATATTCTTTCCAACAGTAAATATGAAACAAAACACTTATCTATTGCAAAACACTTATCTATTGCAATCCAGCAGCAGGTTCTCCAAAGACACAAAAAAAAGATAAAAAGAAGACACAGTAACACTTCACCTAGCCACATACCCAACGACACAGCATACTTTTGTCAAGGCTTATGCAAAACTTTATTGCTGTGGGGAGCTGCTGGGCCATTGCCTGTATAAAAGTAATTTCCCGAAGCCAAAAATCTACCTTTGATCTACAGAAGCACACATTAACGTAGTAGCTCCAGCAACTTTGTGCGCAGGCGAGCTCCTTGTGAAAACTCACAGTGCTATCACCAGGCTCACTAGAATTATGCAGCAGGAGAACACCAAATTATGCGACAGAGTTGACTAAATTATCCGGCAAGAAAAGCCAAATTATGCAGCATAACACTGCACATTTGTTTGATAGAACTACTTCAATTTTTTGTGATTTGAAAACACACTAATACCACCTGGAAAGATTTCGCCTCATTAGCACCAGTATATCAACCAAATACAGAAATAAGCAACTGAAAGATGACCAGGCAACCTTTGCACAGGGCCTTCCACTGCGTGCAAAAATGTCACCATATTTTTTGTAACTTATGATTCATTTAAGCTACAAAAATGTTTTTGTTTATAATCTGCAGATTGTAAAGTGGATGTTAGGTTATGTGGCAAATGTGGCATTTTTTAAAATAACTGTGTGTTTTCCTCTGGAAACACAATCGTCCTCCTAGGGGAAAACACACATTTCTGAAAAAAAAATTATATGGCCCCAAAAGGGGCCAATCCATGTGCTGAGGGTAAACCCACTACCTACTTTCTTTTTTTTTGGGGGGGGGGGAGGGAAATGTGCGGTCCCCCATGGAAAACACACATTTCCCAAACAAATTTGGGGCCAACGGGGGTTGGCCCATATGCCAGGAGGACCGAGCCCCTGACAATTTCATCAATTAAATAAAAAAAACTTTTCTTAGTAAAAAGTAAGTGGTTTTTCACCTGGGGGCATGATCGCGCCCCGAAGTGAAAAAACACTTGCTTTTTTTAGGTCGAGCTAGACAGTGCATGCACTGTCTCTTCGAGACCTGCTGTAATCTGTCTGTGTGCTTCTAGTCCATCCCCTTTCTTGGCAATGCTTTTCATTTGTCTCTGTCAGTGTCCTTTAAAAATCCTTGCTCGCTAGTGGTCAATCCTGCCTGTTTGTCCCTCCTTTCTCTCTTCTGTTCCTCCCACAGAGCAGAGACTTAGTACTGTCTCATTCCACCAGGGCTCTTTATTTGTTCTTCGAGGGACTATTTTTTTCTTGGTTGCCTGCTCTGTTACTGTTTGTCTGTGTTTAGCTTCAGTGCCCTAGCTGATTATATTCAAATATAGCGTTCTTCCTCCCACCTCCTCTTAATGACACAGTTGTGTTACTGCTGCCTTTTTTACTGCTGTCTCTCCCACTGTAGCTCCTGTTCCATTGTTTGTATTTTTGTTATTAGGCTTTTTGCACTTTTCGATCTCCACCGTCATTTGGGCTTTTCTAGTAGGATATTTGGTTGATTTGGTCTTCCTCTTAAGGGGGATTGGGCTTGTCTTTTAGGTATGGATTGCAATGGTTTACATCCCGCCCCCTCTCTTTCTTGACTTTTCATTTGTTCCTCTGCAGGCCACTTATAATTCCTCCAGTTCTATTGGCTGTAGTATATTTTTCCTAGCGCCAGGATCCTGCGCGTATTCATGTAATGGATTCTATGTCAGGAACGGAGGCTCCGATTATGCTTCTTATTTCTTTACTGGAAAATTTCTCAGCAGCCAATAAAAATACAAGAAAATAAAATACTTCAATACCCATGAACACACCATGTGTCACATGATCAACCATAGAGAGTATCCTGTATATAAACTGCAGTCTAGATTACAACTTTCTCTTTCTTTGCTGCTTCGCAGGAGTTAAGTGCTTTTCACTATTCCTAATGCTTGCCCCTTTTATTGTGGACTATTAATTATTTACGTTATATTTTCTATTGAATTATTGCGTTTGTACATGTTTGATATTGCCATTGTTAATGTATCTGAATTGTGCCTGATTGTATGCGATTTACCTTGTGAGTAGCATTCTTTAGCCCTCACCTCGCGGTCCCTCTCATAGTCGGCGGTCTTCCGACAAGTCTTTGTCAGCGCGCGCCTCTCTAAGCGCGAGTTGGAGCGTTTTCACCTCCCGGACCGGGCGCCCCCGTCCGCGTTCTTTTCTTGTGGAGCGGGAGGAGAAGGGAGTGAGGACGCGCGTCGGCTTGACGCGCAGTCCTCTTTCTGTGTTCACGAGCGGCTGTTACCGCGCATGCGCGGCGGCCATTTTGGCCACATTTGTTATTGTTTATTCTTTCGTATTTGGGCTTGAGTGAGTGCAGGAGCAGCACGACTTTGCTCTACTCCCACTTTGGCTCGTGCAGACTCCCGCTGACGCCCCCTCTTGTTTCTGAGTGGGGCAGTATAATTGTGCATAGGCTTTGCCTAGGGTGGTTCTGGCAAGCCCTCCCTCCACGTTTTACTTCGGTTTATCAACAGTTTACTGTTGTTTCCTTCACTGTTTTGGCTTGCCTGGGGTTTACCACTCCCCCCTATTGTTTACACATTCAACTGTTACCAGTTCTTGTTTATTACCATTACCCCTTTTGTGTAAGGGACAGGCTATTCCTCCTGCGGGAACGTGAGTCACTTAAGTGATACAATGTCAGAATACTATTTTGAGGAGGACTATTATGATGAGGAGCCCTCTGGGTCCATGGAACAGGACCTTGTGGACGCACTCGATGCAGGTGTGCAACACTCGGTCAATAAGGCCCTGGTGAGGGCCATAGAGCCGCTTAAACGCCATTTATCCACCTATGCAAAACAACAAGGTTGGCTCCTCAGCTCCAGCAATCGTTCTAGTGCCAGTGGGAAAGGTTCCATGAACCCCCATGCGGCGGATTTTGCTAAGCTGGCGAAAGCAATGGCTGCTGACCATGACTATGGCACTTCCTCTAAGGAAGCATCTGTCACTGCGTTACCTCAGGAGGATGGGGATGATACATCCTCCGAGCAGGCGTCAGACCAGGAGGAGCCTCCTAGACCCGCCAAGAAGTTACGAAAGGAGCGTTATGTTGATGCACCATCTCAGCCTAAGCTCTTAACTTTCGAGCCGGCTGAGATTGTGCATCCTAATTCCACAACTTGGCTTCCGCCTCCTGAGGTAGCCGAATATGTACAATCTCACATTAGTCAGGCTTTTGAAAAGGATGTGAGGGCGCAGCTCAAATCAGAGTGCCCTAGGCCTGATTTGGCGGATAAGGTGGCGGAGACACCGGAGGTGGATCCTTCTATCCTAACATATTAAAAGAAGTATTCTAAGGATCCTAAAAAGGACATTGACCGGGCGTGGAGGTCATGTCAGGACAAGCTTTTGGATTTGACTGGCCCCCTCACTAAAATTTTGGAATTGGGTTTTTGCGCCAAGGAGTCCGCACTGGCTATTAATCCTGATGAATTGATTGGCTGGGCTCAAAGAGCGGTTTGTCAACTGGGTAACGCTAATTGCGCTATGTCCAGTGAAAGACATCGTTCAATACTTTTGAAGCTTGACCCCAAACTAACGGAGCTTTCTTCTTCCGAATTGGGTCCACTGGCTCAAGGCCTCCTCTCCGGTCAACCCTTCCTTAAGGAGCTGACAAAGTTTGTTGCCACTTTAAGTGGCCTGGATAAGGCTCAGGGTTCACTTAAACGTGCTTTCCGCCCGGTTTTTATGATATATAAAACAAGTGGTTCTGTCGGGGAATAACAATTACTTTGCTCAATGTATATAATACACCTTGAACTCACAAATTCCAAAGGTATAAATTACAATTTCAATTTAGAAGTTGGTTCAACAACAATTTTCAAGAACCTAGTGTAGTGTAGTTCCTATTTCCCTGATAGGTTCTGCGCATTGGAATAACATACACTATAGGCTTGGCATAGGACTGAGGTCGATATGCCCCTATCGCGTATATTAAACTTAATTACTGTGTACCAGCTAGCTCAGAGGCCACTAGAAACTTCTTGACAACAAGAAGGGAATAGCTTCTGGCAACCACATTACATAAAACCCTGATCCCTCAGGATCGTGGAAACAATATACTACTTTTCATTCAGTCACTCATCTCAGAGAAGTACATAAAAGAAACAGTCGGGTGTGTTTACAATAAAATTTATTGCACAGTTGTTATTCTAGTACTGGTAATATGTGCTGCAACAACTGTTGGCCAGTAGCAGAGAAATATGGCCAGAAGTGCAGTTAAATAAAAATGCATGGTACAGTTTTACCATTGTGTAATAGTAATGAACACATACATGAAATACAGAATGCATTTAAGATAAAGCCTATACCCCTATGATGCCTAACTAGATGTACCTAAGTGTACCTAGCATGTGTGTAGGTCTTAGAGAGCCAAGAATCCCCTAGGATTTAGTCTAACCCCATTACCTTAGTGGGACTTCATCCTGATCTTGAGCTGGACACCCCAGGATGGGTGGATGGACCTCTGCCAGCTGGAGCTGTGGCATGACACAGGTTGCAGCGTCTCAGGTCAGAGTGTCGGCATGGAAGTCTCGGTCCCCTCTGGTTTGCTTGGGCAAAGGGAGGTATATTTATACCTGATAGGTGCCTTGGAATGTTAGTATTGACGTACAGTCGGTCAGAGGAAGACGTCAGGAATGAACCCTTAGGGAATAGTGGTTCATGCATATTTAATGAGTTCTTGGAGAAATCAATAATTCTGTGCTAGGGAAAATCCCAAGAGCTTAAGGGTCTGTTTCTAAGAACTCGTTGTGACGTAGGTTAGTCACTGTTGGACATAGAGATGACGTATTTAGGATGGACCGTCTTCTGTACCCAGAGCACACGTCAGATAAGGGACAGCCTCTGTTGCTCGTTATTTGTGAAGGGAGGGCTAATGTAGGTGAAAGGGCCTGCCTGTCTTTGTGGCACGAAGGATTTGTGCCTCTGAAACGGCGCACCTATGTTAGGGCCTCAATCCAGCACATAACAGCCACTCCAATCTATGGACAATCGTGAATAACCCATTAAAAGCAAACTACGTGACTAAAATAGGCATTTGCATATAATTGGCAGGTAGTTGCATGAGAGTGGTTTATGAGCTGAAAAAATAGCAGCTGTTAAAATATGTAAAATTACTATAGACTCTGGAGACCGGAAAAATCTATAGTGTCATTAAAAAATACTCTCTTAGAGTCAGTAGTTACTTATAAAAGTTCCTGTTTATAAAATTGAAAACTCTTACAAGCTGTTCAGACCATGCTTTCTTTAGAGAAGAAAAAAAAGGTCAATTTAGAGGGAAAGCTCCAAGCTCTCGGTGTGAGTTGAAACAATCAGAGAAAAAATGTGGTTCAGGACATGTTTTAGCAAAATAGAGATAAAAAGCGGCTGGGAGACACAACATTTCTGTTGCTAGTTACTGCAGGGGACGGACCTTTGTAATACTTCGCAGAATCGTTGTGGGAGCACAGAATAGTGCAGCCAGTTGCTGGTTCTGAGGCAGCCGGTGCTGTAATCGATACCTTGGTGCTGGCTAAAGGAAGCAAAAAGGCACCCACTGGATTTGCAAGGAATGCTTTGGTTTGATGGGAATACGCTTGGGACACAGCCAAGCATGGGACTTCAGCAGTTCCAGCCTGGTGGTAAATGCCTTTGGCGTTTCCTTTGGAAGTGTCAGACAGATGATGACCATGCATTCTTCACTGCAAAAAACAGGCATCAGAGAACAGGTATGTTGCAGTTGCAGTCTTTTCAGACTGGTCTTTTAAATATTAGAAACCATGAGAAGCATAGTTCCTGTTCGTGAGGTATTCCCAAGGTGTATCACACTGCTTGTATGTGAAAGATAAAATTTATCAAAAAGGAAAGAGGGGCAGTCTGTATTTAAGAGTGCTATTTTGCAAAAAAGAAAAAATATTTCTTTAGCTGATGTGAAATGAAAAATAAAAGTGCTGCACAAGCATGGTTTTCAGATTGCTCAAAGCATTTGAACTTTATAAAGGAAACTTTTGGTTCACTACTTTCAGTGTTGGGGCTTCTAGCCAAAAAGGGCACAACTTCCCTACACTGTAGGATTTCACTACCTCTGGATGTTATCTGTACATAACGTAGGTCTGGCTTATGTATACTGAGTCCCTTGGGGATGTACAGGAATCATTTTTGTGACAGGTATTTGTGTCAAAATGTCAAACCACCCATACTTTCCTAACTGGGTCTGTCCTGTTGTTTTGTAAATGGCATCTAATGTTGCCCCTGCTGATGTATGTCAACTATTCCACCCCCGTGCGATGGTGTTTGGTGGTGTTTGGCAACGTTCCTACTGGTGTTTAAACAACCACATTTCTAGATGCATTACAATTGTGTAGGAGTTGATAACCTTAATGAAGGTAACAGGTATAAAGCGGCACAATAAGAATAAATCTCTAACATTTCATGATCTGAAAATGTAGCAATTATTCCTAAAACAGACAGCATATTATTCACTGTATCAGTAACCCAATTTTCAGAAAAATGTACTGCAGGTAATGACATCACTGAATGAATGATAAAATGAATGAAAGTTCAAAATACATTAATCAGAATTAAAAACAGGATGATTAAATACATCATTTAGAATACAAAGGCTTGTTCAGGCCGAATACATTTATAAGTCTCTTTTGCATTTGAATTGAAAATGGATGTGGCTTCAGTTTTATGTTGAGTCTGTTTTGTAGAAAAGTGTCCACTAAGAGTCATACTAAAAGCTAGCTCTAAGCAAAGCTAGAATAGAAAAAGATGAACCCAGAAATACTCCATAGTTCTACCCATGGTGAAACCAGGTCTGTATCTTTTGGAAAAAGAAAAGGATCAAAAGTTTGTACTTACATGTTCGTTGTTTGTTTTTGGGCTGGCTTAGCTTCCTGTTCACGTGGAGCCATGGAAAACGTATCACAGTTAATGAAATAGCCAGTAGCTGTATGATGAATTGTTGAAATTGCATCATGTTTAGTTGAAGTTATTTCTGCTGTTTTTGTTGAAAAACGTTGAAATGTTGAAGTTAATAGTTGATGTCTTTGCTGAAAAACGTTCAGATGGTGAAGTTAATATTTTATGTTTTTGTTGAAAAACATTGATGCATTTATTAGTTATTGTTTTTGTTGAAAAACGTTGAAGCTTTTATTATTTGATGCTTTTGTTGAAAAACGTTGAAGCATTTATTATTTGATGTTTTTGTTGAAAAACGTTGGTGTACACATTTGTTTTTGGCCAAATTGCAACTTGAGTGTTGTCTTGACTTTTATTTTGAATTTGAAAGGTTGGTTCAAGGAGAACTAGTTCGATTGCATTGTTGCATAGTCCCCCACTCCATGGATTTGATTTCTCAAACGTGATGAGCTTTTCAGTTTGAATTTCTTGAATAGTAGTGAGAGGGACGTCTACTACTGTGGAGTTCACGAGGCCTACTGCTCAGTATTGGCCACATCGTTTTTGGTTGATTCTTTCATTTTGAAATGAATCTGTTTTCCTGTTTCACGGCAAGATGCGGCAAAAGTACAGTTCTTGTTCCTTTCACTTCAAAGAATGGCACAGGTTTTCCTGTATGAGCGGCCAAATTCCTTTGTGTCCGCGATCTTTATCTCTCTCTGCCCAGATCCCCGACTTTTGGGATTCAGACAGGTCTTGCCGTGATTACCTCGACTTCCCAGTGGCGGCCTGTTTCACTTTGACAGAATCTTTGTTTGTTTCTTTGTTTCCTTTAGTTCCTGTAAAACAGCCAAACGATCATAGATATAGAATGGTTTTCATCCGCCACTGTGCCTTCACATTTATGATCAGGTTCCCACATTCGTAAATGGAGTCAGACCTCCTAGAGAGCTTCTTGGCTGGGTGTGTATTGCCCCCTGAATCCATATAAGTGTTTGACCTCACTAACGCCCCGCCTAATACCCTAGCTGTTAAGGATTGCTCTATGCCCCAGTCCTTCCTCTCCTCTATCTAAATTCCCTCAGGATGGCGTTGGAGAGGAGTACCGCAATACTACGTTCATCCCTTCCATGGCCTCTTTGTCAGCCCGAGAGCTAAGCGTGGAACCACACTCAGGGTGTAACGTTGATTGCGTATCTCCTGTAATGGACTCGCAAATCTTTCTATAACAGTTTTGAGCGTCAGCCGAGTGCTGAGGCCATACCTATAGGAAATTTGAGCAAGGAACCACTGCCACCAAGATATATTTTTAAGCCACCTCAAAATTTGAGGGGCCGCAGTGGTCCTGTTACACGACACAATCTAGTGGACAGTCTGATGCTGTCTAGCAATGGGACCTGCGCGGGTCTTGTGATGGTGGAGCCTGACATCTGTTTACAGATGTTGCAGTTCAAGACAAAGCCAATAGTCTGACTTCTGATCCCTGGCCACCAATAGCACTGTTGCAATGAAGAAATAGTAGCTATTACCCCTGAATGCGTGGAACCCAAGTCCTTGTGTGCTTTAAATGATTAATTCCTGCCTACTATCCATATTTGGAAATACTCTATCCCCCACTCCAGGAATCTGAGCATATGGAATGTTGTTTGCACCTAACTTGTAGGAGTATATGAGTGGAAATTTCTTAGGCACTGCTGTGCTGCCTTTGCGTGAAGCAATTCCAGCCACCATATTCTAACCGTCTATTCTCGTTGTTGAACGAGTGTGCGCAGCTACGGAAGCTGTGTGAAAAGCCCCCTGTGTGGCTTCTACAGCCAATGAATTCCCTGCAACGTGCATGCCATCACGTTGATGACTCAGTGTGTTAATCACGTGAGTTTTTGTTTGGTAGGTCGTTTTTCAACTCCACTACCTGTTCCCATAATTTTTGTGTTTAATTATGCCACTTTTTTCATCTTTAAACCCATTTTGTTCCCAATGGTGTAAATATTTATTATATGATTGAACACAGTAAAAGGAATCGCACACTATAAGTGTGGGGAATTCGCGATCTGTATTTTTAAGTGCCAGTTTCAATGCTTGTAGTTCAGCTCGCTGAGCTGTACAATCTCCTAGAGATTGAGTTTTAGTGACCATTGGTCTGAAGTTACCATCGCGCATGCGACCTTTAAAGATTGCGCACGCTGCACTGTAAGCTTGCTCACTTCCCTGTTAGCGGGTTGTGCTGATCCGTCAGTATAAATTATAAATTCGTACTGATCGAGAGGCAAAATTTCAGTGGGCAGATGTAGTTCGTTTCTCAACTGAACTACTTGTTCCCAAAGCATTTTATGCTTTATTGTATGATTGCACACAGTAAAAGGAATCACACACAATGAGTGTGGGGAGTTCTCGATCCGTGTTTACAAGTGCAAGTATCAGGGCTTTTAAAGCTGCCAACCGAGCCGTGCTATTACCTAGAGGTAGTTTTTTGGTGCAATGAGGACGGAACTTGCCATCCAGCATCTGATCTTTAACAAACGCGGCTGGTGGGGCAGACCCATCAGTGTAAATTTTAAAAATTCATATCGATCTAGAGGCAAGATTTCATTTGGTAGATGATGTTCTTTTTCATATTGCAGGAATGCCTGTGTTTTTAAAACTTGGATCAAATCTGGATTCAAAGTCTGATGTAGCAAAAGAATTAGCCCTTTGTATCCATTCTGGATGTAAGGCTTTGGCATTAGTAATGCTAGCCCCGGTACTGGGGTGACGACAATAATGCATCATCCCATGAGCCAGTGCTCTTTCTTTTGCTACAGCAGTCTGAATGGTTGTCAGAATTTTTTCCTGTTGAATTAAAACTCATTTCTGTGTTTGTGTACAGATGAGATTTGTATGCGATTGGTACAGTTTCACCTTCATTAAAGGTTTAATAAGTGTACCCGCATTGACCCAAAATGATACTGCGTACCAAGTGGTGCAAGTTTACACGTGTGTGTATGTGTTTGGAAGCAATAATATCTTCCTGGAGTGAACAAAGAATATTAGTGTGTTCTTGTGTCCAGTGTTTGACTGAAAAGTCAGGTTTGAAAAAGGTCGTAGAAAGGTTTTACTCTCTCTGCGAAATCCAAAATGTATGTTCTGCCAAAATCTAGGAATCCCAGTACTGATTGGAAGTTGTTTTAATGTCTTTGGAGGCTGGAGCAGCGCACACTTTTCTAAAAAGTTAGCTGCCAGGCTTTTCCCTTCACTTGAAAACTAGTATCCCAAAAATAGGACACAGAGGTGGGCAATTTTTCATTTCTCAAAATTAAATTTGTAGCCCTCAGAGGCGAATCCCATAATAATGGTGCTCACCCTGGTCAAGTGTTTCCCCAATAAGTCGCCCGTTAGATAAATATCATCCATATAAGACAACGTTTCTTCATCAACGTGCTTTAGCCATTCAGTAACTCTTTCAGAAAATACCCCTGAGCTGTTCTTATACCCACGGGGGAGATGACAAAAAAATTGTCGCTGGGACTCTAATATACTAAATGCTGTTAGGTACCTGCTTTCAGGTGCCATAGTTTGACAGAAAAATCCATTTGAGACAACAAGTGTCGTTTTGTATTTTTTCCCGCATAATGTTATTCATTAATGCGACACTATCTGCATGTTGGACAGCATATGTCTTTGTGCAAGTGTTCAAGTGTCTGTAAATGAAAACTAGACAAAATGTATTATCATGTTTTGATAAGTGAAACAAGGGATTGTTCTTTTGTGAAGTGCATTTTTCAATGATCTCCTGGTATTCAAGTTGATCTAAGATCTCCCTGACCTGTGTTTTTAGCTTCTTGCTTAATAGGATACTGTCTTTGAGCATGTGGTGAAACTATTAACGGGATCACGTGGTGGGTTGAGGCATCATCCCATCCAGCGTGATTTTTATACAATCCCATGCATATGTATGTTTAAGGTGAACGGGAACATGGTTGGAAAATGCAGGAAAAATATACTTTCTCCCTTTGGGCGCTCCCTGACGAATGCTGGCGGCTAATTTTGTTCTGCTAACAGTATGTCAAAACGAGACAATAGGTTCTTTGCAAAGAGACCTTTTACTTTCCTGTGTTTGTCCTCCTCCATGCGGAGTGTTATTTCATATAACTTGTGTGGGACGTTCACCCTTTTGTCTGGTGTTTCCACCATGATGTAATCATTCAATTTTGCTGTCCAGAAATTCCTTCAGGTTCTGGCGAGCTATTGTTACTTCTGCCGCGCTGTCTAGCATTGTCTGAGCCCATTCCCCGTTCAGAAGTTGAGTCCTTAGGATTCTGTGCATGTCTAACTTTGAGACCTGCAACTTTTTTCTTTTTAAATTGAGGTTTGGATTGTGGCTTGTCTTCTGTTTTAGAAGAGTCCTGAGCGTGCTTGTCCCTGGACTGCTTGCACTCTTCTTTGTGTGCTGACTTTCCTTCTCTCCCTGTGTTGTTTGTCGAGAGGAATGTGTATCAGTATCCTGATACCTGTCAGGTTTCCTAATATTATCCCTATTCCTAAGGTTATACCTCTTTGCAGAGGGCTCCTGTTGAGGAGACCTACCTCGGGACTGTGAATCTTTTCTGAAAAATTTTGTTTTTATTATTATCCCACTTCTTTTTAGAAGAAGTAGGTGTCTGCTTAGAATTGTCCTTCTCAGGACTGCCCATTAGCTGTGGTTTTAAAAGCTTTCCCACCCAAACTGTCCCTTCCCAGTTCTGCATATGCAGTTTCAATTATTTTGGGAAGTTCTTGTGGTTGGGCTATAAGACTGACCTCTCTTAGGTGTTGGCGGATCGCCACTGAAGCTGCTTCCCCTTTAATGTTAGCTAGTATTATTGTTGATACCTGGTCGTAGTTACCTAGTAATTTCATACCTAAGGTCAGAGCTGGTTCAGCTCCATACTTCTTCTGTATCTGTCGTAAGACATCTGGAATTACCGCTAAGGAAGGAATACCATGAGTCCTGGTATATATGGCAGCAAAGACTGTACCCCAAGTAGTGCAGTGCTCTAACTGTGGTGTGATCCCCATGGGCAAGCAGAGTGTTAGCATTATATGCTTTCAAATGGTGTGGTATTTGGAAATACTGCTTCTAACTGGATCATTTTCTGAGCTACCCAGAAAGGAATCTGTTCACATTTTGTGGGCAGTTTACCCATTACTGTGTGTAATGTTTGTGGAGTGATTTTAGTAGCGGTGCTCTGTGTTGGAGCTGTGTTATTTGTAGCTACTGCGGGCTGGACACCAAGTGTCCTCATGACGAGTTGCGTCATGGCTCTGTAAGAGTTTTACCAACTCTTTGTGTTGTAAGAGCAGTGCATCATGTGGCATTATATCAATGTCAGGATGTGGTGTGTAGCCGGCTAATGTCGGCCATGTAGCTCCTGGTCTACCTAGTGGACTGAGCCTGGTTTTATTTATTTGTTGTAGGACGCCATTAAACCAGAAATTGTGGTCCTGGTCAGTGAGCGGAATCTTAATCTCCTTGAACGGAGTGTAGACCGCTGGGACTTTTTCATGTATGTAAGAATGAAAAGTCTGAGTTGTTGCATTTACTGCTGGGAATGTAACCCAAGAATAGAACACATCTGTTTGATAATCTTCGTGTGCCTCTATTAATATCACTGTACCTCCTCGGTCTGTTAAACCATGTCTGAGGGGTTTTTGTGTGAGTGTATGCCTGATTTTGGATGCAAAATGTATTGCATTTGCTTCCTCTTCGTCGTTTGAGACCTGTGTCCCAGTGACAGGAGCAGCTGCCTCGACAGACATTGTGTTGTGAAAACAAAATGTCCTAAAAAAGGGTTTTAAGATAAGGTTTTAAAAGGCACAATTGTTCGGGAACTTTTTCCTTCAAGCTTGATTAACCAACAGCCAATACATAGGAAGTTTGCCTACTCAGCTGTGGCGGACTTTTGTGCCTACCCACTCCAGACGTCTCTGGCGTTTTGTGAGTAGGGGTCTCTGAGAATAAGCATGACTGAACTACTCAGATTCTACTGTTAAATAAGTGCCAAATTCACGTTTGGGCGTCATGTAGTGTAGTTGCTATTTCCCTGATAAGTTCTGCGCATTGGAATAACATACACTATCGGCTTGGCATAGGACTGAGGTCGGTATGCCCCTATCGCGTCTATTAAACTTAATTACTGTGTACCAGCCAGCTCAGAGGCCACTAGAAACTTCTTGACAACAAGAAGGGAATAGCTTCTGGCAACCACATAACATAAAACCCTGATCCCTCAGGATCGTGGAAACAATATACTACTTTTCATTCAGTCACTCACCTCAGAGAAGTACATAGAAGAAACAGTCTGGTGTGTTTACAATAAAATGTATTCCACAGTTGTTATTCTAGTACTGGTAATATGTGCTGCAACAACTGTTGGACAGTAGCAGAGAAATATTGCCAGCAGTGCAGTTAAATAAAAATGCATGGTACAGTTTTACCATTGTGTAATAGTAATGAACACATACATGAAATACAGAATGCATTTAAGATAAAGCCTATACCCCTATGATGCCTAACTAGATGTACCTAAGTGTACCTAGCATGTGTGTAGGTCTTAGAGAGCCAAGAATCCCCCTAGGATTTAGTCTAACCCCATTACCTTAGTGGGACTTCATCCTGATCTTGAGCTGGACACCCCAGGATGGGTGGATGGACCTCTGCCAGCTGGAGCTGTGGCATGACGCAGGTTGCAGCGTCTCAGGTCAGAGTGTCGGCATGGAAGTCTCGGTCCCCTCTGGTTTGCTTGGGCACAGGGAGGTATATTTATACCTGATAGGTGCCTTGGAATGTTAGTATTGACATACAGTCGGTCAGAGGAAGACGTCAGGAATGAACCCTTAGGGAATAGTGGTTCATGCACATTTAATGAGTTCTTGGAGAAATCAATAATCCTGTGCTAGGGAAAATCCCAAGAGCTTAAGGGTCTGTTTCTAAGAACTCGTTGTGACGTAGGTTAGTCACTGTTGGACATAGAGATGACGTACTTAGGATGGACCGTCTTCTGCACCCAGAGCACACGTCAGATAAGGGACAGCCTCTGTTGCTCGTTATTTGTGAAGGGAGGGCTAATGTAGGTGAAAGGGCCTGCCTGTCTTTGTGGCACGAAGGATTTGTGCCTCTGAAACGGTGCACCTATGTTAGGGCCTCAATCCAGCACATAACACTAGGTGGATAGAATGGAACCCACCACAGAGGCAAGGCAATTTAGTCAAAAGTAAAATTATTTACTAGAATATTATATACAACAGACAATGAATTTGGCTGTCAATGAACATCTTGAAACCAAGGAGAGGGGCTCTTATACTCCAAAGGGTTGGCGCACCCAATAACTTTAAAGTTCAAAAATCAATGTACCCTTTGGAGAAACCCTATGTACTATTGATATCCACAATATATGCAACCACATTTATACTACACACAGATATCACTCCACTCAGGATGTTTAAGGCACTTATGTACAAATTTAATAAATTTTGGAAAAAATCACAAATAAAAATACATAAACTACACAGTATTCAATTCAGAGCAATTATTAAAAAAACACTTTAAAAACACAATAAATCCTAATAAAATTCATTCACATTAAAAAAAGGAGAATTCGTCAAGACATCTGTATTTGTCATACAATTGTTAATTTGGTAAAATAGACAGCACCATGCACGGACATCAGTTCCCTGTCTAATTCTGACTGCTGACTTTAGACCAAATTTAACACAAAAACTCAGGGCATCGACGCGTTTCGGTGGGACAATCACAGTTAGGCCACCTTCTTCAGGACTCAGCGTTTATTTCTCCTTTGTAAATAATTCTGTGTTCATTCATTTATAGCACCTATTTCAAAATAAATAAAAATTAACATGTATCTTTAAGTGAAATATTTTATCTAAACCTTGCGTATGCTCTTTATTTTCCAATTTCATCAAATACATATATTCCAAAGAACCAATCTAAAAAGACAACAATCTTTAAAATATATAAGTGCTCCAATCATCCCTACGTGGAGTTATTCAAAGAATATAAATCCATCTTTCCACATCCAAAGTCATCAAAGAGACATACTCAGCCACGACAATCATCCCCTCACAGCTATTTACCACTTCAACTCACCAGTGCAACAGCACTCGGGTTGATACCGCTCCCAGATATGGATTATACTTCTAGAGAAACTGGAAAAATAGAAAGAAACCGTTGTTTCCATTATTTTTAGAAACGTTATTGTTACCAGATTCAACAAGCATTTAGGTTTTTTGTCTCTTACCCTTTGATAATGTATTTCATAAGGGTGAGTGTTTTTTTTCCAATATTCAAATGTTCTCCATACATCACATTCCCTATACATAAGGGGAGATTACATGGTATATTTATTAAGGCCATTGAGACATTGTGGCTCCATTATGTATAATACATCTCACTGATAACAAGGAGCAAACAGATATCTATTTAAGGTTCTCACCTGGAGAAATACTTATTTGTTTCGCTCACTGATATGGTATAAAATGGGTCGTCACAACTCCTCGGTAACTATAAACAAGAATATTACAGCAATAAGTACCGAGAAGTCCCTTTTATTAATATCCCCGTGTTAGCTTCATATGAAATCCAATTGACCTCACCTTTAGTTTATATCCAACATATCTAAGGGCCGGAACACATCTCGGCGACTTAACAATATGTGCGACAGCGGATCTCCATATACCCCGTCTAATATGCACCAGGATCACGTATCCGTAGCTAAACATAAAAAATAAATAAAACATATATATGTATATATATGTGTAGTGGGCACTCAATCACTAGTTACTATCAATTTATCCCTGCGCGTTGTCGTCTTCAATTTTAAATACTACACTAATTATTAAACATGGGAAGGGAACTCGTATTTTTACCGATTTTTATATTAATAGATCACCTCTGTGCATCCTTCTAACTTTACAGGCCCATGTCGACTAGCTTACTAATGATCATGGCAATTTTAACATGGCCGTAAAGATTCCAATCATCTTTTTTTAAATTGTTAAACCATGATGGGAAACTCATGTTTTTATCAGTTTATACATTAATGAATCACCTCTGCGCCCTTTTGACATCACGGGACAATGCCGCATGGCTTACTGATATTTATAGCGATATAGAGGGTCATTACGATGACTGGCGAAAAAAACTCCGACCGCCATGGTTGCATAAAATCACAGTCCGCAGGTACCGCGGAAACCCCGCCGACCCTATTATGATCAACCGCCAAAACATTCCGTCCGTGGCGGTAGGAGGCATCGAAAAACCACCCGTAGAGGGCAGAGAAAGTGAAAATTCAACCGCGACAGTCGGTTACATAGCGGAAACACATCAACACGCCGCCAGACACGCGGAGTGACCGCCAATGATATTATGATATCCCAGATGTCACAGCGGTACGTTCCGCTGTTTCCGTCCGCCGCGTTCGCCAACAGTAAGGAATGTGAGATATGGCGGAAGCCCTGCAGCACAGCCATCGCTGCAGATGCTCCGCAAAAAAAAAAAAAATAAGGCCAGCAAATGCACACAGGCAACTAGTCCTGCCCCCAAAATAACCTGAAACCTCCCAATGACAACCCCCATGGCAAATTCAATTATACAAATCACAGGACAACCCACACAGCACATCTGACTGCATTACACCATCTTGACACACCCACATAGCTGAGCATAAAAACAGCCCCTTCCCTGACCACAATCCTTTGCACTACTCCAGCCCTGAAGGAACCAAAGCCTGCAGCACATTGGATAGGCAAAACACCACACATCTCACCAGCACAACAACACACACACACACACACACCACCTACACCACCCTCACAACTGCACCCCAAAACATCAGCACAGCACACACCATGGCACCACAGAAAATGCCAAAATTCACTGAAACTGAGTTGACAGTAATGGTAGATGAGATAATCAGAGTAGAACCACAACTCTTTGGCAGCATGGTCCAACAGACACCATTAGCCACAAGAACAAACATGTGGGCAAGGATAGTGGGCAGGGTCAATGCAGTAGGGAATGTGCCCCGCAACAAGAATGAAATCATGAGGCGGTGGCATGACCTGAAGAGTGTTGTCAAGAAGAGGAGGGCCAAGAACCGTGAGCTGGCTGATGCGACTGGTGGAGGCCCTCCCATCCCACCAAAACCGTTCACTGCGTGGGAGGAGAAGGTGCTTGCCATACTGCATCCAGAGAGTCTTGAAGGAATACCCGGGGAGTGAGGCTGGTAAGTACCAACTAATGTATACCATGAAACTGCCATGTACTGTCTTGCACAACTACAAAGATACATCCCTGAGGCACAAGTACACACATCTGCACCCCAAAAACACACACAGGTCACACTGATTTTACATCCACCCCACCTCAAACATCACAAAGGTAGACCACATCTACTGGGTTGTATGTGTCCAGGCAAACAGCACTACAACTCACACCAGGCACACCCTGCCCCATCCCTCAGCAGGATGGAGCACTCCCTCCCACCCAGAAGCATGTCTCAGCCATTGTGTTCTTCACCCTCACCTAACAGGTAGGTAGCCATCTTTACAGGGAGGAGTGTTTGGAATAGGGAGGCCAGCACTACAACTCCCACCAGGCCCCCTTATCCCACAGCTGAGCAGGATGGACTACTCCCCACACCCACAACCATGTGGCAGCCATTGTGTTCTTCACCCTCACCTAACAGGTAGGTAGCCATCTTTACAGGGAGGGCTGTTTGGTTGTGGGAGGCCTGCCCCGCAACTCCCACCAGGCCCCCTTGTCCCACAGCTGAGCAGGATGGACTACTCCCCACACCCACAACCATGTGGCAGTCATTGTGTGCTACACCCTCACCTAACAGGTAGGTAGCCATCTTTACAGGGAGGTGTCTTTGGAATAGGGAGGCCTGCACTACAACTCCCACCAGGCCCCCTGTCCCACAGCTGAGCAGGATGGACTACTCCCCACACCCACAACTATGTGGCAGTCATTGTGTGCTACACCCTCACCTAACAGGTAGGTAGCCATCTTTACAGGGAGGAGTGTTTGGAATAGGGAGGCCAGCACTACAACTCCCACCAGGCCCCCTGTCCCACAGCTGAGCAGGATGGACTACTCCCCACACCCACAACCATGTGGCAGTCATTGTGTGCTACACCCTCACCTAACAGGTAGGTAGCCATCTTTACAGGGAGGAGTGTTTGGAATAGGGAGGCCAGCACTACAACTCCCACCAGGCCCCCTGTCCCACAGCTGAGCAGGATGGACTACTCCCCACACCCACAACCATGTGGCAGTCATTGTGTGCTACACCCTCACCTAACTGGTAGGTAGCCCTCTTTATAGGGAGGAGTGTTTGGAATAGGGAGGCCAGCACTACAACTCCCACCAGGCCCCCTTGTCCCACAGCTGAGCAGGATGGACTAATCCCCACACCCACAGCCATGTGGCAGCCATTGTGTGCTACACCCTCACCTAACAGGTAGGTAGCCCTCTTTCCAGGGAGGTGTATTGGGAATAGGGAGGCCAGCACTACAACTCCCACCAGGCCCCCTTGTCCCACACACAGCTGAGCAGGATGGACTACTCCCCACACCCACAACCATGTGGCAACCATTGTGTGCTACACCCTCACCTAACAGGTAGGTAGCCATCTTTACAGGGAGGTGTCTTTGGAATAGGGAGGCCTGCACTACAACTCCCACCAGGCCCCCTTGTCCCACAGCTGAGCAGGATGGACTACTCCCCACACCCACAGCCATGTGGCAGCCATTGTGTGCTACACCCTCACCTAACAGGTAGGTAGCCATCTTTACAGGGAGGTGTCTTTGGAATAGGGAGGCCTGCACTACAACTCCCACCAGGCCCCCTGTCCCACAGCTGAGCAGGATGGACTACTCCCCACAACCACAACCATGTGGCAGTCATTGTGTGCTACACCCTCACCTAACAGGTAGGTAGCCATCTTTACAGGGAGGAGTGTTTGGAATAGGGAGGCCAGCACTACAACTCCCACCAGGCCCCCTGTCCCACAGCTGAGCAGGATGGACTACTCCCCACACCCACAACCATGTGGCAGTCATTGTGTGCTACACCCTCACCTATCAGGTAGGTAGCCATCTTTACAGGGAGGTGTCTTTGGATTAGGGAGGCCTGCACTACAAATCCCACCAGGCCCTCTGTCCCACAGCTGAGCAGGATGGACTACTCCCCACACCCACAACCATGTGGCAGTCATTGTGTGCTACACCCTCACCTAACAGGTAGGTAGCCATCTTTACAGGGAGGAGTGTTTGGAATAGGGAGGCCAGCACTACAACTCCCACCAGGCTCCCTGTCCCACAGCTGAGCAGGATGGACTACTCCCCACACCCACAACCATGTGGCAGTCATTGTGTGCTACACCCTCACCTAACAGGTAGGTAGCCATCTTTACAGGGAGGAGTGTTTGGAATATGGAGGCCAGCACTACAACTCCCACCAGGCTCCCTGTCCCACAGCTGAGCAGGATGGACTACTCCCCACACTCACAACCATGTGGCAGTCATTGTGTGCTACACCCTCACCTAACAGGTAGGTAGCCATCTTTACAGGGAGGAGTGTTTGGAATAGGGAGGCCTGCACTACAACTCCCACCCGGCACACCCTGCCCCATCCCTCAGCAGGAAGGAGCACTCCCTCCCACCCAGAAGCATGTGGTAGAAAGTCCACCCAAAAGATGCCAACTGTACAGGTAAGCAGCCAGTGCATGCACCCCACCATTCCTCAACGAAAGCATTGAGCTAATGCCAACACAATGCCACACATCACAACAAAATACACCCCAATTACATACCAGTTGACAGAATGCAGACAGCGTTGCATATGTAACTGTGACAGAAACAGAACTGTGACTCAACTAAACCCATGTGTAAGCAAATCAGGGATCAAATATGCCCTGCAAAGAATGCTATGTGCAAATTCTATGGGTGCTGAGCATGAAGGACCATAGTAACAATAAAAAGGCATGGTCTGTCGAGCAAATAAATACAAGCACAGAACATTACAAAGGTATGCATGAGATAACAATATGACAATGTCTAGTACATGTGCATATGTAACATCTGTCGGGAAGAGTAATCATCCTCGATGCATCACATCAAGTTGCATGGCAGCCAGTTGTCAGATGACAACTCATCAGTTCCATACAAAGAGTGTCAATTTGGGCATGGCATCCAATGACTTGTCACACCATGGAACAAGATGTATGTACCTCCACATCATGTCATGACGAACAACACTGTGCAGACATTCAACTCATGAAATACATAACTGTGTGTTGCATAACATGTAAATAAGAGACATCAAACACAGCAAGCCATATGGCTGTAAGTCAGTGACCATGTACCCTCTGTTCCACAGGTGACCAACAACTGACTGCAGAGGACAACAACCTCAACTTGCAGAGCCAGTCTCCACCTCCGGAACATGGACACTCGGATGCGGAGTCCCTGGATTCTTTGGATGAGGAGCTCCAAGCCGGCCCATCTGGTGTGCCAGGGCGCAACCGGTCACATGACCCCACTGCCCCCCCACCATCAGCAACAGCAACAACGCTGACCCCTGCTGGAACGACCTGTGCCACCACCACCACTACCACCATTGCCTGCAACATTCGCCCAGCCACAGAGGATGCCCAGCCCACACCAACAACTGTGGAGGGCACGCGTGTGGCCAGAGTGGTGAGGCAACAGGTCAGTGATAGCAGGGCAGGTGGGAGGACAAGTGTGACTCCAACAACACCGGACATTGTGACCGAAGCCCTGGCTAACATCACCAGAGTTGTGGGTGCCTATGAACGCACACAGGCACAAATGGGCCAGGCCCACGAAGATGCCCTGGAGCTCCAACGTCTGCTGAGGTCCATGGACAACCGTATGGGACAAATCGTGGACCTCATGGCCCAGTTAGTGGCGGTACAGAGGGACAGGCTAGTGCCATAGACCACACCTCCACCTCCCCCCGTTGCCACGCAGGATGACAGTTCATCATCCACCCCTGTGGGCACGGAGAGGGGTGACTCCTCAGACCCCACTGGCCCAGTAGACGATGCCCCCCCTGCCAAGAGAAGAAGGGGCCGTCCAAAGAAGAACTTGGGACTCATCCGTGGCAAAGCACTGGCCAAACGCCAGTCAAAGAGCCAGCCATGATGTCAACACTCTTCACCCAACCATTGACTCTGTACACTGCCCTCACCCACACTGCCATGGTAATGGCATCCGTCTGTTGGACTGTGTCACCACAGCAATGTGGTGCCTACCCGATTGTCTCATCTACCATGACTGCCAACTCATTGATTCACCATTCACACTTATGTAAATATCCACTTCCCTCTCACAGATACCCATTGCAAATAAACTACAAAAACGCAAAAAGGTGGTTGAGTCTGCTCCATGTTTATCACAGTACGTGCAATGTTTACCATGGTTACAATGTCACAGGAGCATGGATCCTCTGTAGGCAAGGGGAGGCAGAAGGGGCCTAGCAAAAGACAACAGAACAAAAGTCACTAGTCAGGTGGTGGCATCACAGCCATCACACAACACATGTCCTCACTGTACAACAATATGCACACATAACAATGTGCAACAGTACCAACAGAGACATCCTGTAGCAGTTCCTACATACCCTGTATCCAACACATAGACAGCCAGCACTGAGTCAACAACAGGATGCACTCACAAAGATAACATAGACCTCCACCCAAACAACTACATCAACAGACAAGTGGACCAGTTGTACATCGTCACCCACCTTCAAGTGAAGTAGCGGTTGATGAGCTGCTGACGTTGGTCGACACCTTCCTCCTCACCACTATCCTCGTCACTGGACATTTGTGGGATCGCAGGGGGGGGCCCTGGCTGGTCATCATCGTCCAGGATCATGGGTATTCCTTTCCGTAAGGCCAAGTTGTGCAGCATGCAGCATGCTACCACTATCTGACACACCTTCTTGGGTGAGTACATAAGTGCCCCTCCGGTCCGGTCCAGGCAGCGAAATCTCGATTTTAGGAGACCAAAGGTTTGCTCCACCACCCGACGTGTTCTGCCATGGGCATTGTTGTAGCGGACGTCAGACGGTGCCCTAGGATTGCGTAGTGGGCTCAGCAACCACGGTCTGTTGGGATATGCAGAGTCACCTAGGTGTGAAATAAACATAACGATTCAGTAATACAACTGTGGCAGAGGACAGCATGGCACACACAGCACACAACTTGACTCTGCCTACTCACCCACAATCCATGCCCACTCCGGAAGTAGATTGGCCATCAGCTGGGGCACAATGCTGTTGTGCAGGATGTATGAATCATGTGCAGAGCCCGGAAACTTGGCACATACATGCAATATGATCATATCGGCCTGGCACACCACCTGCACATTGATGGAATGGGAATGTTTACGATTCCGATAGATGTGTTCCCGTGCCTGTGGTGGAACCAGGCCAACATGTGTGCAGTCAATAGCACCTACAACATTCGGGATGTGGTCAA
This sequence comes from Calotriton arnoldi, assembly GCA_963921515.1. NCBI lineage: Eukaryota > Metazoa > Chordata > Amphibia > Caudata > Salamandridae > Calotriton > Calotriton arnoldi. Next base: position 333,691 of record CAWUFW010005505.1, on the reverse strand, counting down.
GGGCATAAAAATCCGCCTTTACATCCGCGAAAGCCGCACGCCTTGGAAAACTGATGTATTGGTCCTTGTATCGCATCATGGCCAACAGGAAATCCCTTAGCACCATGCTGAAGGTGGGCTGAGACATCCCCCTGCAATGCCCACTGTCTCCTGGAATGACCCACTAGCCAGGAAATGCAGTGCCGCCATCACCTTTGTTTCGGTTGTCAATGCTGTTGGGTATGTCCTGCCAGCCCGCAGGTGAGGATCCAACATGGCACACAGGTCTTGGATGTTCGTGCGGTCCAGACGGAATCTGCGTATCACGTCATCATCCTCAATGTTAGCCAGCAGGGTGACAGGACGATACACATTAGGTCGCCTCCTAGGTGAGATGAAAGGGGACACGTCATTGCAACAGACCATGAGATGTGCACAACTCCGTAGCTTCTGATTCACACAGCGCAAACATTGACTGGCATCACAATGCACCATACAGTGCAAGTCAATAGTCGTGACACATAGAGAATACATTGTACTACACTTCTTCAGTATTACCACAGTGAGAACAACAAACATGGAAACTGTGTCTGTGAATGGTAATAGTCACATTTAGGAATCTGGTGCAGACAGCCCGGACAGTAAATGATAGAGGACATGTGTGAAGCAGAAACACTGCTGGCTTCCAAATGTCTGCTGTACGTGCCACACATTCTTGTGCAATCATGACATGGGACACATGAACTACACAATTTGTCCACTTCTGAAGGACTCAGCATGGAATGTGAGCCAATGCTAATCCACACAAGTCTAGAGACACTCACAGACATATTCACAAGCCTGTGCCAATATCCACTGTCATCAGTAGACATGCCATACATGCTGTTACACACAATTCAAAGTCAGCCAATGACTAATAATGAACAGCATATGCATATGCAGTCTTGACGTGAATAAAGACACAACAACACAACTGCACAATATCATCAGCAAGCACACAGATTGTCAATGTGGCACACAAAAAGTGGATAAGGTACGTTATCCAAAAGGACTGTAGACAAACGTCAATCTGCACTAAAGTTGCACTATGACATGCAGTATGAAGCTAGCACTGCCCAGACACACAACTAAAGTAATACATTTGCCATGGAGCTAATACTCCAGCTGCTTGGACACACAACAGTGACACAGAAACAACCAACACCACCACCCGGACAAAGCCACACCACTACACCTAAAAGTCAGCGCATGAACATACTGAGTAAATACCGAAGAGACAACAGCCTCATGCACATAACAACAGGGGATGTCATCGCATGACACAGGTACAAAAGGACTACTATCTAAAGCATCCTGAGCCACATACCACACAGCCTGTCAGGAACAACAAAGCGGACTCTCAACATTCCTCTGCAGACAAAGATGCTGGCTGTGCATCACTTGTTGGCCTCTGGTACCATTAGAACAACAAAAGTCTGAGTTAGATGGGTGCCACAGCCAGCCCTATCAAGGTATATCTCACCTGTCTTGGATGCAATCATTAGCTTGAGTCAACAGCACCATCAGTTCACCCACACAGCGCAGGACCAGCTTGTGCCCCCGAAAGGCTACCACACCATAGCAAGCTTATCCACACGTGTCAGTTTAATATCACTGCACCCTGCAAAAACTGCACACACTTACTGCACATGAAAGCACACGCAATGCTGAACTGTCCAGGCCAATTGTGGGTCACCTTCTACTGGTCACAGATGCCATGTCAAACTTACCAGTCAGTGAGCACCAGCACCACATTTGGCTACAGTTCCTCACCAAGCCAACAATCTTCATGTGGACAAGGTCAATGCACCTGTCCTTGGTGAGTACTAACGTAACACACCACACACATCAAATCCAATATCAACATACTCACAGCTGTGGAAAATACATGTGACAAATTCACATATGACCGGCAGACCAACATGAGCACATATCCTACACAATGACACAAGTAATGCTGATGACATTTTGCATATATGGTGACAAAACATACCCAAATGCATACAGACAGGTCAAATGATTAAGGAGGCACATATTTCAAAGTGTGCTGGTGATGTATGTTACAAGCTTCAGTGTGTATAGCACACACATGTCCATGTGGACATATACTCTTGGTTTTGCTACAGCGAACAATAACCTTACATGAATGCTGAAATAGGTGATACCAAACAGACTACAGTGTGACATATGTGGTGAGTAATGGAGACAATGCTGAAATCTATGTACAATCATGTACTGTGTAGCGACATAATGTGTGAGATATGAATATGTGTGTAAAAATTTGGCTCAGATACGAAATTTGGGTGGCAATGGGGTGAGAGACATAAACTTTGGGCAAAATGTTTGGGTCAGATATGAAAGTGTGTAGGAGTAATGTGCCCCATTAGTCCTTTCAGTGTTGCATTTGGTGTTAGATATGAAGATTAGGCTCTCATTACGAACTATAGCTCATTTCAATTGAATCAAGTTCCATGTTTAATTGAAAGTGACCACTGTTCGAAGTACAGATATGACCCATGACATTGACACTACACGATGTGTCCATTGCTGCATTGAACGTGCTCTAAGAACACCATCACGCCCATAGTCAACAATGTCATGCTGCACCCTCGCCGTAGCTACCGCCTCGCACCAGCGGTGTGTCACCGCCATGGCCCGAGACACCATGGCAGGATTGCTAGGCATATACACATGGCTAATGGCGGATAGCATGCTCCGCCACCCAGATCCCGGTCACTCATGGCAATGCATGGCTCAGGAATAGCGGGAACTACCGCCTGGCACCAGCGGTGTGTCACCGCCATGGCCCGAGACACCATGGCAGGATTGCTAGGCATATACACATGGCTAATGGCGGATGACATGCTCCGCCACCCAGATCCCGGTCACTCATGGCAATGCATGGCTCAGGAATAGCGGGAACTACCGCCTGGCACCAGCGGTGTGTCACCGCCATGGCCCGAGACACCATGGCAGGATTGCTAGGCATATACACATGGCTAATGGCGGATGGCATGCTCCGCCACCCAGATCCCGGTCACTCATGGCAATGCATGGCTCAGGAATAGCGGGAACTACCGCCTGGCACCAGCGGTGTATCACCGCCATGGAGCATGCCCATCCAGCCAATGGGAAGCGCAATCGCGGTTGCCTGATGCAACTTTGAAAATCGCGGTAGGTGTGCTCCGCCACCGCGGGGCCGGTAATTGGCTGCACTTGTAAGATGCACCACCGCGGTACTGCACGCCTGTCCCCTGCGGTGTGTGACCGCCATGGAGCATGCCCATCCAGCCAATGGGAAGCGCAATCGCGGTTGCCTGATGCAACTTTGAAAACAGCGGTAGGCGTGCTCCGCCACCGCGGGGCCGGTCATTGGCTGCACTTGTAAGATGCACCACCACGGTACCGCACGCCTGTCCCCTGCAGTGTGTCACCGCCATGGAGCATGCCCATCCAGCCAATGGGAAGCGCAATCGCAGTTGCCTGATGCAACTTTGAAAATCGCGGTAGGCGTGCTCCGCCACCGCGGGGCCGGTCATTGGCTGCACTTGTAAGATGCACCACTGCGGTACCGCACGCCTGTCCCCTGCGGTGTGTCACCGCCATGGAGCATGCTCATCCAGCCAATGGGAAGCGCAATCGCGGTTGCCTGATGCAACTTTGAAAATCGCGGTAGGCGTGCTCCACAACCGCGGGGCCTGTCATTGGCTGCACTCGTAAGATGCACCACCGCGGTACCGCACGCCTGTCCCCTGCGGTGTGTCACCGCCATGGACCATGCCCTTCCAGCCAATGGGAAGCGCAATCGCGGTTGCCTGATGCAACTTTGAAAATCGCGGTAGGCGTGCTCCACCACCGCGGAGGCAGTCATTGGATGTATTTGAATGAGGCAGACCTGGAACACCAATTGCAGCAGCTTAGAACCACAGAAACGAGCCCTGGGGGCTATATATGTGTGTGAGGGAGCCACACATTGCCACAGCTCACTGAGCCTGCTGCCTGAGACCACTCACCTGCTGCTGCCTCCAGGGACTGCTGCCTGAGACCCCTCACCTGCTGCTGCCTCCAGGGACTGCTGCCTGAGACCCCTCACCTGCTGCTGCCTCCAGGGACTGCTGTCTGAGACCCCTCACCTGCTGCTGCCTCCAGGGACTGCTGCCTGAGACCCCTCACCACCAACAGCCGCTGCTGCTGTCTCCTGCCCACAGTGATGGCGAGGACTGAGAAGATCCGTGCCACTCCCTTCACCATCGAGGAACTGGAGCTCCTGGTGGACGAGGTGCTCAACCAGTATCCAAGGCTCTTTGGTGCGCCTAATGTCGTGGTGAGTAACTCAGAGTGTGAGTGAGAGTGCAGGGTGGGGGACACATGAAGTTGATCTGCTGCAGTATGTGCGTGGGAGTGTGAGGGTGGGTCATGCACTGCCTAGCATGCTGTTTCCAGGGGGAAGGTGTGTTTGGCCTATTCAACAAGTTTCCCTGCCTGCACATCCAGATGTGAGGGAAGTATGATGTCTTGTCAGACATACAGTGAGGCTGCACCTTTTCATTTCACGAGTCAGGATAGTGATTGCCAGTCTGCATGTCTGTATGTGTCCCTGATGTCCTTCACAGGCCCATCTGTGGCCTTAGCTAGTGTTGCTGTCCAGAGGGTAGTGAGGCCATTGCTTAGACCTCTATATGTGCCTCATCTCTAGTTCAGCGCCATACTCAGGACCTGAATCCCCCAGGGTGACACTCTTGTTGGTCATTCACCTATGACACGGTACATTCAAACATTATTGTGCCCGGACTCTTCCGCCCCCACCAGCATGTGCACATACTCGCATGTGTTGGCACTGTTTGTGTTTCCAAATCGTCACTCCATGTAAGGGATGAGCTGCCCCACGTTGGACCTCTGTGTGACCCCAAATGGCCTGCACATTCACTGCCCAATCTGACAGTGACACAACACTGAATGTACAGAGTGTCACATATGTGCTTTTCCTCTTGAGTCTCCATCAATGAGCCATTACAGAGATGTAGATTGCACACAACAGGGCTTGTGATGAGGGTCTGCGTTTGTGAGGTCATGTCCCTCAATGTGACATCAATGACACAGTGTGGCAGTTGCAGGCCAAGTGCTTTGTGGGCTGCACAGTGTTGGGCACAGTGAGTATTCCCAGTCACATATGTAGTGATGTCATGCATGTCTTGTTATTCCCAGAATATTGCATTAGATGTGGTCAGCATACACATTTAGCTCTCTGCTGGCGTCCTGCATGGCCAGGAGATGGGCATGTACTGTGTCCACCCTCATACCTGCATGCATTAATGTGTGTTTCACACATGATGATGTTTGCAATTAGCAGATGTATTGTCGCCGCTGACGTAATGGCAGAATTTGGGATGAGTCAGTATCATGGTCCTGCACTGAGGAATGGTGGTTGGTTACACTGAATGTTGCCCCCTCTTGTCTCCCATGTCTGCAGCTAAAAGTCAACCAGCGCAAGGCTGTGTGGCGGGCCATTGCATCAAAGGTGCGTGCACTGGGTGGCTCAAACAGACGGCGCTCCCACTGTCACAATACGTGGGATGACATCGCACGGCTAAGCAGGAACGTGGCCGAGATGACACTGGGGCTGATTCCTCGATCCGGCAGGTTGGCGCGGCGCAGCATGACACCATTAATGGCACGCATTTTAGCAGTGACGCAGCGTGACCTGGATGCACGTCTGAAGGTGCATCAGCAGCAAGCTGGTGGTGAGTATTCTGTGAGTGTGACTCTGGTTGTTGTTTGCCAGCATGTGCTCCAGGCCTGGGCCAGTGCAGGGCTGTGATGTTGCTAGTGTGATGCAATGGTGTGTAAGTGGCCGCGGTGTGGGGTGCAGTTGTCATGCATTCCCCCTACATGTACCTTCCCATGTCATTGGTGTAATGGGCCTTGACTTCACATTTGTAGTTTTGGCCTTCTGGTACCATCTTCATTGGTGTCGTCACGGACATCACATGTCAGGGTCCAGCAGAGTGCATGATCCGAGTGTGCCATCATCAATGTGTGCATTGCCTGACGTCAGATTAGTGCTGGCTAAACATCTGACACCGATGTGCAACTGTAGTTGTGCCCCATGATACGACATGGTGGATGGCATGTGCCCATGGACATTGTGTGTGGTTATGTTGGGGTCTGTGTCTGTGTTGGTGACTTCTGCTGGATCATGTTGTGACGTTGGCAACATGTTGTGAGTAGGATCTTTGAACCCTTCAGGGCCCTAGGTGTGCACAGAGGGATATGTGTGTGTTGTTAGACGTAGCCACCAACAGGCAAAATGGCTGTGTGTCCATCACATGGGTGGATTCTGTACAATTTTGCTTCATTCCACGGTAATTTAGATGTTTGTATTGAGGTTGCACAATGTTACTGCCCATGGTGCTGTCCAACATGGATCATTGTCCATCATTAGTGATGCTTCACTTGCAGATATTTGTTGACTTGATGCAGATGTACTTATCCTCTCTCTCTCTCTCATGCAGCATCTCACATGGGAACGGAAGGACACGGGACGGACACCAGTGGTGAGACATCAGGCACAGGTGATGCTCACCTGCATAGTGACACGGATGTCACCAGCGCATCAGAGAGGGACCGTAGTCATCTAGAGGAGTCCCTGCCAGAATCGCAGACCTCTACGTCATCTGACGACGGCGGTGATGCATCTATGGTTTTGTCCGAAGGAAACGGGGACTCTGCCTCCTCGTCCACCACACAGCGTTCAGTGCCCACCCTCCCTGCTACTCCCACTTTTGCTGCCCGTGTTCGCACCACGAGGAAGGGAAGAGTGTCCTTCATCCCAGGCACCGCTGCCCCTGCCCCTGTCCCCCCTACTGCCATCAGTGTGGAGTCTGTGGACCTTTTGCACCAGCTGTGTGTGGGTCAGACAGCTCTCCTCAATGCCTTCCTGGACCATGACAAAAAATTGGCACAGGTGGTGGCTTTCATGGAGGGCGTGCATTCCGACGTGGGTGGGCTACACCGGACTGTACAGTCTCTGGCCTCTGCAGTGACAGCAGCCATTCAACTTGCCCAATCCCATGGTCCAGCTCAAGTCCCTAGGCCCACCAGCCTGACAGTGGACGCATCTGATGATGGTGAGCACACACCCCAGACGTCAAGGGACAGATACGTCACGCGCAGCACACAGCAGCAGCAGCCCAAGCAGTCCAGGCCGCAGACACCATCCCCACATAAAGGTAAAGCCACACCAGAGCGCAGGGGCAAAAGCCCTTCAGGCCACACCCAGGGCAAGGATGGGAAAAAGCAGGCCTCTGGCTCACATGCCTCAGAGGCATTCCCCAGCCAAGGACTCACCTGTCCCAAAAGTGTCTCGCAGAGACAGGCACACAGTTTCCGTGCCCAGTGACAAACAGGTGCCTGCTAAGGGTACACGTAAGAAGGGCTCCAAGGCTAGTTCACCCACAACATCTACTCCCATCCAGAGCCCTGTGAAACAGGGTAAGGAGGCCACTGTAGGGGGGACACTTGGTAAACAGGTGATACAGGAGCAGAAGCAATCCGGGGGCAAGCGTCCCAAAGGATCCAGCACGTCCCCAGAGGGGGGACCAGCATCTGCAGCTGATCCTGTGCCTGTTGTATACACCCCACTTGGCCTTAATCCCAGGACAGGGAAGCCATATCAAATCCCCAAGAAGCGGAAGGGCACCCCTCAAACTTCACCCACTCACACTGGTTCTCATGCAGGCATGAGTCCACCCCCACGTGCCACCACCCCACCTGGACCTAGCAGCCCTGAGGCTTCAAAAACCACTGCTGGCTCTACCACACCTGGACCTGGCGGCCATCAGGCTTCCCAGAACACTGATGGCTCTACCCCAGCTGGGCCTTTCTCTCCCCGAGCCAGTACCCCAACTGGCCCCGACAGACAGCCACCTCCCAGTCATACTGCCAGCCAAGTCTGAGTGTTAGTCCCCCTCACACACGTCTCTCCCACAGTGGTGCCATGGACTGCCCATTTTTGACACCCTGAGTGTGTTGCTGACCATGGCAGAGTACTGTACCACACATTTACAGTGCTGGATCTCATGTACCTCACCTGCACTGTGTCCTGGCCACTGGCCTTGCTGTTCACTGCTGTTTGCCCCTTGCCTGTGCAGGATCTCATGTACCTCACCTGCACTGTGTCCTGGCCACTGGCCTTGCTGTTCACTGCTGTTTGCCCCTTGCCCGTGCAGGATCTCATGTACCTCACCTGCACTTTGGACTGGCCACTGGCCTTGCTGTTCACTGCTGTTTGCCCCTTGCCCGTGCAGCTTCTCATGTACCTCACCTGCACTTTGGACTGGCCACTGGCATTGCTGTTCACTGCTGTTTGCCCCTTGCCTGTGCAGCTTCTCATGTACCTCACCTGCACTGTGTCCTGGCCACTGGCCTTGCTGTTCACTGCTGTTTGCCCCTTGCCCGTGCAGGATCTCATGTACCTCAGCTGCACTTTGAAATGGCCACTGTCCTTGCTGTTCACTGCTGTTTGCCCCTTGCCTGGGCAGGATCTCATGTACCTCACCTGCGCTTTGGACTGGCCACTGGCCTTGCTGTTCACTGCTGTTTGCCCCTTGCCTGTGCAGCTTCTCATGTACTTCACCTGCACTGTGTCCTGGCCACTGGCCTTGCTGTTCACTGCTGTTTGCCCCTTGCCTGTGCAGCTTCTCATGTACCTCACCTGTACTTTGAACTGGCCACTGGCCTTGCTGTTCACTGCTGTTTGCCCCTTGCCTGTGCAGCTTATCATGTACCTCACCTGCACTTTGGACTGGCCACTGGCCTTGCTGTTCACTGCTGTTTGCCCCTTGCCTGTGCAGCTTCTCATGTACCTCACCTGCACTGTGTCCTGGCCACTGGCCTTGCTGTTCACTGCTGTTTGCCCCTTGCCTGTGCAGGATCTCATGTACCTCACCTGCACTGTGTCCTGGCCCCTGGCCTTGCTCTTGTCTGACTTTTGCTGCATGACAGTGTGAAATGTAAATAAAAAGAAGAAATGTACTCCTGTTGTCTGCCTTGCCAGTGTCCTTGCTAAATGAAAGAGTTACTGTGTGGGTATTGTTTACTGTGACACATGCTCTATTTTCCACTTCAACATTGCCAATGTCTTGTTTCCTCTGATCATGTTGTTTCAACTTTTGTGTCCCAGACTTCTGCATCTGTGTGTGTTGGCTTGGTAGTATGTGTGTTTGTTGTGGACTGATTGACTTCCTGGGTGTGTTGTTGTGTGTGTGATGTTTAGATTGTTGTTGTGTGTGTTCATGGTGTGTCACTCATCTCTGGTTTTTACTGGTATGTGTGTTGTGCACACACTGCTAGATGTGCATGCAGTGCTGTGAGTTGATGTTGCCTTGTCCTTGCCTGTTGTGCACCCCCTGATGTTTGGCTGTTGTAGCATGTTGATATCTTTGCCTGTGCATCTGTTGTGACTGATGTGGCTGTGTGCAGTGTTTTTGTTGTGTTGTGTCATGCAGTTGACAGTTGCTCTGTGTGTGGTGTTCTATTTTCCTGTCAGTGTGTGTGTGTTGTTGTTGTGTTTGATTCAGGTGTGTTTCCATTGTGGTGTGCCTTACTTGTGTGTCTGTCACATGAACTGAGGTCTATTGTGGTTGCCGTGCTTGTTTTATGTGCGTCCTTGGTGTTTTCTCCTCTCACATTTGATGTGTCTATGGTCATGGTTGTGCATGTGCAGACATGTGGTACACTGTGACACCATTTTGAGTGGATGGGTGTTGTGGTATGTCTGTCTATGTGTCATTGTAGGCCCATTTCTGCCTTTTGTTCTCCATTATTGTTTTTAGTGGATGCACTTCTTATATGTGTTGTGGTATGTTGTCTGTGCGTTTTTCATGACTGATGTGGTTGTGTACTCCTGTTGTGTCTGTGCTCCCATAGAATTTGCACTGTTTAGCTGCACAGGTCTTGTCTGTTGTTGTAGTAGTTCTGTGTGTGTGTTTTGATTGTGTTCTGTGTTTGACTGTTGTTTTTGTGCGTACAGTGGTACTGCCATACCTGTGTGTGTGTGTGATGTTTGTGGATACCACCCAGGGGGTGTGTTGGATTGTCAGTGTCTTGACTGGATATTATTGGCAAGTTTCTGTGTGTTTGTCACTGGTGTTGTGTGCTGCAGGTGTGATGGGTGTGGGGGTTGTGTGAAGGTTCATACTTGTGTTTGACGGTCATGGAGTGTTGCAATGGGCCCTGTGTGTTGTGCTGCTGACATACTCCTGTGATGTATTTTGATTCAGATGTGTGGCTGATCAGGGTTGGACTTTATACCCTTCCTTTCATCCCTGTGCCTATTCATGGGTTGCCTTGCTGTCTCCCTGAGTTGTTGCAGTGAGGTGACTGTGGTTTGACTTCACTCACTGTGACTGCCATGTGTGGATTTTTTGGCTGGGGTGGATGTAATGTGTTCCTTCCCTTGCATGTGATATACACATTCTTGGTGTTCAGCTCCATGCCATTCCATTTGTGTGCACCTCACTTTGGGTTTCCTATTTGTTGTCCTACATTGCTGTTGGCATGTGGTCTGTGTTTGTTGCCGTGTGTCAGTGTGGGGTATGTCTGTGTGACATGACAGGCTGTGTGTCCATTGGAGTGTTTGTTCATTATCTGTGTGTGTTTAATTAGTGCTTGGACTCAGTTTACTTGCCATGAGTGTGGTGTTGTTGTGGTGTGTGTGTTCCCCTGGCCCAGTGCTTGTACGCTGTGCGTTACTCTGCAGCCACACCTGATGAGGCTGTCTCCCTAGTTGTTTGTTGTGTGGTGCAGTGTGTGTTCACCTGGCTGCTTTTTGGGCATGTGGGGGCACAGGGAGATCACATGGCATGTCCCTTCATGGTGTGGGTGGGCCTAGTGTGTGGAGTGGGGAGGTGTTGCCCTGTGTACTTTGGGCACTGCCCCTGCCTTGCGCTGGCCCAGGCTACTACATTGTGTGCATTTTTACTCGCGGATTCACCGCTGCGGTCACGTGAACTGGGCATTATTTGAGGATCGCGGACATGGTAGCCTGGGTGTGGAGGGGTGGACTAGTGGCAGGTGGGACATGTGTGGCTACACCTGTGGTTGTGTTCCTGTCCCCACAAGGGTGTCTGGTGGGGGCAGGCACCTTACATCAGACATGGATTTGTGGGTTGTGTTTGTTAGCGGAGTTGTGTGATGGCGTACCTGCGTCAGCGACGCTCCATGGCTTGCTGTAGGTGGATCATGTACAGCGCCGGGAAGACGTGTAGTGCCGGGTCCATGGCGTTCGGCTCCGGTTATCAATTTCGCGCTCCGCTGTGGTGCTTCCGTATGCTCAGAATGGCCTGTTTCTCCGCTGCGGTGGGCCTGGCTGTTTTGCGCATCCTAATTTGTACGGCGGGAGGGACGTCATTCCGTACGGCGGTGGCTCTGGATTGGTTGTCTCCGCCGCGGGCGCGTTTTGATTGCGGTCCGAGTTGCACCTCGGCGGTCGGACAATGGGCTGTGTTTGGCCATTGTAATATGGCGGACGGGGGCACCGCTGCTCACGGGCGGAAAACAGCGTTTTATCCCATTGCCAGCATCGCGGAGGTGCATCCGCCAGTCATCGTAATGGACCCCAAAGTCCCAATCCTCTTATTTTAAAAAAACGTTCACTATTTTTACACAAGCCTATAAAGGTGTGCATTTCGAATAACTACTAAGATGTATACCTATTTACCAGCCCTCCAATCATAAATCTTATCAAATGGGGTCCTCACCTCTTTATTCTAACGGATATCGCTCCACTGACGCTTGCTCATGGATGCGGTTCGTGAATGAAAGAACCGCCGGTGTCAACACCCCTTTTAACTACTTCCGGGCACGTTCCGATGACATGTCCACATTGTATCTAGTGCGCATACGGTAGAATGGCTCATTCCAGACGCATTCCGATGACATGTCCACATTGTGTCTAGAGCGCGTACAGTAGAATTGCTCATTCATCCCGGTCTGCGCGCATATGGGAGAAATTTCTATATTTCCCCTTTATTTACAAGTAGAGAGGGGGTATGCGTTCTAAATTGTGTATAGTGCACCCATAGGATACAACCGCCAATACATACCATTTTGCGCCCCATTTTGTGCACATACCTGTGACATATCTACATTCCCCCTTAAATTACGGGTATCTGACTAATCAATATTCAGTTTTCCGTATATAAAGGTTTTGAACAACCCAATACAAGAATAATCTATCTATGATACCAGTTTCATCCAATCTTCTTTGGTGTTTAATCCCCTCTGTATAGTGTCCAGAGTGGAGATATACCACTGCTCTCTATTTTTTCTCTTAGTTTCCAAATTTCCTCCTCTCCTAGTCAGTGTGATTTTCTCAATAATGAACCAATCAAATTCTGTATGTTTGTGCTTCTACAGGTTGTAATGGTCAACTAGGGGGGGCATTCAGTTTGTTCGTTTACAATGCTGACCTCTTTTTCTAACAACCGTAACCTCAACTCACGGCCAGTCTCCCCCACATATGCTAGCCCACATGGGCAACAAAGTAAATAGACCACATTACAGCTTCTACAGTTATTCAAACTCTTTGATCTAAGTGTGTATCCATTGTAGGTCAATGTTTTGGTGACAACACATTGATCACATAAAGAACAGTTGCCACATCTGTTGTTTCTAATGGCCCTACCTCCTTGGAGGGTACCCTGTGCATTAGGGCAAATTGTGTCTAATGCCCCTGTAGCACAACATAGTCTTACCGCTCAGGAAATAGATGAATGGATGAAGGTTCTCAATAATCCCTTGAGTGAAAGTGAAAGCTCAAAATTGAGTCAAGGAACGATTCAGTCACTAGTGATAGTAAATTTGGTGGATGTGGCTAAATTAAAGTTAGAATTAGACAAACTGATTAGTGGAAATCTTGCATTGGCTCGATCAGATTCCTACCAAGAAAATTAAATTGTGTTTATGTGTAAGGATGTTATAGGCATGCAGGACAAGCTTATGGCCGATTATCTGAGTTAGCCCAGAAATATGAGGTAGATTTGAATAGGACCAAAGCCGTATAAAGGAGCTAACGCTTATGTTTTGGTGAGGAGGACATAACCTGCATGAGAACATCCGGAATGAAAATACAGGTTAGAGAATTGATTGAGAACATTTGAAAATGGAGTGAGTTGGATAAATGGAAAGGTATATGGGTGAGAAAGAAAGGCCCAAAGAATACCTACAGGAGAAATGCCTCCTTATATAGAAGAGTGAATGCCTCAAATTTCCTATTGAGGGAAATGCCCAGTGGAGGTTATGTTCATGTGCCTTGGAATAGGAATGATCTGCGTTATTTACTAATGGTTTTCCAAAGTTAAGAGAAAAGAAAGTGGAGTGGTACTAGCAGGTTCAGCCGATTGTGAAAATCTCAAAGGTCTTGTGAGTTAATTTGAATACTTTGTTCGATATTGTGGTTCCAAGTGATTTGTGGGCAGAATGTAAAATATCCACTGACTGGCCCGAGAAGGAGTCGATGAGAAATCCGGTGACGAAAGGTCCGTCACTCGTGGTGACGCAAAAGTATCAGTAGGTAATGGCATTTGTGAAATCATAGGTATCGCCCAAAGACATTAATTGGGTCAAAATTGATAGGGCAACCCAAAAACCCAAAGAGTAGATTCCTTCCTATTATGAGAGATTGTTGGAGGCGTTTAAGCAGTACAGAGGAATGGAGATTATTGAGCCCAAAGGTATGGGGCATTTTGTGTCAAGGTTTGTGACAGAATTGAGACCTGAAAATGGAATGATGATACTGTAGCATTTTATTTGTTGGCAGAATAATTGGGTTGATGAAATCTTGAGGTATGCAAAGTACTGTAATGATGAAATAGAAATGAAGCAGAAGAAATTGAAAGAGAAATTGATGGTCACACAAATGAAAGCCGTTCAGAGAGGAAGTCCGAGTCATCCTTTTGTAGGGAATGTTGTTTCTATCCAAGGAGCGTATCAGCAGGGAGCTCCTGTGATGCAAGGTGGAGGTGGATTCCAACCACAAGGTAGAGGTCGTGGTGTTCCGATTGATCCAAGTACTGGGATTAATGTAGTTACTTTGAAGAAAACCAACCCTTGCCACTATTGAAATATGTTGGGGCATTGAAATCGGGAATGTCGTCTTAATCCTGCTAACCAGGTTCAAAATTCAGGATTTGCATAGCCCCAGAGTAATAACCCTGTGCAGTCACAGAATGTGCACAGAACGAGAGTGCAGAATTTCAATATGCCCGAAGCTCCAATGATGCAAGTTCCACAAGTCCCAAAGCCACAGCAAGTTGCAAATGGCCCCAGATTCAATTCGAACCAAGTTCTGAATATGAATCAGCATGCATTTCAGAATAATAACCTGTTTCAACAGTATCCCATGTTTGATACAGTTGAGAATTAGGGCTCTGATCAGTCCGCCTGACGGTTTCTGAGGGGGAGGAAGACTGCATGCTTGGCTTGGCAGTCTTTGAGGTAGACCAGAGTGGTTCATTCTTAGATGGTGAGGTGAAAGGCCACCCTGTAACTTTTTAAACAAATGGAAAGTCCCATAACAGAAGAAGTATCTGTGAAAATAGGGTCCCTTGAGGAGAATCTCCAATTTGTGCTATGTGATTCTACTCCTGTGAGTCTGCTGGGATGCCATTTGTTGTGCAAGTTGAATTGCACCATTTACTGCACACCAAAGGATGCGGAGTTCTAGACTCATAATGAGGATGTTCCTTTTAAATTGGCCAATCAAAGTTCAGCCACTGAACTGGTTCCTATGATGACAAGTGATGGGTTACCCCCAGATCTCAAAGATATGATAAAGCCAGGGTTTGGTATTTTTCCAGTAGGACATAGGACTCATTAAAGGAGTTGAGCCTGTCCGGATACAAATGAAGCCCAATGTTGTGTATCCAAGAACCCTGCAATATAATCTGACCCCTGAAACGATCGCTGGGATTACTCCAGTGATTGAGTCAATGATCCAATAAGGCATTTTAAAAGAGATTATGGGAAGTCAATGAAACTCACCCATCATGGGCTTACAGAAGCCTAGTGGTAAGTACCGCATAGTTCAGGATTTAAGATAGATTACCTCAATTGTGGTTCCCTGCTGTCCTGTGGTACCGAATCCGGCTGTGATTTTATTTCAGATTCCATGTGAGGCTGAGTGGGTCACTGTCATCGACCTTTGCCAGGCCTTCTTCTCCATACCGTTGCATGAGAACAGACAGTTCCTCTTTGCATTTCGGTTCAGCAACCGTGTTTTGGCATGGCGCCGAGTCCCACAAGGGTACACGGGGAGTCTGTCCATCTTCAACCAGATCCTTAAAAATAATCTGGAGTCCCTGATCATGCCCGGGTACTCTTTCCTGGTGCAATACTTCAACATCACATTGAGAAAGGAGCAAAAAAGGTGTCACAGGAAAGAATCTCGCGATTCTTCAAATGAATCCGCCAACAACACAAAGAGAAGTCAGGATGTTTTTGGGAATGTTGGGCTACTGTCGTCAGTGGATACCCAACTTTTCCCCAGTGGCTAAGCCTTTACAAAGGCTAACACACAAGGATGTGTCGGGTTTGGTACCTTGAGATAATGATTGTTTGGTCACATTCCGAGAGCTGAGAGAAAGTCTTTGTCGTGCTCCAGCACTGGGAATGCCTGTTTACAGTAAGTCTTTTGTTCTTTTCTGTAGTGAGAGGGAGGGCTGCGCTCTCTCAGTGCTTACCCAAATGCATGGAGGTGCTCACAGACCTGTCACATACTTCTCTGCTACACTTGACCCAGTAGCTGCAGAACTGCCCGGATGTCTTAAATCTGTGGAGGCAACAAGTGTCAGACTAGAGAGGTGTGAAAGCATTGTGATGGGTCATCCATTGACTGTCTTTGTTATCCATTCCGTTGAGATATTGCTGATCAGAACCCGAACACAGCACTTGACAAACAGCTACCTAACTAATGCTTGCGGCAGAGAATGTCACACTGAAGCATTGTGCTGTTTTAAATCCTGCTACTTTGCTGCCACTTCCCGAAAATGACAGTGATTATGGTGAAGTGGAGCATGACTGTCTCAATGTCACTGAACTGTGCACCAAGCCAAGACAAGATAAACATGATGACCCACTACCTGAATCTGATTGTGCATTGTTTGTGGATGGCTCGTGTTTTCGAGGCCATGCAGGAAATTTGGGAGCTGCCTATGCAGTTTGTACAGTTTCAGGAGTAATTGAGGCTTCCTGGCTTCAAGGTGTATTCTATGTGCAAGTGGCTGAATTGAATGCTCCTACTAGACCAGCTGAAGATGACGATTTTCACTGATAGTCAGTATGGCTTTGGTGTTGTGCATGACTTCATTCAACTATGGTCCTAAAGGGGATTTATGACCTCTTCAGGATCCCCCATAAGAAATGACGAGCAAATGAGGAAACTTCTTGAAGCATTGCAAACGCCTGCTCAGGTTGCGTAGTGAAATGCTCTGCACACCACTTTGGACTATGTGACAGTGGGCAATTGGTACGCTGATGAGGTCGCAAAGTACTGTGCTTATAATGTTTGTACAATTAATGGGGAGTATACAAATGAGGGAACAGATGAGACCAATTACAACCTTTTGTTAACAACTGCTGATACATGCAGGCAAAGAGGCTTCAGGAAGCTGTCAGAAACAGAACAGCAAAGTTGGGTCAGAGTAGGTTGTGTCAAAAGAGATTATGACATTTGGGTTTCAGGAGATGGAAGACCTGTGTTGCCAGATAGTTTGTTACACCCAATGGTGAGACACTTTCACAGTCTTGCTCATATAGGGAGAGACTCTATGGGTTGGTTGTTCAGGCACGCTTGGTTTAATCCTAGATTCAGATTGATGGCTGAAGTATTGTGTCACAGATGTGTTGGGTGTCAACAGAGCAAGGTAGGGAAGAGAACCGCAGTAACACTGAGTCACATAGGAAGATCAGGTGGTCCACTCAACAGGATGCAGTTGGGCTTTATAGAAATGCCTGTGTGCAATGGGCTGAGATACGTCCTGGTGATTGTGTGCATCTTCTCGCATTGGGCCGACCAGAAGAAACTACAGTCTCACAGTGTCTAAACTGTCGTTGAGGAGTTAATACCTCATTTCGGATTTCTGACTTCTCTATAATCTGAATGCTGTGTGCAGCTTTATAAGTGGAGAAAAGACTGCATTGTAGCTATCGACCTGAGGCTTCAGGTCTGGTGGAGCAAATTAAGGGCACGCTGAAATACAGACTAGCAAAAGTGTGTACTTCCATGTCTTTGAAGTGGCCTGATGTTTTGCCTCTTGTGTTGATGAGTCTTCGCAGCATTCCTAATCCGAGTACAGGGTTGTCTTCCCATGAAATTATCATGGGCAGAGCAATATGACTGCCAGCTGTACCTGCAAATGTGCGTGTGAACATTAAAGATTACATTATTCTTGATTACTGCAAAGGACTGGTTGACGTGTCTCATCAGGTTCAAGTAGCAACAGCCCTGCCTCATCAGGAGCAGTGCTATGACCTTAGTCACAGAGACTGGGTCTTGGTGAAAAAACATGTGAGGAGCCCGGTTGGCGTGGCCCTTACCAGGTTATCCTGGTCACCACAACTGCTGTGAAGTGCGGCGGTCCCCCCCAACCGGGTGCATGCTGCCACACTCGCAGAGTTTTGTGTCCCACTTTGTTTCAAATGTATTTTATTAAGCTAAATCGAGTTTAATGAGGATTACAAAGTTAGTGATAAGTATAAATTAGGCATAGGAGCATTTCCAAACTAAAAATGTATAGAATGTCATCCAAACATATCAGTACAGCTATTATTATGTATCAGTGTTTAGAATCAACCTGATGAACACTTGAACAAATAAACAGTTATTAAAAGTCTGAATGTAACTGTGGCATCTGCTAGTGGATGATAATGCAAAAGAAAAATACAAATGATAGACAGAATGCAGAACAAATCAAAACATTCACACCCAGTCAAGAGATCTGGGTTAAATCCATTGTTCTTTTGCTCACCATGCCACCCCAGTTTATACCCAGCAATATGCAAATCAGTCTTGACCCTGCTCTTCATGGGAACAGTCCAGCTCGAACTGCCAAGCCAGGTTATCCCTGGTCCAGAAACCAGCATCCTGGGACCGGTTTTGGGGTTTCAGCCTACATCAGCCAGACTTGCTTGAATCTAGTGGCACAGTGAGCCTGGACCCATGTCTGGGCATACCTGGCGTGCTTAGGGCAAGAAAGCAAAAAAAACACAAAGGATGGACAGAATGCAGAACAAATCAAAACATTCACCCCCAGTCAAGAGATCTGGTGTACGTAGTTGAATTGTGTCAGGTGAAATCTGCGGTTACAGGACACTTCCTTCCCTGTTTGGAGGGCGCGAGACCAGGATGCATTCGTCAGGGGTTGTGGGACTGTTGCGTCCCATCTTGTGCGCGCTCCCGTGGCATCATTTGGCCGGGCGAAATTGAGAGATATTTTGTGTCCCCTTGATGATTTAACAGCACATCTCCCAGAAGTGTCTTTGGTGGCAAGAGACCGCAGGAGCAGGTCCATCAAGCTGTAGCAGGACAACAAGAATCGGAGACAGCACTTATTCGGCCTGAGGGGTGTCTTGAGGAGTCAACAGGTGGAGCTGAAGCCGGAAAGGTTTCTCCTGTGGTGGTAATTGAGCCAGATCCAGACCCTGACGAAGGGCCTAATGCTGTAGAGATGCGAGTGGCAGCTGGAGCACGTTGGCCGAGAAGGGAAGAGAGGGGGAGACTGAATCTGCCAGATGAATGTGGGCTCCAACCCATTCTGGAGGATACTGAGGATTCTGATTTGAGCGACAGAGAAAGCAAAGGACTTGCACTTAGGAGATCCAAAAGAGCTAGGGTGCCCTATCGGAGATACTCATCCCCTAAATGGACATACTTTGTTGCCAATGACAGACAGAGAGAGTTCTGGGAATTTTGGAATAACGGTGCAGATCCAACTGAACCTCCTTGAACTAAACATTCTGTTCGAATTGCATTTTGAATTTGCTTTATCATCAAACAGGCGGAGACATTTCATTCTGGATGTTATTGTCAGTGAATTTGAACTGTAGCTTTGTTAGAGATATTTAAATAGACTTTGCAGGAGAAGAAAGAAGAGTACCTAGACCGTACTCTGCTGAAGGGGAGTAAGGTTGCCATTTAGAAGAACGCGGAGTAGGGCTAAGGAAGACTCACGAACACCTTGTACATAAAATAATTGCATTTCATTGCATGGACTTTGTTTTGCATTTTGCACAGGTGGAGACTGACAGAGAAGACTTTGCTGCTTCTATATCTCCAACAAACAGTCTGATTCTAGAAAAGTTATGGAACCTAACAATTGTAATAGATGTAGGTATATATTACTAGGTGTATCAGTTGCTGTAACTATAGCATTATTTGCTTTACTTGTAGTACTCAGCTTCCCACACCATCTAGGTCAGTGGAGACTAGGGGCCAGATCTACGACCCTATTTTGCATGCGCAAACGGGTTTGCGGCCCGTTTGCGCATGCAAAATACTATTGGGCCATGTACAAACCCTATTTAGCGAGTCGCAATTTATTTGCAACTCGCTAAATAGGATTTGCGACTCGCTATTAGGAAGGGGCGTTCGAAGGGCGTCCCTTCCTAAAAGCGACTTGCTACCCTATGTAAGAATGTTTAGCAACCGGAATTGCGGTCGTAAAACACTTCCAATTTACCGCCCTCTTCAAGAGGGTGGTAAAACACTCGTAAAAGGGAAGGGGTCCCCAGGGGACCCCTTCCCCTTTGTGAATGCAGGGGAAAATATTTTTTAGAGGCTGCCTGCCCAGGGACCACTATCTGCCCTTAAAAAATTAAACGAAAACGTTTAATTTTTCTTTTTTTAAATGCGTTTAAGGAAAACGGGCTGCATTTAAAAAAAATCAGCTTTATTTAAAAGCAGTTCCAGAAATGGAGGTCTGCTGAGCCCAGCAGGCCACCATACCTGAGAGGGCCAGCCATTCTCAATGGGGTCGCAAATTGCGAGTGCCTCATGAATATTGATCAGGCATGCAATTTGCGACCCCCATTGAGAATCGCAAACAGTGTCTCTGACTCTGACACTGACACTGTTGTACATGTCATTTTGTGAGTCGCAAATTGCGACTCGCAATTGAGCGCAATTTGCGACTCGCAAAATTACATGGTCGTACATCTGGCCCATAATCCCTAGCTGTTCTTAAAACACCACACTCTGCAGATAGCAGTCTGGACTCATTTGATGACAAAGAGCTACAAGTAGAGTTATCTTGAGGAGATTACTCTTTAAACGCTTACATTAAATTGCTTTATGAATATTTTGACACTATGAATGGGAGGGACTCATATCTGCATTCAGCTACCTACATGAGTTGCAGAAGGTTTCACCTATCACCACATGCCTTTAATGTATGGTGTCACTTGTAGTTATTTGCTGAGCCTTTTCTATGGACAGGATCATTTCCAATATTATTTTTCAAGTTATTATTTGGCCCATTCAGAAGTTCCCTTGTTTAAACATTTAAAAAGACATTCTTATGCCAAAATCACAGACAAAGCTAAAAGGTATTTACACCTACCATAACACTAGATACTGCCTATGCTCATAGACATAATTTAACTTGCATTTTGACAGATGTTTAGAAGAAATGTTTAAACCTGGTGAAAGACAGGAGGAAGGAGGTCAACTGAAAGCAACAAACCTAACTCGGGTACCTAAGTGGACTAAAGAAGAGATTGGTCATCAAGCAGCAGAAAATCAAGCCACATTACCTTTAGATTGGCAACATAAAAAGAAATTGTGTGTGCAGACTGACAAGTATGAATATGACATTCTATTTGTGGGAAAGAGTGAATGCAATTACACATTTGAAGTTAGAGAAACTTGGGAATTATTTTTTAAATGGAAACGATCCTGAAATTCGTGGAGTTTATTTTATTTGTGCAAAGTGCCCAAGAAATGGTATGGTACATGCTATTTAGGTGTAGTCTTCCCAAAGATGTATCATGTGGAACATTTCAATGATCCCGTGTGGGAACAGAATTCCGGAATTAAGTGAAGAGCTAGTGTTGGTGAAATTGTAGGAGATATGTTTGGTGCAATGATCCCATCTGTAGGGGTGATACTGAATGTTTTGCAGATTAGAAAGTTGCTTACTATAGTTGACAAGTTGTCCACTAGTACTGCAGGAGCCTTATTACTTGTAGATACTGAAATGGTAGCCATAAGATCCATGGTATTGCAAAATTGCCTTGCTTTAGACATCCTTCTTACAAAAGAGGTCGGAGTCAGTTGGATGTTAAAGGTCCAGCAATGCTGCACTTACATCCCTGACAACAGCAAGGACTTGAGAAAATACATTAAGAAAATTACTGATTAATAGAAAGATTTGGAGGAGTTGAGAGAACAGGTGCCTGGGAAGTAATTGGAAATGGATTTGCTGCTGTAGGTAAATGGTTTATATATGTAGGAAGTGGGATTTTGGGTGTCATCTTGAGGCCTCCCATGATAATTGCACTTTGTGTGATACGCTTGATTGTAATCTTTAAGGGATACAAATGTGCACCGGCGAAGAGGGGAGTGATGAGAAAGAGAGTGGATGTAGAATTAGAGGCGAGTCAGTGTAGATACTATGACGACATCAAACATCCGGAGGAATCCAGACGGAAATTTCTGAAACCCATGAGGTTTAACTGGTCCATCTGATAAGATTTATATCTTGATTGTGATGGCTAAATTCACCATCAGAGGTGGGACTGGAGACGCACAGTTTAAGCGCCACCCCTATACGTCACTAACAAGCAATACTTACGTCCATTAGCAAAATATATCTACTGTGTGCCTTAACCTTATTAATGTAGAGTGAAGTACTAGACATACTCCTGGAGTGCATTTACTGTAGAAATTAGGAATTTGTATCAGCTTGAGCTCTAATGTCTTCATTGTTATGTCACAAATTGTTGTTCTCGTTCACACTTATACTTGTGTACTTTGAGTTATACTGCTTTTACTGAAATTGCATTTCTTATGTACTCAGTTATTAATGTTTTGCATTTATTCTGTGATCGTAGGTGCATGTATTCAAAGTGTATCCTGACTGTCCTACTAAGTTAGCTTAACCTAAGGCCTTAAGCAGTTGGTCTTTAATGTTTAACCTTCAACGTGAAAGCTTTGCTTGTGCTGCAATGTTATTTCTTTTACAGGTGCGTTCACATGATCTCATGGTTAGTGAAAGGCAAATTGTGTGTTATAGATAGTGAGGTCCAGGAGGAGAACTTTTGGCAAGAATCAGAGGCGCTAACAAACTAAGAAAAGACTCCTAGTCGTGTCGTATCAGGAGCAGGGAGACGTGCAAAGTCGTCCTGATGTTCAAACCGTAGGATGGAAAAATGAGAGAAGTTGCCATTTTCTACTGTGAGAAGGTGGAAACCTACTGGAGTCAATGACGTGGAATTCTCGAATGTTCTGTAGGTTTAATTTAGTGTTCACAGTTTAGTATTTAGAGCAGCTACTTTTTGGGATGCTGAGAGGTACAGAACTCTCTGCTCATATTTCTATTGTGTGGCTTTATGCTATACATTGTCTTGATTTGTAGAACTTTTACTGAAGTCTCCACTATGCTGACACCTTCCTGCTTTCCCTGATTAACGCCTTCGCTGCGAGCGGAATTCCAGCCAGGTGCTGGACATCCCAATCGCGGGCGTGGTCGTTACGAGCTCAGCTCGTCATGCGCACAGCCCGACCGCGCAGCATGACGAGCTCAGCTCGTCATGAGCAAGGAAGGGGTTAAACTAGGTTTCCCCAGTTTTCCCAACTTTAGTTGACGACTAGTTTAGGCAACTTTAGATTTATTCATGCATAGACAGTAGGATCAAAACCTGTACACTGACCATCAAATCCTATTTCTAATCTTTTGTATTGCTGCAACTGAATTTCTTGTATGCCTTATGCCACTAAGACTTAATTTCCTTCTACGTTTCAGTTTACCTTTGGTGATTCTGTGTCTTTACAATATGTTCTTGAGATTCATATATATCAGTTTAGCCCTTAAATTGTAATAAAACTCATTTAACTTTACTTATTGATTCCTGGTAACTATGCGGTCAAATGGGCTACACTGTATATTGAATTGTTGGATTCATGTTAGCTCCCCTTTACCTCCCAGGCAACTAAAAGAATCATCGCAGGATAAATGGTAAGACTGGCCTAGTGCTCCATCATGAGACTCCACTGTTGTTAAATGCCAGAATCAGGCAGCCCTCTAGGCAGCTGAGGATGAGGTGAAGGCATTCCCACTTTGATATACAGTGTCCCAGATGGTGGTCAACTGCAGGGAACTAGAGAAGGCCAAGTCACGCTTAAACGCCTTCTTCACTAATGTGGCTGAAAAAACATGCATTAAACTGAAATGGCCAAATATGATCAGGGCATAAAAGCTAGAAGAATGCTTGTCACCCAGTGTGAATTGCAGATGGTGATCCCAGCCACCCGGGACAAGACAGGTGCTCTACTGACCCACCCTCAGGTTATAGTGGAACGGTTTGTGAAATGTTATTTGGAACTGTACCATTCGGATATCTTCGTCCCCCTAATGCAGATAGACAACTTTCTAGAGTCACTTCGGCTACTTTCTCTCATGGCAGAGGGAAGCACGTACTTACGGTGCAAGATTACAGAGGAGGAATTGGTGGAGGCCATAGCGGCATTCCCCACTCCGGGAGAAAACGGTCTCACCTAAAAGGTTTACAAAATGGGCAAACCCCTACCCCTCCACCCTCTGGCACAAGCATACAATGAGGCCACAAACCAAGGCTCCTTATATGATTTCTTACAAGGGCACTATCACGGTTATCCTTAAGGAAGGCAAGATCCCTTTGGACTGCGCCAGCTACCACCTGATCTCGTTGATCAATGTAGACCTTAAGATCTTTGCCAAAATCCTGGCGACACGGTTGGGAAAGGTTATCCCTCAGCTAATTCGTGGGTCCCTGGTTGGCTTTGTTCCGGGCCGAATACATTGCGTGACCATATACGCACCCTTGCCCATATCTTGTGGCACATCAAAGACATCCCGGGAAAAAAACTAGCTCTCTCACTCAATGCTGAGAAGTCATTTGATCAGGTGGAGAGGCCCCATCTCTGTCGAGTGATGGCCAAAATGAGCTCAGGAGAGGACTTAATTTCCAAGGTCCAATTCCTATATGACTCAACCATGGCCTAGGTTCAGTGTGAGGGCTTTCTCTCTAACATAATTAGGATCCATAGGGGCACATGGCAAGGCTGCCAAATCTCCCCCTCCTGTTCCTTCTGGCCTTGGAGCCCTTGTCACTGGCCATTCTGCAAATGTGTTTGTCATAACCATTGGAGACACAAAGGTAAAGTCCCCCGTAAGCTCCTAATGGTAACAGAGGTGGATATCAGGTCGTATATATGGAGCGGGCGTTGCCCGCACATACAAGCTGCTGTGCTCTGGACCGATACGGAAGCCGGAGACCTCCGCTTGGCCCATATGACCTCTTATAACCTGGCCTTTCACCTCTCCCAACTAGCACCCTACCTACATGACTCAGCTGAGACACCGCATGGGTGTGAATAAAATGGCACCTCACGGACACCTTGTACCTGTTGCTCCTGTGTTATCTACCATTATCACATCCCTCTGGGTGGGACAACTTGCTGCAACGTCCTCTGCATGGGAGACAGCTCAAAAACTCTTAGGGCTTGACCCACACCTCCACAGCATGGCCCAAGTGTGGCATAATGCAGCCTTTCGCATTGCTGTTAAGTCTTTCTATTGGTCACGTGGAGTGCAAAGGGCATGCTACACTTCGACCATCTCCTTAGTAAAGGCATGCTTAGACTGACCCCAGTGCTAAAAGAGGAATTTGCCCTCTCCCTGCCTGACTACTGGAAACACCGACCAATTGCCTCCACTTAGTAATGGGCCACCACCCTATGGAACTCTTGGCTTCACCCATTCTACAATGCCTCTGGTTATGGTGCAGATACAAGGGTCTCGTCTCTGAACACTATGGAGTTCTTATAAAAGATGTGCACTCTGGCCCCACTTGGCAGGCAGCCCTAGGCAGGGAATACACCCTAGAACACTGAACAACCATACTCAAGATCTTTTCTTAAATTCTTGTACTTCAAAATCTTCCATGAATGGCATTGGACCCAGCAGAGGCTCCACCAGGCCAGACTACTGCCTCACATCCACTGCTGGTGGTGCTCAGAAGACGACTGAGACCAATACCATATCCTATGGTGCTGTAGGGACATGCAACCTTATTGGACAGCCAAATGCGTGCATATGCAATGACTCTACCCTCAAGCTATGAAGCCCTTGGCCCATTTCACAATACTTCACATTTCTGACGTGCCTGAGCTAGAAACCCACACACACCATTGGGAAGCCACGGCGCTGGCTGTGGCAATTATGCATCCTCCATCACTGGCTTCAACCCACTTGCCCCACACATACAGAATGGACTATAGAATTTCATAGGG
Organism: Calotriton arnoldi; assembly: GCA_963921515.1. Taxonomy (NCBI): domain Eukaryota; kingdom Metazoa; phylum Chordata; class Amphibia; order Caudata; family Salamandridae; genus Calotriton; species Calotriton arnoldi. Next base: position 308,127 of record CAWUFW010005505.1, on the reverse strand, counting down.
TGGCCTTGCACGAAAGTTACATGTATACGCTTGCAGACAAATCAGAGACCTACGAGAGGGTTTGGGCACCCTTTCTGATGAATGTCTCTGGATGAGATCTGACCATACTAGCTCGAACACTGCCTCTCCCCCCCATCTCCCAAGCTAGGGACCACATGCCTCCCTGCTCTGTCTCCCACTACACCGCAGGCGAGGCCTCGTGATAACAGTATACTAACGTAGAGATGACCACGCCGCACATCGCTAAACCTCCTAGCCCCATGACCGATGGACCCTGTCCCATATCAGCCTAATCAACGGGGCTCATCAACGACTTATTACTATAGGTCACTTCCTCCCTGGTCCTGCAAACTATCTCGGCCCTGTCCCACAGCAGGTCTGGAAAGCAGGATTTCCAAGGGCTTTAGTCTATGGCTGCTGCTATCACAGTGTATTTGACCAGTGTCCTTTTTTTCTCCTTTTTTCCCCTTCTTTGTCGTCCATAAGGGCTTGAGGAGGGGGTTGGTCCTCTACACAGTGTAGACTGTGCGCGTTTGGCCTGGAGGACTATGGACAACAGACCCCCTACCTCGACACGTCGACCTTAAACTGCACAGGACTGGAATTGGAAGACAGAAGCCTCCAAGGCTCAGCAGCCCTAGTGGCCATGCAATGGTTGTCACCCTTATACCAGAGACTCCACAAGCTCTCAATTAAACGATTTGCTGTTCCTGTTCTGACACCATGGGTTGATGCCTTTTGCCTGCTGTATGTTTTTTTTAAATGCCAATAAACAAAAGTTGCAACAATAAAAAAAGAGAAATAAATGACATGCTTAAAAGATACTAAATTTACCTGACATGGTCCATGGCATGGGGATGGCATTTATTTGAAGTAAGCACGCAATCTGCATCTTGAGGAGACAATATACTATACTGTAATCAAAATAAATAACTGATTCTAGATTGGGTTATATTCTCATGAAAAACAGGACCTAACAGCAACAAGTAAGGAATTGGCACAAGGAACCATAACCCAACCAGAGGAAGTGCTACACTTTACCAGTCGAATACATGTGTGTAAAAATGAATACAAATGCTATAAGCTGCAGGTAAATTAACTAATTTCCCTCAAAATTATGGATCCCATAACACCTCGGATCCAGGGTTGCCACCTGACCAGTTTTCTACCGGCATCACTGATATATTGATTTCCCGAATGGTACAAAAATAAGCAAAATCACCTAAAGCCTGTATTTTTAGCCATTAAATGTTCATACTTCTGATGACGCATTGGCCAGAGCCACAATTTGCATTCAATAGACCTTTGTGGTTGACAGAGCTGAAGGGAGTTAGCATTCAACAATTCACCATTATAACAGTTTAACCCATTTGATCACACAATAAGGACCAGGATTCAGTAATCAAAGTTAAGGTGGATTTAATAACATTAAGAATCAAATCACCAAGTAAGCAAAACAGAAAAGCATTATGCACATGAAGCATTACAACAAGTATATTAAGGTATCCGATATGGATTAGGGCTTGAAAGCAAAAGTCCAATAAAGATGGCAGTCAAAATAATCCAAGTACAAACTAACAGAATTTTGTGCTTCTCAGTGAAGCTCAATTCCTCCCCCTAAATATGAGTAGTTTAACCTAAACTAGAATCTACCTGTAGATGGGTCATTAACGACAGGACAGAAGGGAATTTAAGAATGCAGGAAGGTTTCAGCATTGCAAGGATTCAGTAGAAAACCTCTAAAGAGAACAAGTGTTGAGCATGTAGCCATACACTTGCAAGCAACATGGCAAGCAGAGAGTTCTGTACCTCTTAAAGCCCGAAAAGATCTGGCCTACAGTATATGTTAATTAAAGCATACAGATACAGTCTCATGATCTAACCGTCATGCCACCTTTACTTAGACCAATGGTGGTGAACCTTTTGTTTCTGCCAAGATTTTCTTCTCAGGACTCTATTTCTAATACATAATACTCCTTTCTCTAACTAATGAAGCCTTGTGACTTCACCTGCGGAGGAGAGAACATGCAATACAAGCAAAAATATACCTTTCGAGGTTCAGACCTACTATAGTCAAGTTAAACCAAACCTTAAAGTTCACTTCAGGTACATGAATATAGATGCACATAGTATTTCTAAATAAATGTTAGATGAATACTAAAATCATTATTACACGTGTGATGCACTTTTCATTTGCGTGCAATATAACTTGAAACATAAGTGTAAAAACGTATAAAACTACATTTTGGCCTGATTAGGATAAAGATAAATATGCATTCGTTTATGAATCTTTAGTTTCTACATTATATGCACTTCAGTTTTACATTTGAGTGCACCTCTTTACACTAATAACATTAGAACACACAAAGTATATGGTGCTCAGTGCACATATATATTTCATAGTTCTGACATGTAAAGGTGGAGCTAAAATTACACTGCTCCACTTTAAACAGCAAATATTAATAGAATGCACTTTTAAATGTTTTCTAGAGATTATGTAATGATCAATGACTAATAATTAAAGTAGTTGCTTGTAGTTGTAAAGTATATGTTTGAAGGTGACACCCCTCATAAAGTTGTTTGTTTATTTATTTTTCTTTTTGATTGGAATATCCTTTTTTTCTCTGAATATAAGTAGGTATAGCGGACATTGGCCTATTTGGGAATACCTAGTCTTTATCACATATTCCATCTAGGTGTAGGGTTGGAATTTCTTTGGTCCTGAAGAAACGCTGTGGATCCAGTTTGGGCCATTAAGGTGTGAAACATGTCGCCCCACCAACACTTATGGTGAGGCTGTCACGGTCCATACAGCCCAAGTGACAGCACTCTCCCTTTCTTTAATTCCTGTCAAAGGGACCACTCTATTTAAACTAAACAGGTACCCCTTAGGCAGTTTTAATTCACTTAGCACTTAACCTAGCACACCACCCTACACTCGCTACATCCTCATATTCATCACTGCGGCAATCCAGAAGACCTTCGACAGAGAGCCCCCTTGTGGGGCACGTTGGGCATTGCAGCGCCAGCCCAATGAGGAGCAATCCAATGATGAAGCATAACACCCATTCGCGTGTGTGAGGGCTCTATCTTCTGATCATTAGGATCTCCATCTTTCGGTAGGGTTCCAACCTTTATTTGTATCTTTCTATAGGAACAGCCGTCTCTTTATGTATAATAATTAAAGTAAACAAAGAGAGAAAAGTCAGGTAACAAATGAATATATATATATGTAGGTTTTATTTAGTATCTCGTCCGGGCCTTTGTAGACTCTTAAAATAACAAAAAATGGTCTGTATTTTTCTCATGAAAGGGGGGGGAGAGTTTGAAAAAAAACTGGGGGAGTAAATTTTCCCCATAGGTATATATTGAAGCAGAGCTAATTTTAGACTGGAGAAAGCTAAACCAAAGCCATTTTTGGATTAAAAAATCGGGAGTCTCCCGTCTGAATCGGGTCTGTTGGCATGTATGCAACCCTACTCAGATCCCAAATATATCATCTGATTTGTTTAGTTTAAAAAATAAGGGACAAATTTACTAACATTTTACGCAATGCAGAGCAACAAGGAAACTTGCTGCGCTGCGTGAAAGTGAGACATCAGAACTGCGCCATAATTATAAAGATATGGAGATTTCTGCTGCCTGCTTGTGGTGGCAAGTTGTATGCAGCCTAGCGCCAATGCAGGTACCGTTATGAGCAGGATTGTCTCTATGGTAGAAGGGATACCTTCTTGCACAAAAACAATTATTAAAGGCATTTCTCATTTTCTTTGTGTGAATCACAATGCATCACATATAGAAAAAGGAATGGAAAAAATAAAGATATTTCTTCTCGTTAGGCCTGGGTCTGAGATGCATACCATCTTGATGCATTCCCAGGTTTACAACTCTTTGTAAACCTGGGAATATGCCAAAATCCATGGGTGCATTCATGCAAATAGACCCAATTCAGGCAGGAGACTCTCAATTTTTTAAACCAAAAATGGCTCTAGTTTGGCTGTCCCCCACCTGAAATTGCCTCTGCCTCAATAGAAGTTATAATGTTTTGCGAGTTTTATGACAGAACCCTTTTGGCTCCTAATGGACTCCGTAGAGCTGTGACGTAGGTTTCAGACCTGAATGCAATGAAAGCTTGTTTCAGAATGTTGAGTTTGCAGTTACACGTAGACGAATAAAGATGTGTAATATTAAGCATTGTGGTTGGTGTAGTCATTGATGAGTACCCAGGCTGGGAAGGACGCTACAACTGCCTACGAGGGTGGGATAAGCAGCCCAAAGAGTGATCATACTCTCCCAGAGGGTTTGCCGTGGTCCAAGCAAACTGCTTGTGCATCCCATGTGTGCCGCTGTCTAAATACGGAATTGCCGCTTCATGCATGTGGAGTCAAAGCTCAGTTCCAGCCGCTGTAAAGCAGGTGAAGACAACAGAAGCTGTGCAAAGAATTTACACGTCTATGGTCGAGAACCTGCTTGTCAAGCCATATATAAAGTTACAGCGCTGCCACGCAAGATAAAGTTGTACATTATATGGAGTGTTAATGATGAAAGCGGATTCAATCCGGTTTACGACGTGCAGACGCTGAAAATCATAACTTGCAAAATAACACCTCGAAAAGAAGCGCTGCAAGGTGGAGATCAACCAGTTGTCAGAAAATACAAATTGACATTTATAAGAGAATAAATAAATGACTTAGTGAATACACTAAAGAGAGTCATCGTACCACAGCACTCGGTGAAGTTGGCTCAAGGAGAAGTGCTCAGGTTGTGTTACGGAGCTATCCATACCCGGAGCAGTTCATTCACAAAGTTGCCGTGTGGGGCTCAGAACAACTTCACAGGTCTTCGAAGATTAAAGAGCCGAGAGCGACTCTCTGAATAGTGAAATATTTCAAAAAGTAGGGAAGAAAGTCATACTGCCAGCGATCATTGAAGATGAATTAGAGGCCAGCACGACGCATGGTCTCACAGATGAGTTGACTAACCCCTTCGCTGCTAGGCCTTTCCCCCCCCCGTGCTAAGCCTTTTTTTGGCTATTTGGGGTTGTTCGGGGCTGGGGAGTCCAATGAGGTATGGCTTGCGTGGATCTCCCAACATTTCCCTACCCAGAATCCCCTGCAAACCTCAAATTTAGCTGAAAAAAAAATCACTTTTTTCTCAAATATCTGTGTGGGAAAGTTCTGGAATGTGCGTGGATCCACAAATTTCCTTCTACACAGCATTTCCCCAGGTCTCCCGATAAAAATGGTACCTCACTTGTGTGGGTGGGTCAAGTACCCGCGACAGGCAAGGGCCCAAAACGTATTGAGGAGACATCAAAATGACCTATCACAAAACACCCTGGTTTTGCATGGGGGGGGGGGGGTCACCTAGGTTTTTGGCCCCAGGCTCGGCGGCCATCTAGGGAAACTTACCAAACACACATTTCTGAAAACTAGACACCCGGGGGGAGTCCAGCAAGGTATGGCTTGCGTGGGTCCCCCAACATTTCCCTACCCAGAATCCCCTGCAAACCTCGAATTTTGTTGAAAAAAATCTATTTTTCTCACATTTCTGTGTGGGGAAGTTGTAGGATCACCGGGCTGACACAAATTTCCTACCAGCCAGCGTTCCCCCAGGTCTCCTGATAAAAATGGTACCTCACTTGTGTGGTTAGGCATAGTGGTTGCAACAGGAAATGGCCCAAATTGTACTGTGGAGACTTCAAAATCACCTATTACAAAACTACCTGGTTTGGGGGGGGGCACCTGGTTCTTTGGCCCTGGGTTCGCCGCCATCTAGGGAAACCTACCAAACCCACACATTTCTGAAAACTAGACACCCTGGGGAGTCCAATGAGGTATGGCTTGTGTGGATCCCCCAACGTTTCCCCACCCAGAATCACCTGCAAACCTCAAATTTAGCTGAAAAAAACACATTTCCCACATATTTTTGTGTGGAATCACCGTGCCGGCACAAATGTCCTACCCCACAGCGTTCTCCTTAGTGTCCCGAGTAAAATGATACCTCACTTGTGTGGGTGTCCAATGCAGAATTGGCTTAAAACTTATTTTTTTTAGAATGTAGCGCTTAGAATTCTCGGTGCTATACCCTTATTCCCTATGTTTTGGGCTCTTCCCAGTCACAGGCCCTTGCCCCACCCACACAAGTGAGGTATCATTTTACTCGGGACACTAAGGAGAAAACTGTGGGTTAGGACATTTGTGCCGGCAAGGTGATTCCACACAAAAATATGTGGAAAATGTGGTTTTTTCAGCTAAATTTGAGGTTTGCAAGGGATTCTGGGTAGGGAAACGTTGGGGGATCCACGCAAGCCATACCTCATTGGGGCCAAAAACTCATGGGACCCCCCCTTGCAAAACCAGGTTGTTTTGTGATGGGTAATTTTGATGTTGCCTCAATAGGTTTTGGGCCCTTGCCTGTCGCGGGTACTTGACCCACTCACACAAGTGAGGTACCATTTTTCTCGGAGGACTTTGGGGAATGCGGGATGGGTGGAATTTTGTGGATCCACACACATTCCAGAACTTTCCACCACAGAAATGTGAGGAAAATGTGTTTTTTTTGACAAATTTTGAGGTTTGCAAGGGATTCTGGGTAACAGAACCTGGTGAGAGCCACACAAGTCACCCCATCCTGGATTCCCCTGGGTGTCTAGTTTTCAAAAATGTAAAGGTTTGCTAGGTTTTCCTAGGTGCCGGCAGAGCTAAGGTTAAAAATCTACAGCTAGGCACTTTGCAAAATAGTGTCAGTTTTCACTGTAAAATGTGGTGTGTCCATGTTGCGTTTTGGGCCGTTTCCTGTCGTGGGCACTAGGCCTACCCACACAAGTGAGGTACCATTTTTCTCGGAAGACTTTGGGGAATGCGTGGTGGGTGGAAGTTTGTGGATCCATGCAGATCCCAGAACTTTCCATCACAGAAATGTGAGGAATATGGTTTTTTTAACTGAGTTCAAGGTTTGCAAGGGATTCTGGGTAACAGAACCTAGTGAGAGCCACACAAGTCACCCCATCCTGGATTCCCCTCAGTGTCTAGTTTTCAAAAATATATAAGTTTGCTATGTTTCCCTAGGTGCCGGCTGCGCTAGGACCCAAAATCCACAGGTAGGCACATTCCGAAAAAAAAGTCGGTGCCTAGTGGGCTTTCTGCCGCCCTGGGGAGGGGGGAAATCAGGGGCTATTGCCCCGATATGCCCCCAAGGGGGGCAGAAAGACTGTGGCTATTCTTTTGGGGGGTCGGGGGCATTGGGATGCCCATTCTGGTCAGCCCCCACCCCTGCGTATAAAAAAGCCAGCATATTTGCTGGCGCATAGTGGGCTTTCTGCCCCCCCCCCCGGGGGGCAGATCAGGGGCTACTGCCCCTATCTGCCTGCTGGGAGGGGCAGAAAGACTGTGGCATCTTTTTTGGGGTGGGTGGGGGCATTGGCATGTCCATTCTTGGCAGCCCCCATCCCGAACTTTGGAGAAAAAAAATCCCTGGTGGCTAGTGGGCTTTCTACCCCCCCGGGGGGTGCAGATAAGGTGCTATTGCCCCATCTGCCTCCCAAAGGGGTGCAGAAAGACTAGCATTTTATTTTTGGGTGGGGGCATTGACATGCCCATTCAGGGCAGCCCCCACCCCTACCTATATAAAAAAAAAATCCCTGGCGCTTAGTGGGCTTTCTGCCCCCCTGGGGGGGGGGGCAGAAAGTCTTTTGTTTTCTTTGGGGGTTAGGGTGGGGGCATTTGCATGCCCATTCTGGGCAGCCCCCACCCCGGGCCTATAAAAAAAATCCCTGGCATCTAGGGTGCTTTCTGTCCCCCCGGGGGGGGCATATTGGGGGCTACAGCCCCCATCTGGCCCCTGGGAGGCAGAAAGACTGGAATTTTGTGGGGTGGAGGGGTGGGGCTATGGCATGCCCATCTTGGGCAACCCCCACCCCTAAATTCATCGGGGAAAAAAAAGACCTGGTGTCTAGTGGGCTTTCTGCCCCCCCCCCGGGGGGGCAGATTGGGGGCTACTGTCCCGATCTGCCCTCCAGGGGGGGCAGAAAGACTGTACCTTTGCAGTGGGGGGTGGGGGCATTGGCATGCCCATATTGGGCAGCCCCCACCCCTAATTATAATGTATAAAAAATCCCTGGTATCTAGTGGGCTTTCTGCCCCCCCGGGGGGGCAGATTGGGGACGACTGCCCCATCTGCCACCCAGGGGGGGCAGAAAGACTAAATATGCCCAAATTATTTTGGGGGGGAGCAAAGGCCCTTGCCCAAGGAGCCGCTCCCCCCTCCCTGGTGCCTAGTGGGTGGATCCCTGGTTGGGGATCGCCCTCCTGGGGCGATCCCCAAGCAGGGATCCACTGGGAGGGGTACCATTGGAAAGGGAGATTCTCCCTTTCCAACGATACCTCTCCCGTCTTTCTACGTGCTCAGGGGGCTGAGATAGCCCCCTGAGCACGTAGAAAGGGAAACTGAAATGAGCCTCTTGGCTCATTTCAGTTTCGAGTTTCACTGAAATGACGTCAGCACGACGTGCACGCTGATCGTCATTTCAGGGAAACCTGGGGGGGCCTCGGGAGCTGGGGAAGCTCTTCCCCAGCTCCCGAGGCTCTTTGGGGGTTAAGGGAATCCCTCTGGTGCCCGCACCAGAGGGATTCCCTAGGTAATGGGGTCGGACGCGCGGGAGCCGTCCGACGCACAGGACCACTTATGCGTCGGACGGCTCCCGCGCGTCCGACGCACCGAAAGGGTTAAACCAAGTCACTGTGATCCACTAGCGGCATCAGTAAGTTCCACACTTGTCTACAATGCTGTTGCATTTCTGAAACCACCACCACCACCTTTCGGTACCACCAAAAAGCAAAATATTGGCGACAGATGGACTGCTTGGATAGAGACATTTGATGATTTTATTGATGCACTTCAAGAGACTGATAAAAAGATGATCAAGTATTTCAAAAATCTGCCTGGTGATGGTGTGAAAGAAGTCATAAAGAAAATGCAGTGAACTGACAAACAAATCACATACTGCCAAATTAAAGGAACGCTGAATATCAAGTTCAATCAAATACCAAGTGTTGATTACAAAAGATACATTTTCAGTCAGGAACACCAAAAAGTTGGTGACACCATTGATGAATTTGTGGAGAGACTCAATACACTCATCAAGCACTGTAAGTTTAATTAATTTAATGTTGAAGAAGCTATGCGTCTTAAAGTTATTGATGGATGCCTTTCAGATTCCTTTAAATGACAAATGCTGAGAGAAACTCATAGTCTAGAGTGAGTGTTGATGGCAGTCAGAGCTGAGAAGCATGCTGAAAGAAAACCTGCTGACATGGAGGCGGGAAGTGCCCAGAGTGAATCAGTCATGAGTATAAAAAGTAAGCCAAAGCAAAAGACTGAAGTACACTAAGTGATGTCTACACATAATGTGGATTTTCGTTTCCACACGAAGGAAAATGTCCTGCCATTGGACAGATATGTAAAGGCTTTGGGAAAGAGAACCATTTTTTGAGGGTTTGTAAAGTGAAGGAAAAAGCAAGTGCATCACAGCGCTAAGTCAAAATGGCTGCCAAAACATTCCAGAAGCAGTGTTCAACGCACACCCACATGGTCAAACGGCAACATCAATAGAGGCAAACTGACACTGAATGAAGCCGATCGTCATCTAAATCATCGTCAAACAATTCTTCTGCCTCAATATCAAGTGAAAGCGAGGAAGATGGTTGTGTCATGTCGATGTTAACCTCAGAGAAGCGTGCGCATGTCGGACTGGCTGCATTGTGAAGAAAAATGTCAGTCAAAGAAAAGTCGAAATGGCAAAGCACCAAAGTCATACAAACATTGTCCGAAGATTACATTAAAAATAAATGGTTGCTCGATACCTTTCATCAACAGTGGTGCATCGATAAACATAATGACTGAAGAGAAATACAATGAATTATCTCCATTACCACAAACACAATCCTCAGCACACGTCTTTTAAGTAATATGCAATTATCCAATTTGTTTTAGTCAAGCATAAATGATACAGAGAAATTTTCGAGCTTGGTTTCTTTTCTTTATTCTCTTTGTTCTTGCATCAGCCAACACGTGTTTCGTCGCACAAAGGAATTTTGTCCCGCGACTTTCTCAAGGCTGTATATACAAAACAAACACAAGCCCTTTGTAAAATTACACAAAACAGGTGTATTTAATACACCCATCAGACCTCACCCGTGTGCATAGCGGTATTCTATACGAATTTCTGCGGCAAGCACAGGGATCTTTGCCCAAGAGACCGTGCTCATTCCAAAGCATGAGAAATAATAGATTGTTAAACATAGGCCATCAGAATCTCGCCCCGTATATTAAGTGGTGATGGAGAAAACCAATAAAAAGGTCCTGATTGTCGGTATCTATCTGCATGCACCCGGTGTGTGTGCACTGATCAATACGTGTCGAGATTAAAAAAACACGATCACCTTCTGTGTCACACACACTTGAGGACCTAGTGCCAATTACTAGGTGACGGTGAGACGAGCAAAATCAGTGCAATAAGTGTGGTGGCTTTAAAATAAATCCCAAATCACTCCTCACAAGTAAAACATCAGAAATACCTTACAAGAGTCCAAAATGTTCCCTGAAAAAACCCAAAACTTATTTTAGTATGCACTATTAAGAGTAGACCGGTTCACTAGATATCCAGTACATTGAAGTATTAAGGCTACCTACTTTATCAGTGATGATAATTCCATCCCACTGGAAAATTAAAATCTATGTTCCGATGTCCACGTCGCATTTAACCGTGGATCTTCGTCATGAGCCAAACCTAGAGCACTCAAGAAAGATAGGGATGTCTTAAACCTCATATGTAATCACGTATCGGCTAAGTAAAAGCAAACTTCCTGTATCTTGGCGCCTTGTACAGCAGTATATAAAAGCACACAGCATAAATCAGCAGTATTCAGCACGCTATTTAAAGCTATCTGTGTTCGCGCTGGGTATTATTAAAAATTACATTTCAACGCTTATGATATTACGCTATGTAAACCTGTAACTAATAACATATAGCATGTCTCTACAGTAATCACCACGCTATTCCAAAATATCTATGTTCCCGCCGGGTATTCCCCCAAACGCCTCACTTAAGCTTAAAACTCTTAGTAAACTTAACCAGGTGCTCCAGATTCTTCTAAATCTGCTGTGTCACACATTCTAATCAAAACTTCCACCATTACCTCATGTCACTATTTGAACGCTAGGCTACTACAATCCAGTGCCTCTGCTTACCTTAAGAAGGACGTGTAGGTCCCCACATCAGCGCCGTGTTCTCGAGTGCGAGAATGCCGGTCTCTATGATCCACCATTTTTAAAACCTTCCAACTCACACGTGACATAAACAGAGAAAAGGGACCAGATCCCCTTCTCAGCTTTGGGAGCCATCTTGTAACGTGCTCCTAATGTGCTAAAAACAGCCGGATTGCTATTTATAATCAACACTGGACTGACCATAAGTTGGATATCAAACATATTCTAAAACGCCGATTATATTTCCTAAAATTGCATGAAAGAAAAACCGTCCGCGTCCTTTTGTACTACTCCCTTCTTGTATATCGTTCCTGCCTCTCAAAACGGGCGCCATCTTTAAGCCATCTATTCCATATACACGTGTTTTCCTATTAGTTCAGTGAACACCCAAGTGTATCAAAATAGATATATCTAACAGATCCCACATCTGTTAGGTAAAAAATATTCTGTAGTCAGTTCATTTGCGTTAATTTTGTGTCTGTTTGATAGTGAACTATCTTACTCAATTACATCCTTTTTGTAGATGTATCCAATTGTATCCACAGTCATTCTCGTGTGAGTTTGAGATATTGGAGGTCTCCATTCCCATGTATGTTATAATTAGTAGAGGGGTGCATACTAAATTGATAAACAAATCCATATTCACTCAAAGAACAGTTATTAACAGAATTGTTGCATAAAGTAAATATTAAAAAGGCAAAAGAAAGGAAAAACCGTGGTTAATGAAAGGTCATACAGTTTCTACATGAATCAACATTGAGTACATCAAGTTGTTCATTTACACAGAAAGTAATGTAACTCTGGATTAATGTTCAGGTTCTATATCAGTTTCTAAATTAATCAACATTATGTACAACAAGTTGTTCATTTACCCAGAAAGTAATGTAACTCTGGATCAATGTTAATTCCTATATCAGTGCACCGTAATCTCATGATCCAGAGTGCTTCCCTCTTCCGTAAGGCTAGCTCTCTGTTTCCTCCCCTGGGGTGTCTCGGAGTATGTTCTATACCATAAAATGAAAACTGTTTGTTGGTATTCTGTAAGGGGCAATGCATGATGTGTGCAGAGATGGGATACCTTTCATCACTCTGTTTCACTGCCCTCATATGTTCTGCAATCCTTTCATGTAATGTTCTTATTGTGCTCCCTACATACTTTTTATTGCATTTGCATTCAATGACATAAACCACAAATTTGGTCAAACAGTTTATGTTAGTCAATATCTTGTATGTCTTGTTCCCTGGGCCTCTGAAATCTGTCTTGTTGTTCCAAGCCCATTTACAAACAGTACAGTGTCCACATCCATAGAACCCTTTCATTCGTTCAGTTAACCAATTTTCTGTTGTTAGCGCTCTGGGGTAACTAGGGCTGAGTAGATTTCTCAAGGAAATCCCTCGTCGGTATGTGATGTCGGGTCTCTCTGACACAGAAACCCCCAGGGATCTGTCTGCTTTTAGAATGTGCCAGTGCCTGTGTAGACTCCGCATCATAACCGCTGATAGTGTATTATACCCTGTTATCATCCGCACTTTGTCATCTCTCTGTGTATCTTTGGTACGTTCTCTAAGAGTGTCTTGTCTCTTCATTTTTTGATTCTCTTCTCCGCTCTGGCCAAAGTCTCATTATAGTAACCTCTTTTTCGGAAGCGGGCCAACACTCCTTTTTTGCACTCCTCATATTCTTTTTCTTCACTACAATTGCGTCTCACCCGAACAAATCTGGTGAGCTGGATGAGCACTAGAAGCATGAAGTAATGCATTACATGCTGTTTTCTTGCGGAATAGTTTGCTTTGAATCTTATTGCCACTTGTGTATAGTTCCACATCTAAGAACGCAATTTTACTTGTGCTGTGCTCAAAAGTAAACCTGATGTTGCAATCATTACCATTTAGGTATTCGACAAATGCTAAGAGTTTGCTGGTGGTGCCTGTCCATATCATTAAGCAATCATCAATATAACGACCCCAATATAAAATAGAGTCATTCCACTCGGATCCCATGGCAACCCCCTACTGGATATCTAGTGAACCGGTCTACTCTTAATAGTGCATACTAAAATAAGTTTTGGGTTTTTTCAGGGAACATTTTGGACTCTTGTAAGGTATTTCTGATGTTTTACTTGTGAGGAGTGATTTGGGATTTATTTTAAAGCCACCACACTTATTGCACTGATTTTGCTCGTCTCACCGTCACCTAGTAATTGGCACTAGGTCCTCAAGTGTGTGTGACACAGGAGGTGATCGTATTTTTTTAATCTCGACACGTATTGATCAGTGCACACACACCGGGTGCACGCAGATAGATACCGACAATCAGGACCTTTTTATTGGTTTTCTCCATCACCACTTAATATACGGGGCAAGATTCTGATGGCCTACGTTTAACAATCTATTATTTCTCATGCTTTGGAATGAGCACGGTCTCTTGGGCAAAGATCCGTGTGCTTGCCGCAGAAATTCGTATAGAATACTGCTATGCACACGGGTGAGGTCTGATGGGTGTATTAAATACACCTGTTTTGTGTAATTTTACAAAGGGCTTGTGTTTGTTTTGTATATACAGCCTTGAGAAAGTCGCGGGACAAAATTCCTTTGTGCGACGAAACACGTGTTGGCTGATGCAAGAACAAAGAGAATAAAGAAAAGAAACCAAGCTCGAAAATTTCTCTATATAATTTATGCTTGACTAAAACAAATTGGATAATTGCATATTACTTAAAAGACGTGTGCTGAGGATTGTGTTTATGTTTATGTTGGTTTCGACCACGTGTTTGGGGAGACTGGTGGTTCTTCTCACCTTTCAGCACCGTCCATATAAATTTCTCAAAAATCTAAATAGAGTGTAAGTGCTACTCATTCTTGGAGCGCCATTTTACCTATAACCATACCACAGCACCGTCGTGAATTAGCTATCTCCATTACCACGACATACGCCATTGAAAACCAAAGTGTACGCATGGGCTGCATCGACGCCCATAAAAAGTCTAGGTTCATTTGTAGCGACAATGAAATACAAGAAGACAAAGGTGCAAGCACTCATCCATGTGCTTCAAGGTACAGTGTCAAGTGCCTGTCTGCTCAGTTTCAGTACTGCTGCTGATATGGCACTGATTTTTGTGAATTACAACATGAATGCTCACCACGAAATAGTAAGTTATTTCCCTTTGTTGTTTCATGGTTTAGGAAAGCTTAAGACTACGAAAGTAAAGTTGCGTATTAATGAAGATGTAAGTCCTGTTGCTCAGAGACACATAAGAATCACTTTCCATTTACAAGAAGCTGTTGAAAAACAACTTGAATTGTTACTTAAGCATGACATTATTGAGCGTTCAACTGGTCCAACGCCATGGGTTTCTCCCATAGTGGTAATGCCCAAAAAGAACAGTGAAGGAGCTGTACGCATATGCGTTGACATGCGCCAAGCAAACAAGGCAATTGAAGGAGCACGACATCCAGCTCCACACACTGCTGACATGAAAACGCAAATAAATGGTGGAAAGGACTTCTCTCGCCTTGATTTAAATAAAGGTTATCATCAGTTGGAACTCAAAGAAGATTGCAGGTACATTACAACCTTTTCTACGAATGTTGGTCTGTTTCGATACAAGAGACTCCGTTTTGGTGTGTCATCGGCTGCAGAACTTTTTCAAGACGTCATTCGATGTGTCATACAGCCTGTTGTGAATGCATTCAATTACAGCAATGACATATTGATTTTCAGAGCCACACAGAAGGAAGATTATAAAGCTCTCACACAAGTATGTTGTTTATTTACTGTTACTGATGCAGGTTTGACTTAGACTGCAGACAAGTGTGAGTTCCACAAGACAAATTTAAAGTTCTTTTGCCATATCTTTTCAGATGGGGGTCTGACACCTGATCCTGCAAAAGTACAAGCCCTGTCAAATGCTGATCCCCACAATATTTTTCTATGATACACTCATTTCTTGGCATGGCCAGTTACTGTTCAAGGTACATACGAGACTTTGCTACTATAAGTGCTCTGATACGAGAGTTAACGAAGAAAAATGTTTCATTCAAGTGGTCACAAGACTGTGAGAGAAGTTTAAAGAAAATCAAACAAGCCATTGAAACTGCTGCTGAAATGGCCTACTTCAATCCAAAGCTTCATCTAGAGGTTGTTGTTGGCGCTGGCCCAGTAGGGTTATGTGCTATCCTTGCACAGCACAGCAAACATCCAAATGCTAGAAGGCATATTGTGACATATGCCAGAAGACGTTTGTCCCAGACAGAACGTGCTTAGTCCCAACCTGAAAAAGAAAGCTTAGCCATAGTATGGGCTTGTGAACATTTCCATGTACTCCTGTATGGAAAGTCTTTTAGGCTGGTAACTGATCATCAAGCTTTACTGACTATCATTGGCAATCCAAAAGCCAAGATACCTCTAGGCATTGAACGGTGGAAACTATGAGTACAAGAGTACATTTATACCATTGTGCATTGTCCAGGGAAGAATCAACACCCTGCTGACTTCATTTCCAGAGAGCCTATATAGGTCAGGGTACTCCATCCAAGACGACTGAAGCCTACATTAATTTCAAAGTCAAACACGCCAGTTGCTATATCGTTAGCCGAGATCATCACTGCCACGAGCCATGATACCAACATGCTGAAGTTGAAAGATAGAATTACACATTAGTCATGGAACCGACACACTCAATCTCTCACCAGTGATGGCACATACCAAAAATACAAAAACGTTAAAGATAAACTGTCCAGGACTCAGGAAGGAGTTATACTGCAAGGGTCGAGAATCCTAATTCCAGAGAGTCTGCGATAGAAAATAAGTGAAGTAGCTCACGAAGGACATTATGGTATTATTGCCACGAAGAGAGCTCTGCAAGATCGAGCTTTGTTTCCATATTTAGATGAGAGGGTTGAAAAGGAACTCGAGGCCTGTCATCTATGCAACTGCCGTTCTACAAATATTACTCAACATACCCTTAACATGTCAGAACTCCCTAAGCATGCATGGGGAGAATAGCCATCAAATTATTTGGTCTACATGATAATGGACATCATCTGATGGTAATTGTGGATGAGTACTCATGTTTTCTATTAATAGAAGATCTCTCATCCAAAACTCATGAGTGAGTAGGTGGCATCTTTGCGACAAGGGGGCATTCCAGCCATTTTGAAGTCTGATAATAACATAACATGTGTAGTTGTAAAGCGCAGGTCCACCTATGGGCCTCTTGGCGCTGAATAATAGATGTTTATTGTTACCAAACTCAATGGTACTCATTTTATCGACCTCAGAAGGATGAAAGGCTGAGTGGATCTGCCGAGATTTGAACCTGTGACCATGAGGTCAAACACTGGCCCCTATTGTGGATGTATTAGCCCACTAAGCCACCAGGCCCGGATTTTAACAGTTGCCTTTTAATGGTCGAGAATACAAGGATTTCCTGGAGGATCTGAACATAAAGCATCAGAAGAGTACACCTTTATGGGAGCAGGCCAACTGACTCTTTGAGCGTTTTATGAGTACGATAAAGAAAACAGTACATCGTGCAACTCTTGAGAGGCTCAGTTTAAAAATTGTATTGAATTCTACTCTACAAGCCTATCATTCAACACCTCACTTGACCACAGGAGAAAGTCCTGCGACATTGATGTTTGGGAGAGCAATGACAGCCAAGTTACCTCAACAGACCAACAAAAGAGAAGGAAACAAGAACACAACTCGTACAAAGTACTTGGTTAACAAGCAGAAAATGAAAGCCTAAGCCCACAAGAGGCGACATGCAAAGAACATCAAGTATAAGAGAGGAGATCTAGTGATCACCTGACAAATGTGAAGGAGGAAATCTGACGCTCCATATGATGCTGAACCTTTCCACATAGTGCCCACCAAGGGACACAGGGTGATTGCCCAGTGTCCTGGAATGTCTGTTACGAGAGACTTTTCTCACTTTCGGCATTTGATTCATCGGTCTTCTGATCGAGATGTTGAAGGAAAGACTAAACCTGAAAACTCAGTGACTGATGTTACCGCTACACCGTCTTCGAAAATTTCTCACACTGAAGATGACAGCTCATAGTAACCAGATCAGGTTGAATAATTAAAGCGCCAAGAAATTAATTGAAGAGATGTCATTGTGTATGTATATATATATATATATATATATATATATATATATACACACACAATACAGTAACTGTGGGTAACCTGTAATAATGCCCGGCGCTTTACTCTCAGTATACTGGTATCCCACCAGTCTTAGTAAGTACAATATAGCAAATATAATACTGAGAAGAAATAACTGTGTCTGATAGCAGAATCTCTTGTGATGACTTCTTTTATTCATACAAGTAGTAAATTCTCAAACAGCCAACATGTGTTTCGAAAACATTGCGCTTCTTCAGGGCTGTAACAAACATAGTAAAAATGCACATACTTAGGTTTCATAAGAGTGCAAAATTATTAGCAAAATTACAATGTATTCTTATTTCATACAATTTTCGATCTAATGTTCCAACGCAAAAAACATCACTTATCCCCTTGCCTGTTAATAATGAAGAAAAAGTACATAATATTACATCTTACCCAGGAGACCAACATCAGTTATTGTCAACATCACAAGAACCTCTTATTAATCAATTGTTTCATAGCCATAGAGGTTGAATATCTCTGTACATATTCCATTGACTTGTTTACGTTAGTACAATGCACTCATATTTCATACAATGTTGATGAATTGTCAAACTTAGACACATAAATTACTTCCATATCTCATAACAATCCTGTAACAAAATTATTAAATTACATCCTACCCCAGAGAACAACATGCTTTTTTGTCAACTTTATTATCTGTCACAATAACCTCTTATTGAGTTGCTCCAAAGTCATAGAAATTGAGTTTCTCTGTACCCATTCTATTGTTATTCAGTGTTCCAGTTCCCCCATATTTGCCTATGAACGTAAATGATGGAAAATTGGAAATGTTATTTTTTTTTAAATACCTTGTGCGTATGTAATTTCCTTTCATGTATTATTTCCCAGTAAGTATTGATATCATGAGTTATCTTCTAGGAATTATTTTTCTTATTGTGGAAATCACTATCTGTATAGTTGCCTGTAATAGATAATATTATGCCTAGCTATAGTACGGGTATGTACCTTGATTAGAATCAAGGTACATACCCGTACATACAAGTATATCAACGGGTATGCACCTTGATTAGAAATCGACAAGTGAAATCACACTTGTATGCACGTTTTCAACATGAAATATTTTTATCCTTCATCAAAACAATGCTTTTCTACACTGATTTATAAAAAATTTACATTTTTTAACAGTGTTAGATATAGTGTCTTGTGAGTTTTGTGACGCAACCCTATTGGCTCCTAACGGACTCCGTACAGCTGTGATGTGATGTAGGTGTCACAGCGGAATACAATGAAAGCTTGTTTTATAATGTTGAGTTTGCAGTTACAGGTAGACGAATAAAAAGACATGCAATATTATGCTCTATGTGTGGCGTAGTCATTGGCGGGCTCCCAGGCTGAGGAGTACGCTATGGAAGTCAGTGGGGAAAATACATTCTCTCATACATGCCAATAGACCTGATTCCGACGGGAGACTCCCCATTTTTGAGTTCTTCCCTGCTGCAAGGTAACGCAAGGCAGCGAAATGCACTGCCTTGTGTTACCTTGGATTTGCCAAATCGCCCAGATCCTCGCCTTCAAGAATTGCCTTGCGTGAGGCAAGGGAAACAAAAGTCCTTAGTACATCTGACCCCTAAAGGTTAGCTACTGTAGTTCACTTATGCTTATATCACAAGAGCAATCTATCAGTTAATATAAACACTGAATTTAAAACTACAACTTTATTTAACAAAAGTATCCATACAAGTGCATTTCAACGGAAAACATAAAACAGCCTAGAGAGTGGGTGAACTTACTGTTAGGTACAGTAACCATGGAAGCCAGAAAGCCGGAAGTGCGTAACGCGCTTTTACGTAGGGTGGGAGTCGGTTGTCTTCATTGATCTGTAGCCTGCTAAAGCATTTCACGCTCCCTTTACCAACATGGAAGTGGGACAACGGGAAGTACGTGTCCGCATTCCAAGAGTTCCACAGAGTTAGACCCCCCGCAGTTTCGTCCTGCACTTGTTTTTTTGCTGAGTTCGCAGCTGGCAATCAAGGCGGCTAACCACCTCTCCCTTTACCAAGATGGCGGCCTTTAAGCGGCGCTCACTGGGATTGTGTCTGCACCCCTGTAGAGCTGTCTCCCTCCTTTTGCTGTTCTACTCTACTCGGTCCTTGCCCGGAGTTACAGCACAGCTCAACCCAGACTCCCCGGAGACTTGGCAAAATGTGAAATCCGCGGCTATAGCCATAGATAGGCGGTAAGAGAAAGTATTTCTTTGTAAAGAGGGACATATATTGTGCAATTACTCTGAAGAACATGGGAGGGGGTAGCAGGGGAATTGAAAGAGTGCCACTTGCAGATTACAGGCTCCGATCTCAGTTAGATAACTCAGAGGGTTGAGAGTCTGCTGCAGTGATCAGCGTGTAGCAGACCTGCAGGTCACAAGTGCCAATGCCATTAAGGTAACCTTTGGGTTAAAGGGGCAGTAGCAAACAACACAATATACTATTCGTTTTTACTCTGTCGTTTTTAATGTTATTACTGTTTACAACTTAAGGCGCATAGAAGCACAGGTGTTTTTTCCACTATTGCATACTTTTTGACGTGATCGAAACCAGGGCTAACATCCATGTCTATAAATTCTAAGGCTGCTTTAGAATTAGTATTTTTTTTGGTGCGAAAAAAATGCTTATTTACTGTAAAATTTCAGTTATGCGCCTTTACTCTCTGACGAACAATTGAAAG
The DNA here is from genome assembly GCA_963921515.1 of Calotriton arnoldi. Lineage (NCBI taxonomy): Eukaryota > Metazoa > Chordata > Amphibia > Caudata > Salamandridae > Calotriton > Calotriton arnoldi. The sequence goes on along the minus strand of CAWUFW010005505.1, from coordinate 287,996 downwards.
TAAACAATTCTTTTTTGTAATGCACTTGGGAACAGTATTCTAAGTGATTTTGAAATGTACAAACTTTGGGGCAGATTTACAAGAACTGACACATCTCTGCATTTTAGCAGAGATGCATCAGTTCAATTGCGTCACGCAAAAAACCCCTTGCGCCACCATGGATGCGTCCCATTTACAATGCTGCGCACCGTGGCGAAAGTATTGACAGATGTGTCACGCATCTGTTGTCGTAAAGGTAACACATTGCTGGAGTCGTGTTGCAAGAGCGTTGCAACTCCAGAAATGCTTAGGAATGCCTATTCCTATTGTGCTGCGTCACTCCTTACTCCTGCTTCAAGCAGGCATAAGGTTTTGACTCAGTGGCGTCATAGAAGTGACGCAGTGAAATCTTGTAGACTTCCCTGCGTCTCTTTTACGAGACTTTCTTGCGTCGGAACGCCCACCCTGCATACATTATACCTGATGCAAGTATAATGTGACGCAGGGCTTTACAACGTAACGCATCTCCCTAGATGTGTCACATTGTAAATGTGTTGCAACGTGGCGCATTGTTTACGACGCCGCTGCGTCACAAAAGTGACGCAACGGCGGAGTAAAAGTGTCGCAAGGGCCTTGTAAATCTGTCCCCTTATGTCCAGCTCTTAGCCAAGGGGAGATTGCTTCAGTCTTTCTAAGTTGTAACTTAGAGATTTAATATTAGGTTGTTATGAGATTTGGCATGATGTTTTGATGAAAGTGTTATTTCAACGTAACCATGCACCCTTCTAAATGTAAGGCATTTCTATCTTTCAGCTATCTTCTCTATGATGTGAACCCTCCCGAAGGGTTTAATTTGCGCAGAGATGTTTACATCCGCATGGCCTCCCTATTGAAGACCTTGGTGAAGAGCAACAAATGGGTGCTGGTTCTACCCCCATGGGGACGGCTCTATCACTGGCAGAGCCCTGATATCCACCAGATCCGAATTCCATGGTCAGAATTCTTTGATCTTTATAGCCTCAACGAAAACGTCCCTGTCATTGAGTATGAACAGTTCCTCGAAGGTACGTTACTAAAGTATTGCATGCTGTCAGAAAATGACTGCAGCTGTGCAATATTTCAACAGTTTGGTTTAGTTTCAATTTGTCCGTCAAAACGCTCTGCATTTTAAGTAAATCCCTTTCCTCATTCCCCAACGTGTTCACAATTATTAGGTGAACAGTAGTGTACATAGAGTGATTTTTAGAAGTATTTCGTGATTATGCAACATTAATACATGTAATGCGAAAGAGATCAGTTTTTGTTAGACCCTTTTGGTTATCTTATTTTTTTCCTAACTCGTACCAGCTGAGTTCACTTGGAATCTTGTCTAAATCAGTTCCTAATGTACCTTCCCTCAACAGCACCTGAGAAAGTTGAATGTAGGTCTTAATCTCACCATGCACCACAGTCTAACAAGCATTAGGCAGTTGAAAATCTTCTCTTTATTGTTGCATATATCAAAAAGGATCAGCCAACGCGTGTCATCCACATACATGTGGACTTCTTCAGGGCACAAGAAAGAATAAGGAATAACTGTCCTCACATAAGTGGATGAATTGCTGAGGCCCAATATGTCTGTGATTATTCCTTTAGAACTCATAAAAGGAGGGGAGGGAATCCACCCCTCATCCAACACTGCAATGGGTGTGGCGCAAGCACACAATCGTGGTGCTTTTGGTCGATTTCAAATTTGAAAGGAATAAGGACAGAGATATTGTGCTTCCCGTACGCATCCTAAATTAGTTGTGGACTCTGAAAAAGTTATGACTGTCTTTTCAAGCCTTTGGGCTTTATGGACGGATTCCATCCTGAGGAATCTATATATTTCCAACGATCCAAGGTGAATGGACCTCAGTACTTCATCCTCTTATGTGAGGACAAATATTCCTTATTCTTTCTTGTGCCTTGAAGAAGTCCACATGTATGTGGACGAAACGTGTTGGCTGATCCGTTTTGATACAGGCAACAATAAAGAGATTTTCAACTATTCCCGGAATATTGTGGATATATCTAAAAATAAACTTATATTTGTAAAAGTGGTGCACCTCGGCTTGCTTTGTTTCTGTTTTTACCTAACCCAGGTTGGCACTCTTTGGGCAGAGGGTGTTTGCAGTGTGTGCACACATTGTCATATTTAAATTATTGGATCCAACAGATTTGTGGTTTGGAAGATATCAGTTGTATGTGCGGCACCTCTTTTGGTCCACTGCCTGTTGCTGTTGCCTTACATTAAGCATTAGGCAGTTGATTGCTTAGCCATTTGTATGAAGGTCTCATTTGAACACTTGGATGAAATACAATTCAGGAAACCTGGCACCCCACTGCACACATGAAATTTGTATGCACCACCATTAGTTGACAATAAAAGGGGAATCCCACTTGAAAATAACAAAATTAACTGTGCCCTTTATGGCCACATCAGAAATGGACATCTATGCATTCGGACTCTTATGCAACTTCATAGGTCCGCTTCAACAAAGATCACGTGTATTTGGCTTTTGACCATACAGTGGTGGAATTGCTGTGCTCCATTTGCATCATTGCACTAATTGGATAGATAGCTAAAAGTTCAGACAGATCAAAGCTCCTGGTGCACAGTGCTCAAGTTCTCATTCAGTTCTGGTCATTTACGTATCACATGATTGTTGATCCTCCACCACGATCTGCCGATACCACCTCTACTTAGGAGTTCTCTTGTTCAACCACAATTACACATGTATAGTCTCTCACTCATTCAATATCTCCCCACATCAAACATACTTTCACAAGCTCCAACCCTCCACAGAGGTTCCAACCGTACTTTCCTAGGCTAAGGTACAACACTCATACGCTTCTAGCACCCACAAGATAGGGGACCTGATTAAAGCATTGCTTGGACCTGGATATAATTCGGTAAATGCCAGCCAGTCGTGTGGGAGTCCTCCATAATGTATAACTGTTTGAGTCCTTGTGGCTCTGTAGCTCATTTTGGTTGTGTAGCATGTTCAATAGATCATTCCACACACTTATTTTCCAGACTTGTAGACTTCAAAGAACTTAGAAGTATATATACTGTCATCTCACTACTAGTGGATGTTTACACATCCCCCCACCGCCCCCAAACTCCTTGGTTCCAGTTACGGTGATGTGCAGACAACGGTAAACATCGTTTATAACAATGTTTACACATCGCATGCCATTACAACGCGGTCATTACGACCGCGTTGTTACATCGCATGCCATTACAATGCAAACCGTTATGACTTGCTGTAGGGGGCAGAAGGTGTTGGATTTTAAATCCAACACCTTTCCTACTGTTTCACAGACTGGAGTTGGAATAGTAAATTATACTATTCCAACATCCAGCGCCCCCCCTACAGCAAGTCGTTGTAATGACTTGCATTGTAATGGTCTGCGATGTAACAACGCGGTAGTTGTAAAGACCGCGTTGTAATGGCATGCGTTCTAAACGCATGCGTTGTAACGTGGCCTATTCACCGACAACTTCACTTTCCCTCGATGCATAATCCATTGCAGTAATACAAAATGCATAGCACCCTGAAACAGTCACCTCGGTTCACTTCCTATAACGAGTAAAGCTACACTGCCAGGACCTCGCAATAGAACTTCCTCTAAAGAAGAGCCTGCTTTGAAAATTGCCAAGTATGGCCACAGCTGTAGGAACAAAGCTTGATCTTCAGGGAGATGTGCACATTATCATAAATCGATTAGTGCAGAATGTCCATTGTCTTGAAAGAGGCCTGTATAGCTAGTGAAAATCTGTAGGAAAAGAGTCCCACAGGGTGTCCCAGTCAAATCTGCAAGCTTTTGTCACTGAGTGAGCAGAAGCATGCAGCCAATCTAGAGTCCTTTAGGAAGGCACAAGTAGAGAGTTATCCTGGCCTAGCCTTGACTCAACCCATATTGAAATTAGTCTCACCTTTGTTAGGCAGGGTATTAACGTCTGTAAGATCTTAATCTTAAAATCTTAATTCAGAAAAAGCAGGTGGAAATGGCTGCTGCAAATTCAGACTCTAATTAAAGGCCCACATCCATTTTGAAACCCAACATTTTCAACACCTTCACCAGTACTGAAAGATGATCAACATTCTGTGATTAGAAGGGCGCTCCACAGGTTCTGTTTCATAATGATATGTTATGTTGTTACGTGTATTTATAAAGCGCACAATCACCTGCAAGGGTATCCCAGCGACAAAAAGGTGTCTGAGCCTGACCCCATGGGCGGGGTTTTGGGGTTAATCAAAGAGACAGGTCTTCAGCATCTTCCGGAGTTCAAGGATGAGGATAAGTCTGGCTGCTGCATTTTGGATGTTTTGTACTTGTCTGGTGAGATGTTTGATCCCAGCATAGAGAGAGTTTGCATAGTCCAGCCTGCTGGTGATGGTGCTTCTGGTGTTGTTCGGGAGCAATTTGATGTTCTTTCTCAGCATCTTCAGGGAGAGTAGCAAGTTGAGGTGACAGCATTGACCTGGGCTGACATGTCCAGCTTGTCATCAGTGATGATCCTGAGGTTTCTGGCGGTTGAGCTGGGTGTGGGAGTGGTCCGAGGTCTGTCGGCCACCAAGTGGAATCCCACTGGGAGGTGTTCTTTCCGAAGATCACTACCTCAGTCTTGTCGGTGATAAGTTTTGAGACCGTTGGGCGTCATCCAGGTGGCTACCTCTGACATGCAAAGGGTGAACTTGTTCCTCGTGTTAGAGGTCTTGTCCGAGAGGGACAGTGTGAATTCTATGTCATCGGCGCAGAAAAGGATCTTGATGTCATGTGTGCAGATGACTTTAACCACAGGCGTTATGTGGGCACTGAAGAGGGTGGGTCTGAGTGATGAGCCTTGGGGTATTCCACATATGAGTTATTGGGCTTCTGAGGAGTATGAAGCCAGGTAGATTGTCTGTGTTCTTTGTGTCAGGAAAGAGCAGATCCAGCGGAGGGTATGTACTTGGATGCCAATCTCATGTAGTCATCTGATGAGGATGGGGTTGCAATTCCACCTCTGTCCAGGATCATGCAGATGCCATCATTCTCTGCGATGAGAGCTGTTTCCGTGCCATGATTTGATCTGAATCTGGAATGCATGGAGTCGAGCAGCTGGTAGTTGACGAGGTGTTTGTGAGATGTCTGTTTTTCCTTGGATCTTTGCTGGGTAGGGTAGGAAAGAGAAAGAAGATGGGTCGGTAGTTTGTGGCTGGATCTCCTGAGGGTAGCTTTAGTAGAGCGATGACCTTGGTGTGCTTCCACGCTTCTGAGAAGGTAGCCACATTGATGGAGGCATTGAGGATGCGAGCAATGACTTTGCTGATATGGATGACTCCTTTGGTTAAGGTGTGGTGTGGGCATGCGTCTGAAGGGACTTTGGAGTGTATGCATTTCATGGTAGCGGTGGTCTTGCCTGTGGTGATGGTGGTCAAGGTTTGTACATCTTTAGATACCGGAAAGCTTGCTGTAAGAATGATGTGGCCCTATTGGGAGGCAAAGTTGTCATAGATGGAAATTACCTTGCTGGTGAAAAAGTCTGAGAGATCATTGCAGAGATCTTGTGGGGAAGTAATGTTACTTGCTAAGGCTGTGTGTGCAGTGAAATGTCTGATGTAGAAAATGTATTTTGCTGCGGTTTGTGGTGGCTTCTATGCGGCCTGCGAGGGCTGCTCGCTTGCTGTTCCTAATTTGCTGGTGGTAGTACCTCAGTGTTGATTTGAAAATGTCCGTGCCTGCTGGGTACTGGCTCACTCTTCACTTGATTTCAGTTTGCTTGCAGTGCAACTTCTTCAACCTGAGTTCTTCTATGTACCAGTTGGTTTGTGTTTGCGTTCTTTTTATTTTGCCGTGCTTAAGTAGGGGGGCCATGCTGTCGGGGCAGGTGGAGGTCCGGATGTTGAATTCAATGTCTTCTGTTAGGTTGCTGGTATGCTAGGTGCAATGCTTGGAGAGGGCGGTAGCCCAGTCCACTTCTGAGATCTTGTTCTCATCTCCGGCGGTCATCATTCTCTAATACGGGGTGGTGTCGTTGAAGCTGACTAGGGCATGGTCTCCAAGTGATGAGAGATGGTTAGTTGACTGTGATATTGCTGAAAGAGGAGAAGATTGGATCCAGGAGGTGTCGGCAGCGTGGGTAGGTTCGATGACAAGCTAAGTGATGATAAACGTCACTTCTGTTGTGTCAGAGTTGCATTTGGCATGACCCTTTGAGGTTATTTGAACAGTCATTCAATAAAAAACCTCAACATACACTGTTATCCGTGCCCCTTGTACCTTAGGAATAAAGGAAACATTTGGGTATACCTGTAGGTACATTTAACTACCTATCCACCATCTGGATCCCTGTTTATACAGTTTGATTTAATCTAAGCACTCCCATTCTATCTTTGGTTGAGTCCACCCTGGTGGTACCATCCTACCGGGGTGTGGATAGGTGCCGATGAGGAAGCATGTCACGATAAGTGAGTGAGGCCTCTACTCCAATATCTTTGGCTACCCCAGAGGTGAGAGGAGGGACCTCCCTTTAAACATTCCAGTTGTCCTTGTGTGTTAGATTAACTTTGAGAGAATGCAACTTGTTTTATTATCTCTCGCTCTCTACATTGTGGTGAAAGAGTTGCATTTAGGCCTTTGGTTGCTCAAATTGATTGCTGCAAACCTACGTGTCCATTTAACTATGAGCAACTAAATATCAGCATACATGTACAAATGTAAAATATGGGTAAGATTGAGTGAGTCACTGGGTCAACATAGATGGTAAATAATCTTCACAACAAAGAGGAGCCTGCTGGTACACCACAAATAAGCAGATCAGAAATGAATGGAGCTATAGACATTGCTCGAGCCTGATCCAGAAAAAACATCAAAAACAAGTTGACACTGTCCTTTCAAGAGCCAAGGTTTGGAGGCCATTTAGCAAGATGTCATGGAGGATGGCTTTGGCAGTGTTGTCAAACACTACAGACAAATCAAGGAAGCCAATACCCCCAACATTAGACCATCCATCAGGCATCAAGCACTGCAAGAGGAGCTGAATAATTTCTGTAATGTTAATCAAGTCGACCTACTACTTGTTAAGAGCACCAGTGGTCTCATTTAAGACTGGCACGGTTTGAAGCTCAGTTTCAGTGCCTCTCTGGACGCAAGCAAAAGGGGAAGGGGTCAGTTTCATCCTTTTTTTTTTTTAGGAACTAAGCCGCAGCACTAAAGATCTGGACCTGCCGTTCATCGTAATCTTCAGTCTAGCGGGTTACAGCATTGCTAAGGGAATATTAGCCTGGTGTAGCTGCTTTTTGACCGCATTTTAGGCGTGCCTAGCTTCCCGTACAGCAAGCGTAAAGTCTGAGAACCGCTATATAGAAGATCCCTAATAGTTGAGGTCTTTCCTTTCTTAGCAAGTCTAAGTACAGTGTCTATCCTTGTGAGTTGCTCCTACTGGAACAGGCTGTAGGTCTTCATCTTTATTTTTCACAATTTCCATTGCCTTTTCCAACCTGAGCAACTTTTTGATGATAGAGGTTTTCTTCTAAGTTCATAATGCTGTGCTCAGCCATGTGAAATCTTGCTGCCTGCTTATCCAGCCTTTCTTTCATCATATTGTATCGTTAATGTGTCTGTTTTCCCATCTGTGGAGGTTTTGTCGCTGGTCTCTCCCTCAGAGTCAGCAGGTTCCAGGACTCCCAGATGCTCCTCCCCCCCCCCCCAAGCTCCACCCCGCACCCCCCACACATCAGAACCTTTGTCTGTGGGCTTGGGCATTCTCTTCAGGTTGAATGATAGTTTAGTCTGCAGCTGTCCTTTTTTCTCCTTGTGTACCTGTGCAGTGTGGGCAAAGTTTGGAGCTTCACTCCGCAGGTCCCCCTGCAGCACTGTTACAAAGGCCCTGTAGAGTCAGACAGCAATAGATATCATTTCAAGCCCAGCTTTCAATACAGGTCTGTCGGAGTGGTGGCTGCCTATTTTCATTTGACATGAGGGCGTGGGAGTAAATGGTTCAAGCTTATTTGTTCTCCCATACAGAGATCTTTTGTGACTTACTTATGGGGTTCTAAAGTTCTGGCTGCTGTCCTGTACTGCAGCCCAGTGCTTGAATTATGGGGCCAAGACGTGTTATCCATCAGTTTGTTAGTACGTGTGTGACTATAGCTCATCAGTGTGTATGGGCTAGTGGTTGCAGGCATGACAGCAAGCAAATGCATTTTAGTACTATCCCCATTGTACTGTGTCCTTCGGCGGAGCTCCTAAGGGTGCACAGGGAAGCTCCCGCAAGCTGGTGGGTTGGAGGCCTGTCGTGTCCAAGCCACCAGGCGACTTGGCTTCCAGACCCTGCCAGATGTCACCATGTGATCACCGGGCCACCCGGCCCATAGGATGTAAGGATCCCCTCTGTCTTGTCTTGGCTGCAGCCTGGAAGAGACCTTCTCCTCCAAGCCTGTTCATGCAGCATTTTGTGTCACAGTGAGGGGTCCTGTCTAAGCCTACATCTGGCCAGCAGGTTCACCAGCAACTATATACTGTTCTGTGGGCACCTCAGTGACACCTAGCTCACACTTTGTCCTGACTGATCCAGTGCTTCCTGCCCCTGCCTCGCAGCCCCTTATGTCTGGGCCGTCTAGGACTCCGCTACTGCACCAGCATAGCTGGCTTTGCCACAGGCTGAGGCCGCCTTACATCACATCTAGGCTGCAGGGTTTTCATGAATCATTCAGTGCAGTGTCAAGCCATCTTCACAGGATAGTTATTTTAGGGTGCCAATATTTACCAGGGAGAGTGGCTATCATTGAATGTTTGGCTTAGGGTGCAAATGTCTTGTGTGTGTACAATCATCTTGGGTCATTAACTTTGGCTTCGCCCCTTGGCTGGCCTATTTCACATGTTTACTGACGGTAGGGTCATGCATGAGATTGGCTTCCATCCTTTATATTATTGCCATTATTATTGCCATTGTGTACATTGTTGTAAAATGCAGAGAGGTTGAGGAGTATTGGTGCTCTGTGTTGGTCATCACCTAGGAAGACAATAACTTCTTTGGTTGGCCAATGTGTTTTCACTCACAGGGGATTTGGGGCTGGGGGAAGCGAGGAGGGTAGTGGCAACTGAATGTTCTTGTAGGGGGTAGGACAAGAGGAATCCATTCTGTATGTACCAGGGTCCTGACCCTGCCAAGCTTGGATATTGATGGAAAATGCTGTCGCATCAGCTTTTGAGAAACTCTGCCATAGCAAATCTGACAGGTGGTCATGAGTTGGTTATAGAATTACAGATAGTCTTGAACTTATTTGTTGACACCCGTTTCTCAAATTTGCTGTGATATAGTTGATTTTGAGACAAAAATTATTTGCTAACACCATGGAGTCTGCAGTCTGCATTCAGAAGGGTTATAATTTCATGTTTAAGGCACCGGAGAAGATGGTTTCACAAGATCAGCGATACTTGGAGAGAGAACATTAGAATGAGTTCCTTGAGGTATGATGTTGTGTGTGGCTCTGCTACTAGTCTGGAGGCCATTAACTATTTTTCTGATTTCGCAACCTTGTCCAAGTCTTAGAGGTGTGGGGAAAAATGTGAATTAGGTTGTAAATGTAGCATGCAAATGTGCTAATGATTTAAGAGTTTCCTGATTTCCATGACTTCCGAATATATTATGCATACATTTGTATTTTCCCAGTTAAATGTCCGACCTCTCTGAGTGCTATTGTGTGGCATGAGAAGATATTTTAGGCAGGTTCAAAAATCGCTAGATGGCATTAACTCTTGAATGTTTCTACTTAATGTTTGTTGTAACACACAGACTTACAGGTGACTGTGAATAAAAGATGATTTTTTACCTAGGGATGAGTGACATCTGATAGACAATGAGAATGAAGCTCACTCGAAAACCTAAAGAGGAAAAGCATTTCCATTATTGACCGCTTGCATCTACTTTTGTTATGTGTGGGGTCCAGATCCAGTATACTATCATAAACAAGCTTTAAGAATTTTGAAATTACAGTTTACAATATAATATTTTTAAACTTAAAAAAAGAAATTATACTGGCAGCAAAATAAAGTATATTTATTTGTGGGGTTTCTTTTTTAGTAGTTGTTGTTTAAATTAATAAAGGCCGTTGGTTTTGCTTTCGTTTTATTTCATGTCTGCTGAACAAAGGTAGGCATGTCAAGTCACGAGTGGAAAGTGATCTTTGTTGTTCACTCTGTGTTTTAATTACAGTGAATAATCACATTTCTAAAAGCCTGTTAATTGTACTAGATGTCTAGGGCCGATGTGTAAAATATATATTTGTAGAACTGTAACATTTAATAAATGGAATTTTTTGCACAGAGGGGTTCTGCGCAGCATCAAATAGATGTCTAGGATGTCACTCAGAACCCCGTAGTGAAAAACACCCCCGTTCATAATTTTTTACCCATCTTTAATTTTATGTTATTTTACGTATGCCCTCTCCCAAATCATCCGCCCCTGCTTTCCATGCAGGGACAGCAAAATAATGAAGGGACATAATTAACATGGCCTCTTCTCCTAAAGAATAAAAAAAATATCTGGCCTCCTGCCACCCTCTCTCCGCTCTCTACATTTACCCTTCTTCCCCATCCTGTGCCTAAATTGAAGGGAAAAAATGGCCTTCTACCACCCACACTGACCACCCTCTTTATTTAACCTCCTGTCCCACTTGCTTAGCTATATCTATAAATAATACCTGATTGCCTACCCTCCACCTTCTGTGCGGTCCTATCCCTCCCTGCCCAAAGCTTCACTCTCCGCTCTTAAACATTGAGACCGAAGAGCTGGGGCCTCACAGCTGGTACTGATTTCCCTGTGTGTGGGGTCTGCAAAGACCCACACTGACTGGGAATAATGGCAGTTGAAGCAGGCAGCATGCCACTCCCTTTCACCTGCCCCCTAGTGTTTGTGAAGACCCGTAGGAGACAGTAAAAGGCAGGTAAGGCCGCCATTCTGCTGCCTCACTCATGTACTTTTGTCCACTCTATGTTGTGTTCAAGTAGATCATTTATTGCAGAACTTCTGTTTGTTATTATATCACAAACCTTGTTTTGAGAAGTGTAGGACCACTTTACAAAGACTGTATTTTCAGTCAGTCGAGGTTGCAAGAGGGTGGTGCCATGACTTTGTATAAAGCTTTCTGGACTTCAAAGTTAGGGATTTGGGCAGAAGTAGAAAATGGTGTCAAAGGCAGAAGTAGAAAATGGTCTCAAAGGCAGAGGTGTTCTCTATACTGGACCAATTCCTGCTTCTTGATCCTGCTCTACCAATAAGTCTGAGGACAAAGTTCTTCATTTTAAGGCAGTAAAAAATGTACCTTTGTGTGATATTGAACACTGCTTACTGGAATCACAGTTATGCATACTTTGGCTGCTGCACATCAGACAGGAACCTTCAAGGTATGAGATATCACCAATCCGAATCACAGCTCTTGAACACCAATGTCTTGCTGTCATACTGAACACAACCAGGCACATCATGTAGAGCAACCAAGTTCTTGGCTTCAGAGAGCGTTCACACCATTCTTTGGCTCCTCTATTTTATTGTTCTTGGAGTCCACATCTTCAAGACCATTATGCTTTTTGGAAGTTGGGCCACCGGCAGGAGCAGACATTGTAAATCAGCGGGGAAAGTTGCTGTCTGTGAGAGTAAGTCAGAAACTGGCTTCCCCACTTCTACCAAGGGAACACAGCTTTTCTGATGTTTTTGTAAGTTAGTCTCTACTTCACCCAGCTGCTGTTACAATGATTGTGGACTCAGCTTTGTGTTTTTATAAGGCAACATCCTAATCCTGTTGGTGCAAATGTCAAACTGTGAAAGCAACAAACAATTCAGATATTTCTCCAAGTTGTTCTAGGCCTTGTTTTTACCTTGCTAGGACATGTAACAGGCATTCTCCCTTTCCTTTGAACTGCTTCTCCTTCTCTTTTGTTTCGAAGGAACAGTCATTTCTAAGTCAGTGTCCCCACCATGTGACATTGGAGCCACAGGGCTGCTTCTTTACCATTATGAAACATAGCCCCATGACATACATTACAAGGGCAAGGCCCTTTTGGACTGGTTAGGAGTGACCATTATGGTGATGTTTCGAAGAATATATCTAAACAAAGGTAAGGGAGAGAGAAGCGCGAGTACAGACTCATTCGCCTTTCCAACCAATCAATAAATTAACAAAAATAGAACGAGTCTCCTATCTATTTAACTCATGTTCTGAATGACCACTTTCTTTTGATTATTAAGGTTATAGTGCCTTGGAACCCGCAGGGTGTTTTAAAAGAACCCTCACTCACATACCTAGTAGGTGACATGCTTCATCACTGGGTTCCCACACATGAGTTAAATAGGTAGGAGACTTGTTCTATTTTTGTTAATTTATTGACATTTCGTAGCAGACCTATTTACTTTTGGGTGATTCTGTTCTGGTAAGGTCCAGATAAGCTTCTAGATATTGAACTGCTTGAATTAAAGACATATTTTTAGCCACTGTTTAATGAAGAAACTTGTCACCAAGTTATCTTCATATTCCTTAGGTTTGTAAAAGTATGTAGCTCATAAAGGCTTGGTGTATGTAGGTATCTTGGTATGTAATTGTTGTGCAACTACTCACTGATGTGCACCTTCACTGTAATAATTTATGGGCAAGCAGGTCTGACTGGTACCTGATCATACTCCTGCAGGCCTATAGTTAAGAGAAAATGTCAGATACACATCAGAAGCAAACCGCTTTAGTTCTTCCAGAGCACAGTAGTTGCAGTAAGGCATTTGTTTGAAATACTAACTAACTTAACAATGACAATGGTTAAACTAAAACACTAGAGTCTGTGCCCAAGACCTAAGAGGTTGGAAAAAGAGTGCAAATCAAGAACAGTCAATCGTCTTCTATTAAATAGCTGCCATACAGAAAATCACATCGAAAAACAAGACCTAGCAAAAAGTTATTTAAGGTCCATAAAGACTGGGATACTAAAAACAGAGAGAAATAAAATAAAATGTAGCATGACCGCAATATCACAAAGAAGCCTAATCCCCTATAGCCTCAGGTAAAGCAACCAAGATCTAAAGAAGCCTGAATATGAGTCAAACAGTGAAAAATAATTTAACACAAATGCGGTCGTCTCAAGGTGTCAAAAGTTCGACCAGAAAGGACCCCATTAGAAAAAGTCACATTGAGGACTGTAAACTTACAACTGAAGGTATCAGTAACTGAAGAAAGATCCCTATAATGGGCTATATGCTACTAAAATATGATAAAACTAGAATAGAGAAAAGATTTTAAAAAGGCTAAAGGGCATTAAAGGAATGCACATATGATTTTAAGCCATTGATGCCATCAAACGTGGAAGATAAGCCAGTGTCAGGAGATGCCTGTCATAGTTATTATATGGAGGCAGGTTTTGGGAAACCTCATTTGTAAAGTCAACTGTGAACCAGATAAGCGATAAAGATGCAGTGTTGCAAGAAATAGAATCAGTAACAGAAACCTCAACCGCACTATGAACAGGAGTTAGTACCCCTGGAATGAAAAAATGAATTTGAGGTTTGGGCAGCAGTCCATTCTCATCTTAATTAACAACTTTGGATACCAGATAACCAACTGGATCTATTAGAGGAAGGGAAACACAAGGGTGTAATGGTTAACTAAAGGTGACTACATTCGTAGGTAAAATTCAATGCCAGCAACAACAGTTAAATCACTTTAACAGCGAATGTAACACATTTGGTGCTTCTAAAATAAAGACTGGACCATGACATAGTGAGCGATAAATCAATTTTGAAAACATTTCTGTGTGCCTCAGACCTCAGTGACCTGGTGGATATTCCCCTCTGCTCGATGTTCTCTGGGAAACTTGAACTGAGTGAGGCCAAGAAGGCCTCGAGTTGGAGTCCTATAATAAAAACAGTTACTAGACAAAATCTTGAGCCTCGATAAGCATAGGCATCAAAATCTAGAAGAATATTTTTCCCTACATAATTGATTCCTCACATGGAACTAGCAATATTCAGGGGAACAAGTAGAAGTTTCCATCCAGCAGCGAAGAAGGACAAGCTGACATTGGAATTAATTGAGCCAATATTAGGATCCACAATGATGATCACTATACAACACATTAAGGATTCCATTATGAGCTTACTGAATAAGGTGGTGAAAGATTCAAACTATAATATTGAGATCACCTCTGCTATTCTGAAGCACCTTATTGATCTAAAACCTAGAGAGACTAAAGGTAATAAAAAATCTCCTAATACGTTCCTCAAAGTTGACAAAATCTTGGAAAATCTCAGTGAACTTATTCATCTGGACCGGGAAAAAATGATACAATGGTTTGAATAGATGATGTAGATAGCTTACAAAGCTCTGGTAGTCCCGAATGGTTACCTACATTAATGTGTATATCATTTGACAATAAGCAGTAAGGTAGATAATGCTGACAATGATCAAGACTCAGAGACATTATTGGAGAGAGGTGGGCCAAAGAAGTCTAAAGAAGTTTTCCAGATTTTTCATAACAAAAAAAAGCAGAAGGGTGGCCAAAAATAAAAAGAAGTAAGAAGAGGAAAATTACAAAGGCAGAAGATTGTTGCGTATTGACAACAATAATGCAAGCTATACTGAAGGTACAGACCTAATTCTGAACTTGCATACATCTATAATCTCCCCACCCCATAATAGCAGTAAAAAGGATAATAAAAAAGTAAGTGAAAATATTCATCATAAAGAGCTTATAAATGGGGGTTGATAAAATCGAGAATATCAGGGAGACCGGTGCAGTGATAAAGGAACACCAAAACAGGCGAAGGATGAAATAGTGAATATACACTCACTACTAATCCTGTTGTGAAGGAGCCCGTCTGCTATATGGAAGGAAAAATGGCAGTGTGCTCATATAACTAAGCAAGTTTACTGGAAAAGGGATACAAGGACAGCCCTGGAATATTCGCCCTTACAGATAGTGGACATATTTGCAGATTGGTCCGTAAATCCATTTTTAAACCAGCCCAAAATCTATTTATTTTAACACTGCAGCATGGCTGTCGGAAATAATATCTAACGATATTGCTCTTGTTACCCTTCCTTAAGAATATGATCATACATTAGACTGGCAAAGGGCAAGAAGTGCTACTACTTTAGCATTGTTAATGAGCAGGTGTTGAAATTGATAAATGAGCTGAGATGCCTAGATTTTGATATACAAGAAATACAGGAAAACAACAGGAGTGCTGGAGCGTTTGCGAACAATATTATTTATTGATGGTGTACAGGAAATAATTGTGAAGGCACAACTGAGTCCTCGCTCTTACCCTAACAGTAAATCTCCAGAGTTGATGAGTGAGAGAGTAATCCTAACCAAAACAGAATCGGAAAGATGAATACACACAGAAGTACATCCAAAAGAAGCTGATCGGTTTGAGGCACAAGACTGAAATTGGATAGTAGCTTCAATCAATTCAGGGTCCACTGTATCCAAACCTATAATTCCTGATGACAGTGTCAGCCACCTGCTGTCATAGAACATTGCCAAACGTAAAAGGAATTGGATGCCCTTAAAATCCAAGTTATGAAATATTAAGATCACAATAGTTGCTTTGCAAGAAACCTGGACAAGTGAAAATGTGGCACTTAGTGATTACCTGGTACATAATAGAGAGTGGAGAAAGGCAAATTTGGCCGACTGGCAGTTGGATTGGTCACTTTATCTCTTTGTTTACTGCAACTGAAGAGTCTTTAAGGAATTCTTCGACTTTATAACTGTAGTAATCTCTGGAGGGAAGACTTAAATAAAGAGTAATGTTGTACATATTTCCCAGGAAATTATTATTGTGAATGTTTACTTAGTACCAAGTAAACAACAAGACAAAATGCAAAAAAAGCTGGTCTACCTAAGGAGATATGTCTTAAATCTCCCTTTGCTCCAATTTTGCACTTGGGAGATTTTAATGTAAAAGTACCCCCAACTGAAACTGTGTTTCAAAAAAACTACGAAAAGGTCCGAGAATACCTAGTCAAATTATAGATCAACCCAAGAGAAATTGTCTCAGGACAGACTTGGATCTCTAAAAAGGCCTAATATGACTATAAAGAATGGGATAACATTAAGAGCCACATGTATCCACAATAAGAATAGCGATGACCTAATTGCAATTTTCTGCGAATCGCAATTAGGTCATCGCTATTTCTAATGTTTGAAACTCCAAGAGTTTCATTTAGTGATTCCTAGGGGGCCGTAAATCGACCTACCTCATTAAATTAATGAGGTAGGTTGCAATTTGGGACCCCCAAGGAATAGCTAAAATCACGGGGTTGGTGACCTTTTAGGGTCAGCAGACCACCATGTCCATGATTGCTTTTCAATAAAGCAATAATTGTTTTTTAAATGTAGCCCATTATCCTTAACCCTTTCGGTGCGTCGGACGGCTTCCGCGTGTCCGACCCCATTACCAGGGAATCCCTCTGGTGCGGGCACCAGAGGAATTCCCTTAACCCCCAAAGAGCCTCGGGAGCTGGGGAAGAGCTTCCCCAGCTCCCGAGGCCCCGGTTTCCCTGAAATGACGATCAGCGCGCACGTCGCGCTGACGTCATTTCAGTGAAACTCAAAACTGAAATGAGCCAAGAGGCTCATTTCAGTTTCCCTTTCTACGTGCTCAGGGGGCTATCTCAGCCCCCTGAGCACGTAGAAAGACGGGAGAGGTATCGTTGGAAAGGGGAGAATCTCCCCTTTCCAATGGTACCCCTCCCCAGTGGATCCCTGCTTGGGAGGGCGATCCCAAAGCAGGGATCCACCCACTAGGCACGAGGGGGGGGAGCGGCCCCTTGGGCAAGAGCCTTTGCTCCCCCCAAAATAATTTGGGCATATTTAGTCTTTCTGCCCCTCCTGGGTGGCAGATGGGGCAGTAGCCCCCAATCTGCCCCCCGCCGGGGGGGGGGCAGAAAGCCCACTAGATACCAGGGATTTTTTTATACATTATAATTAGGGGAGGGGGCTGCCCAATATGGGCATGCCAATGCCCCCACCCCCCCGCCGCAAAGGTACAGTCTTTCTGTCCCCCCCCGGGGGGCAGAAAGCCCACTAGATACCAGGGATTTAAAAAAAAAATTATAATTAGGGGAGGGGGCTGCCCAATATGGGCATGCCAATGCCCGCACCCCCCGCCGCAAAGGTACAGTCTTTCTGCCCCCCCTGGGGGGAAGATCGGGACAGTAGCCCCCAAGCCCACTAGACACCAGGTCTTTTTTGCCCCCGATGAATTTAGGGGTGGGGGTTTCCCAAGATGGGCATGCCAATGCCCCCCCCTCTCCCCCACACACAATTCCAGTTTTTCTGGCCCCCCGGGGGCAGCAGCCCCCAATATGCCCCCCCGGGGGAACAGAAAGCACCCTAGATGCCAGGGCCTTTTTTTTTATAGGCCCGGGGTGGGGGCTGCCCAGAACGGGCATGCACATGCCCCACCCTACCCCCCCAAAGAAAACAAAAGACTTCCACTAAGCGCCAGGGATTTTTTTTTTATATAGGTAGGGGTGGGGGCTGCCCTGATTGGGCATGTCAATGCCCCCACCCAAAAAAAAATGCTAGTCTTTCTGCACCCCCCTGGGAGGCAGATGGGGCAATAGCACCTTATCTGCTCCCCCCGGGGGGGCAGAAAGCCCACTAGCCACCAGGGATTTTTTTTTTTTTCTCCAAAGTTCGGGGTGGGGGCTGCCAAGAATGGACATGCCAATGCTCCCACCCACCCCAAAAAAGATGCAACAGTCTTTCTGCCCCTCCCAGGAGGCAGATGGGGGCAGTAGCCCCTGATCTGCCCCCCGGGGGGGGAAAGCACAGTATGCGCCAGCGAATATGCTGGCTTTTTTATACGCAGGGGTGGGGGCTGACCAGAATGGGCATCCCAATGCCCCCGACCCCCCAAAAGAATAGCCACAGTCTTTCTGCCCCCCTCGGGGCCATATCGGGGCAATAGCCTCTGATCTCCCCCCTCCCCAGGGCGGCAGAAAGCCCACTAGGCACCGACTTTTTTTTCGGAATGTGCCTACCTGTGGATTTTGGGTCCTAGCGCAGCCGGCACCTAGGGAAACATAGCAAACCTATATATTTTTGAAAACTAGACACTGAGGGGAATCCAGGATGGGGTGACTTGTGTGGCTCTCACCAGGTTCTGTTACCCAGAATCCCTTGCAAACCTCGAACTTAGTTAAAAAAAAAAAAACATTTTCCTCACATTTCTGTGATGGAAAGTTCTGGGATCTGCATGGATCCACAAACTTCCACCCACCACGCATTCCCCAAAGTCTTCAGAGAAAAATGGTACCTCACTTGTGTGGGTAGGCGTAGTGCCCGTGACAGGAAACGGCCCAAAACGCAACGTGGTCACGCCAAATTTTCACAGTGAAAACGTACCCTTTTTTATCAAAGTGCCTCGTTGTAGATTTTGAACCCTAGCTCTGCCGGCACCTAGGGAAACCTAGCAAACCAATACATTTTTGAAAACTAGACACCCAGGGGAATCCAGGTTGGGGTGACTTGTGTGGCTCTCACCAGGTTCTGTTACCCAGAATCCCTTGCAAACCTCAAAATTTGTTAAAAAAACCACATTTTCCTCACATTTCTTTGGTGGAAAGTTCTGGAATCTGTGTGGATCCAAAAATTTCCACTCGCCCCGCATTCCCCAAAGTCTTCCGAGAAAAATGGTACCTCACTTGTGTGGGTGGGTCAAGTACCCGCGACAGGCAAGGGCCCAAAACCTATTGAGGCAACATCAAAATTACCTATCACAAAACAACCTGGTTTTGCAAGGGGGGTCCCATGAGTTTTTGGGCCCGGGCTCAGCGGCCAACTAGGGGAACCTACCAAACCCATACATTTCTGAAAACTAGACACCCGGGGGAGTACAGCAAGGTATGGCTTGCGTGGGTCCCCCAACATTTCCCTACCCAGAATCCCCTGCAAACCTCATTTAGCTGAAAAAATCACTTTTTTCTCAAATTTCTGTGTGGGAAAGTTCTGGAATCTGCGTGGATCCACAAATTTCCTTCTACACAGCATTTCCCCAGGTCTCTTGATAAAAAAGGTACCTCACTTGTGTGGGTGGGTCAAGTATCCGCGACAGGCAAGGGCCCAAAAATGTATTGAGGAGACATCAAAATGACCTATCACTAAACAACCTGGTTTTGCAAGGGGGGGTCACCTGGGTTTTTGGCCCCGGGCTCGGCGGCCATCTAGGGAAACCTACCAAACCCACACATTTCTGAAAACTAGACACCCTGGGGAGTCCAGCAAGGTATGGCTTGCGTGGGTCCCCCAACATTTCCCTACCCAGAATCCCCTGCAAACCTCACATTTTGTTGAAAAAATAAATTTTTTCTCACATTCCTGTGTGGGGAAGTTGTAGGATCACCGGGCTGACACAAATTTCCTACCACCCAGCGTTCCCCCAGGTCTCCCGATAAAAATGGTACCCCCAGGAGGGCGATCCCCAAGCAGGGATCCACCCACTAGGCACCAGGGAGGGGGGGAGCGGCCCCTTGGGCAAGGGCCTTTGCTCCCCCTCAAAATAATTTGGGCATATTTTGTCTTTCTGCCCCCCCTGGGTGGCAGATGGGGCAGTAGCCCCCAATCTGCCCCTCCGAGGGGGCAGAAAGCCCACTAGATACCAGGGATTTTTTTATACATTAATATTAGGGGTGGGGGCTGCCCAATATGGGCATGCCAATGCCCCCACCCACCCGCCGCAAAGGTACAGTCTTTTTGCCCCCTCGGGGTAGATGGGGGCAGGAGCCCCCAATCTGCCCCCCCGGGAGGGCAGAAAGCCCACTAGATACCAGGGATTTAAAAAAAAAATTATAATTAGGGGTGGGGGCTGCACAATATGGGCATGGCAATGCCCCCCCGCCGCAAAGGTACAGTCTTTCTGCCCCCCCTGGGGGGCAGATCTGGACAGTAGCCCCCAATCTGCCCCCCCCCGGGGGGGCAGAAAGCCCACTAGACACCAGGTCTTTTTTCCCCCCGATGAATTTAGGGGTGGGGGTTGCCCAAGATGGGCATGCAATGCCCCCCCCCCTCACCCCCCCCCAAATTCCAGTCTTTCTACCCCCCGGGGGGACAGAAAGCACCCTAGATGCCAGGGATTTTTTTTTATAGGCCCGGGGTGGGGGCTGGCCAGAATGGGCATGCAAATGCCCCACCCTACCCCCAAAGAAAACAAGACTTTCTGCCCCCCCAGGAGGCAGATGGGGGCAATAGCCCCTGAAAGCCCACTAAGCGCCAGGGATTTTTTTTTTATATAGGTAGGGGTGGGGGCTGCCCTGAATGGGCATGTCCATGCCCCCACCCAAAAAAAAAATGTTACAGTCTTTCTGCACCCCCCTGGGAGGCAGATGGGGCAATAGCACCTTATCTGCACCCCCGGGGGGGGGCAGAAAGCCCACTAGCCACCAGTGATTTTTTTTTTCTCCAAAGTTCGGGGTGGGGGCTGCCAAGAATGGACATGCCAATGCCCCCACCCACCCCAAAAAAGATGCCACAGTTTTTTCTGCCCCTCCCAGGAGGCAGATGGGGGCAGTAGCCCCTGATCTGCCCCCCCGGGGGCGGGGGGCAGAAAGCCCACTATGCGCCAGCAAATATGCTGGCTTTTTTATACGCAGGTGTGGGGGCTGACCAGAATGGGCATCCCAATGCCGCTGACCCCCCCAAAAGAATAGCCACAGTCTTTCTGCCCCCCTCGGGGGCATATCTGGGCAATAGCCCCTGATTTCCCCCCTCCGCTGGGCGGCAGAAAGCCCACTAGGCACCGACTGTTTTTTTCGGAATGTGCCTACCTGTGGATTTTGGGTCCTAGCGCAGCCATCTAGGGAAACCTACCAAACCCACACATTTCTGTAAACTAGACACCCTGGGGAGTCCAATGAGGTATGGCTTGCGTGGATCCCCCAACGTTTCCCTACCCAGAATCCCCTGCAAACCTCAAATTTTGCTGAAAAAATCACATTTTCCACATATTTTTGTGTGGAATCACTGTGCCGGCACAAATGTCCTAACCCACAGCGTTCTCCTTAGTATCCCGAGTAAAATGATACCTCACTTGTGTGGGTGGGCAAGGGCCTGTGACTGGGAAGAGCCCAAAACATAGGGAATAAGGGTATAGCACCAAGAATTCTAAGCGCTACATTTTTAAAAAAAATAAGTTTTTAGCCAATTCTGCATTGGACACCCACACAAGTGAGGTATCATTTTACTCGGGACACTAAGGAGAACGCTGTGGGGTAGGACATTTGTGCCGGCTCGGTGATTCCACACAAAAATATGTGGAAAATGTGTTTTTGTCAGCTAAATTTGAGGTTTGCAGGGGATTCTGGGTGGGGAAACGTTGGGGGATCCACGCAAGCCATACCTCATTGGACTCCCCAGGGTGTCTAGTTTTCAGAAATGTGTGGGTTTGGTAGGTTCCCCTAGTTGGCGGCGAACCCGTGGCCAAAGAACCAGGTGTCCCCCCCCCCCCCAAACCAGGTAGTTTTGTTATAGGTGATTTTGAAGTCTCCACAGTATGATTTGGGCCATTTCCTGTTGCAACCACTATGCCTACCCACACAAGTGAGGTACCATTTTTATCAGGAGACCTGGGGGAAAGCTGGCTGGTAGGGAATTTGTGTCAGCCCCGTGATCCTACAACTTCCTCACACAGGAATGTGAGAAAAAATTGATTTTTTTCTACAAAATTTGAGGTTTGCAGGGTATTCTGGGTAGGGAAATGTTGGGGGACCCACGCAAGCCATTCCTTGCTGGACTCCCACGGGTGTCTAGTTTTCAGAAATGTGTGTGTTTGGTAAGTTTCCCTAGATGGCCGCCGAGCCCGGGGCCAAAAACCCAGGTGACCCCCCCCCTTGCAAAAACAGGTTGTTTTGTGATGGGTAATTTTGATGTCTCCTCAATTTGGGCCCTTGCCTGTCGCGGGTACTTGACCCACCCACACAAGTGAGGTACCATTTTTATCGGGAGACCTGGGGAAATGCTGTGTAGAAGGAAATTTGTGGATCCACGCAGATTCCAGAACTTTCCCACACAGAAATTTGAGAAAAAAGTAATTTTTTTTTCAGCTAAATTTGAGGTTTGCAGGGGTTTCTGGGTAGGGAAATGTTGGGGGACCCACGCAAGTCATACCTTGCTGGACTCCCCCGGGTGTCTAGTTTTCAGAAATGTGTGGGTTTGGTAGGTGTCCTGTTAGACTTGGCACCATTGGCGTGGGTCTCCCTTCCATTTTTTTGCTGTTGCCTCTTATGTTTTGCTGGTTTTAGATGCTTTTGGGCACTGTGCCACTGCTGTTCAGTGCCACAGTGCAAGTGCTCCCTACTGTAAATTGATGTATGGATTAGTGACTCCATGATTGGATGATTGGTTTACTTGTCAGTCCCTAGTACAGTGCACTGAGTGTGCCCAGGGCTTGTAAATCCAATGCTGCTGGTGGGCTTGCAGCACTGGTTGTGCCACCCACAGAAGCAGCTTGTAAAATGTGCCTCAGGCCTGCCATTGCAGAGCCTGTGTGCGGTCTGTGACTGCCATGTCGACTTGGCAAGTGCACCCACTTGCCAGTCCCTAAACCTTCCCTTATCTTCATATCAGACACCCCTAAGGTAGGCCCAAGGGCAGGGTGCATTGTAAGTATAAGGTAGGACATGCCCTGGTGTGTGTGGCATGTCCTAATAGTGAATTACAGCCATTTTCGTTTTTCACTATTGCAAGGCTACCTGTTCTCCATAGGCCAGAATGGGCAGTTTGATTATTACACCTTATAATCCTAACTGACCCAGGGAACATGGTAGAAAAACGAATTTAGTATGCCTGAACTCAGAATGATAAAATACATCTTTTAGTGAAGTTGGTTTTAACATTCTGTGTTTGAAAATACCACTTTTAGAAAGTGGGTATTTTCTTGCCTAAACTTCAAGCCTGCCTCTGCTAGGTTGTGTATTCTTTGTCTGGAGATTGAGTGACAGGGGCTGGGGGTGGCTACAGGAGACAGGGTGAGTCAGCACAGGGCTGAATAGAAAGATCTGCATCCAGAGTGGAGGGAGGAGTTGCACCTGGGTCTGAATAGGGCTGTGCCTGCCTTCCACAATGCTGGCTCCACCTCCTGCCGGGCGTCTGATGGCTCTGCCCCTCACTCACAAAGGAAAGAAGGAGTCAGAAAAACAAAGTGCTCCACGACTGACCAGAACTGGTTTTGGACTAGGCAGAGGCCTCTCTGCCTTCAGAGAACAAAGAGAAACTGTGTATAAAAAGTGGACCCAGACCCCTAGGAAATTAGATCACTTCTGGGAAATCAAGAAACCTGTTGCCAAGGAGAAGAACCGGAGAAGCTGAAGGAGGAGTACTGCCCCTGTGCTGTTTTGCTGATTGGGGTTGGCCTGCAGTGGTTGCTTTCTACCAAGGACAGGAGAAAAGACTTTGCTGTGCTTTGTCATCTTGAAGAAGAGAATCTCCAAGGGCTTGAACTAGAGCTTGCCTCCTGCCTGAAGTCTCAGGGATACAAGACTTCACCAACCAGCTCCCCCTGCATTCCCTTGCTGGGAATTGAAGTGCCTGCTGTTGTGCTGGGCCTTCTGAGAGACTGCGTGTCGCTGGGAGCTGGAAGCGCGACGCAACAACGAGAAGCGTGTCGCCGCCGCAGCCGCGGTCATCGCATCGCCAAGGAAGCGAGACGCCGCTGCCGCTGTCATCCTCGCATCGCCGAAGCGCGGCGCATCACCGGAGAAGCGGGACGCTGCCACAGAGGTCATCGTCGCATCACCGGAGAAGCGCGTCGCAGGGCCTGTCGCGGCTCCAAAGATCATCGAGTCGCCGCACGGCCGTCGGGCGTGCACGCATCACACCAACGTTGTCACATCGCAACCAAGACGCCATTTTGTCGCATCGTACCGGAGAAGAGTATCGCATCGAGGTGCCATCTTGTCGCAATCGCACCGGAAAGCAGTAAGAAACCGACGCATCACCTCCCCACACAGTAAGGAAGCGAGCATCAACTCCCCTGCGCAGCAGTAAGGAACCGACGCATCCACTCCCCTGAGTGTAAGGAACCGACGCATCACCTTCCCTGCGACCCTTTTGTTTTCTTTGCGTTACGCATTCAAGGTACATTGAGAGTAAAGTGTCGCATTTACAACTTGAGAGAACTGAACTATTTTATAACCTTTTAAAGTCTATTTTTGAGTACAGTATTGTGGATTTTTGCTATTGGGTCTTGTGATAAGTCTATATAAAGATTACTTATTTTTACATAACAACCTGTGTGGTGTCCATCTGTAGTGTTTTCACTGTATTACTGTATGTGTTCCCAAATGCTTTACACACTGCCTCTGAGATAAGCCTGTCTGCTCGTGCCAAGCTACCAGGGGGTGAGCAGGGGTTATTTTAGGAGGGTATCCCCCTTATCCTGACTAGAAGCAAGGGTCCCTATTTGGACAAAGGTGCAAACCATTGCCAACTAGAGACCCCCAGTTCTAACATTGGTGGTCAGCGGTGAGGATTTGGACTTGCATTTGTGATTCATATACAGTGATTGGTGTACACTACTAGTGAGTGCAGACCAATACGCGACCACATACATTTTGAAAGGACTTTTTTTCCTGGGAACCTTTATTTTTGTTGAGAACTGCCAATTTTCACAATGAGCAAAAGAGGATCCATTGCACCTGCAGATATTGAATTTGAAGAAGATAGGGTTGATACCTACACTGTGCCAGAGCTCAAAGCCGTTTGTAAAAAGTTTAAAATCTCTATGAGAGGCCTCACCAGGAAGGAGGAGCTTCAAAAGGCGCTGAGGGCCTGGTTGGAAGCACGGAATGCCGGTGGGCAGCCCGAGGAGCCTGTGGAGGAGGCAGAGAATTTAGATGAGCAGCTTGAGGGGCCATTAGGCTTACCCGGGAGGAGAGTGCCTTCCAGGGAGGGCAGCAGTGTTTCTCAAAAGGGCCTGTCTCCAGAGGAGCTGGAGGACAGGGACAAAAGCAGGATGCATGAAATGGAAATGGCCAAACTGAAACAGGGAAGCCATGATAGCCTTGAGCACAAGAAATTGGAGTTGGAAAGTAAGAGGTTGGCCATGGAAGAAAAAAGGATGCTTTTAGAGCATGAGAGAGTGGTGAGGGAGCTAGAGCTAAAGGCTAGGAGCCTAGAGATCACTCCCTCTGGTGGCAGCACACCTCCAGTGCCTGTAGAAAGTAGAGTATACATCCCCAAGGAGGTTATTAAGGATTTCATGAAGGGGGAGGACATTGGGCAATGGTTTAAAGCATATGAGATCGCCATGACATCACACCGGGTCCCTGAGAAGGATTGGGGAGCGGGGTTGTGGGGCCGCTTTACAGGTGAGGGAAGGGAAACCTTGCTAGCCTTGCCCACAGAGGATCAGATGTCCTATGCCCACCTGAAGGAAGCTTTAGTGGCAAGGTATGGGTTAACTCCAGAGCTTTATAGGCAGAAGTTTAGGAACTGCAAAAAGCTGGAGTCTAGTACCTGGGTGGAGTATGTGTCTTATTTTTGCAGAGCATTGGATGGATGGGTGAAGGGTAGCAAAGTAAATGACTTGCAGGGGTTCTATGATTTAATTGCATGGGAGCACTTGTCCAGTAGTTGTTTTCCAGAGCTACGCCAGCACCTTGTTGACAGTAAGCTGACTAATCCTAGGAAGCTTGCTGAGGAGGCGGACCGCTGGGTCAGTACCCGGGTCCACAAGGGTCTTGTGGGAGACTCCGCCAAAGGTGGGCAGGGTCCCCAGCAGAAGAGTGGGGGGGACAAGGGTAAACAGAAGGAGTTCCAAAAAGGGCCCCAAAGTAAACCCCAAGAGAACCAAGGTAAGGGTTCCCAGCCTCCCACTGAGAAAAGACCATGGGTCCCAACAGATAAGTCTGTTCAGAAGGGGCCCAAAGCATGTTTTAGTTGTGGTCAGGTGGGTCACTTTGTAGGAAGTCCCAAGTGCCCCAATACCGTGACCACTGCACCCACTGGTGCACCACCCCGGCAGATGGCTAGTGTAGCCCTGGGGGAGGAGTTGGGTGCCCAAGGTGGGTGGGGTCCCGCAGAGATGTCCCTGGTCTCTTTAGGAGACAGTGAGATGGTCCCTAGGACCCAGCTGCCTGATAACACTAAAAAATACAGGCAGTGGGTGACCATCAATGGCCATAGGGTGGAGGCTCTCAGAGACACCGGGGCCAGTGTGACAGCTGTCAGTTGTCGGCTGGTGTCTGAGGAGCAGGTGGTCCCCAACGTATTCTACCCTGTAGTTGCCGCTGACAACTCAGAGAGCCACTGCAAGGTGGCCCAGGTTCCCTTTGAGTGGGGGGGGTCTCAGGTATCCTTCAAGTAGCTGTGAGGCCAGCCATGCCTGTTGACTGTCTGCTAGGCAATGATTTGGAGAGCTCCCCTTGGGCGAAGGTGGAGCGGAGGTCTCATTTGGAGATGTTGGGTCTGCCAGAGTGGGCGTGTGTGACCACTCGGTCAATGGCAGCCGGTAAGGGTATTCAGGAGAACCTGGAGCCTGGAAGAAAGGCCCAGGTGCCTGCCTTAAAGAGAGGAGGCGGGGGCACGGGAAACCGGCCCCCGAAGTTCCCACGGTCCAGGAGGAGGCAGACCTTGAGGGGGATGCCCTGGAACCTACAGGGGAACAAGTGGCTGAACTGGGGGACCTGCCTGAGCTGACCCATTGGCAGCAGGAAGGAGGCCCCTCCAGGGAAGAGTTCTGCGAGGAGCAGAAGAAGTGCCCTTCTCTTGAGGGCTTGCGGCAACAGGCTGCAAGCCAGGCAGCAGGTGATCAGTCTGGATCACACTGGATCTACTGGGAGAATGGTCTCCTGTATAGTGAGCCTAAGGTTGCTGAGCCTGGGTCAGCCCATGTGCTGGTGGTACCCCAGCGCTTCAGAGCCTTCCTACTGGGTCTGGCTCATGATGTGCCTTTAGCAGGACATTTGGGGCAAGACAAGACCTTTCAAAGGCTTGTCACCCACTTTCATTGGCCCCAAATGCGCAAGAGTTCAGATACTCATTGCAGGACCTGTCAGACTTGCCAGGCAAGTGGTAAGAGTGGGAGGAAGCACAAGGCTCCTCTCCAACCTTTCCCTGTTGTCAGCACCCCCTTTGAGAGGGTGGGTATTGACATTGTGGGGCCTCTGGATCCCAAGACAGCCATGGGCAACAGGTTCATCCTGGTCTTGGTGGACCATGCCACCCGGTACCCGGAAGCCATCCCTCTTCGGACAGTGACGGCCCCCGTGGTGGGACGTGCACTGATGGGGATTTTCTCCCGTGTGGGGTTCCCCAAGGAGGTGGTGTCCGACCGTGGTACCAACTTCATTTCCAAGTATATGAAGTCCCTGTGGCAGGAGTGTGGTGTAACCTATAAGTTCACCACTCCTTACCACCCCCAAGGTAATGGGCTGGTTGAGAGATTCAACCGGACCCTGAAAGGCATGATTATGGGTCTTGAAGAACCCATGAGGCGTAAGTGGGACGTCCTCTTGCCATGCCTGCTCTTTGCTTACAGAGAGGTGCCCCAGAAGTCCTTAGGGTTCAGTCCCTTTGAACTGCTGTACGGCCATCCTGTAAGAGGACCTCTGAGTCTGGTCAAGGAAGGCTGGGAGGAAGCTCCCAGGAAAACTCCCCAGGATGTATTTAGTTACATGCTGGCCTTCAGGAACCAGACTCGGCGTTTCAGACAACACGCTGAGGCGAATCTGGAAGCCAGCCAGGAAGAGATGAAACGTTGGCATGATCAGAATGCCACTCTGATCGAGTTTCAGCCTGGACAAAAGGTTTGGGTCATGGCCCCCGTTGGAGCCCTGTGCGCTCCAGGATAAGTGGACCGGACCATTTGAGGTGGTGAAGCGCAAGAGTGATGTCACCTACTTGGTGGACTTGCAGTCTCCCAGGAACCCCTTGCGGGTCCTGCATGTGAACCGCCTGAAGCCCCACTTTGAGAGGTCTGAAGTGGGCATGCTCTTAGCAACAGATGCTGGGATGGAAGAGGAGACTGAACCTCTTCCTGACCTCCTGTATGCAAAAGAGCAAGATGGGTCAGTGGATGGTGTGAACCTCTCTCCCACCCTGACCCCTGAGCAGCAGAATGACTGTCGCCAACTGTTGGGGCAGTTTTCTGATCTGTTCTCCCTGACTCCCAGTATCACTGAATGGTGCATCCATGATGTGGACACTGGGGACAGTCCTCCTGTGAAGCACAAAACTTACAGAGTGACTGACAGGGTGAGAGCTTGCATCAAGGAGGAGGTCTCCAAGATGTTTGCCTTAGGGGTGATTGAGTCCTCTAACAGCCCTTGGGCCAGCCCAGTGGTCTTGGTCCCAAAGGCTGCCGCGCCTGGTGCCACACCCGAACTCCGGTTCTGTGTGGACTACCGAGGACTCAATTCAGTCACCAGGACTGACGCGCACCCCATCCCCAGAGCTGATGAGCTCATTGATCGGTTAGGGGCTGCCCGGTACCTCAGCACGTTTGATCTAACGTCTGGATACTGGCAGATTGCCTTAACTGATGGGGCCAAAGAGAGGTCCGCATTCTCCACACCAGATGGGCACTACCAATTCCGGGTGATGCCCTTTGGGATGAAGAATGCCCCTGCCACCTTTCAGAGGTTGGTCAACCAGGTGTTGGCTGGGCTGGAGGATTTCAGTGCCACCTACCTGGATGACATTTCAGTGTTCAGCGCCACTTGGGAGGAACATCTGCACCACCTCTGGGAAGTGTTGAAGGCGCTGCGGAGGGCAGGCCTCACGATCAAGGCGAGTAAGTGCCAGATCGGGCAGGGTTCTGTGGTGTACTTGGGACACCAGGTTGGGAGCGGCCAGGTGGCGCCCCTACAACCCAAGATAGATACCATCCTGGCTTGGGAACCCCCAAAACCCAGACAGAGGTGAGAGCCTTCTTAGGACTCACCGGGTATTACAGGAGGTTTGTCAAGGGGTATGGCAACATTGTTGCACCCTTGACTGAGCTGACTTCCAGGAAGCAGCCCAGGAAAGTGAACTGGACTGATGCCTGCCAAAAGGCTTTTGATGCCCTGAAATCTGCCATGTGCACGGCGCCCGTGCTTCAGGCGCCCAACTGCTCAAGGGAATTCATTGTGCAGACAGATGCTTCAGAGCATGGTGTTGGGGCTGTGCTTTCACAGATGAATGAGGAGGGCCTAGACCAACCTGTAGCCTTTATTAGTAGGAGGTTACTCCCACGGGAACAGAGGTGGAGTGCGATTGAATGTGAGGCATTTGCTGTGGTCTGGGCACTGAAGAAGTTGAGACCATACTTGTTTGGGACTCACTTCCGGGTTCAGACAGACCACAGGCCCCTCAGATGGTTAATGCAGATGAGGGGTGAGAACCCAAAACTGTTGAGGTGGTCCATTTCCCTACAGGGGATGGACTTCACGGTGGAACACCGCCCTGGTACAGAACACGACCAATGCTGATGGTCTGTCCAGATTTTTCCGCCTTAGTGATGAGAACTCCCAGGAGGAAGGGTAGTTCTCCCCACATTTCAGCTGGAGGGGACACGTGTTAGACTTGGCACCATTGGCGTGGGTCTCCCTTCCATTTTGTTTGCTGTTGCCTCTTATGTTTTGCTGGTTTTAGATGCTTTTGGGCAATGTGCCACTGCTGTTCAGTGCCACAGTGCAAGTGCTCCCTACTGTAAATTGATGTATGGATTAGTGACTCCATGATTGGATGATTGGTTTACTTGTCAGTCCCTAGTACAGTGCACTGAGTGTGCCCAGGGCTTGTAAATCCAATGCTGCTGGTGGGCTTGCAGCACTGGTTGTGCCACCCACAGAAGCAGCTTGTAAAATGTGTCTCAGGCCTGCCATTGCAGAGCCTGTGTGCGGTCTGTGACTGCCATGTCGACTTGGCAAGTGCACCCACTTGCCAGTCCCTAAACCTTCCCTTATCTTCATATCAGACACCCCTAAGGTAGGCCCAAGGGCAGGGTGCATTGTAAGTATAAGGTAGGACATGCCCTGGTGTGTGTGGCATGTCCTAATAGTGAATTACAGCCATTTTCGTTTTTCACTATTGCAAGGCTACCTGTTCTCCATAGGCCAGAATGGGCAGTTTGATTATTACACCTTATAATCCTAACTGACCCAGGGAACATGGTAGAAAAACGAATTTAGTATGCCTGAACTCAGAATGATAAAATACATCTTTTAGTGAAGTTGGTTTTAACATTCTGTGTTTGAAAATACCACTTTTAGAAAGTGGGTATTTTCTTGCATAAACTTCCAAGCCTGCCTCTGCTAGGTTGTGTATTCCTTGTCTGGAGATTGAGTAACAGGGGCTGGGGGTGGCTACAGGAGACAGGGTGAGTCAGCACAGGGCTGAATAGAAAGATCTGCATTCAGAGTGGAGGGAGGAGTTGCACCTGGGTCTGAATAGGGCTGTGCCTGCCTTCCACAATGCTGGCTCCACCTCCTGCCGGGCGTCTGATGGCTCTGCCCTCACTCACAAAGGAAAGAAGGAGTCAGAAAAACAAAGTGCTCCAGGACTGACCAGAACTGGTTTTGGACTAGGCAGAGGCCTCTCTGCCTTCACAGAACAAAGAGAAACTGTGTAGAAAAAGGGGACCCAGACCCCTAGGAAATTAGATCACTTCTGGGAAATCAAGAAACCTGTTGCCAAGGAAAAGAACCGGAGAAGCTGAAGGAGGAGTACTGCCCCTGTGCTGTTTTGCTGATTGGGGTTGGCCTGCAGTGGTTGCTTTCTACCAAGGACAGGAGAAAAGACTTTGCTGTGCTTTGTCATCTTGAAGAAGAGAATCTCCAAGGGCTTGAACTAGAGCTTGCCTCCTGCCTGAAGTCTGAGGGATACAAGACTTCACCAACCAGCTCCCCCCCTGCATTCCCTTGCTGGGAATTGAAGTGCCTGCTGTTGTGCTGGGCCTTTTGAGAGACTGCGTGTCGCTGGGAGCTGGAAGCGCGACGCAACAACGAGAAGCGTGTCGCCGCCGCAGCCGCGGTCATCGCATCGCCAAGGAAGCGAGACGCCGCTGCCGCTGTCATCCTCGCATCGCCGAAGCGCGGCGCATCACCGGAGAAGAGGGACGCTGCCACAGAGGTCATCGTCGCATCACCGGAGAAGCGCGTCGCAGGGCCTGTCGCGGCTCCAAAGATCATCGAGTCGCCGCACGGCCGTCGGGCGTGCACGCATCACACCAACGTTGTCACATCGCAACCAAGACGCCATTTTGTCGCATCGTACCGGAGAAGAGTATCGCATCGAGGTGCCATCTTGTCGCATCGCACCGGAAAGCAGTAAGAAACCGACGCATCACCTCCCCACACAGTAAGGAAGCGAGCATCAACTCCCCTGCGCAGCAGTAAGGAACCGACGCATCCACTCCCCTGAGTGTAAGGAACCGACGCATCACCTTCCCTGCGACCCTTTTGTTTTCTTTGCGTTACGCATTCAAGGTACATTGAGAGTAAAGTGTCGCATTTACAACTTGAGAGAACTGAACTATTTTATAACCTTTTAAAGTCTATTTTTGAGTACAGTATTGTGGATTTTTGCTATTGGGTCTTGTGATAAGTCTATATAAAGATTACTTATTTTTACATAACAACCTGTGTGGTGTCCATCTGTAGTGTTTTCACTGTATTACTGTATGTGTTCCCAAATGCTTTACACACTGCCTCTGAGATAAGCCTGTCTGCTCGTGCCAAGCTACCAGGGGGTGAGCAGGGGTTATTTTAGGAGGGTATCCCCCTTATCCTGACTAGAAGCAAGGGTCCCTATTTGGACAAAGGTGCAAACCATTGCCAACTAGAGACCCCCAGTTCTAACATGTCCCTAGATGGCCGTCGAGCCCGGGGCCAAAAACTCATGGGACCCCCCCTTGCAAAACCAGGTTGTTTTGTGATAGGTAATTTTGATGTCGCCTCAATAGGTTTTGGGCCCTTGCCTGTCGCGGGTACTTGACCCACTCACACAAGTGAGGTACCATTTTTCTCGGAAGACTTTGGGGAATGTGGGGCGGGTGGAATTTTGTGGATCCACACACATTCCAGAACTTTCCACCACAGAAATGTGTGGAAAATGTGTTTTTTTGGGACAAATTTTGAGGTTTGCAAAGGATTCTGGGTAACAGAACCTGGTGAGAGCCACACAAGTCACCCCATCCTGGATTCCCCTGGGTGTCTAGTTTTCAAAAATTTATTAGTTTGCTAGGTTTCCCTAGGTGCCGGCAGAGCTAGGGTTCAAAATCTACAGGTAGGCAGCTTGCCAAAAAAGGGTCCGTTTTCACTGTGAAAATGTGGCGTGTCCACATTGTGTTTTGGGCCGTTTCCTGTCGCGGGCACTAGGCCTACCCACACAAGTGAGGTACCATTTTTCTCGGAAGACTTTCGGGAACGCGGGGTGGGTGGAATTTTGTGGATCCACGCAGATTCCAGAACTTTCCACCACAGAAATGTGAGGAAAATGTGTTTTTTTTTTTTTTTTTTTTTTACAAATTTTGAGGTTTGCAAGGGATTCTGGGTAACAGAACCTGGTGAGAGCCACACAAGTCACCCCATCCTGGATTCCCCTGGGTGTCTAGTTTTCAAAAATGTATTAGTTTGCTAGGTTTCCCTAGGTGCCGGCAGAGCTAGGGTTCAAAATCTACAGGTAGGCACTTTGCCAAAAAAGGGTCAGTTTTCACAGTAAAAATAAAGTGTGTCCACGTTGCGTTTTGAGCCGTTTCCTGTCGCGGGCACTAGGCCTACCCATACAAGTGAGGTACCATTTTTATCGGGAGACTTAGGGTAACACAGAATTGTAGAGCAACTGTTATTACCTACTGACTTTCGATGCATTTCTGCCTTCCAAATGAAAGACAATGTGTAAAAAAGAAGTCATTTTGAAAAATGATCTATAATTCTCATGCTAGTATGGGTTCTCACAATTTCGGAAATGTGCAAATATCTACTGTTTCTAAACTCTATATTTTGTTCCAATTTCAGAAATACATAGGTGTCTCTCATACCGATTTTTCCATGAATATATTTTCCCAAATTAATTGCTATATACCCGGTACATAATAAAAAAAAACATTGCAAGACGCTGCTCAGTTATTGGCTCTGGGTTCGTCGGGTTCTTGGTGAACCTACAAGTCCTATATATCCCCACAACCAGAAAGGTCCAGCGGATGCAACGGTATATTGCTTTCAAACTGTTGTCATAATTAGAAGAAGTTACAGGTGAAAACGTTGACACAAATGGCTGTTTTTTTCAACTAATTTTCAATTTTTCCTATATTCAACGGTTAGTTTCTCTAAAGAAACCTTGAAGGATCTACACAAATGACTCCTTGCTGAATTCAGAATTGTGTCTACTTTTCTAAAATGTATAGCTTTCTAGGATCCATTATTGCTTTCATACCCATTTCTACCATTAACTGGAAGGAGGTTGAAAGCACAAAAAATAGCAAAAATAGGCTATGTCCCAAAAGAATGCCAAAACTGTGTAAAAAAATTTGATTTTCTGACAAAAGTCTGCTTGTCCCTGAAAGTTGGGAAGATGGTGATTTCAGCACCACAACCCCTTTTTTGATACCATTTGCAGGGAAAAAACTAGTCGCTTTAATCTGTAGCCCTTTTTTCCCATTTTTCCCCCCAAAAACAAAATTTAGCTATATTTTGGCTAATTTCTGGGTCCCCTCAAGGGGAATCCACAAACCCTGGGTACCTTTAGAATCCCCATGATGTTGGAAGAAAAGGACGCAAATTTGGCGTGGATACCTTATGTGGTCAAAAAGTTACAGGGGCCTAAACTCGAACTACCCCAAATAGCCAAAAAAAAGGCTTAGCATAGGGAGGGAAAAGGCCTAGCAGCGAAGGGGTTAAAGGAAAAGGGGTTGCGTTTACAAGAAAAAAATAAAAAGTTTTCTTTTCATCTTTAGGAGCAGGCAGTAGACCATGGGACCACTGCCTGCTTTTAAATAATGTTTTTGCCACCCTTCCCAAAGTGGAAGGGGTCTCTTGGGGACCCCTTCCTATTTGCGAATGGGTTACCACCAACATGAAGTTGGTGGTAAAATGCGAATGTTTCGCGACCGCATTCACGGTCACAAAGCATTTTTACATACCGCTGCGAATCGGTATTTGGAAGGGACCCCTTAAACACGATCCTTCCGAATACCGAATCGCACACCAATTTTGTCTTTTTTACATTCGCAAATGGGCCGATTCTGTGAATTGGCTTATTTACGAATGCACAATAGGTTCATGCATGCGGCCCTTAGTGACCAACCTGCCAGACAAACCTACAATAATGGGAGAATATCCACACTCCTAGATTATGCAGTAATCCCCTCAGGCAATTTCTCACTTATTGTTGATATGGAGTTTGGGGGACCCACTGTACGTGGCCACAGGCCTCTTGAATTGTCAATCTATTTTAAAGCTCGCACCAGTGATGTTTGGTTTAATAGTCATCGAGTACGGTCCAAAAAAAAGAAGGATCATTTGGTCTTTGAAATTAAGAAAACGGAGCGAATAAATGATTCTTGATTTGTTAACAAGGTATACACCGCACACATCCCAAGAAAATCTTGAGGAATTTTGCCGGCCTAGTACAGAAAGTAAAAAACTAGAATAGCTTTCACTGAGAAAGCTAAAGCAAGAGTCAAACAAAATAAGCACATCAGAGAAGCCTTTACACTAGATCAAATTTCAAGATTAGCAATATTGAAGGAAAATAGAAAAGAATATTAGAGGTATATGCGAAGAGCAATTTGGGATTAAAAAGAATAAAGATGGACAGAAGTAGTTGTAGCCTTACATGAAAATCACTCTAAGAAGTTTTGGGCCTTTATTAAGCAGGACGTTTGTAACTAAGTCACAGGTAGTTGCAAATCCTGTTGAGGATAAACTTTGGTTTAAATACATGTTGTTGCATTGGTAGTCAAAAGCTTTTTTACTTGGATAATTAAGGGTGAAATTTGCAGATCTATTCCATTTCCATGTATTTACATATATGACTACTTTTTTAAACATTGAAAGGATAACCGTGTGCAAGCATGGAACAACATTTCTGGCACTCAGCAACACCTAAAATGTGACCTCCAAATTGGAACGATGTATTTTGGTCATGAGTTTACGCTGCATGGTTGAGTTGGTACCTTGTCGAGGTATCTTTCAAGCCCACTTTGCAAACCTGTTTTTGCAAGTTGATTGAAAAGTCATGGATCATAACGTGGCCTCTGTCTTTTACAGAGGCTGGTGGACCTTTTATTGAACAAGTGTATGTTCTGCAGGGCTATGCAGAGGGCTGGAAGGAAGGTACCTGGGAGGAGAAAGTTGATGCCAGGCCTTGCATTGACCAGCTCATGTATTCTGCAGACAAAAATGGCCACTACAGGTAACTTTTTATGATTTTATTTTTACTTCCAGTCTCGTTGATGTATACATAAGTGTACTAGTGCCAATTGAGTAATATTTTCATTAAACCCTCCAACATCTAGTATCCGCGTTAGATTTTGTTTTTGATTTATTTATTTTTGCTTTGGTGATGTAGTCCTTTGCTCGATTCACAAAGCCATTTGTGCTCGTAAATCAAACCTATGAGTGCAGATGGCCGGATGTATAACTGCAAGTAATTCACGAAAGGTAACTCTGCATTAAAATCAAGTGGGTGGGAGTGACCAAGGTTGGTTGGTCTCGAAAGTTTGTGACCACCCACAACCACATCAGTTAAGTGTATTTACACACTCCTCGGCTGCCCTTTCCTATTCTCAAAATGGTTAGAGATTTGCTCTTTTTTTAACAGCAGCAGTAAACTTCTTTAATTGGTGAGAAGAGGAATGGCTCAGTCCCAGTCTCGAAGGGGAAAAGATCCGCTACTGGGAAATATATTTTTCCAGAGTAGAAAAGAAATGTTCCATTTAACAATGGCATTTCAGCAGATGTAAAAGGTCATGCCATGATGGTGGAAATGCCAACCCAGAAAATGTTTACTGAAGTACAACTGGAAAGCTAAAACCGATGCTGCTTCCCATGTGTAAGCGTGAAAGGTTTTGTGAATAGCAGTATCCATGTAAGTCCTAGATCTGCACCCATGTAAAGTAGTGAATATATTGGTTCAGATTTATGACTGAGGTTTCTGGTTGATTCATTACTGTTAGTAGACTAACCCTTGTATGTAAGCAGACTAGTGATTTGGGATAGACAGTTGAAAATATTGAGCAAAATCCAGTTCTCATATTTTGGAAGATGTTACTTGAGATATATCAACCACTTAACTTCCAAACATACTGAACTTTGGGGTTTGGGTTAGGTGGTACAGTTAACACTTAAAATGAGCTACATAGTTGTACAGTTGATATAAGCTTGTCCTTGAATTTCCTACAGATTTTGAGAATTGTGTTAATGAATACGTCTAGCCGCTTATTACATAGTCTACCAATCTTTGTTGAAAAATTGATACTCTAATACTGAATGCATATTTATTTTGGTGGGGGGTGGGTGAGATCTTAAATTTATTTTGGTTCCTCAACCTCTCTCCAAACCCCAGTGCCATTCTTGATGTGGGGGAATAATAAACATTAATACCTATGGAAAAGCATTGTCCGGCTCTCCTTGCATACACACTGCC
The DNA here is from genome assembly GCA_963921515.1 of Calotriton arnoldi. NCBI lineage: Eukaryota > Metazoa > Chordata > Amphibia > Caudata > Salamandridae > Calotriton > Calotriton arnoldi. The sequence goes on along the minus strand of CAWUFW010005505.1, from coordinate 251,387 downwards.
TAGCGGTGATATCTGAAGGCAGAACCTAGCATCCTGAGCTCCAGATGCAGACCATTCTAGCAAGTTAGAGATGCTGGCTCCTAATTGCCAGAGATTCAAAATATTAATCACTGATGTGGGTTTTCTCTGTATAATTTCAATATTAGGTGTTGTTAATGTTCATTATACTGCCTCACCCATGTCTGATATTGGAATCACAAGGAATGGTATCCATGTGATAAACATTTTTTCCCCTTCAAATCTGTATGCAAATTTTGCTAAGTCTCCAAGAAACCTCTTCTTTTCAAATTTACTTAACCACTGGAAACCTGGTTTCCGCACATAGGCGCCACCGGTTATATATCAGAGTATAGAACACAGAAATATAGTGATATACAAATATCATATCCAAATAATTGAATATCATGCAGATGAGTGTAAATATAGTTAAGTATGGATTTACTACTCTAATCTCTACATCTAAATACATTGAAGATACACATTTTCAAGGTAAATATAGTTAGTGTTAACTATTGTAAACATAGACTTCTCTATATACACTTACCTGCACTATGTTCTGGTTGTCGATGTTTTTGCAGCTCAATATTCAGAACTCAATATTCCTCTCCCAAAGCAGCCCAGACTTCATTCCTCTGGCATCATATGTCTTTCTGTGGTTCTGTTTGGTTCTAAACTATAAAAAAGTCTGCGCATGCCCTGAGGCAATGAGTACATAAACCATATGGATATCACTGTTTTTCACACAAATCATTTGTAGCTCTCCACCCTAGTATCCGGTCTAGTACCTCCCTTGTGATTTCCCTTTGTGAAGACATTACACACACACTTCAGACTGGATGCCATATTCTGGCAAGTTTATTAGCATATGTCCCTATAACAGAAGGGCAAAACTTTGTACAGTCACCACCCTCTGGATGACCAGGCACATCCTTACTCTGAAATACATTAAATGCACTGCATTTCACACACTCAAGCCCTTGCTCATGTGCAAACGGTGAGTTAATGTGCATTATCTACCCCCCCATGAATATAGGCACTGCCTCTTTCTCTAGCAGCATTCGTCTAGTTATACACATATTCAGGGGTGCAGTAAAATAAATGGTGAGGAGGTAACTATATAATGGTGGCAGGTGTGGTCTGTTCATCCTAAGTACCTCTCGGGTCCATGGGACTCAGGTGAGCTGTGCCTGAAATTCCAGTCTGAAAGATTAATAACTGTGGGCCAAATTCTTTGGGAATGTCTTCTTACTGCTATGCCAGTGAACTAAGTACTCACACTCAAGGTTGGAACTCTCAATGGACACTCGCAATGTATGGTTTAGTTAGTGCTTGTAAGAGTTTGGCAACTTCCTTCCATCCTCTCTGCACATTTCAAGAATAGGCAGCAAATGCAGAGACTCTTGAGATATCTGCTGCCAGTGGCTCAAATGAGCCACAGGTTCACCTGGTGCTTGGAAACCCAGCCCTTGACATCTCTTTGATCCAGTCTTATCTTCAAGTGAAGATACTGCACCTGTCCCTGCCACTCATGCTGGGAATGGTAGGGCTAGGGCCACGTGTCCTGCCCAGTTGGAAATGCCCGTGAGCCCAATGCCAATCTCCCCACAATCTCTGCTCTAATTCTCACTCTCAAACGTTCTACTCTTTACAGCGTTCTAGCACATATGGTGACAGCCATTCATACAGTAGCAGTCTCTATCAATCATCCTGGAATAATTTACATTACCACTAATTGCATCATTCTTTTTTCTTGAAGGAGAGGCATTGGCAACTTTCATCAAGGCCACCAAACACATGGCTTGCCTTGTGCTCTGCAGGGTGCTGCATCTACGTCAGCAGCACAGCTCCCTGTGTTCATGCTCACATACCGAAAGAGACCGTGGCTATACATCACCATCCAAATACCTAATATTCATGATGTTTCTAGAGAGTTCTTTTTATGGAATTAATTATGGTTTCAATCAACATTGACAGATGAAACAACTGAGATATCAAGAGGATACTACATGTATCTGGATTTTGCAAAAGGCAATGTATCATAGACTTTCTTAAGAATATATTTGTCTTGTATTAATACCTGTATATAAACATGGTATCCAGGTTAAACTAAAATGTAGACCTGGTTTTCAAGACAGTCTAAAAACAAGGAATACAAAAAAATAAACACTAGACCGTGTCACATTGAAGGCCTCGCTCAAAAAGTAGTGAAACGTAGTTGTGACTAAGCACCACTCAACCATGATGTTTTGTGGCAGTGTCATTGAATGTAAAAGCCCAGAGTTAACCCTCATCCAAACCTATCATTATACGATCTGGCCTAGTCATTGTTTTGTATTATGTGCATTTTTATGGATTGTTCAGTGTGCTACTAGTGGTTGGTATGCCTAGTTGGTATTTTATTACTGAATGTGAGGGCTGTTTATTTAAGTTTGTTCTTTGCCTATCTGCAGCTTTGTGTTTCCTGCCTTTTTGGGTTTGAAGCATAACCGTGCTTATTAAGGTTTTTGTTATATATTTCTGTAAGTATAGTTTAAAGCATACATTAAATATTTCATTAAATAACTTCTCCCCTAGGGGCTGGTTCTGGGGCTATGAGGAAACAAGAGGTTTGAATGTGAGCTGTCTGTCAGTTCAAGGATCAGCATCCATTATGGCTCCTGTCCTTCTGCAAAATACATCTGCACGGTAAGCTTCTGTTTGCCATACAACTTGACCGGGGATGAACCAACCACCTCCATGGACCTTTATCCATCTCAGCTTTAGTGTGGTGGGTGCCATCACTTAGTCAACTACAACCTTTTAGAGAAAATTTGTTTTTGGTTTCTACTTGTTGACTTTGGGCGCTTTTTAATATTTTTTATAACTACTGATCCTTAAATCATGTTTTACAATTTTTATTTCTTTTTTATAAATACCTTCCATTGTTTTTAACTGAGTTAGTTTGGAAATTTTACCTTATTTTTTGCTTATCTGTCATGTTGACATGGTGGTGCTATTCATGTAACACATACAATTTTCTCTGAGGAAGGCTTTGCTGCTTGTGTCACGATACAATTGGCAAGGTTGGTGCTCCCCACAGAAATCGTTTTACTTCTAGGCATTGTATTTTATTGGTTCTCATCGACATCTCATACCAATACTGAGTCCTCTCCCCTCAATTTAACTATCTTGTTTACTACAGATATAAAAAATAATCACAGTAAACGCTTTCAATTGCCTGAAATTGGCCAAGGGAAAATATATTGCTGCTGGTGATGCTATATAAAACACTACCTATACAGGAACCCTAAAATGAAGGCAGATGCGAGAGGAATTCATTTTTGTTTCAATTTCCCCTTTGTACAAATCACAGAGAAAAATAAGTTTCCCAATAATCAGGGGGAACACTGGATTTAGAGGTGCATGAACTATGATTGTTATTGCAGCCAACAATGCCATTCCTTTGTGGAACTTGATGATAAAGGAGGTCAGAACAAATATTGTATAGCATGACTGGGGCCTTGACGTCTTTAAAAGGAGTGGGTAAATGTTCATGAGTTGCAGTAGGTAGTGGTTAATGTGTGAGATGTTGTCCAAGTTCTACATAGAACGTTTAGTGCAAGTGGAAAACAGGCAGGAGAATGTGGTGGACACAAAACATTAGTAAATTGGGATCGAACAAAGGCTCATTTGAGCACAAAGAACACTGCATGCCTTCATTCATGACCTAAACTCAGAAGGAGGGAGGATTGGAGGAATTCCTAGAGCCCTTGTGGTATGATGATAAATAAATACAGATCAAGTGAGCCATTGCAAACCTGCAATGAATAGCAATCTTACTATTCCCTGTAATAGTGGTTGAAATGGGAGTATTAATTGAATCCTGTTGATGAGAAAGAGTTATCGTTTGTGGGGTGTTAACTTCTTTCAGACTTTCATGTTTGGTTCCTCAGCATGTCACGAATGACCTTTCAACTGTGTGTGATAGTTCAGTTCAAAAGGGGTGTGAATGATTTCTCGGACTATTTTGAGAAAGGCAAACCACCTTTGTGCTCCCAGTATTTGTCCATCTTCCATGTCAGTCAAACTTTATCACAAACACTGCAAAATGACTCCTTCGATTAGCTGTCGTGTTAATGAGTCTGATCGACTTTGAGTGAAAACCAATTGCAGAAATATTTCCACTGGCTTTTGGGAGGTGTGCTGCTAAACATTTCTTAAATACTGACCACAACTACTTCCTGATTTGTGCAGATCAGTGATGGTCGATCGAGCCGAAAACCTGCTCCACGATCACTATGGGGGTAAAGACTATTGGAACGTGAGTATTTCGTAAGAATATTGGCTTCCCGTGGGGTTAACAGGTTTAATGCTTGAGCGACTGAACCCACCTTTTCCAAAGTCTGGACTCTCGTTGGTCGGGCAAGTTAGCAAACTCTGTTTGCCACTGATGATTTAGAGTGACTAATATATCCATGTATATTCTAGTCCTCATCCAGTGCGTGCACAGTGTTGGCAGGAGAAACCTAGTATGTGTGTTGGCTGGTTTGTTGGGCACATTATACTGTTTAATGTTATTATACGGATTTGCTTTAAACGGATTTGCTTTTAAATTATTTTGAGCAATAAATACTTGCTTTTTCACTGTAAAGGATGCTAGATTTAGTTGTGATTCATGAGGGATTTATTGGAAAATATCCCTTGTTCAATTTCTGCATGCGACCACATGAAAAAAGGGTTGAGTTTAACCACACGTAAGTGGTACACATACCCATAGATATTTAATTTTTCTTTTGTGTGGAAGTTTGCAAACCTTTTGTTTCTCTGTTGAAATTCTCCATAGACTTTAAGTTTACAGTATCAGCTCTAAATATTTTTTAACATTAAAATGTAATTCTTAAGCAGCGACAACACATGTCAGGTAGGTCCAGTGCTCGGGAGCAATGGAAGAGGGCAGAGGTGGGAGGAGCAATAGATGGAAGTTAAAGTGTTCCTGATGCACGTATAGGGACCTGTTCGTGACACAGAGGCTGCTGCACAACAGTGTGCAGTCAGAATTAACTGTCTCCTAGATGCACGATTACATTTACAAACATAATAACAGGGGACAAGACTTATACAAACCAAAAACATTACATGGCATCACTTGTTGAGTATATGCAAAGAATTAATCAAAGAGCATACAACAAAACACATGGAATTACATATCTAGTGTCCTACATCGTCGTATTGGTGGGATATTTGCCTCTTCAGTCCTCTTATCTGTAGTGCTAAACAGCTAGTTATGTCACTACATGTGTTCGGCACCTGGACTCTGCCATCTGTGAGTCCCGCCCTGCCAAAAGGTGCCAATCCCGTCCTGGGCCCTTGAAAGAGAGCCTCTGCTGTGCAGAACCATCAAAATTGATGCAGTGACGACTTAGCGCTTATCAGAACCGACACATTGCCCTTCGACGCTGACACCGAAGCTGACCGACATCGCTTCTACGGACTGCGTGGCTTGACAATGACAGACAGCAAGGCTCTACGACGATGAAGTGGCTGCATGAAGCCTTCATCGTCTGCGTAGATTGAAACCGACACTTCCTCCATTCAAGGTACTTTTTCAGCTGGACCTGTTTGAGTCCAGTAGCCGGCCTGTCCTCCATTGCGGTCTGCCGGAACTTTGGATTTACCCCGGTCTAGCGCGACCTCAAGTAACCCCTAAGCGCTATTTGTTTCTAAGCACTACATTTTTTATTTCATCTTTAAAAATTCACAACTCCGGTTCTACTATCTTGTTTTGGTCTTGATTTACTCATAAAATTATTGTCTGTGTTTCTAAACCTGTGTGGAGTATTCTTATGGGGTTTTCGTTGTGTTGCTGTGTGTGTATGTTGCACAAATACTTTACACATTGCCTCTTTAGATAAGCTTGACTGCTGTGTGCCAAGCTACCAGAGGGTGAGCACAGGTTATCTTTTACTGTGTATCTAGCTTACCCTGACTAGAGTGGTGGTTCCTGCTTGTACAGGGTGCATACTCTGACAACTAGAAACCCATTTCTAACAGGAATGCAGAAAGAAATGTCCAAGATCAGTGTTCCAACCAAGAATGCCTTGTAATAGCGCAAAAATAAACTTCTTCAGATTTTAAAAGGCTATCTAGACTACTAAACAACCCCTCTGCTTCCATTCTTGTATCAAGTCTGCCTTTCAGTGGGGAGGAGAAAAGACTATTCCCTATTGCTAGTGGTTTGTCTCAATGTTTTTCACTTTTCTCCATACAAATAGTCTTATACTGTCCACGCACTCACTTTGTCTCCCAGTTGGAATACAGAAGGACTCCACCCTCTTCCTATAGCTCTGGCTGGAAGCAGCACTCTTCTCCCTCACTCTTCACTCGCTGACCAAGATAAGAGGTACACATGCCTGCTGAATGGATGAATTTGGCCACAGCTAAATAGAGAGCTTTTAGTAGTACTGCAGTCCATCACTCTAGACACCTGCTATTGTCTCTTCTAGTCTTTTGAGTCCATCACTGCACACTGTTTTTTGTTTTGTCCCTTTAAGCTGAAGAAGCATTTTTATTTTGCCTAGAATTGTTTTGTGGTGTGTAGGTTCCTTTGTCTGTTTGCTGTTTTATTTAATTTTTTTAATTTATTTATTTGCAGAGTTTTATATAGCGCTGGCTAGACTCTGAGGTATCAGAGCGCTTTACATGAGGAACAGCGTGTTACAAGTTACAAAATTACGACAGTTACTGGAAACAAACATTGATACACAGTAAAACAAGAGTTTCTAGAGCATAGTATAACAAAGACACTTAATAAGTTACTGGAGCATAGCATTACAAAGACACAAAGTTTATGGGGCATAGAAAAGGAGAGGGGGGAGAGAAAAAGGGTAAGGAAAGCAGATCGGAACAGGCAGACCAGCAATGAGGAAAGTACTTCAGGGGGACAAAGCAGACAAAGTGAAAAACAGACCAAACCGGCTGGGCAAAGGCAATCTCAAAACATCCAGTGACTGGGTGACTGTACATGATGAGAGGAGTGTAGGAGACTTAAGGGGGAAGGTCAGACAGGCGGACAGGGGGCAGTCCAGCGGCAAAGAGGATCAGGTCGAAGCTACCAAGATGGAGGACCCCGGTCCCGGGCACCGATAGCAATATCCCAAAATGGCAGGTTACACAAAAATCCAATCAAGAGACACCACAAGGGAGCTGGTTTATGCATGCATAGCATAGAACTACATCCTTAATCTGTTTCCTAGAAAAAAGAGCACCTGTGTAGTGTCTGGGAGATTATCAACAGCTCCTCACAGGGCTTGGTTGCTTCTAAATGTGATGCCCACGAGGTTGCTTTGGGTTATGGTTATTCCATGATTGCTGGAGAGCTTCATCAGTCTCCTTTATTTGCTTACAGTCGCTGGTTTGTATTGGAGGGCCCTGTTGCTCGACCAGTGATCATTGCAAAGGAATATAACTGTTGTGTGGTATTGTTTTGCTTTAGGGATATTAGTCGGGCTTTCCTATTCCTTTTTAGAAAAAGATTGTATCCTTTAACATGGTCGAGGAAAACAAGAAGCTGTATCAAGGCATGAAATTGAGGAAATATTTTTAGAGTTTTTGCAGTCAGGCTGAATTCAGTTTATCTTTATTATGATACGGAACTCTTACGGAGGTCTACATAACATAAAACCATTATAAAACAACGATACATAGTACATATTAGGATCAACAATTGAAAACGTATAAAACTTCCAGCCTGTTACTTGCATCTTTTAAAAACGACATTAGCTGTCCATTATAAAGTGATAGCATGCATAACACCACCAAAAATATAATATGACTGCAGTTCTATGGGTGCAACCGCTTGAAAATATCATCATGCATGGTGCAATAAAAATTGTAGAAGTATCACATTTCAGATCACAAACAATAGAAGCAAGTTATGCGCTAACTTGATCCCAACCTCACAAGCGAGGTGATGAACATCAGAAGAAAGTGGAAAAGCAAACCTATATAAAAAGCTTATTTGATAGCTTCATTTTCAAACTTTTATAAAGTGCAACGTGCGTAGTGCAATATGTGAAGTGCAAAAATGCATAATACATTCTTATAAATGCAACCTTAATGAATAGCAGCATACATACACAAAATTAGAATATACCAGTGATGCATGTCTAAGAAAAAGCACCTTCTGGCCCGTTCCATCCGAGCATTCCGGACAAACATTAACATTGCATATGTACACTACCTATGAGGAGCCACAGCCCTAATGGAAATGCAATGAAAGTCTAAAAAATAAAGTTCTTGTTGCACTCGACCATCCTGTAATCTAATCATTTAGGGGAAACATTGCATTTGCTTTGAACACCCACCAATGATCCACCAGACCCTGATAGTCCTGCCCCATGGCCCTAATAGATATTCAAAAAAGATCTAAAAATTATATACATCTTATTCCAGAGCGTCTCATTCAAAGGAAATTATACAAATGTACTAGCCTCCATAGCAGAACGTATGTTATATTTAATAAGCATAGCCATTAAAAATGGCGAAAAACATTCCGTAACGTAGAACACACAAATAATAAGTGGTTGAGGCCCTGGATATGCAACTGGCTCAGCTAGCATCATCTGTCTTTTTCAGGATTGTGCCCCAAATGCCAGTAATCACACGTAAAGGCAGAACATCCAGTCACAGTAATAGGATCAGCCTTCTGATCCCATGTGGCAAATTATGAGGTTTGTTCTCCAGATTAATCTCCTGCACCACCTGATTATGCCGATTTTGCATAGTATATCTCTGGTCAAACTTATTTTGGACACAGTACCCTTTATTAAGCTCTTCAGAGCGGACTTGGGCATGAAAGAATCTATATTCAGATCAATCCCAAACATTTCGTTAGCCCGCTGAAAAGACCTGAACAATACACTTCTTTCAGCAGGGCAAAACATTTAACCTTCATAGCTGCCCGTTAAGTTCCGTCCTCTCCACAAAGGAGTGAGTTCCCTCATCTCAAGACAGCAGCCAGGGAAAAGGCTTAAGAGGATAATAAGCCAAACTGCAGGTGCATAGCATGGGGGGGAGGGGGTTGTAAGTGTATTCAAATTGCATATCTGCTGAAATATTCAACCTTCAATCCCCTCGAAAGAGTGCCAATAACTCATGTCTAACACTTTGCACGCATAGCGCAAAGAAAGGGGGGATTTAGGCCTTATAGACTGACAAGACATTCCAAAAATGACATCTCTCACAAATCTTTATGAAATCTATACAGGACATTGGCCTGAGAGAGAGCTCTGCTCACACAAATCTTCATGTGATCAGTATCCCGCCCGTTCTTGGAGAAAACCTTCCAGAGATAAAGATGCCAGCCCGCTATTTCAAGTTTATCAGTACCCAAATACCAATTAAAGTTCCTCTTTAGTCTTGACCCATTCTTGCTTTTGGAAATATTAATCTTCAGAAAATGGGCTTCAGCATACTTTGACAGTGCTACTGGACAGCGCTGTAAGCCAATAGGAGTTAGGTCCATAATGGCTACATCATTGACGTATAGAAGGGAGCCAATGGACATCGCACCAATTCTGGGGGGATAACCCCTTGCGTGATTTAAGATGCCACAGATCATTAACTATGGCAGCAACTTTGGCACCATGATTTTGCATTTCGCCCACTCGGACTATTACTCATCAGTCAACACTTAATAGCTCGCTTTGGGAGGCGCATTGTCCTTCAATCTATCCCACATGCCTATGCATTTCGCCCACTCGCACTATTATTCATCATTCAACACTGTATAGCTCGCTTTGCGAGGCGCACTGTCCTTCAATTTATCCCACATGCATATGCACATAAAAATCATATGCATGCCTCTACAACACTTTCCCGCATGCTCTCGCACCCATGCCTCTCAGTCCTATTTCGGTGACGTCGCTCCATCTTCTTTTACGTTCTTTCATCGCTCTTTCACGACTCACATATGCCCCATTCCATCCGTCTGCCTACGCACAAAATAATTACACTTAAGCCTGCATGACATCTTATCGCACTTCTACGCCCCCATGCTTTCTACTCACGTTCTTCTTCTCTGCTGCATTTGCTTTTTCTTTTCTTCTTTTTAGACGTTCTTAAATATTTTTTTTAGACCTTTTAATTAATTAAATGTATTTATTTATGATGTGACATGTATTGTATTTGTTAATGATTTTAGGTAATCATACAATAAAGAATTACTTACTATCTATTTGAGCAGTCAATTGTTATTATCTCACTGTCAGTGTTCCCGTCTGTGGTTGAGGTTAAAGTAACAGACTTAGCTGCGCCGATTTGGGGAGAACTGCCCACCCCTCGGTTCGAAGAGGACGTAGAAAGAGTTGGAACCTGCGACTGTATCTCATCAGGGGCATGATGGACAATAATATTTCGTGCGGGGGTTTTAGGCCGTTGGTCTTATTCTGTTTATTATAAAAGGTAGTTATCTTTTTTGTACCTTCATTAGTCAATTTCTTCCCGTTGGATAATATCGTTTCTACCTCCTCAATTATTTCGTCAATCGCAGCTAGGGTGCAGTTATCTGCGGCTGTTTTCTTGTGTTTTACTGTCTTTGGAATTTTACTCTTTCCTGCAATACTCAGTGGCCTTTCTTTTGCCCATCTCCAATGAGTGCTATAGTATGTTCCCTACACCAATCAGCAGTTCAAGCAACACTTAAATTATGAGAAGCGAATTTTAGATAGTATGATACAATGATCAGCTGGGTTTTTAGTTCAAGGTCCCAACTCCCCACACCGCTTCAATAAATGAAAGTTAATGGTCTTGAGTGGGTTCCAATTCCAAGATAATCACCTACTTGTGAGCATGGAGACGTTGATCATACAGTGAGAAGAACCAAGGGGGGTAGCCCTGCTCTGCCTCCTCCTGTCTTTGACGGGCGCGGATCGGCTGGCCCTTGGCCCGGGCTTGGCCCGAACACGTCCCGCGCTGCGGTAGTGCAACGCTGCCTTTGTGGCACGGGAAGGGCTGGCTCCGCCTCCTGCGCCTCAGTGGAGGATGCGGGGGGACCGAGTCCCACCCTAGCTGACTGCCGCAAGGAACTGGTGAGGTACACGGGCCTCGGATGATCCTTCTGTTGATCCCGCGCTGCGGGAGTGCAACGCCGCCTTTGTGGCGCCGGGAGGGCTGGCTCCGCCTCCCTCGCCTGAGTGGAGGATGCTGGGGGACCGAGTCCCACCCCAGCTGACTGCCACAAGGAAATGGTGAGGTGCACGGGCCTCGGACAACCCTTTTGTTGATCTCCACCTTTGCATTGGTAGAATCTCCCTTCTTATTTGAAATACTCTAGAGAATGGGAATCAGAAAATTGTATATTTGGTGAAACTACTCTATAAAAAGCCTCGAGCAAGTGAATGGGACAGTGCCAAGGGAACTTCCGTTAAAGAGGGGCACAAGTCAGTCGTGCCTTGTCTCACCAACTCTGCACTAGTGATAGAACCACTGGTTTGTTGGATAAGGGGAGGCCCCTTATCCAGCTTAGATGGACAGAGGATTGGGCGGACCGCATATCGATGTCTGAAGATAACTAACTCTCACATTTGGCAGACCCAGAAATATCACTAGAATGACTTTTGCATAGCCTCAAAGTATATGGCCAATATTCGGGTTTGAAAGTGAACTAGGAAAAATCTATCAGGTACCAGTTGACTGAGAAATCCAAAAGAAGGACATTGCGATGCCCACAGCAGATCACAAATACAATGTTTAAATATCTAGGAGTACTTATACCTAAAGTTGTCAATCTGTTTATAGACTTAAACTAAAAATCGATTCTTACAATATTTAGACATCATCTTGAACACTTGGAAAATTGCAGCTGCCACTGTTGGGCAGAGCACCCATGTTCAAATTATCACACTACCTACCTTTTTGTATGTACTACAAAACATGCCATTTTGGAGCCCTAAGGCCTTATTTCAACAGCTACAATAACACATACCCTACTGTGAGATGCCCAGAATTTCATAGGAGACTGTAAGCAACTGAGTGTATGAAGGCAGAATAGGGCTACCCCATTTGAGAAAATATTTTTGGGCTTCTCAGGTAATGATAATCAATGATTGGATGTTTGCAGCACAGCAAGAGGCCTCTTTCAGACTTGACAGAGATGCAATGGACCCATGAGAATATGTGCTATGTCACTAAACTCCCTCAGCAATTACAAGGACCCACAACGTCAGTTATTAAAGAATTACATATAGCCATGGCAAAGTTAGGTTGGAAGAGAAGTTTAACATTGGAGATGCCACTCTGAGAAAGTGGAATAATCAAGAAAGTAAGATACCAAGTTGGATTGATAAAATGGGACACTATAGCTAGCACTAAGATAGAAAACTGGGGGGAACAGGATAGATAAAAAACATTTGAAGAGCTTCATGGTGAATATGAGTTCTCAAATGTGCAAAAATACAAGTGCATGCAATTGAAATACACACTAGCTCTGAAAAACAATGGAAGACATAGAAGTTATCTTCCCTAGAGAATATAAAGTACTAACCTCTTTGATGCAAAATGAGGCGAAATCCCAAATATGTTGAATGCTCGTTGGCAACAATGCCACCAGACTGGGAAATGTGCGACGACCTTGAGAAAAAGACACAGGACATATTGATGACATAGAGTGGGAAGAGGCGTACAGACTCCCCAGAATGGTGGCAATATGATCCTTGATTCCAGTTGGTACAAATAAAGATACCACATAGAGCACACTATACAAGAACACAAATGACGAACTTTGGTGGGACTAGTGATGAAAAATGTCTGAAAAACAGTGGTCAACCAGGTACCTTTTATCATATTATCTGGCAATGACCCAAAGTTTTTTTAATTCTGGAAAGAGGTTAACCAATGCATAGGGGAAATATGGGACTCAGACCTGGAATGCCCTTGTAGAACAGTGACATTGAGCATACGAAGTGAATACATACTACCCAAATACCAAAACAAATTTTATGATATAGAGCTTATGGGGGCAATGAGGGAATTAGCTAGAAAATTTAGAGGGCTGGGACCACCAACTATACAGGAATTAAAAAATAACATGGGCTGGTGCATGATGACTGAAAGGTATGTGTATGTGAGTAGAGGTTTCCAAAGAAATGAATAAAAATACGGGATAAGAAGTCAGTATAGGGAATGGAATAGGTAAGGGATGGTTTGCAGCCAATACTAAGTGTAATATAATAAACCCGCCCAAAGATCCGTCACAGCTAGGTATAAGATCGCGGTCAGAGCACTGCTGCAGATCACCACCTTTGCACAGGCTGCTTTGAAAACTCTGCTCAAAGTTTCTTGCTCTTAGACGTGCTGGGGAGCTTAGTGTCTTACTATATGCTGCTCTTAAGACTTCTTGTTCGATGCATTTTTGCTTCGAGCTTTCATGGAGCTCGCAAGAATAATCTCACTCAATGTTTTTGACATTCCCTGCAGACCCGGCGTAGCATGGTCTTTGCCAAATACTTGCGAGTGGTGGGAGACGAATTTCGAGCAAAGTATCTGGACTCCAATGATGACATGGACAAAACACCCTACAATGAAGTATGGAAAGAGATGAAGGTAGGGCTTTTATTACCTTCCAAGCAAGTCATTTTAATTGCTTTTCCATGTGTGGTCAGTAAAAGGTGACTGTTTTGACAGTGCTTGTGTCAGGGTTAGGTAGAGGCACATTTACTGAATATTCTTGTCCATCAGAAGCCCTTCTCAGATTTATTGATATAGCTCTTAAGGGTGCACCTCTTGGCTATGTATGTATGCCACTCTTATGCATATTTCAGAGGTACAACTCTTATTTATGTTCTTTGGTCAGTTATATGCCGCACGGTTGGTTACCTTGTTTAGGTTCTACAAGAATCACCTATGCACGTGTATTGTTATATGGTCAGTTGGAGATGTTCTCTTGTGTGTCTGTGTGGTCTGTCAGAGGTACCAACCACTCTTGTAATGCTCATATGGTCAACTGCTTTTACCACGTGTATGCTGGTATGATTGCTAGACATACTGCTATTGTGTACGTTCACAAGACCAGCTAGTTCTGCTTTTGAGGATGCTCATAAGGCACCAGTCAGGCTGTTCTCATGTTTTCGCAGTTAGAGGAGGCGTTTCTTGCTGCTGTGTAATATTTCTGTGGTCATTAAAACTCATGTTTTTCATATAACACCTAGGCGTAAAGAGCACTATACAAATGTTTTGCAGCTCATGCACGAAAAAACTTTTGCAAACGTGAAGCCAGTCAAATTCAGATGGTGATTATTTTTTTTAATACAGTTTACATGCTATTTGTGATATGTCCTCATTAATAAAAATGTATACCATCTAGTCTCTAAAGAGACTATCTTTTTTTTATATGAAGCAATTGTAATCAAACGTCTGTTTAAAAAAGGAAACAGTTTTTTGCTCTTCAAGGCTGGTAGGAGGAACAACGAAGTGTATGCATTTGTTTTCAGGCGGACGCCCCTCTCTGTAGAGGTGGCTGCAGGGAAGGATTTTGTATTCATTGCTGGGACCAAGCAGGCACAGAGCCGTTATGTTTGTCATTTCTTAGAGGACTCCACTGACAAGAAGATGGGCTTCTTGCTGATCACAGCAATATTTCGACAAGGCCGTGGAAAATTCTGATTGTAGCACCAACATTAAATACAACACAAGCTGCTGTAAATGTAAAAATACATCCTATAAGAGGGTGTTTTTATGCTACTTGTACAGGACTGCAGGGGAAGCAAATCCTATTGTACACTAGAGTCTACTGAAAGCAGCATTTTAGCAAGACCTCCAAATGTTACAATCTCCACACAGGACAATCTGCATTTTAAGAAATTGTGTGCTGATGTCATTGTGTTGAGCTTCTGCTTGATTTCAATTACACCCCAGCAGAGAAGGAATATGAAAACGTCTATCTGCCAGAGGTGTGCAGCGTAAGTGGCCTACACAACACTGGTGGTTTGACTTCGTAATGATCATGTGTTTCACTCTCTAAAGTGGTTATATAGCAACAGGCTTGCACCCTCAAACAGGATTTACAGTTTTTGCTTGTGTGCTATGAAGAGAAGGCCCTAAACAGGTGCAGCTTACGTTGTCTCTGTAGGACTTCTGCACTTGGGAATTTGGATACAAAATGAGTTGATGTGGCTGTGCCTTTATAATCCTCGAAGGACCCTGTTTGTGATGGCGAACGATCCCATTTCAGGACTTTGTGAATTTTAGTATTTTAAAGGCATTATGTGGAACCCTGGATAGAATGCCCCTTGGTAAAACTGACCGAGCTCATTCAGGTTTTTGCAGTCTCTTCGCAGGGATTGAATGTGACCAAGAACAATCCACACACAAGGGATCTGACCAGAGGAAAAGCAATTGACTGTCAAGCGAAGGAAAATTATTTGCGGAATAGCTAAATTAAAAATGTACCAATCGGATTTCCTTTATTTTGCATGAAAACAATAGAATACCCCCACCCATGGCGCCAGTCCAGAAAAACTACATCAAAATAGTAATAATAATAATAATTTCATGCTTAAGTATTTTTCTTTCTGCTAGGTAAAGCTGGGCAGTGCCCTAGGTGGACCATATCTTGGAGTTCATCTCCGCCGAAAAGATTTTATCTGGGGTCACCGGACAGACGTCCCCAGCCTGCAGGGAGCCGCTAGGAAAATCAAAGCACTCTTGAAGAAGCACAATCTGAAGAAAGTCTTTGTCGCGACTGATGCTGACTCGGATGGTATGTTGGAATGGATTGCCCGCTTTAAGGCTATAACTTGTGCACTTACCGCTGTCCACAGCAAGTCTACTGTCCATGGTCTTCATACATAATGTGATCAGATAACACAGCTACAACAAGCTGGAAACATGGAATCCTGTGTGTTCTGTGGATCGTGCATCTGTGGAAATGCCTTTTGTGTCTCATGTATGTAGGGTATGCATGATTTCAGTTTTATTGGCCCTGCTTCTACCTGTGATTTACCAGTTTTAAAAGCAAGTACTGCGGGTGTTTACTACAGTAAAGCAGCTCGTATGTTGAGAGAGTGGGTGTCTGTGTGTATCTTTGCAGAAGTTACTGGCTGGCAGGCGAATTTGCAAACAGAGGAGCAGGGGGTGCTGTCAACTGCAAGTATTCTTAAGGGTTTATTTAATTTCCCAAACATAGCCATATCACATTAACAGGGACCCTGGTGTGCCTTTTATAGATCTTCTCGTGATGGACTAGGCATTGTCCGCTTTTGGGCAGCGTCGAGAGTGGTATTGCAAGCTTAACTTGTAGGGTTAAGTTAAGCACGTAAGACGTTTTTGCGTTGCCTGGGTGAATAACTTCAGGGGGGCCCCTCCTAGGATGAAGATCTTTTTGTAATTAAATAAATATTTAATGCAGGTGAAGTAAAGAGAAGGCAGATCCAGCATCAGGTGCCGCTTACAGGTATTGGATGTGTCAGCTGCCTTGTCATTATGAACAGTGCTGGCTTGTCTAAAAATCTAAGAATAAATGTTGCTGAACACAAGTGGGACCCTGAAAAAGCACGGGTCTGAGGAATAAAGCCTTCTCTGCTCTCATCTTCTGATTGCCCTGGGATGAGTGTGTGTTTTTTTAACCTTGCACTAATGCTGCTATGTGCAAGCCAGGTTAATTGCTCCTTTTTACATTTTACATGTGTTATAATCGAGTGAAGTACAACATTAACTTTTTGAATGCCCTTTATAGTAGGCTCTGAATGGTGGCCCGAATGACTACTACCATGTTGTACCCTCAGAGGCTGCTTTCCATCCCCCTCTTTGTCTACTAAATCGAATAGAGCAAAAGGCCTTGTTTTCAGATTTATGTATTTTATGTTTCTGACTTGCAGACGTGGAACAGCTGAAGAAACTGCTTCCAGAGATGGTGCGATTTGAACCCACATGGGAAGAGCTGGAATTGTACAAGGATGGTGGAGTTGCAATCATCGATCAGTGGATCTGCGCCCATGCCAGGTACAGCCACGTAATTTTTCAAGGCTTGATTTAGGGTCCTTTCTAATGCTAAGGCGGTGAGTCTGGATTTGCCTTTATGTCCTTTAGCCCATCCACAATTCCAGAATAGCTCAAAGTGTAACTTCCGGTGCTGAAAATATTTCATATACAAATCACTCGCTCTTGGTTCGGGTGCACTATCACTTTGCTCCCGAGAGCCTACTTCATCTACTTTCTAAAATTCATTCTATGAAATATTACTGCCCTCAAAGGAGTTAACTGACTGCAACCTGCTGAAATAGATCTCTCCTTGTCCTCTGTGGACACCCAGGCAAACCACGCAACCAGTCCCTCAATCTTGCATAGTGCTCAAGACCCAGTTGCTGGGAGACTACTGTTGCCATAATGGTCCTCCATGCTGGACGCAGACAAGGACTCTCACCCAGTAGGCTGTTTAGCATTGAAACTACATGACTGGCAGAGAATCGGATCTAAAATGGCACCCCCATACAGTTATGCACAGTATCGTCAGCTGTAACATGCTACTCCAAGCTTGCACCACCTTCCTGGAACACATTTGAATATACACAGCTTGATCTCCATCTGCAGGGAACAATGCTGAGTCGAAAATAATTGCTAATTATTTTAACTACCACAAACCAGAAGCAGTTTCTGAAAAAAACACACAATTGAAGAAATAAAACTAGCTTCTTTTCAATCCTTTATTGAAGCATCGGGTCTCTGAGTCTTACCTCTAATGGGTAAAAAAGCTTTTTGCATTCCAACAATAATCAACTATTATTCTTGCATGTAACCACACTCTTCATAAGACTCTCTTGATGGTGGTTAAATCCATAATCTGGTTGCACTGTCTCACCCTTGCCCCAACTGCAGCTGGAAAGAGCACCACTGCCCTAACTGTAGCTGGAAAGAGCACATTAAGAAATGGGGGGAAGGTAATTTTCTGTGACTTGACAGCAGCAATGAAAGAGTCTGCATGCTAGGGTTTTCTAGGATTATTGGACTTACTGTTCAGTACTCTTTGTTTCTTGATGTACTAGAATAAAGTTTTATTAATATCAGACATTCCCCTGCATTTGTTTACCACGCATGCGTTTGTTTCACATATAATATAATAGTTATAGGTATTTATAGTTAGGTGTGCGTTTCCATAGGTAATGGCTATTTTGGTTTGCTAATAATTTTGGCACCGTTTGAGAAATCTTCCCTAAACTTTCCAAAAAGTGCTGTTTCAGGCTTAGAGCCTAATTACGAGTTTGGCGGTCCGATGGACCACCAAACCCATGGTGGCGGTGCGGGCACCGCCGCACTGGTGGTCCGACCACCCTATTAAGTGCTTGGCGGTCGGACCGCAAAAGGACTGCTGCAACCGCCGGGGATCCGTTATCAATCGGCCGTGTTGCAGCGATGTGAGGCCGCAATATGCTGGCGTTGTTGCCAAGCATATTACGAGTTTCCTCACATCCACCCTTTTCATGGCGGTGAGCCTGCCATGAAAAGGGTGGCAGTGAGAACACTAAGGAGGCCCTACAGGGCCCTCTGTTGCCTCTGGGCGAAGGGAATGCATGAAGGGAGGCACATGTTGTACCCCCCCCCGTATGCATGCACCCCCAGTTCCTGCACGGCATGGACTGCACAGTCCATGCTATGCAGGAACGTTCTTTGGCACTCCCATTGCGGTGCCTTTTTAAGGCTCACATATGAGCCTTAGAAAGGCACCGCCGTGGGACCACCAAAGCACTGCCTGCCAGACTAGCATTAAACTCCTTATCTGGTGGGCGGTGTGCAGACGGCTTTGGTGGTCTCACAGCAGGGCGCTGGCGTGGTGGCCCGCTGCGAGACCGCCAAAGTCGTAATCAGGCCCTTAGTTTCTTCATGGAAAGATCTGAGGCGATCCGTCAAGCGGGGGCCAAGAAAAAGAGGCAGCCCCAAAATGCAAAATCCCCATGCAATTATCATAGGGTTTTTTAAAAAGGGCTGCAGCCAAAAAGGAAGTACAGAATTACACTAAGTTCAGCAGGAAGCTAAATGTTGGTCCAGAAAGCGTGCTTTTTTTCGGTGGAAATCCCTTGAGTAGTTTAGGAGAAATTGAGGTACAATTTTTTTGTATATCTTGATGGTTGAGTTTGAGGGACTCTGGTGAGAGTCCCGAGAACTCGACTTAAAAAAAAAAAAAATTAGAGCATTCTGATTGGCCAATGGGGCATTTTTGGGGACTTTTTTCCCATTGGCTGGCTGCAATATGAACAAAAATGTTGCACCAGTCATTGCAGGACTCAGGGGCTTGTCCTGAAAATGTTTTAAAAAAACATATAAGTGGGCAGGGTAGGGATACCCTGCCCCTCTAGTGCTTGTGGGGAGGTCTTAGAGGGAAAGGGCCAAATTTTTGTAATTTATTTTGTTTGCTGCGATCTCGCGGTACTCCTGCAGAATCGCAGGGAAAAAATTGACAGCTACCCTTTAAAAAAAAAAAAAATATATATATATATATATATATATATATATATATATTTATATTATGTTGGTGGAGATGCAGGGCAAATAAAACTTTATGCACAAGGAACTTTGGGTCCGTGTTCGTCTGTCCTTGGAATGGGAAGTTTTAGACAAAGTCATATATATATATATATATATATATATATATATCTCCCACAGCTGAGCGTTGCAACGCAATCGCCTACCCTTGCCTCGCGGGACGGCGAGCCCCTGAATATAGATACAAATGCTGATTTCTTCTTCCCAAACAGCACGCCGTAGACCAAGAATTGCAAAGCGGTTGTTTATTTCAGGCTTCTGACACACTCAACGCGTTTCGGGGAGAACCCCTTGATCACGAGTAGAAATGTCTCTGGTTTGTTAGTTTAAATAAACAATCATGTGATTCAAAAACATAGTGAAAAGACTTCAACGAGTTACATCACTCGCAGTTACATCTTAAAAAAACGATAAACTTGCACTAGCAATCTCTGTACATTTGGCATTTCTCTTATCTCATTGTTACAAATTACAATTGATACAGGAACGTTTGCAACATTTATAAAGTAACTAATTCAAAGCTACAAAAAACTTTATTGTCCACACATGCCAATTCTACGATACAGCCCGCATTTCTCATGTGGTCCCGCCTTAATGAGGCTAAATATTTTTAATCTTATTTTTATTTGTATAGCACGTGTTGCGTCACAATAAAAATAAATATAAATCAAAATCAAAACCAAATGCTTATCAAATCACGCCCCTGTGGGCAATTTCACTTCTTGTGACACGCAACACTCTGGCCCATCTGGGCATCTCAAACGCATCATATATTTCTTATTTGTATAATCCTGCCCCTGTGGGCAAATATAATCTCTGCCATTCATTGTGGCCAAACAAATATACCAACTTGGATGCTTCATTCATATTAAACAAATATCTGGCGATAACCGGGACTGACGTATAGGACACTGAACATAACTTCATGTT
Source organism: Calotriton arnoldi (assembly GCA_963921515.1). Taxonomy (NCBI): domain Eukaryota; kingdom Metazoa; phylum Chordata; class Amphibia; order Caudata; family Salamandridae; genus Calotriton; species Calotriton arnoldi. Next base: position 230,948 of record CAWUFW010005505.1, on the reverse strand, counting down.
CTTCCATTGCTGCATTCTATTCACCAATGATCTAAAAAGAACAGAGATTGTTCATTTCACTTAAATTATAAACTAAAATCTACACAGACAACTATATACATTACGCTGCGAGGCAGCAAACTAACTCAAACTTAGTGCAAATCAGTACTGCGATAAAATGTAATCACCCAGAAATGATGCCTGTGCATCATGTGTGGGGACAATGAGAGGTAACATTGAGAGTTATACAATTACACAAGACCTCATATTTACAAATAGGCCTAATAATTACAGCAGAACATTTCTAAAGCTGATATGTTACAACATTACATGTTAAAATTCAATAAAAACTGAAAAAGTACCCTAACCCAAATGGACTGACAGTTCTTCGTCACAGTTATGCCCACCTGGAGCCATTGTTTGGTATTGGATAATCAGCCTTGATTCAAGGCGTCTTAGGTCTTGTACCCGATTGCCTCCTCTTATATTCACATTTACTGTGTCTAAGACACAGAAAGTTAACAATTTATCATCTTGATTGTGAAATCTCTGAAAATGTCTTGCGACCGGGTATTGTTTATCCCCATTTCTTATTGCTCTCAGGTGCTCTAGTACACGTTTCTTTGCTTTATGCAGTGTACTCCCTATATACGTTTTATCACACGGACACTTGAGGGCATACACTACGTGATCTGTATTGCATGATAGATGTTTCTCAATAACAAAGGGTTTGCAGGTTGATGACAGTTTACACTCCTTACAATTTTTACTATATTTACAGGCTTTACAATTACGGCATGTGAAAAAACCTCTAATATCAGATTTCTTAGTAAGGGGTGTCTCAAGGGTCCTGCATAAAGTATCTTTCAGGGATCTAGCCTTCTTATACGTTATTTGTGGGTATGTTTCTATTTGGGGTGCCAAATCCTTATCTGCGAGTGATGTAACTCGTTGAAGTCTTTTCACTATGTTTTTGAATCGCATGATTGTTTATTTAAACTAACAAACCAGAGACATTTCTACTCGTGATCAAGGGGTTCTCCCCGAAACGCGTTGAGTGTGTCAGAAGCCTGAAATAAACAACCGCTTTGCAATTCTTGGTCTACGGCGTGCTGTTTGGGAAGAAGGAATCAGCATTTGTATCAATATATATATATGTGTATATATATATATATATATATATATATATATATATATATATATATATATATATATATATATACATATATATATATATACATATATATATATATATGTGTGACCCCTGGGGTGGGCCAGGACCTGTGGGTCAATGTTTACTATTATTTGGGGTGCATGAGGACCCCCTCCCCAAGCTGATTACGGCCTCTGTGATCCTATTCCCTGGGCCGAATAGCAAAGAAAGAGGAGGTAGGCACGTGGGTCCCCATTCCCCAGGCCAAATTTATTTTTATTTTTTATATCATTTTTAAAAAGGGGCCACCCCCTCCTCCCCATAGTCACTTTTGCCATGCTGGTATGAGCCCTGGGGGCCCCAGGGACTAATATTATACTGTGTCCCGGGTAGCCCACCCATGGCACACTGTGGTTCCCTGCCTGGGAGAGTGCGGGTATACCCAGGCAGGGAACTCAACTTTGCTCCCGCCCGGTCGGAGCAGTAAAAAAAATGCTGCTCTCGTTTGGCTGGGAGCAAAGAGAAAGTGCCGGCTTCCACCAGCACCCAGTATGCTCCTAACAGGGGGGCTGGCTGGGACTGCAGGGGCCTTGGGGATCCCTCTGCGGCCTCCAACGACCCCTGTAATGTATGTGCCCCTTAAGGGGGCACCCGGTGTAGCCACCTACACTTCAAAAAGTGGCTGCCTCCCACAAGGGAAGCCAGCTGGGGCTGCAGGGCCATGGAACTCCCCCCCCAACCCCCTGCAGCCCCTAATGCCACTAGCAATGTGTGTGCCCAAGGTGAGCACTGGGGCACCCACCAACATTTTTAAAATAGGACAGGCTCCAGCTAGGGGAGCCGGCGCAGCCCCCAACAGCATGTAGCTGTGGGTTCCGTGTATAGGCACCGCAGCACCGACTTAAGAAAAAGCATGCCGGCTCCCGCTGGTACACATGTCCGCTCAGGCTATGGAGGCTCTAGGTCTCTCCCCGCAGCTAAAATTCAACATGTGGGTGTCCCGGGTAGGCACCGGGACACCCACAAAAATATTATAAAAAGTTTTTTAAAAAGTGTACAATGAATGAGCATCATGAGATGCTCATTTATTATTCACTGCTCCTTGAACAAGGGTCCTTTAATGCTTTTTTCGAGGGCTGTTTACACCTTTTATTTCAGCTTGGTGATCTCCCTAGAAGGGGCAGGTGCACCACCAAGCATTTTCTAATGTTGTATGGTGCTGCAGGGAGTTAAGCAGCCCCCAGCAACATTAAAAAAAAAAAAACAGAACAGTAAAACTCCTGGGTCATTAAATCCATGACTCCAGGAGTACTTACCATATTTTTCAAGAAAACTCCTAGCTGGAGCTCAATGCTCTTCAGCTAGAGTACAAGGCCTTCTAGTGGTTATTTTTATGTTTGCATTTTGTGGGCTGAAGAATGTTAAAAAAAAAGACTCGTAGACATGTTAGTTTTATTTTTGACAAAAAAAGTCTTTTAACATATTTCAGCCCACAAAATGTAATCCTAAAAACCTGTTATCAAACAAAATGTTAAAAGAAACTCACAGATATGTTGATTCTGTTTTTTAATTATTTATTTATTTAATATTTTTACAATAGTTACTGTTATTAAACAATGCATTGTGAAAATTACTGAAAAATACATTTGATTAAAAAAAATTGGGGATTTTTGGATAAAGATGTTAGATGTGATTTATATATATTAATATGTTTGCCCCTTGGTAAAGCCAAAAAGCCAATTTTTTTATATTTTGGTGTTATGACTCTTTGACAAAGTGAGTAAGTCTGCCTGAGTGTGGCCAGGGCCTGCGAGATCAACCGCACACTGCGCATGCCAGAAGGTGTGTGCTACAGGGGAGGGGTGCGTAGTGCACTAGCAGGGGGTTGGCGCAGAGTCAAAGTCCATACACGGTGTGGGTGTGGCTGACCGTGAGGGGTTGGATGCAGGGCCTGGCTGCAGGACAGGCCCTGGAGCCAACCCCATGCCGTTTGTGGCTTGCGATTGGAGTTGGTAATAAATATTACTTTATGCTAAAACCCTATAAATTCACTGAAAAGGTTAAAGTAACATTATAGTTAGGTGAATATATTAGTGACAACGTAATGTTTTAAACTAAAAAAAAACCACTGAAATTCATCAGTTATCTCAAGTAATTATAACTCGTGTCATGCACAGTCTTGCCATCAATGATGTAATTTCAGATGTTGCAATGATGTTTTAATGATGTCAGAAAATGTCATGAGTGTTCAAGTATGTGAGATCATAAGCACTGCATGGCGTAGGTGTGAGCTATTGTTACTTTAAGGCACGAGTTACATGAAATAACTATAACTGGTGAATTTCACAAATTTTAATTTAGTTTAAAGCGTTACGTCATCACTGAAATTTTCACCTAACTCATATATATATATATAATATTGAAAGTTCCTGCTCATGCTGCAAGTATTGCCCGCGCTGCAAGTAAGTCCAACGGTTTCTTTATTCACTGCTGATGCGTTTCAACCAAACGGTCTTTGTCAAAGCTAGGGAAACATTGTGACTGTGTGCTCTATATACTCCAGAGAGACACTGTTGCATAAACATAGGAAAAAGACTTTAGCACATTACATAATGCATGCTCATCAGTCATAGGAAAACAGACTTCATGGGTCCAACATGAAAATATGTTTTATCCCTTAAAACTAAATTAACAAGGTGTCTCACCAAAATAAAAGAAATAAAAATTGTAAAAACAAATTAGAAGAAAATGCAAGTGCATGTAGTCAAAAGTGCTACTACATCTCATTTGGTGCCCGGAAGACAGTCATGAAAGTTCATTGCTAACGGTCAAGTGACCAAAGTAGGCATACTTTGGTGATAGGAACCTGAATATACCTCGCAATGTGACAAGAAATGCTCGAAGGGAAAAAAGCCAGTGTTGTGGTGGTGACGGTCCAGTGACCTGCAAGGGCGCAACCAACCACCAAGCATACATGGAAAGGTATGTTGCCGACTTCCCCGGTAACAGCAATTCTACAGGGGATCAGGAGGTAAGGGAAACCAGGTACGTGATCAATGTATGCATGTTCATGACTGGAGTGCCTCGGAACTGCCAGCCCATAAGTGGTAGAAAAATGTGAGAGAGGGTGCCCTGAATGAAAGACGCACTAGGTGTGCCTATGAACAGTGTGAAAGCCGGCCTGGGAAATGGGCGGGCGGGGACCCCCCCCATAACAGGGGTGAAGAGAATCCCAGGACTGGGGAAACTCTCTGTGTATGGAAACGCCGCACAAGGGATAAGCAAGGACGGCCAAAGGGGGAGTCACTCCTGGCGGGAGTAGAGGAGAAAAGGTGAGGAAAGCAAGAGAGTAAGCAGATAATGACTCGATATAGCTGCTAGAGGGGGCCAGAGACAGTACTAGGTGAAAGTAGAAAAACAGTGGGAGTACTATCCTAAATGGACATGGAGCTCTTCATCGTGGTTGAGGTCTCCCGGGTGTTTGCTGTTGAGACTGATGATATATCGGGATTCCAGTCTTCTCAGTACTCATTCACTGTCGCCACCTCGGGTCTTGGCAGGGACCCTATCAATTCCAACAAGCATTGGAAATGCAATAGGTCTCGCATTTTTTTAAGTTAGAGCTATTGGCATTGTAAATGGCAATGTCTGTTACCTACTAAGGGAGGATGGAGGGAGCAGTTGGTGTCGGAGTGCCAAAATGCTCTGTTGGAGAGTGACTGGCCAAAAGTAAACTAAACAAGCAGCGACTTTTAAAATAAGTGTTTAGCCAGAGATATTGACTTTACCTATGTCTTTAAGCTGTGCTGCACAGAAGTCTGCAGCATGCTGAAAAGTTATAATAAAGAAGTGTCAGAAGCATTTTTGTTACCTTAGATATGACCAAAAAGCATTATGTACAACTGAACCACCATATTAAAAAAGTATAAAAAATAATGTCTTTGAGTTTCAATGCTGGCAACTTGTATCTGCCTGTCCCAATGGTTGCTTGTTGTTGTTTTTTTTGTTATGGGGGGGCATAAATAACAGGAGGGTGAAGGTCAGTCAGTTAGTTAGTGAGAGTGAGTGAGAGAGTCAGTCAGTGAGAGAGAGTCAATCAGTGAGAGAGTGAGTGAGAGAGTCAGTCAGTGAGAGTGAGAGAGTCAGGCAGTCAGTGAGAGAGTGAGAGTCAGCCAGTCAGATAGAGAGTGAGAGTCAGCCAGTCAGTGAGAGATTCAGTCAGTGAGAGTGAGAGTCAGTCAGTGAGAGAGCCAGTCAGTGAGAGTGAGAGTCAGACAGTGAGAGTGAGAGTGAGTGACAGTGAATGAGAGTGAGTGTCAGTTAGTGAGTGAGTGAGATAGTCAGTGAGTGAGTCAGTGAGATAGTCAGCCAGTGAGAGTGAGTCAGTCAGTGAGAGTCAGTCAGTTTTAGCGAGAGAGTCAGTCAGTTTTAGCGAGAGTCAGTCAGTGAGAGAGAGTCAGTCAGTGAGAGAGAGTCAGTCAGTGAGAGAGGGTCAGTGAGAGAGGGTCTGAGAGTGAGAGTCTGTCAGTGAGAGTCTGTCAGTGAGAGTCTGTCAGTGAGAGTCTGTCAGTGAGAGTCTGTCAGTGAGAGTCTGTCAGTGAGAGTCTGTCAGTGAGAGTCTGTCAGTGAGAGTGTCAGTGAGAGTGAGCCAGTGAGTCCGTCAGTGAGAGTGAGCCAGTGAGTCCGTCAGTGAGAGTGAGCCAGTGAGTCCGTCAGTGAGAGTGAGTCTGTCAGTGAGAGTGGGAGAGTTAATCAGTGAGAGTGAGTCAGTGAGAGTGAGTGAGTCAGTGAGAGTGAGTGAGTCAGTGAGAGTGAGTGAGTCAGTGAGAGTGAGTGAGTCAGTGAGAGTGAGTGAGAGTCAGTGAGTGAGAGTCAGTGAGTGAGAGTCAGTGAGTGAGAGTCAGTGAGTGAGAGTCAGTGAGTGAGAGTCAGTGAGTGAGAGTCAGTGAGTGAGAGTCAGTGAGTGAGAGTCAGTGAGAGTGAGTCAGTGAGAGTGAGTCAGTGAGAGTGAGTCAGTGAGAGTGAGTCAGTGAGAGTGAGTCAGTGAGAGTGAGTCAGTGAGAGTGAGTCAGTGAGAGTGAGTCAGTGAGAGTGAGTCAGTGAGAGTGAGTGTGTGAGTGAGAGTCAGTGTGTGAGTGAGTCAGTGTGTGAGTGAGTCAGTGTGTGAGTGAGAGTCAGTGTGTGAGTCAGTGTCAGTGTGAGAGTGAGTGTGAGAGTCAGTGTGAGTGTGAGAGTCAGTGTGAGTGTGAGAGTCAGTGTGAGTGTGAGAGTCAGTGTGAGTGTGAGAGTCAGTGTGAGTGTGAGAGTGAGTGTGAGAGTCAGTGTGAGTGTGAGAGTCAGTGTGAGAGTCAGTGTGAGTGTGAGAGTCAGTGTGAGAGAGTGAAAGTGTGTCTGTGAGTGTCTGTGAATGCGTGTGTGAGTGCGTGTGTGAGTGCGTGTGTCTGTGCCTGAGTGCGTGTGTGAGTGCGTGTTTTTAAAAGGCTGAGGTACCATTAAAATACTTAAAGCAATAGTTTGCCAGTAATATTACAGGGAACTGCTGTGAATAAACTATATGCTGTATAACCTAACGTGTGTCTATAAAGCATATGTTCACTCTGAAGGGTATCTGAAATAACAGACGTACAATGATACCCAACTCAAAGGTACTTATCTTATCGACCTCGGAAGGATGAATGCTGAGTGGACCCGCCAGGACTCAAACTATTTGGCCATGAGGTTAAAACAGATCGCGGGTATATAAAGGGGGAGGCGAGCATCCTCCAGCACAACTGTGCTTTCAGAACTAGGTGGCATGAGTGCATGTGTCTGGGGAGGAGGTAGTTGACTAGTCCTGTTCTGCTTCATACTGGAAAAGAGCAAGGATGAGCCAATGATCGATCGCTGTTTGGGAGACCCCTGGTGGAAAACTGCCCTCCACTGCGGGAGCATCCTTGAGGATCGGATGCAGGGCCTCAGAGTGACATGCTGGCACTCCATGACAAATATGAAGTGTGCACACTGCACATGCGCCTAAATCGACACATTCACTAATGAAAACATGTGAAAGACCAATTCCATTCACAAGTCTTAAAACGTCCAAAGATTATGGCTGGTTTCTAAGAAACATTAAAAAAATAAGGGAAATGCATTTAACAGCAATACACCCCATGTGATCACTTAAGAATGCTTTCAAACGGGTTTAAAACAGGCACATGTGGACAGGTTTTGTGGATGACGTGTATTTTAAGAGCCTGCGTGGATGGCCTGTCGCGGAGATAGGGGCTCTGCCAGGTGAGCACACAGCCCATGCTTGCAAAGCGACAGCCAAGCTGGAGCAGACCCACTTCCCTCTTCTGTTACATATGCTTTCACAGGTTCATCCTGATACCATGCTGACGTCTGGATAAGGTACCCTGTGTGTCAGGAAACAGGAAAAGTCGGTTATTTTAAGTTTTTAAGTACTATAAGCCAACTAAAGGGACGGAAGCTGCCCTGTGGCTGTCGTCCGTGTTTCACTTTCCATTTAGAAGAACGGCGGGACACGCTTCCTGTGGACAGTGAAGTTCACGCTCTTTGATCTAACAGTGGTTTCCTGGCAGCTCCTCCTCTCACACATGGAGGCTTCTCGGCGAGGTCCAGTGCAGCGCCCCTAGTGCATACCTCGCGCATGCGCCGGCTCCACAGGCCCCAGCATGTCTCACACAAGTCCAGAAAGCAATCCCTCACCAGCGGGTCTCACTCTCGTTCACAGAGAGGTAGGCAAAGCGCAACCCCATCTTCTTGGGTAGACTCAAAATATCTTAACACAGGCCCCTGAAGCTCCTTAGGATCCTCTCCCCTCTTTCTGCAATACCCACCAACCAATCAACCGAAAGCCTAACATATCCGAGTTATGGAGTCTCAGGTGGGCCTTGAGAGATTCTGCTACGTCACTGCTATAACATAACATAAGCATAGCTTCACTGCCTCTCATTCTCACATTTAACTCAAAAACCAAACAGATGACATGCAGGCTAACTCCTCAAAGCAGCATTTTATGTTTCCATCTTCAACAGTGCTTTAAATGGGCAGGTGGTATCAGGTACTCTGTACCTGCATCTTCTAGGATAGAACCAGCACTTCTCAACACTGCTCCAAAGTTTTTAATGGGAAAGTACCAGCTTTTCTAAGCACCACACACCTACTCACGAACAAGGAGTACCTGCCCTTCAACATTTCCACTTCAAACACGGATCTTAATTTAAACGTTAAAAGAAAGCATAGGTCTCTCCACGGGCAAACGCGTGGCCTGAAGAGCACTCCGACACAAGATGTGAAGATAGGTTTTTCCACCTTTACAATTGCAAATCACTCCGTTTAATTGGAGGCAGGATGTATTCTCCTTCAAGAGACAGAGCAGGCTCACATCAGGCGTACAAAATCAAAACCTGTCCTGTCCTGTCCTCTTCAAGGGCATTTAAATATCACACAGGCTCCAAGGTATAGTTAGGGTGGCAGGGTAGGAGTCCGTTCCTTGAGTAGCCTTTCGGCCACAAAAAAAAACAGTGTCCTTTATAATGACATCGCCATTACTTTGATATGCTTAGCTTGGCGGCCGCGCGGTAAAAAAAAAATAAACAGTGGTGCGCGTGCACCACAGAGGAGCGGGGGGAGGGGGGGAGCGCGGCAGCGAGGCGAACGTGCGCTGCTGCGCGTTCTGGCCACCGTCGGGAATGGGAGGAGCAAAGGCGGGACATGCGCCCGCCTTTGCGTGCCGTTTCTGTAAAAAAAAACGCACGCTTCAGCCAATGTGGGCTTCCCAAAGCAAAACCACACGCACAAGCGTGTGGGCAGCTTTCAGAAGCCCTTTCTAGAGGTCTCTCGCTGCGCGAGCAGGGCTGCGCACTGCAACGCTAGGCGCGAGACCTAAAAAGGAAATTTTTAGATTCTCAGTATCAATGGGACCATGTAAGGTGTTACAATGCCTGGCCATGGGATATGTAGCATCATTATTCCTAACGGCCCTGAGATGCTCCAGGACTTGCTTCTTGACAGGAAAGATCGTGCTACCCACATACCTCAGACCACACACACAAATCAAAACATATACTACAAAATCACTATTGCAGTTGATGAAAGGCCTGATCTTGTATTGTTTGCCATTAGGTAAGGGAACAACCTTGACATTGGTACATGCACTTGCCACATTTTTGAAACCCAGGGAGTTCCCTCAGCCATGTACTGCTTTGCAGCTGGCCTGGCTCATTAAGAGTATGTACCAGCATGTCTCTTAGTAAGTTGCTTCTGCGATATGTGATGTGGGGGCTCGGGCTAACCAGTTTGCCAATGGTGAAGTCCAATTTGACCAAATGCCAGTGTTTCCTGACTATTGCTTGTACCTCAGTGCAGTTAGAGTTATAAGTAGTGATGAGCTTGATCTCAGGTTTGGTGTCTCCATGTGATTTGGGTTTAAGCAAGGTTTCTCTTTTTACCTTACTGACTTTAAGTCTGGCATCTTCCACTACCTTGCGTGTGTAACCTCTCTGCGGGAATCTCCCTACCATCCTCCCCTCCTCTTGTTTGTAAGTTTCCAGTGTGCTACAATTTCTCTTAGCTCTGAGAAGTTCCCCGTAGGGGATGGTACATTTAAGTTTGGAAGGGTGGTGACTTCTAGCATGCAGGATACTGTTACCTGCCATCTCCTTCCTGTGTAAGCTCGTCTGTATGGTGTCATTCAGCACTTCCACCACTACATCCAGGAAATCAATCCTGCTGGTGCTGGTTTTGCTCGTGAACTTAAGGTTCATATCATTGACGGATATAGCATCCAGGAACTCATCTAAGACAAGTTGTGGCCATCCCATATGAGGAAAATGTCATCAATGTATCTGGTCCAAAGGACCAGATGTTTTGTGTATTTTTCAAAATCATCGGACCAGATACATTCCGATTGCCAACAGCCAATGAATATACAGGCATAGCTAGGTGCGAAGCAACTGCACATGGCAGTCCCGGTGAGTTGCCTATACCACTGCTTTGCAGACAAGAAATAGTTGTTCTCCAGACAGAACTCGAGCATCTCGAGTAAAATGTTAGTGTGATCGTATGTGTCTTTGGGCCTGTCCCTGAAGAAATGTTTGCAAGCCTTTAACCCTTTCCGTGCTCATGACGAGCTCAGCTCGTCATGCTGCGCGGTAGCGCTGTGCACATGACGAGCTGAGCTCGTCACGACCCCACCCGCGATCGGAATGTCCAGCATACGAGCGGAATTCCGATCGCGGTCAAGGGGTTAAGCCCAGATCGTGCTGAATGCATGTGTACAGTGAGACGACATCCACTGTGGAAAAAATATAGCTTGATTGCCATGGGATGCCAGAGACCTTGGATATGAAGTCCATACTGTCACGGCAGTAAGAGGGTAAGTTGCAAACATAAGGGAATAAGAAGTGGTCGAGATAAATTGAAGTATTCTCCAAGAGACTATCATTAGCTGAGATGATTGGTCTACCTGGTGGGTTAGTGCTGTGTTTATGGACTTTGGGCAACATATAAAAGCAGGGAGTGACAGGTTTCTTAACTGTTAAAAACAATAATTCATCCTGACTCAGAAGCCCAAGTGTGTGCCAATTGGAAAGCATATTGTGAAAACAGTCAATTTTAGAAACATATTGGCCAGCATTGGTTTTAGTGTAGCTGCCTGAGAAATCAAGCTGTCTCTTGGCTTCAGCCATATATTTCTTGACATCCCACAGCACAACATTCCCCCCTTTGTCTGAAGGCTTAATCACAAAGGAGATTGCTTTTTTCAGGGATTCCAGTGCCGTTTGTTGGCCTTTAGATAGATTCGCAGCAGCACAAATTGATATTTCTGGCTCCCAGTTCAAAAATGTCACGTACAACCGCCTCATGGAAGGAGTCAATGCTGTCATGGGGGGTGGTAGGGTTAAACCCGGATTTGGGTTTAAAATCACTACGACTTCTCCTGTCAGTCTCCAGGTCCAGGATGTTTAACAGTTCCCTCTCAGAGGCCCAATCCCTATTACCTAGTTCCAATACTCTTAGGGAAGCCAAGCCCGCAATATCTCCAATGGATAGGAGATCAGAGGGCGTGGCAGATTGGGAAGGGTTATGCTCCACCCTAGTGCCCTCTCGCGTCCCCCTGGTACCTTTCAGAGTGTGGATTTTTAGGAGTTTGAGTTTCCTAGCAAACAAGAACATGTCTATGCGGGTGCGTGAGTAGTCAAGATTGTTGGTAGGGCAGAATGAGAGACCTAATTCCAGAAGTGATTGTTCATCAGGGGTAAGAGTATGGGAGGATAAATTGATAACTGTAAAAGTTGCTTCACCCATCATTTGTTTCTCTTGCTCTGCCGAACTCCTTTCCCACGCGGCTTCTCTGATTCTTTTTCCTTCTCTGCCCCTCCGGATTTTCCTTTTGCGTTGTTTTCTTCTTTTTCTTTGTCTTTTGGGGGTTTTCGTCTTGGTCCCTGGTTCTCTTGTAAAAAACGATATTCCTCCAATGTTGTGAATGGAGCGGGGCCACTCCCAGATGCAGTTTGCCTTTCGTCCAGATCCGAGATATCGGAGCTAGACTCTGATGTTGCTGCCTCTTGTTGTCTGAGGGCATAAGTGCTCCTGAATTCTTTTCTCGCAACGTCACACTTTCTGCCAAAAGTCAGGATGCGACCTGAGGCATAATCTATCTTGTCTCGTGTGAATTTCCATTTCTTTTTAGTCTTTATTTCCTCCTCGTACTTGGGGAGTCTCCCCTCCATTTCTTTGTAGAAATTCTGTATTTCCTCCTGCTGTGAATGTTTACCAAGCATTTCCTTTAAATCCTCCGTCACCTGCTCCAGTTCCATGGCCGCATATTTTGAGAGCAGACCTAGCATCTGTTTGCATGTGGAGGCCATCAGAGTCGACCATTCTTCCAACAGCCTTGGATGTGGGTCCTGATATGTTGGTGTGATCAGGATACGCAGTCCTCTTGGGACTCTCCCCACTACTATATAATTGTCAAGGGAAATCACTTCCCAGCTACGATTAATCTCTTTTTTGCAAAGCCTCTCATACACCCCCAGCGTTTGTTTCAAAGTCTTATTGCCATTGCGATTACCAACCGCTTCAGAAGTGATATTCGCCTCCCTCACGTCGTCCTCCTCGTTGAATAGGTCTTTTGCTATGCCCAGACGTTTGCGTATGGCCTCACACATTGTTAAATTCCTTTTCTTATGCAGGTGATCCAGCGTAAAAACAAGGTTGAAAAATATTTCACCACTGCATATTTCACTGGGCCCATATACATTAGGGGAGAGGTGTGGCGCCGCAGCTAGGGCGACTGACGCTGGACGCTGGGGATCATGGTTCGATCCCTGGCTCCGGCGGCAGGGGTCTGCCCAGCACCATGCGACTCTGGGCAATAGCTCGCTTAATCTTCCCAACGGCCCCCAGCGCCGAGATACCCCTTCGGGGGTGATTCGTGCGCTATACAAGTACTGGATTTACATTTACATTTACATTTTACATTGATCCAAAATCGCTCATCTACACGCCCTGGGCAAACCGCTGGGGGGTCTAGTTTTATAATTCACAAAGTTCTGATTAGTTATTTCCCTTTAACCACAAATCAGGTTAAATTGACATATTCAATGCCTAACTAATCTTTCACGAATCAACAACTCTTTCCTCTGGTCGATGGACCATTAGTTGAGTTAGTTGATGGTGATATTAACTATTGCTTAACAAATGCAAAATATTTTAGTAAAAATAATCGCAGAATCTGAGTAAGTTTCATAAGCTTTATCTAAAATTTCAGTCATAAAGTTGAACGCTCATCATTACAGGTTCACAGTGCAAACTCCATCATTCTTCAGTGGGAGAAAGAAAATTGATTTAGCAAATACATTCAGTTACACAACCTCATTCAACAAATCAATGCATAAGAGTGGATAGATGTAGAGATAAAAGGCACATATCAACGTATATTTGCAAAGAAATATGCACATTTCTGAGACAAGAATGACATTTACGTAATAATGATGACCGGAAAACCACCCTTCTGGCCAAAAGAATGGTGGGGGTCCCCTGACTTAGAATCAGGAGACAAAGACTAAAGGACAGAATCAGGATAGGGCTGATACTTACGTTTTCTACAAACCCGACGCACCAGGGCGATTCCCTCTCTTACTCTCTCTCCCTCCTCGATATTCTTCCGCAATCTTCAAATCTAATCAGGCTGTCGTTTTCGGATCTGAATCTTCTCAGTCTGCTCTTGTCTCTCCCTCACTCAGCGTCGATGAGCACACCCACAGCAGCATTCCGCGATACCATAACATTTCCCTAACTTAACTCACTCTAGTTATAGTCTTTATTTCTACATGTCAAACCCTCAAGAGTTGCAAATTTCACTAAAATACGGAATATGATTGGACGGGGTTAGGGGAGTTTTCATCACATCATGCTGACGTTCATTTTTATTAAGACATGTATTGTTTACTAGCCCTTCCCCTTTAGCTCATTCATATTGTCCTCTTCCCATGCATATATTGTTGCCATTGCAATAATTTATTCAATACAGACTACATAGACGAGTAATACATGTCTTCTTTTTCTCATGTCTTCTGTCCTTGATTCTTGGCAGTCATTCAGCTCTTTCGGTCACCGGGTCACACCATGGACTCATTGAGCATGCGCAACTTTTGGTCATCCATCGCCATTTTCTTTTTCTGTCAAGCTTTAGCAGGCCCGAATTTTCTCTAATAATAAAGGAATCATAAACAGATGTTATTTTTCTTAAACGTATAATTCTCACTGTTCACCACCCACTTCTACTCCATCCCATGTAGTTATTATCTCTCTTAAGCAAAAGCATTAACAACAGCAGCTTTCTTTTAAATTCAAGCAAGCAGATGCCGGGCACGCAGTACCTCAAGACCACATGTTAGTTTTTCTTGCGCATGCGCAAGGTTTTCCCTCTCAAAGCGAGTTAGTCACGTTATCTTCACCTAATTCAGATTTGTACATGCGCAAAGCGTTTTCGCAAATTAAAGCGGGTTTTAGTTGCGTTGCTTTTTAATCTTCATTAATTTAAGCATGCGTAAGCTTTTCTCCCCTTTGTGTCGGTGTCTGGTGTATATTAGTTTCGTCTCATCTACAGTTTTAATGATTAGTAAAAGTTAATGGAGGATTTCTCCGAGCAAGTTTCATTTTCTTGTGTCCTTGCTCCATCACAGGCACCCTCTTTGTAAATAAATGCATTTCGTGACTCTCCGGGCACGTAAAAAACAATGGTTCAATGTCCCAAAAACAATGCTGGTTCACAGAACCGAGGACAAATACCTGCCGCCTCAATCGCGTGGTGGATTCTACGCTGCGGACGGGACCTCTGCCGTGACAGGAAATGCGAGGAGATTGCCACAGCGTCGGATGTGGAGATTGCCACAGCGTCGGATGTGTTTCTCCGGTGTGACACAAACCGCCGCAGTAGCACCACTCCAGTTGACACGTACTCTTGAAGCCAGATCAGGGTCAGTTCTCCAACGGCGGCGGGGATCGGAACACATATATATATATATATATATATATATATATATATATATATATAATCACATCTGCATACAGGGATAAAACGAGCCCACCAGCCGGTAAATAGTGTCCAAGATTTCATTTATTAGCAGAGAGTTTATAGCATTAAGTGTTTCGACCCTCTTCGGTATTAATCACATGCATCATGCGACAAATGGCCAGTTGTCCTTCTTTTAAAGCCACAGCTTTAAACATTGAAGATGGACTACAGCTGACTTATCACAACGTTTCAACTTTTTTTTAACACTATAGTAGTCCTTAATAATATATTCAAAGAAAACTCCGTATTAGTTGGTATAAAAACGATTTCATTATCCTTTTTCAATCCGTTGATCTGAAAGAGACACGTTAGTGACAGATTCCTTACCTTAGAATATCCCCAGGCGTCAGGCTGGATCCGGAAAGTTTTTTTGCGTAGCAGTACCCTTGCGCGTCGGTAGGCGGCGTCGTGCGGCTCCGCGTCCGTCGTCGGCGTCGTGATCGCCGGGATGACGTCGCGGGCAGTACTTAGGCGCCGCCCCTGCGCGCTGACGTCAGTTCTTCTTTTTCCGCGCCAGTAAGCGCAGATCCGGGAAGAGCAGTGCCCTAGTCACTTTTTGACTATCTTTTTTGGTGAATTTTTTCACTGTTTCTTCAACGAGTCTTCACGACTCCTAAGGTGTCGTAGGGATGCCCGGCTTTAAGCCCTGCGAGGAATGTGGTCGCATGATGTCGATCACGGACCCGCACCTCGAGTGTCTCTTTTGTCTCGGCCGAGACCACGACACGAAGTCGTGTCCTGACTGCCGGAAACTTCATCCTAAGGCTTTGCGAGAGCGGTCTCGAAAGCTCCTTGAAGTCCGGCATTCGGCTCCGCGCCGCACCAAGCCCCGGTCCCGGGAGAGGTCGAGGGGCCGGACGCGGAGTCCCCGCCGTTCGTCGGATTCAAAGTCTTCGCGCTCCTCCGGTAAGTCGAAGCACAAGAAGTCAAGCGGCGTCATCGCTCTAAGACTTCGCCTCGCCGGTCTCGCGACTCGGCTGAGGTCCCTATCGGCACCGTCCCCGCCCCCGCGGCCCCGGACGTGCCTGTCGAGTTACCCCCGCAGTACCCGCCCTACCCGGGCTCGGGGGCGACTCAGGCCGATATACAGGAATTCCTGTCGGCCATGGCCCGCCTCTTCGGGCCTCAAGGTCCCTCCGGTGCGCCTCCGGGCCCCGCGGGCCCTGATTGGGTTGCTCCGGCGTCGCCGTCGACTCCGGTCCCGGCGTCGCCTGTCCCAC
This sequence comes from Calotriton arnoldi, assembly GCA_963921515.1. Lineage (NCBI taxonomy): Eukaryota > Metazoa > Chordata > Amphibia > Caudata > Salamandridae > Calotriton > Calotriton arnoldi. The sequence continues at coordinate 215,011 of CAWUFW010005505.1, read as the reverse complement.
CAGCCTTCGTCCCGGCCTCGGCTCCGGTCCCGGCCTCGACCCCGGCTCCGGTGGGGCCGCAACCCCCATCGACGCCGGTTGACCTAACCACGCCTCCGCCGACGCCGATGTCCCCGGTGCCGTTTCCGACGCCGTCCGGGGCTCCGGGCGGCGTCGTTCCCCGGTTCTCTCCGGGTCCGGACATGGTGCCGGAACGGCGTCGCCCGACGCCGTATCCGGCGCCGATGAGACCTTGGGTCCCTGATGTCCCTCCTCCTCCATATTTTCAACCTGAGGAGGACCAGGAGAGCTGGGAGGGGTCTGACGACCCTCTCACACAACAGTGCGAGTTTGACCCGGACTGGGTTGAGGAACTTGGGGATGCCAGTGGTCTGGATACCTCCCCTGACTCTGGCATGCTGTCTCCTCCCGTGGCAACGGAGGAGGGGGCTAATTTTGCAACGGTGTTGCGTAGAGCTGCTGGAGCCTTGAATCTCCAGTTGCCTACAGTGGTCGTCAGGTCTAACATCCTGACTGAAGTGCTTCAGCCGGCGGCCTCCTCTTCGGAGACTGTGCTACCGTTCAACGAGGCACTGACTGACGTTCTTTTGGGTGCCTGGTCCAAACCCACCACAGGGGCTCCTGTGGATAGGAACGTGGCCCGACGCCATCGCCCTGCTCCGGGCGACCCCCTGTTTCTCTCCCAACACCCCACCCCTGAGAGCTTGGTTGTCCAAGCCTCTGCCTCCCAAACCGCCTTCCCTACCGCCCCTCCGGATAGGGAATCCAAGCGCCTGGATCACTTTGGGAAGAAGGCTTTCTCTTCCTCCAGTGCTGGCTTGCGGTCTGTTAATACCGCTTGCCTCTTGGGCCGATACACCCACTCCCTGTGGGATTCGGTGGCAACTGTTTTGCCGCAGTGTTCTGAGGAGGTCCAGACACTGCTTACCCGCGCCATTGCGGAAGGGCGTGATGCGGCTAAATATACCATCCGCTGTGGCCTTGATACCGCCGACTCGCTGGGCAGATCGCTTGCAACGACGGTGGCGCTGCGTCGCCACGCCTGGCTGAGAACCACTGGTTTTCGGGAGATGTCCAGAATACACTCATGGACATGCCCTTTGATGGTGTCGGTCTTTTTGGTTCGAAGGCAGACCATGCCCTGGAGCGTTTCAAGGACTCTCGGGCTACTGCTAAGTCCCTGGGCCTTGCTGTTGTGCGCCCTCCGCTCACGTCTGCTTTTCGCCCCTTTCGTGGCCACGGAAGGGGCGCCCAGTCACGTCCGCAGCCCGGCCAACGGCCCGCGCAGCAAGCGCCTTCGCGTGGCCGAGGACGTGGATACCGCTGTGGCGGTTCGGGCAACCAGCGTGCGGGTCAGGCCACCACCTCCAACCCGTCCGCGGCCTCCAAGCCCTCCTAGTCCCTCCTTTCAGGTGCACAGTACGCCAGTCGGGGGCAGGGTCCGCCATCACCTTCACCTCTGGCGTCCCATCACCTCGGACAGGTGGGTCTTGGACATTGTCCGAAGGGGCTACTCCCTCCCCTTCGAGACCACCCCCCAGCCATGCCACCTCAATTCCACCGCATGTCAGGGGATCACTTGGCGCTTCTACAGAAGGAAGTCACGGCCCTCTTGGCCAAGAGGGCCATCGAGCATGTTCCGACCCCAGAAGTAGGGCGTGGTTGCTACTCCCACTACTTTCTGGTGCCCAAAAAGGACAAGGAGGACATGCGTCCTATCTTGGACCTCCGGAACGTCAATCGCTTCCTCCGGAAGGAGAAGTTCAAGATGCTCACCCTAGCTCAGGTCTTGACTGCCCTCGACCCCGGAGACTGGTTGGTAGCGTTGGACTTGCAGGACGCCTATTTCCACATCCCCGTCCTGCCGGCCCACCGGCGTTACCTTCGGTTCACGGTAGGCCTCGAGCATTTTCAGTTCACCGTGCTCCCCTTTGGCCTTGCCAGTGCCCCTCGGGTGTTCACGAAAGTGATGGCGGTGGTCGCAGCTCATCTGCGCCGGGCAGGGGTTTCAGTCTTCCCCTACCTCGACGACTGGCTGCTGAAGGCGGGCTCGTCCCAGGCAGTCGTCTCCCACCTCCAGACTACGGCCGAACTCCTGCACTCGCTGGGGTTCTCCATCAATGTGCCAAAGTCGCATCTGATTCCTTCTCCACAGCTCCTTTTCATCGGAGCAGTTCTGGACACGACGCAGTTTCGGGCCTATCCTCCCGAACGGCGAGTCCGGGATATTCAGGCTATGATTCCGATCTTTCAGCCTTTATCCTGGGTTTCGGTACGGATGACCCTGAGGCTGCTGGGCCTCATGGCCTCCTGCATCCTGCTGGTCACTCATGCCAGATGGCATATGCGGGCTCTGCAGTGGGACCTGAAGTTCCAGTGGGCGCAGCACCAGGGCGACCTGTCCGATCACGTCCAGATCTCGGAGGGGACTGCAAAACAGTTGCAGTGGTGGCTCTCGAACCGGCAATGGGTCATGGGCAGATCCCTCTCCCTTCCCCAGCCAGAGCACACAGTTGTGACGGACGCGTCCCTTCTGGGATGGGGCGGTCACATGGGAGAGGCGGAGATCAGAGGCCTCTGGTCTCCGGCGGAGTCCCGGCTCCATATCAACCTTCTGGAGCTCCGGGCGATCCGACTTGCACTCAAGGCATTCCTTCCCTCTGTCAAAGGGAAGGTAGTGCAGGTGTTCACAGACAACACCACCGCCATGTGGTACTGCAACAAACAAGGCGGGGTGGGGTCGTGGACCCTTTGTCAGGAGGCTCTGCGCCTCTGGACATGGCTGGAACATCAGGGCATGTTCCTGGTGGTTCAACACCTGGCAGGTTCCCTGAACGCCAGGGCGGACGAACTCAGCCGCAGGTGCATGATGGATCACGAATGGCGTCTTCACTCGGAAGTGGCGCAAGGACTCTTTCTACAGTGGGGAGAGCCTTGGTTAGATCTATTCGCCACCGAAGAGAACGCGCAATGTCATCAGTTCTGCGCGTTGGAATTTCCAAGGCGGCACTCGCTCGGCGACGCTTTCGTCACGAGTGGAGTTGCGGTCTATTGTACGCCTTTCCGCCTATACCACTTCTACCCAGAGTGTTGAAGAAGATTCGGCACGACCGGGCCCAAGTCATTCTTGTGGCTCCGGACTGGGCTCGAAGAGTTTGGTATCCCGAGCTACTCAATATGAGCGTAGATCCCCCGATCCGTCTGCCTCTTCGGGAGGATCTTCTGTCGCAGCAGCAGGGGACGGTCCTCCACCCGAACCTGTCCAGTCTACACCTGCTTGCGTGGAGATTGAGCGGCGGCAGTTGATTCCTTTCGACTTGCCTCCCGAAGTTTGTGATGTGATTCTGGCAGCCAGGCGTCCCTCCACTAAGGTGGTATACGCCTGCAGGTGGAACAAATTTGTGGCATGGTGCACAGCAAAGGCTGTGAATCCCCTTTCTGCCCCTCTTTCTGAGGTCCTTCTGTTCCTTCTCTCTCTGGCCCAACAGGGTTCTGCCCTGGGTACCATCAAGGGTTATCTTTGTGCTATCTCGGCCTTCCTCAGGCTCCCTGATCAGCCCTCCCTTTTCAAGTCTCCTGTTGTTAACAGGTTCTTAAAAGGCATTACTCACCTCTTCCCTCCTGTTCAGTTTGTGATGCCTCAGTGGGACTTGAACTTGGTTCTTACCTTTTTAATGTGCGCTCCCTTTGAGCCTCTACATAACTGTCCTCTTCGTCTTCTGACTCTGAAGACAGCCTTTCTGGTGGCCATCACCTCCGCTCGGCGGGTGAGTGAGCTCCAGGCTCTATCTTGCAAACCTCCCTTTCTGTCTGTTCATCCAGACAAGGTTGTTCTTCGGACGCGTCCGTCCTTCTTGCCAAAGGTGGTTACTGCTTTCCACATTGGGCAGACCATCACTTTGCCCACCTTCTTTCCGCCTCCGCATCCTTCCAGGGAGGAAGAGAGGCTCCACCGTCTGGACCCAAAACGTGCGCTCTCTTTCTATATTGACCGCACAAAACACTTCCGGGTGGATGACCAGCTCTTTGTTGGCTACGTGGGCGCCAAAAAGGTTGGGCGGTGCACAAGAGGACCATCTCCCGCTGGGTTACCTTGTGCATCAAGACCTGCTATTCTTTGGCTAAGAAGGAGCCTCCTGTTGGGCTGCGTGCCCATTCCACCAGGGCAACGGCTGCTACCATGGCCTTGGGCCGCGGTGTTCCGCTGCCGGTTATCTGTCAGGCAGCTACGTGGGCCTCGCTGCACACGTTTACAAAGCATTACTGCCTTGACAGTCAGGTCCGGAGGGACGGCTTCTTTGGCCGTTCTGTCCTCCAGGACTTCCTTGTCTGATCTTTGTTCGCAGACCCACCACCGGGGTTGGTATTGCTGGGGTATCTATTCTAAGGTAAGGAATCTGTCACTAACGTGTCTCTTTCAGATGCACAAGTTACTAACTTGTGTAACGATATATCTGTAAGAGACAGTAGTTAGTGACAGATTCCTTACCGCCCACCCATCCTCCCCGTTCTGCGAACTGATTTCTAGGGTTAAGGACATCCCTTTCAGGGCCCTAGTATTTTTCAGACACCTATGTCAGCTTCTTGCATGGCTCTGCGTTCCTGGCGCGGAAAGTCGTGTACAGAACTGACGTCAGCGCGCAGGGGCGGCGCCTAAGTACTGCCCGCGACGTCATCCCGGCGATCACGACGCCGACGACGGACGCGGAGCCGCACGACGCCGCCTACCGACGCGCAGGGGTACTGCTACGCAAAAAAACTTTCCGGATCCAGCCTGACGCCTGGGGATATTCTAAGGTAAGGAATCTGTCACTAACTACTGTCTCTTACAGATATATCGTTACACAAGTTAGTAACTTGTGCTTTAAGCTCAGACCACAAGTCCCACAATGCATCAGTTGCGATCAACTGCACTCAAGTTGGATTTTTGACTTCCAGTTCTTAATTACAGTTTATAGCGCCTCCAGTCACTTTAAACAATATTGCATTTTTTTTCTGCCTCAAAAGAAACCAATTTAATATAGGACAGAACAGTAGTGTATTCGGTAGCTCATCGAGGCGCAATTTTTGCCAGTTCACATGTATTTATTGAAAGCTTTTCACTTCTTCTGAGCAAACTCTGCAAAATAATTTTCATCCACGCTCCCGGCATGCACGGATATAAAAGGCCATTGAGGCAGAAGGAAAAGGCAGTGGCAGTACAACCATACATGCCAACAGACGTGATTCAGGCAGGAGTCTCCTGATGTTTTTAAGCCCAAAAGGGCTTTATTTTACCTGTCTCCACCCTAAAATCTCCTCTTTTTCAATGTAAGTCAACGGGGAAAATCCATTCCCCGGGCTTTTTTTCTTCATAATATCCCTCTTACCAAGTTTAAAATGTTGGCAAGTATGGCACATTCGACCATGGAAGGCAGGAGGAATGGGGTAGATACATGGACTCAGATAACAGAAAGCGGGAGGGAGATGGGCAGGGGCAACAAACTGACCATACAGGGCAGGCATTGGGGTTGTAGCAGCACAATACACTACACAGGGCAAGCGGGGCAGTCTTAGAGCACAATGGACCATGGAAAGCAATAGGGAGGGGAAAGGGCCATGCACATGGACAATAGAGAGCAGAGGGGAAAGAGGCGAGGGCAGCAAGCTGACCATACCGGACAGACTGGAGGAACAGTTGCAGCATAACAGGCCATGAAGGGCAGGAGGGGGCAGGGGCACTACAATGGACCAGGCAAGGCAGAAGGGACGGTATGGAACCTGCACATGGAAAATGGAGGGCAGGAGCAGCAAGCTGACCGTGGAGGGCAGGCAGGATGGGCGCTGGAAGCACAACACACCATGGAGGACAACAGTGATACTATAATTGCAGTCACACAGACAACAGAGGGAAGGTGGGAGGGGGTCAGGGGCAGCAAGCTGACAGGACAGGCAGGGCGGAGGTGGGAGGAACGGTTGTGTAACGGAATCCCGCATGCGTTTAGTACACATGCCTTTACAATGCCGGCATTCGAACGAATGTGTCGTTACGGCATGTTCCTTTAGCACGCAAGTCGTTACAACGACTTGCCTGGGGGTGGGGGGCGCTGGACTTTGGAATAGTATCATTTACTATTCCAACTTCAGTCTGCACAACAGTAGGAAAGGTGTTGGACATAAAATCTAACACCACTCCACCAATGCGCACCCCTAAAGCAAGTCGTTGTAACGACTTGTGTGCTAAACTAATGTGTGATATTGACGCGTTTGTTTTATTGCTGGCGTTGTAAAGTCACCGCGTGATTCTGGCTTTGTTGTAAAGTATGTTTCCCGGCAGGGACAGGCGACAGCCATCTGACCATGCTAGACAGGTGGGAGGGGAACTGGCAGCTCAACAGAACACTCAGAGTAAATAGGAGGGGCAGTGGCTGGTCCATGGAACATGGTGGGCAAAAAGGAGGGCGCAGGGGCATGCACACAGACATCGGAGGGCAGGGGGAAGGAGGGTTGGGCTGCAAGGTAAGCACAGAGGCTAAGTAGGAGGGCAATTGTGGGGCATAGAATTGGGCAATGGAGGGCAGGAGGAGTGGGCATGAAAATTAGGCTAAGTAGGAGGGCAATGGTGGGGCATATAATTGGGCAATGGAGGGCAGGAGGAGTGGGCAGAAAAATCAAGATGAATGGAGGGCAGTGGCAGCACATAAGGACCATTCAGGTCAAGAGGGAGGGGGCTGGTGCATGGACTCAGACAACAGAGTGTAGGGAGGAGGTGGCTGCTGTTCAGGGCAGGCAGAAAGGGCAGTGGCAGTACAACAGCCACACAGGGCTGTAATGAGGGAGCAGGGGCATGGACTTGGACAATGGATGGCAAGGAGGAGGGGGGGACAGGAACAGCAGGCTTGGGCGGGGCAGCTCAATGCAAGGCAAGGCCCTGCATCCCACTCCATCCCCTCCCACATCCCCCCAACATGCATTGCGATGGGAGTCTTACTTAACGTTAAAAAAAAAAAAAAAACTAGAAATTCACTGAAAAAAACAAAGGTGGCGGGGACATTATAGTTGGGAAATAGAATGTTTTAAAAACTTAGAAATTTACTAAAAAAACAAAGGTTACAGGGACGTTATAGTTAGGCTTAGATTTTATACGCACAAAACCATAGAAATTCAGCTGTTATAGTTAGTTTATCCAAGTAACTATAACTTGTGCCCTAACTATAATGACCTTGTAACCTTTGTTTGTTATATATAAGGAAATTAGAGAGCTTCATAACAAATAACTCTCCTAAGATGGCCACCAGAGAAAAAAGAGCCCAAATGTTGCACAAATATCACCCAAATATAGCCAAAGTAAAGCCCAATGACAGAAGTGTGCAAAACACGTAATTTTTTTGTTTTTTTGCAGTCTTATATAGTGCAGACTTGACCCGAAGGTATTGGAGTGCATTACATGAACATCACTTACATTACACAAGGACACATTTATTTTGGTTTTAGACATGGGGAGGCTAAGTGATTTGTCCAGAATCACAGTATGTTGAGCTGACGCCGAAACTCGGATCTGGTTCCCCAGATGCAAAGTCTGCAGCTCTGGCCATAACACCACATCTTCTCCCCTAAGTGTAACATATAATCAAGTGATCAACTGGATTAAAAAAACATAAAGATAGCAAATAATTTAAAAGTGCTTTGTCCCTATTTGAGAACTCAGAAAATATGTATCATTTTAGTTTTTTAGAGTACTAATCATAATTTCTATGGGAATAAGACCCTCTCATTTTTATAGTTTCTAAAGGAAATGCTTTAGGTATTATAGTTTTGATTACATCAATATATATATATATATATACATATATATATATATATATATATCCTCAAATGCACATGCCAGAAGGTGTACATATGCAGCACAATTCTGAATGTTCATTTGAGGATTCTTCAGCACATCAGGGCAATTGTGAACAAGGATCCAACATACCCAGTGGCTAGACACTTGGACCAAATACATAACAACGATTTGAAGGATTTGCAGTATTTTGCTATTGATCAGGTACCAGTCCGCATCAGGGGAGGAAATAGGGAACGTTATTTAAGACAATTAGAATCTAAACATATTCTAAGATTCAATACAAAGGCCCCCCAGGGACTCAGTATTGAAGAACTGCATGTGCACCTGTAATGGACCGTGAAATTGTATAAGTACTTGCAATTGTTGATTTTAGCGCCAGTCTGATTTCTGTAAAGTTTAAGAATATTTTGGATTAGGGTTTTATTATGAGCACAGAGCACTTTAAACTATATATGTAGATCAAATCAGTGAAGATGGGACATGTAATGTATGCCCATTGCACCTCTAGGACACTTCCCCTATACATGACAATGATTACTATTGAGCATATGGCACTTTAATATTATCGGATAAAAGAAACAATTAAGCATGTGACACTTTATTATCTATTGGTAGGTATTTTAAGGGCACTAGCCCTGTATGGGAGATGAAGTGTAGGTAAATGTGTTGTACTTTATTATCAGATCAAGTGAACAGTTAACACAGACTCTGAGCTAGACAATCTGACACGTAGCACTTAAATAATATGAGAATGTGGAACGGAATACCTGGCAATTTTGCAGTATATTTTTGATTTATTCCTATAGATATGAATTTGAGTGTCCATTTAGGATTGTACAGAGCGGCTTTGCACAGAGGTTTATACCATTTGGTGTAATTGTAACATGACAATATGCATTTGGCACTTTATGCCCTGGTTATTTATAACCTCTTTGATAATCACTATTTTAGTGAAGAGTGAGCTGCCAATACATGACGTAGGTGGTGCAATACAACGGGTCAAGGCATAATAAATAGCCCTGTGAACGTTCACCCTGTGACTGTGCTATTATATTGCTTAAATAACGATTGTGCATGCCCGAAATACACACTGTAGTAGAGATGAGTGGTTAGTCACTAATTGGTACACTTGGAATACGGGCTGTAAGCTCCCAGCGTCCTGTGTTTGAATGGGACGGTACAATGAGTTCAACATAATGGGCAACAATTTATTTATTTTGTCTTAATTTATTTTATCTTGGTTTGAAATGTAAGACCAAATGAGTACTAAACATTAAAAAAGTGCTTAAAAATTAAAAGGAAAATAGTTTAGGAAATCTTAAGCATCAAGAATACAAAAAAAAACAAAAAAAACAGTGAATACAAAACTTTATTGATCATGCTTGACAAAACAACTTTATTGTTCGGGGTTGCTGAATAAGTTCAATGCACTATCACTTTAATAGATGAGAATGTTTCAATACAAAACTTTAATGTTCTTAGTTGCTCATGAACTGCATTGCACTGTCACTTTAATGGGTGGGAATGGTATTTAAAGCACAAAATGGCAATATTTCATTGTTATGAACAAGACCGCTTTGACGGTCGAAAAGCGTTACCAGCTGCCGCAATAAATCGCTGAAGAAAACTCGAGCGTGTCGAGTCCTGTTTTATGGAGGAAGGATGTTGATTGATATATATACACATACATCTTCAGAGTCGTCCTCCTCAACTCATGACACTGTGGCACAGGAACAGACTCATTCATAGCCAAAAGGATGGTGCAAAGCAAGTAATAGTTTATTGGTGAACTTTACAAAAACTAAAGCGGCTGACTCGTTTCGGCTCCACGCCTTTAACATTGCCTCAATATATATATATACTGCCGTCCTACAGTTTTTCAGATATATATTCAATGATATTGACATTGTGGTTTTTTTTTTGGGGGGGGGAGTAGATGACATTGACTGATTTACATAATATAACTGTGATTAGCTATTATGATGGGATTGAAGTTAACCTTGTTTTGGTATAGTATGATTTTGTATGAGTTCTATGAGCTCTTCGATATGAGATGTTTATGTGATATGCCACTTGGCAGGAAGAACACTCACTACGAAGTATGAGAGATGATTCATTATGTTTTTGTTTCTGTGACATACGACTTAGTAAACTTCTGAGTTTTTTTCTATGAACCTATGATTTGTTTTGTTATTATGTATCACAGATTGAACATTTGTGATGAAACGTTCTTTTTCACATGATTCATTATTGTGATTCAATATGGACTACATTTGAAAAAAGGAAGAATTCAGGAGATTATTTTTACTATGGTTTTGTTTTTAAGGGCGATTGTGCACTTTCACCACTGTTTTTTGGCCGTGATGAAGACAGTCTGCTCGAAACCCGTAGCCAATTTAAATCTTCTTTGAAAACACACATCCCGGAGTGTGAGTCTTCCATGTTGCTGAGGCATGACACAGTGTTTGTTGGAGATATATATGTATATATGTTGGAGGCATGTGTGCTGTAGATACAGATACACATGTTTTGCTTAAGTCCGCCATCTAGTGTTGGGCTTGGATGATTACAAGTTGTTTTTGTTCCAAGAAGTTTTCTTCGAGTCACAAAACTGAGTGACCTCCTCTTGTTAATACTGCGCATGGTCATCGACGCCATCCTTTGATTTTTTTTTTTTCCACCAAAGAGTTCGGATGTAGTATCTCACGCTCCGGTTCGAGTCTCCTTCAGTCCCCCTTTGGTCCATTATATCTCTTGATAGTATTGTCTCGATCGGTATCTTACTACCTCCCATACTTAGACTTTTCGTAGCGGGTTTTCGACTAGTTCCCTTGACCTACGGGTCTCCATTTCCAATGAGCTCGAGAATGACCTTCTAATAGAATGCACTCCATTCCGTTTCTGTCCGAAGTGGCACTCCAAATACCCTCCCACAGACCAACATCACATTTGCAACTTATGCCTCTCGCCCGAACATTGAGAAGACACATGGGAGGGCCTGTAAGTCTTTCTGGTCTAAAAAGACTCTTCGAGACTGGAGGATTAGATGACAAGAAATGCAGCGCAAGCAAATGGACGATGTCTCCGACATCTTCGGTCAACAAGATGAGGAAGAAGAGGCTTCAGCGGCCCAGGAGGAATCACTTTCCATCCGTGATTCCGAGTCTTGGTCAGAAGAGGACCCTGCCACTGTTCAGCGAGCACAGAAACTGTGTACCGGGAGTACTTCTACCCCTTCTTTGAAAACCAAATCCTCAGCTTCCACCGGAAAAACAGCGCACGGGCCGCCACTGCACACAAGCCATGGCACGCACCGAAAACATGACTCGGAAGCCTCGCCCTCCGGCTCAGCTCCGAAAGTTCAGCCTACTGCAGGGGCCTCTATATCCCTTCCATCCATGACCAAAATACCTCACTCTTTGGTCTCGGCACCGGAAAAAATGCTTGTTCTTTCGGGATCGAATCTTCCTCCATCTCCGCCAGAGCCAATCCACGAGCAATTTCATCAAAAGCTCGATCTGAAACAGAAAATGCTTTAAATTCAGCCTGGAACAAAGAAAATTATGGTGCAGCCACCAAAACAACATACTCCTAAAAAGCAGTTTAGTTTTGAGGAGGCTTTGGAAATTCCTGTTCAACCCCTAAAGAAGAGGAGAAAGGATGCTGCAACTAGTCCATTGCACATTCCCATTCCTACTTCACCTATACCACAATCAACACCTCCACCACCCTCTCCACTACCTCACTCGCCACAATTATCTGAATCAGGTAAAATGTCTCCTCAGTCAACAGTAGAGGATGATCAGGATATACCAGATGGCACACAACCAGAGGATCCCTGGGATGATTATAAGATTGACCCTCATGCTGACCCTGATCCTGATTTATATCCAAGCCGTCCATCACCACCTGATGATTCTTCAGCTTATCAGGATCTCATAGCTAGAGCAGCTACTTTTTATCAGGTACCTTTATATAAGGACTCAATAGAGAAGGATTTCCTCTTTGAGACTTAGTCTACTGCACTACGAGGGGCACAATATTTATTACTCCTCAAAGGTATGACACTTCACTCAGATGAAATTTTTAAACAGCCTGTCAAAGCAAGAATAATTGCTTCTCGCATTGATAAGAAATACAAAGCACCAACATTAGATCCCATTTTTATTAGAGGTCAATGAATCCCAGACTCTTTATTGGTGTCCAATGCTAGGAAAAGACCTAACTTCCAAACAACTGGAGAAGCACCACCACCAGAAAAAGGATTCCAAACTCATGGATGCCTTTGGTAAAAGAGTTGCGGCACTAGCAGCTAATCATTGGCGTATAGCCAATAGTGAAGCGTTACTAGCAAGATATGACAGGGCCCACTGGAACGAAATGGAGGGGCTTCCCCAACACCTCCCAGAGGAACACGGAAAAAGAGGTCAAGAGATTGTCAATGAAGGCAAGCTTATCACCAACAATTCCATTAAGTGTGCACTAGATGCAGCCGACACTGCTGCTAGAGGTATAAATACCAGTGTTCCAATGCGAAGGCATGCATGGTTAAGGGTATCGGGTTTCAAACCTGAAGTACAACAAACCATATTACATCTCCCATTTGATAAGGAACATCTTCTCAGCCCTCAAGTGGACACAGCCCTTGGGAAAATAAAAAAAGGACACTGAGGTAGCAAAATCAATGGGAGCTCTACAAACTAACACTTACAGAGGTTCTTTTCGTAGGCCCAATTACAAACAACCTTCTACAGAGGTTCTTACAGAGGTAACAATTTTAACGGAAGAGTAATCAATACCCGTTCCTCAAATACCAATTATAAACAATGACTCCTTTACCTTTCCCCCACAACACCAAATACCTGTTGGGGGTCGTCTTCAACAATTTCTCAAAAATTGGAATTCAATTACAACAGACCAATGGGTCTTAGACATTATCCAACATGGTTATTGTCTGGAGCTTATAACAACTCCTTCAAATATTCCACCTCGCAAAACACAAACTATCCATGCAACATCGGCGGATAATGGGCCCAGAGAGTAGTATTTGTGTGCGGAACAACTATGCAACTCTCTCTAACTACATGTATTTATTGTGATGTTTTTATCTTTCCTCATTGTCGCTTGAAATTCCATAATCAGGAGATTGTTGGTCTCGAGGTACTTGCTAATGTGCGTAAGATAATTGTATTTTAACTGCTGCTGCTTTGTTTGTTTTGTTTTTTAAAAGGAAAAAATCCAAAAAATAAAGTTTAAAAAGAAAAACTATCCATGCAACATCAAATCCTTCTGCAACAAGAAATAACAGCTCTGTTGCAAAAAGGAGCAATAGAACCAGTTCCACCACAATTTCAAGGGACAGGGGTATATTCACTATACTTCCTTATTCCCAAATATGATGGATCCCTCCGGCCCATTCTAGATCTCTGACCACTAAATCATTATGCAATATCAGAACATTTCCACATGGTCACTCTTCAAGAGATCATCCCTCTCAAGTCTAGCGTTAGCATGCCCAAACACAAACAGAATACACAACATACTAACATTTAATTCAACAGGAACTCACATTCCTGCCAAAACATTTCTCAGACTTCTGGGCATGATGGCATCTTGTATTTACATAGTCCCACATGCCAGGCTAAATAAGAGACCTCTACAACAATGTCTCTCTCAGCAATGGACTCTTTTACTGGGTCAACTTCACGATCTAGTGTTGGTAAACAGCTGCACATATCACTCTCTGCAATGGTAATCCACAAAATCTATCCAAGGGGCGGCCGTTTCAAGATCCAGTTCCCCAAATAATTCTAACAGGTGCTTCCCTAACAGAATGAGGTGCACACCTCCGCAACCTTACTATTCAGGGACTATGGGATTCCAAACACAAGAACCTCCATATCAATCACGTAGAGCTGCAAGCTGTTCATCTAGCGATCAAAGCCTTTCTAACTCGCCTACAGCACAAAGTTGTCCTCATTCGAACAGACAATATGACAACTATGTATTATTTACAAAAACAGAGGGGGGGGGCACACTCTCCAACTATCTCACTTAGCTCAGAAAATATGGAAGTTGGCAATACACCATAACATTCATCTTTTAGCAAAACATGTCTCAGTGACAAGCAATCAGATTGCGGACTTTCTGAGCAGATCACATCAACAAGTCCATGAATGGGAGATTCACCCCAATGTTCTTTAACTATACTTTCGCAAGTGGGGGTTTCCAGAGATGGACCTGTTTGTAACAAAAGAAAATGCAAAATGCCCACACTTCGCAAGCAGGTATCACCACCATCAATCCAAAGGCAATGCTCTATTGATGAACTGGTCAGGGAAATTTGCATACACCTTTCCACCTCTTCCACTTAATTCCATTAGTGGCCAGGAAACTCAGACAAACATCTATCACCAGGATACTAATAGCTCCCACATGAGCTTGACAACCATGGTTTTCAACAGAGAACTGTCTCTAGTCCCACACAAGAAGCTTCACTTCGACCTGGACCTTCTCAAACAAAACCATGGGACATTAAGACGTCCCAATCCCAAAGAAATAAATATTGCAATTTGGCCCCTGAAGTCTTAGAGTTTGGATACTTAAATTTAAATCAGTACTGTATGAACATTCTTAAAGAGGCTAGTAAACCTACCACAAGGCAATGTTATGCAGCAAAATGGAAAGTTTTTGTAATGTTCTGTCACAAACAAAACATCAACCCTCTTCATGCAAAGTTACAAACTATTATTCTTTCCCTATTGCATTTACAAAATGCAGGGTTAGCATACCGTTCTATAAGATGACATCTTGCAGCTATTGCGGCATACCTGCAGAACAGGCAACACTTGTCAATCTTTAAAATTCCAGTTATCAAAGCATTTATGGAGGGGCTTAAGAGGGTAATTCCTCCTAGAATTCCACCTGCTCCAGCATGGTACTTCAACATTGTCCTCACAGGACTAATGGGTCCTCCTTTTGAACCATTACACTCTTGTCAATTGCAATACCTTTCATGTAAACTTGCATTTTTAATTGCTATCATTTTTCTTAGAGTCAGTGACATTCAAGCCTTAACTCTCGAAGAGCATTTCTTTCAACTACATTGTTATAGAGTAGTGCGCAGAACTAACCCAAAATTCTTAACAAAAGTGATTTCCAATTTTCTTATTAATCAGTCTATTGACTTACCAGTTTTCTCCCCGCAACCAGACACAGTTGAAGAAAGAGCATTACACACATTAGATGTAGAAAGGGCACTTATGTATTACATTGACAGACTACATCATTTAGAAAATCAAAACATTTGTTAATTGCCTTAACTCCTCCTCATATAGGAAAGGCAATTTCAAAATCAAGCATTTCACGATGGATAGTTAAATGTATCCAAACATGCTATATAAAAGCTGAACGACTTTTACCTGTTTCCCCAAAAGCTCACTCTACTAGATAAGTTGGAGCTTCCATGGCTTTTTTGGGGAACATACTTATTGCTGAAATTTGTAAAGCAGCAACATGAGCTAATTCACATACTTTCACAAAAAGTTTATTAATTGTGGGGTGTCTTCTAACCTTGTTTTCCACTTTGAGAAAGTTCATCGGTCAGTTGGACCAATTGTCGTACGTACTGTCTTCACAGATGAGCAATACTGGATGGGTGCATGAGGCTGTCTTTATAAAAGTCTGCAGTTACTCAACACTTGGGTATCTTTGCATACCACGTTTGATTTTTGTTTTTGAATAGCCCTATAATTTTAAGTGCAAGTTTCATTTCAGAGTGCACATCATTTTTGGTATCCTTAAATTGAACACAATCATGAATATAACCGGCAGAGGAGTGCGAGTCATTTTCTGAAATTGTAATGATCGTTTTGCTTACTATTTTCCTTATCCAGTGAATTACACACACAGGGAGATTCTTGTGCAGTACCCTGTGTGTCCCCATTACCTGACCTGGTGTCTGGAATGCTGATAATGAATGATGTAATAGAATGCTGTTGTGTGGTGTGGATTGGAGGCTAGGAGGTACTGATAGTTCGAGAGAGGATGAGCACTGCGAATATCTACCTGCTGTAGCTGTAACCTGAGTAGAGGAACTGGGGTGTATTATATGGTGTGGTTGTCCATCCTCACCATGTAATACTTACTAACCCCTTTCATGTGTTAAACCCTTAGCTCAAACCTGGGTAGCTGTAGCTCTGAGCAATCAAGCTTACACAAAGGAACAAGTGTAAAGCATTTAAACAGCACCAAAACTATTGAAGAAGTTGTAACGGAGACACTCAAGAAATCCGACACCAATTTCTAAAAATAGAGCAGATTTTTATATATTTTTAGTCACGAAAATGAAAAAGATCCACCTAAGTGTTCCGGAGATGCAGAATTTACAAATTATAATGAATCAACAATTTTTACTTAACTGCGAACAAGCATTGGCAAATTCAACAAATTTGACACTTGGAAACTTTTTCAAGAAAAACTTTGGTAAGTATCAATGTGGTTACTTAGATTTACTTTAGGCAACCAGCTCCAGCAGGCAGCTAGTCAGGGGGACCAACAAGGTCCTCAAACAGTTACCTCAAGAAGGAAGGCGGTCTGCAGTTCAGTTTCAGCGTCAATGGCTCCTTGCCATTGACTTCTTTGGAGTAGTCCTGATGCAATGGATACAGGATGCTGAAGATGCTCAAGGATGCTGAAGATGTTGCTGTTGACAGGGGTCTTTCTCTGGCTCCTCCTCAGTTCACAGGCTTGGTGAGGCGAACCTGGTCACAGGGGTCGACGTCCGTCGAAGTCCTCTCGAGCTTGGCAGAAGTCCAGTAACCACTGGGCTATTAGTCACCCGGTACAGCGGTTTCAGTGGTTCCCTTCTTATGGTGGTAAATTGCCTTCTGGACTATCAAACTGCACTTTGATGACTCTCCCGGGTCCAGCAGACTCGGGGGCAACCTTTGAGTGTCGGTCCTGGTCCTTGGAGCTGCACAGCAATTCAGAATCTGCGCTACCAACTTGCCCCAGTAGGCTTCTTCATCTGTTGTGGCCCTGTGCTATAAACCGGAGGTCAGCTACCAGACCCTTGGAGTCTTTTGCTTCATCTGGGTTCAGGAGTTAACTTCTCATGAACAGGCACAGTCCCTTTAGTTTGCTTGCCACCAGGTGCAGTCCAGGTAGATGCAGCCTCTCTTCAACGAATCCTTGGTGCAGCAGGAGATCTGAGTTCTGGGTGCAAGAGGTGCCCCTTCATGCCCAGAAAATGCCCTCCGGGTAGATCGCGGTCACTAGCCAATGGGCTACTAGTTTCCCTCCCTCCTGATGATGACTACTTACCGTGAAGTGTGGCATCTAACTATCCCAGAATTCTCTGTTCTGCCCACTTTCAATATGGCAGAACCCCTCTCACCCGCGTACAGAGCTTCCTAGACCAACCCAAGGGTGTGGCTACCAAGGAGCCTACATGCCCCCTGGAAAACCGTGTTGGCAATGGACTTCCCCCCCTCTCGGACTCTCGTGCCAGCTACTCTACCTAAACAAAAGAGCTGCCTCTGTCCCAAGTGTTGGACATTTGCCCTTCAAAGGCAGATTCTCCTTTGAAGCTTTTCTTTTGGGCTAACGCCCATGTGCCCTCCTGCCAGGGAGAGGTAGACCTCTCCCCCACGCAGGCATCTATTGTGTCCTTCCCTGGGAGTCGTTCACACGTCTTCCCAGGAGGGCAGAAGGCTGTCTGTGAGGACAGTCCCTGTGTGCAACCGTAGACAGGCAGTGGATACCTGAGCAACTAAAGTGGGAACTTCTAAAGTTGCTCTTTGCCCACCAGTGACATTAAATTCGATTTAACCATGAATTCAGATTTAATGCAATGATTCTTTTGATTCCTTCCAGTACCAACTTTAGTAGTCCTATTCAGAACTTAGCAGGGCTGAAATGTCAGCCTGTAACTCTGTACTTGCCAATGGGGCTACTAACCTTTCCACAGTAAAAACGACAATTCAGGGTTTTTACTGCTGGAGCATGTAAAAGTACATGTTCCACCTTTTAAAATACAGCACCCTGTCTTAGGGCTTGGCTGCCTACTTTAGGGATGACCTGTATATGTTAAAAAAGGAGGACTGGGCTTTGCCATTACTAGGAAAATGATTACTTGCTGAGATGAATTGTTTGTTTTTACCGTTTTTTATCTGTGTCCTGTGAACTTTTATGATTAATTCTGTATTAATCGATTAAAGTAATTTTGAATTGAATTTGGCAAAGTCGAATTTGCTGTTAAAAATTGCTATACAAGTCTGCAGTGGCAGTCTGGGAGACTTATTTTACTGTGTCTTACTCGTGGTGGCCAACTAGTGCTGCAGTCCACAAACAACACTTCAACTTCCAGGCCCTAGGTACTTACTTCTGGTACCACATACTAGGGATTTACAAGTAAGTTGTGCTATGCCAATTTGGTGTAAGCCAATTAACCGTGTACCTTTTTAAGGGTCAGGGCACGTGCACTAATTCCTGATTAGCAGAGCTTGGTGCATTTCAGAGCCATTACACCAGTGCCTGTGTGGGGGTGAACCTGCAAAAAGCATGTTTCCTTACACAAAGGACCTAAAATGAAATAAAAAATGATCTACCTACCTACCTTACTTGTAGTAAGACCCTGCCCTCCAACTGCATTTTGGTTTTGAGTTGTTAAGGACTTGCATGAAAATGCAGCAAGACTCTTGTGGCCGTTGGGGGCTATGTAACTGCGGAGTACTAGTTTGGGGCCGCCCACAATCAAGTCCACAGGAAATGTGATTCCTGCCCAAGATGCTGGGCAGGGGGAGCCTAATGAAGAGTGTGGGCAGGGTTTTGCAAGGACAAGGGGGCCAGCTTAGGGGATTTATAAGCTGAGATGATGTGTCCCAGTGCACCATGCTGTGGAAACAGTGGGAAAGGGCAGGAAATCTCCTTTATAGTAAGAATAACTCTGAAATTACCTATGGAGCTTCAGGTAGTAATGCTTTCCATGGTGACGGTGACTGAAGAAGTGTTGGGGAGTGTGCAGTATGTTTTCTCAAGGTGACTGGCACAGGCTAGTCCATGCCTTTGGAGGGTCCTGTGTTCACGGTGGGTATTAGTGTACTGAGACAGGGGCGCATGGCTCCACTTGAAGCATATGTGCTGGCCTCACACGTCATTACAAGACCGCTCACTGCTCTGTTGAGAAATACAAGCTCTGTCTACATCGCTAGAGGGGCGTGCACTGCTTGACCATCAAGAACCCTGTTGAGTGCATTGAGGCCTGACAGAATTTGAAGAGGACAGCACTTGGTCTCTAAGCGTGCTTGCTAAATGCATTCTGCTTATTTTTAGTGCCCAGCATGCAGTGACCAAAAGAGATGGCGAGGCTCATGCTAGCTTTGTGGTCAAAGTGATTTACAGGGGTCTTGTGACAATGGGCAGTACCAGGTAAGTGGAGACGTTCCTCTCCATTTACTTGTATGACAGTCGGTCCTGGAAGAAGAGTGTGGTGGTTGGGGGCACAGCAGCGCAACTTGCTTATGAGATAGGCTCACCAGTGTCTAGAATTCCAGAGCTGGGTGTCTGAGTGGAGGTGCTGGCTGTGTAGACTTTGAAATCATAAAGGAGGGTAGTAAACTGATGTTTGTTTGGGACAAGTCTGGAGATGTTGAAGAAAGATTACCCAAGCCTTCCTAGTTAGTTTAGAATGAGAAACAGGGCTATCTCCATGGACATTGGAGATAGAAATTAGTGTTTAGTTTAAGGGTATACTGTGTCCTGAAGTCATGTGAAGTCGAAACATCAACTGCCTGGCATTTGTCCAGTTGGGATGTAAAAATATGCTTATTAATTAACTGAATTAATTGATAAGCACCTTTATTTAACATTCATGGAGCTCATATTCTAAGTAGTCATGTTAAGAAATGTGCCTTGTTTCACACTAAATGTGAAGTTAATTTGGTTGGTGATTCTTGCATATTGATATGTGCCATATACATCTTATTGGTAATTGTTAGAAATGCGGTTTTTGGTTGGCTAGGGTATGCAAATAATCCAGGCAGAACCCACCACTCTTGGTAGGGCAAGTAAGTTACACACCAAAGCTAACCTGTCCTCACCCTCTGGTAGCTTGGCGCAGAACATTCAGGCTTATCATCAGAGGCAATGTGTAAAGTGTTTGCGCAACACACTCACACAGAAACACAATGAACACACCACAAAAGAGACTTCACACTGGATTATGTAAAAATATATGGTATGTCATACACAACACAGGACCAAAATGACATAAGGCATACTGTGCATATTATGCAGTTACTTCGATAGTACTCGTTATCTTGAACAATGCAAGGCATAAAACAACATATATCAGTGAGCCTCTAGGGCATTGATACTCAAAGTACGGCCCGGGGGCAGCATGCGGCCCACCTGACCTTTATATGTGGCCCCTTTATCAACAGCAGCACTGGGCTGCTGTTCACTCGACTCAGCACTATCATTAAAAAGCTGTTAAATATACAGGCAAGCCTTTTCAATGGTTAATTGAAGTTAAAGAAAGACACTAACTAGGTTGTCCTGCACCACTTAACTTTAGAAACAGCTTCATTTTCAAAGTCATCTTGCACCAAAAGTGCCCCCTCCCCAACCCCCCTTTCCCCCCCGCTCCCGGATAGCCACCCTGCTAGCATTGAATTGATGCGGCCCTCGGTCACATCACAGACCAAACTTTGTGGCCCTTGCGAAAATGTTTGTGAGTACCCATGCTCTCTAGGGCATGGAATGCAAATCAGATTAAGAAAAAAAAACACGAGTCATCGCATCACCATAAATGCATGGCATGTTATGCATGAATCATAAATACTTTGCACCCTATGCAAGTGTCCAATATATCTGATTGAGACATCTAGCCGCAGATTCCTTAACTTTGAATTCTCCCCAGGCGCCAGACTGGATCCGGAAACTTTTCAGCAGTATCTCTGCACACCGGGAGACAACATCATACGGCTCCGTGGTGACGGCATCTCCCGATATGACGTCAGTGGAGCCATATAAGTCCCCTCCGGTGCGCAGACATCAGTTTCTTCTTTTCCGCGCTGCAACGTGGATCCGGAGAAGCAGTTCCTCGGGCCTTCTATTTTTGGCCTACTTCAATGCCTTTTTGCGTCTGGGAACAGTGAGCCTATGCCTTCCGGTTTCTAAGACGCGCAAGACCTGTACTCAACAGATGTCGGCTACAGATCTGCATTCCATCTGTATGTGGTGCTTAGGAGAGCACCATGACTCTGAGGAGTGCTACGCCTGTAAGAGGCTGAAGCCTAAGTCCTTGCGGGAAAGGCAAATGAAGTTGTTGACGGCGCAGCTCTCCAGATCAGAGTCCGGGTGACGTCTATCTCCTTTCCGCTCTGAAGTTCCAGCACTGGGCCGTTCAAGGAGCCGTTGCCGTGGGCGTCGCTCGTCCAAGTCGCAGAAATACCATCGGAAGGAATTGAAGTCACGGAGGTCTTCGGCCTCGCGAAGTCATGATGTCGTTGCTGGTTCCTCCCATACCTTACCAGAGGATACAGCACAGGAGTCGACCCCAAGCCTACCTCCTTATCCTGGAGCTGGGGTGACTATGACCCAGATGCAGGCATATTTTCATGCGCTGCAGTCCTTCTTTGTGTCTACTCCTCCCCTTGGTGCCCCTTCCGGCCCCAAGGAGGTTGAAGAGACTCTAATCGGGAGCACGCCGGTGGGTTCGCCCTCGGCGCTGGTCGAGGACCTAGACTCCATACCTGGAGTCATTACAACATCGGGACACAGTCTGGTGCAGCTTCCTGTTGTGACGTTGTGGTGCTGGATGAGGTGGTGGACACAACGCGGTTGATGCCGGAGGCACCATTCATGGTGCACGTCGATACAACGCCGCTTATAGCCACTGCAGTTCCTCCACCTTCTCCTCTACAAATTGAGGTTGAAACTGCTTATGTTGCTATTTCTCCAGTGTTGCAGGAGGACTCTGCAGACACTGGTGAAGTCGACCGCTTGGGTGGTCTTAGTCAACCTCAGGTAGGAGGTTCTTGGTGGAGATAGTAGTCTGTAACCGTCTCCTAATTATGAACAGCTTTCTCTGCCACAAATGGCGACAGGGGCTAGTGCAGCTTTCGCTGAGGCTATTAAGAGAGCTGCAGGAATTTTTAAATTGCAGCGTCTATTGGTGACTTTTTCATCTGATCTATTATTGGATCTGCTTCATCGGGGTGTTACTGGTGTTGAACCTTTACTACCTTATGGAGAGTCTCTATATGACATTCTCCTAGGTACTTGGGCAAGGCCGTTTTCAGACATCTCGGTTGAGCAAGCCATTTCACATTGTCATCGTCCTGCTCCGGACGACCCTGCTTGTCTCGCTCAACACCTTACTGCTAAAGCAGGCTTCTCCAACCAGTAGCTTGTGAGTTACTAGTATCTCTCCAGCTACTTGTAAGTAGCTCTCCTGTGTGCATTCCAGCCTACTAAATCAAATGCTTTAGCTTGTCTGAATTAATATGTCTATCAAAATTGAAAAGCATGTTTTCAAGACAAAAACGTGTGTATCTTTAAAGGGATGAATTTCCAAAACATATTTAAAGCAGATATTTGAGTGAGAAATAATTTGGTGGTTGGGAGACAGTACTAATATTATACCTTGGTGTCGGGGGCGTTGAAAGCATTACCCATGTAAAGGCATTCCAAATTGACAAAACCTTTTTTTACATTACTGCTGGCAACCCTGCCTGATTTACATGAGGTGATCCCTTTTACTAATATTGCATAGGGTGGCCACTAATGTTATCATGTCTGATGTGGTGACTATTATAACACAACAATACTAAAACTCTTACTAGCTCGTTATGATTTTCATTGAACATAAGTAGCTCTTACTAATGAAAAGGTTGGAGACCCCTGTGCTAAAGGGTTTGTTGTGCAAACTGCTACAGTTTAGCCAAGTTTGGAGGGTTCTCCTTTCCTTCCGCCAGGTAGAGAGTCTATGTGGTTGGAGATGTGTGGCCGGAATATCTTTACGTCGACTAGTTCAGCCTGGAGGTCGTTGAACACATCTTGTGTCTTAGCAAGGGCTTTCCATGCTTTGTGGGACTCTGTCAACCACCTGCTTCCTTCGCTTCCTGAAGGGGTTAGGTCTGAACTCTCTCAGCTTGTGCAGGATGGCTGTGAGTTGGCAAAGTTTAATATTAAATCGGCGACTGACACAACTGATTCTATTGGCAGAGCTATGGCTCGATCAGTTGGTCTCCGTAGACACGCTTGGTTGCGTGAGTCAAGGTTTCCTGGAAATGTTCGGGAGAGCTTGAAAGACTTGCCCTTTGATGGAGCATGCTTATTTGACAGCCATGCTGATTTTGCGGTACAACGCCAAGTTGCTGGCCATTTGTAATTGGACCTTATCAGGTTTTGTTTATGTCTTAAGTATCCACGGCTGTGGTTGTTATGTTTAAGGCCTGCCTCTGCTATGTCTTGTAGTGTTGCTGTGTAAAACACTACTTTTTGCATATAATGGGAAGATTTGTTTCCGGATTTGACTTTGTTAATCTCCAGATGGTATTTGCAGCTGTGTAGCTGGTTTATTCTTTCGTTATTACTCTGATGAAGAGCTTAGTCTCAAGAGGTTATACCCCTTATTGGGTATGTGACTTACTCTATGTGGAGATGCTATTGTATAGCTCTTCAGAAATACTACTTTTGTTGTCAATTTCTACACTATAAATCTCTCTGATATACAGCTTAGTCCTTCTTGGACTTCGTTTTATGTTCTCTTAAGGACTATGGTAGTGAGCTAATAGCAGCTCTTTTCCTCTTGTGATACCCTCTTCGGGGGTCCTGTTACCTTTACACGCTTTTGTGTTTTTTTCTTAAGTGTATTCAGTGCAGTTTGTTTTCTCTTCTTGAGCCTACAACCTATTTATTATGAGTGTTTCAATTCTTTGAAGAGATTAAGCAAGTTGGAGTGTTGCTCTACTTCAGAGTAGATACTTTACAATTTAATTTAGGGTAAAGTAACAGGGTCTTGTGTAGACATGAATATTTCCTCAAATGCAAGGCAATCCCTATCGCTGCTCCACTTGTGCTGCGGTAAATTGGCAGCCAAAAGTTTGTAATGCACGGGTTGGTCCAACTTGTCTCAAGACCACGTATATTTGGTTGGCAATCATCCATGCAAGTCTTGGAGACTGTTTTATAATAGGTTTTTCTTTTTCCTATGATCTTTATATACATGGTTCTGTCTGATCCACATTGCCTGTCTTCTGGAGAGGATGTACTTGTTAATTTCAGCATTTCTCATTTCGTGAGGAATCATGACTTTGTTTTTTCTTGTGGTGTCAATTTTTTTAGGACATCATTTGACAGACAGCATTTTCTTATGGCAAGTCACCTACGGTTTGTATTGGTGATGTAGTATCCCCTTTTCTCTCTGGGTTGTGTATTCTTGCCGAAACTCATTTCAGAGTGGGTTTTTGGTATACTGTGTATACATGATATAATGTGCTGCTGGGTTTCATATATATTGTCTTGCATCACAGGTGTCGTATGTGCCTGTTGTTGACAAGGATTTATTTTATAAGATATTTTGGAACTGCACTTTTAGATGTGTTACCTTTTTCGATATTATTGAAAAGCGCTTTTTGGAACTGTTTTTTCAGTTCTAGTTAGTTCTTATGTATACAGTGTGTACGTGACTGTATTATATGTGTTACACATGTTTGTTTAAAAAAAAATATATATATATATATGGGGAGAACAGAAAAAGGGTTTTAATCAAAGATGCGGTTAATTCCTTTTCTTGCCTTGGTGTTTGAGTTTATTCAGAGCTCGATATTGTGTTCAGTCTGTCGGACTATGACACTGAAGGCTGTACGGAAGCAAGCTCTATACGTTCTTGCGTACAGGCAGTAGTTATTGGCCAGTAAATTCCTGTGAATTGCCGAGTCAATCGGAGTGTCTGGTGACACATTTATGTTTGTATATATATTTATGTCTATATGTGAACCTTTGTGGCAATATGTTATACAATTGGTGCATAGGATGAATATGAATATTCATTTTATCCAAACTAAATTACTTCTACCAAGGAGGTGTTGTCGTTCATCTTTCCCTTGGGGAAATGAGTTCTGAAAGTCCTGTTTTGGCATTTTATCAGGACAGTTCTTTTTCTGATTCTTTATTGTCATGAACAATGCAGATTATAGGACCTTTATCAAGCATTTGACCCTTTTTGGTCATCGAGTTTTCTTACCCCTTTGGGGGACAAAAGGTTATTGTCTGTCTTCTGACAGATGGCTCTTCAGGGGTTATCAACCCGTTTTCCTTCAAAGACTGATTCTCTCGGACCCGTAAGGTTATTTTTTATTTATATGTTCTGTGACAGTGATCATGGATTCTATTAAGAGCCTAGCTTTTGTTCTGCTATTCCTACATACATTTGGTCGGTTGTTAGTTTTGACCGGCTAGTTCTCTTTGAGAACTTTTGTAGGATTACTTCTCAGACCCTCCTCCAGTGGGGTATAGCTATGGTATTTAATTCAAAGTTAAGGAATCTGCGGCTAGATGTCTCTATCAGATGTAAAAGTTACTTACCTTCGGTAACGCTATATCTGGTAGAGACACAGTCTAGCCGCAGATTCCTTCATGCCCTGCCCATCCTCCCCACTCTGCGAGTGACCTTTGAGGGAAGGGTTATATCCTTTCAGCATTGGGTTTATATACCAGTGATCACTATCTCAATCTATGTTAGGGCTAAACCAATCGCTTGACCTGGCCACTTAGTTTTTGTTTAGATGTTGCAATAACCTCCTTTTCCAAATGTGAGTGGTTTGTAGAGTTAGGAGGTGTTTTCTCTTTCACTTTGCATGACACACCAGTAAACAGAATTAATTTATTTGTTTTTTCTATGAAAGTCTTCTTGGTATCATCATACCTTGAAATTGGTACTGTCAATATATCACGTAATGGTGTGATTTAACAAACAACTTGATGTTGTTGTAGGTTCTGTCTGGCTATTGCCATGCCATTCGTTACCATTGATAAATGGTCTGTAGAATGTGTGGTCTCTTCCCTCATACGCGGGTTATTCACCAGGGCATACGTTTCATGTAGCCCTGTGTTTGTTGATTTTATTGGGGGGTGTCTTTAAAATCCATGTCTGGTATTAACATACCATTTGATGTTTCTTCTTTATTAATGTTGCAAAGATTTTTGATCTTTTTTGGCACAGTTTCCACAACAAGTTTCTGTAGTGGCTCCGCGTTCTGGCGCATAAGGTTTCACAGAAGAAACTGATGTCTGCGCGCCGGAGGGGATTTTTATGGCTCCACTGACGTCATATCTGGAGACGACGTCACCGGGAAGCCTTACGACGCCGTCCCCTGACGCGCAGAGGTACTGCTGAAAAGTTTCCGGGTCCAGTCTGGCGAGAATTCATAGTTAAGGAATCTGCGGCTAGACTGTGTCTCAACCAGATATAGCGTTAACGAAGGTAAGTAACTTTTACTACCGTGCATATACTTTTAAATGTACCACTCATAATTCTGGTCCAAGCAAGGTACAACGATGAAGATCACACTTGTAATGCAGACTGTCGGAGTAAATCAACAACCTACAATGAGGGCATAGGGCGCGGAAGCACCTGTGCGCCTAATATGCAGGATACGGTAATAGTGGTAGCCCAGTCCACCAACTAGGCATGGTCACTTCTAGCTCCTGGTAGCATAGCTGCTTCCTTTAGGGGAAATGCGGTTGCTATAACCGGAGTGGTGGAAGGAGTATGGCTGTTTCACTCGGGGTAACTCCCCGTAACACGCAAGAGGAAACAAAGTATGATGCCCCCAAGGTATGTCCCAAGCCCGATGGGGGGGGGGGGGAGACTGTGTGTACTAGTGGGGGGGACCTCGCCTGGTCCCCGTGTGTACACAGACCATGTCTCCTACATGTTGGCAAGCCCAGAGCCCTTCTGAGCAAAAATGGAGGTGGCACAGCCACCAGCGAAGGGAGCGCGGGACGGCATCACTGCTCACCCTGGGCCCCACTCACCCTCTGTATTCCTGGTCCTGAGAGTGGCCCTCGCTTCCCTGGTGACCCGCTCTATCTGGGCCAAAGGCAGCAGCAGGGACAGGATGCAGCAACTTGAGAGACCCTCTCCCAGCATGGCGGCTTCCCCGCAGAACGGCCCCACTGGGCGTGGGGGGGGGGGGTTCAAATGACCGGCATTGTTCTCCTCTTATGAACGATTGGTGCCACTGGACGGCACTCTTCACTCAGGCGCTGTACGTTGCGGTTCCCTCACTGAAGGGAGCCACTGACGCGCTGATGTTTGCAATTGCCCCACGGCCGGACTCACAAGTTGCTGACTCCCACGGCCGGTTTCAGGTTGTTTCAGTAGAATTCCTTTGATTCCTAAGCTTATTAACGAACAGGGAAGGGGAGGGGAAGCAGCCAGCCAGCTGTCAGTATGTAGATGGATGCAGATGTAACCCTTTCTCACCCAACCCTTCCTGTGTGATGGCTGTCTAGAAAGTATGCACAAATTGTAGCTGCCACCCAGGCCCAGACATAGATTGGAGTCAGGCTGCAAAGTACGAAGAGTCATAAGCTCAGAGAAGTGCCCACTTTCTAAAAGTATTTAGAACAACAAATTGTCTAGTCATCTCATTAAATACTGTCTATTACTCAGCAGACCATGAACCAATTTCTTGGTTCATGGTGGGACATATTCATCAGATTTAAATCTACTCCTAGGGAATAGCCGTCATCTCAAATAAGACTATCCCCAAGAGCATAAATAGTGCTCCCCCTGGTAGCAACCTTAATATGAATGCACAAAGTGGTTAATGAATTACCATATTGGTTGCTCTTTCTTTGGTGAAACCATGACTGGTTATTTTTGTTATATGTAATGTGCTTTATGTAAATTTGTTCTTCACAATATGAGTTGTTTGAATGTCTAATTGTGGGAATTATGTCTTGTTTCCCTTGTTCTGAACACTAAAATACAAATGACTTTGTTATGAAATAATGAAAAAAATGAGTAAATAAATACTACAGACCAAGAAATTGGTTCATGGTCTGCTGTCTGAGTAATAGACCATATTTAATGTGATGACTAGACAATTTGTTGTTCTAAATATTGACAGGCCCTATCTAGTTGTCGTTTACAGGGCCAACCCCTTCACATTTAAGACTAAAGAGCGGGTTTTCACCCGCGAGGGTATTTCTATACATATCAGTACACACGTATTCATCAACTAGTGTTACAGTCCTGTGCGACTTGTCACCACTCAAACGCAATGTCAGACAAGGACACACTCTCATTTTCAGAGGAGCACATCCAGAACCTAATCTCTACCACCTCCCCCTTTTCCACAATCACATTGAGCACTTCTGCAAAGCAACAAAACGAATCTGACAAATTAATCCGTCTGCGCAAAAAGCATATAAGGACTGAACTACATGGCTTCCTCTTACTAGAACATTTAAAAGCAGGAACTACCCCCTGGGGCTTACAGGTTAAAAACATTCCTGTTATTTTTACTGATGACCCTGAATACAAAAAAGGATTCAGCTGCATTAGCATGAAGCGCAGTAGAGATTTGATGGTACACACCATTGAAACAGCCCAACGTAGTTGTAAAAATCAAGCGGAGGAATTGGAGGAACAAATCCAGGCCATAAAGGATAGCCACTCTGTGACTTTACTTGAAAAAATTGAGAAGGAACTGGTTACATTTAAAGACAACACCATCAATTTTAAATCATCGAAACTGGAGAAGGACATCAAAACATTCAGTTTAGAGACAGTATATCCCTACTTAAAAGGTGACTTTTATACAAGGACCGATTCACGCAGAGTGCTGTCGGAATATCCTGGAAGATCTAGAAACAGATTTTTGACGTTTTCGGAGACATCATCTTGTGACTCAACCAGCGACTCAGACCTAGGCGAAGGTCCGTCTAACAGGAACCAACAAAGATCGAATTCTTTTTTAGCAAAAGGCCAACAGAAAAAAGTTTGTTTCAAACCGCAACCCTGGGAAATGCGCACAAGGCGCCAGTTTTACAAAACGTAACTTCATCATCCATTGTAAATTTATCCAACAAAGTATTAACCAAGGAAGTAGAGCTAGTTTTGGAGTTAGGCCTCAAATTTGTACCTAGTAAACGTACAGATTTTGCCCGAATGAAGATAGAAGCAGTGGAATTCTTCCGTAAAATAAGGTTGAAATACTTCTTTTCCATAAGAGACAGTGGGATGTCATCAGAACCTTCAGGTCTTGCCAATAAATCAAACTTTATTCCTCCAACTCACATGGTGCCAAAGGGGATTTTAGCATTCAAACAGGTAGTGCTTTCATCCATCCTTCAACTTGAGAAGAAGAAGTCCTACATCAAAAATAATTTAACGTCAAATCAACAGAAGGCCATCCAAGGACTCAAAAAAGATGAGTCGATAGTCATTAAAGCTGCGGATAAATGCGACGCCATGGTAATTTGGCCTAAAGATATGTATCTCAAAGAAGAAAGGACTCATGTACAGAATCAAACATGGTATAGACAAATCAAGAAGGATCCAACACGTAAGCTACAAGAGGTAGTCAGAAGAACCATAAGCGACAGCTTTGAACAGGCATTTTGGGAATAAAGGAATCTGGATATTTAGTCAAGAAACATCCCACGATCCCTGTAATCTATTTTCCACCAAAGATCCATAAACAATTGAAGGTACCGCCGGGAAGGCCAATAGTGTCTGGATGCGATTCCCTGTTGGAACCAATTTCAAAATATGGCGACATCTTTTTAAAACCATTTCTCCAAGAGGTTCCGTCGCCCCTGCTGACACCATGGATTTCATCACCAAAATTGAAGGCTCAGGCTTTGACCCCTCTCTGCATTGGCTTGCATCCTTCGATGTAGTCTCGCTATATACTCAAATCCCACAGGATGAGGCACTAGAAGCAATTGAGTTTTATTTGAAAACCAGACCACGTCCCCACCGGGTCCCCACAGAGTTCATAGTACGATTAGCAGCACTAGCACTGCAAAAGAACTATTTTAAGATAATTTCTTTCTGTAAACAAGGGGACCACGATGGGATGTCCCTTCGCCCCAGAGATGGCCGTACTTTACATGGCCCGGTTCGAGGATAAATTTATCTTCAACAATAATCCGTTTTCTCATCAGTTAACACAGTGGTACCGTTACATTGATGACATCTGGTGTCTGTGGAATGGTACTGAAACTGATCTTGAGAGATTCCATGATGGGATCAATCACAGACACCCTGACATTCAATTCACTCCCACTAAACGTACCACTTGTTTAACATTTCTTGATGTGGAGGTGAAGCCCATTGACGATGAACTGACAACGTCACTTCACAAGAATCCAACTGATAAGAATACCATATTACACTACAGGAGTTTAAAGGATAATTTACCGTATGGACAACTGTTGAGAATTAGGCGGAATTGTTCACGAAAAGAAGATTATGAAATTCATGCTGGCGCACTGTGTGACCAACTCACGAGCGTGGTATACACCCAGGGACAGTCTCCTTACAAAGAAGTCAAAACAGCAGTTGGACAAACTAGTTTGTGTATCTACCTATGGACCTGATACCAACAAATTCCGCCAAATCATCCTGAAAAATTGGCATCTTATGCAAAATTTGGAATATCCATTACAACCACCATTGTTCGCAATGAAGAAAAGTGCCAGCATAGGAAAACAAATAGTTCAGGCTGAGATTGCTTCTCCAGGAAGAAAAAAAGATTTAAGAGCTCAATGGAACGTTAGACCAATTGTGAGACATCATAAGTGTGGCAATTGTTCTGTGTGTGAATCAACTATGCAAGGAATTGAGTTCTCACACAACAAACTAAAATGGACACGGAAAGAGTTCTCGAACTGCAAAACAAAGAATGTGGTATATGCTATCATATGCCCATGTCAATTACTGTACATTGGGAAGACAATCCAAGAGATCCAACTACGCATCGTGCAACACCGCTCTAGAATTAAAACAAGAATATCCACTGCGCTGATGGTCAACCACTTTATGGAAAAGAACCATAATGAAAAAGAATTCAAATGGACTGTGTTAAGTGTGATTAAACTGAACCCAACAGGAGGAGACACCGAAACCACACTGCTGAGGCAAGAGGCGTATTTAATTTTAGGGTTTAACAGTACCATTTGCGGTCTAAATGAATTGTCTGAAGTGGGCAGAACTTGAAAGATGCCAGAGAACTCTACCGGCCTGAAACCACTCTGTTGAGGCAAGAGGCGCTACTAACTCCAAGATGTAACATCATCAGTCTATGAATTGTTTGAAACATCCACAAGAACTCCACCGGCCTGAAATTCAAATCTTGAAATCTATCTTCAACATTGTTGATGACTAAGAGTGCAATTAGTCCGTTCTGAGGTAGGCACACTTCAAATCCCAGAATGCAACATTATTAAGAGCTGGGATGGCCCGCGTTTAAAGATCGAGGGACCGGATCTCCGGAATCCAGCTGAATTGAGGATTCACATGAGAAACGCCGAAGACACGAGACTGGAAAGTAAGTAGACGAAACTTATGTGTATTTCACACACAAACCTGAAATACCAGCGCAGACGACTCATGTTGCCAATTTTATTTATTCCAGAAAAATAACGGAACTCTATCTCAAGGGCACGAAATTCTAAAACAAGCATGTATATTTCTAACGAGAGCGCCCGCATCTAACAGGGCTTCAAATCATTGACAAGTAAGTCATGAGGCTTGTTGATGCTTTGCTCCGCTCTTAACTAATACAATTCGCTTTTAATCATGAGGTTTTCAATGCCTTTCACTTTTCCATTACAAAACTGAGGCAACCTTTAGCCATGAGCACACGAGGCATTAATAAAGCCTTCCACCCCCCAGATCTCGATTAGCAGGTGAATGAATGAAAAAACATTTATAAAGCACGTAGCTACCCTAAGGCATCCCAGCACTATCAGCGGACGCGGACAGAGAGGACAGTTTGTTAGGTGGAATTTTGGAAAAGCCAGGTTTTAAGGAGTGTCCGGAAGGGCATCAGGTTGGGCTCTTCGGGGTCCGGTTAGAGAGGTTCCTCTCAGGTTCCAAACGGGTGCCTGGCGGACAGGGCGGTGTGCCAAAGCGCCATCACCCCCCTCCTGAGACGTATGGTGCACTGAGTGCTAGTACCTTTTAATAAACTCGGTTCCTCTCTAAATTGAGGGAATCTTTCTAGTGTTCTGAGTATTTTTACACTAGCAACCCCTGGTTAGGGTGGGCCTTAGCGCGCCCATACCGCCGGGGTTCATCACCACACACACTGGTCCTGACGAATGCCTGACGAATTGTTCACCTAAAGGCAGAAACATGTTGACCTACCCCTGGGGATAAAAACGGACTTTTAATTTGGTCCTTTATCCTACACCTGTTTTTAATTATGTCTAATTGGCAAAACAAATAAAAGATTTTTTTGACACAATTTGGACTTTTTAAAATTCACTCATCCCACTCTTCACTAATCACTTAACCAGCTCCGCAGTAAACTGGCGTTGCAGCACACTAGGGTGGCATTCGGCCACTCCTGGTGGGGCCCGATGATGAAGCATGTCACCAACTAGGTTGGTGAGTGAGGGCCTTCTGAAAAACCTAAAGTGGTTTTATTCACAAGTAAACATTACAGTGAATAAGGATACATGCGTGCTTTTCTTTTATTAGTGATACACTCCTTTGTTGTTTACTTGAATTTTGGAAAAGCCAGGTTTTAAGGAGTGTCCGGAAGGGCATCAGGTTGGGCTCCTGACGTATGTGGGGAGGGAGAGCGTTCCAAAGCCTGGCTGCGTTGTAAGAGAAGGAACGCCCCCCACTTCTTGCTCTTTTTATTTTTGGATTAGCAAAACAATGTTCACAAGGAACTCATTTATCTATTAGATACAGTTTCTGCAAGACTTCGTGTAGCTTGCGTAAATAAATCAAGAGTGAGATACCATTTAAGATAGGACCTTAATTCAATTCGGTCAAACGATATTACTTGAATTAGTAAAAATAGAAGCCCACATAACCATTTATCAAAACTATACTCACTTCAGCCGAAATGATCATGATTTATTTTGTATTCATCATATTCTTTATACACACACAAATAGATTTATCCAAAGTATTTGATCGTGTATTTACACTATGTACAGTTGCATTACAGCTTGATCTGTGAACCCCAGTGAAGTGACCATAACCAACATTGATATAAATACAGTGCTAAGAAAACGAGCATTTACAATGCAATAGGTCTCGCATTGACGCAAGTTTGAGCTATTGGCATTGCAAATAACAATGCCTTTTATTTTTGTTTTCTTTTTAAAAACATAAATAATAGGCATTGTAATTTACAATGCCAATAGCTTAAACTCGCGTAACTGCGAGACCTATTGCATTGCAAATGCTTGTTTATTATATGTGGGGCTCAGTTCTCTGGGATGGAAGGACATTTTTCTCGCCATATGATGGTTTCATGGTACCCTTTCCTCCAATCTCCCTGCCGTTTTCCACCCTCATGTTGGCTGGTATCTTTCCTGCTCAGTGATTCTACTATAATATTTGCCACTCTTATATGTTAGACACACATGGTCTGCTGCTAGATCAGTAGGCTGGTATCTTTCTAGTAGTGATCGCGTTTTCGACCCATGGGCTAGGCTGTCGTCTTCCTATAGTCGATATTGCAGCACATTTTCTGTGTTACATCTTAAACCCATCGCCCGGCTGCCGACAGCCCAACGGGCTGCGTTATGGGTTCTTGGTCTCAGTTTGGGTGCAGGACTTATAGGCTGGGCGGGCATCTTACAAAGGCCTCCTGTTACACATTAAAGGTACAGACAGGTCGGCTTTTGTCCTTCCATTTTCCTGTTAGATATTGACCCAAAATTTATGACAGAAAAATTGCTGCTCTCTGCGATATGTTAACCCCTGTGATTTCCCACACCCTGTGTTACACATTATTGGCTGCGCTCTTTCCCAGAGCTTGTGTTGCATGTTAGACCCACAGGTTGGCAGGTGTCTTTCCCACACCCTGCGTTACACATTATTGGCTGCGCTCTTTCCCACAGCTTGTGTTGCATTTTAGACCCACATGTTGGCCAATGTCTCCCATACCATGTGTTACACATTATTGGCTGCGCTCATTCCCACAGCTTGTGTTGCATGTTAGACCCAAATTGTTGGCCAGTGTCTTTCCCACGCCCTGTGTTATAAATATTTGGCTACGCGCATACCCACAGCTTGTGTTGCATTTTAGACCCACAGGTTGGCCGATGTCTTTCCCACACCCTGTGTTACACATTATTGGCTGTGCTCTTTGCCATAGCTTGTGTTGCATGTTAGACCCAACTTGTTGGTGGGTGTCTTTCCCACAACCTGTGTTATACATTATTGACTGTGCGCATACCCACAGCCTGTGTTGTGCGCATACCCACAGCCTGTGTTGCATTTTAGACCCACATGTTGGCCGATGTCTTTCCTAAGCCCTGTGTTACACATTATTGGCTGCGCTCTTTCACGCAGCTTGTGTTGCATGTTAGACCCACAGGCTGGCCGATGTCTTTCCCACCACGCCCTCTGTTACACATTATTGGCTGCTCTTTTTTCACACAGCTTGTGTTGCATGTTAGACCCAACTTGTTGGCCGGTGTCTTTCCCACACCCCGTGTTATACATTATTTACTGTGCGCATATCCACAGCCTGTGTTGCATTTTAGACCCACAGGTTGGCTGATGTCTTTCCCACGCCCTGTGTTACACATTATTGGCTGCGCTCTTTTACGCAGCCTGTGTTGCATTTTAGACCTACAGTTTGGCTGATGTCTTAAGAGGCAATTCAGTGTGCTCTGGTTGCAGTGGCAGCAATATCCCACTCCGCCCAGGCTGTGTCTGGCCAGGAGAGCCGTGCTTTGTTGGAGTGTAACGCGGCTAAACTTTTTTTGTCTCACCGCTGGAGAAACTGAATCTGGAGCTTTGTTCGCATTGATTGGAACGGGTTGGCAGGCGCTTCATTATTAATACACGCTGACTGCAAGCGAAAGGTCACCCAGGTACTCCTCGGAGGGGATTACTGCAGCCTGAAAGGGCCCCTTCAGGCTCGGTGAAGTAGCGGCTTGTAGTGTCTCGTTACCATGTTAAGCTGGTAACTAGCTGGGTATATTTCTGGGATCATTAGTGCGCAAGCAGCCTCACCCTCCCAAGACGTGCCCTTCAGGTGAGCTTTCTCCTGTTAAAGTGAACTAGTTCGTGGTTTAGAAAAACATTGCACCTCCCGAAAAACACACGAACATTCACACACCGAGGGAGGGATATCCATGCCAAATTGTTGAGAGTAATATTTACTATATCAATAAGTACCATCTCGTGTTATTGTATTTAAATGCATTTTATGTGGCAGACAAACTCAGGAATGGAACTGCCCCGCTGGTACTTACAATACAGGAACTTCGTAAAAGCAGA
This sequence comes from Calotriton arnoldi, assembly GCA_963921515.1. NCBI lineage: Eukaryota > Metazoa > Chordata > Amphibia > Caudata > Salamandridae > Calotriton > Calotriton arnoldi. Next base: position 179,681 of record CAWUFW010005505.1, on the reverse strand, counting down.
TGTTCATCTGAGGACAGAGAAGAGTGTCCTGGTAACTCAGGGTGGTTCTTCCGTTTTCCTGTTCGATATATCCAGGCAGAGCACGCTTTTTTTGTAACTCAATTACAGATCTTAATGTTAGGGCAAGATAGATCCCGCCGGTTAGGTACTAGCTTCTAAAATCCGGTTTGATTTGTGGGTAGGTCTCTTTTCTAGCGTACCCAGCTGCCTGTCCTTTCGAGGCCGACACATTAATCAGCATGAAACCAGCTCAGATTTTCATCTTTGCGAGGTCGATACATCGATATACGTAAAATTGAGTTACAATATCAGTTGTCATCTACAGCTCTTTGAAACGGCCTAAACTGCAGTTTTAAGCGCTGTACTGAGATCGCTACCTATCATCACGTTCATTTTCTTCAACGTGACTGGTGCATCCCGAGTATGGTAAAGGCCTGTGTAATTAATTACGCAGTGGTTGCACATGGTTTCTTAAAGGTGATTTGTTGCCAGTCTTTCTCGTGCAGCTCACATGGCTCTCAGTATGAGGCCGTGCTGTCCCCCTTGTGCTGGGAGAGAACAGGCGCCCCTTTCTTCCTCTCTAGACACGGCCTTCGTGGTGGTTTGCCTTTAATTCCGTACATGGTGCTTGCGTGCGAGTGGGGCTGAGTTTAATTGCCATGGGTGTTAGGTTTGGTGCAATTTATCACATAAACATTTGCTCCAGTTTTCCGAATAGAAACCGCAGCCCAGCCTGGCTGCTCCAGTAGCAGAACACGAAACTTCCCGAGCCCCTTTCAGCTGCAGGCCGAATCAGAGTCCCGGCATCGGCTTTGTAAGTGGGGTAGATGAAATCTGGCAGAAAACTGCAGCCCCGGGCTTCAGAACCTGTTATGTGTCAGGAAGTGCACCCTTTGTCTGCATGTGTGGCTGCATTCCTCGCCCCTCCCCTTTTTGCGCCCCAGCTGCCCGCTAGCGATGCAAGTGCTGTCTTTTCTAAAGGCGTGCTTGTGTAGCAGTGTGTGTCAGCCACCGAGGCCCCGACCCACTGAGATTGGTGTGTGAGCCAGCAACCGCCTGGTCTTGCCTGTCCCTGGTGCTATACAGACCACTCCAGCCTTTTGAGTACGGACGACTTTCATGTACTGATTTCAAGTTCACTGTGACAAAATAGCAAAGCAGAGTAGGGTTTTATGTTTGTTATAGTAGTCATGGAAACCGGGTTTTTTTATACGTATGCATTTTTGCCTCTGCTGTTTGGCGTTTCCTTTGGCGCTGGACTTTTTTTTACATTTCCTGCGATATGTTCATACTGTTAAAACTCGATGACCATGCCAATGTAGTCAGTACCTGTTGGCTGTTTTAAAAACTTACTTTTGCTTAAATGTAGTTTTTTAGGTCGAGCCTCGAGTAGCGCGCAAGCGATGCTTAGAGGCGAAGACTTAATGTAAGCGAGTTTTCAAAGCAGTCCAAGAAACGCTCGTGCGTCGTGGCTGGCCTTTTTGAGATGGGTACGCGCGGCAAACATGTGTTTCCAATTATCGTGCCCAGACGCGGGCGCGATAAGTGGAAACACATGTCTGCCGCGCGTACTCATCCAAAGGCCAGCCACGACGCACGAGCGTTTCTTGGGACTGCTTTGCAGGCTGCCGCGCTCGCTCGCCCCCGCTCCATGTCCCCCGATGCGCCACGTAGTTTCCGCCTTCGCTCACCTTCTGCGGCTCACCGCTCGCGGCCCCGCTCCCCACATGATTTCCATCGCTCGCCGCCTCGTTCCCATGTCTCCCCACATGATTTCCGTCGCTCGTTGCTTTTTTTCACAGGTGAGTGATCTAGAGTTATTTGACCTCGAACACTGCAACCCCAGTACTTTCTTGGCAATGATTTATTCAAATCTCCTAGGTTCCATTACGATGGGTTGGGTAATACTGTGGTGGTTGCCTGAAATTGCACATTCAGCTAGTTGTTTCCATGAGCATGTTTTTTTGGCTTGTGCTTCTGTGGAATTCATGAGACCGGCAGTATTGTTATTCCAGGTACAATGTATTTTTCTTTAAGAAGCTTTCACGCAAATAAGCAACAAGGTTAGGAAATACAGGCTGCTTCAACCCATGCTTAGCCATGCCGCTGCTGCTCCCAACCAGTCGGTCCAACTGTTAACCACCCGCACCAACCCCCAACTCTGAATCTCACCCTCTGCCATATTCCAAGATGACAATTACCATATACCGAGTTACGCACTCATTCGGGCAACCAGCTTGCTACTACACATCTCCCTGTTCTTTACAAAGTTAGCTTCTAGAAGCTATTTAAACCTCTACACAATCCGAGTCTGCATTTTCTTTGACGCTGCATCTCAATTCACAATTCATCCAGACCACAACACAAATCCCTTCAAGCGCTTGAGAAGATGTTTGTTCTGTTTACTGTGATGCAAAGAAGTACTGCGACATTCACGGATACCATCCGTGCTTGTCTGTTACCATCTTACCTGATCCAGCTGCTCCTGCTGCAAATGAAAAATCAACAATCAGGAAAACATTGTCATTGTTCACGTCCTGCTGCCCAAGCACCTCCACCAGTTTCTACTCTATCCTACAGGGTTTAGCCGACTTGCCACTAACACACAGTACAGTGAGTAACCCAATTATCCACACATTCGTCCATACGAGGCTACCCAAAAATTACTCTGGCATGCCTTTTGGTGGAAGATATACACAAATGCCCTTCATGGCATTGCTCAAACATCCTTCTTCTCAAACCGAAAGAAGACACAATGTTTTCTCCTCTAAATACAATAACACGCTTCACATTAAGGTAGTTTCTTATCCTCAAATACACTTTCAACTCTCCACTCAGCTTCTGCTCCTCAGGCCATCCTGACTTGGAACAATGCAAGACCTATTTAAGCTCCATATCTATTTCCATATGTCTCCCCCACCTCCTTCAATCAAAAACACAACAGCTATAAAATAATTCCTCTCCACATCTGCCAAAGTGAACACTACCCCAAACTTTGCTTCACCTTCCAAAGAATCTGTAGGATCAATAAGTAGTATTCTAGACATGCAGTCAGCAAGCACATTCCATGTCCCCAGGAAATTCCACCAGATAACGGAAGGCTTGCAACTTGGCTGCTAACCCAGCCAAAGCTGACTGTTAAATTTTCCCTTCACCAGCCATAATTTGTTGGCTAGGGGTTTATAGTCAGTTCTGATAATAAACTTAATTCATCAAACAAATAGTCTGTAGTGTTCCGAGTCCCAGACACATGCAAGTAACTTCCTTTCGATTACGGAATAATTCCTTGATGCCTCTCAAAGTGGAACTATGCCCAACCACCCACTCACTTCTGTGTGGGTCAATTTCCTGTTCGGCCATATGGTTCTAAACAGCTCATGCCTAGCTATAAAATACCAGGCACAGGAGTCCATGATGTGGCTTTCTACGCCACTTTAATAACATTTGAAGATAACTTGCCTTGAATCCTATGATCGCCCTCACCAAGTACTAGTTGACGGTTAAGAGTCTCATCTTATACTTCCTCTTCCCGTGTAACCATATTGACCTTTCTTGAGGTCATCCTTTTCATGTCTAAAATTTCCACCATGGCTAAAACTGCCACACCTGTAGCACTGAGGTTTTAGTTACTTCTCCGCGCTCCTTACATAGTCCCATCTCCTTTTCTCTCTATCTTGCCTCCTAATTATAGCATTCACTACATTAGCTGTCTCTTATTTCTTGAATGTATATATCTCTGAATTCTCTATGCATTTTGCTATGTTGACAGCTGTCTTCATTGTTAAGTACAAGCAAACCTGCAGTCTCTCCTGCCCTTTTTGTTCTTGCACCTCATGAAAATTGTGGTCTCTTCAAACCTGTTCAAAGTTTATATGGTCAAAATCACCCGATGCAGCTAAGGTCCTTAATACCGCTAGGTACCCTTCTCTTGATTCACAATTACATTGTCCCCTAGAGTAGAATTATTGAATGCACTTACTCTTCACCCGTATTGTAAGCCCAACTATTCGATGTTATACCATCAATCTAAACCAACAGCTATATTTGCCTCTAACGGGGGTAAGTTCTTGAACTCATGCGCCCCTAGGCTAAGTTTCAGTAATGCTAAATTATGTGTGGCAGTGCAGTTTCCTCTTCCAGGACTTCTACATATGCCAGAAAGACCTCGTACCAATCCTCCCAAGACATGGGCAGCTCTCCAGCATATTGTAGAAGGATGGTGGTGGAGCAACAGAGGATATGGATGGCTTATCCTAAATGACTAAAGTTGTCACAGTTTGCGCTAAAAATAAGTTAAAATAATCAAGATAGACACCATTGTCTACGTTGTTGGCGTGCACAGAATCCTACTGAGTTAGTGCCTTGGTGTGTGTGTGTGTGAACTCACCCAGTGTTCCTCTTGTAAGAATAACTCCCCAGATTATACTTTGTGGTGAGGGTGATGTGGCCGAAAGAAGTGCACCTTGAGTACCAAGCTAAAGTGTTCTGCTTTGATGGTATAATAGCAGCATCCAGTACATAAATGTAGTTGTCCAAATAATTATTGTTATAATTTATCATGCCAGCATTACTGGTAACATCTGTGCAGGGTTTAGAAATCCACAGAATTGTAGCCTCACGCTTTAAAGTTCAAGGCCTCCGGCATACATTAGGCAAGAAAATGAAATCACAGTACCTCTTTTTAGGTCTTGCCTGAGCCAGCGCATGCGCTGCTCTGGCGAGACTTTTAGTAAGTGGCTTTTTAGAGTGCTACCCACAGGCTTTTGCTGGCCTCCAGCTTGCGTTCACGATCGCGTGCACGCGTGATCAGGCGCCATCTGGCTTCCCTCGCCATCTGGCTTCCCACCCTTACACTCGCAGCGGCTTTATCGCTCGCGATTACTTTCACTTTCGCGGCCGTGTCACTTTCACGGCCGCGCGGCTAATGCTTGTTTCAAAGTTGCTCTCTGTAATTTCCACATATGTCTGTTAGTTCCACTTTTCTGGTGAGGTTTGTGGCGGATTTTACTGCACCAGTCATGTCAGTTTCTTTGGTCATTTTATGTGTTTAAAAATTGAGCAGCATGGTTTTAGGGTATTTTTTTGACATAGGTGCATTTCTCAAAAAGCTGGTTGTCGCTGTATTTGTATAATTGTGTTGACGCCTGGTAATGTATTCCATATCCGTAAATTGCCAAACATTATAGACTTGTATAACTTGTGCAGGCAAAGCACTCAGACAGACATACATTTCGTGAAGTATGATCTGTATTAAAGTCATTCATGGCCAGAAACATCATATTATGTTTTTGGAAATAAAAACCTGGATGTTGCTTAGTAATATACCACGATGTTCTTGTCTCCTGCCACTTTTGGAGCAGAATTTGCAAGGCAGCTGACTATGTTTTTGGTTTGATTAACTTCTGTGACTTAGTGAATTGGTGTAATGAGGGGAAGAGACTTGGGAACATTTTCAAACAAGCATTGGCATAGCCAGTAGGTCTCACCTTTGGGACCTTATAAGTGTTTAGCCACGCAACAGTTGATGTTGTTGCACCAAGGATATTGTGCTGCATAACTAAATACTTATAAGGTCCCAAAAGCGAGACCTATTGGCTATGCCAATGCTTGTTTCTTTTTCTTCGAGTGAATTTTATCAATGCTTATTCTTGTCCGTTTTTTTTAAACAAACGAAACCGTAGTAAATAAAACGTGGGAGCCTGATTTTTCAAGTTTTGGTTACTCATATGCCAGGGTATGAGAATAGCGCTTGGAGACACGCATGCTGATGTGGGTTTAAGGTTAATTTTATGAAAATGTTTATTTTTCAGGAGCTGTTATAACTGATGCATAGACTCGACGTCTGCGTTTCTTTTGACATTGTAGCGCTGATTTACAGACCCTTTTTCATTTATAAATTGCTAGTTGGTGATATTAACTGCTTGCAATTGTGTTTCACTTTATTTTAAACGAGGGGACGTTTCACTCGATACTTCCAGGAAAGGCAACACATAAATGAAATACACACATTTTTCATATGTTATTAATAATGATGTTACTCTAGGGCTCTGGTACACAGGTCACGCTGGTCTTCATATAAACAAAAATACCTTAAAACTGCACAAACTCCTGCACGAAGCTTGGTCATTATACCACTCTAGTATTTAGCATTGATATTGTTTGGGCGTCTGACTTTAAAGCAGCACCGGAAGAGAGAGATTATTTCACTACCGTGCCGGGGCACAGGCAGAATCCCAGGTGATTGCTCGTGTCGTATTTCAGTCCCTTGATTTTTTTATTCCAGGTGAAAAGGGAGGGAGGCAGTGGGCGTCGGAGATTTACCTCTTCCCCAGTAGCTCGGGGGAAAAAACAAAGGCGAGCTGAATTCAGGTCTTCACTCGATGAACACACCTTTTACCTGTTCCTATAAGAGGGTAAACACACGCCCCTCCCTCGCCCAGATTAATGGTGTGCTCCCGGAGTGTTTGCGCGGTCCCGAAAGCGAAAGAGGACCGTGCCGGAGCTTGTCTTTATGGGGCCATGTGTTTAAACACATGGTCCCATAAAGATAAGAAAGTGCTTCACGACAGCCGTGAAGCAGGCCACCGAGTCCAAATGTAAGCAACCAAAACACCTCATTTCCAATGGCAGGCCACCGTTTAGCATAAACGGTGACGCCGGCCAATGGGAATGAGGGGTGGGGCTTAAAGCCCTCTTTTGAAAATCCTCTCTTACAAAACCCCTCGCGGGGGCGGAGCAGGGCTCTGCCCTGCAATGCCACGCGAGACCTAAAAAGAGGGAAGGTAGTGGTTATTGGTATTTACACAAAGAGGAGCTCTTAACAATTATAGTACAATGGATTGTAGGTGATGTTCTGAGTTCTTTGAGCTCTCTCTTTTAAAAAGCCGACGACGTTTCGACCCTCTCTTGGTACGGGGTCTCTTCAGGACAGGAATTCTGGGGGCAGTAGGCACTCAAGGTGCTGGAAGCGGAATTCTTCTTATTAAAGAGCAGGATAATGTTGTGATGTCCAGAGGGAGTAGCCCATAGCTTGGGTAGCCAAGGGGGCTGTAGGTATAGTTCAATAGCACCCTGTTAATAGTAAAACCAATCAATGCACGGTGAGTGAGTAACTCGGTATTGTTCAGTAGTACATCTGTGGTTCAATAAAGATTATCAAAAACTATAATAATACAACAACAGATCGTAGATTTATTTAAGGATTACTGAAAACTCTCTACTCACCCGACTCGAGTTCGGTGCTGAGTAAACTAATTACTGTGCCAGACGTCGAGGGACTATTCTAAGCCGACGCCTGGGCGCTTCCGATAAAAGTCCTTGACTTTCATCGGAAGTGCCCAGGGTCGAAACTTCGTCGGCTTTTTAAAAGAGAGAGCTCAAAGAACTCAGAACATCACCTACAATCCATTGTACTATAATTGTTAAGAGCTCCTCTTTGTGTAAATACCAATAACCACTACCTTCCCCCTTTTTTTCTTAGCACTGTATTTATATCATTGTTGGTTATGGTCACTTCACTGGGGTTCACAGATCACGCTGTAATGCTACTGTACATAGTGTAAATACATGATCAAATACCTTGGATAAATCTATTTGTGTGTGTATAAAGAATATGATGAATACAAAATAAATCATGCTCATTTCGGCTGAAGTGAGTATAGTTTTGATAAATGGTTATGTGGGCTTCTATTTTTACTAATTCAAGTAATATCGTTTGATTGAATTAAGGTCCAATCTTAAATGGTATCTCACTCTTTTGATTTATTTACGCAAGCTATACGAAGTCTTGCAGAAACTGTATCTAATAGATAAATGAGTTCCTTGTGAACATTGTTTTGCTAATCAGCAACACCCAGTTCGCAAGGACGTATGGGTCGCTCTTGTTCCGTGTGAATATCTTTTTATTTTTGGAAGCACGGCGAGTGAGAGGTTAGCCGAACGGAGGCTTCTGTTAGGGCAATAGGGGGTGATCATAGATCGACTGATTGTCGGTCCATTCCCCCAGAAGGACTTATGCGTGATTCACAAAGCCTTAAATTTGATTCTCTCCCTTATAGGCAGCCAATGAAGAGGTACCACATGTACGACTTTTACGATTAATTAATACATCGTACAATAAACATAGGAGAGGCTAAACATCAATTTTTTCAATTTTTTATTTTTGATCCTGCAGATTGTACCTAGTCACAGCCCTGAAGAGAACCCCAAGAGTTGTGTTAGGGCTCAAAACGCGTCTCCACTTTTCAACCAGTGGGGCATATTCATCAGATTTAAATCTACTCCTAGGGAATAGCCGTCATCTCAAATAAGACTATCCCCAAGAACATAAATAGTGCTCCCGCTGGTAGCAACCTTAATATAAATGCACAAAGTGGTTAATGAATTACCATATTGGTTGCTCTTTCTTTGTTGAAACCATGGCTGGTTATTTTTGTTATATGTAATGTGCTTTATGTAAATTTGTTCTTCACAATATGAGTTGTTTGTATGTCTAATTGTGGGAATTATGCTTTGTTTCCCTTGTTCTGAACACTAAAATACAAATGACTTTGTTATGAAATAATGAAAAAATGAGTAAATAAATACCACAGACCAAGGAATGGGTTCATGGTCTGCTGTCTGAGTAATAGACTGTATTTAATATGATGACTAGACAATTTGTTGTTCTAAATATTGACAGGCCCTATCTAGTTGTCGTTTACAGGGCCAACCCCTTCACATTTAACACTTTCTAAAAGTGTCATTTCTAAAATAGTAATATAAAATCCAACTACACCAGCAAGCAGGATTTCTTATTACCATTCTAAACATACCAAACATGGCAACGCTACTCGTTTCAGATCAGAAATTACCACTTAAATATTTATAAGTGAATTCCCAATGCTAGTCTATGAGAGGAGTAAGCCTCACAGCAGTGAGCAACAAAATAGGCTTTTTGTCACTACCAGGACATGCCACACAATAAAGGCACATGTCCTACCTTTTACTTACACAGCATAGGACTACCTATGGCCTACTTTAAGGGTGACCTATGTGTAATAAAAGGGGAGTTTAGGGCTTCGCAAGTATCCATAAATGGCAAGTTAACGTGGCAGTAAACTGCACATGCAAGCCCTGCAGTGGCAGGCCTGAGACAGGTTTGAAAGGCTATTTCTGTGGGTGGCATAATCAGTGCTGCAGGCCCACAAGTAGTATTCAATTTACAGGCCATGGGTATATAGGATACCACGTTACAGGGGACTTACGAGTAAATTAAATATGGCAAACGGGTGTAAAGCAATCATACCTTGTTTGAAAGGAGAGAGCAAGTGCATTTTAGCACTGATTAGCAGTGGTAAAGTGCCAGAGTCCTAAAGCCAGCAAAAAGAAGATCAGAAAGATGGGCAGAGGACAGCAAAAAGTTTGGGGATAACCCTGCAAAACGGACCAGGTCCAACAGTAATGCATGTGTTGGGTTAGTATGTTTCTATGTAAGTTGATTTCTGTAATTTGGTAATTGCAGTTTATGATAATGGCTGTGCTGTGCTGTATTCTTAGTACTGCGATACCCGTTGGGAAATTTTGATTATTCACCTGCAGGTTGTTTTGGGAATACAGTGTGAACATTTACTTTGAACTCCATACGGAGTCTAGTTAGCAGTTTGGGGAAGAGAGTGTAGTACCCGTCTTCGTGTTGTGTAGATACAGGCTAGTTGTGCATGTCCAAGTGTCACGAATGTGTGAAAGAGTAGTAAGTAAACTGTTATGAGAGCTGAATGAATACACTTGTGTATGTTTGGTGCAAACTGGGTTAAGAGCAAAACCCTATTGCTAGAGGTTGTATGGGCGATTAGCCCACGGGATGTGGAGTTGTGGAAGTATGGTACCCTGTTGTGAGGAGTTGCATGAGGGAGCATACCATGGTGTGAAAAAGTAGTACACTGTTGTGAGGAGTTGCATGGGGGAGTACCACATGAGTGTGATGTAGAAGAAAAGAAGTACCCTATCACAAAAGTGATACCCCATGGAGTGAAAATATGGGTAAGTGTAGTACCAAGTGATGTTGTGGGTGATACCTACAAGGTTTGATTGAGTGTTGCGGGTGATAGCTATAGATTTTGCCTGGGTCATCACTCTATACAAATGGAACATCTGACAGATGTATTGTACAGGAGGTAGAGTATGTTTTTGATTGTTTGGTGATGCGTTGTATTCAGCGTGCGTCTACAGAAGGCTGTCATCATTGTGTTCAGAAGATGTCCTGACTTTTTCTGCTGCCGTTTTCAGGGGTTGTGTTACTGGTTCAGATTAAGTGCTTTCTTCTGCCTGGAACTTGGTGATGTAGGTTTGCCAGCTGGTGTGACTGGGTGTGAGGCGTGATGGAGAAATGAGCTGCATTTCGGTGTGGGAGTCCGTGGTGGAGTGTGTGGTCCTTCTGGGGTTCTGTGTGTTGCTTGTGAAAGATGGGGAAAGTGTGACAGTTGTGTCTGTGTCAACAGGGTAGTTTAGCAACTGGGGATGGATTTCTAGAGGCATTGTGTGTGCGCGTTTATTTGTGAAGATAGGTTTTGTGTTGGAGTCTTGTCAACAGAATTTTGAGTTGAGGTGATATAGGGTTAAACGTTTTGTTTTTGTTTTGTTTCTTGATTGTGTACATTTGGGAATGATGGGCCAACCTTTTGTCAAAGAAAGCATGCTGTTGCGTGACTGGGCGTCCGTGACTATATGTCCTGCATGCATAAATGATGTATGGTATAGTTTTCAGTGTGCAGACATGTGGTGGCCGAATGTCATTTCCAAGAAGTTCACAAGACTTGCACTTCTTGGAACGTTGTGCAATGGTAGTCAGAATCTTGTTGTTGTCTCCGTTCTTTGTTTGATGTGAAGTGAGAGCAGCCTTATGTCTTGCTCCGTTGCAGAGTTTCTGTGACTGCTGTTTGTTGTCTTTCTTTGCGTGGGTTATGGAGAGTTTAACAGGTTCTTGTTAGGTAAATATGTAACCAGGAGATTATGAATCATTGTCCCTGTACCTTAAATGAAAGGGAATGGCTCTTCTTTGTTTTGTTGTATATAAAAAGGGGTGTCGTGTGTTTCCTGCATGGCCTCTTGTCGTTTTGCCTATGCTAGCCAAATTCTGCACATTGTTGGCCACTTTTCCTTAGCATACGTTACTATATAAACACGTTTGCTTTTGTGCCACACTGTATTTTCACCCAGAAACAGCATATGTTTTCATGATCTGTTCTGTTCCTGGGATTTAGTCTGAACATCATAGGCGAGGTCAAACAACAATGCCCCTTGTTATTTTCTGTGGTCTGGCATTAGCACCTAGACTTAATATGACAGTGCAGCTGCTGTTTGTGAGAAAACATGTCTTGTCATATAACCGAGGACAGGAGTTTTTAAACTCTGAGAGTGAAGGTCTTGAGACGAGATTGCTGCATCAGCTGAGATGTAGAACATGCATCCATTTATGCTAAGGTACGTGGTCCGCCAGTAATACCAGAGATCTTTGATACATAATCATTTAGCTTCGTTAGGCGGGGGTGGGTTTAGGCTAATCTGTCTTATAACATGACGGGGCTTTTCATGGTTTAAAATATTTATTTAAACTATGGTGCTCTAAGATGCAGTATTTGTACCACAGTGTGTCTTGTTGATCTTATTGTGTCTCTCTGGTAAGGTTAGAAAGGCAATTGAGGTAGCTAGTCGGACTCCGGCTCATAGACACTGAGGTGGTATAGTGACTCAGTCCCTATGTGCTGATGTTCTGTGGTCCCAAGCATTGTTATGTTCCAGAGCAAAATCCCTGCAACAGGGGAGGAGTGTAGTATCCTGTATCCCCCCATTCCCTATATGTCTGACCTGGTGTATGGAATGCTGAGAAAGAATTATGTAATAGAATGTTTTTGGGTCTGTTGTGATGTTGAAACTTGAGATAGGGACAGTTTGAGAGAGGATGAAGACCTGACAGTTCTACCTGCTGTTGCTGTAACCTAAGGACCTAACATTATACCTGCTGCTCAGCCAGTATGAGTGTGTTGTGTGAATTGTTGGTGCATGGTGATACGTTGGAATGTTAGGGTGCCTATGAGGTGCTGGAGTGGCAGTTGGAGTATGGGCTGAGCGGCAGGTAGAACTGTTGGAGCCTATCATAGAGGCAATCCTGAGATCTAAACTAAGGGCTTATTATTGGAGCTTATTACTTACCTGCAACTAAGATAAACCATCTTATGGAACTTGCACCTCGGCTACTGGACATCATTTTATTTACACCATTTTGGCGACGATTTAGGAAAAGAAACACTGCGTGGTAGGAAATTACAGAAGAAACTGTGGAAACCAAGTTTACAAGAAAATAAAGCCTGAAGAAACTACAGAAGGAAGAATTTTAAAGGAAACTTAAGCAAACTAGAAGTACAGAAAGAGACAAAATGCCCTGCAGCCCCACCAGTGTCCTCCACATCGGACGGCCCCAGCCAGGGTGTACTTTGGTTTACATGGTTGGGTTCTCATGTGTGTGGAAACAACCTTCAACATACTGTGCCTGACCAGCCAAGTAGTGAAAGTATCCTGTCTCTTCGTACAGCTTTCTGCTTGCGCGTTGATGTATACATAATCCGGATTTTACATAAATCATCAGGTAGAAGAACAGGCAGCCCGTGGATTAAAGACAAGATATTGTTTTTAAGAGATTGGGCAGCTACAGCTAAACAGCATGTCTGCACGAGGACTTAGCAATGTTTTGCTGTGGGATCAACTGTGTGTACAATCAAAATCCACCATTACTGCAGCGCGAGATATGCGCGTGGATGCCATCAATAATTGTGCAACCTCAGCGTGTCCATGGCGCGAGAAAATGCACCAGGACTAACAGTGACGTAGCGTTGTTGCAGATCAGCTGTGCAACAATGTTTAGTGCACACGCGTCTGGAGTCACCGGGGACGGATGCTTTCTACGTGCTGCCATCTTCGCGTCTTCATCGACGATGCCCGATCCATTGCTGGAGTGCCGATCTGGTATGTTTCCTGATGCACGACATACCATGTTGGAATTTCACGGGAAGCGGATCATTTTATTCTGTATGAAGATTTCATGAGGTGACCAGTTGATCCGACTGGTTTACTTTCATCAAGCAATAAAATATGTTGTACGATCAGTGCGTAACATTTTCACTGCAGTAACATTTTCTGCTACTACAGGAGAGGCCCAGTTCACTGACGTTATGTACTCTGTGTTGAGTTTGGATGAGAGAATCAGTTTGACACTTTAGTAGGGTTATTTGGATTAGTCACTTATGAGTTGAAAGGGATTTCGGGTGAGGAGTCGCACACCGGAATGAAGTACCAGTATCCTGAACAATACTGCTTTAATTTAAAATATTCATTGCTACACTACTTGCTGGCTCCTATATATACACGTTGTTGCCTGTTTGCTGCCATAGTATATGCTGTTTTTATTTTGCAGTGTCCTATGCTATACTGTGTGGTTGTGCTGACTATTTCTTTATTTGCTTCTGGTGTGTATATGTAAAGTGTTTAGTATTAGTGCTTAGAATTGGTCTGATTGGTGTTGTTGCCAAAGATGACGTTTGGGGTGGAAGTCACCCATTTATTCTTGGTTACGTTAGATGCTCTTGCCTTAGGGATGACGTGTGAGGTGGAATTCACTGGGATGACTGTGAGGGTGAAAGTCACACGGGGTTTTCTGTCCAGTTGATGCCTTTGTTAAAGGGATGACTGTGAGGGATTAAGTCACCCATTGCTTACTGTATACTAGTTGCCTTTCCTTTTGGGGATGAAATGTGGGGTGAAGTTCACCCATTCATTGTTGTTGTACACTTGATGCTTGGTGCGTGGGATGACTGTGAGAGGGTTTAGTCACCCGTTGTTTGCCATACACGTGATGTTTTGTGAGTTGGATGACTGTTGGGGCATAAGTCACCCGCTGCTTGCTGTACTTGTCATGTTTTGTGAGTGGGATGACTATGTAGGTGCAAGCCTCCCGGGGATTTTTATTTATGAGTGTGAGAGTTATTTGTTGGGCAATGGAGTTCGGTTGTGCTTTGAGGGTGTGTGGGTTTAGGTTCAAAGTTGTTGTCTGCCGCGCCAACTATCTGTGGGTTTTCTGTGCGTGCTGCCTATCATGCTAGTCTGGCCAGCTGGTGTTTTTTGTGGCATAACAGAGGCTGCTTGTTACTTCCTATAGGCATCGGTATAAGATGCGGGGGGCCTGGTAGGGTGCGTGTTTTTTATTTTATGTTTTGAAAAGGGGGGAGATGTGGGTTACAACCCTTATTTCTTGTATTTACATGCATGGTCTTTATGTATATGCGATATCATATTTTTACATCTTATATGTTTCATGCATGTCTATAGTGTCTCTTCATGAAATTGTGATATGCTCATCTAATATTCGCAATATTGTTGTGTTCTGTAAAAAGAGGATATGTGTTATACCTGCTGCTGAGTCAGTATGAGTGTGCTGTGTGGAATGTTGGTGCATGGTGATGCGTTGGAATGTTAGGGTGCCTGTGAGGTGCTGGAGTGCCAGTTGGAGTATGGGCTGAGCAGCAGGGAGGCTGCTCCTGGTGGGTCTTACTGTTGGAGCCTATCATAGAAGCTACCCTGAGATCTAAACTAAGGGCTTATTATTGGAGCTTATCACTTACCTGCAACTGAGATAAATAAACCCTCTTATGGAACTTACACCTCGACTACTGGACATCATTTTATTTATACCAAATACCCTGTCCTCTAACTTCAATATCTTGTTACCAGAGAACCCTCTATGGTGCGTTTGTGAGTGGAAATCTTGTGTTTGTTTTGTCTTTAATTGGATGACAGGCAACCTTCAATAAATTGTTGTTCTCGTCCATCCAGGTACTTCATAGGAACCTCTGTTTCAACGTTCTCCTTTCGGATTTATGAAGAAAGAGAAATTCTGGGCATGGATCCCAAGACAACATACCATCGTTTCTGTGGTGACAAAGAGGAAAACTGTGAGCAGCCCACCCACTGGAAAATTGTGTACTGAATTAAAGGGAAAATGCTAGACTACGAACTTCTGAGCGGTGTTGTAAACGTCTGTAGAGTAGTAGCATTCCTGGATGCAGCATACTAAATGCAGCGGAACGTGGATGTACCCATGCGGCAATATCTACTCTTCAGAGACTGACTCCCTCAATGAGGTTTCCCTGCCAGTGATACAGGGAGATTAGTCTTTTCTGCCATTGGTGGCAGGTTTTATTCAGGTGCTCTCATTTTTTCCAGCAGCCTTTTAAAACTTTATTTGTTGTATTTTGTACTAAACTTTTTCGTAATGGCTAAAAAACGTGTTGCTTAAACACAATATATATGAACTGTCCATACTGTGCAAGGACATAGTTTTGTGGGATCCTTGGTAAGAGACAAAGTTTTCCGAACATAATGCTTCCTTTTCATGAAGCAAGACCTCAAACATAAAAAAATCTTTTCCTTATCCCTAACATTTTGTAAGTATTTCCTTGTACACCTGG
Organism: Calotriton arnoldi; assembly: GCA_963921515.1. NCBI lineage: Eukaryota > Metazoa > Chordata > Amphibia > Caudata > Salamandridae > Calotriton > Calotriton arnoldi. The sequence continues at coordinate 164,184 of CAWUFW010005505.1, read as the reverse complement.
ATGAAGAACGGTTGTGTTAACAGTGTTTCTAATGAGATCTGCTTGGGACACCTTAGCTATTTTATTATGGCTTGTAAAAGAAATGTGTGTGATCAAGTCTGTCTTCATTATTGTACGTCTAGGAGGTGCCTGGTTAAGGTCACTGGCAGGACGCCGTCTTCTAGAAGAGGTGTATTTGAAAATATATGCTGATTCCATTTGTGGGCTTTTTACTACATCATAGGAACAATGGTGGGAGTCAGTGAGGTGGCGTTTTACACGTTTGTTTTTGGTGAATTCACATTTGGGACTGAATTGAGTCGACCACCTTATTACACACAGGCTCTAAACAACTGTCATGAGGACCACAACTGTCAATCACTGGAGATCTGGTTTTGACAAACAAAGAAGAAAAGATTCCCTCAACCTTGTATCAAATCACTCTGTTTCTGTTTAGCGGTGGAACCACTCCAGTATCTGCAAATAAGCATTGTATCTTTTTGAGTGCACTTTTCCCAAAGTTGCCATTTGTTTCAAAAGTAATGCCATGTGGACTCGTACATCTTCCTGTCCTCTGTATTTTTATTTTTTAACTTTACTTTCCTGTGATACAGACCAGAATCCAGGATCCTCCTTGCATTGGATACCATTGTGGGGCTTGCCAAATGTACGCTTGCCAACCTTGATTCCTGCTGGGATTTTCTCCTTCCCTGTACAAGAAGATCTACCGGAAATTATGTCATACTATTTTGAAGATGAAAGGATCTGTGGAGAGACTACAGGATAGGGCTTGGTGGGATAGTACAGGACAACTAAATGGCAAGTCAGCATCTAATGCAATCAAGCATGCTTGTTCAATATTTATACAGCAATATAAATTGAGACTTCTCCCAGGTGGTCTTCGTTAATCCAATTTATTTGCTGAACTAGGAAAGGCTATGACTAACCTACCTCACTGGCTAGTGTTCATTACTTTGGGTACATAAAATGACAGTGTCTCATTCAGGTCACTTTTTTTTTATTAAACTTCAGTATTGTAGGGTCTCTAAGTGTGTTGCACTTTGTTCAATTCTCCCTTCTCAAAATTAAATCCCTCCACGTAATATGTGTTCCTTCCGACTTTGTGTTTCCTACAAATTCACGAGCAGTTGTTACTCTGAAAATGCTTGTCAGCAAACACCTTTGATACAGTTTCAGTGCAATTAAGGTACTCGGAGGTAAAGTGGGATTGCATGATCAGTTTCATTTCCTGCAACAAATGGATATGGACCTGTTTTGTCAGCCAAAAAGGATACTGGACTTCTTGTACACTTCTGTTTATTGTGAATCATTATGGATTGGAGTCCCTTACATGGTCAAAAGTGCCATCTTAGCCTTTGTGTTGTTAACCCTCTGTACCTCCTTACCCAAGTTGGATAGGTGTGAGTAGACATGGTAAAATGGATATGCATTTTGCAGACCCCTTTTGATATGTCTAAGGGTTGTCCATGTTTTTCAGGCAGTGGTCTTTAATGTTTTCCTTTTCCCTTTAAATGTTACATTCTTAATGTTTAAACCGAGCATTTGTGTTTACAGAAGCAGTCACAGATGCTAAGCTGTCTGCATTGCTGAAACCATGGCTACTTTGTGAATGTATGATGCGCCCCTTCTTACTTTGCATTCTGGGAATGTTCTGCTTACATGGTTACTAGCTTTGATGGGTTTAAAGTGCAGGTCGTATAAAGGGACAGTGAACTATTGGGAATCTCCCCCTGCCCCCCCTTCCCCAGACTACCACTAAGAAATGTAGCCTTGTTTTGCGTGGAGGGGTTTGTGCCTTTAAACGGGTGAATATATATCATGTTCTGTCTGCACAACTTGTGTGGCTTTTGTACAGTAGTTTGGCCTAGAAAGCAGCCCCAGCGTTACACAGTGCAGTTAGATGTGCATTACAGCGAAGGGTTGGTTCACTGCCTCTTGAATGGTAACAGCTCAGTGAAGGTCTGCTCCTGAAGCGATAGATGCAAAGCCTGAGTCCTAATACCAGCAGTCCTCCTCCAATGAGTGCTCTCAACATGTCTAACCTCCCAACGTTGACTGCTTGTTGTATGTTTAAGGTGTGGAAAGGAGTGTCCTCAGCTAGTGAATGTGGCAGGCTTCGTCGAGGTAATTCGGAAGCTGGTGGATCAAGCGCTCCTTCCTTCTTTAGTGATAGAGTTTGGTGCTCTGTTGTTAGGGCGCTCACTTCTTGCCCATTAGAATTCAGCAGGAAGTCCTAATGCAGAGTTTTGTTTAGTTCCACTCTCAAATATGTCTATTGCTTTCTATTTATGTGTATTAAGTGCTTACTATGGCCAACTGTGCTGATAATTACGCGTTTTGTAAACCGAAAGAAGGGAATATTTCCACTCCGAACCACTTACAGGACTAGCGTCTATTAGAACAATTACACAGGTAGTATGGTTACAATGCACTGTGTGAAGCTAAAGCAGACCGACAATGCCAAAGAACAAAGCATGTTGCGTGTGAATAATTGACCATTTCAATTTCCCAGTGATTGAGCTGGGTAAATCCACTATTTTCTGTTATTGGTAGAGTGTGCATGTTAAATGATGTGTCTGATTTACAATGATTGTCTAATCTAGAGTAATGCTTGTCTAGGAAATCTTCAGTCGATATTAGTTTCTGAGCATGGCGCACAATACCTGAGAGGATTAAATGCATGGCATTGTGTGTGCTCAGAGCTGAATGGTCAGACAGACGGAGAAGCACGTTTACATGCGTAAGCTTGGTCAGAGCCCTATGTTTGGTTCATGCAACAGTGTCACTCTACATGTCTGATGGAATAAATACTCATGATGGCATTTCAGACCCAAATGTTTTGTCAGCAAGGTGCAGTGGTTTTCGCTATGGATGCTTGAGGAACATCTGCATTTGTTTTATGTTTCTGCTGTAAGTAATGTAAATGCATTTCTATTTTGGGAACCTTGGAGCTCGATAGTAAGAGGATCAGATTTCTGTACGGCCTTGGAAACAGGTAAGCAAGGCTCGTTTTTGCAGGCCTAGCTTTGCTCCACATTCATCACTTGTGCTGCCTCACTCTGTTCCTTTCTCTACTTTCAAAGTTGCATGACCAATTTGACCTATTTTAGGAAGAGGTGGCTGCCTGGTCATTAAAGTGGTGGTGCAGTGCGGGGGAGGTAGCACAGGGATTTTTATTTTTTTATTTTAAATAATGCCTACCTGCTATCTGCAGCATTGGTGTTCTTCTGACCTCTGCTCCTCGACTCCTGGCATGCCACACACAGGCTCCACTACGCCAATCCAGATGCTGGTCTCATGAAATGAAATGAAATGAAATTTGTACTTGTAAAGCGCACTTATACCCCCAAAGGGGTGTCCTGGCGCTGTACGCATACCGCTGTGGAACCCTTCCTGGCTTTTCCCTGTGAAATGTCCACTCCTGGAGCACCCCCAGGGTGAAGCCAGGCATCCCAGCGCTGTTGGGGCCGTTGTGGAGATTAAGCAAGCTATTGCCCAGAGTTGCAGAGTGGGACCCATGATTAGAATAGGCACCGAGGCGAGAATTATCAGGTCCGAGGAAATTGAGCCCAAGACCCGCCGAGGCGGGAATTGAACCCTGGTCCCGGGCCAGATCTCTGCATCAGGGTCTGCCGCTCTAACCATTGAGCCACACTTCTCCACACTGCTGGTATTACCCAGCATGAAAGCAGTGCCGTGATTGGTGTGAGCACCCTAGTTAGGCGCTCACTAAGGGACTACCACCCTAAGGGACTACGACTACGTACAGCACAGCTCGGGTGGAGGGATCGAAGTGTGCATGTCGGTTTGGCTGGGCTTAGTCGACCGGCCAAACTGTCATGCACACTTGAAGCAGTGCCATCACTCCTCCTTCCTGCATCTCTGTTGTGTCAGAATGTAAGGCCCCGCCCTCGACTCAGCTGCAGGAAGTGAGCGAGGAAAAATAAAATAACACCCTTTATCATAATTTTATTTTCCATTTTTCACTGCTGAAAAGCATTGGGGTGACGCTCCTCCGCCTTAGCGAAGGAGCCACCACTGATTTTAGGCACTAACTTCCTTTGTGCTTGTATTGTTTTTTTGCTTTTATTCGTAATTCATTATTTGTAGTGACGTGGTTTATGTCACATGAGGCCATCTTCATGGCATGTGTGGATTGTGAAGCAATTTCTCACTGCTGACTCGGAAAGGCCTGCCTTCATTGTTGCAGAACCAGCACACATTTGGCTGCTATTCACATGGCATATTGCTTTTAAGTGGTGGCTTTCGCAGATGTGAGTGTTGGGTTTAGTTTCTTGAGAGTCTGTGGTCATTATTCTCAAGTGCTCAAGACATCCTCGTACTATGATTCTGCATCCTGCATGATTCTACTTACCAGCTTGTCACAGTATGGCACTCTTGTTAATTAGAGCACAGACCCGCTTATGGGTCCTGAACGTACCCATTCAAGAGGTAGAGAAGATGGTTATTAAATGGTAGTAGGAAGACATAGGATTGGGGATCTAAAAGGGTGATCTGGTGTCATGAAGGACTAGATTTACCTGTTTGCCCAAAAGAAAGGTAAAGTGTCCTCAGCTAGTAAGTGTGACAATCTTTGTCGAGGTTGCGTACACAGTACAAGTAGATGGAACTCGCGGAGTTCCACGGAGTTGCATAAAATCTCTGCGAGATTCTGCAGAGTTCCGCTGGTGTAAAGCGCTCTGTCACCCAAACTCTGGGTCTGGTTCGCGCTATACAAAACACTGAATAAATAAATAAAATAAATAAATAAAAAATTGGCATATCATGCTGCTCAAGCTGGGTTTTTGCGCGGGACGCTTGTTCTGCAGTGTACAGCGTGAACTGCACCATACCAGAAGGTTCTACTTCTTTCTGCCACTCGAGTAGATTTTCTACTTGAGCGGCAGCTTTCTCAAAACGAACTGCCGGGACCGCCCACGTTGAGAAATCTCACCGGGAGGCTGTCTAGTGCCCAATAATCACACTAGGAAATTCGGCAGGTGGCGGAGTTTTGCTGTAACTCCACGTTCCAAGCGGAACGCGGAGTGGGCAAAACTCTGTAAACTCCGCCAGCAGAGCTGAATTTTTCGCCCACCCTTAGTTATCAGTCTTTTTCTTTCGACATCTGTTAGCCAAATTGTTGTCAGTGTATAGGAAATATTGAACTATCAATCCACAGTGATAAAGATACTTTATCACTGTCAGACCATGTGCTTGTTAGTAGTACGGAGGAGCAGGAGTCCGGGTCGTCTTCAATCAATCAATCAAGCATTTGTATAGCGCGCTACTCACCCGGAGGGTCTCAAGGCGCTAGGGGGAGGGGGTCCGCTACTGTTCGAACAGCCAGGTCTTGAGTTGCTTCCTGAAGGAGAGGTGGTCTTGGGTCAGGCGGAGGTGGATGGGTAGGGAGTTCCACGTCTTGGCAGCCAGGTAGGAGAAGGATCTTCCTCCCGTTGTGGCTCTTCGGATGCGGGGGACGGCGGCGAGGGCGTGGTTGGTCGATCGTAGCTGGCGGGTGGGAGTGTAGAAGGTCAGACGGTCGTTGAGGTATCTGGGGCCTTGGTTGTGGAGAGCTTTGTGTGCGTGGGTGAGGAGTCGGAACGTGATTCTCTTGCTGACGGGGAGCCAGTGCAGGTCTCTCAGGTGTCCGGCGATGTGGCTGTGTCGGGGGATGTCCAGGATGAGTCGAGCTGAGGCGTTCTGGATGCGTTGGAGTCTTTTCTGAAGTTTGGCTGTGGTTCCGGCGTAGAGGGAGTTGCCGTAGTCCAGTCGGCTGGTGACGAGGGCCTGGGTGACCGTCTTCCTGGTTTCGGTGGGGATCCACCGGAAGATCTTCCGCAGCATGCGTAGGATGTTGAAGCAAGACGAGGAGACGGCGTTGACTTGTCTGGTCATTGAGAGGGAGGAGTCCAGGATGAAGCCCAGGTTGCGTGCGTGGTCCGTTGGTTTGGGTGCGTTGCCCAGGGCAGGGGGCCACCAGGAGTCGTCCCAGGCGGAGGGTGATGATCCTAGGATGAGGACTTCCGTCTTATCTGAGTTCAGTTTCAGGCGGCTGTTCCTCATCCACTCGGCTACGTCCTTCATCCCTTCATGTAGGTTGGTTTTGGCGGTTGTGGGGTCGTTGGTGAGGGAGAGGATCAGCTGGGTGTCGTCGGCGTAGGAGATGATGTTGAGGTTGTGTTGGCGTGCGATGGCTGCGAGGGGGCTCATGTAGACGTTGAAGAGGGTGGGGCTGAGTGATGATCCTTGTGGTACGCCGCAGATGACTTCGGTGGCCTCGGAACTGAACGGGGGGAGGCGGACTCTCTGGGTTCTTCCGGCGAGGAAGGAGATGATCCACTCCAGTGCCTTCTCTTGGATTCCGACGTTGTTCAGGCGTTGCACTAGGGTGCGGTGGCAGACTGTGTCGAACGCTGCGGAGAGGTCCAGGAGGATGAGGGCCGCTGTTTCCCCGTTGTCGAGCAGGGCTCGGATGTCGTCGGTGGCTGCGATGAGGGCGGTCTCGGTGCTGTGGTTGGCCCGGAAGCCGGACTGTGAGTGGTCGAGGGATCCATTCGTCTCGATGAAGGCGGCCAGTTGTCTGTTGACGGTCTTCTCGATGACTTTGGCAGGAAAAGGAAGGAGCGAGATGGGGCGGTAGTTTTTGAGGTCGGTGGGGTCCGCTGACGGTTTCTTCAGTAGGGCGCAGAGTTCGGCGTGCTTCCAGCTCTCTGGGAAGGTGGCGGTGTCGAAGGAGGTGTTGATGATGTCCCGGAGGTGGGGTGCGATGACGGCGTCGGCCTTGTTGAAGATGTGGTGAGGGCAGGGGTCGGTTGGTGATCCGGAGTGGATGGAGTTCATCGTGCGGATAGTGTCTTCGGTGTTGATCGGGGTCCAGGCTCGGAGGGTGGAGGTGGGGGACGTTGGAACGGTTGTAGGGTACGTCGGCTGTGTGCTGAAACTGTTGTGTATGTCTGCGATCTTGCTGTGGAAGAACGAGGCGAGCGAGTTGCAGAGGTCTTGCGAGGGGGTGATGTCGTTGTTTCCGGCGCTGGGGTTCGAGAGCTCTTTGACGATGATGAAGAGTTCCTTGCTGTTGTGGGCGTTGTTGTCCAGTCGTTCCTTGAATGCGGTTTTCTTGGTGGTGTGGATCAGCTGGTGGTGTTTTCGGGTGGCGTGTTTGAGGGTGGTCATGTTGTCTGCAGTCGGGTCTCTGCGCCATGCTTTCTCGAGGGCCCGGCAGTTCTTCTTGGATTTCTTGAGTTCGTCGGTGAACCAGGGTGCTTTCTTGTTGCCGGGTCTGATTGGGGGGTCTTCAATGGGGCGAGGATGTCAGCGCAGTTGGTGATCCATCTTGTGAGGTTGCTGGCGGCTTGGTTGGGGTTCGTTGAGCTGGCGGGAGGGTTCTGGCTCAGGGATGTGGTGAGTTGGTCGGTGGTGATCTTGTTCCAGCTTCTGCGCGGGAGCTGTTGCGGGTGGTGGTGCGTGGTGGTCCTGCTGAAGCTGAAGTGGACGCAGCTGTGGTCTGTCCAGTGGAGTCCGGTGGTGTGGCTGAAGGAGATGTCCTTGCTGGAGGAGAAGACGGGGTCAAGCGTGTGGCCGGCGTGGTGTGTGGGGGTGGTCACCAGTTGCTTGAGTCCGAGGTTGGCGAGGTTGTCCAGCAGGGTGGTGGTGTTGCGATCGTTGTTGTTCTCTAGGTGGAAGTTGAGGTCCCCAAGGAGGATGTAGTCGGCCGAGAGGAGGGCGTGCGGGCTGATGAGGTCGGCGATGTCTTCGCTGAATTGTGTGCGTGGTCCTGGGGGTCTGTAGATGAGGGTGCCTCTGAGGGTGGTCTTGGGGTCGGTGTGTATCTGGAAGTGCAGGTGTTCGCCGGCTGTGAAGGTGTCGTCGGAGTTGGTCGTAATGCGGATGGTGTTCTTGTGGACGATGGCGATGCCTCCTCCGGTCTGGTTGGCGCGGTCCTTTCGGGTGATCTTGTATCCGTCCGGGATGGCGATGGCGATGTCGGGCGCTGAGGAGGCGTTCATCCATGTTTCCGTGAGGAAAGCGACGTCTGGTGATGTGGAGTCGAGCAGGTTCCAAAGTTCCACGGCGTGTCTGTGGACGGAGCGGGTGTTGAGCAGGATGCACTTCAGGTGGTTGCTGCTGGTGCTCGGCGTGGCGGGTGCGGTGCAGGTCCGGAGGCAGGAGAACTTGCAAGATTGGCAGGCGAAGGGTCCGTGGGTGCGTCCTGGGGTGGCACGGTGGCAGCCGGGGATTCGGCCGGTGTTGAGTGCGTTGAGGGTGGCGGTGTCGTAGGTCCGGTGGGTGGGTTGGCTGCTGCGGGGGCCAGGGGTTCTGGCGCTGGGCGCGGTCCAGTCGCGGACGGGCGCAGACGGGCTTGCCTTAGGCGCGCCTTCGGCGCGCCAGCGTATGGGGAGGTGGGAGGGAGGAGCAGCTGGGAGGCGGGAGGCAGGGGCAGCGAATGGGCAGTCAGGGGGGCGGGGACGCAGCGGCGGGAATGGCGAGAGGCAACGGGGGTACAGAAGGAAAAAAAAGGGGCGAGAAAACAGACAAATGCGGGCACAGTACAAAAGGGGCAACGGGGGTACAGAAGGAAAAAAAGGGGCGAGAAAACAGACAAATGCGGGCACAGTACAAATGGGGCAACGGGGTACAGAAGGAAAAAGAGGGGCGAGAAAACAGACAAATGCGGGCACAGTACAAATGGGGCAACGGGGTACAGAAGGAAAAAAAGGGGCGAGAAAACAGACAAATGCGGGCACAGTACAAATGGGGCAACGGGGGTACAGAAGGAAAAAGGGAAGGGCGTTCTTACCAGCAGCAGCGGGCGGACAACACAGGCGGAGCTGTGTGGCGGGGGGAGCGACCTACCTGGCAAGGTCAAGGGTTGCTCTCCTCACCGCGCAGCGGCCGCCATTTATGGGGAGGTGGGAGGGAGGAGCAGCTGGGAGGCGGGCGGCTGGGGCAGCGAATGGGCAGTCAGGGGGGGGGGGCCGCAGGGGACGCAGCGGCGGGAATAGCGAGAGGCAACGGGGGTACAGAAGGAAAAAAAGGGCGAGAAAACAGACAAATGCGGGCACAGTACAAAAGGGGCAACGGGGGTACAGAAGGAAAAAAAGGGGCGAGAAAACAGACAAATGCGGGCACAGTACAAATGGGGCAACGGGGGTACAGAAGGAAAAAAAGGGCGAGAAAACAGACAAATGCGGGCACAGTACAAATGGGGCAACGGGGTACAGAAGGAAAAAAAGGGGCGAGAAAACAGACAAATGCGGGCACAGTACAAATGGGGCAACAGGGGTACAGAAGGAAAAAAAGGGGCGAGAAAACAGACAAATGCGGGCACAGTACAAATGGGGCAACCGAGGTACAGAAGGAAAAAAAGGGGCGAGAAAACAGACAAATGCGGGCACAGTACAAATGGGGCAACGGGGTACAGAAGGAAAAAAAGGGGCGAGAAAACAGACAAATGCGGGCACAGTACAAATGGGGCAACGGGGGTACAGAAGGAAAAAAAGGGCGAGAAAACAGACAAATGCGGGCACAGTACAAATGGGGCAACGGGGGTACAGAAGGAAAAAGGGAAGGGCGTTCTTACCAGCAGCAGCGGGCGGACAACACAGGCGGAGCTGTGTGGCGGGGGAGCGACCTACCTGGCAAGGTCAAGGGTCGCTCTCCTCACCGCGCAGCGGCCGCCATTTATGGGGAGGTGGGAGGGAGGAGCAGCTGGGAGGCGGGAGGCAGGGGCAGCGAATGGGCAGTCAGGGGCGGGGCCGCAGGGGACGCAGCGGCGGGAATGGCGAGAGGCAACGGGGGTACAGAAGGAAAAAAGGGGCGAGAAAACAGACAAATGCGGGCACAGTACAAATGGGGCAACGGGGGTACAGAAGGAAAAAAAGGGGCGAGAAATTCCCTTGGGTGAAGGGTTGGCTGGTGAGTTGGTTTTTCATGCGCAGCCAATCTGGACTGTGTGACGTGTCAGCACCGTGTTGGGGGAATGAGTGAGCGCCAGAGTGGTCTCAGTGGGACTAATCTTTCGTGTGGTCGTGGGATTGAAAGATTTGGCTTATCTATGTTGTGAACATTACTGTTGTAAAGTTCTCTGACTCAGATGCTCTGTATAGACTTGTTATCTTTGATGTGAACATTTATTGTTGTAAAGCGCCCCGATACCTTCAGGACTAGCTAGTGCTATATAAAAGTCTCAAATAATTAATAAATAAATAAATGTGTTTTTACTTTCTAAAGTCGGCACCTGTGAATTTGCATTCCCGTGGCTCAATACTTTGATTTCAGTTTTTAAATTTAATTCCTTAGTGGCCCATGTCTGACTGTGCCGATTTTATTCCAGCACAAAATGCAATGCTCTGGCTTGAATATTTGATAGCAACAATGTATCATAGCCCAAAAGAAGGAGATGAGATCTAAGAGGTTGTCTTCTGCAAACGTTTACAATAATATTAGGATGTTTGAATCATTCCACATGTGTTGCAGTGTAAGAATAAATATTTTGTCTGATCGGTTTTGTGCAATGAAAACCTCAATGATCCTTTCAGGTCCATTTATTTTTCTTAGCATCCATGCTATTGACTATTGTATTTGAACATTCGGGAGCATAAATGTCCGCATTCCCATTTGTAGCTGCTCCACAGAATGGAATCTGTCTGCACCTCTGTACACTCAAGAGATCACAGATGATGAACACAACATCCAAGGGCAACAGAAAGAATGACAAGGGTCACCTCCAGGAACATATAAAGGCACTTAAATGATTCCGATTTATGTGCCAAAAAATCAGTGCAACTAAAAACAGAAATAGAGTGCTCTTAAAGACCAGCAAGCATTGCATTAATCCCACCACAGACCTTCAAATAAAACATTCCAGTGCAATGCGAAACTTCAGGGAGAAACTAGATAGGATCAGGTAGCTTATTAGACGTATCGCCTGTCCTACAGCAAAGCACCTAAGTGGACACCCTTCACCTCTCTCACCATTGACAACCTGACCACCTTCTCAGCTCCCTTAAGGCTACACCCAACAGAGAGGAAATCATCCCATCATCAATAACTGGTGAAATTTTCGAATCACTGCTTAATATTGGCAATTGTTATCTCACTGAAGGTATCTTCCTGGACACCATAACAAATCTTGCTCTACTGGAGAAAGCCAACCTTAACACCATAAACTTCTCACTTCTACAATCTCAAACCATCAATATCCAACCTCTCCTTCCTCACACAAGATTATTGAGAAGGCATTTGTGAACTCTATGTAAGCAAAACCAGATCAACTCTTTTTGTAGAGCTTCCACTTAGGATCCATACCTCAGTGCAACACGGAGATCACCTCCAGGTAGTGGATGACATACTGTTCCTCACTGACATTGACACCCCATGACTGCTCTTCGGTATTTGATGAATTTGAGGGAGCTGAACCTCCAATAATCTCCTGAACCCCAAAATTGAGAAAACCCCAAGTTTTACCTTAGGCAATTCAGCTTCTTAATTCCTTCTCATTGATCTAGCACTAAGAGACTACCCTCCATATAAATACTCAAAACTTGGCAGAGTAAATTCATAAATAGAAACTAGGACCACTCAAGGACTGAGTTCTAGATAGAAGCTCAGTTTAAAAGATTCAATTCAGAATTGTTAATAAAACATTACAAAGGAATGAATAATGTTTTCATAAAGACTCAATATAGAAATACAGAATCATAAATCATAGCAGAATCCTAGTTAGTTAAGTAAAGTCCCTCCTAAATCTAAGTGTCAAACTCATGAAGAGTGCTGACAACATCCTAGTAAGAAAGAAAATCACAAAATACTCGGTCAGAGTCTCCGGAGGAAAATGAGAAAGTCGCCACCGATCCTTCTTAACAAGGGGTTTTTATACACATTTTGTATATATTGATTAATAAAAGTGCAAATACAGCATAGTATGATCATGGTTAGATTACAGTGGCAAATCACAAATTTTGTAAATTCAAAATGTCCTCTACGCTAACTCATTCCTTAAGGTAAGAGAAATCTTCTACTTGCTTCCTCAGCAACTTCACTCCAGAAATGTACAACCCAATATGAAACATTTATTATCATTATCCCATAGAATCATGTTCTTCTGCTTGCTGGAACTTCCAGCAGAAATCCTTCAAAATGATACATCAGGTACATGGGGGAAAGTTTGTCACAATACGTGCTTTCCAACACTTGTCTATTTACGTCATTGCCCTCTGTGCTCCACGGAAACTGTAGCGAGTGAAGACGTGCAGTGAAAAATAAGGTAGCATATTTATGCCAAATTTTAATGTGAGGAACAGTTTAATTAAATTAGATGTAGCATTAAAATGTGGCATAAATACGCTACATTATTTTTCACACTTCTAAAAATAAAATATTCATCTTGATTCAATTGCAAAATAATTAATCGGTTACAGTCATATGCATAATTAAAATTACTAATTCGCACAAATAACTTGCCACCTAAAATTGTATATCTGAAAAATCTTTAACACAGTCAAGGGGCCAAATATATTTACTTGAAATGTAGAGTTTGACAGGTCGATACTTAAATGCCCCCCTATCAGCCCTTTAGACTAACAGATGCTAGCCATCCTGTATGTATTCCTCAAGATCGGAATACATCACAGTGATCGGCAAAGCTCCATTGTATCCTCGGTCATCGTCATTTTCTATTTAGTATCTCTGGGTATGCTTCTTACTGGCAAAAACATAAGACTCATCAGTTTGCTGATTGCATACAGCTCTACTTTAAGATATTATCTAACAATAATATAGACCACCGCCTTTCCCCGATGTAAGCCTGCATGGATTTCTTGATGCAGGATCCACCTAATGCAGTTTATCCTGATCACCTATGTCAATTACACCCAAATACAAAAATTGATCTGTAATTAATCCTTGATGGATTAATTTCCCAACTGCACCGAGCCCCTAGGGTTCCACATATTGACAGCAATCTCTGCTTCAGGGCGGTCATCGCTGACAGGACAGATTGCCTGGCACGAACTCATATTTCTCCACAAATTCAAAACATAACTCCTACGGTAGGACTTAAGAGCTGCTGCCACACACTGGCACTGCCATGCATATATGGTTGGAAAACCCTGATTCGTCTCACACCGTTAAACAGCATACTCCATGTATAGGTTTGACAGTTCAAGGGACTGAGAAAGTAAGACCACATCAACGCCACTCTCCTGGAACCTCATTGACATCCCCGGCTATAACTGCTGTGGTTTATTTAAGTCTGTCACCTCCAACACAACCTCTTACAGATCAGATGAGATTAAGATATCTGAAGGTGAAGGCAACACAGTAACATGCTTCAAACAAATAGGTCTTCTACTGTTGTGCACTTGTGCACTGCATCCGAACACATTTACTACTCCACTTCAGTAAGAAGCTGAAGACTTAACTCTTGAAACAGGAACACTTCATCTGGAAAAACACTAATTACTTACTCCTCCTGGAAGCTCATGAAGAGAACCCTGCCATTTATTATGCCATCCTTGCTCTAACTTTATACCCCACTTCTATTGTAGTGCGGGCCATTGCTTTATGACTAGTTATGCACTATATAAATACCCATAAATGCATACCTGAATTCTTCACACAGACAGCACATAGTGAAACCATTTCTGTAATTTTCTGCAGGCAGAATTTGTGAGCATGGATCAAAGCATACAAATAATAATGTGAGACAAGTGACCTTTTCATACTGCAATGCCATTTTTCATCTGCTTCATTTTTTTAACAGGTCCTAGGATATTTCACCTAATCCTTTCTGTTGCTCTGAGTTTGTGCTGTGTCCCTGCAGCCACTGCCCTGGCCTGCTGCTCTTCCAAAGCTACTTTCCTTTTTCCTCTGCAGATCCTTTGGACCTTGTTGCCTCTGTATCAAAATGCATTTGTCTTCTGGAAGATTGCAAATATGCCAAATTAGCACTTGTGTGTGTGTTATTTGGATTTCTGTGTACTGGAAACTAACCTTGCAAATGCACCATGCTTGCAATATGCTAGAGAACTGTGGATTACAATACTATAAAATCGCTTTACCCTTTGGCTCATATTTATGTATTTATTTAAGTGGTAAAGCCCTCTAGTTTCTTTACTACAATCTCCCAAAAGTTTTTTTTGTGGAAAATTTAAATCCTTCAAGGCAATGTACCCATGTTTCTTGTATTGCATTTTTCACACATCAACCATTAGGCTTTGTTTTTTCCCCCTTATTGTTCGGTCTCGGCTACCGACCGTGCATGTGCTGTCTGCAAGATGTATTGTTTCCAATACCGCCCCCTTCCCTTCCAACCACGTGTACCTATCTATCTCGGTATCCCATGTTTTCTGACATGGGTTGTCTATGCTGGTGTTTAACCCTCCCCTACGAAACGAGGTGGATGGCCATACAGTGGAACTCGATGTCCAACGTCAATTTGTTATTAAAGAAGACTCCCCCAGACCTGCTAAGGGCCACCCTGGGACCACCGACTGAAGTGGGAACGGACGTGTTTGTGCACTGGCTTTGCTACCTCCAAGAATCTCTTTTCTGGAAACTCTCAGGGCCAGACAGTATCCTCCCCTATGGTTCCCCGCCTGCGCATCCTATCTAGCTCTGTTTGAATCTCGCTGGGATCAGTGAAGAGGTACTGTGCTGTGGGATTGGGCTCGTAACGGATCATGTTCACCACTACTCTATGGGGTTCTACTCTGGTGGGTTGTATCTTGGCCCTAATCCTACATAGGTACAGCTGGAGAAGGCATTACGCTTTTTCAGGGACTGTCTCTTGGGACCAGTGAAGCCTGTCTGTGCCTACTGCATGTGGTATCAGTGTGCAGACATAAGGGGGCGTGGCTAAGCCAGCAATGGAGCAAGACGTGCTCGATTAGAGCTCCGTCGGAGACTCCCTGAACTGGCCTTAATTATCCGGCATGATTACATTGCAGAGGCTGGGATTTGCAGACGAGACGCCCGGGCGCGGACTGAGGCTTCGGTGAGCGCCTGGCGACAATTGGAGATCCTGTTCCGCATCGCGGCCCCTGACCCTACGCGCCGCTGAGCGGACTCGCGGCGCGCAATTCACGTGAGCCCGGGGGCGGCCGCTGCCGCCTGGGCCGCATCGACTGACCTACTCGCCGCAGCGAGATATTTCCCCCACATTTGCATTGCGGGAGCTGCAATCTGCCGCCGTGGTATCAGGACTAGTGCTGTGGTTGTGGAGCAAACCTGGAGCCGTTCGGGGCCCTCGCCCTGCTTTGGGAAGCCCGGCCCTGAGTGCCGCCGGAAGCACTTGCGGCAGACCGGGGGCGCGGACTAGACAGGTCCGGGGTCTGCCCCCATGCGAGGCCGCGGCGACCGGGACACTTGCTCCGGCTGGGTGTTGGCCCGGGGGGTTGCGGTAATCCTCTATGGGCAGCAGCTTGTGGCGCACTGAGACCCCTATACTGCCAAGTGAAGGGGACGCTTTGGCACCTCCTCCCTGTTTCTGAGGCCTGGACCAACTGACGGCCCTTCCCATCGACGAGGCCACCGGAGGGCACAGACCCTCGCGGCGGAGTTTAGACGCCGGAGGGGCGGACACATTAGGAGTCGACAGCGGCCCAGGGGAAGGAGCTGAAGAGCCGAGACCCCTCGGGGAGACGAGGTGCGGGAGAGATACTGTGGACCAGACTCCTCGGCTCCTCAGGTGCCGCGCAGGTGATGGTGAGTGACCCGGCGACTGGACAGAGGTGTGGCTGCGCTGTGGCTCCGGAGGGGGCCCCCCCCTCCGCCCCCTGTCCCATCTATTCACCTTGCTGCGGGAGTTGAGCTGCGGCTGTTGGGCCAGCCCACTGGGCACCAGATTAAGGTCCAGGATGCATCGGTGAGCTGGAGCTGGACACGCTTGCTGTGTGGGAGACTGCGTGTGCGCTCTGTCGTGAGCTGTGTGCTCGGTTGCTCCTTGAGGTCGGGGGAGCACCTGTGGACCGGTGGAGCCTCATCGTGCTGGACTGTGGTTGCACTCTGTCTGCCAGGCTGCACTACGAAATTGTTGCCGCTCCATTGTGCGCGCTGCTCCACTTGGCGCATTGGACCATCGCGGTGAGTTGGTATCTGGGGGCGCAAGCTTGTGACAGCTGGGTGCACGTGGCTTGTGCCCAATGTCTCAGGGGACACGTGCGAAGGTAGGAGCAGGCGGCATCCTGGCACCACCCTTGCTATCAAAGCATAAGCTAGGCAAAATGGCGGAGCAAACCCACAATGACCTGACCTCCAACAAGTTAGATGCAGTACTTGCGGCAGTAGAGAAGCTGGGAGAAACGCTCAACCAAACCCGCACTTCTCTCGAAAATAAAATAGATAAGGTGACAATAGACATTACTCACCTGCGTGCTGATCACAGAAAACTAGCGGACCGCACTGCCTCGATGGAGGCCGCCATAGCTGATGTTACTCCTCAGGTGGCAGAGGCAGACAAACATGTGCGAAGCCTGCTTAACAGAGTGGAATTTCTCGAGGACAGAGTCGAGGAGGCCGAGGGCGGGCGCGTCGGAACAATGTTCGCGTCGTTGGCCTGCCGGAAGGGAAGGAAGGGAGAGATCCAGCTACGTATGCAGAAACCTGGCTGCGCTCGCTGCTGCCCGAGGGGGCCCTTTCATCCTCGTTCGTGGTGGAGCGAGCACATCGAGTACCAACGCGACCCCTGCCCACAGGCTCAAATCCGAGGCCATTCCTAATCCGGCTGCTCAATTACAGGGACAGGGATGTCATCCTGCAGGAAACAAGGAGGCTACAAGACATTCAAGTAGATAACCATAAGACAATGTTCTTCCCGGATTACACAATGCAGGTCCAGAAGCTGAGATTTTCATTCATGGCCGTTAAGAGACGTCTCCGCCAACAGAACCTCAAATACTCGCTATTGTTTCCGGCCCGGCTGAGAGTAGTCGCAAATGGGAAAACTCACTTTTTCACTACTCCGGAGGTGGCAGGGGACTGGATCGACACATTCGCCCCCCCGGACCCTGGGGAGTCGGCTACTGGCGGGGAGGCGCAGACGCGTGGTGCGCCTTCCCGCCGTCGCAGAGCGGAGAGGAGGCGGGCGCAGTGGCGGGGCGCCCGCCATGTGGGCCCAGACGAAGACCAAGTACGTGATGGACGGCGCGAGGCCCTCCAGGCGGTGGCGGACCTCAACGGTTCTGCGGTGGAGGAAGTCGCCTCCACATCGAGCCACCGAGAACAGGCCAGTGATGAAGACTTATTTGATGACGTGCCAGCCTCGCAGAATTCATGTGACCTGCCTAATGTCACCCCACAAACAGCTGGAGACATTATATAATGTGTGCAACGTAGCCTTTCAAGGCGAGACGCAATGCCCGAGGGTGGATCGTACAAGCAAGTATTCCCTGCCCATCAGCGGGCGGCACAGAGTACTGACTGTTGATGCATGTCTCTGAGAAGCTGTGTACCTGGGGTGGGATGGTTGATGTAGTGAAGGGGTTGACGAGATGGTTGCAGGACATTGATATTAGTTATATTTTTTGTGTTCCATTGTTGTCATTTGCATATAACCGCAGAGTAATCCCCAACCTCTACCTTATCACAGTCAGCCAGAAGCCAGGGAACTCCTCGAACCGCTGGGGGAAAGAAAAAAAGACCACAAAACTCTTTGCTCATAGCACAGGGCATAGAACACCCCCTAGACATTGTTAAAATGTTGCTCTTATGCACAGTTTGGACGACTGCTCGTTGCATGTACGCCCTTTTGGAATTATCCCTATACGTATTTTTGTTCAGAACGCCATTCCTAGCCAGCTGGTGCATGAAATGCAGCAACTTCACCATAGACGCGCTAACAGCGCTATCGTTCGTATTGATTGAAATGACTAGTTCAATGGAGGCTTATTTGTTTGTTTTCTCCCTGGTAATATTCTCTGAGTATCATGTCGTCAATTAAAATAGGAACATGGAACGTGAGAGGGATGCACACCCCGTCACGGCGATATCTGATTTACTCATATCTCAAGAGACACCACATACAAATTGCTCTCCTACAGGAGACGCACCTGCCCAAATCCGAAGTTGTACATTTGCATCGGCGTTGGAGGGGACAGCTCTATGCCACGGGCTACTCAGCGTTTGCACGGGGAGTTTTAATATGGGTCAGACCAGGGCTTCCCTTTAAAGTCACTGACACCAAAATAGATGCAGAGGGTAGATATGTGGTGGTGAAGGGCACGTTGGACGGCAGGCCAATTTTGATTGCGTCGCTCTACGCCCCCAACACAGAGCAGGGGGTCTTCCTAGATAACATTTCACAAATACTGGCGCCTTGGCACGACACACCCATGATATTAGGAGGGGACTACAATTGCGTGTTAGATGTTGCCCTGGATCGCTCGTTCCCCCCCCTTGCAGGCACAAATGTGACTAATGCAATGAGAGCGCTCCAACAATGGGCAGAGCAGTGGCGACTGACAGATGCATGGAGGAATCGGAACCCGATAGACAAGGTATATTCCTACTACTCGGGAGCACACAGGCTGCACGTGCGCCTGGACCGCTTTATGATCTCGAATGCCATGCTACCGAATATCACTGCGGCGCACTACTTGGGGCGGACACACTCGGACCACAACCCCCATGTATTGGATTTGGGATGGGACCCTATCAGGCCACCAATCCCAACTTGGAGGTTGCAACCTGACACCTTATTAGATGCGCTCTTTCGAACCTCACTAGCTGCCGCCGTAGCTCAATATTTTGACGACAATACTGGTACGGCTTCCACACCGCAACTGGAATGGGATGCATTTAAGGTGGTAATGAGGGGTCATTGCATGGGGACACAAGTAGGAATGCGAAGACAGCTAGAAAGGGACCTAACTAACGTAGAGACAAGATTGCTCGCGGGTGAGCGTGGTGCGGCTGGTGGTACTGCCAACTCCTTAGCTGACGATAGAGAAGAACATTCTCGATTACTGGACAGACTGCGCTGTTTAAACTATGCGGCGCACTCTGCTAGGGCGCACCAGCAGGGCGACAAGGCGGGCAAACTACTTTCGTGGCTGATTCGCCAGGAGGTGGCGGCCTTACCGGTTACGTCCATACGTACAGCACAGGGTGAAACAGTAAACACTCAAGCAGACATACACAACGCATTTACATCTCACTACAAGACGTTATATAACTCCCAACTTCAAGCTACGCTCCCTGATGTCCAAGCCTTCTTCATAGGCCTAACATTGCCGAAGCCCACTCCGGAACAAGTCGAGGACCTTAATGAATCCATATCGCTAGAGGAAATTAGGGAGAGCATTTTTCGTTGTCAAATGGCAAGTCGCCAGGCCCTGACGGCCTCCCAGTAGAGTTTTATAAGGCTTATTCGGACACCCTGATACCACAGTTACTGATTTTATATAAAGCCGTCATTGAGGATTCTGCTCTCGCGGCCACGCAGAACGAAGCGCTGCTAGTCTCCCTGTTGAAACCTAACAGAGACCCTGAACTTCATGGTTCTTACCGCCCGCTAGCGCTTCTGAACACCGATTACAAAATATTTGCATCTCTGCTGGCCAAACGCATTGCCCCGTTAGTAAAGACATTAATACATCCTGATCAAAACGGGTTCGTCCCCACTAGGTGTACGTCCCTAAATATACGCCGACTATTTAGGGTACAAAAATACGCGTCCGTTAACTGGCCAAGGTCTGGTTGTCTGGTACTCGATTTGGAGAAGGCCTTTGACTCCCTGGAGTGGCCATATCTTGCCGCAGTGCTGCGTAAATACGACCTAGGAGACGGCTACATCCATATGGTGCGGCTCCTATACCAACACCCCACGGTCCGGGTTAAAACGGGTAAGCTACTCTCTGGAGCGCTACGCGTAAAGCGTGGGACGCGACAGGGATGTCCGCTGTCCCCACTACTCTTCTCGCTCGCAATGGAGCCCCTAGCGGTGCTTCTTCGAGAAAGCGGCGTGAACTGGGGTATACCACTGGGAGATGGACTGCATACAGTCTCTTTATACGCAGACGATTTATTATTGTATATAAGAGACTTACAGCATGTACCCCCAAGCATAGCTGATATTTTCCGAAACTTTGAGAAGGTATCCGGGCTCCGTGTGAATTGGTCAAAATCGGGAGTATACTCGTTCCGAGACACTGCGGCCATAACGGACATAACTATCAATGGCACCACTCTGACCTGGTACCCAACCATGTTCCGATATTTAGGCATATACGTGTATAGATCCCCCACAGACATCCTTGACGGTAATTTACTGAGAGCCATTACTGCAATTAAAGCGCAGGTGCGGTTCTGGAGAACCCTCCCGTTGAGTGTCATGGGACGTGTCACTTTAACAAAGATGATAATCCTGCCACGATTGTTATATTATTTTTCAAATCTCCCTGTGTATGTTCCGGTCCAGATACTTAAAGAATTAGAAAGTGTATTCCGTGACCTGATCTGGAACAAGGGCAGGCCCAGAGTGGCACTGTGGAAGCTGTATGCACCGGCGAGCAGTGGTGGACTGGCAGTTCCAAATATGGAGCTCTACTACCTAGCGTCCCAGCTACAGTGGTTGGCAGGGTGGATGAGTGGTAAGAATTTAGAAGACACTGCTGCGGTTTCCCCCGCGTGGACGCAATCGCAGTTATATTATTTATTCCACCCTATCGCTCGCCCTCCCCGCCCGCCTCAGTTATATGTGGAATTGGCACACAGGTGTTATCGACGGAGTCTTCGATTAACTCGGAGCACGCCCCCTTATGCCCCATCGATACCGCTAGCAGGAACTCCGAGAGGCAAGGAGAAAGTGACCGACGCGGAGCTGGCAACCTGGCACGAGGCAGGCATAGAAACAATAGGAGATTTGTATGCGGAGGGCACTCTTTTAACTTTCAACTCCTTAGCCACGGAAACTGGTATCCCAGCCGGACAATTCCTATTATACGCTGCTATACGGCGGATTTTGTCGACGGCCTGGGGAGATATGACAACAGAGCCACACTCACACCTGCTTATACAATATCTACATGTTATGGGAGAGGGCGCACATGTTGTCCATTGGCTGGTAGGTGCACTCCTAGCACACACACTGAAGCCACTAACACGTCTTCGTGAGAGGTGGGCTGAGGATAGGGGAACACCTTGGACAGATAGGGAATGGGACATGATCATCGCCGGCTCCACACACGTACCGCGTAATTCAAGATTCAAGCTCATACAGACATATGTAATACACAGGGCATACCTCTCCCCGGACAAAATTAACAAATACTTCAATGTCATTACCTCAGCTTGCCCACGGTGTCACCTGGTAGATGCAGACCTGCTGCATATGCTCTGGTCCTGCGCCACACTCCAGGCATACTGGCACGCAGTCACGGAGAAATTAGTGAGATGCACCAAGGCGCAGCTGCAGTACACGTGGGAAACATGTATATTGGGGCTATATAAGCGTGAAAAAAGAACATGGTGATCTCCAGATTCATAGATTTAGGTTTAATAACGGCAAAGCGCCTAATCACAAAGAGATGGACACACAGCGATCCCCCACCATACATTAGCTGGGTGCGATCCCTAACGGTGTGGGCGCAGGCTGAGAGCACCACATTGCACAGAGAAGAAACAGCGGGATTACGCAAATACCCCATAGCACAGGCATGGGACATCGTCCTACGCACATTCGTACAACCGGGAGACGCAAACAGTCCAGCACCCCCACAACCAACCGATGCAGATGCAGAAGCGGAGAACCGCTAAAGCCCCCCAGTCGCATATGTTACTGCATGGCGTTCGCCCCTTATAGCGCGCAATAGGCAGCTGGTTGCTCCTGAAATACCCCGAATGCAGCCGATGCGGTGTGCTTCCCCTCAATCCTCATTTCAACACTAGTCATACATTGGATTTACCATACCTAGACAAGTACTGCTCAGCTGCTCTACACCAAGCATTGGATGGCGTTCGTTTTGTTTTTTCTTTTCTTTATAATTCTTCCCTCCCTTTTCCTTTCTTTTTGTTTTTGTTTCAATGCATATTATATGTTCATAATTTTCAGTTGTAAAAATTTGTTTGTTAGCATGAAGCAAAAATGTAATATCTTTTAGTTCAATTGACACTGCAGGTCATTAGATCATTGCATAACACAGTAGCAGTTCCATACAGATTATCTATGGACCCAGAATCAAGGGGGTACAACCTGCAACCGAGAACCGCATTAAACAGTTACTGTATGTATACGGAGCAACAGCGCCCATTGTAAATAGGGACAACAGGACGCAAAATGGAGGAACTAAGTGCACACATTATAATAGAATCGCAGCTGTGCATGATGCCTCTGCATATACTAGTTTGCTGTACACTATGATATAAAAGCGATTGCACTCACAAACCTGCTGTTAATTTGCCACACCAATGCGTAATTGTTCTGATGTAATATATTTGTATTTGAAAAATCTAATAAAAGATATTAAAAAAAAAAAAAAAAAAAATCAGTGTGCAGACATAACATGACCCGGCTGACGTCTGGGTGCCCACAGCGGTTATGTGCTGATACCATGTGTTGAGTAAGAGTGTGCTGTGTAGTGCGTGTGGACTACTAGTGTTTGGTTCAGTGTAATTATAAATGACATGAGAGAGATCCCTACGCAAGCGCTGTGCAAATGTCGGGGTGGGCCCCATTTGACTAGGCAGATCTTTAGCAATGCATGGATGCGACCACACCCACAGTAAACAGAAGGTATGCAATTGCACATTATAACTTGTTGAACATTGTAGTTAGTGGGGATGGATCCAGGGAAGATGTCTATAGTCCTCCAGTGATGGGATTTCTTTACTTTGGAAAGGTTAGAAAGAGTTTGGTGGAAAAGTTTACCATAAAAATTCGAGGTCTTTGACTTGAACACTTGAGTCTTGTTAGGATTATGGAAGTGGTTGCTGAAGAGATGGTGGCCCGCTGTAAGGGTGATGCACTTTGGCGACTCGATTGGAGACCTGTTGAATAAGAGCTGTTATTTGTTGGTTAAGTTCAGAAAGCATTTGCAACCTTATTAATCATCATCATCAGTCATTCTTGGGGATTCCTGTGCCTTTCTTTTTTAGGTGTGTGCTTTTATAGTCATGGGTGTTATTTTTACGAAGGCACCGGAAGATGGCCCCCAATTGGGGTGTCTACTTTTTTAAAGTCAATGGGTGTTTATTCATGGGTCGCCTTAATTCTTGCTTAAGGGTCATCGGTTCTCCCCCCATGACAGAAAGGGATATGTTTTGTTAAGCAGTGGTTTTTGTGAGCTTGTGGATGGTCTTGGTTTTTTAACTAATGTTTTATGGGTGTTGCTAGGCTTCTAATATCCTACCTTCCTTAGTGAGGGAGTGTGGGTGTGTCTTTTGACCTACACATGCACGGGGTGATGTGTAAAGAGGGGGCATACCATAATTGGGTGGTGTTGGGAACGCAGCATGCTCTAGGGTCACATGTATATCCCTCTGGTCGCAGCATGCAGTAGGACCCTCCCTAACAGCGCCAGGTGTCTTGACTATGTCCTTTGTCTATAGGGTTCCTTTTTGGGCTAGCTTTTGGCTTCTCTTTGCTGATATCTTGGGCATTTCCTTAGGTTTTTATGTGATTTGGTTATTTCTTTTGTGTACCGGAGGGGGTCGCAGAGCTGTCCCGTGGCTCCCATGTGTTTCTGATGTGGCAGTGTCCGATATTGGGCTAATTTTCTCCCCTAGACAGTGTGTGTTAGGCCTTCTGCTTCAACTTGATCGCTAGGCTGTATACAACGAGCCTATTTCTGAATACCTCACATGGAGCTATGATGGATTTTTGCTGATTTCTCTCCTTCCCTGCACTCTCTTTCCCTTCAGCTACGTCTTGTCCAGGATTTTTGGGCCTGCTGTCCCCGGCTGTGGCCTGGGACTTCCAACCGGCGACACGCTATCATTGTTGTTTTGGAGGGACATGACCTGACGAGCAGGCTTTGGGAGTTTCAAGAATATTGCGGCAAAGGAAGAAGCTGAATTTTTGCTAAATGGAGAGTCCGGTGCGAGGCCAGACCTCGTCGAATTTTGTCCGATTTCGGTAATGGACTGGGACGACCGATTGTTCTGGTGAACAACCCTGCTGACATGGCGCCATGCGGAGCTTTTGGGAACAGTCAGCATTTTTTGTGTGTGCTATGGACCTTATTGGGGTCTTCATCATCCCAAGTGTGTGGGAAACCTGGCTTCCGACACTGGAACGTTGCTCCGTTTTGGAACTGGGAAGGAGCCTCCATTGACCTGGAGGCTGTTGGCTGCGGTTGGGACCACACGCCATGAAGGAATTTTGGTCCCGGGCCGGACTCCCGGGAGTGGGGTCCATTTGATCGGGTCACAGGAACCTGTCCCAACTGGACTTGGTTGAGGCACCCTGGGTGCTTGCTTTTATGCACTGGTTGGGGAGCTGCCCTGCCCCCTCGTCAGACTGCCCTCCCCCTGGGACATGGCCAGCCAACCCTGCCCTGGAGGATTAGCAGCAGAGTGGGACCTAGGCTACTGCAGGCACCCGAATGGTGGATTCTAGTGCAGATTCCCCATCGGCACGATGTACAACAGCCCTGAGTTTCCCGAATGCAAGTAAAGACTTGGAATCCCTAATGTTATCTTACTAGTCTTTATTTTGAAATGTGTTTTGAGGTGTGCGTGAAGTGTATGTTCTGCATTGGGAGTTTGAACTTACTGCGTAAATGTTTTTTGCGGTTGTGTGAAGTCACTGCCCCTCTCTGCTGCGGTCCTTATTGAGCTGGGGTCCCTGTCTGTTGCTGCTGTTGCCACGTGTTTGACCAGCCACCTGCTCCTTGCTGCGGTAGTGCAGTGGCTGTCTGACCTCCCTGCGGCTGAGCATAAGATGCATTTGGGTTACCTTGAGCTTCGTTTTGAGAATGGGCATTTTGCAGGAACTGGCCCAGATTTATCGATCTCTGCTCGTGATATGCATTTAAGCGGCATCGGTCGGCCATGTGGCACATTTGGTGATAATAACATTCACTGAGGTCCGGCTACTGCCAACCTCCCTGACCGCTGCCGGTATAACTGGGTTCAAATTGTCTGTGGTTTTGCGGTGGAGCCCCCTTCAAAACTGGTGCCATATATATGTTTGTGGCCAACCTGGTCCCCTCAAGGGCAGTCTTTTTCAATTTGTTTTGGACCAACTTGGCGGTGTCTCTCTGGCTTGCTCCAGTTTTTTCCTGTTCCTTTCTGTAATAATGTAATATGTCAGCCTGTATTTCCCACCAGGGTTTGGTGTCTACCCCTACTACACTGTCCAATCCACTTTGTATTTCAGTGGGCAGCCCCTTTTTGAGGATGTTGTAGAAGAATGCGACCTGGAGGCCTATATCGGTCCATGGCTGTCCTGTCTCTTGTCCCCATCATTCCCTCGTTCCGTCTAGAAAGTCCGTTATGGTCTCCCCAGGCGTCATACTTTCTGCCATCAATCCTCCTGCATCTGGGTGATCAGGGAATATTTCCCTCCGGGCCATCCCTATTGGATGCCTGTACAAGGAGAATGCAGCCCGTCATGCTCTGTGTTTGTCAACGTGACTGCTGGGATGCGGGTGTGTGTGAACAACGTGTTAGTCTGCTCTCTGATGAGACTGCTTAGCAAACTTTTGACATCTCCTATTTCTAGGTTAATCCCCGTGCTGTTCTTCTCAAAACATTAGATCCATTTCCCCGCCCCATCCATCAATGGCGGTAGTTTGGTTCTGAGCCCGTCTTTATCCAGCTAGGCCCATGACACAAAGATGGTCCTTGACGTGCCCGTCTGCAGTAGCGGGCACATTTTGGCTTAGGGCAGCACTTCTGGTTTCTCTCTGTCGTAGCGCTTTCTTTTTCTTAGGCAATCCTGCATGTAGGGGAAGTTCCACTTGGGATCCCCCCCTCTGTGCTGGATACAGTCCTCCACAATGGTGATGGCTTCTGGCTCGAAGGAGCCTTCCTTCAGCCAGGTTCTATCATACTGGCCCGCCCTTTTGATCCAGCGGGCTAGCAGGTGGCAAAATGGTTGCATGAAGGTCTCGCCTTCCTCTCTGTTCACTATCTGCCTTGGGGTCAGTTTCTCTACACCGCGCGTTTAGGGGGAGCTGCGTACATCTTCGTCGCTGCTCTCCTCATGCGCACGTAAAGGTGCCATGTTGCTTCTCCTGTGTCTTAATTGAGTCTATACCAGGCTTCTTTGATCCCTTATCACCTGGTTGGCCGTTGTTGACTATCTGGTGAGGCTTGGGCCCCACTGAAAAGCCTCCCTTGTAGCTCTGCCTCAGACTCTTCTCCACCCGATGCTCTATACCTACCCCGCTCTCCTCAAGTGGAGGGCGTGCTGCTCTGTTCTCTCATTGTGTTCCCAGGGTGAGAGATCTCTCTTTTAAAAAAAATTTATTCACTCTCCCACCTGGGTTGCCTCCGTCGTTCTGAGATAGGCGGTGTTCTTCTGGGTAAGGATTTGCCCTCAAACTCGCTTTTGGTTGTCCCTTCGGCTGCCTGAGCATGCCCTGCGGCTCCCCTTTCATCATCAGACCCCGGAAGACTGGGGCTCCCTTCTTCGCCCACACTAGTTGTATCGCTGTTCAGTACTGCTATGAATCTCCCCGTTACCCAAGTGCGTTCACCCGAACGGGTGGGAGTGCACGCTCGATGTGCCGCTGGGGTTCTATGGGGGGGGGGGTTTGACCTTCGGGGAGCTCTAGCACTGGACTGGGGTGATGCTAGGATTGCCTGGGCCTGTTGGCCTAGTGACTGGTGGATTAGTATAACCTAATGTCGAGATGGCAGGCATTGGAGAGAGCACCTTCATTCCTACATATGGTGGGGAGGCGCGGACACCTTACTTGCGGGTTCTAGGATAGATTTGTCAGCCTGGGCCTCCGCAGAGATGTCCACAGTTCTCAAAGAGCCTCTCTTCTGCCCTACATATTTGGTTGGAATGTGTGTTATCGTGTGTTTGATTATGTTAGTGTTAAAGGTTTCCCCCTCTGGCCAGGGGAACACGTGTGCATGCCATTTGCTGCAATACTTGCTAAGGTTTTTAACCTGTGTGGTGAACCTAGATTGCATGTGCTGCTTTAGCTGTGACTCCATGATAGCTGGGAACTTTTTTTAAGAGACTGATATGCTCTAGCTTCTCAGGATCAAATAATATTAGATTCTACGCTGATCGTTGGGGAAATGAACGAGGGTTACTAGTTACAACTGCTTCTAAGAGCTCAATACTTTATATATAGATGCATCAGAATAGACATTTCACAAACAAAACATGCATATGAAGGGTCACAACCTGAAAGAAAATGCAATTGTTGGTTCAAAACATGTGAATTCAGCAGAAAATGGAAAAACAATTGTAAGAATTAGCGGGGTCTTCATAAGCACATTGAGTCATTAACAAACATTCAAGACAAAAATGCAGTTGCAACAGTTTACCAACACCACATTATTAAGAATGCATCAATTGATAATCACAATGAAAAAAAGAGAAAAAAACTGACCGAGAAAAAAATGATGACTTTGTCAAAAAAAATACCTTAGCCTGCTCCATAGCACATGCTACCCGATGACGAGGGGAGGCTTTGCGCGGTGCATGGGAGTAAGTGAGCCTGATAGTCTGTGAGCCTGATAGTCTGTCAATATCGGCTCCAGGACAAAGATAACAATTTAGGCGGAAATGAGGAACAACTTGACAACCACAGGCCCTCCTTGGGTAAGCACAAGCTACACCTAATCTCCATGTGCCAAATTTTCCCTAATGTCCGAATTACACCCTATATCACACCCAGGGGGTCATGCATACCATCTGTATCCTGCTCAGCGGTCCAAGCAAATAACACCACTCACTTCTTGTAGATACTAACAGTGTTATGAAACCGGTAGCACTGAGAAAACCCTTTTAAACTTAAAAAATAAGATCAAGGTGTTGGCTCTATATCACAGCCACGTACCATCTGTATCATGCCCAGTGGTCCAAGTGGTGAGGCTTTCCCTGTATCACGCCCAGAGGACAAGCATATCATCTGTGTCATGCCCAGCAGTCCGAGCAAATAATAGACTTCACCTTTTCTAGCGTGTTGACTAAAAAGGTGACCTCCATGGGATCGACTCCAAGGCTGTCTTGCGACTACTCAGTTCGGATACATAAAATAGGCATTATGTCAGGTTTCTGATGGTGGGAGGGTGCTCAGGTCAAGTTTTTGCGCTTCTTCCTAGTTTGCCATCCGACAAATGCTGGGACTACGGATCAGTTGTGGTCTCTTACCCACTGACGGCAACTTCAGGACGGACCTCCACAAAGCAAAGCAGAACTTTCAATCAATTGCGGCATCTGCTCATGTTCCTTGCTACGCAGATGTGAATCTTTCAGAGCGGGGCACTTTCTTTCGGCTGCAGTCTGGTTCAAAGCACCAATCTCCCCTGGCTGGCTCACCAAAATGTTGCTTGAATATGAATTTACCTTGAAAAAACAAAGACAAAAGGCTTTTGGCAAAACAGGAACAGTTGGTTTAATTAAATACTGCAGTCGGGAGTACAGCATACAGAAACTGGTCTAAGGACTGACTCAGTACAATTGTTTTGGGCGCCTTTATATCCATTTCTTGGAGGATCATAAAACAATTTTCAGATCATGTTTAGGGAGAAGAATGTGGGCCCAGTCATGGAGACATAAATTTCTTCCACCTGATGACAAGTGCAGGTGAGTCTCGACCTTGCGTGGACACAATGAGGGCCAGTGGGTAACGTGTCCAGATGTCCGACATGGACATCTGGACATGCGGACATGGGGAGCGCGTGATCACTGCATGTGCTGTGTCCTGATTGGCTGAGTGTTCATAACTTCATGTGGCATCTAACTTTATGATGTTTTGGGAACGTGCGCCCCTCAGTCCATGTGTGTTTTATTGGGGCCAATCTCCCCGGAACAATGTAGTGTCGCTGCCAATATGTTGGACTAATTAGGGTTTTTTCTGTTCGTGTGTCTGTTTTCCTCTGGTTACGTGCCACCCTACCTGTGATCTGTCAATCAGTTGCCTCAGTCCTAGGTCGCAGGGCCTGCCTGCCCATGTATTTCTGACTCTGGGTTGATGGAGAGGTCATCTTGGGTGGTTTCGACAACCGTGATTCGATTACGTTTTTATGCACACATGTATCATTGCATACATCGACATCAATATTAACAAAATAGTTTGCAACGAGGTGCTCCATTTTAATAAAAAAAACTTTCACACCACAAAGTGGAAAAACATGGGAAGTTTTTTTTTACCTTCTCTTTGGCAAATGCTCAGAATTACACTGCATACTGTAATGAGGCCTATGCAGTTTTCTGAATTGTAGTTCTGCTTTCACAGTGTTAGAACAGGTGTCTGATCATGAGAATTTCATTGGTGTCTTGTCAACCTCCAGTGGACTGTTATTCAAGAGAATAAAATTGCTTCCGACGTGCTCGGCTGTCTTTTTTTCGTGACCTTGATAAGTGTTGGGATAATCTTTTGATATTTTACTTTTCAAAATGTTCTTATTGATTTGGTACTCGTAAAGGCTAAGTAAATGTCAAAAACAAGCAGGGATGAATAATATCATAAGCCCAGTTCTTTCTGTTGGAAAACAAGAAAAAAAAAATGTTTGGTGGACAAAAAAGTCTTAAAGCTTTTCACATATATTTTTTCTAAGGTCCCGGAAAACCTGTGATTTTTAAGAGACAATAATAACGCATAATATTTGCAGATGCTGTTGTGGGAAGTAAAAAGGTCTAATTTTTTTAACATGCCAATTCTGACAAATATACACTGGAATATACAAAACTGCTGGCACTCAGTTTTGCACACAAGTATTTCGTAAGATCTGCTTGATGCTTTCTAATGGTCATCTTAAAGATGTCTCATACTAAAGAGCAGGATTGTGTGGTGTGCTATCCAAATGCTAATTAACAATTACGATGCGCCCTGACTCTTGGCTGTGGTGAAGGGTAATGTTTGAAACTGGGCATCACGATCACAGTGTTAAAGCTGACACTGCATTTGTGTAGAGGCACCCCTGAGTAGCTGCAATGATCTCACCTAAGAGTGCTGTTAGGAGAGAGTGAAGGGTTGTGGTGATGGAAAGATAGAGGCCTCGCCACGTTTCAGTCTCTACCATGGCTGTGTCATCCTGACCCCTGTCGTGTCAGCTGAGCATTGCACGGTGGGACACCGTATCTCACTTTTACCTTTGTAAACATGGCCTGAAGGATGCCAGAATGTCCTATTGATGAAAAAACTGTGAGTAACTGAAGGTTATTAATAACCCTGTAGCAGGCAGACCAATGGATGTTGAGAGCTGATTGAGAATCCCGATGTATATATTTTTTTAAAACAAAAGATCTTGGTTAACACCAGACTTAAAATCCAAATCAGGTGGTGCATTCTATATACATCGTAATACCGGTAAAACACATTTGTGGAAATGACAAGCTCAGAGCTAATGTATTCTTTGGTATTTTAAGAAATGTAGAATGAGTCTCGCTTTTTGCAAGTCGTCTTCTTTAAATGCATCCTTTTTTGTACATGCACGGGCCCTTTGGAGAGTTACAGGGGGCGAGCCAGCAAATGAACAGGGAGAGGGTCTGGCTTAGCTCTAAGAGCCCGTTCACGAGCCGAGCCATGAAAATATATGGCATGGGAATCATGCAACAAAGATCATCAAAATATGATTAAGGCCTGGTTTAGAGATGGGAGGACGTGTACTCCATCACACACCAAATCAGGGACGAAGTCTCTTCAGGATTCAAAAAAGTGACTTTCTTTAATTCGCAGAAGAGTTTTACTTTAGAACATCAGATTACATCGCTGCTTTGACAGGTATTTATCAAAAGTGATAGTTCTTAGAAAAGATTTTGGAAACGTTACTGCCCCTGCCCTAACAACAATGCTATTAGTGTACTAACAAGCCAGTCAATTGTCATGTGTACCCTATATGTGACGTAGATTCATATTGTACACGGAGCAACTTTATAGACTTAAATAAAACACAAGGTTTTTGTACAGCACACATCGTGATCTCACAGATATGATGGTGCTCGTATGTGATAATGAAGAAGGAGGCTCACTGAAATAAAACGTTTGCCTAGTATCACACAATTCGTCGAAGCAGGGATTGGTCCCGGGTTTTCTGGTTCACGGCGAGCAATTCATCCACTAAATGGTATCGCTTTCTCTCTCTTGCTTTGAATCAAAGTGTAATGGTTTGTGTATAAATCTTGGGGTTGCAGCATGCAAATAAGGGAATGCCCTCAAATGATAGTGCTGGCACTCTATGTGCACTGGGGCTATCTGTATTACAGAAGGGGCCGCACAAGCCTCTTCCACCCCTTCTGTAATACCAAAGTGCCCCAGGGGCGCACAAAGCGGGCACAAGCAGCCGATGCGCCCTTGAGGTGCTTGTGTAATACGACCCCTGGGGCCATATTATACAAAGTGCCCCGGGGGCACAATGGGCGTTTGCGCTCGCTTTGAGCGCCTCGGGGCACTTTGGTATTACAGAAGGGGCTGCAGGCACTTGTGCGTCCCCTTCTGTTATACAGAAAGCGCTGGCGCACACATAGCGCTAACGATATCATCGGAGGGCGTTCCCTCATTTGCATGGGGGCATAGCCCCATGCAAATGAGGGAATCTCTTTGCCTCTGTGCCCGCGCTGCATTATAGACGTGGACGCAAAGGTATAGAAGCTGTCAGGAGGCGTGCTGACAGTGCGCCGCCTAAAAGTTGGCTCATTGTCAGTGCACCCCCTGATGGGAGACCTGTGGAGGGGGGGTAAAGGGGTCCCTAGACATCCCCTTGCAGGCAGGTGCAGTCACTCACTGCATCTACCTGCAAGGGAATCTCTCACCCCTCTTAAAAGTGCAGGCAGGTTGACCACTGCACAGTGAAACACTGAGCGGCTGCTTCAAAGGGATGTATGACGATAGAACGCATGCATTGCATCGCATCGCATGCCATTAGATCGCGGTTTTAACAACGCAAGTCGTTACAACGACTTGCGTTGAGGGCGCTGTACTTAGGAGTAGTTTAATTTACTATTCCAACTCCAGCCTACGTACAGTAGGGAAGGTGTTGGATAGTAATTTAAACTACTCCTTGTCCTATAGCGCCCTCCAGTGCAAGTCGTTGTAACGACTTTCGTTGTAAAAACCGCAATCTAATGGCATGCGATGTAATGCATGCGTTCTAAAGGTTGTTTCCCGCTTCAAAGCCCCTCAGTATTTCACTTGAGTGCGCTGCCCCCGGGGCAGCACAAGTTTGCAGCTACCGTGGGGGTAGTGCATTCATTCTAATATGGCGTACTCTCCTTGTTAGCGCCGAGCGCACCTTTTGAAAGGTGTGCCTGGCGCTAACAAAAAAGTGACGCATTGTATAATACGGTCCCTGATGTTTAAAGCAGCAAAAAACCCAAAAGGCTTCATTTCATGTTTCTCTTGTCTAAAACTTCCTCCAGCTCAGTGGAAGTGAACGGGGAAATTACATTCCCTGGATTATTTTTTCTAAATTTCCTTCTGAGCCCTTCCAAAATCTTGGCATGTATGCTTTTCATTTAGCAGCAGAAGACCTAGCCAGTAAAGTTTAACCATCGGTTTTGGTCATATTGTGGCTATCGCTGGTTCAACATGTGCAGTGGCACTGGGTCCCGATGCAGGAGAGGCCCTACTGCTCTGGATGTGGGTGTTTCCTGAGCTGTTCTGTGTGCTCTCTTGGGTTGGCACTCCAGAGAGGGTTGGGATGCAGCCTCGTGATGTGTTGTTCATGTACTTGAAGTGCATCATCTTGGGCAGGCTCCAGCCTACCAGCTCTCGTGTGCACTGAATGATGTTTTCCCGCCTGACGTCCATGCCTGTCTGAGATGTGCAAGACAGACGTCACCACTTCAGGTGGCAAACTCGTATGTGCCAACATAAGCGGGAGACTTGGAGTTAAAAGTTCAATATTTCTGGGGAATGCGGTTTGTTGACTACCTCCAGAATTCCCAAAGTACCCAACTGTATTCATCTCTGTATAACAGACCTTCCAAAACCTCTCCATTCCATACTCTGACATGCCAGGCTAATGCCCAGGGGTGAAGCTGTGGAAGTTTCCCACCTTCTCTTCTCTGTTTGAGAGAGGGAAACATTCTGTGCAGCACTACTGGTAGCCCAGATGAAAGATTTCGGGCACCCCCCACTAGAGTAGACCTCTACTACCTCTTCCCATGGCCCGAGGCCTGCCGCCACTATTGCCCTAGCTCTTTTTGCACAGGATGCACTCACAGCTGGCAGAAGGGAATCAATGGAATTCAGGGCAACATGAGGCCCAGTAGGTCTTGTAAGTTAAAAGTGGCACCGAGCTGCCCCTGCAAAAGTCTGTTGCTATGGAAACCTACTTCGTAATGCGGTTTTGTAAGGGGAACAACTTGCCCTGTGATGTGCCCCAATTTGCCCCCAGGAAAGAGAGCCTTCTGGATGGAAGAAGGATGGATTTGCTTTTCATTGAGGATAAAACCCAGGCAGTGAAAGACCATTAGTGGCAGACTTTTGTAGATGTTCTGGCATCCTGCACTGAGGTAATTTAAAAAAACCAATCATCCAGGTGCAGAGTACCTGATGGCCCTGCTTGCGCAGGAAGTTTGATGATAATTCCTGAGGGAGACATTAGACTGAAGGGAAGTGCCTTGAATAGATAACGTTGATCAGCCGCCAAGACTCTCGTATGTTGCCTCGGCTTTGCATGTAACCGGATATGGAAATATGCTTCCTGTAGGTCCAAGTTGACTCTCCCTTCCTCAGGAGTGAACAAACCTCAACTGAGACCTTCCTGAAGGACTGCTTTTTAAATTTGACGTTGAGCTACTTTGAAAAGCGTACCAAGGATCTCTCATTGCAAAGTGGAAATGGCGATCTCGTGACAGTGAGGCACAAGCCTTCTGCAAGAATTGCAAGGAATATCAGACTTGACTATTTGAAGCCCACATCGATCAGATGTGATTATTTTTCTTCCTCCTTAGAACCTGGAATGGGGTGGGTTGTCAGCATTGGGAATGCCAGGCTCTCTCAGTTGTTTCCTGGAAGGGGGATCTTGAAGCTCCCCTACTCGCGGAAGTAGATTGATTGTGGGTGGTGCGGTCTGCTAAGCTTACCTTCAGTGTATGGAACTTCTTCTGTAGGACTGAGCTGTCCTGGAACCATGGCAATGAAATGTGGTCAGTCCTTGACACTGTAGAGCTCCCAAGGTGTGTACGATTTTCAAAAATTATTTTTGATCCTTTGTAAAGATTCAAAAACATGCTTTCTGAGGACCATTGAAGCACCAAATAGTATTTCTAATGCACTCTTCAGGTCTGTGCAGAGTTGCTGCTCCTGCCAACTGAGAAAATTCTACATTGGATGTATCCATTGTTGCATGTATGATTACGGAAGAGGCGTTGGCCCCTCTCTTGTATGATGGCTTTCGCTTCTAATTGCTTGTCTTCAAGTATCACGTCAATTATGCACAAAATGGTGTTGCATATTTGGGAGTCACAGCAGCCCAAAATCACCATAACATTGTCCTCCTTTAAAGAGGTGGTTGGCATGGAAATCACTGTCTTCCCTAGTGTAATCTATGCATTGGCCAGCTCTATACAGAGGTGCTAAACGGATCATGGACAGCAGTATGTGACTGCCTTTGTGCTGCCTCAGAGAGAAAGGTGTTCACTTGGGATGGAACCTTAGGCATGCAGGTGCTTAGTGTGGGGCTCGATATTTCTTTTTAAGGGTGAGGGGCCGCAGCTTACACAGATACTGGTGCTTTCTTTAGCTTCACCTTTTTCTGCCATACACATTACTGAGGAAAGCGGTGGCCTTGACTGGCTTCCTTTGCTGTTCTTTAAAGAAGTGAAATAAGCACTGCTTCTCAACTGACATCATGGGTAGATTAAAACATCTGGCGGCTCTCTCCAGTTATGAATGGAAGCAAGCAATATTGTAACATGAGCAATCTGCCTAGAGCTGTGCCTTTTGGCCATGTCATGGTCGAGCCACGTCTTATTGAGTTGACTTGTCTTCATCTTCCCTTCACCTGGAGCCTCGCTCTCGTCCTCCTTTTTTACCTGTCCCTTCTTCCTCTTCTCCTAAGTCCCTAGATATCTAGATAGTCATGTATCCGCGGTGGTGGCTGTTGCAGGACGGTTGAGGCGGTGGTAGTGGCAGCATTTTTGGATGATGTGATGGCATAAATCTAGTGTAAGAGTAAATCAGGAGGTGCAAAAAATGTAAAACATCCACAGAAACCTGACCTAGGGGCAAATCTCTAATATAACTCCTCGGCTCATAATGAGGATGCTCTTTCTTGAACTAATGGTGTTCATAGCCATCGTAGCCTGGTGTTTGTCTCCGGAGTATGAAAGGAGCTCCTGCGGTTTAGCCACCATCCTCTTCACTGCATGGGATATGTTCCACATTCCATAGGACTGGACTATGGCCGTGTCTTGAGTGTTCATCATGATGACCCTCATTCTCTTCCATGTCGTAGATATAAACTAGTAGCTGCACTGATACGTCCAGTAGAGAAAGCAGATTGCTGAAAGCAATGTGAACCCACTGGGAAGTTGGCATTGGTCTTTGAAGTGGAAGATTTTCCTCCCTCATTGGTTTTGCCAACAAAGGGTTTGTTAACAGGTCCACTGACTGAAGTGCCAGTGGCCAGCAAAGCCACCACTGGCTAGACAACTGAGGTTCAATTGATGATGGCATTGATGAAGCAATCATTAGGACTTTTGATGTGTTCAGCTGCTGTGAAACACTTGCGATACCATTGGCTGTAGAGCCATCAATGAGAGGCCTGCTGGTCATGTATTGGTTGCCGCATGGTTGACAAGAAAGCTGCTGGTGACATCGTCGGTTTTAGAGCTGACAAAAAGCATGCACTTGCATAGTTTGGAGGCATGATTGGCACCAACAAAGTAGATGCTGACTAAGTTGACAGAGGCCCTGCTGATGTGGTTGCTATTGATGTGGATGATCCGCAAACATTCTAGAACAGGCTCTGTTTCCTCTGAAAGGATAGAGCCTTCTCCATCAGTGAGGATTTAGTAAGGAAAGATGGCAGATACTCCAAGGTGTTCGGTTTCTACACCTTTTTTGATCCGAGCATTCAGGATGTTTTTCTGATGTCTTGGAGTTCGGTGTGCTGATCCTCCAGTTCTGGCATCACACTGTAACACTTTTCTGTACCTTCTGCATGGAAGTAACCAGAGGGGCCATTAGCATCAGCAAATCTTTTTTTTGGCAGCATGTAGACTACGGGGTTTTTTTTCCCAATCCCCTTGCGCCACGTTATGTCACTTTTTCCCATATTAAAAGTGACGCACTGGCAGTGCAAGAGGCTTGTAAATAAGCCCTAGATATTTTTTTTTTAGTTTGAAAAGGAAATTTTATTGAGATAATATAAGGTAATATAATAAGTACAAAGAGTAGAAAGATACAATCTTAAACTATATAACTTGTTAATTAATTTAAAAAGAAGAAAAGGGGGAGGGAAGGGAGGGAAGAAAACTGGTACTTATAAAATCTTATCCTTAGCATAACCACTTACATAAATATTAAACTAAGCTGTGAAAAACATAATTAAGCAGAATAATACATAAACATAGAAGAATAAATAACAATCAAAAAACAATTCATGGAGGTTTAGGGTCTTCTTCAATGCGAGGGTTGTGGGATTGTGTTACATTTGCAGAAGCATCTAGAAAACGGGTGATAGGTGACCATAAGCATTCTCGTTTTATAGCAAGAGATATGGGATGGACATAAGCTCTATCCAACCTGTGATTATAACAAACTCCATACCACCAAGCTTGGTAGGAAATATTAGCGGTGTTTTTCCATGTTCTAGTAATTTGTTGAAAAGCAACTGCCAGGAGTAGATCTACAATATGAAAAGTATTTGGATATGATTCCCATGCCGAAGATAAACTACCTAAAAATATGTTAACAAAAGTGAAGGGGATCTGTGTATGAAAAATCTTATTAATCTGATTTCAGACTAGCAACCAAAAATTATGAACAAGGGGACATGTGAATAACATGTGATATAGGTCAGCAGAGACAGTATTACAAGACCAACAGGAAGGAGAAAGAGTAGGGTTTATTTTATGTAAAGAGATACGAGTAAATAATAATCTATTGTAAATATAAAATAGTGTTTGGGTGGTATTGGCAGCTCTAGAGGATTTTCTCATTTTAATCCAGATCTTATTCCAAGTAGAAATAGTAAGAGAAATTTTGAGATCAGATTCCCATAAAAGTTCTATATTGGTTTTATCGCGAATCACTGGAGAGGATAAAAGATGCTTATAAATTTGAGATGCAGATGGAGAAAGAGACAAGAGCGGAAGAATGTTGGAAGAAGAGCAGGAAGATGGAATATCGGATGATAAACTATTGTACGTTGACTGGATCAATGTAGTTGGAGATGTAAATTTAGATAAACAGGAATTAGATAGCGAAAAACGTGTTTGGGCAACTGAGAAAGATATGCATGTACCATCCTGGAAAAGTTGATGAACCCAATGAAGTCCCTTAGTATGCCACTCTTTCCAAAAAATAACTCTATGATTAATTTTAATAAGCTTATTATACCATAAAGAAGATTGCATAAAACGATCCTTAGGAGGAAGGTGACCAACACATAATGGTTGAATAGTTCTACAACTATTATTAAAAATAGGAAGAGAAAGAGAGGAAGGACGTTGAGTAAAAGATAAGGACTCTTGGAAGGAGAAAGGATGTAGAAATTGCTTCTCAATAACGGTCCACAAAGGTAATAATGAATCTTCATTATCTTCTTGAAAATAAAAGAGAAGTTTGCTTAAGAAAAAATGCATTATGATAAGTTTGAAAATCTGGGATGTTAACACCTCCTAATTGTTTTGTTCTTTTAAGTTTAAATAAAGACATACGAGACTTCTTATTGTTCCACAGAAATTTCGATAATATAGAATAAATTGTTTTAAATTGAAAGTTAGGAATGTTTACAGGAAGATTGGAAATATAAAAGAGTATTATAGGGACTAACATCATTTTTATTGTGTCAAGACGGCCCCACCAGGATAAAAATAAGGGATTCCACCTGGATGTAGCATTTTTAAATTGTATTTGTAACTCTTTTAAGTTTATTGCAACAGATTCTTTAATGGAGGATTTAAACCATAGACCTAGATATTTTATTTTATCTGAATTCCAACAAAAGCCAGAAGAAAGATAATCTGCAGAAAAACATAATGTATTTAATGGAAGAATCTCGCATTTGTCAGAGTTAAGTTTATAGCCAGAGACCGCAGCAAAAGATTGAACTTCCAACAAAAAGGATGGCAAAGAAGATTGAGGTTGTGAGAGAAAAAGCAGAATATCATCCGCGTAAACAGAAAGTTTTAATTGGTTAGAGCCGTATTTAAAACCAATTATATTAGGGTTTGAACGGATCTTAATCAAAAAGGGTTCAAGAGCTAATATAAAAAAGAAGGGGAGAAAGAGGACAGCCCTGTCTTACCCCACGATGTAAAGGAAAAGAAGGAGCTACCAGACCATTAGCCAAAATAGAGGAGACAGGAGATGAGTAAAGTAAAGAAACATAGTTTATAAACTTGTGACCAAAACCAAACCAGGATAGAGTGGAAAAAATATAGGGCCAGCCAACTCTGTCAAAAGCTTTCTCAGCATCTAGAGATATAGCTGCTAAAGAGTTCGTACAGAGTTTAGCTTTAGTAAGAACATTGAAGAAAAGTCTAGTATTGTCTGAAAGATGTCTTCCTTTAATAAAACCACATTGTTCTTTTCCAATTAAATGAGGCAAAAATGTCTCTAGACGGGAAGCTAAAATCTTTGCAAAAATTTGGTATTCTAAACGAGTCTGAGAGGAATGTACTGGAGAAAAGAAAGAATATTCTCGGATTGTGGGATTACATAATCGCCAGGCATCTACTAGAGATATTTGTTGGATAGTGGATGTGAATTGAGAGTGCATAGGAGAGGGAGTGAATCTAGAACGGGAGTTGCGGTCTATAATAGGATCTATGACTAAATTACAATCCCCACCAACCAATAGGTAATCATCATGAAAAGACATCAATTTAGATAATATTGTGGGCCAAAAAGTAATATCTGGAGCAGTAGGTGCATATAAATTAAGAAAGGTCAAGGGAATATTATTTAACAACAGTGACAGAGAAACCCATCTACCTGCATCATCAGAATCTTGTGAAAGGACTTTCAAGTCAAGGCGTTTATGACATAAAATAACCACACCATTACGGTTACCTGCAACTGGGGAAGCAAAAACTTGACCAACCCATTGTCGTTTGAGCTTAGTTGTTTCTTTTTCTAAAACATGAACTTCTTGTAGGAACGCTATATCGCATTTTAAGCTAGATAAGTGAGAAAGTACCCGTTGTCGTTTTATAGGAGAACCCATGCCTTTAACATTCCATGAAACAACTCTCAAAGTCATCTACAAATAAACAATGAAATATAGCTTCAATGTAAAAATAATACAGCGATTAAAGTTTAAGAATACTCTATATATGATAATAAACAGTATACAATTTAAAATATTACGATAACTAGAGTAAGGAGCATAAAATAGGAAATGAGTGATTATGCAGAAAGAAAGAATTAAATGTAAGAAGTATGAATAGTTGATAAGGAGAAAATATAGATAGGTAAAAATAGGCTAGGAAACAGAATAGGAAAGAGGAAGAGGTAATTGGAAAAAAGTAAGAAGAGTAGAGAAGGTAAAAAATAAGAAAGACCACAGACAACAAACGAATATTATGAAATCCATTAACATCATGACCAATGACAGAAAACAAAAACATGAACAAGATGAGGGTGGAGAAGCCACACAAGGAAAACGGCACAACTAACCGGGCAACTCAGGGCGGATCAGGGAGGAAGGATATGATCGAAGCGGACCAGGGATAAAACAGGGAACACGAAAAGACAGGCAATACCGCACCTAATAAAAGAAGAAAAAAGAATACAGCAAGGTGAGTATAACATAAAACAATATGCAATATATGAGAAACAAAAAACTGGAATGAACAAATAGAAAACAACATTGCTGCAAACAACAAAACAAATTGAATAAATGACAACATGAGAACAAATAGTAACATGTTGGAACAAGTCTGCGTCTTCTTTTTCCATATTGTCTCGGAAAAACTGGATTGTAGCAATACAGGATCTTGGTAGATCATAGTCTTGATATCATAAGTCACTTTAAACGTATGGAAGTATTAGAGAAAAAGCTAAAATAGAAACAGAGACAACAGAGCTTGACCGACAGAGCATTTTTAGAACAACAACAGCATGAAATTAAACAGTAGCATATCTGGAGACTTCCATGTCTTCTTCTCTACACTGATCCAAAAACTGTTGTAGAAGAGTAGGATCTTCATAGTTGATTGTTCTATTCTTATAAGTGACTTTGAATAAACAGGGGTGAAAAAGGCCAAACCTGGCATTGATAGAACGTAATGCCGGTCTCATATCTAGGAATTTCTTTCTGCGTTCCGCTGTGTCTTTAGCGTAGTCTTGCGCAAAGAAAAGATTGGAACCTTGCCATGAAATATGACCTTTGAGTTTGGCTGTTTGTAAAATTTTCAATAAATCAGTATATTCCAGGAAGTATAAAATAACTCCTCGAGGCTTGGTTGAAGATGATGTCATGGTTGGAGGACGACCCAGGCGGTGTGCTCTTTGGATGTTTAAAACAGGAGAACTGGGCAAGCTAAGGACCCGTGGAATGAAGGATTTGAAGAAGGAAATAGCATCGGAACCTTCCAAACCTTCTGCTAAACCATAAATGTGCAAGTTATTAGGTCTGTTGCGGTTTTCCAAATTTTCTACGTGATTTTTGAGCTGCGCAATTTCGGCTTTCATTGCAGGAACCTGATTCGTCACAGCTTGAACAGAACTTACTTGGTGTTCAATCTGCATAACTGTAGTTTCCATAATAGACCACTTATCATCCAAAGCTTGAAGTCTAGTATTTGTTTCCTCCATATAAGGTCGAAGAGCTCTTATTTCTTCCAAAAGTACTGCCAAAGTATCCGATGGAGGAGATGCAGTAGGTGAGGGAGGATCTTTTTTGAGGTGTTTACCAGACAACGTGATAGATGAAGTGGTCATTTTAGGTGTAGGACTGTTGGTGGGTAGCGGAGTATTGGTCGAGGCTACAAAAGGTTCCGTGACAGAAGATGACGCCATATTTTCAGAATTCTCCATATTCGATGAAAGAATAGAGTAAGGATTATGGTCTGCCAAAGATGAAAGCGGTATGAGTGAACTTTTGAAACGACGTGAAGACTTCGTTCTCCCCATAAAATAAAAAGTGCGTTGGCAGGATTTCTAGACCTTGTTGCACAGTGGATATTCTAAGAACATCAATACCATAATTTCTGCTCTGTCAAACAACACTGCGGTGCATCATCAATAGCATCCATTCCTTACATTTCAAAAACGTCGCACTGAACAGAGAAAAAATTTCTGGCGCAGAAGAATTTCATCCAGTGAACATATGCAATAGAATGGACTGAAGAAAAAGATTGCAAGAGCGAGAAATTTTAACTTAAGAAAACTGGTACGCCATTGGAGAGAAAACAAGGTGAGCACAAAACAGCAAAAAGCAACAGCATATCTGTTCTCCAGCAATATTCACATATTGATAATGAATGTCCAAACAGATAAAGGCTTAATCCATTAGACCGAAAAAGTCACTTTACTTTGTATATGCTTTTAAATAGACGTAGTAATACCAGCCAGATGAGAGATGCAGCTTTGCCCGAGGTGGACCAAGTCAATGTTTCCCACTGCTTCAAATTTCCATCCGCAAATAACAGTTTCTCTTTCCTAGCAGCAGAGCCACTCTACTCAAAATACATATGTTGGGGTTTGCCTTTGACCCACAATTCAAATTGGTATGTTTTATGTCCACTTCATTACCTTGTACTGATTGCAGCTGAGCATTTCTCCCCACTGTTTAGTTAAACCGGCATATCGGTAAGGGGAAGGCAGGGTGAGCAGACGAGAACAAAATGGCGGCCGCGTTTCATGAGGAGAACGCGTCGGCCGTAATTATAAGATGATAGCGGGCTCACCGGCATTAAATAAAAACAGCAAACAATGCCTGCATGGTTCGCGTCTTGTAAATCCTCAACGAGGCGCAGCTGCAGGGAAAGGGTCCGCCGAGAAAAACTGCATTATTCCCGAGCCGCCGCGTAGACGCTTCAGGAAGCGGCCATCTTCGTTTGGCGTCAAGCCACACCCCAAGCCCCTAGATATTGATGAGACATTTCCTCTTAATGAGAAGCATCTGTCATGATGAGGCAAAAATGTCCCTGGCCCTGCCAAACCACCCAGAAGCAACTTGCTGCAACAAGCAGCTGGAGGTGAGCCTGATGCAGGTTGCAAGGGGAGGAGATATTTTTAGGTAAATCACTTTGAGTAAAGAGATAGAGCTGAGCTATGTCGTGGGACTCCCCGATGCTAGGCGTTCAGTAAAAATCTGATTTGTGGCCTCTAGTGAGAGTAGAGTGTTTAGCACAATCCTATTATTGGCTGAAGTCTGGGCAGTTACAGATGAGAAGAATGTGCTGCTAAAACTACACTCTTGTATTGCCTATGGACAAGTTATTACTGTTTATTGCCATGCTAAAATGGCAGGCATTCCCAGCCTTGCGCCAGGGAATGATTCTAGCATCTGAATATATGAAAGATCCAATGCTGTAGAACCCACTAACAATACAACAAGATCTACCATCCTCAATCCCAAACTGCTTATTGAGGTGAGCTTTTCCCCATGTTTATGCAGTTCAGTGAATAGCGCTCTTTCCACCAAGGAAGGCTTTCCCAGCTGATGCAGAACATTGCACCAATTATTTCTCCTTCATCCTCATCCAACCCACTTAAAAAGGTTCTTGTCTGCCTTCACCTTAGAAAAATTATATTTTCACATTTGAAAGATCTTCTTTGGTTTAATTGGATACCTAAGTGGATTTCTCTTGCACTTAGACCTCTTTTAATAATCATTGGTGCTTTCT
The DNA here is from genome assembly GCA_963921515.1 of Calotriton arnoldi. Classification (NCBI taxonomy): domain Eukaryota; kingdom Metazoa; phylum Chordata; class Amphibia; order Caudata; family Salamandridae; genus Calotriton; species Calotriton arnoldi. The sequence goes on along the minus strand of CAWUFW010005505.1, from coordinate 121,088 downwards.
TCCTAGCTAGAGAGTTGGAGGATAGGTCCAGGAACACCAATTGGTGGGTACCCTCAAACACCACTATTTTTCTGCATATTGCAGTTTGTGATCCCTACTTAGTGCTTTTCATAAAATTTAAACCCACCATCACCTCTCTTGTGTTCTTCTAGCCCCTCCTCAAGGGTGGTCTAGACATCTTGCACACCACATGGACATCTTTATCATTCCGAGACACCAGTAAATGTCTAGCTATATTTATATTGGCACCAGAGGCGATCCCTCAGTATTCAACAAGGGCATTTCCAACACTCTGAGTTGGGCATCCTTCTGCAAATGGTCAAAACGTTTGGGCTCCACAATGTTCTCTGGTGCAGTTCCTCTCCACTTAGTCATTCAGGGCTGATCTTATCTCTCCCGTTTGTCTCTCAATTATTTTTAGACTTCACGCTCTCAGCTGTCTGCCTCATTTTCAGCATGCATCCTGTCATTCCCTTACGTTTCTCCTCTACCACTCTGACTGCCTCTACAATTGAACCGCTCTTTTGTTGAAGCTCCACACGTAGAATGTGACTGATTCTGTCCACCTTCAGTTAAATCTCTATATCCCTCTCTTTATTCTTCTTCCTCTGAGTCCAAGTGCATGGTTTAAAACTCTTCTTTCCTTTTTGTTTTTCCCCACTACTGTAGAGAACCAAGCACAGCATTAGCAAGACATCCCAGGTTATCTGGAGTCCTCCTTGTAGTCTGAGAACATATGGGGCTGCCCTCTAACTATCTCACTTCTTCAGCTCTAATGGGCTGCATCTTGGGTCCGTAAATAAGGAGAGACATTCATAATCCCATGGGACAAATATGGTCTACTGATCAAGGCCTAGCAGCTGCCGACTTTACTAGAAGAACAGTCCTACCTACGTCATTCGAAGTAAGTCTATCCATGGCTCCAGCTAACACACAAGCCTCACTGCAGGCAGCAATCTCCTGTTCACCCAAGTCTTTAAGTCTCTTCTTGTACTATCTGGTGCTTCGCCCAGAAATTGTATGCATAGTTGATCCAGGCCTGCCACTGCTGACTCCTCCAGACCTCGTGCTCGCTGTCAGTCCCACGGGGTGGGGCTTATGGAGAGACTGAAGAGAGTAGCATGGAATGGTCTCTTCAGTGAGCCCCAGCCACAAACAGGGCTTTGCTCTAATGTCTCTGTCGTACTCTCAGGAACTGAGGGTATCAAGTGTTGGTGAGCGCAGGTGAAGCAGCTGAGCAGTTACTCAAAGCCTCACATGAATGGATCCATCTTGAACCTAAGCAAGCCCCACTTTTCCAGAAAGCAAAATAAAATCCTAGACAGAAGGAGATATCATGAATGACATTGGACAACTTGAGAGCTCTGAACAATGCCTAAGAAACAAACAGTTTAATGTTCCAAATAAAGGTGTGCTCTCCTAAAGGTTTGGAAGGGTGTTAGTAAAGGAAACTTTACCGTGCAGGACGAGGGCTGCAATAGCTGTTGTCTTCTGGGGATAGTGACCTGGTGATGTCAGCTTTTGGAAAGCTTTTGGAAGCAACTGAGAACCCATTTATGTTCACATAGCTTGACTACTAACCCTTGAGCGCAAACTGCTTATCACCTCATTAAATCTATCATGTTTTCTGAGACTATAACACCAATTTTAACATTATAAGTAAGGCTCACTGTTTCTCGTTTTTATTTGATTTTTGCAGATTAATACAGACAGAAAAACATGTATTTTCCTGTCTGTATTTATTTTTAAAGGTGGATAAAAATATAAATTGGGTTGTTTTTTAAATTATTCTAAACGCTGTCAATCATGACTGCCAGGCCAATAGCTGTATTGATTGAATGGTACGGGGGTTAAAAAAAATAAAGGAATTTTAGTAAAGAGCCTTAGACGCCAGTAGATATGCACAATCTTAATACTAAAATGTGCATGTTTTTTTATAAGTGCACATTTTATCATCTGAGTGTGTTTATATAGCACTGAAACCTGTAAGGCTTCCTAGCTGAAGGAGTGAGATAGTTATAGGGCTGGCCCTAATGTTCTCTGACTACAAAGGGTAATGCTGTGCTTGTTTCATAAAAAATGAAAGAAGAGTTTTTAAACCATGTACTTGGACCCAGAGAAAGAAGAATAAAGAGAGGGATATAGTGATTTGACTGAAGGTGGACAGAATCAGTCACATTCTACATGTGGACCTTCAACAAAAGATCGTTTTAATTGAAAAGGCAGACAGAGTGGTAGAGGAGAAACATAAGGGAATTACACGATGCATGCTGAAAATGAGGCAGACAGCTGAGAGTGTGAAGTCTAAAAATACCTGAGAGGCAAACGGGAGAGATAATATCAGCCCTGAATGACTTAGTGGATGAGAGGTAGTTCTCCAGAGAACATTCTGCGTTGTGCAGCACACATGGAAACAGCAAAACGCCATTGATTGCTTATGTACAGGAAGGTGTCCCTTCCTGTACATAAACAATAATTTTGAAAAAAATTACGTTTTGCAACTTCTATGTGTGCTGCATTAAGCAGCACACATAGAAGTTACAAAACGCCATTTAAAGATTGTTTATGTGCAGGAAGGGCCACCTTCCTGCACATAACCAATCTTCCCCTGCAACGCAGACACCCTTGCACTATGGTGCAAGGGTGCCTGCGTTGGGGCTAGGCAGCTAAATTTAGCCTCAACGCAGGGGGAATCGCAGGGCTGCACCATATTGTTGTAAATATAGTGCAGCCCTGCGTTTCAGAAGTGGCGGAGCGCGGCGTTAAGCCAAGGAGGCTAACGCCACGCTCCGCCGCTTCTATTGTAAATATGTCCCTCAGTTTTAGAGAGGTTTCATTTAAGAGAAAATATGCTTATTAATTGTAAAAGATTTTACAGGCATACTTTTATGGCAGGGATGTTGAAGGGATTTAATATTCTAAGGTAAAGTTATGTGTTATTGATGTACTGGTGTAGTGCTATTCCTTTATTGTGTCACATAGGTACAAGAGGGTCCATATAAAGGTAGAAAAGAAGATAGGAGAGGATGGATCCATGCATGAAGCTCTTGCCACATTTATGTGCAAGTCGCTGAAGGCAAATGCAAGCTTCCAAGTAGCGTGCAGTGTTTAACTAGGAGTGATGGTAGGTAAAAGGATGGTGGGTGCAGATTATGCAGGGGGGTTAATGAGTGATTATGGTGCTGGTGGCCTGAGTCTATGGGGCATCGTCAAGATAGGTGCATGGGAGCATTGTTCTGGCCTATGTTAAGGCCTACTGCAGACTTGATCTCTCAGCAAAGTATTGCAGCACATCCACTCAGAAACTCAAACCGTTCAGTCGTTGATGACATATGTGTATTTAGGGAATATGGTGCGTACTATCTGATGCATGCTGCATCATTATATGACCAGTGGCGTAGCTAGACCTATTACCGCCCAGGGTGGTCCCTCAGTTTGCCGCCCGGTGCAGGTAAGAGCGGGGGTGGTGGTGGTCGACAGACGACTTGGTTCGGTTCCGGGGAGGGCAGGCCATCCTTGGTGGACCACGCCCCCCGTAGCTACACCACTATATATGACTGAGCAGCATCAAATAAATGTGACAGGTTGGGAACACTTCTCCGGAGCTCATCTGGAGTTTCCCTACAACTGTATCATTTTGTGAAGCATCAACCTGAGTCCAAGCTCAGCAGGTGGCTGTGTTCAGGAGCCATCTATCAGGCTTCTCTGACACTCCCTTCCTAGCAGGAAAAGCCATCCTGATAATAACTTCAAGCCATGGAAAATATCTTAGATACATCCGGCCAACAGAAACTATAACCTGGGTGATGCTTAATCATTTCACTCATTTGGTCCAGGGAAACATTGCTTAAAAGTTGACTCAGCAGAACTTACCTTATTGGACCTCCATAGTTAACTTATCTATATAAAAAGGGGTGTACCCAGAGGTCTTAAAATTGGCCAAGTCTCACCTTTCCTGAACAAAACTTCACCTGGTGCTGGGGGTCTTAACAACGTTCACTCTGTATCAGGATTGACTTTCCTGGAAAAGGAGGTTGAAAGCAGAATCTATGCATATTTTGGATAATGAGCTCCTCAACTATTTTAAATTGGGCTTCAAACAGGGCATAGCACTGAAACAGCTCTCCTGTCGGGACCTGATGATGCACTTTGCATCGTTAACGTGAGGAACTTGTGTTTACTTTCTCTCCCTGACAAACCCACTGCCTTCGACAGCATCCTTAAAAATTGCAGGGGCCTGGACAATGTAGTATTAAACTCGTTTAACCTCAACGTAAACTACTCTCAGCTGGTTAAAATCAATAGTTGGCTTCCTGGTCTTGTTAACCTGCAGCAAGGCATTCCTGAAGGTTCCTCACTGTTTATATGAAACCCCTTGGGGTCCTCCTCAGCAAATCAGAAATCCTAAACCAGCAATAAGTGGATGGATGACACACATTGTGCCTCAAGATCTCTTCTCCTCAGTAAAATGTCACTGCTTTCCAAACCCTGGAGGCTGTGCGAGAGTGGATGACAACCCATCACCTGAAGCTCAATCTGTTAAAACAAGCATTTGCAATGCAATAGGACTCACATTTACGCGAGACCTATTGCATTGCAATCGGGAGTGCGGGCGGGAAGGCACGAACAACGTGAGTGGGGGGCGGGAGAGAAGGCACGGACAGTGGGAGGGGGAGGGACACGGGAAGAAATAGTGCTCATGCAACACGAAGTAAAGGGGCCAGTAGCCATGGAAGGACACAAATGACAACATGGCCGTCATAAGGAGGGACTAACAGCCTTTAAACCAATTGGAAGGCAGCATTTAGAGAGGATAAACACACAAGCCAATGAAAAAGTGGGTGGGGGAGTGGGCGTGGCTTCTCCCCTGTAGTCTACTACCACAGATAAACCCCAGAGCAGCGCTTGCACGCTGGATCAGGGCTCAACCTAAAAACAGAGGGGCTTATTTACAAGACCCTTGCGCCGCCAGTACGTCACTTTTTCCCATATTATAAGTGATGCACCAGCGGTGCAAAGGGCTTGTAAATAAGCCTCCCCGGTTCTTGCTAATGTCACCTAGGAAGGCCTTCTTACCTTTGGAATGATGGACTGACTCTTGTAGCATCCTTCAGTGTAACTCCACTATCATCGACAATTCTAAATTGGCGGTCTTAATAAAAGCCTAATAAAGTGAGGTACACCCTGTGGGACGATCTGTGGCTCTGCCAGGGGGTTGGAGGCCATGCGACTGTCTACTCGATTTTAGAGAACCGTGTCTACCGCGGCCATGGCTGCTTCATAGCACTGAAGGTTTGCCAAGCAGGCACTGAGTCTAAAATGTCTAAGCATCAACTTATTTAACTTAGAAAAACCAAATTCCCAAAGTGGAATTTGTTTTCTCGAAGCAAAAAACGTTCCACTGCATAGGGTGTTTTAACGTTCCACTGCATAGGGTGTTTTAATGTTCCACTGCATAGAGTGTTTTAACGTTCCACTGCATAGAGTGTTTTAACGTTCCACTGCATAGGGTGTTTTAACGTTCCACTGCATAGGGTGTTTTAACGTTCCACTGCATAGGGTGTTTTAACGTTCCACTGAATAGGGTGTTTTAACGTTCCAATGCATAAGGTGTTTTATCTCTGCACATAAGGGACAATTTAGCATTTTCCCTGTCTGTGTCTGCCAAACATCTCGAAAAGGACATCAGCAAGGAAATTGAGCGACGGTCGCCCAGCTTTCAATAGAATGGTATTTATGACTGTCAGTGCAACCTGCCGGAACCATGGATGTCAATTCACCAAAATGTCATGGGTAGCGAAAGTGACTTCACATGCCCCTTGACCTTCACTTTCACTCACACAAGCATATGGTAATACATACATATTGACACACACACACACACACACTCTCTCTCTCTCTCTCTCTCTCTCTCTCTCTCTCTCTCTCTCTCTCTCTCTCTCTCTCTCTCTCTCTCTCTCTCTCTCTCTCTCTCTATCTCTCTCTCTCTCCACACATGTACACACTCTTACACAAACACACTCAAAATTGCAAGCACGCACACAACTTACATACATTTAAAAACACTTTTTACTTAACTCGGCTGCCAGGGAAAGTCATATTCCAGCTATTTGTACTCCATTTTTTTTTTTAAAACTAATAGCAAATAATGTCATATTATTCACTATTAGTATATTAAAAAATTGACAAATAACGAGATGAATGAAGGCCCCACCTATGTCCACAAGGGCGAGGTGCTTCTGTTCCTGCCACTACTGATGGTAGGGGTCTCAAAGGCAGTACCAGGGGTCACAAGGGGCATGCCAGGAAACGCACCGGCGACCCCTAAATGATGTCCGTGGCCGGACCCTTGGTAGTTAGTTGGGCCCCCAGATGAGAGGTTTACACTGGTGAAAAATGCGCTAGTGTAAACCCACCACCTCCCCTGACCAACAGAGCAGGAGAAATGCAAGTTTGGACGGGGCGGCAGCTCTGCCAAACTCGGAATAAGGCCCAAACTTCCAATCACAAATTAAACCCACAGTTAGGTGGGCAAAGTACCAGCATGGGATGTTCAGGGGCATCAGACAGTTTGTTCCTTAACGCTAATTAAAACCATAGTGCAAGCCATTGATCTGAGTTGACTTGATTACGTCGGGTCATTCCATCCACACTGGCTTAACAAAAGTTATCCTGCAGTGTAACTTGTGGTAGCAGCCAGGGACTGCGAGAGATTTGTCAAGAGCCACATGTTCGTGCCTCAAGAATCAAATAATTAAATAAACTAGTTACTGAACGTCATTGGAAGATTTAGATGCCACAACTACCCGGGGCGATGCATTAAAAACAAGCATTTGCAATGCAAACGGTCTCGCATTTTTGAGAGTTAGAGCCATTGGCGTTGTAAATGACAATGTCTTTTACCTATGTGTTTCAGTTTGGATTGTAGTAGATGTATGTACAGGGACGCAGCTGCAGCACTGCCTAGAGGACTAAAAATAGGGAATTACTACTGGGAACGGAGTCACAGCTGCAGCATTGCCTCGACTACTTAGAATGGAGGAGTTACCGACGGGACCAGAGATGCAGCTGCAGCACTGTCTAGAGGAGTAATAATGAGGAATTACCACTGGAACCAGAGTAGCAGCTTGCAGTATTGTCTAGAGGACTTAGAATGAGGAATTACCAATGAGACCAGAGTAGCAGCTAACAGTACTGTCTAGAGGACCTAGAATGAGGAGTTACCAATGGGACCAGAGTAGCAGCTTGCAGCACTGTCTAGAGGACTAAGAATGAGGAATTACCAATGGGACCAGAGTAGCAGCTTGGAGCACTGTCTAGAGGACTAAGAATGAGGAATTACTAATGGGACCAGAGTAGCAGCTTGCAGCACTGTCTAGAGGACTAAGAATGAGGAATTACTGACGTGACCAAAGTAGCAGCTGGCAGCACTGTCTGGAAGACTTAGAATGAGGAATTATTGATGGGTGGGAGGGGGAGCAACATGGAAAAAGGAAGAGGGGAGGGTTGGAGTCTGAAAGCAGCCTGAGGGAGAGAGCATGACAACAAATGCCCTCCTATAGCGAGCAGCAAGAAAAGAGAAAAAAGTAGTTACCTTAATGCGAGCACTGGAAAGATACAAGTCATCCAATCCGAAGTCCAAAGGATGTAAAAAATATATGAGCAGGTGTGAGAAAAATCAAGAAGGGGAAGAAAAGCCATAAAATAAGCAAGCAAATGAGAGTAACAAAAACCCAACCAATAGAAACCAATAGCTTGGCCCAATTCCCATTTTGTTTTGGCATTTTTTCACAAAAGGTAATCGATAACTGATAACTAAAAGTCTGCAGGAGACACCTAAAACTGTGATGGTGCAACTTGTAATATCAGCAAGCTTGATAATTTTTCATAAAAGACTAACAGATCAAAACTCCAACCTGGGCATATTCAGGTTTTGTCGCACAACTGTACTTCAGCTTTATAGACAATATGTTTGCAGATTTTGCAAAATGGGGAATGTTGTGTATCTTATAATAGTAACAAACAGAAACCACAAATAAAATGTATCACTATAAAAGCCACTATCACGGATCCCTAAAAGACCATCTCTTTTGAGGCATGTCAACAGTTCCACAGAAGCAAGAATGCACAAAGATAAAACATGTGCATGTGAACAAGGGTAACACATATTGAGTGAGAGTGAGTAAGGTTAAATATGTCTTAGGAAAATATTTATTGCAGTCAGAGTCGCTAATATCTGCAATTCCTATCTTTACTTGCAATAACAGGGAGCTTGGCTAAACTTGTGCTATAAAATACGCAAGGACATTGGCTCTGGAAAAGCAATACAGAATCTGGTTTGTACATTTCACTGCATGTTATGTGGCAACAAAACAAACCTCTTCCATAGCTCTGAAAATAGTCTGCGAAATGTAATTCCCTTTTTAAACTGGAAAGATGCACTCATCGTATACACAAGCGTTGCAGGATCGAGAGCACGAGCTCAAATGTGATAAAACGCATAATCGTCTATGCAAGTGACAAGTCCTGTGGCTTTACTTCAGAAGCAGGTACAGGGCAAAAATAATTCCGATGATTTATCCGTGCACAAAGCTCCCGATTTTTTATTTATTTTTTTCACGTCAAAGACTAGTAAAATCATTTGTTTTTCAGTCTGTGAGGGAGATTTCATCTGATGACGTCACCCTTGTACTGTGGCAGACATTCTCTGGAAAAAGAGCTTTATAAATTTACAAACTATGCACTTGACTACTGTCATCTTCAAAAATACCGGTGTCATGGATAAACCTCTGGGAAGACTGCAATGCTGTCTCTGAGCCAGGCACCGGAAGGCCTCTGTACACACCGTGGGGTATATTCACAAGAACGTGCGCTAAACATCTCCAAAAAATGTTAACGCAACTTTACACATCGCAGTCTATCGCGGGAAAATAACCCAGTGTTAACATGGAATTCACAACACGGCGGTACCGTGCGATAGTTTGCCGAAAACGCGGCCAATGTCCGCGATACAACCACCACGACGGAGATAAAAACACAAACCCCAACACAAAAAAACGTGCGATGAGCCCATTCGCGATGAGGAAAGCAGCGATAAGCAGCGCCAGGCCCGCGACACACACACGGCAGGCGGGAATAAGCACAACAAAAGCAGGAAAAAGGAAGACAAACCAAACAGAAGACAACAGCGAAGCACAATGGAGGCAGCCGGAGCTAGTACACAACCCCATAAGCCCCATTGGCAACAAAACATTGTACATGGCAGTCCATCGTGGACAAGGTGAATGCAGCCGGAGAGCGGAGGAGGACAATGGAAGAAAACCAGAACAGCTGGAATGATGCGAAACGCAAAAACAAGCAGAAACACGCCAACAACCAGAAGGCAGCAATGCACACCGGAGGTGGGAGTCCAGCGCCACACCAGGAGCTGGATGACATGGAGGAAATGGTGTCCACCACATCAGTCTGGAGATGGTGGCAGGAGTCGGGGACCGGAAACTGCTCAAAATCAACAGACACAACAGGGAGAGGAACGACCAGGGACTGGGGGGACGGGGGGAGATGGGCACAATGGCACACACGCACAATTAAGCACAGCACAACTGCAGACAAACCATGCCCAAAAGTAACAACACCAACCAAGAGCACAAGTCACACAAGTCTGCAATATCACACCACTGAACAAGCACAGAAGTGAAAACCACACTGCCTGAAAGGGAGAAGGGTGAGCCAAATCAGAGCTGAAGGGCCATCTCACACACAATGCAGCACACACACATAGGAAGCAGAGCACCCCAACATCAAACACAATGTGGTACAAACAGCAACATTTGCACAACCGAACACAGGACACAAGTGCACCCGCTTGTGGCCGGGAAATGGCCATACGCATCTAGCAGAGCACGAAACAGGTTCAGGATAATGCACAAGTACCAACCCACAGCCCTGATGGGGTAGCAATGCATGTATGGCAGTGTTAGACCTGGCATCCTTGGCGTGGGTCTCCCTTCCATTTTTTCGTAATGCCTCCACTGTTGCCGATATGTTTTTGCTGGACTAGATGCTCATGGGCACTTTGCCGCTGCTAATCAGTGCCAAAGTGCAAGTGCTCCCTATCATTAATTGATATATGTATTAGTGACTCCATGATTGGATGATTGGTTTACTTGTCAGTCCCTAGTACAGTGCACTCAGTGTGCCCAGGGCTTGTAAATCCAATGCCGCTGGTGGGCTTGCAGCACTGGTTGTGCCACCCACAGAAGCGGCTTGTAAATGTGTCTCAGGCCTGCCATCGCAGAGCCTGTGTGCAGCCTAGGGCTGCCATGTCGACTTGGTGAGTACACCCACTTACCAGTTCCTAAACCTTCCCTTTACTGCATGTTGGTCACCCCTAAAGTAGGCCCTAGGGCAGGGTGCATTGTAAGTATAAGGTAGGACATGCCCTGGTGTGTGTGGCATGTCCTAATAGTGAATTACAGCCATTTTCGTTTTTCACTATTGCAAGGCTACCTGCTCCCCATAGGCCAGAATTGGCAGACTGACTATTACACCTTATAGTCAGAACTGACCCAGGGAACATGGTAGAAAAACGAATTTAGTATGCCTGAACTCAGGATGATAAAATACATCTCTTAGTGAAGTTGGTTTTAACATTCTGTGTTTGAAAATACCACTTTTAGAAAGTGGGTATTTTCTTGCCTAACTATCCAAGCCTGCCTCTGCTAGGTTGTGTATTCCTTGTCTGGAGATTGAGTGACAGGGGCTGGGGGTGGCTACAGGAGACAGGGTGAGTCAGCGCAGGGCTGAATAGAAAGATCTGCATCCAGAGTGGAGGGAGGAGTTGCACCTGGGTCTGAATAGGGCTGTGCCTGCCTTCCACAATGCTGGCTCCACCTCCTGCCGGGCGGCTGAGCACTCTGCCCCACATTCTGAAAGGAAAGAAGGAGTCAGAAAAACAAAGTGCTCCAGGACTGACCAGAACTGGTTTTGGACTAGGCAGAGGCCTCTCTGCCTCCAGAGAACAAAGAGAATCAGGGTATAAGAGGGGCACCCAGACCCCAGGAAAATTAGATCACTTTTGGGAACAAGAAGAAACCTTTGCTGAGGAGCGGAACCAAGAAGAAACTGAGGAGAGACTATCCCTAAGCCTGAAGTGCTGCTTGGGGGATTGGCCTGCAGTGGTTTGCCTGACTGCCAAAGAAAGGAGAAAGGAACTTTTGCTTTGCTGTGACTTTCATCAACTTGTGAAGGATCTCCAAGGGCTTGGAAGAGAGCTTGCCCCCTGACCGAAGTCCCAGGACCATTGGACTTCACCCCCTTTGTGAATTGCTGCTGGAAACTCTGTTTCAGTGGCTACAGAGGTAGGGAGCTGTGACCGACTCTCACGACCGACTCGGTGTCCTGTAAGCACCGCATCGAAGCACCGTCTCGCCCTGCAACGCACGGCCCTGGTCTCACCGACTCCGTCAACGAGCCGCTGCCTGCACCGCATCGAGGGACAACGCGTCCTGCAACGCTTCGCTACGCCGAATCGAACTGGTCCGACCGACACGGTCACTGCTGCTGAGTTCGAGTCCTGTGACCGCACCGGAGTTGGGCACCGCTCGCACGCTTTGCGACGCACCGCCCGATTCGCACCGCTGTCCGGACTGATCGACGCCAGCTCCTGAATCCGGCTCCGTCGCCGCACCGCAACCTGCCAGCACCGCATCGAAGCACCGTCTCGCCCTGCAACGCACGGCCCTGGTCTCACCGACTCCGTCTCGACGACGTCAACGAGCCGCTGCCTGCACCGCATCGAGGGACAACGCGTCCTGCAACGCTTCCATTTTTGCATCGCGACCGCGACGAACAGCCATCCGGCTCGCACGCCCGTGCCTGCCGCTTCAAGTAAAAGGTACTGTGACCGAGCCTGTCTACGCTGTGTTGGCCCGTCTCGACGCGGTCAGCTGGATTTGTTAGACTCTGTTTGTTCTCAACATCGCCGTAGCCGGAGGAGGCTACCGACTCGCACAGAACCTTGAATTAAGCCTTTTTGATCAGAACTAAGCATTCTTAACAGTATTGTGGATTATTTTTGTCGTTTATGGTCTTGTGATAACTCTATATAAAGTATACCTATTTTTATAAATATATAACCTGTGTGGTGTCCATTTGTAGTGTTGTCACTTGATTACTGTATGTGTTCACAAATGCTTTACACACTGCCTCTGAACTAAGCCTGTCTGCTCGTGCCAAGCTACCAAGAGGGTGAGCAGGGGTTATTTCAGGAGTGTACCTACTTTCCCTGACTAGACTCAAGGGTCCCTATTTGGACAAAGGTACCTACCTCTGCCAACTAGAGACCCCCAAATCTAACATTGGTGGTCAGCGGTGAGGATTCTGGACTTGCATTTGTGACTCATGTACAGTGATTGGTGAACACTACTTAGTGAGTGCAGACCAAAACGCAACCACATACTTTTATAGCATTTTTTCTGGGATTTCCTATTTTTGCAAATGCCAAGTTCAGTCACTATGGAGAAACCAGCATCAGTAGCCTCTGTTGAGTGTGATTGGGAAGAAGAGAGGCTAGAATGCTACACCCTTAAGCAGCTCAGGCAATTCTGCAAAAAGTTTAAAGTTTCCATGACCGGACTCTCCAGGAAGGAGGACCTCCAAAAGGCGCTGAGGGCCTGGGTCGAATCAAGGAGTGCCCCTGTGGAGGGGGCTGAGAATGCAGAAGGGCAGCTGGAGGGGCTATTGGGTCTAGGGCTAGAAGACCACCTTCCCCAGTAGGTAGCAGTGTTTCTGCCAGAGGACTGTCTCCAGAGGAGTTGGAGGACAGGAAAGAGAGTAGGATGCACGAAATGGAGCTGACCAAGCTCAAGCTGAATGGGCAGTTAGAATTCGAAATGCAAACTAGGAAATTAGCCCTAGAGGAAAAGAAAATGCAGTTTGAACATGAGAAAGTTTTGAGGGAGTTGGAATTGAAGGCCAAGAGCTTAGAGATTACTCCCTCTGGTGGCAGTGTACCGCCTGTGCCTGTTGAAGCTAGGGTGTATATTCCAAAAGATGTGGTTAAGGAATTTTTTAAAATGATGACATAGGGCAGTGGTTCAAAGCCTATGAGGTAGCCATGTCTTCCCACCGGGTCCCTGAGAAGGATTGGGGAGCAGGGTTGTGGGGACGGTTCCTCAGTGAAGGGCGGGATACCTTGTTAGATTTGCCCTCTGAAGTCTATAATTCGTACAGCCACATGAAGGATGCCTTAATGACTAGGTATGGTTTGACCCCTGAGCTTTATAGGCAAAGGTTCAGGAACTGTAGTAAGATTGAAAGCAGTACCTGGGTTGAATATGTGACCTTCTTTTGCAGAGCCTTGGATGGTTGGGTAAAGGGTAGCAAAGCGACTGATTTTCAGGCGCTCTTTGATTTGATTGCCTGGGAGCACTTGTCCGGTAATTGTTTTCCTGAGCTACGCCATCACCTGATTGATAGTAAGCTGACTAACCCTAGGCAGCTTGCTGAGGAGGCGGACCGCTGGGTGAGTACCCGGGTCCACAAGGGTCACGTGGGAGACTCCGCCAAGGGTGGGCAGGGTCCCCAGCAGAAGAGTGGGGGGACAAGGGTAAACAGAAGGAGTTCCATAAAGGGCCCCAAAGTAGACCCCAAGGGAACCAAGGGAAAGGTTCCCAGCCTCCCCCTGAGAAGAAGCCAGTGGCCCTGACAGGCCCTCCTGTTCACCAGGGACCACTGGTATGTTACAAGTGTGGCGCCCCTGGCCACAAGGCAAACGATCCTCGTTGCCCTTTGCATGGAAAACCAGCACCCACCAGTGCAGTCCCCCGGCAGTTGGCTAGTGTAGCCCTGGGGGAGGAGTTGGGTGCCCAAGGTGGGGGGATCCCACAGTGTTTTCCCTTGTCTCATTAGGAGACTCTGAGATGGTCCCTAGGACCCCGCTGCCTGAGAACACTAAGAAATACAGGCAGTGGGTGACCATCAATGGCCATAGGGTGGAGGCTCTGAGAGACACAGGAGCCAGTGTGACAGCTGTCAAGTGTCACCTGGTGTCTAAGGAGCAGGTTATCCCTGATGCATTCTATCCGGTTGTTGCCGCTGACAACACAGAGAGTCACTGCAAGGTGGCTCAGGTTCCCTTTGAGTGGGGGGTCTCGGGTACTCTTCAAGTAGCTGTGAGGCCAGCCATGCCTGTTGACTGTTTGTTAGGGAACGATTTGGAGAGCTCACCTTGGGCTAAGGTGGAGCGGAGTGCGCATTTAGAAATGTTGGGCTTGCCTGATTGGGCATGTGTGACCACCCGGTCAATGGCAGCGAAAGGTGTTCAAGAGGACCTGGAGCCTGAGAGGGAGGCCCAGGTGCCTGCCGGAGAGAGAGGAGGCAGGGGGCGCGGGAAACCGGCCCCGAGGTTCCCACGGTCCAGGAGGAGGCAGACCCTGAGGGGGATGCCCTGGAGCCTACAGGGGAACAGGTAGCTGAACTGGGGGACCTACCTGAGCTGACCCATTGGCAGCAAGAAGGAGGACCCTCCAGGGAAGAGTTCTGCGAGGAGCAGAACACATGCCCTTCTCTCGTGGGTCTGAGGCAACAGGCCACAGACCAGGCAGCAGGTGATCAGTCTGGATCACATTGGATTTACTGGGAGAATGGTCTCCTGTATTCAGAGCCTAAGGTTGCTGAGCCTGGGTCAGCCCGTGTGCTGGTGGTACCCCAGCGCTTCAGAGCCTTCCTACTGGGGTTGGCTCATGATGTACCGTTAGCAGGACATCTGGGGCAGGACAAGACCTTTGACAGGCTTGTTACCCATTTCTATTGGCCCCAGATGCGCAGGAGTGCCGCCACTCACTGCAGGACATGCCAGACTTGCCAGGCAAGTGGAAAGAGTGGGAGGAAGCACAAGGCTCCTCTCCAGCCATTCCCTGTGGTCAGCACCCCTTTGAACGGGTGGGTATTGACATTGTTGGGCCACTGGACCCCAAGACAGCCATGGGCAACAGGTTTATCCTGGTCTTGGTGGACCATGCCACCCGGTACCCTGAAGCCATCCCTCTGAGGACAGTGACGGCCCCCGTGGTGGGACGGGCACTGATGGGAATTTTCTCACGTGTGGGATTCCCTCAAGAGGTGGTGTCTGACAGAGGTACCAACTTCGTGTCCAAGTACATGAAGTCCCTGTGGCAGGAGTGCGGTGTAACTTACAAGTTCACCACTCCTTACCAACCTCAAGGAAATGGGCTGGTTGAGAGATTCAACCGGACCCTCAAGGGCATGATTATGGGTCTGGAAGAACCCATGAGGCGTAAATGGGACGTCCTCTTACCATGCCTGTTGTTTGCATACCGGGAGGTGCCACAGAAGTCTCTAGGGTTCAGTCCCTTTGAGCTCCTCTATGGACACCCGGTGCGAGGACCTCTGAGTTTGGTCAAGGAAGGCTGGGAGCAATCTCCCAGGAAACCTCCCCAGGATGTATACAGTTACATGCTGGCCTTCAGGAACCAGACTAGGCGTTTCAGAGAACTTGCTGAGGCAAATCTGGAAGCCAGCCAGGAGGAGATGAAGCGGTGGTACGACCAGAATGCCACTCTGGTAGAGCTTCAGCCTGGTCAGAAAGTGTGGGTCATGGCCCCTGTGGAGCCCTGTGTGCTCCAGGACAGGTGGACCGGCCCTTTTTCGGTGGAGGAGCGCAAGAGTCCAGTTACCTATTTGGTGGACTTGCAGTCTTCCAGGAACCCCTTGCGGGTCCTGCATGTGAACCGCCTGAAGCCCCACTTGGAGAGGTCCCAAGTGGGCATGCTCTTAGCTACAGATGATGGAATGGAGGAGGAGACCGAGCCTCTTCCTCACCTCCTGTCAGCCCGAGAGCAAGATGGATCAGTGGAGGGAGTAAACCTCTCTACCTCCCTGACACCTGAGCAGCAGGGTGACTGTCGCCAACTGTTGGGACAGTTCCCTGACCTGTTCTCCCTGGTTCCCAGTGTCACTCATTGGTGCGTCCATGATGTGGACACTGGGGACAGTCTTCCTGTGAAGCACAAGGCTTACAGGGTGACTGACAGGGTCAGAGCCTGCATCAAGGAGGAGGTCTCCAAGATGTTTGCGCTAGGGGTATTGAGTCCTCTAACAGCCCTTGGGCCAGCCCAGTGGTCTTGGTTCCAAAGGCTGCCACGCCTGGTGCCACACCCGAACTCCGGTTCTGTGTGGACTACAGGGGACTCAATTCCGTCACCAGGACTGACGCCCACCCCATCCCCAGAGCTGATGAGCTCATTGATCGGTTAGGGGCTGCGCGGTACCTCAGCACGTTTGACTTAACGTCTGGGTACTGGCAGATCGCCTTGACTGATGGGGCAAAAGAGAGGTCAGCATTCTCCACACCAGATGGGCACTACCAGTTCCGGGTGATGCCCTTTGGGATGAAGAATGCCCCTGCCACCTTTCAGAGGTTGGTCAACCAGGTGTTGGTTGGACTGGAGGATTTCAGTGCCGCCTACCTGGATGACATCGCAGTGTTCAGTGCCAGTTGGGAAGAACATCTGCGTCAACTCTGGGAAGTGTTGATGGCGCTGCGGAGGGCAGGCCTCACAATCAAGGCGAGTAAGTGCCAGATTGGGCAGGGTTCTGTGGTGTACTTGGGACACCAGGTTGGGAGCGGCCAGGTGGCGCCCTCCAACCGAAAATTGATACCATTCTGGCTTGGGAGCCCCCAAGACCCAGACAGAGGTGAGAGCCTTCCTAGGACTCACCGGGTATTACCGGAGATTCGTCAAGGGGTATGGCAGCATTGTTGCCCCCTTGACAGAGCTGACTTCCAAGAAGCAGCCCAGGAAAGTGATTTGGACTGACGCCTGTCAAAAAGCTTTTGACACCTTGAAGACTGCCATGTGCACGGCGCCTGTGCTCCAGGCACCCAACTTCTCCAATGAGTTCATTGTTCAGACCGACGCGTCAGAGCATGGTGTAGGGGCTGTTCTATCACAGATCAATGAGGAGGGCCTAGACCAACCTGTAGCCTTCATCAGTAGGAGGTTACTTCCCGGGAACAGAGATGGAGTGCTATCGAGCGTGAGGCATTTGCTGTGGTCTGGGCACTGAAGAAGCTGAGACCATACCTGTTTGGGACTCACTTCCGGGTTCAGACAGACCACAGGCCCCTCAGATGGTTGATGCAGATGAGGGGTGAGAATCCAAAGCTGTTGAGGTGGTCCATTTCCCTACAGGGGATGGACTTTACGGTGGAACACCGCCCTGGTACAGAACACGCAAATGCTGATGGACTGTCCAGATTTTTCCGCCTTAGCGATGAGAACTCCCTAGGGGTAGGATAGTTCTACCCACATTTCAGCTGGAGGGGACACGTGTTAGACCTGGCATCCTTGGCGTGGGTCTCCCTTCCATTTTTTCGTAATGCCTCCACTGTTGCCGATATGTTTTTGCTGGACTAGATGCTCATGGGCACTTTGCCGCTGCTAATCAGTGCCAAAGTGCAAGTGCTCCCTATCATTAATTGATATATGTATTAGTGACTCCATGATTGGATGATTGGTTTACTTGTCAGTCCCTAGTACAGTGCACTCAGTGTGCCCAGGGCTTGTAAATCCAATGCCGCTGGTGGGCTTGCAGCACTGGTTGTGCCACCCACAGAAGCGGCTTGTAAAATGTGTCTCAGGCCTGCCATCGCAGAGCCTGTGTGCAGCCTAGGGCTGCCATGTCGACTTGGTGAGTACACCCACTTACCAGTCCCTAAACCTTCCCTTTACTGCATGTTGGTCACCCCTAAAGTAGGCCCTAGGGCAGGGTGCATTGTAAGTATAAGGTAGGACATGCCCTGGTGTGTGTGGCATGTCCTAATAGTGAATTACAGCCATTTTCGTTTTTCACTATTGCAAGGCTACCTGCTCCCCATAGGCCAGAATGGGCAGACTGACTATTACACCTTATAGTCAGAACTGACCCAGGGAACATGGTAGAAAAACGAATTTAGTATGCCTGAACTCAGGATGATAAAATACATCTCTTAGTGAAGTTGGTTTTAACATTCTGTGTTTGAAAATACCACTTGTAGAAAGTGGGTATTTTCTTGCCTAACTATCCAAGCCTGCCTCTGCTAGGTTGTGTATTCCTTGTCTGGAGATTGAGTGACAGGGGCTGGGGGTGGCTACAGGAGACAGGGTGAGTCAGCGCAGGGCTGAATAGAAAGATCTGCATCCAGAGTGGAGGGAGGAGTTGCACCTGGGTCTGAATAGGGCTGTGCCTGCCTTCCACAATGCTGGCTCCACCTCCTGCCGGGCGGCTGAGCACTCTGCCCCACATTCTGAAAGGAAAGAAGGAGTCAGAAAAACAAAGTGCTCCAGGACTGACCAGAACTGGTTTTGGACTAGGCAGAGGCCTCTCTGCCTCCAGAGAACAAAGAGAATCAGGGTATAAGAGGGGCACCCAGACCCCAGGAAAATTAGATCACTTTTGGGAACAAGAAGAAACCTTTGCTGAGGAGCGGAACCAAGAAGAAACTGAGGAGAGACTATCCCTAAGCCTGAAGTGCTGCTTGGGGGATTGGCCTGCAGTGGTTTGCCTGACTGCCAAAGAAAGGAGAAAGGAACTTTTGCTTTGCTGTGACTTTCATCAACTTGTGAAGGATCTCCAAGGGCTTGGAAGAGAGCTTGCCCCCTGACCGAAGTCCCAGGACCATTGTTCTTCACCCCCTTTGTGAATTGCTGCTGGAAACTCTGTTTCAGTGGCTACAGAGGTAGGGAGCTGTGACCGACTCTCACGACCGACTCGGTGTCCTGTAAGCACCGCATCGAAGCACCGTCTCGCCCTGCAACGCACGGCCCTGGTCTCACCGACTCCGTCAACGAGCCGCTGCCTGCACCGCATCGAGGGACAACGCGTCCTGCAACGCTTCGCTACGCCGAATCGAACTGGTCCGACCGACACGGTCACTGCTGCTGAGTTCGAGTCCTGTGACCGCACCGGAGTTGGGCACCGCCGCACGCTTTGCGACGCACCGCCCGACTCGCACCGCTGTCCGGACTGATCGACGCCAGCTCCTGAATCCGGCTCCGTCGCCGAACCGCAACCTGCCAGCACCGCATCTAAGCACCGTCTCGCCCTGCAACGCACGGCCCTGGTCTCACCGACTCCGTCTCGATGACATCAACGAGCCGCTGCCTGCACCGCATCGAGGGACAACGCGTCCTGCAACGCTTCCATTTTTGCATCGCGACCGCGACGAACAGCCATCCGGCTCGCACGCCCGTGCCTGCCGCTTCAAGTAAAAGGTACTGTGACCGAGCCTGTCTACGCTGTGTTGGCCCGTCTCGACGCGGTCAGCTGGATTTGTTAGACTCTGTTTGTTCTCAACATCGCCGTAGCCAGAGGAGGCTACCGACTCGCACAGAACCTTGAATTAAGCCTTTTGATCAGAACTAAGCATTCTTAACAGTATTGTGGATTATTTTTGTCGTTTATGGTCTTGTGATAAATCTATATAAAGTATACCTATTTTTATAAATATATAACCTGTGTGGTGTCCATTTGTAGTGTTGTCACTTGATTACTGTAGGTGTTCACAAATGCTTTACACACTGCCTCTGAACTAAGCCTGTCTGCTCGTGCCAAGCTACCAAGAGGGTGAGCAGGGGTTATTTCAGGAGTGTACCTACTTTCCCTGACTAGACTCAAGGGTCCCTATTTGGACAAAGGTACCTACCTCTGCCAACTAGAGACCCCCAAATCTAACAGGCAGTGACCCAGATAGGCCGTGATACACACATTTGCATACATATCAACACTCATCACAGTTGGAGACAAGTGAATGTGCGGAAACTTCATCAACAATTGCGTGTCAGTACGCCCAAGAGAAGTGCCACAACATGTAGACCAATGCAGCAGCATGTCTGAATGAGGAATATTGGAAAGCGCCCATGTCCACCCCGGGGGAGTCCGTCACCCACACAAGTCAGTGCCAACGCGCGTTGGTTGTCCGCGCATGTATCCGGAGTCCAGGCCAATGCAGCCATGTCCACTGTCGTCTTGGGACATGTGACCAGATCCCCACCATGCAACCAGGCACCAGGACATGTGCAATGGGTCACATTCAGTTGTGGCTGCAGGTACGTTGTCACTCGTCCATGAACGCGAGTGCAGCAGCGTAGGCCAACATTTCCAACATGAGCTCGTTGTCTACTGCATCTAACATGTCGGCGACGTAACCCATCCGCTGTCCCGGACAGATGTGCTGACTCCAACCCCTGGCCCCAATTGGCACGAAAGCCCAATAGGGGAGCGGCTCAATGTGGTCACTGCACACGACGACTCGTGCAATCTCCCAGGTCCAGTTGCCAGCATGCATGCCAATCATCCAGGCATGCCATAAACGGGCATCACAGTGACACTCCTGGTCGTGGTCCAACAGGGGGCGCACACACACGTCAAAATCCAGGTCAGCTACCGTTACGTTGGAGAGGCAGACATCCATGGTCCACTCGAATATGCACGAGCGACAATGCAACACAGGCTGAACGCAGGTGACGTTGGCAAGGTGGAAGCTTAGCCGGTAACTGATCCGCAGCACTGCCAATGGCAGTGCCCCCAGTACATGCAGCAGACGTGCACGGTACCGGTCCACGTGACTGGGGTTGTGCATGTGTCCGGGATGGTCTGCCATTGCGTCAGTGGGTCTGCTTGAAGCGGCACCGTGCTGACCCGCGCCAGTCCTGTGGATGAAATGCCACAGCTCGGATCAATGAGCAGTGTCTGTGTGCAACGGGTGCAGGCCTGGGGTGGGGTGGGAGTACGTGTGAAGGCCATTTCACACACGCTAACTACGACCAAGGACTTCTGTGTGTGGGATGTGTACACGTTGGTCTCACGCCGGGCAGTGCGTAGTGTGGGAGTCGCCAGCAAATGCTATCCTATCTGTCAGGGGGTGCTGGGCACATGCAAGTCCCAGCTCGGAGCTGCAGATGTGCTTCCGCCTGATAGTTCAGACAAAGGACCTTTCATCACTACAGTAACTTTACCATCTGCTTGCATACAGGAGATGTACAGAGGCCTGTCGTGGGTGGGGTGGGATGTCTGCGACCCAGGGAATCATGGATGAAATGACGAGCACGTGGCACATGAGCGGCCTCACTGTGTGTTACGTTGCCCCACAGCTGCTCCTCCCTCCCACGAGCCCCCACACTTGTGTGCGCTGCGCGGTTGTATCACGTGCACTCCTACGGCACACCATTGTCATGCCTGTCTGCGCATGTCCAGCGGCATGCCAACAACACCGTGAAGCTGGCGGTTGAGGGTGTGCGGCCACGTAAGTGCAGGCCAATGGTCTGGACAGGGCGGACACAGGTGTACAGTCCATGGCTGGCTGTGATCGCGCTGCGATTGAGGCTAGGCATCTGACTTATGCAGCCGCAGGACTGATACACATAACACTTGGCATGTATGAGCCAAGACCCTGAGCGGTCTTGCGCTCCTACATTTCCCCGTACGTGCGGGCCCGCCCTCTGGGTGCATGCTACATTGCAACATCGACTACTGTGGCCCTGGTGGCGACAACACTCCAACACAGAGACACGCTTACTGCACTTCCTGCTCAAGGCCAGACCAGAGCCACGCCCTGATCCCCCTGCCGAATCAGCACACCCCGGCGCTGACCTGACGTACTCCGGACCAGCACACGCCGCTTGTGCATGCAGGGGGGGGGGCGGGCGAAGCTACATGTCCAAGGTCTTAGCCACTGCTGAGGTGACATGGTATCGTCCGCTGAAGACAGCACACTGTGATGTTGCAGGGCTCGGGCCTATCATGCTGACATAATGACCACACGGACACACTTGCTTAGATGGTGTGAATGGCTACGGGCACGTGTGCCCGGCCACTTTTATTAGCAGGCTCACATGTCGAGTGACACCTGTGTTGGATGTGTGTGGGGTGTGTGTACACCAGCCTTCATGGAGTGCCTGGTGCAGTCAAAATATGACAACAGTGTCCATCGTTAAGGACACAACCATTCAACCATAAAGGCTCCATGACTTGAGCTGCACAGAGTCAGTGGCCCCGGATGCACAGCGTCCTGCACGGGCCTACCACCACGGCCCGCTGACTTGCGGTGCACTGGGGCAGGGTCACGAGAGCAGAGCAGGTTCTCGTAGATGACAAAGAGGGTTGTCGCGGAGTGTCTCGGTGGACAGTGGAAGGTGTACCCCCAGGGCATGATGCAGAGGGCAGAACCACGCAGAAACAGTCACTATGGTGGAGATGAATGGAACAGACACATGTCGAACACCAAGTCCGTCCCAGCCAGATGATGATGCAGACAACCCCCAGGCCATGGACTCAGACGCCACCAAAGTCCAACCAGAAAGTGCCCATGACTCATTGCGCACAGAGTTAGTGGCACCAGTGCTGATAGGGGATGCCGCCTGCGATGAGGCGTGTCCAATGGTGTGGACTCCTCCATATCTTACGCAAGTCACAGTTCCACATGTGTGACCTACTGGACCGCAGTGTAGGCCTGAGGCAGCGGTCAGCAGGGGCCCTCATCCGAGTGTCGCCGGCTTACGTTGGATGGTCCCACCGGCCTGCGTAGTTCAGGTTCAGTGGCACCACGGGACGCGGACTTGCGGTGAACAGGGTTAGTGGCACCAGGTCAGTTGTTGCTAGTGTCCGGTCACCTCCGTGACGAGGATCCGGCTTTCATCCAGACAGAGCCCCATCTTCCTCTTACTCCTCTCCATGCGTTCACTGGTATGGACTCTGCCATTCATGAATCACGACTAAGTGCTGGATGTGGGACCTACTGGACCGCAGTGTAGGCCGGGGCAGCGGTCAGCACGGGCCCACAGACACGTGTTGTGAGCTTGCGATGCAGGGTTTGGGACACTGATCGAAGGGAGTTCAGTGATATAAACTCTGCAATAAACATCTGGTCACTGCCATTCTGTACTCAAGGCACAGTTCCACATGTGGGACCTACTGGACCGCAGTGTAGGCCTGAGCCCTCATCCAAGTGTCGCCGGCTCACGTTGAACAGGGTTAGTGGCACCACGTGTCGCAGGCTTGCGTTGAACAGGGTTAGTGGCACCACGTGTCGCAGGCTTGCGATGCAGACTTTGGCTTCACTGATCGGAGGGAGTTTAGTGATGTGGACGCTGCCACAGACTTGGGGTCACTGCCATTCAAAACTCACGACTCAGTACAACATGTGCCAACAACTGGGCCGAAGAGTACGCCGATAGGGTATGTCAACGAAAAAGGAGTACTTTGGGCCAGCGTCGTGGAGGCCAGCGATGGTCTGCGAAGGCTGCAAAGGTCGCGGGACTGGGGCTTGGAGCTTGCACGGGCACGTGGTGGGCCCTCTTTGACACACGCCGGTGTCGGCAGGTGAGCGGAGCCTCCTTGTTGCGCTGGGGCAGGCATGACGGGTCTGGGGACCAGTGGCCCGGGGTGCAGCAGGCGCACAGGGACGCAGGCCCCGCCGCGCACGGCGCCGGCCTCGTGGCGGGCTGAGAGGCGCCACCATGGCAGACACATTGGCCATTCCGAATGAGAACCACGCCCAGTGCGACAGGCTATTTATTCACACCCCTACGCAGGCCTGGCGTCCGCAGGGCCAACCCACTCCGCCCGCGCATACAGGGGGGGACGTAACGAGCGACATTTCCGCGTTCTGCCCCACAGCCTGTGGGGACATGGTAGCGTCCACTGGCCACTACACTCCATGCTCCAGCAGTTATTGTCCACATGGCCATTTCCGTGGTTTGCACACTGAAGTCTGTCCGGCACATCCACGCCACACCTGGCATTGGGTAGGTTCTCATTCATTAGTCACTTGCCGCTCTCGCACATGCCTGCTCCAAGCCTCTCCTCACATTCTGCTATTGTGTGGCTGTGGTGCCATGCCGTGGCTGGGTTGTGTGCATGGCAAGCCCAGGTTCCCAATGGAGTCGTGTTGTCGTGTCTGGTCGGTTGGCATGTTGTGTGGCATGTTGCATGTAGTTTTGCTGCGTGCCCATTGCCAGTGTCGTGAGTTGTATGACTGTGGAGTGGAGGTGTGTGGTGTGTTCATTTGGTACTTACCAACGAGCAATGCATTTCCATAGGTGCCACCCTGGGAGCGCTGGTTGATGATGGACTGTCGGGAGATGTATGAATCATGCACACTGCCTGGGGAGTTGGCCACAACATTGTTGAGGAGTCCCCGGTGGTCCACTATTGCCTGCACATTGATGGAATGCGTGTGCTTTCTGTTGCGGTAGTTGTGTGCAGTGTCGGCAGAGGGCACGAGGGGTACATGTGTGCAGTCGATTGCCCCCAACACGTGAGGGAATCCAGCTATGGCGTAGAAGCCTTGCTTGGTCTCCAGCTGCTCCTGCGCAGTGTGGGTGAAGTGGAGGTGCTGGGGTACCAGGCTGATGATGGCATCCAGGACAGGTGTGATGAACTTGGATAGGGCTGGCTGTGAGACTCCTCCGACTCTGGCAGTTGTGGGTTGGAAGGTACCAGAGGCCAACAGGTGCAGCACAGCCGGCAGCTTTGTCTGCGGAGGGATGTTGGTTGTCCGCTGTGTTGGTGCCGTCAGCAGGTGGGCGCTGCGGGTCAGGATGCGGGGGATGGTTGTCCTTTTGGGCCTGTAGTGGGCAATGTCCTCCTCTGGCGTTAGGTCTGTGCGGCTGGTGCGTTTACGGTGCGTGTACGCTGCCTCTGTGGTGGTCTGGGCGGGGCGGGGCGGGTCCTGGGGGTGGTGGCGGTCCTGGGGGTGGTGGCGGTGGGTATTGTGGCCCTCATGGGTCTCCGAGCTGCATGATCATTGGCTCCATTGCATCTGTGGGTCTTCAGATGTGGCTCTTGGCTGGGCTCCCTTTCATGCTGCAGGTATTCGTCCTGCTTAACACCAGCAAAAGGCAGGTGTTAATTCCCTGCTGCTACCGCGGCTTATCGCCTGTTTTTGGTTCGCATCGCAGATCTGGCAGTTCATTGTGAAAGTGGTGTTGTGGTGTTTTCGTGAGTTTTTGCACGGGAACGCCTACTCTGCATCTCCTTAGGGTTAGTTGGTGGTGTTACCCGTGGAGATAAATTTTGGGGCAGTTATCGCGGGAATACTGGCGATGTCTGCAGTTTGCACCCACTTGTGAATGGGGCGTTAAATCTATCTCCACTTTTGATGCGTTAAGGTGGCGATAACTCGGCGATAAGTCCTTGTGAATATGCCCCCGTGACTGTTGCAGTTGTGCTTGGCCTGTGCCTGTTTAAGAGCTTGGCGAGTGCAGTGCTGCGGCGGGAGAAAGGAGGAGCCACTTTCAGGTCCGGTACAGCAGCTGTTTATTTGTTAGTGTTTTGTCTGTGTATAGCAGTCCCCGGGAATTTCCCGATCTTCAGGGAATGGCTTGGGTTACACCGTGGCTTAATTCATTTCTGGCTGAGCGTAAGTGGAAGACACGAGCAGCGCTCCATCTCTCACGGTGAGGCTGAGATGCACTGAAGCCTATGGTCACTCGCTAGTGCACCGCTTTCTGGGTACAGAAGAGGGGGGTGGAGGGGCTGTTGGCACACCGACCGGGCAGCGGTCGTTATTACATAGCAAGCAGTTGGGCAACGGGGCTGCAGCGCAGAGCCCATGATGAGGGCCGACAATGAGCAGAGCGAATTCGGGAGGGTGAGGGTGACTGTGTAATACAGCACTTTACGGCTGGCATGGTATGGGAGTGTAAATATGGCTTTGGTATCATCTTTCTGAAAACCAGATGGGAGGCGGGGCCATCACACGCTGCAACGGTGTGTGATGGCCAAACAAAACATTCTCTTAGTTAAATCGCCAGGGAGGTAGCTAAGCACACAAAGGAAGGGCATTTTAAAAAATGAGCCAATAACAAGCAGACATTTTTAAAAGACACACCTAACAGCCAATGGCAATTGGTGAGTGTGCCAAATACTGATAAGAAGAGAACCAACAGGTCGATCGAGCTCGACCTAAAAAAAAAAAGAAAAGAAATGCCTTTTCTTGGTCTTAGTTTCCCATATTAGATAAAACTGGTGGTGCTTACATGCTATACACTAAATTCGCCATAAGATGGCAGCAGTACATTATTAATAAAAGAACTCTTTACCAGGCTTTCCGATAACAGTTTGTGGTTTTGAAGGTTCTTGGGCCTATCTCACACTTTCTCAAAATCCATGATAAACAAGCACTGGCAAAGCCAATAGGTCTGGCATTCTTTTTGTTTTGCCATAGTTCTTGCAAAACTTTAATGTTTGGGAAGCTGCCAGGTGTTTGCCAATCTAAAAAAAAATACATTGTCTAAAGGCAAAAATGTTTTTTGGTCTTAAACAAATCACACATTACCATAGTACTCTCTGGCACTGAAGAGAACTACTTTGTGTGTGGATGTGCTCTTTGTGCCGTATCTCAGAGTGAAATCAACTAATGGCTGAAGTAGGCTGACGCACTCATGCATTCTCGGTTGAGTTGGAGAAAAATGTGAATGACACAACCACAGATGAATGGATGAAGTATGGCTGGAAAAGCCTATAAGTAACTATGGGGTATATGTACAAGCCCCTATCGCCACCACAACATCACTTTTTATGACATTGTGGTGGCGATAGGGACATTGCCTTATTTACAAGGCAGCGTTAAGCCACTTAACGTGGCTTAACGCTGCCTTGTTAATAAGGCCCCTTTCACGCTATGCTTAGTGTGAAAGGGGTGGGCAGTGGGTGTTGCGGTGGGCGTTCCACCGCAACACCCATTGATTTTTACGCTGCCCCCTATTTACAAGGGCAGCGTAAATAGGAGGCAGCGCCAAAATTAAGACCAGGGAAAACCTGGTATTAAGTTGGCGAAACGAGGAGAAATGCATTATTTCTCCTCGTTTTTGCTTTTTCCATGTGTGCTGCCTTGTGCAGCACACATGGAAAAAGCAAAATGCCTTGGATTGTTTATGTACAGGAAGGTCCCCCTTCCGGTACATAAACAATCTTTAAACAAAAAAGCCATTTTGGGACTTCCATGTGTGCCTCATTAAGCAGCACACATAGAAAGTGACAAAATGGCATTTAAAGACTGTTTATGTACAGGAACCAATCTTTCTCCTTCCTGTATATAAACAATCTTTCCCCTGTACGCAGACACCATTGCACTATGTTGCAAGGGTGCCTGCGTTGGCGCGTCATACTGCTACCCAGCCATATGCAAATTAGTCTTGACCCTGTGCCCAATGGGAACAGTCCAGCCTGAACTGCTAGGCCAGGTCCTCCCTGGACTGGAAACAAGCATCCTAGGACCAGTTTCGGGGGTTCACCCCTCATCAGCCAGGATAGCTTGACTCCAGTGGCATGGAGAGCACGGGACCCACGTTTGGGCATACCCGTCCCACTCGGGGTGACAAATGCAAAAAGAACAATTGATGGACAGAATGCAGAACAATGCCATACATTCACCCCAATACAGAGATCTGGGCCTAAATCCATCGTTTTTTTTGCTCACCATGCCATTCCAGTTTGGACCCAGCCATATGCAAATCAGTCTTGACCCTGTGCCCAATCGGAACAGCCCAGCCCGAACTGCCAGGCCAGGTCCTCCCTGGACTGGAAACAAGCATTCTAGGACCGGTTTCGGGGTTTCACCCCTCATCAGCCAGGATAGCTTGACTCCAGTGGCATGGGGAGCACAGGACCCACGTCTGGGCATACCCGTCCCACTCGGGCTGACAAATGCAAAAAGAACAATTGATGGACAGAATGCAGAACAATGCCATACATTCATCCCAGTACAGAGATCTGGGCCTAAATCCATCGTTTTTTTCCTTACCATGCCATTCCAGTTTGGACCCAGCCATATGCAAATCAGTCTTAACCCTGTGCCCAATGGGAACAGTCCAGCCCGAACTGCCAGGCCAGGTCATCCCTGGACTGGAAACAAGCATTCTAGGTCCGTTTTGGTGTTTCACCCCCCATCAGCCAGGATAGCTTGACTCCAGTGGCATGGAGAGCACGGGACCCACGTCTGGGCATACCCGTCCCACTCGGGGTGACAAATGCAAAAAGAACAATTGATGGACAGAATGCAGAACAATGCCATACATTCACCCCAGTACAGAGATCTGGGCCTAAATCCATCGTTTTTTTGCTCACCATGCCATTCCAGTTTGGACCCAACCATATGCAAATCAGTCTTGACCCTGTGCCCAATGGGAACAGTCCAGCCCGAACTGCCAGGCCAGGTCCTCCCTGGACTGGAAACAAGCATCCTTGGTCCGGTTTCGGGGTTTCACCCCTCATCAGCCAGGATAGCTTGACTCCAGTGGCATGGAGAGCACGGGACCCACGTTTGGGCATACCCGTCCCACTCGGGGTGACAAATGCAAAAAGAACAATTGATGGACAGAATGCAGAACAATGCCATATATTCACCCTAGTACAGAGATCTGGGCCTAAATCCATGGTTTTTTGCTCACCATGCCATTCCAGTTTGGACCCAGCCATATGCAAATCAGTCTTGACCCTGTGCCCAATGGGAACAGTCTAGCCCGAACTGCCAGGCCAGGTCCTCCTTGGACTGGAAACAAGCATCCTAGGACCGGTTTCGGGGTTTCACCCCTCATCAGCCAGGATAGGTTGACTCCAGTGGCATGGAGAGCACGGGACCGATGTCTGGACATACCCGCCCCACTCGGGGTGGCAAATGCAAAAAGAACAATTGATGGACAGAATGCAGAACAATGCCATACATTCACCCCAGTACAGAGATCTGGGCCTAAATCCATCGTTTTTTTGCTCACCATGCCATTCCAGTTTGGACCCAGCCATATGCAAATCAGTCTTGACCCTGTGCCCAATGGGAACAGTCTAGCCCGAACTGCCAGGCCAGGTCCTCCCTGGACTGGAAACAAGCATCCTAGGACCAGTTTCGGGGTTTCACCCCTCATCAGCCAGGATAGCTTGACTCCAGTGGCATGGAGAGCACAGGACCCACGTCTGGGCATACCCATCCCACTCGGGGTGAAAAATGCAAAAAGAACAATTGATGGACAGAATGCAGAACAATGCCATACATTCACCCCAGTACAGAGATCTGGGCCTAAATCCATCGTTTTTTTGCTCTCCATGCCATTCCAGTTTGGACCCAGCCATATGCAAATCAGTCTTGACCCTGTGCCCAATGGGAACAGTCCAGCCCGAACTGCCAGGCCAGGTCCTCCCTTGACTGGAAACAAGCATCCTAGGACCGGTTTCGGGGTTTCACCCCTCATCAGACAGGATAGCTTGACTCCAGTGGCATGGAGAGCATGGGACCCACGTCTGGGCACACCCGTCCCACTCGGGGTGACAAATGCAAAAAGAACAATTGATGGACAGAATGCAGAACAATGCCATACATTCACCCCAGTACAGAGATCTGGGCCTAAATCCATCGTTTTTTTGCTCACTATGCCATCCCAGTTTGGACCCAGCCATATGGAAATCAGTCTTGACCCTGTGCCCAATGGGAACAGTCCAGCCCTAACTGCCAGGCCAGGTCCTCCCTGGACTGGAAACAAGCATCCTAGGTCCGGTTTCGGGGTTTCACCCCTCATCAGCCAGGATAGCTTGACTCCAGTGGCATGGAGAGCACGGGACCCACGTCTGGGCATACCCGTCCCACTTGGGGTGACAAATTCAAAAAGAACAATTGATGGACAGAATGCAGAACAATGCCATATATTCACCCCAGTACAGAGATCTGGGCCTAAATTCATGGTTTTTTGCTCACCATGCCATTCCAGTTTGGACCCAGCCATATGCAAATCAGTCTTGACCCTGTGCCCAATGGGAACAGTCCAGCCTGAACTGCCAGGCCAAGTCCTCCCTGGACTGTAAATGAGCATCCTAGGACCGGTTACGAGGTTTAGCCCCTCAACAGCCAGGATAGCTTGACTCCAGTGGCATGGAGAGCACGGGACCCACGCCTGGGCATACCCGTCCCACTCGGGGTGACAAATGCAAAAAGAACAATTGATGGACAGAATGCAGAACAATGCCATACATTCACGCCAGTACAGAGATCTGGGCCTAAATCCATCGTTTGTTTGCTCTCCATGCCATTCCAGTTTGGACCCAGCCATATGCAAATCAGTCTTGACCCTGTGCCCAATGGGAACAGTCCAACCCGAACTGCCAGGCCAGGTCCTCCTTGGACTGGAAACAAGCATCCTGGGACCGGTTTCGGGGTTTCACCCCTCATCAGCCAGGATAGGTTGACTCCAGTGGCATGGAGAGCACGGGACCGAGGTCTGGGCATACCCGTCCCACTCGGGGTGAAAAATGCAAAAAGAACAATTGATGGACAGAAAGCAGTACAATGCCATACATTCACCCCAGTACAGAGATCTGGGCCTAAATCCATCGTTTTTTTGCTCTCCATGCCATTCCAGTTTGGACCCAGCCATATACAAATCAGTCTTGACCCTGTGCCCAATGGGAACAGTCCAGCCCGAACTGCCAGGCCAGGTCCTCTCTGGACTGGAAACAAGCATCCTAGGACCGGTTTCGGGGTTTCACCCCTCATCAGCCAGGATAGCTTGACTCCAGTGGCATGGAGAGCACAGGACCCACATCTGGGCATACCCGTCCCACTCAGGGTGACAAATGCAAAAAGAACAATTGATGGACAGAATGCAGAACATTGCCATACATTCACCCCAGTACAGAGATCTGGGCCTAAATCCATCATTTTTTTGCTCAGCATGCCATCCCAGTTTGGACCCAGCCATATGCAAATCAGTCTTTACCCTGTGCCCAATGGGAACAGTCCAGGCCGAACTGCCAGGCCAGGTCCTCCCTGGACTGGAAACAAGCATCCTAGGTCCGGTTCGGGGTTTCACCCCTCATCAGCCAGGATAGCTTGACTCCAGTGGCATGGAGAGCACGGGACCCACGTCTGGGCATACCCGTCCCACTCGGGGTGACAAATGCAAAAAGAAAAATTGATGGACAGAATGCAGAACAATGCCATATATTCACCCCAGTACAGAGATCTGGGCCTAAATCCATGGTTTTTTGCTCACCATGCCATTCCAGTTTGGACCCAGCGATATGCAAATCAGTCTTGACCCTGTGCCCAATGGGAACAGTCCAGCCTGAACTGCCAGGCCAAGTCCTCCCTGGACTGGAAATGAGCATCCTAGGACTGGTTTCGGGGTTTCACCCCTCATCAGCCAGGATAGCTTGACTCCAGTGGCATGGAGAGCACGAGACCCACGTCTGGGCATACCCGTCCCACTCGGGGTGACAAATGCAAAAAGAACAATTGATGGACAGAATGCAGAACAATGCCATACATTCACCCAGGACAGAGATCTGGGCCTAAATCCATCGTTTGTTTGCTCACCATGCCATTCCAGTTTGGACCCAGCCATATGCAAATCAGTCTTGACCCTGTGCCCAATGGGAACAGTCCAGCCCGAACTGCCAGGCCAGGTCCTCCTTGGACTGAAAACAAGCATCCTAGGACCGGTTTCGGGGTTTCACCCCTCATCAGCCAGGATAGGTTGACTCCAGTGGCATGGAGAGCACGGGACCGAGGTTTGGGCATACCCGTCCCACTCGGGTGAAAAATGCAAAAAGAACAATTGATGGACAGAAAGCAGAACAATGCCATACATTCACCCCAGTGCAGAGATCTGGGCCTAAATCCATCGTTTTTTTGCTCTCCATGCCATTACAGTTTGGACCCAGCCATATGCAAATCAGTCTTGACCCTGTGCCCAATGGGAACAGTCCAGCCCGAACTGCCAGGCCAGGTCCTTCCTGGACTGGAAACAAGCATCCTAGGACCGGTTTCGGGGTTTCACCCCTCATCAGCCAGGAGAGCTTGACTCCAGTGGCATGGAGAGCACGGGACCCACGTCTCGGCATACCCGTCCCACTCGGGGTGAAAAATGCAAAAAGAACAATTGATGGACAGAAAGCAGAACAATGCCATACATTCATCCTAGTACAGAGATCTGGGCCTAAATCCATCGTTTTTTTGCTCTCCATGCCATTCCAGTTTGGACCCAGCCATATGCAAATCAGTCTTGACCCTGTGCCCAATGGGAACAGTCCAGCCTGAACTGCCAGGCCAGGTCCTCCCTCGACTGGAAACAAGCATCCTAGGACTGGTTTCGGGGTTTCACCCCTCATCAGACATGATAGCTTGACTCCAGTGGCATGGAGAGCACGGTACCCACGTTTGGGCATACCCGTCCCACTCGGGGTGACAAATGCAATAAGAACAATTGATGGACAGAATGCAGAACAATGCCATACATTCACCCCAGTACAGAGATCTGGGCCTAAATCCATCATTTTTTTGCTCGCCATGCCATCCCAGTTTGGACCCAGCCACATGCAAATCAGTCTTGACCCTGTGCCCAATGGGAACAGTCCAGCCCGAACTGCCAGGCCAGGTCCTCCCTGGACTGGAAACAAGCATCCTTGGACCGGTTTCGGGGTTTCACCCCTCATCAGCCAGGATAGCTTGACTCCAGTGGCATGGAGAGCACGGGACCCACGTCTGGGCATACCCGTCCCACTCGGGGTGACAAATGCAAAAAGAACAATTGATGGACAGAATGCAGAACAATGCCATATATTCACCCCAGTAAAGATCTGGGCCTAAATCCATGGTTTTTTGCTCACCATGCTATTCCAGTTTGGACCCAGCCATATGCAAATCAGTCTTGACCCTGTGCTCAATGGGAATAGTCCAGCCTGAACTGCCCGGCCAAGTCCTCCCTGGACTGGAAACGAGCATCCTAGGACCGGTTTCGGGGTTTCACCCCTCATCAGCCAGGATAGCTTGACTCCAGTGGCATGGTGAGCACGGGACCCATCTCTGGGCATTCCCGTTCCACTTGGGGCGACAACTGCAAAAAGAACAATTGATGGACAGAATGCAGAACAATGC
Organism: Calotriton arnoldi; assembly: GCA_963921515.1. Taxonomy (NCBI): domain Eukaryota; kingdom Metazoa; phylum Chordata; class Amphibia; order Caudata; family Salamandridae; genus Calotriton; species Calotriton arnoldi. The sequence continues at coordinate 88,162 of CAWUFW010005505.1, read as the reverse complement.
CATACAGTCATGCCAGTACAGAGATCTGGGCCTAAATCCATTGTTTGTTTGCTCACCATGCCATTCCAGTTTGGACCCAGCCATATGCAAATCAGTCTTGACCCTGTGCCCAATGGGAACAGTCCAGCCCGAACTGCCAGGCCAGGTCCTCCTTGGACTGGAAACAAGCATCCTAGGACCGGTTTCAGGGTTTCACCCCTCATCAGCCAGGATAGGTTGACTCCAGTGGCATGGAGAGCACGGGACATGAGGTCTGGGCATACCCGCCTCGACAACAACGCACACAACAGCAAGGAGCTCTTCAGCATCGTGAAGGAACTCTCCAACCCCAGCTCCAACGCCAACGACATCCCGCCGTCGCAAGCCCTGTGGTATTCCCTCGCCACCTTCTTCCACTGCAAGATCGCCGACATCCACGACAGCTTCGACTCCCGGATGACCCCAACAGGCCCGACACATCAGACCCGCCGCACCCCATCGACCACGACCCCCTGAGAGCCTGGGTCAACGTGAACACCGAGGACACAATCAAGACCATGGGCACAATCCACTCCGGCTCCCCATCAGACCCTTTTCCACACCACATCTTCAACAAAGCCGGCAGCTCCATCGCACCCCACCTGCGCAACGTCATCAACCTCTCCTTCGAGACCGCGACCTTCCCAGAGAGCTGGAAACACGCCGAGATCAACGCCCTACTCAAAAAACCCAAGGCGGACCCGAGCGACCTCAAGAACTTCCGGCCCATCTCCCTGCTTCCATTCCCAACTAAGGTCATCTAGAAGATCGTCAACAGACAGCTCACCCGCTACCTCAAAGATAACAGCATCCTGGACCCCTCCCAGTCAGGATTCCGCAGCAACCACAGCACCGAGACCGCCCTCATCGCCGCCACAGACGACATCAGGATCCTGCTGGACAACGGCGAGACGGCGGCCCTCATCCTCCTGGACCTCTCCGCCGCCTTCGACACTGTCTGCCACCGCACACTACGCACACGCCTCCAAGACGCAGGGATCCGAGACAAGGCCCTGGATTGGACCACCTCCTTCCTTTCCGGCAGAACCCAGAGCGTCCGCCTCCCCCCATTCCGATCCGAAGCCTCCAAGATCATCTGCGGCGTACCCCAGGGATCTTCCCTCAGCCCGACACTGTTCAACATCTACATGGCTCCACTCGCACGCATCGCCCGACAGCACGACCTCAACATAATCTCCTACGCCGACGACACTCAACTGATCCTCTCCCTCACCAAGGACCCCCTCACCGCCAAATCCAACCTCCACGAAGGAATGAAAGCCGTCGCCGACTGGATGAAGTGCAGCCGACTTAAGCTGAACACAGACAAGACGGAGATCCTCATCCTCGGCTCCAACCCATCAGCCTGGGACGACTCCTGGTGACCCTCGTCACTAGGGGCACCCCCGACACCAACCGACCACGCATGCAACCTGGGAGTCATCCTCGACTCAACGCTCACCATGACCAAGCAAGTCAACGCAGTCTCCTCCTCCTGCTTCAACACCCTCCGCATGCTCCGCAAGATCTAAAGGTGGATCCCGACAGACACGAGAAGAACAGTCACCCAGGCCCTCGTCAGCAGCAGACTCGACTACGGAAACGCCCTCTACGCAGGAGCCCCGACCAAGCTCATCAAACGACTGCAAAGAATCCAAAACGCCTCTGCACGCCTGATCCTCGACATTCCACGCTACAGCCACATCACCCCCCACCTGAAAAACCTGCACTAGCTCCCCGTCGACAAGAGAATCTCCTTCAAACTCCTGATCCACGCACACAAGGCACTCCACAAAACCGGCCCAGCCTACCTCAACAGTCGACTCTCCTTCTACGTTCCCAACCGTCAGCTCCGCTCCGCCGACCTCTCCCTGGCCACCATCCCGCACATCCGGAGAACCACCACCGGAGGCAGATCCTTCTCTCACCGCGCCGCCAAGATCTGGAACACCCTTCCCCTCAACCTACGACAGACCCAAGACCTGCTGACCTTCAGGAGACGACTCAAGACCTGGCTATTCGACCAGTAGCGGCAACACCCCCCCCCTCCTCTCCCTCAGCGCCTTGAGACCCTCGCGGGTAAGTAGTGCGCTTTACAAATCTTGTGATTGATTGATTGATTGACCCGTCCCACTCGGGGTGGCAAATGCAAAAAGAACAATTGATGGACAGATTGCAGAACAATGCCATACATTCACCCCAGTACAGAGATCTGGGCCTAAATCCATCTTTTTTTTGCTCACCATGCCATTCCAGTTTGGACCCAGCCATATGCAAATCAGTCTTGACCCTGTGCCCAATGGGAACAGTCCAGCCCGAACTGGCAGGCCAGGTCCTCCCTGGACTGGAAACAAGCATCCTAGGACCAGTTTCGGGGGTTTCACCCCTCATCAGCCAGGATAGCTTGACTCCAGTGGCATGGAGAGCATGGGACCCACGTCTGGGCATACCCGTCCCACTCGGGGTGAAAAATGCAAAAAGAACAATTGATGGACAGAAAGCAGAACAATGCCATACATTCACCCCAGTACAGAGATCTGGGCCTAAATCCATCGTTTTTTTGCTCTCCATGCCATTCCAGTTTGGACCCAGCCATATGCAAATCAGTCTTGACCCTGTGCCCAATGGGAACAGTCCAGCCCGAACTGCCAGGCCAGGTCCTCCCTCGACTGGAAACAAGCATCCTAGGACTGGTTTCGGGGTTTCACCCCATATCCGACAGGATAGCTTGACTCCAGTGGCATGGAGAGCACAGGACCCACGTCTGGGCATACCCGTCCCACTCTGGGTGACAAATGCAAAAAGAACAATTGATGGACAGAATGCAGAACAATGCCATACATTCACCCCAGTACAGAGATCTGGGCCTAAATCCATATTTTTTTTCTCACCATGCCATTCCAGTTTGGACCCAGCCATATGCAAATCAGTCTTGACCCTGTGCCCAAAGGGAACAGTCCAGCCGGAACTGCCAGGCCAAGTACTCCCTGGACTGGAAACGAGCATCCTAGGACCGGTTTTGGGGTTTCACCCCTCATCAGCCAGGATAGGTTGACTCCAGTGGCATGGAGAGCACTGGACCGAGGTCTGGGCATACCCGTCCCACTCGGGGTGGCAAATGCAAAAAGAACAATTGATGGACAGAATGCAGAACAATGCCATACATTCACCCCAGTACAGAGATCTGGGCCTAAATCCATCGTTTTTTTGCTCACCATGCCATTCCAGTTTGGACCCAGCCATATGCAAATCAGTCTTGACCCTGTGCCCAATGGGAACAGTCCAGCCCGAACTGCCAGGCCAGGTCCTTCCTGGACTGGAAACAAGCATCCTAGGACCGGTTTCGGGGTTTCACCCCTCATCAGCCAGGATAGCTTGACTCCAGTGGCATGGAGAGCACGGGACCCACGTCTGAGCATACCCGTCCCACTCGGGGTGAAAAATGCAAAAAGAACAATTGATGGACAGAATGCAGAACAATGCCATACATTCACCCCAGTACAGAGATCTGGGCCTAAATACATCATTTTTTTGCTCTCCATGCCATTCCAGTTTGGACCCAGCCGTATGCAAATCAGTCTTGACCCTGTGCCCAATGGGAACAGTCCAGCCCGAACTGCCAGGCCAGGTCCTCCCTTGACTGGAAACAAGCATCCTAGGACTGGTTTCGGGGTTTCACCCCTCATCAGACAGGATAGCTTGACTCCAGTGGCATGGAGAGCACGGGACCCACGTCTGGGCATACCCGTCCCACTCGGGGTGACAAATGCAAAAAGAACAATTGATGGACAGAATGCAGAACAATGCCATACATTCACCCCAGTACAGAGATCTGGGCCTAAATCCATCGTTTTTTTGCTCACCATGCCATCCCAGTTTGGACCCAGCCATATGCAAATCAGTCTTGACCCTGTGCCCAATGGGAACAGTCCAGCCCGAACTGCCAGGCCAGGTCCTCCCTGGACTGGAAACAAGCATCCTAGGTCCGGTTTCAGGGTTTCACCCCTCATCAGCCAGGATAGGTTGACTCCAGTGGCATGGAGAGCACGGGACCCACGTCTGGGCATTCCCGTCCCACTCGGGGTGACAAATGCAAAAAGAACAATTGATGGACAGAAAGCAGTACAATGCCATACATTCACCCCAGTACAGAGATCTGGGCCTAAATCCATCGTTTTTTTGCTCTCCATGCCATTCCAGTTTGGACCCAGCCATATGCAAATCAGTCTTGACCCTGTGCCCAATGGGAACAGTCCATCCCGAACTGCCAGGCCAGGTCCTCACTGGACTGGAAACAAGCATCCTAGGACCGGTTTCGGGGTTTCACCCCTCATCAGCCAGGATAGCTTGACTCCAGTGGCATGGAGAGCACAGGACCCACGTCTGGGCATACCCGTCCCACTCGGGGTGGAAAATACAAAAAGAACAATTGATGAACAGAAAGCAGAACAATGCCATACATTCACCCCAGTACAGAGATCTGGGCCTAAATCCATCGTTTTTTTGCTCTCCATGCTATTCCAGTTTGGACCCAGACATATGCAAATCAGACTTCACCCTGTGCCCAATGGGAACAGTCCAGCCCGAACTGCCAAACCAGGTCCTCCTTGGACTGGAAACAAGCATCCTAGGACTGGGTTCGGGGTTTCACCCCTCATCAGCCAGGATAGGTTGACTCCAGTGGCATGGAGAGCACGGGACCGAGGTGTGGGCATACCCGTCCCACTTGGGGTAAAAAATGCAAAAAGAACAATTGATGGACAGAAAGCAGAACAATGCCATACATTCACCCCAGTACAGAGATCTGGGCCTAAATCCATCGTTTTTTTGCTCTCCATGCCATTCCATTTTTGACCCAGCCATATGCAAATCAGTCTTGACCCTGTGCCCAATTGGAACAGTCCAGCCCAAACTGCCAGGCCAGGTTCTCCCTGGATTGGAAACAAGCATCCTGGGACCGGTTTCGGGGTTTCACCCCTCATCAGCCAGGATAGCTTGACTCCAGTGGCATGGAGAGCACGGGACCCACGCCTGGGCATACCCGTCCCACTCGGGGTGAAAAATGCAAAAAGAACAATTGATGGACAGAATGCAGAACAATGCCATACATTCACCCCAGAACAGAGATCTGGGCCTAAATCCATCATTTTTTTGCTCTCCATTCCATTCTAGTTTGGACCCAGCCATATGCAAATCAGTCTTGACCCTGTGCCCAATGGGAACAGTCCAGCCTTAACTGCCAGGCCAAGTCCGCCCTGGACTGGAAATGAGCATCCTAGGGCCGGTTACGAGGTTTCACCCCTCATCAGCCAGGATAGCTTGACTCCAGTGGCATGGAGAGCACGGGACCCACGCCTGGGCATACCCGTCCCACTCGGGGTGACAAATGCAAAAAGAACAATTGATGGACAGAATGCAGAACAATGCCATACATTCATGCCAGTACAGAGATCTGGGCCTAAATCCATCGTTTGTTTGCTCACCATGCCATTCCAGTTTGGACCCAGCCATATGCAAATCAGTCTTGACCCTGTGCCCAAAGGGAACAGTCCAGCTCGAACTGCCAGGCCAGGTCCTCCTTGGACTGGAAACAAGCATCGTAGGACCGGTTTCGGGGTTTCACCACTCATCAGCCAGGATAGCTTGACTCCAGTGGCATGGAGAGCACAGGACCCACGTCTGGGCATACCCGTCCCACTCGGGGTGAAAAATACAAAAAGAACAATTGATGGACAGAAAGCAGAACAATGCCATACATTCACCCCAGTACAGATATCTGGGCCTAAATCCATAGTTTTTTTGCTCTCCATGCCATTCCAGTTTGGACCCAACCATATGCAAATCAGTCTTGACCCGGTGCCCAATTGGAACAGTCCAGCCCGAACTGCCAGGCCAGGTCCTCCCTGGACTGGAAACAAGCATCCTAGGACCGGTTTCGGGGTTTCACCCCTCATCAGCCAGGATAGCTTGACTCCAGTGGCATGGAGAGCACGGGACCCACGTCTGGGCATACCCGTCCCACTCGGGGTGAAAAATGCAAAAAGAACAATTGATGGACAGAAAGCAGAACAATGCCATACATTCACCCCAGTGCAGAGATCTGGCCTAAATCCATCGTTTTTTGCTCTCCATGCCATTCCAGTTTGGACCCAGCCATATGCAAATCAGTATTGACCCTGTGCCCAATGGGAACAGTCCAGCCCGAACTGCCAGGCCAGGTCCTCCCTCGACTGGAAACAAGCATCCTAGGACTGGTTTTGGGGTTTCACCCCTCATGAGACAGGATAGCTTGACTCCAGTGGCATGGAGAGCACGGTACGCACGTCTGGGCATACCTGTCCCACTCGGGGTGGCAAATGCAAAAAGAACAATTGATGGACAGAATGCAGAACAATGCCATACATTCACCCCAATACAGAGATCTGGGCCTAAATCCATCGTTTTTTTGCTCAGCATGCCATTCCAGTTTAGACCCAGCCATATGCAAATCAGTCTTGACCCTGTGCCCAATGGGAACAGTCCATCCCGAACTGCCAGGCCAGGTCCTCCTTGGACTGGAAACAAGCATCCTAGGACCGGTTTCGGGGTTTCACCCCTCATCAGCCAGGATAGCTTGACTCCAGTGGCTTGGAGAGCACGGGACCGAGGTCTGGGCATACCCGTCCCACTCGGGGTGAAAAATGCAAAAAGAACAATTGATGGACAGAAAGCAGTACAATGCCATACATTCACCCCAGTACAGAGATCTGGGCCTAAATCCATCGTTTTTTTGCTCTCCATGCCATTCCAGTTTGGACCCAGCCATATGCAAATCAGTCTTGACCCTGTGCCCAATGGGAACAGTCCATCCCGAACTGCCAGGCCAGGTCCTCACTGGACTGGAAACAAGCATCCTAGGACCGGTTTCGGGGTTTCAGCCCTCATCAGCCAGGATAGCTTGACTCCAGTGGCATGGAGAGCACAGGACCCACGTCTGGGCATACCCGTCCCACTCGGGGTGAAAAATACAAAAAGAACAATTGATGGACAGAAAGCAGAACAATGCCATACATTCACCCCAGTACAGAGATCTGGGCCTAAATCCATCGTTTTTTTGCTCTCCATGCTATTCCAGTTTGGACCCAGCCATATGCAAATCAGACTTCACCCTGTGCCCAATGGGAACAGTCCAGCCCGAACTGCCAGGCCAGGTCCTCCTTGGTCTGGAAACAAGCATCCTTGGACCGGTTTCGGGGTTTCACCCCTCATCAGCCAGGATAGGTTGACTCCAGTGGCATGGAGAGCACGGGACCGAGGTGTGGGCATACCCGTCCCACTTGGGGTAAAAAATGCAAAAAGAACAATTGATGGACAGAAAGCAGAACAATGCCATACATTCACCCCAGTACAGAGATCTGGGCCTAAATCCATCGTTTTTTTGCTCTCCATGCCATTCCAGTTTGGACCCAGCCATATGCAAATCAGTCTTGACCCTGTGCCCAATTCGAACAGTCCAGCCCGAACTGCCAGGCCAGGTCCTCCCTGGACTGGAAACAAGCATCCTGGGACCGGTTTCGGGTTTCACCCCTCATCAGCCAGGATAGCTTGACTCCAGTGGCATGGAGAGCACGGGACCCACGTCTGGGCATACCCGTCCCACTCGGGGTGAAAAATGCAAAAAGAACAATTGATGGACAGAATGCAGAACAATGCTATACATTCACCCCAGAACAGAGATCTGGGCCTAAATCCATCATTTTTTTGCTCTCCATTCCATTCCAGTTTGGACCCAGCCATATGCAAATCAGTCTTGACCCTGTGCCCAATGGGAACAGTCCAGCCCGAACTGCTAGGCCAGGTCCTCCTTGGACTGGAAACAAGCATCCTAGGACCGGTTTCGGGGTTTCACCCCTCATCAGCCAGGATAGCTTGACTCCAGTGGCTTGGAGAGCACGGGACCGAGGTCTGGGCATACCCGTCCCACTCGGGATGAAAAATGCAAAAAGAACAATTGATGGACAGAAAGCAGTACAATGCCATACATTCACCCCAATACAGAGATCTGGGCCTAAATCCATCGTTTTTTTGCTCTCCATGCCATTCCAGTTTGGACCCAGCCATATGCAAATCAGTCTTGACCCTGTGCCCAATGGGAACAGTCCATCCCAAACTGCCAGACAAGGTCCTCACTGGACTGGAAACAAGCATCCTAGGACCGGTTTCGGGGTTTCACCCCTCATCAGCCAGGATAGCTTGACTCCAGTGGCATGGAGAGCACAGGACCCACGTCTGGGCATACCCGTCCCACTCGGGGTGAAAAATACAAAAAGAACAATTGATGGACAGAAAGCAGAACAATGCCATACATTCACCCCAGTACAGAGATCTGGGCCTAAATCCATCGTTTTTTTGCTCTCCATGCCATTCCAGTTTGGACCCAGCCATATGCAAATCAGTCTTGACCCTGTGCCCAATTGGAACAGTCCAGCCCAAACTGCCAGGCCAGGTCCTCCCTGGACTGGAAACAAGCATCCTGGGACCGGTTTCGGGGTTTCACCCCTCATCAGCCAGGATAGCTTGACTCCAGTGGCATGGAGAGCACGGGACCCACGTCTGGGCATACCCGTCCCACTCAGGGTGACAAATGCAAAAAGAACAATTGATGGACAGAATGCAGAACAATGCCATACATTCACCCCAGTACAGAGATCTGGGCCTAAATCCATCGTTTTTTTGCTCACCATGCCATCCCAGTTTGGACCCAGCCATATGCAAATCAGTCTTGACCCTGTGCCAAATGGGAACAGTCCAGCCCGAACTGCCAGGCCAGGTCCTCCTTGGACTGGAAACAAGCATCCTGGGACCGCTTTCGGGGTTTCACCCCTCATCAGCCAGGATAGGTTGACTCCAGTGGCATGGAGAGCACGGGACCGAGGTCTGGGCATACCCGTCCCACTCGGGTTGAAAAATGCAAAAAGAACAATTGATGGACAGAAAGCAGTACAATGCCATACATTCACCCCAGTACAGAGATCTGGGCCTAAATCCATCGTTTTTTTGCTCTCCATGCCATTCCAGTTTGGACCCAGCCATATGCAAATCAGTCTTGACCCTGTGCCCAATGGGAACAGTCCAGCCCGAACTGCCAGGCCAGGTCCTCACTGGACTGGAAACAAGCATCCTAGGACCGGTTTCGGGGTTTCACCCCTCATCAGCCAGTATAGCTTGACTCCAGTGGCATGGAGAGCACAGGACCCACATCTGGGCATACCCGTCCCACTCGAGGTGAAAAATGCAAAAAGAACAATTGATGGACAGAAAGGAGAACAATGCCATACATTCACCCCAGTACAGAGATCTGGGCCTAAATCCATCGTTTTTTTGCTCTCCATGCCATTCCAGTTTGGACCCAGCCATATGCAAATCAGTCTTGACCCTGTGCCCAAGAGGAACAGTCCAGCCCAACTGCCAGGCCAGGTCCTCCTTGGACTGTAAACAAGCATCCTAGGACCGGTTTCGGGGTTTCACCCCTCATCAGCCAGGATAGGTTGACTCCAGTGGCATGGAGAGCACGGGACCGAGGTGTGGGCATACCCATCCCACTTGGGGTAGAAAATGCAAAAAGAACAATTGATGGACAGAAAGCAGAACAATGCCATACATTCACCCCAGTACAGATATCTGGGCCTAAATCCATCGTTTTTTTGCTCTCCATGCCATTCCAGTTTGGACCCAGCCATATGCAAATCAGTCTTGACCCGGTGCCCAATGGGAACAGTCCAGCCCGAACTGCCAGGCCAGGTCCTCCCTCGACTGGAAACAAACATCCTAGGACTGGTTTCGGGTTTTCACCCCTCATGAGACAGCCACCTGCGGTCTGCCTTCCCACCGCCCCACGCATCCATCGTACCCGAGCCGGAGGGCACTTCTTCTCCCACTTCGCAGCCAAAGCCTGGAACGACCTCCCTTTCCCCCCTCCGAGCATCTACCTCCCTCACCAAATTCAGGAGTGGACTCAACCTGGCTGTTCGAGTAGCTCCACCTCATGCAGCGCCTGGATACCCCTCGGGTAATTAGCACACTTTACAAGTACTGATTGATTGATAGGTCGTGAATTGTCACCCACCGTCCATCTTGGTCCCTTCTATTTTTGCAGAACAGAGCTTGGGGGGACCCTGTGGGAAGAACGATTACGTACTATGTCATGCGGTTCTTGTCATGTCAGAAGAGTAACAGATTATTGACCTACAATGAGCACTTCATTAGCGTTGCAGCTTCTTTAGTGTAGCGTCTAGACCATTACATTTCACAAAAGGTGTAACTTATGATGCTTATAACAAGCGCAAAACGTTTTTCAACCCAACTTTTTTTTACTCAATGTGTCGCACAAAAAGGAATCGAAATGGCAAGCATGCACATTGAAAACATGGGGAAATGTCTTAATAAGGCTTTGAAACTACAGGCATAAGCAAACTGAACCTATGGAAATGTGTCACACATATAAGGAAACTGTAAACATGGCAGCTATGCTCTGAGTGGAGCACAGATGAAAAATAACTTGAATCAGTGAGATAAAGGGGCAGGGAGTGTCTGGTAGAGTCGAAGAGGCATGAGGTGGACTCAAGACTACGCTTTATTGGTATTCACCACCCCCAATATTTGTTAGCTCCAGTTTCTAAGTAATACGTTGGGCCCCAGCACCTATTCTTATACAGATTAAGCACAGGGGCCTAGATGTACAAACACTTTGCATCAGGTTTGTGTCAGAAAAGGGATTAAAACCCAGCCCAATGCACTGTAGTGGGGTTTACTTTCCAACACAAATCAGGATTTATGTTAAAAGTTTCCAAAAGTAATGCAAAGTAGCACTATGCACCACTTTTCATTACCCAACATCACTGGGGGCGTACAATGGGTGGTACATTGGCAGTCTGATGCAACCACCCATGGATCTTGATGCAAATCTCGCTCTGCTAATGGTAGTCAAGGATTCGCACCAAAACAATTGTGCCTCCACAAGCCAGGTGTAACGGTGAAGCAAATTTTAAAATGTCACATTTTTCCAACTTTGCATATGCTCTGCAGTGTACAACACACACACAAGGTGGGAAAATTATTAAAGCATAGTTTTTTGTATTGAAAGGGTTCTTGTTGAGTACAAAATCAATGCTTAATACAATGATGTAAGGGTGTGTGCTTTGGTGCATGGCAGCCTAAAGTGCGTCCACACAGGGAGAGAGGAAAACAGTGCCATATCGTAGGAGATATGGTGCAGTTCTGCTCTCCCCTGTTAATGCAATGCAGCTCAAAAACAGGCACACGCATGTGTTGTAGGGGTATGCTGGTGCAGACTACTCTACCAGCTCAAGCTAGCCACATGAGCATACTTATGTGTAAGCTGTAGTCTAAGAGCAGGCATGTGTCTTCAGGGTTTCCATCTTCCTATTGTTGCAGCATGCTGATGGAGCTCTGAAAGTGAGAATGCCAATTCTCAAAGCTATTGTGAATAGAGAATCTTGATTTTATTACAGACAAGGAGGCTAGCATTATTCATAACCTTTTATTTACTAACTCCAAGCAGCAAAAGTTTAAAGTTCCAAAACCAGAACACTGCATGACACCTATTCAAGAACAGAACACTCAGTCCATAAAAACCTTCAACTTACTATCTTCTCCCTCTTTTGGCACTGCTCTCTTTTTCATCCCACTTGCTCTCTCCTCTGGGTCATCCAACTCTGCAGATTAATTATCTGCAAAAATATACTCAAACTGTAAAATTCCATATCAATCAAATTAAATTGCTAATGCTAATTAGTAAATGAAAACTGCATTTAAAATTTATTGAAACAATTTTCATATCTTCTATGCACGCCAACCTAATATGCTCTTCCCTCCCCTCCATTTTCATACAACATACAGGAAGGGGAGGGTGGGATATTGCTAGCCTCCTTGTCTTCAATAAACACACGATACTCAATTCATGATAGCTTTGAGGATCTGCATTTTATGGCAAGACAGGAGGCTAACATCATGCATGTTCAAAGATGTTCAATGCAAATCCAGACACATGCCTAACTGGTCTGAAATAAAACTTTCTGAAAAACTCTGCATTTGATCAGCCCGCTGCCTTCATTATCTACTCTAATCGAGCCCCTGCACAAAAGGCTTTGGGAGCCATGGTTTCTCTCACAGAATGTGACTTAAACCTATCAATATCAACTCCTGCCTCCTTCATAACTGCCTTCACCCATATTGCAATAGTTGCTACTGAAACTACACAATAAGGCTTAACATATTAAATCAACAACTGACTCACACCATCGCCTCTAAACTCCTTCACCATAGACTCATATTCCTTGATGCAACTCACCACACAAAACTTTAGAAACTCCTCAAATTTTGGATAAAAAACAGGATCCGACAAAGTCTTAGTTCTAAAACAAACTTCAAATAACGCTTCACCTGGCTGGAAACATCTACTTCCTAAATCCAATGCCTGCACATCAGACACCATTATAAACAATATAAAGCAAAGTAAAGTTGTCAACTTCCACAACAACTCTTTCAAGGCCAGATATCTATTAATGGGCTAATCATCGAATAGCTTCAATACTAAATTAACATCCCAAAGATTCTCATAACTAAATTTAGGAGGTCTTTTCAAACGAATACCCTTCATCACTCTACAACTCAAAGGACTTCTATCTATTGACATACCCTCTAAAACAGAATGCCCAACTTCAATTGCCGACCTATAACAATTCACTGTTCTGTAAGAAAAACCTTTTCCAAATAACTAAGCATAAATTAACAACCTCTATCTCATCTGCCTCCACGTGAACCAATGCACCAAGGAAACCAGACATTTCATTCACTTCAATATCTCTTCCTAGTTCCTGGTGCCCAAGATTCATGGAGAAGCTCTGAAGCCTCTCCAGAAAGACCTTTGAATGTTTTTGAACTCCTAATATTCTCCAAAAGAGAAGGTTGAGCATACCTCACTCCACAAAAGAATGCTCCTCTCCGTTCACTCCTACCAACATTCCTTTACATGATTCTACCAAATAAGGAATTTTCATTGGAAACCAGCTCTGAGTGGTCCAAAAAGGAGTCACTAGAACCACCAGATACCCATGTCTCTACATGATCTAATACCCTGTGAATCATCACAAATGGCAGGAATGCATATCCGTTTAGACCTTGCCAATTCTGAGTGAATGCATCTACGGCCATGGCTCCCGGAACCGGGCACCAACTGAAATACCTCTTCTTTTGAAACGTCAAATGGGAAGCAAATTAATCCACATCCAATGAACCCAGATTCAACTCTATTTTCCAAAGTATATTCATCCTCAAGTTCCACTCGCAGTAATCCATAATGTGAAATAGGCATTCTCAAAATCCAATTTCACCATCCAATCCCTTTCCTGCAAAATGTATCTCAGCATATGTACACCTTTCATCTTGAAATGACTGTAAGTTACAAAAAGATTCAAAGGCTGTAAGTTTATTACTGGTCTCCAGTCTAGTCTAGTCTTTCTTCTTGACTAAAAACAAAATGCTCACAAAGCTTTTTTCCCTTTCATCCACGTTCACTATACCACCTTTCTCCAACATCTTTTGTATTACATTCTTTACAGCTTGTCTTTGATCTTGTTGGAAATCGAACTCCCTTGGTTCCTTCTCATGAACTGAAACCTTCTCAAATTCTATTGTGTAACAATTGTGTAACCACTTATAGTTGCAATAACCCATGGATATCGAGTTATGTTTTACCATTCTCATTGGCAAAATCTCACCCTGCCTCCTAACTTTTCTTGGAAAGAACCAGAAATAGACTTCATACTCACCTGGTCCAGAGAAGGATAGCTGACCTCTTACTCTAGTTGATCTACCTTGTCCACTTCATCCCCTCTGTGAAAAGAAACCTGATGATCCTTGTCTTCCTCTTTACATGCCTCTTCCTTGACTAAATTGAAACCTTATAGTAAACCCGACCAGAAGGTTTCCCTCTTCTTCCAGCCCTACCCTATAAAGTGTTCCACCCTTTGTGCATAGACGTTTGAGCCTTATCCAAGGCAGTAAAAGTGGATACATATATTTTCCTAGAGACTTAATCATGCCTTTATCAAATAACAGACCCTTAGCCTCATCATGGTTTCCTTTCTTGCCAAATGCCTTAACTTTTGGCTTATGTGTAACAAAACTACCTTTCGCCTCTCTGCTATTAGTCCAGCATTCATGTTTTTTCTAGAAAACATATCGCCCTCTGGCTTCAACCACATACCAGACCAATGTTGATGTCTACCCCTTTTATATAAGCTTCCTCTACCAAATCAAAAATTCTGGCCAATGGACCCAATACATTTAGCAATTTGTCCTCATATTGTTTCAACGAGCACTCAAGTCCCTTTCTTGGGTTCTTCCAAGCTTAAACAAATATGTTATAAGCTCGGGATCCAAATTGGGTGTCATCATTTCCTTGTCACCCACAATTGACAGTGAACACTCTGCTCTCAAAGTTTCTTTCATCTTTCTCTAAAGGCTTTCTGATCCTCTGCTTTATATACTCTGCAACATGACCCAAAGGCCACCAGTTGGAACTCCCAGGGTGTTTCGCATCTTTTGGATAAAATAATTCTTGACCCAAAGAATCCTTTACCGGCCTCCCTGAAACAACTCTATTGTCTTCACTATCTCCAAACTCATTGCCTGAACAGTCGTCATTATTAACATTGAAAATATATTCATCCAAATCCTTCTTGTCATCTTCCGCTGTATTGTCAAATACCCATCTTTTTGCAGGGTTAACCTGCCCTTTACTTGTGTCGCTTTGGCACCTCTCTCCGGCGAGCTCTTAGGACTCCGATGCTTGAAGAGACAGACACTTCCTCCGCTGACAAAGGTTTCTTCTTCCTAGTGCATTTACCTCCAGAACCCATATTAGACACACCCTCCTCATCAGACAGAGGCCAGAACTTTTCATTTTCACCACAGTAGCCTGTCTCTTCCTGTTATCCCTGAACAAGGATTTAACAGTTTCCTGAATGTTATCCCTAAAGTCCTTCCTTATTATGTCCCTCACTCTCTCTTCCCGCTCACTCCTCAGGTTGTCAATAACCTCTTCTGCCATACCTGAAGCTACTGCTCATCAGCAAATAAAGTAAGTAAGCAATTATTTTGCTTCAGCTTAGCTTCTCAATTGAAAAACCAGCCAACCTTCTTTTTTCTACAATTAATAGTGCTTGAGACGCTAACCGTCTCTCCAAAACAGTGCATGTCTCCTCACTAATCACGCTCTGACAGAGTAACTGACACGATCCCACAAAGTTCAGAATGTCTGTCAAAAATAGCCTGACAGTTTAAAAACAAGCACGACTTTCTGTAAATAAAACGCCTGCCTGATTACAAGGCCTATTGGCATTAGAAATAGACCTCAAAGTGAAGCATGCCCATTTCACAGATTGTCACTTCCTTGGAACATTGCTTCAGCGGATGGAGTTGTGCATGCCACGCAAACCATTATATAAGCAATCTTGTGCATGGCACGTAAACTTGATGCATTACACCTTGTGCTCAGTGCGGGAACTCTTTACAAAGAATGCCACCAGGGAATAACTGTTAGGAATCCTTTAAAGAGCACTAAGGAGTTAATCCTTAGAATAAACACCATTAATCTGGTTTGAAGGAATTTCCTTCAATGTATTCATCAGCCTATCTATCCAACTCAAGAAACTGTCTGCTGGGATTCCATTACACAAACCTTAACTTATCTACTTAGTGAACATACTTAAAACCTACAACTGAGACTAAGGGCCTGATTATGATCTTGGGGGACGGGTTACTCCGTCACAAAAGTGACAGATATCCCATCCGCCGAAATATAAATCCCATAGGATATAATGGTATTTATGTTTTGGCGGATGGGATATACGTCACCGTTGTGCTGGAGTAACCCGCCCGCCAAGATCGTAATCTAAAATTCTAACTCATTTACTCAGAACCAAATTTGCCTCTTTTCAACAAGCATACAACCTCCATGCATTTTAAATACAATTTTAATGTGAAAACATGAAAAGTATACTTATCTGCTCAGAAGCAGCAAACAAAACCAGCCGTTGATTCTGGGCCTCAGTATAGTCTCCTTTAGTTACATCATGTATTTCCAGAATCCCAACAGGGATTGATTCTGCATCGCTTGTTTAAAAAGGGATATCAATAATTTACCCAAATTATCTCTTTATAGCTTTATTACACAGTGATGCAAAATTATATGCGCAACAGCATCTGTTTGATTTGGAAGAACTGGCTGATAATAATAAATCACTACCTAATACACAGATAGGTTTTCACAAAAACAACACACTAGATAACATGGCAAAAATTATGATCGGGTCAAAGGTACAGGAAGGCAACCATAATCTATATGTGTGTTTTTAGATTGTTCAGCTGCATTCAATGGTGTTAAGTGCGATCTGATTTTGCAGACACTTTCAAGTATTGCTCTTCTGGGCCTTCTGTCAAAACTATTGAACTGTAACGTCTAAACACCTGGGCAAAGATAACTGCAGATGATGGGATGAGGATCACAGATTTGATTTACCAAGCATATGTACACCTTCCATCTTGAAATGACTGTAAGTTACAAAAAGATTCAAAGGCTGTAAATGTATTACTGGTCTCCAGTCTACTCTAGTCTTTCTTCTTGACTAAAAACAAATTGCTCACAAAGCTTTTTTCCCTTTCATCTACGTTCACTATAGCACCTTTCTCCAACATCTTTTGTATTACGCTCTTTACAGCTTGTCTTTGATCTTGTTGGAAATCTAACTCCCTTGGTTCCTTCTCATGAACTGAAACCTCCTCAAATTCTATTGTGTAACAATTGTGTAACCACTTATAGTTGCAATAACCCATGGATCTCGAGTTATGTTTTACCATTCTCATTGGCAAAATCTCAGCCTGCCTCCTAACTTTTCTTGGAAAGAACCAGAAATAGACTTCATACTCACCTGGTCCAGAGAAGGATAGCTGACCTCTTACTCTAGTTGATCTACCTCATCCGCTTCATCCCCTCTGTGGAAAGAAACCTGATGATCCTTGTCTTCCTCTTTACATGCCTCTTCCTTGACTAAATTGAAACCTTATAGTAAACCCAATCAGAAGGTTTCCCTCTCCTTCCAGCCCTACCATATAAAGTGTTCCACACTTTGTGCATAGACGTTTCAGCCTTATGCAAGGCAGTAAAAGTGGATACATATATTTTCCTAGAGACTTAATCATGCCTTTACCGAATAACAGACCCTTAGCCTCATCCATGGTTTCTTTTCTTGCCAAATCCCTTAACTTTTGGCTTATGTGTAACAAAACTACCTTTCGCCTCTCGACTATTAGGCCAGCATTCAAGAAAACATATCGCCCTCTGGCTTCAACCACATAACAGACCAATGTTGATGTCTACCCTTTTATATAAGCTTCCTCTACCAAATCAACAATTCTGGCCAATGGACCCAATACATTTAGCAATTTGTTCTCATATTGTTTCAACGAGCACTCCAGTCCCTTTCCTGGGTTCTTCCAAGCTTAAACAAATATGTTATAAGCTCGGGATCCAAATTGGGTGTCATCATTTCCTTGTCACCCACAATTGGCAGTGAACACTCTGCTCTCAAAGTTTCTTTCATCTTTCTCTAAAGGCTTTCTGATCCTCTGCTTTATATACTCTGCAACATGACCCAAAGGCCACCAGTTGGAACTCCCAGGGTATTTTGCATTGTTAGACTTTGCATCATTGGTGTGGGTCTCCCTTCCATTTTTTGCTGTTGCCTCATCTATTTTTGCTG
Organism: Calotriton arnoldi; assembly: GCA_963921515.1. Classification (NCBI taxonomy): domain Eukaryota; kingdom Metazoa; phylum Chordata; class Amphibia; order Caudata; family Salamandridae; genus Calotriton; species Calotriton arnoldi. The sequence continues at coordinate 70,322 of CAWUFW010005505.1, read as the reverse complement.
GTCTAGATGCTTTGGGAACTTTGCCACTGCTGTTCAGTGCCAAAGTGCAAGTTCTCCCTTTTGTAAATTGATGTAATGGATTAGTGATTCCATGATTGGCTGATTTGATTTACTTGTCAGACCCTAGTATAGTGCACCATGTGTGCCCAGGGCCTGTGAATCAAATGCTGCTGGTGGGCTTGCAGCACTGATTGTGCCACCCACAGAAGCAGCTTGTAAAATGTGGCTCAGGCCTGCCATTGCAGAGCCTGTGTGCAGTCTGGGACTGCCATGTCGACTTGGCAAGTGCACACACTTGCCAGTCCTTAAACCTTCCCTTTTCTACATGTTAGTCACCTCTAAGGTAGGCCCAAGGTACCCCTGTGGGCAGGGTGCATTGTATGTAAAAGGTAGGACATGCCCTGATGTGTTTGGCATGTCCTGATAGTGAAATACTGCCAAATTCATTTCTCACTATTGCAAGGCTATCTGTTCCCATAGGCCAGAATGGGCAGTTAGTTTATAACATCTTATAAATATAACTGACCCTAGGAGCAAGATAGGAAAATAAAGTTTAGTATGCCTGAACTCAGAATGTAAAAGTGCATCTTTTAGTGTGGGTGATTTTTACGTTCTGTGTTTGAAAATACCACTTTTAGAAAGTGGGTATTTTCTTGCTTAACCATCCAGTATTCCTCTGCTAGGTTTGTGTATTGCATGTCTGGCTTGTGAGTGACAGGAGCTGGGAGAGGGCAGTGGCTCCGGCAGTCTGATGAGTCAGGGCTGGGCTGAATGGGACCTGGGTTGAATTTAGAGTAGGGGGAGGAGATTTCCTTTCACCTGCCTGGGCCAGGTCTGCTTTCAACAATGCTGTCTCCACCTCCTGCCAGGAAGCTGCACCAGTGAGGACAGAACTGGTTTTGGCTGGGTACAGACACTCTCTGCCTTCAGAGAACAAATAATTTGTGTGTATAAAAAGGGGACCCAGACCCCAGAACTTTAGATCACTTCTGGGAAATCAAGAGGAAACCTTTGCCAAGGAGAAGAGCCGGAGAAGCTGAGGAGGAATACTGCCCCTGTGCTGTTTGCTGTCTGGGGTTGGCCTGCAGTGGCTGCTTGCTGCCAAGGAAAGGAGAAGAAGGACTTTGCTGTTTTGCTTTGTCACCTGCTTGAAGAAGAAGATCTCCAAGGGCTTGAAACTGAGCTTGCCTCCTGTTCTGAAGTCTCAGGAACACAAAGACGTCACCCCTTCTGTCTTCCTGCATCTAGAACTGATGTTTTAGCTGCTACAGAAGGAAATTGCAACACTGACGCCGGCGAGCGGCGCCGTAACCTGCCCGAAGCCGTGAGCGCTGCTCCGACTTGCAATGTAGGCTCACCGCCAGCTGCCATGCCACATCGACACCAGCGAGCAACGCCGTAACCTGCCCGAAGCTGTGAGCGCTGCTCCGACTTGCGACGTGGGCCTGACGCCTGCTGCTGTGCCGCATCGACTCCGAAGTCGACTTCATCAACGCGGAGCCGATCCTCGACGTGGGTGACCCCCGAATCTACCGACATCGCGCCATCGTAAGGAACAGTGGTTTCGGCGCCATCGTGACGTCACCTCCCCGACGCAGTAAGGAACCGTCGTCTCGCCTCCCCTACGCTGCAGTAAGGAATAGAGGCTGCACCTCTCCTGGGGTCGTAAGGAACTGACGCCACGCAGCACCTACGAAGCCGCACCTCCCCAACGCTGTGAACTGTCGCTGTTTTCATCCTTTCCAAGGTACTGTTCTTTGTGGGTCTGCTTGACTCCGGGCCCGATGCCGCGCACCTCGCGGTCGGCGCCGTACTTTGGGATTTCCACCGGTCACAACGCCGTTATAACTCCAAGTGGAGTTATTTGTTGCTACAAGCTTTATTTAAGTGAATAACCTATTTTTGAGGATATCTTGATAACTGTACTGTGGATTTTTGTCGTTTGGTCTTGTTTTGAGTTTAGATAAAGATTACTTATTTTTCTAAACTGGTTTGGTGTCCATTTGTAGTCTTTTCACTGTATTGTACTGCATGTGTTCACAAATGCTTTACACACTGCCTCTGAGATAAGCCTGTCTGCTCGTGCCAAGCTACCAAGGGGGTGAGCAGGGGTTATTTTAGGAGTGTATCCCCCTTACCCTGACTAGAAGCAAGGGCCCCTATTTGGACAAAGGTGCAAACCATTGCGAACTATAGACCCCCATTTCTAACATTGGTGGTCAACGGTGAGGATTTGGACTTGCATTTGTGATTTACATACAGTGATTGGTGTACACTACTAGTGAGTGCAGACCATTACGCGACCACATACATTTTGGTAGAGTTTTTCCTTGGAACTTCTATTTTTTTAGAACTGCCAATTTCTTTCACCATGAGCAAAGCAGCATCCATTGCATCTGTGGATATTGAATTTGAAGAAGAGAGGGTTGATACCTACACTGTGCCACACCTCAAAGCTGTTTGCAAGAAATTTAAAATCTCTATAAGAGGCCTCATCAGAAAGGAGGAATACCAAAAGGTGCTGAGGGCCTGGTTGGAATCTAGGAATGCCAGTGAGCATCCTGAAGAGCCTAGGGAGGAGGCAGAGATTTTAGATGGGCAGCTGGAGGGGCCATTGGGCCTAACTGGGGGGAAAGTGCCTTCCAGGGTTGGCAGCAGTGTTTCTTCAAAAGGCCCGACCCCAGAGGAGCTGGAGGACAGGGAGAAAAGCAGAGTGCATGAGATGGAGCTGGCCAAGCTTAAGGTGGGGAGTCAGAATGACATAGAAAATAAGAAATTGGAGTTAGAAAATAAGAGGTTAGCCGTGGAAGAGAAGAAGATGCTTTTAGAGCATGAGAGAGTGGTGAGGGAGCTGGAGCTGAAAGCAAAGAGCTTAGAGATCACTCCCTCTGGTGGCAGCACACCTTCAGTGCCTGTAGAAGGAAGAGTATATATTCCCAAGGATGTCATTAAGGAATTCATGAAGAGGGAGGACATTGGGCAGTGGTTTAAGGCCTATGAGGTAGCCATGATGTCCCACCGGGTCCCTTAGAAAGATTGGGGAGCGGGGTTGTGGAGCCGCTTTATGGATGAAGGAAGGGAGACCTTACTAGCATTGCCCAAGGAGGATCAGATGTCCTATGCCCCCATGAAGGAAGCCTTAATAGCCAGATATGGATTGACCCCAGAGCTTTATAGGCAGAAATTTAGAAATTGCAAGAAGCTGGAGTCTAGCACCTGGGTGGAATATGTGTCTTTTTTTTGCAGAGCATTGGATGGTTGGGAGAAGGGTAGCAGGGTAAATGATTTTAAGGAGCTCTATGATTTGATTGCAATGGAGCACTTGTCCAGTAATTGTTTTCCAGAGCTACGCCAGCACCTGATTGATAGTAAGCTGACTGACCCCAGGAAGCTTGCTGTGGAGGCAGACCGCTGGATCAGTACCAGGGTCCACAAGGGTCTTGTGGGAGACTCCGCCAAAGGTGGGCAGGGTCCCCAGCAGAAGAGTGGGGGGGACAAGAGTAAACCAAAGGAGTTGCAGAAAGGGCCCCAAAGTCATCCCCAAGGAAACCAAGGGAAGGGTTCCCAGCCTCCCACTGAGAAAAGACCATGGGTCCCGGCAGGTAAAACTGTTCACAGGGGTCCCAAGGTTTTAGTTGTGGTCAGGTGGGTCACTTCCAAGGAAGTCCCAAGTGTCCCAACACAGTGACCACTGCACCTTCTGGTGCACCACCCCGGGAAATGGCTAGTGTAGCCTTGGGGGAGGAGTTGAGTGCCCAAGGTGGGTGGGGTCCCGCAGAGATGTCCCTAGTCTCTTTAGGAGACAGTGAGATGGTCCCTAGGACTCAGCTGCCTGATAACACTAAGAAATACAGGCACTGGGTGACCATCAATGGCCATAGGGTGGAGGCTCTGAGAGACACCGGAGCCAGTGTGACAGCTGTCAGTTGTCGGCTGGTGTCTGAAGAGCAGGTGATCCCCAACGCATTCTACCCGGTAGTTGCCGCTGACAATTCAGAGTGCCACTGCAAGGTGGCACAGGTTCCCTTTGAGTGGGGGGGTCTCAGGTACCTTTCAAGTAGCTGTAAGGCCAGCCATGCCTGTTGACTGTCTGCTAGGCAATGATTTGGAGAGCTCCCCTTGGGCTAAGGTGGAGAGAAGGTCTCATTTGGAGATGTTGGGTCTGCCTGAGTGGGCGTGTGTGACCACTCGGTCAATGGCAGCCGGTAAGGGTGTTCAAGAGGACCTGGAGCCTGAGAGAGTGGCCCAGGTGCCTGCTTTAAAGAGAAGAAGCAGGGGGCGGCGTGAAACCGGCCCCCGAAGTTCCCACGGTCCAGGAGGAGGCAGACCTTGAGGGGGATGCCCTGGAACCTACAGGGGAACAAGTGGCTGAACTGGGGGACCTGCCTGAGCTGACCCATTGGCAGCAGGAAGGAGGCCCCTCCAGGGAAGAGTTCTGTGAGGAGCAGAAGAAGTGCCCTTCTCTTGTGGGTTTGCGGCAACAGGCTGCAAACCAGGCAGCAGGTGATCAGTCTGGATCACATTGGATTTACTGGGAGAATGGTCTCCTGTATAGTGAGTCTAAGGTTGCTGAGCCTGGGTCAGCCCGTGTGCTGGTGGTACACCAGCGCTTCAGAGCCTTCCTACTGGGTCTGGCTCATGATGTGCCTTTATCAGGACATTTGGGGCAAGACAAGACCTTTGAAAGGCTTGTCACCCACTTTTACTGGCCCCAAATGCGCAACAGTTCAGATACTCATTGCAGGACCTGTCAGACTTACCAGGCAAGTGGTAAGAGTGGGAGGAAGCACAAGGCTCCTCTCCAACCTTTCCCTGTGGTCAGCACCCCCTTTGAAAGGGTGGGCATTGACATTGTGTGGCCTCTGGATCCCAAGACAGCCAGGGGCAACAGGTTCATCCTGGTCTTGGTGGACCATGCCACCCGGGACCCGGAAGCCATCCCTCTCCGGACTGTGACGGACCCCGTGGTGGGTTGTGCGTTTATTTATTTATTTATTTATTTGTAGAGCGCAGCATTCATCCCAAGGGATATCAAGGCGCTGGTCACAACAGTGCTTGGCTGCTGGTCTAAAGAAATTAGTGATTGTTAATTTTTAGGGAACAGATGGGTTTTAAGTTTTTTCCGGAATAACAAGTAGTCAGGTGTAAGACGTAGATCCAAGGGGAGTTTGTTCCATCTCTGAGCTGCTAAGTATGAAAAGGACCTTCCACCGGACCTTACTTTCTTAATACGTTTAGTTCTGGCTAGTGCTTGATGGAGTGACCGAAGGCTCCTTGTAGGGACATAGAACTCAATTCTCCCCTGGAGAATTCTGGGTCCACTTAGATGTAGTACTTTATGTGCATGACAGAGCAGTTTAAATACTGCTCTTTGTCGTATTGGAAGCCAATGCAGGTGTTTCATACACGCTGATGCAGAACTTAGTCTGCTTTTATTGCATACCAGTTTGGCTGCGGCGTTTTGGAGCACCTGAAAAACGCTCCACGGGATTTCCTCCCGTGTGGGGTTCCCCAGAGAGGTGGTGTCAGACCGTGGTACCAACTTCATATCAAAGTAAATGAAGTCCCTGTGGCAGGAGTGTGGTGTAACCTATAAGTTCACCACTCCTTACCACCCCCAAGGTAATGGGCTGGTTGAGAGATTCAACCGGACCCTGAAGGGCATGATTAGGGGTCTTGAGGAACCCATGAGGCGTAAGTGGGACGTCCTCTTGCCATGCCTTCTGTTTGCTTACAGAGAGGTGCCACAGAAGTCCTTAGGGTTCAGTCCCTTTGAACTGCTGTACGGCCATCCTGTAAGAGGACCTCTGAGTTTGGTGAAAGAAGGCTGGGAGAAAGCTCCCAGTAAAGCTCCCCAGGATGTATATAGCTACATGCTGGCCTTTAGAAACCAAACTAGGCGTTTCAGACAACTCGCTCAGGTGAATCTGGAAGCCAGCCAGGAAGAGATGATACGGTGGTATGATCAGAATGCCACTCTGATCGAGTTTCAGCCTGGACAATAGGTTTGGGTCATGGCCCCAGTGGAGCCTTGTGCGCTCCAGGATAAGTGGACCGGACCATTTGAGGTGGTGGAGCGCAAGAGTAACGTCACCTACTTGGTGGACTTGGAGTCTCCTAGGAACCCTTTGCGGGTCCTGCATGTGAACCGCCTGAAGCCCCACTTGGAGAGGTCCGAAGTGGGCATGCTCCTAGCAACAGATGCTGGAATGAAAGAGGAGACTGAGCCTCTTCCTGACCTCCTGTCTGCAAAAGAGCAAGATGGGTCAGTGGACAGTGTGAACCTCTCTACCACCCTGAACCCTGAGCAGCAGAATGACTGTCGCCAACTGTTGGGGCAGTTTTCTGACCTGTTCTCCCTGACCCCTGGTGTCACTCAGTGGTGCGTCCATGATGTGGACACTGGGGACAGTCCTCCAGTAAAACATAAGATTTACAGAGTGACTGACAGGGTCAGAGCTTGCATCAAGGAGGAGGTCTCCAAGATGTTAGCGCTAGGGGTGATTGAGCCCTCAGACAGTCCTTGGGCCAGCCCAGTGGTCTTGGTCCCGAAGGCTGCCGCACCCGGTGCCACACCAGAACTCCGGTTCTGTGTGGACTATCGAGGGCTCAATTCAGTCACCAGGACTGACGCGCACCCCATCCCCAGAGCTGATGAACTCATCGATCGGTTGGGGGCTGCCCGGTACCTCAGTAAGTTTGACTTAACGTCTGGGTACTGGCAGATCGCCTTAACTGATGGGCAAGAGAGAGGTCAGCATACTCCACACCAGATGGGCACTACCAATTCCGGGTGATGCCCTTTGGGATGAAGAATGCCCCTTCCACCTTTCAGAGGTTGGTCAACCAGGTGTTGGCTGGACTGGAGGATTTCAGTGCTGCCTACCTGGATGACATTGCAGTGTTCAGTGCCACTTGGGAGGAACATCTGCACCACCTCTGGGAAGTGTTGAAGGCGCTGCGGAGGGCAGGCCTCACGATCAAGGCGAGTAAGTGCCAGATCTGGCAGGGTTCTGTGGTGTACTTGGGACACCAGGTTGGGAGCGGCCAGGTGGCGCCCCTACAGCCCAAGATTGATACCATCCTGGCTTGGGAACCCCCCAAGACCCAGACAGAGGTGAGAGCCTTTTTGGGACTCACAGGGTATTACAGGATATTTGTCAAGGGGTGTGGCAGCATTGTTGCACCCTTGACAGAGCTGACTTCCAGGAAGCAGCCCAAGAAAGTGAACTGGACTGATACCTGCCAGAAAGTTTTTGATGCCCTGAAATCTGCCATGTGCACTGCGCCCGTGCTTCAGGCGCCCAACTTCTCAAAGGAATTCATTGTGCAGACAGATGCTTCAGAGCATGGTGTGGGGGCTGTGCTTTCACAGATGAATGAAGAGGGCCTAGACCAACCTGTAGCCTTCATTAGTAGGAGGTTACTTCCACGGGAACAGAGGTGGAGTGCGATTGAGCGTGAGGCATTTGCTGTGGTCTGGGCACTGAAGAAGTTGAGACCATACTTGTTTGGGACTCACTTCCGGGTTCAGACAGACCACAGGCCCCTCAGATGGTTGATGCAGATGAGGGGTGAGAATCCAAAGCTGTTGAGGTGGTCCATTTCCCTACAGGGGATGGACTTCACGGTGGAACACCGCCCTGGTACAGAACACGCCAATGCTGATGGTCTGTCCAGATTTTTCCGCCTTAGTGAAGAGAACTCCCAAGAGGGTGGGTAGTTCTCCCCACATTTCAGCTGGAGGGGACATGTGTTAGACTTGGCACCATTGGCGTGGGTCTCCCTTCCATTTTTTGCTGTTGCCTCATCTGTTTTTGCTGGTCTAGATGCTTTGGGCACTTTGCCACTGCTGTTCAGTGCCAAAGTGCAAGTGCTCCCTTTTGTAAATTGATGTAATGGATTAGTGATTCCATGATTGGCTGATTTGATTTACTTGTCAGACCCTAATATAGTGCACCATGTGTGCCCAGGGCCTGTAAATCAAATGCTGCTGGTGGGCTTGCAGCACTGATTGTGCCACCCACAGAAGCAGCTTGTAAAATGTGGCTCAGGCCTGCCATTGCAGAGCCTGTGTGCAGTCTGGGACTGCCATGTTGACTTGGCAAGTGCACACACTTGCCATTCCTTAAACCTTCCCTTTTCTACATGTTAGTCACCTCTAAGGTAGGCCCAAGGTACCCCTGTGGGCAGGGTGCATTGTATGTAAAAGGTAGGACATGCCCTGATGTGTTTGGCATGTCCTGATAGTGAAATACTGCCAATTTCATTTCTCACTATTGCAAGGCTATCTGTTCCCATAGGCCAGAATGGGCAGTTAGTTTATAACATATTATAAATATAACTGACCCTAGGAGCAAGATAGGAAAATAAAGTTTAGTATGCCTGAACTCAGAATGTAAAAGTGCATCTTTTAGTGTGGGTGATTTTTACGTTCTGTGTTTGAAAATACCACTTTTAGAAAGTGGGTATTTTCTTGCCTAACCATCCTGTATTCCTCTGCTAGGTTTGTGTATTGCATGTCTGGCTTGTGAGTGACAGGAGCTGGGAGAGGGCAGTGGCTCCGGCAGTCTGATGAGTCAGGGCTGGGCTGAATGGGACCTGGGTTGAATTTAGAGTAGGGGGAGGAGATTTCCTTTCACCTGCCTGGGCCAGGTCTGCTTTCAACAATGCTGTCTCCACCTCCTGCCAGGAAGCTGCACCAGTGAGGACAGAACTGGTTTTGGCTGGGTACAGACACTCTCTGCCTTCAGAGAACAAATAATTTGTGTGTATAAAAAGGGGACCCAGACCCCAGAACTTTAGATCACTTCTGGGAAATCAAGAGGAAACCTTTGCCAAGGAGAAGAGCCAAGAAGCTGAGGAGGAATACTGCCCCTGTGCTGTTTGCTGTCTGGGGTTGGCCTGTAGTGGCTGCTTGCTGCCAAGGAAAGGAGAAGAAGGACTTTGCTGTTTTGCTTTGTCACCTGCTTGAAGAAGAAGATCTCCAAGGGCTTGAAACTGAGCTTGCCTCCTGTTCTGAAGTCTCAGGAACACAAAGACTTCACCCCTTCTATCTTCCTGCATCTAGAACTGCTGTTTTAGCTGCTACAGAAGGAAATTGCAACACCGACGCCGGCGAGCGACGCCATAACCTGCCCAAAGCCGTGAGGGCTGCTCCGACTTGCGACATAGACTCACCGCCAGCTGCCGTGCCACATCGACGCCAGCGAGCGACGCCATAACTTGCCCGAACACGTGAGCGCTGCTCCGACTTGCGACGTGGGCCTGACGCCTGCTGCTGTGCCGCATCGACTCCGAAGCCGACTTCATCAACGCAGAGCCGATCCTCGACGTGCGTGACCCCCGAATCCACCGACATCGCACCATCGTAAGGAACAGTGGTTTCGGCGCCATTGTGACGTCACCTCCCCGACGCAGTAAGGAACCGTCGTCTTGCCTCCCCTGCGCTGCAGTAAGGAATAGAGGCTGCACCTCCCCTGGGGTCGTAAGGAACCGACGCCGCGCAGCGCCTACAAAGCCGCACCTCCCCGACGCCATGAACTGTCACTGTTTTCATCCTTTCCAAGGTACTGTTCTTTGTGGGTCTGCTTGACTCCGGGCCCGACGCTGCGCACCTCGCGATCATCGCCGTACTTTGGGATTTCCACCGGTCACGACGCCGTTATAACTCCAAGTTGAGTTATTTGTTGCTACAAGCTTTATTTAAGTGAATAACCTATTTTTTGAGGATATCTTGATAACTGTACTGTGGATTTTTGTCGTTTGGTCTTGTTTTGAGTTTAGATAAAGATTACTTATGTTTTCTAAACTGGTGTGGTGTCCATTTGTAGTGTTTTCACTGTATTACTGTATGTGTTCACAAATGCTTTACACACTGCCTCTGAGATAAGCCTGTCTACTCGTGCCAAGCTACCAAGGGGATGAGCAGGGGTTATTTTAGGAGTGTATCCCCCTTACCCTGACTAGAAGCAAGGGTCCCTATTTGGACAAAGGTGCAAACCATTGCCAACTAGAGACCCCCATTTCTAACATGCATCTTTTGGATAAAATAATTCTTGACTCAAAGAATCCTTAACTGGCCTCCCTGAAACAACTCTATTGTCTTCACTATCTCCAAATTCATTGCCTGAACAGTAGTCTTTATCAAAATTGAAAATATATTCATCCAAATCCTTCTTGTCATCTTCCTCTATATTGTCAAATACCCATCTTTTTGCAGGGTTAACCTGCCCTTTACTTGTGTCGCTTTGGCACCTCTCTCCTGCGAGCCTCTTAGGACTCCGATCCTTGAAGAGACAGACACTTCCTCCACTGACAAAGGTTTCTTCTTCCTAGTGCATTTACCTCCAGAACCCATATTAGACACACCCTCCTCATCAGACAGAGGCCAGAACTTTTCATTTTCACCACAGTAGCCTGTCTCTTCCTGTTATCCCTGAACAACGATTTAACAGTTTCCTGAATGTTATCCCTAGAGTCCATCCTTATTATGTCCCTCACTCTCTCTTCCCGCTCACTCCTCAGGTTGTCAATAACCTCTTCTGCCATACCTGAAGCTACTGATCATCAGCAAATAAAGTAAGTAAGCAATCATTTTGCTTCAGCTTAGCTTCTCAATTGAAAAACCAGCCAACTTTCTTTTTTCTACAATTAATAGTGCTTGTGACGCTAACCGTCTCTCCAAAACAGTGCATGTCTCCTCACTAATCACGCTCTGACAGAGTAACTGACACGATCCCACAAAGTTCTGAATGTCTGTCAAAAATAGCCTGACAGTTTAAAAACAAGCACAACTTTCTGTAAATAAAACGCCTGCCTGATTACAAGGCCTATTGGGGTTAGAAATAGACCTCAAAGTGAAGCATGCCCATTTCACAGATTGTTGCTTCCTTGGAACATTGCTTCAGCTGATAGAGTTGTGCATGCCACGCAAACCATTACATAAACAATCTTGTGCATGGCACGTAAACTTGATGCATTACACCTTGTGCTCAGTGTGGGAACTCTTTACAAAGAATGCCACCAGGGAATAACTGTTAGGAATCCTTTAAAGAGCACTTTAGAATAAACACCATTAATCTGGTTTAGGGAATTTCCTTCAATGTATTCATCAGCCTATCTATCCAACTCAAGAAACTGTCTGCTGTGATTCCATTACACAAACCTTAACTTATGTACTTAGTGAACATACTTAAAACCTACAACTGAGACTAAGGGCCTGATTATGATCTTGGGGGACGGGTTACTCCGTCACAAAAGTGACAGGTATCCCATCCGCCGAAATATAAATCCCATAGGATATAATGGTATTTATGTTTTGGCGGATGGGATATACGTCACCGTTGTGCTGGAGTAACCCGCCCGCCAAGATCGTAATCAGGCCCAAAGTCTAAAATACTAACTCATTTACTCAGAACCAAATTTGCCTCTTTTCAACAAACATACAACCTCCATGCATTTTAAATACAATTTTAATGTGAAAACATGAAAAGTATACTTATCTGCTCAGAAGCAGCAAACAAAACCAGCCGTTGATTCTGGGCCTCAGTACAGTCTCCTTTAGTTACATCATGTATTTCCAGAATCCCAACAGGGATCGATTCCGCATCACTTGTTTAAAAAGGGATATCAATAATTTACCCAAACTATCCCTTTATAGCTTTATTACACAGTGATGCAAAATTATATGCGCAACAGCATCTGTTTGATTTGGAAGAACTGGCTGATAATAATAAATCACTACCTAATACACAGATAGGTTTTCACAACAACAACACACTATATAACATGGCAAAAATTATGATCGGGTCAAAGGTACAGGAAGGCAACCATATCTATATGTGTGTTTTTAGATTGTTCAGCTGCATTCAATGGTGTTAAATGCGATCTGATTTTGCAGACACTTTCAAGTATTGCTCTTCTGGGCCTTCTAATAAAACTATTGAACTTTAACGTCCAAACACTTGGGCAAAGATAACTGCAGATGATGGGATGAGGATCACAGATTTGATTTACCAAGCATATGTACACCTTCCATCTTGAAATGACTGTAAGTTACAAAAAGATTCAAACGCTGTAAATGTATTACTGGTCTCCAGTCTAATCCTTCTTTCTTCTTGACTAAAAACAAAATGCTCACAAAGCTTTTTTCCCTTTCATCTACGTTCACTATAGCACCTTTCTCCAACATCTTTTGTATTACGCTCCTTACAGCTTGTCTTTGATCTTGTTGGAAATCTAACTCCCTTGGTTCCTTCTCATGAACTGAAACCTCCTCAAATTCTATTGTGGAACAATTGTGTAACCACTTATAGTTGCAATAACCCATGGATCTCGAGTTATGTTTTACCATTCTCATTGGCAAAATCTGACCCTGCCTCCTAACTCTTCTTGGAAAGAATCAGAAATAGACTTCATACTCACCTGGTCCAGAGAAGGATAGCTGACCTCTTACTCTAGTTGATCTACCTCGTCCGCTTCATCCCCTCTGTGGAAAGAAACCTGATGATCCTTGTCTTCCTCTTTACATGCCTCTTCCTTGACTAAATTGAAACCTTATAGTAAACCCGACCAGAAGGCTTCCCTCTCCTTCCAGCCCTACCATATAAAGTGTTCCACACTTTGCGCATAGACGTTTCAGCCTTATCCAAGGCAGTAAAAGTGGATACATATATATCCTAGAGAGTAATCATGCCTTTACCGAATAACAGACCCTTAGCGTCATCCATGGTTTCCTTTCTTGCCAAATCCCTTAACCTTTGGCTTATGTGTAACAAAACTACCTTTCGCCTCTCGACTATTAGGCCAGCATTCATGTTTTCAAGAAAACATATCGCCCTCTGGCTTCAACCACATAACAGACCAATGGTGATGCTACCCCTTTTAAATAAGCTTCCTCTACCAAATCAAAAATTCTGGCCAATGGACCCAATACATTTAGCAATTTGTCCTCATATTGTTTCAACGAGCACTCCAGTCCCTTTCTTGGGTTCTTCCAAGCTTAAACAAATATGGTATAAGCTCGGGATCCAAATTGGGTGTCATCATTTCCTTGTCACCCACAATTGGCAGTGAACACTCTGCTCTCAAAGTTTCTTTCATCTTTCTCTAAAGGCTTTCTGATCCTCTGCTTTAAATACTCTGCAACATCACCCAAAGGCCACCAGTTGGAACTCCCAGGGTGTTTCACACTTTTGGATAAAATAATTCTTGACCCAAAGAATCCTTTACTGGCCTCCCTAAAACAACTCTATTGTCTTCACTAGCTCCAAACTCATTGCCTGAACAGTAGTTTTTATCAAAATTGAAAATATATTCATCCAAATCCTTCTTGTCATCTTCCTCTATATTGTCAAATACCCATCTTTTTGCAGGGTTAACCTGCCCTTTACTTGTGTAGCTTTGGCACCTCTCTCCTGCAAGCCTCTTAGGACTCCGATCATTGAAGAGTCAGACACTTCCTCCACTGACAAAGGTTTCTTCTTCCTAGTGCATTTACCTCCAGAACCCATATTAGACACACCCTCCTCATCAGACAGAGGCCAGAACTTTTCATTTTCACCATAGTAGCCTGTCTCTTCCTGTTATCCGTGAACAACAATTTAACAGTTTCCTGAATGTTATCCCTAAAGTCCTTCCTTATTATGTCCCTCACTCTCTCTTCCCGCTCACTCCTCAGGATGTTAATAACCTCTTCTGCCATACCTGAAGCTACTGCTCATCTACAAATAAACTAAGTAACAATTATTTTGCTTCAGCTTAGCTTCTCAATTGAAAAACCAGCTGACTTTCTTTTTCTACAATTAATAGTGCTTGAGACGCTAACCGTCTCTCCAAAACAGTGCATGTCTCCTCACTAATCACGCTCTGACAGAGTAACTGACATGATCCCACAAAGTTCTGAATGACTCTCAAAAATAGCCTGACAGTTTAAAAACAAGCACAACTTTCTGTAAATAAAACACCTGCCTCATTACAAGGCCTATTGGCGTTAGAAATAGACCTCAAAGTGAAGCATGCCCTTTTCACAGATTGTCGCTTCCTTGGAACATTGCTTCAGCTGATGGAGTTGTGCATGCCACGCAAACCATTACATAAACAATGTTGCGCATGGCACGTAAACTTGATGCATTACACCTCGTGCCCAGTGCGGGGACTCTTTACAAAGAATGCCACCAGGGAATAACTGTTAGGAATCCTTTAAAGAGCACTTTAGAATAAACACCAATAATCTGGTTTAAAGGAATTTCCTTCAATGTATTCATCAGCCTATCTATCTAACTCAAGAAACTGTCTGCTGTGATTCCATTACACAAACTTAGTGAACATACTTAAAACCTACAACTGAGACTAAGGGCCTGATTATGATCTTGGGGGATGGGTTACTCCGTCACAACGGTGACGGATATCCCATCCGCTGAAATATAAATCCCATAGGATATAATGGTATTTATATTTTGCCGGATGAGATATACGTCACCGTTGTGCTGGAGTAACCCGCCCGCCAAGATCGTAATCAGGCCCAAAGTCTAAAATACTAACTCATTTACTCAGAACCAAATTTGCCTCTTTTCAACAAGCATACTGTAGTGTAGTTCCTATTTCCCTAATAGGCTCTGCGCATTGGAATAATATAACCTATAGGCTTGACATAGGACGGAGGTCGGTATGTTCCTATCGAGTAATTTGAACTTAATTACTTGTGCCAGCTAGCTCAGAGGCCACTAGAAACTCCTTGAGAACAAGAAGGGAGTAGTTTCTGGCAACCGCATAAACATGACCACTTTGTTTCCCTTTAGAATCGGAACACGTCTCAGAATCGTGGAAACAATAGATAACAGTTTCACTCAGTCAATCGTGCATGCTTAGTTTCTACAGAGTTACACAGAAAGGAAAGACGGGCGTTTCAATAAAGAGGTTTTATTGAACAGTCTTGTTTCTCGTGTAAGAGATATGTGCTGTTATGATCACAAGACAGTATGCAAGATAAATAATGTACAGCGTAAGCAGTAGAAATAAATAATACTGCGCTAGCATTAACTTTTAGCATATATTCACGTACATAAATAACATGAGCTAAAAAATGCGAGTACTCATACGATGCATCTCTAAGCTAGTTCTACCCCAATGTACCTAACCTAGTCTAGGTGTAGGGAAAGGTAAGAAGTAGGTGGAGTATTCTCTAGTATGGTATACTAAGAGTATGTTAAGTATAGTATGCCAAGAGTCCCTCTAGGTTCTAGTCAGCTCCATACCTTGAGAATGAGAGAGGTGGGAATCTCCTTCCGGACTCGAACTCTAACACCCCACGAAGGGAGTCAGAACACTGGAAGCTGGATTCTTCTGCTAGCAGGAATGACAGCGTCTTCTCAGTGCGTCAGGCCGGGATACGGGCTCCTCTGAAGTCGAGGTCTCCTCTTACTTGCTTGGGCGAGGGAAGGTATATTTATACCTGATAGGTGCCTCGGAATGTTAGCATTGACGTGAAGTCGGACAGAGGAAGACGTCAGGAATGAACCCTTAAGGTATAACGGGTCATACATAATAGATGAGTTCTTGGAGAAATCAATAGTTCTGTGCTAGGGGAACTCCCGAAGCTTAAGGGTCTGGTTTCTAAGAACTCGTTGTGACGTTAGGGTGGACGGATGTCGGTGACCATGCCTGTATTTGGAGTGCACGGTTAATGCCTAAATAAGGACTGGGATTCTATGCCTATATAAGGGCAATGCGAATTGTGCCTATATAAGGACATCATTCAGGAAAACCTATATACGGACACCTAAAGCGGAATACAACACCCACTCCACTTTCGAATGAACGATAATACTAAATGCTAAACATTTAAATGCTAAACATAAAATTGAGTACCACATGTTGCTAAAAACATTTCTAAAAGCATTTAAAAGAAGTTTTAAAAATAAACCGTTGAAATGCAATAGGTACTGTACATTTAAAGCATTGTTTTCATTCTAAGCATATAATGGAGATAAATGCCACATGAATGAATAAACAAAAATATATGCATATGTTGAAATGGTTGCATATCATGGAATTAAATGAAATGTTAGACAAGTAAGGTGACAATGTGTCCCTGGAAGTATTCAAAGAAGTCCGTTTCATAAGACTAGTTCTACTGTAAGCAGATTGTTTTTCGCCATGTCATTTCAAAAATTGAAAAAGAAAAAGTTCAATTCTGGGAAAAGTTCCAAGTTTGAAAAATATGAAGGGCAAATTTCATTGCTTCCCTGGTACACTGTGAGCCGAATCAAAGTCAGTGTATGGGTCTGGTGTAAACATGAGATCATCTATTTCCATAGCCAAAATATCGTCCACCGAAGTTGGTGACATTTGGAACACCTCGTTCAGAAGGTTAATTGCACAGAGATGAGAAACATCGCCTTCAGCAGAAGATGCAATGTTCGCGTCCGTTGTTACCTGTGTGCCTGTCGATCCATCTCGTACCTCAGCAGCTGCCAGAAGCGTCTGTGAGATCTCAATGAATGCCGTCTTCAGGATTGGTAGCCTCTGGGGACAACACAGAGCATGGGCCGTTATCGGGTCCAGCAGAGTATCGATATCCGTTGGCATGACTGATGGGAGTGTTAGACAGGTGTCTAGCACGCATTCTTCACCGCAAAACAAGCAGCGTAGAACAGGTAAGATGCAATCTTGCCAAATTGGTCTGAATGACAGGAACCACGTTGTATTAAGATCCCGTAGACGAGGCATGCCCAAAAGCTGTACTATTCGCTCACGGCACTTCCGTTCAAGGAGAGCTTTCTCCACCTCGCTCGGAGTGATGTCGGCGAATAGGCTTGCCATAGCGTAGCAGGAGGAATAGAAATAGAATTCCTGCAACAAGTGCTAGAATTAATGGCACACCACCAAACACCGAATGTGCGAAGTTTGGGATGATTCCGAGGACTACCTGGAAAGGTGCTAATAGTCCGGAACAGATGGTCTTAAATACATGTACAATTCCGCTTGTATCAGACATGTTAAAGATACGTCCTATCATTTCTACGAAATGTATAGGGCAGTTTGTACGAATTAAAGCCTGTATCTCAGCCGAAGTCCTTGCAACTTGTAAATCATAGATTTCTTTGGCCGAGGTCAAAGGCACTGTTTGTTGTATAAGCATGGCTTTCATTCTGCTTAAAGTATCAAATCGTATAAAAGAGACATTCAACGAAGGCCACAAAGGCGAATCCCTGACTGTGTCTATTGGGGCAAACAATACTTGCATACAGCAAGTGACCCTGGAGTTGACTGTTACTAGATATGGGATGCCTGGCAACATGCCACAGCAACTCTGATCATTCAACATGAGGTAACTCCCATTAGAAAGTTGGCCAAACGTTGGATTAATCACAGCAGCTGGTGTACCCTGCTGGTGGCAGGACAAATTTGCCACAGAACCATTACAAGCCCCGTGTAAAGAAATGTCCTGACAAATTAGTGAACCGCTTAGTGCACTTTCACAGTGTGTACCGCTCGGAAACACTTCACGATCCCCACTCCAACATCTGTATGTGTAAGGTAAATTCCAGGATGTCTTAATGTATTCTTTACCCAACCTTTCATATTTGCCTGCTTGCATTTGTTTGAGGTAATACTGAAACTGAAAAGTAGTTACAGGCAGAGTGATTTTGCCATGAATAAGCCATTCTGTAGCTGGTTTTTCTGCCACTGTGAATGGTAATTTTTCCAGTTTTTCAATGCTCAGCACTGTATACTTTGCTCCCCTTTGTGCCAGTTCGATCTGTTTATCAGTCAGATTGTATTCTGCAAACAGAGCCGACGTGTCGATAAAACGCCAAGGCACATAGCCCGCACGCAAAGATTGCAGCGTCCAGCTTAATAACATAATAGAACGTAACTGAGATTGGCCTTGTTGTAACATGGCTAAATCTTGTTCCAGTATGTCAATAGCAGAGGATACAATGTTGTCCAATGAATAAATTCTGGATGACAAAGTTGTTAACCCGTTGTCGACCACAGTGAGAGTTTTCTCTAAGTTAATACGATCAATGTCACGTATTCGTTCTGCGGCCTCTGCCTGTGAAACCTTCCATGCTTCATTATAAGCAGCATATATGCCGGCATATATGAAACGTTTTTGATGCGGTTTTCTTGGTCCAAGCAAGAATTCCCTAAGGTCTGCGTCTTCTTTAAGTAAAGATAAGTGTTGTTTCACATCCTTAAGTGTAGATTTTTGCAGCCAATCGAGGCATAATTTTCCTACACTGTATGTTGTTACTACCCCTGGATGTTGTCTTTGGACGTATCGTGGGTCTGGCCTGAAAATAGTAAACCCCTGTGTTTTATTCAGGAATCTTCCTTGACAGATGTTTGTGTCTGTGGGCCAGATCAACCATTTTCTCCAATCAGGATTTGTTCTGTTGATTTGTAGTATTGTGTCAACTGTAACTGCTGCCTGTGTATTGTTATTACTGGCAGGTGTTGGTACAGAAGGTGTTTTCATGTCTTTGATCTTGGCTAAACCAAGGCAAGAAGTTTGTTGCACAGTGTCATTCAAAAACATTATTTGTTGAGGGATGATACAGGCTCTAAACAAAGCTTCTATCCCCTGCACTTGCCAATCTTTAGTACCCCAGACAGATTTTGTGTCTATTGTGTCTTACCACAAGTCGAAACCATGTCTAGACAGTTGGGCAATAAATGCTGCAGAGTAAATCTGTTTTGTATTAGTTAACATAATTTTCAGTCCTGTTTTGTTTACATATTTATAGTAAAATGTTTCTGGATCAGATGTATTGTATCCTGAAAAATATGGGAACCTTTTAGCAAACGTTTTTGAACTACCTTTTGGTGGTGTAGGACAATGCTCCCATTGGTTAAATCAATCAATCAATCAATCATGTCACTTATAAAGCGCACTACATACCCGCGAGGGTCTCAAGGCGCTGGGGGAAGAGGGGGGTGGTGCTGCTACTGATCGAAGAGCCAGGTCTTGAGGAGTCTTCTGAAGGCCAGTATGTCTTGGGTCTGTCGGAGGTTGGTGGGGAGGGTGTTCCAGGTCTTGGCGGCGAGGTGGGAGAAGGATCTGCCGCCGGCGGTCGTTTTCCGGATGCGGGGGACTGTGGCGAGGGCGAGGCTGGTCGAGCGGAGCTGGCGGGTGGGGGTGTAGAAGCTGAGTCGTCTGTTGAGGTAGGCTGGTCCGGAGTTGTGGAGTGCTTTGTGTGCGTGGGTGAGGAGCTTGAAGGTTATCCTCTTGTTGACAGGGAGCCAGTGCAGGTCTCTCAGGTGGGGTGTGATGTGGCTGCGTCGGGGGATGTCGAGGATAAGACGTGCAGAGGCGTTCTGGATGCGTTGCAGCCGTCTCAGGAGCTTAGCCGTCGTTCCTGCGTCGAGGGCGTTTCCGTAGTCCAGCCTGCTGGTGACGAGGGCCTGGGTGACTGTTTTTCTTGTTTCGGTGGGGATCCACTTGAAGATCCTGCGGAGCATTCGGAGGATGTTGAAGCAGGATGAGGAAACGGCGTTGACCTGCTTAGTCATGGAGAGGGTGGGGTCGAGGATGACCCCTAGGTTGCGTACGTGGTCGGTGGGTGGCGGGGCTGTTCCCAGTGATGTTGGCCACCAGGAGTCGTCCCAGGCTGAAGGGTTGGAACCAAGGATGAGGACCTCCGTCTTGTCCGAGTTCAGCTTCAGGCGGCTGGTCCTCATCCATTCGGCGACGGCCTTCATTCCTTCGTGGAGGTGGGCTTTGGCGGTGTGAGGGTCTTTGGTGAGGGAGAGGATCAGCTGGGTGTCGTCGGCGTAGGAGATGATGTTGAGGTTGTGCTGTCGGGCGACGTGGGCGAGGGGTGCCATGTAGATGTTGAACAGCGTTGGGCTGAGGGAGGAGCCTTGGGGTACGCCGCAGATGATCTTGGTGGCCTTGGATCGGAAGGGGCGAGGCGGACGCTTTGTGTTCTGCCGGAAAGGAAGGATGTGGTCCAGTCCAGGGCCTTCTCTTGGATCCCGGCGGCGTGAAGGCGTGTTCGTAGTGTGTGGTGGCAGACCCTGTCGAAGGCGGCTGATAGGTCCAGGAGGATGAGGGCTGCTGTTTCTCCGTTGTCTAGCAGGGTCCTGATGTCATCGGTGGCGGCGATGAGGGCGGTTTCGGTGCTGTGGTTGCTGCGGAAGCCGGACTGGGAAGGGTCCAGGATGTTGTTCTCCTCGAGGTAGCGGGTCAGTTGTTTGTTGACGATTTTCTCGGTGACCTTCGCGGGGAACGGGAGCAGAGAGATGGGTCGGAAGTTCTTGAGGTCCTTGGGGTCTGCCTTGGGTTTCTTGAGTAAGGCGGTGATCTCGGCGTGCTTCCAGCTTTCCGGGAAGGTTGCTGTCTCGAAGGAGATGTTGATTATTTTCCGGAGATGGGGCGCGATGGCTGTACTGGCTTTGTTGAAGATGTGGTGAGGGCACGGGTCTAGCGTTGAACCGGAGTGGATGGTGTTCATGATCTCGCTGGTGTCCTCGTCGTTGATGTTGATCCAGGAGAGCAGGCGGTTGGTGGTTGTGGGGGCAGTGGATCTCGGTGGTTGCCGGGGCGGTCGTGGTGTTGAAGCTGTCGTGGATGTCGGCGATTTTGCGGTGGAAGAAGGTGGCCAGTGAGTCGCACAGGTCTCGCGACGGCTGGATGTCGTTGGTGTTGGAGCTGGGGTTGGAGAGCTCCTTCACGATGTTGAAGAGCTCTTTGCTGTTGTGTGCGTTGTTGTCTATCCGTCTTTGAGTGAGGCCCTTTTGGCGGATCTGATGAGGTGATGGTGACTGCGGGTGGCGCTCTTGTGGGCGGCGTAGCTGTCCGCTGTCCGTTCGTGGAGCCAGATCTTCTCCAGTTTTCGGCATGTTCGTTTGGAGGCCTGGAGGTCTTTGGTGAACCAGGTGGCTTTCTTGCTGGTGTGGCTGTTGGGCGGATTCTTGAGCGGGGCGAGGGTGTTGGTGCAGTCGTCGATCCACTGTCTGAGGTTGCGGGCGGCGGTGTCGGGGTCGGAGGGTTCGGTGGGTGGGCTCAGGGCGAGGGTTGTGGTTAGCTGGTCTTCCGTGACTCTGCTCCAGCAGCGGCGAGGCATTTGTTCGGTGCGGTGGTGCGTGGTGGGCTTCCTGTAGGTGAAGTGGATGCAGTGGTGGTCAGTCCAGTGGGGTTCGGAGGTGTGGTTGAAGGAGACGTGTGGGCTTGCGGAAAAGATGGAGTCTAGCGTGTGGCCGGCGGCGTGGGTGGGTGTAGTCACGAGCTGTCTGTGTCCGAGGGTGGTGAGGTTGTCGATCAGGGTGGTGGAGTTGGTGTCCTTGTTGTTCTCGAGGTGGAAGTTCAGGTCCCCGAGGAGGATGTAGTCCGTGGAGGCGATGGCGTGTGTGCTGACGAAGTCAGCGATGGAATCGCTGAACTGTGGTCGGGGTCCGGGGGTCTGTAGATGAGGGTTCCTCTGAGGGTGGTGTTGGGATCGGTGTGGATCTGGAAGTGCATGTGTTCGGCGGTGCTGAGGGTGTCGTCGGTGTTGGTTGAGACTCTGAGGGTGTTCCTGTGGACGATGGCGATGCCTCCTCCGACTCCGTTGGTGCGGTCCCTGCGGGTGATCTTGTATCCGTCCGGGATGGCAATGGCGATGTCGGGGCTGAAGCGGGATTCAGCCAGGTCTCCGTCAGGAATGCGACGTCTGGAGAGGTTGAGTCGAGAAGGTCCCAGAGTTCGATGGCGTGTTTGCGGGCGGAGCGGGTGTTGAGGAGGATGCATCTGAGGTAGTTGGGTTCTTTCCTGGGCGGTGGTTTGGCGGGGCGGGTGCTGGCGAAGCTGCAGTTCCGGCAGGTGAAGGGCCCTTGGGAGCGCTTCGGGGTGGCCTGGTAGCAGGCGTGATCTTTTCCGGGGTTGAGTGCGTGGAGGGTGCTGGCGTCGTATCGGCGTCTGTTGATGTGGCGGGCGCGGGGGATGCCCGGACCAGGGGGTCTGGCGCTGGGCGCGGTCACGGCACGGACGGGCGCAGACGGGCTTGCCTTAGGCGCGCCTTCGGCGCGCCAGCGGCGCGGCCGCACAGCGGCCGCCATGAATGGGGAGGTGGGAGGGAGGAGCAGGGAATGGGGCAGCGAATGGGCAGTGAGGGGGCGGGGCCGCAGGGGCGCAGCGGCGGGAAAGAGGCACAGAAGGGAAAACGAGCACAATCAGGGCATCAAGGGGGCCCAGAAAGGAAAAGAAAACGAGCACAATCAGGGGCAGCAAGGGGGCACAGAAAGGAAAAAACGAGCACAATCAGGGGCAGCAAGGGGGCACAGAAAGGAAAAACGAGCACAATCAGGGGCAGCAAGGGGGCACAGAAAGGAAAAAACGAGCACAATCAGGGGCAGCAAGGGGGCACAGAAAGGAAAAGAAAACGAGCACAATTAGGGGCAGCAAGGGGGCACAGAAAGGAAAAAACGAGCACAATCAGGGGCAGCAAGGGGGCACAGAAAGGAAAAACGAGCACAATCAGGGGCAGCAAGGGGGGCACAGAAATGAAAAAACGAGCACAATCAGGGGCAGCAAGGGGGGCACAGAAAGGAAAAACGAGCACAATCAGGGGCAGCAAGGGGCACAGAAAGGAAAAACGAGCACAATCAGGGGCAGCAGCAGGGCACAAAGACGGAGCTGTGTGGTGGGGGAGCGACCTACCAGTCAAGGTCAGGGGTCGCTCTCTTCACCACGCAGCGGCCGCCATAAATGGGGAGGTCGGAGGGAGGAGCAGGGAATGGGGCAGCGAATGGGCAGTGAGGGGCGGGGCCGCAGGGCGCAGCGGCGGGAAACAGGCACAGAAGGGAAAACGAGCACAATCAGGGCATCAAGGGGGCACAGAAAGGAAAAGAAAACGAGCACAATCAGGGGCAGCAAGGGGGCACAGAAAGGAAAAACGAGCACAATCAGGGGCAGCAAGGGGGCACAGAAAGGAAAAACGAGCACAATCAGGGGCAGCAAGGGGGCACAGAAAGGAAAAAACTAGCACAATCAGGGGCAGCAAGGGGGGCACAGAAAGGAAAAGAAAACTAGCACAATCAGGGGCAGCAAGGGGGGCACAGAAAGGAAAAGAAAACTAGCACAATCAGGGGCAGCAAGGGGGCACAGAAAGGAAAAAACGAGCTCAATCAGGGGCAGCAAGGGGGCACAGAAAGGAAAAACGAGCACAATCAGGGGCAGCAAGGGGGGCACAGAAAGGAAAAAACGAGCACAATCAGGGGCAGCAAGGGGGCACAGAAAGGAAAAACGAGCACAATCAGGGGCAGCAAGGGGGCACAGAAATGAAAAAACGAGCACAATCAGGGGCAGCAAGGGGGGCACAGAAAGGAAAAACGAGCACAATCAGGGGCAGCAAGGGGGCACAGAAAGGAAAAACGAGCACAATCAGGGGCAGCAGCAGGGCACACAGACGGAGCTGTGTGGTGGGGGAGCGACCTACCAGTCAACATAAACACATTTCTAGGTGTTGCAGATTTATGCAAAAAATGATGACCATAGTGGTTATAGCAATACAGCTGTTCATAGTCTGATGAACCCTCTAAATATTCACTGTTAGAAAATGCAGCAGACCTTTCTAGATCAAACATCATGTCATTTACAGTCTCAAAGTCCTAATCATCAGGATAGGTACTGGACGAAATAAAATCACTTAGGGCCATATGTAGGTAATCTGGAAATACCGATTCCTAATTACCGAATTTTACCGAATCGGTATTTATGAATCGTATTCCCGATGTACGTAAAAATTCGGTAAATAATACCGAATCGGTAAAAATCGGTAAATATTTACTGAATCCACAATACCGATCAGTTTTACCGAATCGGTAAATACCGAATCGGTAAATACCGAATCGGTAATTCAAAAAAACAGCAATTGAGGAATCAGCCAATCCTGTGCAACCACCACCCCTCCCAACCAGGAAGTGGCCACACCCAGGCAGGTGCACACAATCAGAACCTTCTGGAGAGGCTGGGAGTGCAGAGGAGAGCAACAGAGCCACTGCCTGAACCTCGCCTGCAAATCTTGCACAATGGACACCCAGGACACAGAAAGAGAAGGAGGGGAAAGGAAGAGGAAACTGAAATTCAGTCAGAGGGAACTGCAGGTCCTTGTGGAGGAGGTAGTGAAGCAAAACGCAAAGCTGTTTGGAAAGCAGTCCCTGCAAGTTGCAGAGTCAGTGAAAAGGAGAATCTGGCTTGAAATCCAGTCACAGGTGAATGCCATTGGAGTGACCCCCGGGACATTGATGTGCTCAAGAAGCGGTGGTATGACATCAGGAGCATCACCAAGAAGAAGATGGCAGATCTCAAGAAACAAGCCAGGCTGACAGGAGGAGGAAGGAACTGAACTTGAGCGGCTCGTGGAGTCCACGATAGAGCCAGAAAGTGTCTGTGGGATCGGGGATGCAGACAGCTCTGCCAGGGCTGCTTCTAAATGAGGTAAGAAGCATGCACAGCATTGTGCCCCCCCTTCCCCTATCCCAAATCCCCAATTGGGCTCTGTGAATCCCACTCCAGAACCGATTTTTGTGCAAACCAGCAATGCATTATGGGAGATGTAGTCAGTGAAACCCCTATCATGACAGGAATCGCACTGAACAACAAGGCATGTGACACACATCAGCGATAAGCAGGCAGAAGACAATGAGATAGTGTGGCAGAAATGTATATTTATTCTTGCTATGCAGGGCTGCAGGTACACTGAGCTAATGTACAATTTCTGTCCACAGGCGAGACATCGCGCAGGACTGCTCAGGACAAGGGAGAGAGGGCACCCGGAAGGACATCACTGAGAAGGCCAGTACGAGTGCAGGGCACACAACACCACCACAGTCAGCCTCACCACCACAGCTAGCCTCGCCACTACTGCTAGCCTCACCACCACAGCTAGCCTCGCCACTACTGCTAGCCTCACCAGCATCAACACCACCTGAGGTGCTGAGACCTAGGAGGCGTGCTGTTGCCAGACTGATGGAGTTTGAGTCCTCCTCAGAAGACTCGAGGGGGGGGAAACATCCACTGTGCCAGTGGATGGTAGCAATGCTGGTTTGCTGTCCACCACTGAGGGAGCACACACAGGTGCCAGACGCCGCCGCAGGGCTCGTGTGAGCAGTCCACCTCCACAGGGTGAGAGCCATGGTGTCTTCGGAGGGCTGGAGGCAAGCATGGTGAAGGTGCAGCGCCTACAAGGAAAGGCAATACAGTCAGTCCAGCGACAAATGAGGCGCCTCAATGACAACATGACCAACATTGACAAGGGCATAGACACAATGGCTGAGGGCATGAAGGAGATGGCTGCAGGCATGCGGGACATGTCCCAGTCTGTGATGCTGCTGTGCAGCAAAATGGATGAGGACAGAGTTACACGGCGCAGGGAGAGGCAGAAAATGGAGCACCATACAAGGGCAGTGAACCGCCTAGCAACTGCCACTTCTCTGCTCTGCAGGCGCTCCGTGGCCATGCAGGAGGGCCTGGCGCACTGCAGCACTGATGTCACTAGGGGGCTGGTAAAGGTGACCACTGCTCTTGAGGTGCTGCTGACAAGTCAGTCTGCCACTACTGGTGCTGTGGAAGTTGGGGACAGCGAGGACACGACCAGTCGGAGCAGCATTACCCCCTGTAACAGACACCCGGAGGAGCAGCAGACGGCATGGGGCTGCCACTGGTTCCACAGCCAGTGAGGACAGTCACTTAATGGCATCCAGTACTGTTGTGCGTGGCCGCAGACGCTGATGCAGCCCACACTAACTGGACAGAATTGGGTGAAGTAACCCATGACTTCCTACTATGGATGTCAGAAATTGGAATGCCAAGTTTGGCCGTTTGTGTTGTGGCGTAGTGCCCAGAAATTAAAACTACGTCATTACATACAACAACTGGCTGTGTCTCCTTACTTACTTAAAAATAGTTGCATGTGATCTCTGCCCGTCTCTGTCTCCCATCTGTTGCTGGTGGCACTCCTGCTGCGTTGGGCTCTGGCTGTGCTAATTCAACATCATTGTCCTCAAAATCAGTTAATTCCACTTCTGTACCTTTCTTTGTGGCAAGGTTGTGCAGCATTGCACAAGTTGCAATGATTTTGCAGCAGATAATGGGTGTGTACTGACGTGCGCCTCCGCTTTTGTGGAGGCAGCGGAACCTGCTTTTCAATAGTCCAAACGTGCGCTCCACAACGTTGCGTGTTGATTTGTGTGCCAAATTGTATCGTCTCTCACTCAGGGTTGATGGGTTTAGGTAGGGAGTGAGGATAAATGACCGCACGGCATATGCACTATCGCCTAGGTGAGGAAGAGAGTGCCATTAGTCACATACACCAATACACATTCATCTGCAGTAAGTATGAGTGAGTGTCACAGTGATTTACCTAGCAGGTATCCTTCTCCAAATTCTCCCGCAGCCAGGCGTGTGTAGATCCCACTGTTCTGGAAGATGTATGAGTCGTGGGTGCTCCCAGGAAATTTGGCCACGATGTCAGTGATGATGTTGGCAGCATCGCAGATTACCTGCACATTTATGGAGTGGGTGGACTTTCTGTTCCTGTAGATGTGCTCAGTGGCTGCTGGTGGGCAGATTGGAATGTGTGTGCCATCAATACAGCCTATGACATGCGGGAACTGTGCCATCTGGTAAAAGTCTGTCTTGGTTTTCAGCAGTTCCGCCTGTGTGTTTGGGAAGCTAATGTAGTGGTGCATTCTCTGCATCATGGCATCCAGGAACTTTCTGAAGAAACGGGACCGGCAACTCTGAGACACCCCGCCTACCACAGCTATCACCCCCTGGTAACTGCCAGATGCGAGTAGATGTAGGCTACAGAGCACCTGCACATGTGGTGGTATGGTGTGCGCCCTTGGTGTTGGGTGCTCCAGGAGTGGGTGCAAGTCCCTTATCAAGTCCAGGATGGTGTGGGGGTGTAGCCTGTACCTTTCATGGATCTCAGCCTCAGTCTGTTGGAAGATTGTGATGCGCTGTCTGTAAATGCGCTCCTCCCTTCTCCAGATCCTCACTCCTGCTGCCTGTAGACGTAGCCGCCTTGCAATCACATAGAAAGCCGCCATAGTGATCACACTGTTGCATTTTGGGATTGCTTATATTCGCTGCAGATGATTACCACCTGCTTTCAGTCAGTGTTAATTACCGACTCTTAAATACCGAATTTCATGTAATTCGGTATTACCGAATTTACCTACATCTCATTTTTCGTTTTTACCGATTCTTATTTACAGATTCGGTAAATAAGGAATCGGTGATTTCCGAATGGGTAGTTTTGAATTCGGTAATGATGAATCGGTATTTACCGATTCATAATTACCGATTCCTTCTTTTTGGCCTCCTACATCTCAATTGCCTAAATACCGGTCGGTAACGGGAGATTTACCGAATTTCGGCCGTTACCGACCGGTATTTAGCTACCTACATATGGCCCTTAGTGAAATCTTAAATAAATGTGGAATGTTCAAAAGTTCCGTAGGGCCGAATATATCGAAATCTGTTTTGTCCCACACTATACCATCCTGTATAGGAACGGCTGTGATGTTCACTGCTGACAAGTCTCTTGTTTCACGATGGGATGATTTGTGAGGTTTCAAAAGTAAGTTCACATCTTTACTTTCAATGTCCAAATGGATGTATCTGCCATTTATAAGCACGCTCATAGTCATAACCAAAGCTAGCCACAGCAGAAAGAAAAATAATCCATGGTTCAATCCATGGTGAAACCAGATAAGTCTTTCTCAAAAAATGAAAAAAGTCTTGTACTTGCTGTTTAAAAGTTTTTGATGCTGGCGACGTCTCAGGCTCACTCAGATCCTCAGAAAACGTATCAAAGTTAATGAAATAGCCAGAAGCAGTTCTGTCAATTATTGGAATTGCATCAGGATTTGTAGAAATCGCTGAAACCAGTTGATCACTTGTTACATTGGTGTAGACAGGTGTATTTGGACGAACTGTTACTTGAGTTTCAAGAGGGATGAGTTCCATAGCATTGTTGCTCAGTCCTTCATCTGTTACTTCTGAATTCTCGATGGTTATCAGTCTTTCAGTCTGAACCTCTTGTATAGTAGCGAGAGGAGTGCGTCTGCTACTAGGTCGGAGTCCACGAGGCCTACTATTTAGTATTGGCCACATACTGTGGTTTGATGAGGTCGATGGACACAAATCTTTTCTCCAGCAAGGGGCGGCAGAAGTACTGTTCTTGTTCCGTGTACGGCTAGGACAGGTACTGGTTGTCTGTAAGAAGGTCCAAATTCCTTCTTGTCCGCAATCTTCTCTCTGACTAGATCCCCAATTTTTGGAATCCAGACAGGCCTTGCTGGGACTGCCGGTTTTTCCCCAGTTGTGGTTGGCTGCAGGAACACGTTGCTTTGTTTCGTTCTTAGTTCATTTAGATCCTGTAAAACAGCCAAACGATCTTTGATATCAAAGGGTTTATTCTCCACCACTGTGCCTTTACATTCGAGATCAGGAACCCACATTCTTGTCCCAAACAGGACCTCATATGGAGTGACCCCCCTAGAGAACTTCTTGGCAAATTATTTAATGAGCGTTGGACCCCATAAAGATGTTTGACCCACCCATCACCCGAACCTAATACCCTAGCTGTTATAGACTGCTTTATGTCCCGGTTTTTCCTTTCCACAACAGAATTTCCCTCAGGATGAAACGGAGAGGAGTACCGCAATGCAACGCCCAGACTGGCCATGGCTTCTTTGTAAGCCCGAGAGCTAAACGCAGGGCCCTGGTCAGAATGTAGCGTGCCTATTGCGTATGTGCCGATAAAGACTCGCAAATCTTTTATAACAGTTCGAGCGTCAGCCGAGCGCTGAGGCCATATCCATAGGAACCTAGAGCATGAATCCACTGCGACCATTATATATTTATAGTTACCGTCCCTTTGCAAGGGACCGCAGTGGTCCAGGTAAACACAAGCTAATGGTTTGTCTGAAATTAACAGGGGTGTCTGCGCAGGACGTTTCACTGTGGAGACTTTCATCTGTTGGCAAATTTCACATTCCAAAACATAGTTTTTGGTCTGTTTCCTAATGCCAGGCCACCAATATCTTTGTTTCAGTAAAGATACTGTTGCAGAAATACCTGCATGGGCAGAGGCTATCCCTTCATGTGCTGCTAGGATTAGTCCTAATCTGCGTTCCTTGTTTGGAATTACCCTATCCCCCACTCCAGGGATTCGAGCAAAAGGAACGTTGTTCGCATCAATTACATAAGAGTACTTGAGTGGAAACTTTTTGGTAACGCTGCACCACTGCCTTTGCTCGTAGCATTGACAGCCAACATTATCTCACTGTCTATTCTTGTTTTTGAACGAGTGATCGCAGCTACGGAGGCCGTCTGAACAGCCCCCTTTGCGGCTTCGTCAGCCAAGGAATTCCCTGCAACGTGAACGCCATCACGTTGATGACTCAGCGTGTGTATCACGTGAGCCTTTGGTAGTTCGTTTTTTAACTGAACTACTTGTTCCCAAAGCATTTTATGCTTTATTGTGCCACCTTTTGCATCTTTGAACCTATTTTCAAGCCAATTTTGTATATATTCATTATACGACTGCACACAGTAGAAAGAATCACACACTATGAGTGTGGGGAATTCGCGATCTGTACTTTCAAGTGCCAGTTTGAATGCTTGTAGTTCAGCTCGCTGAGCTGTACAATCTCCTAGAGATTGAGTTTTAGTGACCATTGGTCTGAAGTTACCATCGCGCATGCGACCTTTAACGATTGCGCACGCTGCACTGTAAGCTTGCTTACTCCCTGTAGCGGGTTGTGCGGATCCGTCAGTGTAAATTATGAATTCATACTGATCGAGAGGCAGAATTTCAGTGGGCAGAGGACATTCATGTTCATATTGCAGGAACGCTTGTGTTTTTAAATCAGGATCAAAAACATATTTAACATCTGTTGCAGCAAGAGAATTAACCCATTGTATCCATCTAGGATGTAATGCTTTAGCATTTGGAATGCTCGCTTTAGTTACCGCCTCTAAAGCCGGTACTGGGGTTACGACAATAATGCGTTTCCTTTGGGCTAGAGCTCTTTCTTTTGCTACAGCGGTTTGAACTGCTGTCAGTATTTTTTCAGTTGAAGTGAAGCGCATTTCTGCTTGTGTATACAAATGTGATTTGTATGCTATTGGTACTTTTTCACCCTCATTAAATGTTAAGTAGGTGAATCTGCATTGACCCGAAATTATTCGGATCACTAAGTTGCGTTGACTTACGCGTGTTTGTAAGTGATTTGTTGCTAACATGTTAGCTTGGAGTGAACGCAAGATATCTGTGTGTTCTTGTGTCCAATTTTTGATTGAAAAATCAGGTTTGATTAATGCGTAGAGAGGTTTAACCCTTTCTGCGTAATTTAGAATGTACGTTCTTCCAAAATTTAGGAAACCCAAGATGAATTGTAAGTTTTTCAGCGTTTTTGGAGGTTGGAGCAGCGCACACCTTTCTAAAACGTTGGCTGCCAAGCTCTTGCCTTCACTTGAAAGCTCATATCCTAGAAAAAGGCCATTGAAATGGGGAATTCTGGATTTTTTAAAGTTGAACTTATAGCCCTCAGAGGCGAAGCCCAGTATAATGGTGCTCACCCTGTTCAAGTGCCTATCCAGGTCATCTTCTGTCAGATAGATGTCATCAACATATGACAATGCCTCATTATCATAAATTTGTAGTAACTCCGTTACCCTCGCTGAGAATAACCCCGGGCTGTTCTTGAACCCTTCTGGGAGTCGACAAAATTGACGCTGGGTCCCCATTATTGAGAAAGCTGTTAAGTACCTGCTTCCAGGTGCTATGTTTTGACAAAAGAAACCATTTGAGATATCTAATGTGGTTTTATATTTTTTACGCACAATGTTATTCATTAATGCTGTACTATGTGCATTTTGCACTGCAAATGTTTTAGAACAAGTGTTTAAGTGTCTGTAATCCAAAACTAGACGATATGAATGGTCTGGTTTGGATACAGGAAACAAAGGATTGTTCATTGAAGAGGTGCATGTTTCAATCACCCCTTGGTATTCAAGTTGATCTAAGATCTCCCTGACCTGTTTTGTAGCTTCTTTATAGGGTACTGCCTCTGTGCAGTAGGTTCATTTTTTAGATGTATTTTATGGTGAGGTGAGTCCTCATCCCATCCTACATGATTTTTGTATAATGCTGGGGCCTGGGCAACTGCCCATTTCCTGGCATAAGTATATTTTAGGTGAATTGGAATATGGGTGGAGAAGGCAGGCATAATAATGTCTTCACCATGTGGGCACTCCATGACAAATTGTGGTTTCCAGTCTTTTTCAGCTAAAAGTATATCATAACCCCGTGAAAGTTTTTCCCAAAAGAGTGTTTTCACCTTTCTCTGTATGTCTCCCTCCATTCGGAGTGTTATTTCATATAACCTTTGTGGAGTACTAACCCTGGTGTCTACAGTCTCAACTGTAATGTACTCATTCAAGTCCACTATCTCCAGAAGTTCCTTCAGGTTCTGGCGAGCTATTGTGACTTCTGCCGCACTGTCCAGCATTGTCTGAGCCCATTCTCCGTTCTTGAGTTGTGTTCTCAGTATCCTCGGCATGTCTGATCTTCAGACCTGCTACCTTCTTTTTCGAGAATTGAGGTTTAGATTTATTTTTCGGAACGTGTTTGTCGTCTTTCGATTTCACGCATTCTTCTCTATGTTCTGACCGTCCTCTTCTTTCCGATGTCTGTGACGATATCTGAAAGGTACGAGAGGAACGTGTATCAGTATCTTGATACCTGTCAGGCTTTTTCAAATTATCCCTATTCCTGAGGTTATACCTCCTTTCAGAGGGCTCCTTTTGAGGAGACCTACCTCGGGATTGAGAACGTTTCTCGTTTGAATTTTGTTTATTAGTTTCCCACTTCTTTTTAGAAGATGTAGGAGTTTGTTTAATAGAGTCCTTCTCAGGACTTTCAGATAGTTTTGGCTTCAATGGTCTTCCACCCAAACTATCTCTGCCTAATTCTGCATAAGATTGTTCTATTATTCTGGGTAGTTCTGTTTGATGTTCTGTAACATCGAATTCCCTTAATCGTTGGCGGATCGCCACTGCTGCTGCCTCCCCTTTAATATTAGATAATATTATTGTTGAGACCTGGTCGAAATTTTTCAGTAATTTCATACCTAGATTCAGAGCAGGCTCTGCCCCGTATTCGTTTTGAATTTGTTTCAGGACATCTGGTATTACTGCAATTGACGGAACACCATGTGTTTTAGTATAGATGGCAGCAAAGACTGAGCCCCAAGTGGTGCAGTCTTCCAGTTGTGGTGTGATCCCCATTGGTAAACAGATTGTTAGGATTCTGTGTTTCTCATAAGGGCTAGTATTAGGAAATACTGCTTCTATTTGAGTAATTTTTTGAGCTATCCAGAATGGAATTTGCTCACGTTTTGTGGGCATTTTACCCATGACTGCGTATAAAGTCTGTGGTGTAATTTTTAGTGTATTCCCCTGTTGAGGGGTTTGGTTTGGAATGGTCAATGGTGGTTGGACTGTGAAAGTCCGCATGACATATTGGACCAATTGTCTGTAAATTTTTATTAACTCTGTAAGTTGAGTAAGTAATTCCTCGTCTGACATTATATCGATGTCAGGATGAGGTGTGTAGCCGGCTAGAATCGGCCATGTTGCTCCTGGTCTACCTAGTGGACCGAGCCTGGTAATGTTTCTGTGATGTTTTAGGGCGCCTTTAAACCAGAGCTGATGCTCCTGGTATGTTAGTGGAATTTCAATATCCTCGAAAGGAATATATTCCTCTGGTGGTTCATCTTCTTTGTACAAGTGAAACAGTTTTGTTACTGAATTTGATTCAGGGAATACTATCCATGAATAGAATACCTCTGTCTGAAAGGATTTGTGTGCCTCTATCACGAAAACTGCTCTACCTCCTCTTGGTGGTAGGCCGTGTTTTATAAGTTTTAGAGTGATGGCTCTTCTTAAGTTCGGATGGATGTCTATAACACCCTCCTCGGTTTCATTTAAACCTGTAATGTTAAAAGCTGTTACGACTGGTTGAGCCGCAGCTCCACCAGTTTCGGTGGCATTGTCCCAGCGTGTGGACATTTGTTTTTTGAAAAATGTAGAACAAGTTTCAAGGAAACAAAAGATAAGGTGCACAATATTTTGGAACACAGTATCCTTCAACGTTGAACAAACCAAACAACTAATATATAGGGTTTTTTGTCCTATTTAGTTATGGCGGATATTTAACCCTACCCACTACAGACGTCTTATGGAGTATGTGAGTAGGGGTCTCTGAGAAAAGCACGACTGAGTTACTCAGTATCTAGCGTTAAATTACTGCCTTACCAAACGTTTGGGCGCCATGTAGTGTAGTTCCTATTTCCCTAATAGGCTCTGCGCAGTAGAATAATATAACCTATAGGTTTGACATAGGACTGAGGTCGGTATGTCCCTATCGAGTATATTAAACTTAATTACTTGTGCCAGCTAGCTCAGAGGCCACTAGAAACTCCTTGAGAACAAGAAGGGAGTAGTTTCTGGCAACCGCATAAACATGACCACTTTGTTTCCCTTTAGAATCGGAACACGTCTCAGAATCGTGGAAACAATAGATAACAGTTTCACTCAGTCAAACGTGCATGCTTAGTTTCTACAGAGTTACACAGAAAGGAAAGACGGGCGTTTCAATAAAGAGGTTTTATTGAACAGTCTTGTTTCTCGTGTAAGAGATATGTGCTGTTATGATCACAAGACAGTATGCAAGATAAATAATGTACAGCGTAAGCAGTAGAAATAAATAATACTACACTAGCATTATCTTTTAGCATATATTCACGTACATAAATAACATGAGCTAAAAAATGCGAGTACTCATACGATGCGTCTCTAAGCTAGTTCTACCCCAATGTACCTAACCTAGTCTAGGTGTAGGGAAAGGTAAGAAGTAGGTGGAGTATTCTCTAGTATGGTATACTAAGAGTATGTTAAGTATAGTATGCCAAGAGTCCCTCTAGGTTCTAGTCAGCTCCATACCTTGAGAATGAGAGAGGTGGGAATCTCCTTCCGGACTCGAACTCTAACACCCCACGAAGGGAGTCAGAACACTGGAAGCTGGATTCTTCTGCTAGCAGGAATGACAGCGTCTTCTCAGTGCGTCAGGCCGGGATACGGGCTCCTCTGAAGTCGAGGTCTCCTCTTACTTGCTTGGGTGAGGGAAGGTATATTTATACCTGATAGGTACCTCGGAATGTTAGCATTGACGTGAAGTCGGACAGAGGAAGACGTCAGGAATGAACCCTTAAGGTATAACGGTTCATACATAATAGATGAGTTCTTGGAGAAATCAATAGTCCTGTGCTAGGGGAACTCCCGAAGCTTAAGGGTCTGGTTTCTAAGAACTCGTTGTGACGTTAGGGTGGACGGATGTCGGTGACCATGCCTGTATTTGGAGTGCACGGTTAATGCCTAAATAAGGACGGGGATTCTATGCCTATATAAGGGCAATGCGAATTGTGCCTATATAAGGACATGATTCAGGAAAACCTATATACGGACACCTAAAGCGGAATACAACAATACAACCTCTGTGCATTTTAAATACAATTTTAATGTGAAAACACGAAAAGTATACTTATCTGCAAAGTAGCAGCAAACAAAACCAGCCGTGGATTCTGGGCTCAGTACAGTCTCCTTTAGTTACATCATGTATTTCCAGAATCCCAACAGGGATAGATTCTGCATCACTTGTTTAAAAAGGGATATCAATAATTTACCCAAACTATCTCTTTATAGCTTTATTACACAGTGATGCAAAATTATATGAGCAACAGCATCTGTTTGATTTGGAAGAACTGGCTGATAATAATAAATCACTACCTAATACACAGACAGGTTTTCACAAAAACAACACACTCGATAACATGGCAAAAAGTATGATCGGGTCAAAGGTACAGGAAGGCAACCATAATCTATATGTGTTTTTAGATTGTTCACCTGCATTCAATGGTGTTAAATGCGATCTGATTTTGCAGACACTTTCAAGTATTGCTCTTCTGGGACTTCTATTAAAACTATTGAACTGTAACGTCCAAACACCTGGGCAAAGATAACTGCAGATGATGGGATGAGGATCACAGATTTGATTTACCAAGCATATGTACACCTTCTATCTTGAAATGACTGTAAGTTACAAAAAGATTCAAAGGCTGTAAATTTATTACTGGTCTCCAGTCTAGTCTAGTCTTTCTTCTTGACTAAAAACAAAATGCTCAGAAAGCTTTTTTCCCTTTCATCCACGTTCACTATAGCACCTTTCTCCAACATCTTTTGTATTACGCTCTTTACAGCTTGTCTTTGATCTTGTTGGAAATCTAACTCCCTTGGTTCCTTTATTGAACTGAAACCTCTACAAATTCTATTATGTAACAATTGTGTAACCACTTATAGTTGCAATAACCCATGGATCTTGAGTTATGTTTTACCATTCTCATTGGCAAAATCTCAGCCTGCCTCCTAACTTTTCTTGGAAAGAACCAGAATAGACTTCATGGTCACCTGGTCCAGAGAAGGATAGCTGACCTCTTACTCTAGTTGATCTACCTCGTCTGCTTCGTCCCCTCTGTGGAAAGAAACCTGATGATCCCTGTCTTCCTCTTTACATGCCTCTTTCTTGACTAAATTGAAACCTTATAGTAAACCCGACCAGAAGGTTTCCCTCTCCTTCCAGCCCTATCACATAAAGTGTTCCACACTTTCCGCATAGAAGTTTGAGCCTTATCCAAGACAGTAAAAGTGGATACATATATTTTCCTAGAGACTTAATCATGCCTTTACAGAATAACAGACCCTTAGCATCATCCATGGTTTCCTTTCTTGCCAAATCCCTTAACTTTTGGCTTATGTGTAAGAAAACTACCTTTCGCCTCTCGGCTATTAGGCCAGCATTCATGTTTTCAAGAAAACATATCGCCCTCTGGCTTCAACCACATACCAGACCAATGTTGATGTCTACACCTTTTATATAAGCTTCCTCTACCAAATCAAAAATTCTGGCCAATGGACCCAATACATTTAGCAATTTGTCCTCATATTGTTTCAACGAGCACTCCAGTCCCTTTCTTGGGTTCTTCCAAGCTTAAACAAATATGTTATAAGCTCGGGATCCAAATTGGGTGTCATCATTTCCTTGTCACCCACAATTGGCAGTGAACACTCTGCTCTCAAAGTTTCTTTCATCTTTCTCTAAAGGCTTTCTGGTCCTCTGCTTTAAATACTCTGCAACATGACCCAAAGGCCACCAGTTGGAACTCCCAGGGTGTTTCACACTTTTGGATAAAATAATTCTTGACCCAAAGAATCCTTTACTGGCCTCCCTGAAACAACTCTATTGTCTTCACTATCTCCAAACTCATTGCCTGAACAGTAGTCATTATCAAAATTGAAAATATATTCATCCAAATCCTTCTTGTCATCTTCCGCTATATTGTCAAATACCCATCTTTTTGCAGGGTTAACCTGCCCTTTACTTGTGTCGCTTTGGCACCTCTCTCCTGCGAGCCTCTTAGGACTCCGATCCTTGAAGAGTCAGACACTTCCTCCACTGACAAAGGTTTCTTCTTCATAAGGCATTTAACTCCAGAACCCATATTAGACACACCCTCCTCATGAGACAGAGGCCAGAACTTTTCATTTTCACCATAGTAGCCTGTCTCTTCCTGTTATCCGTGAACAACGATTTAACAGTTTCCTGAATGTTATCCCTAAAGTCCTTCCTTATGATGTCCCTCATCTCTCTACTCGCTCACTTCTCAGGTTGTCAATAACCTCTTCTGCCATACCTGAAGCTACTGCTCATCAGCAAATAAACTAAGGGCCAGATGTACGACGCTTTTTAGCATGCGAAACGGGTCTTAGACCCGTTTACGCACGCTAAAAAGCATGGGCCCATGTACAAACAGTTTTTGTGAGTCACAAATAAATTGCGACTCGCAAAATACTGTTTTGCGACTCGCTATTAGGAAGGGGCGTTCCCTTCCTAATAGCGACCGCAAAGCTATGTACCCCTTCCCCTTTGCAAATGCATGCAATATTATTTTTTAAGGGCAGGCAGTGGTCCCAGGGACGACTGCCTGTCCTTAAAAAATGAAATGAAAACGTTTCTTTATTTATTTTTTTAAATGCTTCCCGTTTTCCTTTGAGGAAAACGGGCTGCAGTTAAAAAAAAAAAAGCTGCTTTATTTAAAAGCATTCCCAGACATGGTGGTCTGCTAGGCCCAGCAGGCCACCATCCCTGGGAGGGCCTGTCATTCCCAATGGGCTCGCAAATTGCGAGAGGCTCATTAATATTCATGAGCCTCGCAATCTGCGACCCCATTGGGAACCGCAAACAGTGTTAAACACACTGTTGTACATGACAAATAGCGCCTTGCAAATGCGACGCAATCTGCGAGGCGCTATTTGGCAGGTCGTACATTTGGCCCCAAGTAAGCAAATATTTAGCTTCAGCTTAGCTTCTCAATTGAAAAACCAGAGAACTTTCTTTTTTCTACAATTAATAGTGCTTGAAATGCTACAAGTCTCTCCAAAACAGTGCTTGTCTCCTCACTAATCATGCTCTAACAGAGTAACTGACATGATCTAAGTAAGCAATTATTTTGCTTCAGCTTAGCCTGTTGTTAGAAATGGGGGTCTCTAGTTGGCAATGGTTCGCACCATGTCCAAGTAGGGACCCTTCCTTCTAGTCAGGATATGGAAGTTACACTCCTAAAATAACCCCTGCTCACCCCCTTAGTAGCTTGGCAGAGCAGTCAGGCTTATCTTAGAGACAGTGTGTAAAGCATTTGCACATAACCAACAGTAACGCAGTGAAAACACTACAAAAGGACACCACACCAGTTTAGAAAAATATCCAATATTTTTATATACTTAAGACAAGATCAAAAACGATAAAAATCCACAATACAGTACTTTAGAAATCTTCAGTTATCAAAATAAACTTGAAATAAAGTTCCTTGAAGTCGATAGCTCCATCTGGGGCTATCACGGCGTCGTGAACAACAAATTCCAAACAGTTCTCACTGACTGCGGCGTCACGGGCCAGCTACGGTGTCGGGAAGACCCGCAAAGCAGTACCTTTAGAAATGCAGGGCGTCGGCAACCTCTCGATGAGCTCTGAGAGCACGGCGTCTGCAGGCGTCGGTTCCGGAGGTCGGTGCAGGAGTCGTCAGGCCCTTGGAGTCACACGCGTTGCAGATCGAACTCCTCGCAGTTAAAGTCAGGAGCGCTGGCGTCGGCAGGCGTCGGGTGCTGCGGTGCGAAGTGCAGGGGTGCGGCGTGTGGTGCCCTCAGGTCGCGGTGCAGGCAGCAGCTCGGTGAGGGTCGTCCAGCGGCGTTGGTGAGACCAGGGCTGCGGTGCAAAGTGATGCGATGCTCGTGGCGCTGCGGGCAGGTCACGGGGCAAGCAACGGCGTCGTTGTTGCTGAAGCGCTGTCATCGGCTGACGAACTGGAGTCAATGGCGCCGGCGTCGGTGGGCCAAGGCTGCGGTGCGGGATGAGGACGGTGCGTCGTGTAACTTACGAGCGGTGCCCTCGAACCACGGTGCAAGCAGCGGTGTCGATGTCGGCAGGGAGCGTCGTCGTCGGGGATACCAGGGCGACGGCGTGCAGCGAGGCGGTGCGGAGTGCGGTGCCCACAGGTCGCGGTGCAAGCAATGGCTTGGTGGCGGCGTTAGGTGGCAGCGTCGGTGAGACCAGGGTTGCAGTGCGGAGTTGCGGCGGTGCCCTCTGCGGTGCCTTCAAGACACAGAGTCAGCAGCGGCGTCGTAGACAGCATCGGGTTGCTTTTTCTTCTTTTGCAGCACAAAACACACAGTCCCCAGTGCTGAGGGCAGAAGAACTTGAAGTCTTTGCTGTTCCAGAGACTTCTTGAACAGGGGGCAAGCTCTACCTCAAGCCCTTGGAGAAACTCACAAAAAATTTGCAGAAAGTTCAGTCCAGTCCTTTCACTGCCCAAGACAGAAGCAGCCACTGCAGGCCAACACAGCAAAGCACACAGCAAAGTGGTAGTCCCTCCTAACAGCTTCTCCAGCTCTTCTTCTTGGCAGTCTTCTTGGTTCCAAAAGAGTTCTAAAGTTTAGGGGTTTGAACCCCACTTTTTATAGCCCAAAATCCTTTGTCCTGTCAGGCAGAGAGTGTCTGTGCCCAGCCAGAACCAATTCTGTCCTCTCTGGTGCAGCTTCCCGGCAGGAGGTGGAGACCGCATTGTCAGAGGCAGACCAGGCCCATTCAGGTGAAAGGAAATCTCCTCCCCTCACTCTAAATGCAGCCCAGGTCTATTCAGCCCATCCCTGACCCATCTAGATGCTTTGGAGCCACTGCTCCTCCCCAGCCCCTGTCATCCCAAAACCATACAGTCAATCCACAAACCCAGCAGAGGCATACTGGATGGCTAAGCAAGAAAATACCTACTTTCTAAAAGTGGTATTTTCAAACACAGATTATAAAAATCACCTTCACTAAAAGATGCATCTTTAGATTCTGAGTTCAGGCATTCTAAACTTTATTTCTCTACCTTGTTACCAGGGCAAGTTATGTTTATAAGATGTTATAAACAAACTCCCCATTCTGTCCTATGGGGACAGGTAGTCTTGCAATAGTGTAAAAACGAAATTGGCAGTAATTCACTATCAGGACATGCCACACACACCAGGGCATGTCCTACCTTTCACATACACTGCACCCTGCCCACAGGGGTACCTTGGGCCTACCTTAGGGGTGACTAACATGTAAGAAAAGGGAAGGTTAGGGCCTGGCAAGTGGGTACACTTGCCAAGTCGACATGGCAGTCCCAGACTGCACACAGGCTCTGCAATGACAGGCCAGAGTTACATTTACAGGCTGCTTCTGTGGATGGCACAACCAGTGCTGCAAGCCCACTAGCAGCATTTGATTTACAGGCCCTGGGCACACACGGTGCACTGTACTAGGGACTGACTAGTAAATCAAATCAGCCAATCATGGAAACACCAATCCATAATAACAATTTACAACAGGAGCACTTGCACTTTAACACTGCACAGCAGTGAGAAAGTGCGCAGAGACACTAAACCTGCAAAAACAGAGTCAAAACCAGGAGGTCAGAAAGCAAAAAGTCAGGGGAAACATGCCAAAAGATGCCAAGTCTTACACATGTCCCCTCCAGCTGAAAGTAGGGAGAACTACCCAACCTCCTGAGAGTTCTCTTCACTGATGTGGAAGAACCTGGACAGACCATCTGCGTTGGCGTGTTCTGTGCCAGGGCGGTGTTCCACCATGAAGTCCATTCCCTGTAGGGAGATGGACCACCTCAACAGTTTT
This sequence comes from Calotriton arnoldi, assembly GCA_963921515.1. Taxonomy (NCBI): domain Eukaryota; kingdom Metazoa; phylum Chordata; class Amphibia; order Caudata; family Salamandridae; genus Calotriton; species Calotriton arnoldi. Next base: position 29,991 of record CAWUFW010005505.1, on the reverse strand, counting down.
GGGTTTTCACCCCTCATTTGCATCAACCATCTGAGGGGGCTGTGGTCTGTCTGAACCTAGAAGTGAGTCTCAGACAAGTAGGGTCTTAGCTTCTTCAGTGCCCAGACCACAGCAAAAGCTTCCCTTTCTATAGCACCTCTGTTCCCTGGGAAGTAGTCGTTCAGTTGTGAGAGCACCGCTCCCACACCATGCTCTGAAGCGTCGGTCTGCATGACGAATTCCTTGGAGAAGTCGGGTGCCTTGAGCACGTGCGCCGTGCACATGGCGGCCTTCAGGGCATCAAAAGCTTTCTGGCTGGATTCAGTACAGATCACCTTCTTGGGCTGCTTCCTGGAAGTCAGCTCTGTTAAGGGGGCAAAAATGGTGCCATAGCCCTTAGCAAACCTCCTGTAGTAACCGGTGAGACCTAAAAAGGCTTTCACCTCTGTCTGGGTCTTGGGGAGCTCCCAAGCCAGAATGGTGTCAATCTTGGGCTGTAGGGGCGCCACCTGGCCGCTTCCTACCTGGTGTCCCAAGTACACCACAGAACCCTGCCCGATCTGGCACTTACTGGCCTTGATCTTGAGGCTTGCCCTCTGCAGAGCCCTCAACACTTCCCGGAGGTGCTGCAAGTGTTCTTCCCAGCTGGAACTGAACACTGCAATGTCATCCAGGTAGGCGGCACTGAAATACCCCAGTCCAGCCAACACCTGGTTTACCAACCTCTGAAAGGTGGCAGCGGCATTCTTCAACCCATAGGGCATCACCCGGAACTGGTAATGTCCTTCTGGGGTTGAGAATGCTGACCCCTCCTTGGCCCCATTGGTTAAGGCAATCTGCCAGTACCCAGACATCAAATCAAACGTGCTGAGGAACCTGACAGCTCCCAATTGATCAATGAGCTCATCAGCTCTGGGCATGGGGTGTGCGTCAGTCCTGGTGATGGCATTGAGCCCACGGTAGTCCACACAAAACTGCAGTTCTGGAGTGGCACCGGGTGCAGCAGCCTTTGGGACCAAGACCACTGGGCTGGCCCAAGGACTGTTGGAGGGCTCGATCACCCCTAACGCCAACATCTTAGAGACCTCCTCTTTGATGCTGGTCCTGACCCCGTCAGTCAACCTGTAAATCTTGTGTTTTACAGGAGGGCTGTCACCAGTGTCCACGTCATGGGTACACCAGTGAGTAACACCTGGGGTCAGAGAGAACAGTGGGGCAAACTGTCACAACAACTGGTGACAGTCACTCTGCTGCTCTAGGGTCAGTGTAGGGGAGAGGATCACAACTTCCACTGACCCATCGTGCTCCTTGGTGGACAGGAGGTCAGGGAGAGGCTCTCTCTCCTCTTCCACCCCATCATCTGTCGTCAAGAGCATGCTTACTTTGGACCTCTCGAAGTGGGGCTTGAGGCGGTTCACGTGGAGGACCCTCAAAGGGTTTCTGGGAGTCTGCAAATTCACCAGGTAGGTGGCATCACTTTTGCGCTCCTCCACCTCAAAAGGCCCAGTCCACTTGTCGTGCAAGGCACAAAGTTCCACTGGGGCCATGACCCACACTTTTTGCCCAGGTTGAAATTCGACCAGAGTGGCATACTGGCCATACCACTTTTTCATTTCTTACTGGCTTACTTCCAGGTTCGCCTGAGTGAGTTTCCTGAAGCGGGAAGTCTGGTTTCTGAAGGCCAACATGTAACTAAACACATCCTGGGGAGTTTTCCTGGGAGCTGTCTCCCAGCCTTCCTTCACCAAATTCAGAGGTCCTCTCACAGGGTGACCATACAGAAGCTCAAAGGGACTGAACCCAAGAGACTTCTGAGGCACCTCCCTGTACGCAAAGAGAAGGCATGGCAAACGCACGTCCCACTTACGCCTCATGGGTTCGGTTAGACCCTTAATCATGCCCTTCAAGGTCTGGTTGAATCTCTCCACCAAATCGTTACCTTGTGGGTGGTAAGGAGTGGTGAATTTGTAGGTTACACCACACTCCTTCCACAGTGATGTCATATACTTCAATATGAAATTGGTCCCACAGTCAGAAACCACCTCTTTGGGGAAACCCACATGGCAAAAGATCCCCATTAACGCATCGCACACTACTGGCGCCGTTGTTGTCCTGAGAGGGATTGCCTCCGGGTACCGGGTGGCATGGTCCACCAAGACCAGGATGTACCTGTTGCCCATGGCTGTCTTGGGATCCAGTGGCTCCACATTATCCATCCCTACCCTTTCAAAAGGGGTTCCAACAACTGGAAAAGGTTGGAGAGGAGCTTTGACCTTCCTCCCACTCTTACCACTTGCCTGGCAAGTTTGTCAAGACCTTCAATGTTCATCTGACTGCCTTCGCATTTGGGGCCAGAAGAAGTGGGTGACAAGCCTGTCAAGGTCTTGTCCCACCCCAAATGTCCTGCCAAAGGCACGTCGTGAGCCAGACCCAGTAGGAAGGTCCTGAAGCGCTGGGGTACCACCAGCACACGGGCTGATCCAGGCTCAGCGACCTTAGGCTCGCTATACAGGAGACCATTCTCCCAGTAGATCCAATGTGATCCAGACTGACCACCAGCTGCCTGGTCTGCAGCCTGCTGCTGCAGACCCTCCAGAGAAGGGCACCACCTTCTTGCTGCCAATGGGTCAGCTCGGAGATGTCCCCCAGTTCAGCTACCTGTTCCCCTGTAGGTACCGGGGTGTCCCCCTCATGGTCAGCCTCCTCCCGGTCCGTGGGAACCTCAGGGGCCGGTTTCCCACGCCCCCTGCCCTTTCTCTTGGCAAGGACTTGGGCCACTGTTTCAGACTCCAGGTCCTTCTGATCACCGTTTCTGGCCACCATTGACCGAGTGGACACGCATGCCCACTCTGGCAACCCAAGAATCTCCAAGTGAGACCTGAGCTCAACATCCTTCCACAAGGACTGCTCCAGGTCATTACTTAGCAGACAATCTACAGGCATGGTATGGCTCACAACCACCCTCAAGGGACCTGAGACCCCCCCATTCAAAGGGAACCTGTGCCACCATACACTGGCGCTCCGAGTTGTCTACAGCAACTACTTGGTGGAATGCCCCAGGGACTACTTGCTCCTCAGAGACTAGGTGACACTGGACTGAGGTCACACTGGCTCCAGTATCTCTGAGAGCCTCTACCCTTTTCCCATTGATGGTCACCCAGGTGCTATATTTCTTTGTGCTAGGGGGCACTTGGTTTCCTGGGACCATCTCACTGTCCCCTAGTGAGACGAGGGTCATTTCTGCGGGATCCACACCCTCCTGTGGGCACCCCTCCTCCCCAAGCGCTACACTCGCCAACACCTTGGTCTGCCCACCGGTGGGTGGCTAGGCCCTCTTGGGACACTTGGGGTCCCACTTCTTGGGGTCCCCGTGGGCCAGTGAGCCAAGATGGCACCCTAGGAGCTACGGGACTGCGCCTAGAGAGACGAGCGCGAGGTTGCCGACCTCCACTCTTCCAGCTGATGGCGGCCTCATCCCCCCCCCCTGCCCGAGGCACTGACTTGCGGGCTGATTCCCCGGAGGAGAGGGCTCCGCGTTGCAGAACTCGCCTGCCTGCGCCATTCGAGAGGTGCGGGCGCGGCTGGAGGGGGAGGGGCCCGCGAATATGCCCTGCAATTTCCCCAGCGACCGGACCGTTTCTGGGGACCGTGCCTGCGGCCGCGAAGTACACGGACGCTGGCAACGCGCTGCTCCACTGCACGGCGGACACCCCCCTCGAATGCAGCTGGACACGCTGCTGCTCCCCGTGCTAACACCGGCGGCCATGTGCCTAGCTGCCGATCCCCCCCACTCCAGGGTGACACTGAGAGCTGGGTTTCCAGAGCTGCTGGTTCTCAACGGCAGAACAAATAACGGCACACACCCAGCGCTTCACAGAAGCGTCTTGTAATCCCAGATCATCGCTGCCGTCAGAGAATGCTACATTGGCACCCGTCCAGCCGTCTCTTTGAGGCCAGGGTCCTGATGTTCTTCCAGGATTATTGGCACTGCAATTTTATCCAACTTTAGAACTGGTGGCATCTAGAACTAGCCTTACAGACTAATAGACTCGACGTGCCTGACTCTAAGATGGCTGCCAAAACCACACTCCTACCTTGCCATCCTCGCATGCGCCTACCACCCATCTTTGGATTCTTGTCTTTTGAATCCCCTCCTGATCCTCACTCTACTCTGGCGGAGCCTTAAATGCATACATGGCCGTTTCCCGGTGGAGCTGCTCCGACAGTTATAGGGGAGATTGGCCCTGGCACACCGCTATGGCCGTCACCTACCCAGCCGGATCTCGGACATTTGTCTCATTTTTTTTTCCCCGGTGCTGTCTCCTTCCTGTGGATTACCTGCTTTCCCTGGTCTTTCTTATCCCGATTTTCGTGTTCGCTAATTTACTCCTGTATTGTTTGTTTATCCATTGTGTAACTATGTGAAACTTTTGCAACTTGTAACTCGCTGTGTCCTTATGTAAAGTGCTCTGATACCTCCGGGTCTAGCCAGCGCTATATAAAACTCAAGTAAAAAATAAGTGACCCACCTGGTCACATGCAAAACTCTTGCGGGGGCCGGTCTCAGCAGGCTTTCCTGAAGAGACCCCTTGTTTCTTATCTCCTGGGGGATGGGAACCTTTACCCTGGGTGCTAGTTTGGGGCCCTTTAGAGAACTCTTGTGCTTTACCCTTGTCCCCCCCACTTTTCTGCTGGGGACCCTGCCCACCTTTGGCTGAGTCTCCCCCAAACGCTTTCTTGTGGACCCTGGTACTCATCCAGCAGCCAGCCTCCATAGCAAGCTTCCTGGGGGTCAGTCAGCTTACTATCAACCAAGTGCTGGCGCAGCTCTGCAAAACATAGACTAGACAAGTGCTCCTATGCAATCAAATTGCAGAGTCCCTGAAAATCTGTTACATTACTGCCCTCCACCCAGCCATCCATAGACCTGCAGAACGAATCTACACATTCCAACCAAGTGTTGGCATCAGACTTCTTACTGGACCTAAACTTATCCCTGTACTATTCAGGAGTGAGTCAATACCCGGTGAGGAGTGTGTCCTTCATATAAGCATAGGTGAGGTTCTGCCCCTTACCCAAAGCTATCAGAGTATCCCTAGCTTCTTCTGGAAAGAGAGGCCACAACCCTGCCCCCCAATTCCTTTCAGGGACCCCATTCATGTGAATAGACGCCTCGTACCCCTGGAACCACCTTTGTATGTCTTCCTGCTTCTTGAATTCCTTGCCTACATTCTTGGGGATGTGCACAATTCTGTCTGACTGCCCTGACAAATTGCTGCCACCATCTGAGCTGGTTCTACTCCTAGCTCCAGCTCCATAAGACTTCGTTCATGATCTAAGATCATCTTCCTTTTCTCCATGGCTATTCTTTTGTCTTCCCTTTCATTTTATATCCTGAGTTTTTCCAACTCGAACTTCCTTGCTTCCCGCCTGTCCTCCAGCTCCTCTGGGAACAGGCCACTGCTGCCTGGCCTGGAGGGTTCCCCCCTCCCAAAAGCACATCCTCCCTATGAATAGGCTCCTCCGTCTCTCCACTGAGATCTCCAGACTGCCGACTGGCATGTCTGGCAGCTACCCAGGCCCTCAGCGCCTTTTGTAGCTCCTCCTTCCTGGTAAGGCCTCTGACTTGGACCTTTAAGTTTTTGCAATTAGCCTTCAATTATTTCACATTGTAGGATTCCAACCTATCCTCCTTAAAGGCCACTTCCAAAGATGCAGCAGATGATGCTCTTGATTCAGGCATGATGAAGTAGCAAGTTCAAGTACTCATAAAAAACTGTCAAGATCAAAAAATAGGCCAAAAAGAAAGAGAACCAGTATGTGGTACGTAATGGTCTGCGATATGGTAGTAGTGCACACTAATCACTGTAAGTCAAGTGCAAACGCAAGTCCAATCCTCACATGGGGGTCTCTAGTTGGCAATGGTTCGCTCCTTGTCCAAGTAGGGACCCTTCCTTTTAGTCAGGATAAGGGAGTTACACTCCTAAAATAACCCATGCTCACCCCCTTGGTAGCTTGGCACGAGCAGTCAGGCTTATCTTAGAGGCAGTGTGTAAAGCATTTGCACATAACCAACAGTAACACAGTGAAAACACTACAAAAGGACACCACACCAGTTTAGAAAAATATCCAATATTTTTATATACTTAAGACAAGACCAAAAACGATAAAAATCCACAATACAGTACTTTAGAAATCTTCAGTTATCAAAATAAACTTGAAATAAAGTTCCTTGAGGTCGATAGCTCCATCTGGGGCTATCACTGCGTCGTGAACAACAAATTCCACGTCGCGGCCAGCTACGGTGTCGGAAAACCCGCAAAACAGTACCTTTAGAAATGCAGGGCGTCGGCAACCTCTCGATGAGCTCCGAGAGCACGGCGTCCGCAGGCGTCGGTTCCGGAGGTCGGTGCAGGAGTCGTCGGGCCCTTGGAGTCACACGTGTTGCAGATCGAACTCCTCGCAGTTGAAGTAAGGAGCTCTGGCGTCGGCAGGCATCAGGTGCTGCGGTACGAAGTGCAGCGGTTCGGCGTGCGGTGCCCTCAGATAGCGGTGCAGGCAGCGGCTCAGTGACGGTCATCCAGTGGCGTCAGTGAGACCAGGGCTGCGGTGCGAAGTGATGCGATGCTCGTCGCGGTGCGGGCAGGTCACGGTGCAAGCAGCGTCTTCGTTGTTGCTGAAGCATTATCGTCAGCTGACGAACTGGAGTTGAAGACACCGGCGTCAGTGGGCCAAGGCTGCGGTGCAGGATGAGGACGATGCGTCGTGTAACTTACAAGCAGTGCCCTCGAACCACGGTGCAAGCAGCGGCGTCGATGTCGGCGTGGAGCGGCATCATCGAGGATACCAGGGCGACGGCGCGACGCGGGGCAGTGCGGATTGCGGTGCCCACAGGTCGCGGTGCAAGCAGCGGCTCGGTGGCGGTGTCAGGTGGCGTCGTCGGTGAGACCAGGGTTGCGTTTCCCTCTGCGGTGCCTTCAGAACATGGAGTCGGCAGCGGCGTCGTAGACAGCGTCGGATTCTTTTTCTTCTGTTGCAGCACAAAACACACAGTCCCCAGTGCTGAGGGCAGAAGAACTTGAAGTCTTTGCTGTTCATGAGACTTCTTGAACAGGGGGAAAGCTCTACCTCAAGCCCTTGGAGGAACTCACAAAAAGAAATTGCAGAAAGTTCAGTCCAGTCCTTTTACTGCCCAAGACAGAAGCAGCCACTGCAGGCCAACACAGCAAAGCACAAAGCAAAGTGGTAGTCCCTCCTCACAGCTTCTCCAGCTCTTCTTCTTGGCAGTCTTCTTGGTTCCAAAAGAGTTCTAAAGTTCAGGGGTTTGGGCCCCAATTTTTATAGCCCAAAATCCTTTGTCCTCTCAGGCAGAGAGCGTCTATGCCCAGCCAGAACCAGTTCTGTCCTCTCTGGTGCAGCTTCCTGGCAGGAGGTGGAGACAGCATTGTTAGAGGCAGACCAGGCCCATTCAGGTGAAAAGAAATCTCCTCCCCCTACTCTAAATGCAGCCCAGGTCTATTCAGCCCATCCCTGACCCATCTAGACTCTCTGGAGCCACTGCTCCTCCCCAGCCCCAGCCCCTGTCATCCCAAAACCAGACAGTCAATCCACAAACCCAGCAGAGGCATACTGGATGGCTAAGCAAGAAAATACCTATTTTCTAAAAGTGGTATTTTCAAACACAGAATGTAAAAATCACCTTCACTAAAAGATGCATCTTTAGATTCTGAGTTCAGGGATACTAAACTTTATTTTCTACCTTGTTCCCAGGGCCAGTTATGTTTATAAGATGCTATAAACAAACTCCCCATTCTGTCCTATGGGAACAGGTAGCCTTGCAATAGTGAAAAACAAAATTGGCAGTAATTCACTATCAGGACATGCGACACACACCAGGGCATGTCCTACCTTTCACATACACTGCACCCTGCCCACAGGGGTACCTTGGGCCTACCTTAGGGGTGACTAACATGTAAGAAAAGGGAAGGTTAGGGCCTGGCAAGTGGGTACACTTGCCAAGTCGACATGGCAGTACCAGACTGCACACAGGCTCTGCAATGGCAGGCCAGAGTTACATATACAGGCTGCTTGTGTGGGTGGCACAACCAGTGCTGCAAGCCCACTAGCAGCATTTGATTTACAGGCCCTGGGCACACACTGTGCACTGTACTAGGGACTGACTAGTAAATCAAATCAGCCAATCATGAAAACACCAATCCATAATAACAATTTACAACAGTAGCACTTGCACTTTAAAACTGAACAGCAGTGAGCAAGTGCGCAGAGACACTAAACCAGAAAAAACAGAGTCAAAACCGGGAGGTCAGAAAGCAAAAAGTCAGTGGAAACACGCCAAAAGATGCCAAGTCTAACACTTCTCAATTGAAAAACCAGCCAACTTTCTTTTTTCTACAATTAATAGTGCTTGAGACACTAACTGTCTCTCCAAAACAGTGCTTGTCTCCTCACTAGTCACGCTATGACAGAGTAACTGTCATGATCCCACAAAGTTCTGAATGACTGTCAAAAATAGCCTGACAGTTTAAAAACAAGCACAACCTTCTGTAAATAAAACGCCTGCCTCATTACAAGGCCTATAGGCATTAGAAATAGACCTCAAAGTAAAGCATGCCCTTTTCACAGATAGTTGCTTCCTTGGAACATTGCTTCAGCTGATGGAGTTGTGCATGTCACGCAAACCATTACATAAACAATCTTGCGCATGGCACGTAAACTTGATGCATTACACCTCGTGCTCAGTGCGGGAACTCTTTACAAAGAATGCCACCAGGGAATAACTGTTAGGAATCCTTTAAAGAGCACTTTAGAATAAACACCATTAATCTGGTTTAAGGGAATTTCCTTCAATGATTTCATCAGCCTATCTATCCAACTCAAGAAACTGTCTGCTGTGATTCCATTACACAAACCTTAACTTATCTACTTAGTGAACATACTTAAAACCTACAACTGAGACTAAGGGCCTGATTATGATCTTGGCGGACGGATTACTCTGTCACAACGGTGACGGATATCCCATCCACCGAAATATAAATCCCATAGGATATAATGGTATTTATATTTTGCCGGATGGGATATACGTCACCGTTGTGATGGAGTAACCCGCCCGCCAAGATCGTAATCAGGCCCAAAGTCTAAAATACTAACTCATTCACTCAGAACCAAATTTGCCTCTTTTCAACAAGCATACAACCTCCATGCATTTTAAATACAATTTTAATGTGAAAAACACGAAAAGTATACTTATCTGCTCAGAAGCAGCAAACAAAACCAGCCGTGGATTCTGGGCCTCAGTACAGTCTCCTTTAGTTACATCATGTATTTCCAGAATCCCAACAGGGATCAATTCTGCATCACTTGTTTAACAAGCATTTGCAATGCAATAGGTCTTGAATTCACGCGAGGTTAAGCTATCAGCTGTGTAAATGACAATGCCTTTTATTTATGTTTTGGGTTTTAAAACATAAATAAAAGGCATTGTCAATTACAATACTAATAGCTTAAACTCTCGCAAATGCGAGACCTACTGCATTGAAGTATAGCAACTTCCCGCTGCTGGTGCTGTCCGTTGCCAGTATATTATCCCTGGTGAGAACTGCAGGACACACCCATTGCAGCTACAGCAACTCAGCTGAAGAATGGGGATCCTGTCCAGCTACAGGTACAATGGCCTTGAGAGTACCTTAAGCACGAGTCAGGTACAAGGGTATACCTGGGGAAGGGGTGGTGGGAATACCACCCTGCCCAATTCTGCTTTGCACGGATGCAAACTCTCACTGGCATCAGTGGGGTAGCAAATGTGTCATGGAGTCTGTACAAGGAAAGAAATTGCCCCCCAGTCTGATGTTTGAATGACAAAATACAGCAATAATAAGGGTTCATGTGCATGGTACCCCCAGGTTCAAAGAAGAAATTACCTGACGGGTCAGGAGTGAACCATGTTGATGCTGTGCATTGCCTCAGAACCCTTCCACCTGCCAATTAAAGCCTTGTTGTCATCATGGTGAAATGCCACTCTACAGCCAGTTTAGAATGCTGGATCAAATTTACCAGAATGTAAGCCAATGTAAACTCCCCATCACGTAGCTCTGTGAGTGTGCATGCCAAAAAGTGGCACTGTTAGCGTGGTGTACTAGTCCACTGCAGACTTCTACTACACATTACAGAAAAGCAAAACCAACCATTAAAAAAGAATAACAATGTATTTACTTGTTTCATAAAGCACTACTAAGCCATGCCCAGAGAGAGAGATTGTGGCGTTTTACATCGCAGTTAAATTAAAATACATCGAGCGAGAGTGTGTGTTTGTGTGTGAGAGCGAGAGACAGACAGAGACTGTTTGTCTGTCACGGGCGGAAATTATGAAATTTAAGAGCATTGTCACAAATAGACCAACTGAGAAATAACATCTCGGCGTGGATTTGTTTGTCCTTGAGACTCCTGCTGTGTGTCTGGAGAGACCCTGGCTCGGTGAGGCGACGGTGCCGGCGGCTGCAGTCGAACAGCACTGACTGTGCTGGGCTGAATCCAGTTCCCCCTCAGTAGCTGTGCGATGGAGCCCTGGAGCCGGGAGCGCTGGTGCCATGGCAGGAAATAAAATTAAATAAGCATTTGCAATGCAATAGGTCTTGCATTTGCGAGATTTAGAGGTATTAGCATTGTAAATGACAACAATGCCTTATTTATTTACAATGCCAGTACCTCAAACTCTCGCAAATGAGAGACCTTTGTGGCACTCGTGCTTTAGCTGTAAATAGCTTAAAATTGTAAAGCGCAAGTGCCGCGATAGCTTAAAATGTAAAGAAATAGATTTTTTTCTATTTCTTTACTTTTAAGCAATCGCGGCACTCGCGCTTTAGCTTATGATGTTTGCAGGTAAAGCGCGAGTGCGGCGATTGTAAGAAAAGTAAGCAAATAAAAAATAAAATGGCTGCCACGCCATGTTGTAAAACATTTTACTAGATGGCGCCAACAACAAATAGATACAAGTTATTTTTGCTATTTCCAGAGTTCAATTAAAGAAACTCGCAAATTAGTCTTATGCGCTTATTTTACTTCATACCATCGTTGCCCAGTTTAGAGTTCGTTTCAAAAGTAGTGGCAGGCACAAGTAAACTGTTTTTTTTAATGAAGCGCAGCTGAATGGCTAAAATGCATTAACGATAAACTTATGTATGACAAGCCCCTTAGCACACATATCGTATACATTTTCCTCCGCATAGTAAAGTTTATTGTTTTGTTGCGCTCTAATTAAACAAGCTGTCGCCATTGTGAGAAAAAAAAATAGTGCTTACCGACGAATTGAAGGAGACTGTATAACGCCGCAAGTAAAAAATCCAGTCCGGATGGGCCGTCCCAAAAGGAGACAGGGCGGTAACAAAGAAGCCTCATTTTCAATTGGAAGCCAGCGTTTACCATAAACCAGGACGCAAGCCAATGGAAAGAAGGGGCGGAGCCTACACTCCACTTCTGAAATCTACTCGATTACAAGAAGCCTCGCAGAGCGAGCAGCGCATGCGCGCTGCAACGCTAGGCGAGACCTAAAAAGGGATATCAATATTTTACCCAAACTGTCTCTTTATAGCATTATTACACAGTGATGCAAAATTATATGAGCAACAGCATCTGTTTGATTTGGAAGAACTGGCTGATAATAATAAATCACTACCTAATACACTGACAGGTTTTCATATAACATGGCAAAAAGGATGATCGGGTCAAAGGTACAGGTAAGCAACCATAATCTATATGTGTGTTTTTAGATTGTTCAGCTGCATTCAATGGTATTAAATGCGATGTGATTTTGCAGACATTTTCAAGTATTGCTCTTCTGGGCCTTCTATTAAAACTATTGAACTGTAACGTCCAAACACCTGGGCAAAGGTAAGTGCAGATGAAGGGATGAGGATCACAGATTTGATTTACCAAGCATGGTTATTTTCTGGCATCTTTTATTTTAATTTAAACAGCTGATGTCCAAGTGGATTTGAGTAATAGGAGGGCTTTTCTCCCAACCTGGGGAAAAGGGACGGGTCACTAATCCACCAACCCAGATTTACTAAGATTGAGCGCTGGTGTTTCATTATTTTTGTGGCGCAGCTCCGGTGCAAAATCCATCTGGGCATTTGTCAAGCCAGGCAAAGTCGATTTGTGTAAATGGTTAAACACTAAATAACGCATTACGGTAATTGCGCTACTTTGTGTTGGGTAGGCGTTACATGGGTACAGCATGGGCATTCCTGTGCATCTATCCATATATTTTGATGCAAGCCCCGATTTACCAACATTTGTAAAACTAGGTTTGCATCAAAATGGTACATCAACGCAACAGAGGTGTAACGGGGAAAAATATCTTTACTTCTTCTCGTTACTTCCTCTTTCCATGTGAGCTGCATTGCAGCACACATGGAAAAAGGAATATGCCTCTTATGATTGTTTTTGTCCATGAAGGTATCCTTTCCTGCACAAAATCAATTCTGCCTGTAACGCAGGTACCTTTGTAGAATGGCGCAAGAGTGCCTGCGTTGCCAATAGGCAGCTCATAGAACGCGAGCACTAGTAAAGAGCAGAAGTATGCCAAATCTTAGTAGATATGGCACATTTCGGTTCTCTCAGTATGCTGATGATGCCTCACACTTGGATCAAACACCATTGAGCCTATAGCAGGTATTGGAGGCTCTAGAAATGTACAGCGATAAGAATAATCTTGTTGTGAACACAAATAAAATCAAAGTTCTTATCTTTGAGAAAACAAAATAGTCTTTCATGTGGAAAATAGGTGGTTCAAAACTTGATGCAGTTCATTCTGATAATAAATTAGGTGTTGACTTGGATTATACATATAGTTACGAAGTTCATGTAAATTGCATGGATAATAAGACCAAAACACTATCCTTTGCCTTTAAAAGCTGTATTCGAGTCCAGTTTCACCATCAGCTAAGGCGATATTGAATTCCATTCAAGCAAGGTTTTGCCATTCTTTATGCTATGATTAAGTCACTTGCAAAGGGAAATTGCAGCAATGGCAAAATAAAACTTTTATTTTTAGCATGGAAGCCATCTTTCCCATTTTAATGTTGAGCTCACACGCCCAATCACATTTAGAGTTGGGGATTATAAAACCTTTGTTAGAGCTTCATGCAAGATATAATAAATATTGGTATGGAATTAGTAACTTAGAGGTGGACACACTAAACATATTACCCGGATTAATCTTTACTAGCAATAATTTTGAAAGAAGAATTTCTGGTATATTCATCTTAATGCTATCACCGTCAAACGACTTCCAGGCATTACATGGGATAATTTGAATTGTTACACTAGTTTAAAAACATGCTCAAATTAAATTCCAAGGAAATTTCTCTTTCTAGAGACAGATTTATTTAATAAACTATGTCATTAGGGTCTTAGGGTGAACAGAAGGTCTACCCTCCCCCACGGGGATTTAGGACCGGTGGTGCAGGCCACTTAGCCTTTGTTAGGGGATAGACTGGGCGACATAGGGGCGGGTCTATCCTTGGTGACATTAGGGAGCAGGAGAGAGGTCACCCTCTTGAACTGCCACTACGCTTAGACCAAAGGAGGAGATTTTTGTGTGAGGTTCATGTATTACGCCAGGTGTATTGTAGGTTGAGGTATGCACTGGGGTAGCTATTCAGTGCATTTATCTTATCTGCCTAGCTGGGTTTTTGTTGGTCTTGGAGTGGTTGTACCCTATCATGCCGAATAAGGTAGTTGAAGCAGTTAGGGGATCCAGGAGGAAAGCAGGGAGTGGCTCATTATATCCACCATTTTAGAGCAGGCATGGGTAAGTCTCAAAAGATCGACAAGGGAGTCTGAGCAGGGGGATGCGTGGCAGTGATTGCCTCTCCTCCGCGGCGGCGTCTGGCTGTCTTGTGCGGCAGTGACTCCAAAGGTGGACAGGTAGCAAGAGTGAGGAGAAACCAGGATGGTTCCCTGGTAGGCGGTAGAAGGCACGGGGAAGCTCTGCATGCAATGCTTCTTACCTGTAATCTTGATCACGGTCCCAGGTAAGGAGCATTGCATACAGAGCTTCTCCATGCCTGCTCCACCTAAAAGGGGACCTTCCTGGTTTCCTGGTGCAGCAGCCACATGGGGGGATGCTTTTGACTGCTTCAGCCTTTGCAGTGTCCTGTGGGTTCTATGGTGTGGAGCAGAGGACAGCTGAGAGTGAGCTGGTTGGAGCAGGTGGTCTGTGTCAGATCAAAGCGGGCCACGTTAAGGGCAGGGAGCTATGCTCTGCCCACACATCCAGGAGGCACATACTTGTTCAACATCTACGCACATTTGAGGAGAGCATATATTGATGACACATTATTAACAAAGATATAGGTTCCCACAAGCTAGGGGAGCTCGGCCATTGTAATCAGTAACGAGGACCATTTGAAGGGGGTGAGCAGTGGGATTAATCTGATGTCCGCTGCTGTGGGAGACATTCAACACAATAAATATTTTCAAGTTTTCAGGCAGGAAGTGGAGTCACAGCAGCAGGCACATTCAGTTGATGAGGAATTTGAATGCAGTAGATGATAAGATTCTGCTTTAAAGGGGTTGAAGTTTTGGGGTTTCTTTTAGCAGGCTGATAATTCAGCTGTTGGTTTGACAGGGTTGGTAAGGGGGAAATGTGTATGGGTGGAGGAGGATGGGGGTGACAGAGGGGAGTGGGGAGAGGTCCAGTGCAATTCGTGGGCCTCCAGGTGTGGTGACCTGCCCATGTTTATCAGTATGGTGAGGGTTCCTGGTGTAACGTTGGTCAAGGACACCAGTGAAGGTATCCATCATCCAGCCACTTTTTGGGTGGCTTGTGGACAAAGAAATGGAGTGGAGGAGGGATCAGGTGAGGCCCACTGGCAACGAAAGCTGCAAAAAAGAGGATACAGTTCATAAATGATGGCAGTGTCAGGGAGGAGGAGTTGTTTAGTGCAATTAGACATGTATATGGTTGGCATGACAGTGTTAAGGCAGTGGATGAGCAATATGAAGAGCTGGGTGAATGTGACTTGGCTTACAAAGAAGATGAAGATATGAGGAAATCGTGGCTTTCCTGTGGTAATAGGGAGGTTCCTTATAGCACAGTGGGTACGTTGATATCAGTGGAGGTTGATAAGGGCAGTCAGCAAAATTGTGCAAGAAAGGTCTGGATCGAAATCTAAGGATAAATAAGGATAAGCAGAACACTGTGAACAATGCAGATACAGTCAGGGAGAGGAAGCGGAACAAAATGGGGTTCAAGTGTATAGCTCCAAAGTAGGGATTGCTGTAGAAGGTGAGAAAGGGGTGAGCTGAAGGGTGGAGATCTGTGCCAAGACAAAGAAGTTACCATACAAAAGCATTACCATGCTATTGGGTTCTCTTTGCTGGCTTCAACGAAAGAATGAATTGGAAGGGGGGATGTAGTGCTGTTTTTAAAATGCTGCATCAAGAGATTCAGGCTGAAGAAGGGTCAAAAGAGGAGTGGTGGGTATTGGCGAAGAGGCCCGAATGACCATCAACAATTAAATGTCTGCTTTTTTGTTCTAAGGTGGTGTGTACTGATGATGCCATCCCAAGAGATGTAACAACAACAAAGTGGGGGTGCTTAAATCCCTGAGAAATAGGTTGGCCCGCTTGGAAGGGGACATTGCTTGGTTGGAACTAGAACATCAGCGTATAGGTAATGGACAGCTGCTCGAGGACATTAAGGAAAAGTTTGAGGAATACCATGAAATGGTGGACAGAGAGGTAAAACACCCAGGGAAATATGCGACTGCCAGGGTCTACGGGGAGGGGGTTCCACACTGGTGGCCTTAATGCGCCCAAGAAGAGAGGCTGGGGTGATTATAACATTTTTAGATGAAACAGGACAGCCACTGCACAACACAGAACTCATAGCCGACAGGTTCCGCAGATATTATTCTGATCTGTATGGCTCTTCCATGGCCCCAGATGTAGAAACGATAGCGGACTATCTGGAGCACATAAACATGATGTGGCTCACGGCGGAGTACAGGGAAAACTTCATGGCGCCCCTTGATTCCTCAGAGATACGCACCGCGCTTACAGGTATGCTTGTGGCAGCGCTCCGGGTATCGATGGTCTTACGGTGGACTTTTATAAGGCTTACCAGGACCAGTTGATTCCACATCTGTTCACTCTTTATGAGGAGATGGCCAGGACTGACGTTATGCCTCCTTCAATGCGTGAGGCATTAGTTATTAGACTCCTGAAACCAGATAAAGCACCCAATAGCTGCACCTCTTACAGATCCCTGTCACTGTTAAATGTAGACACCTAAATCTTTGCCATAATTCTAGCTAAACGTCTTGCACCATTGGTACCAGGAGTGGTTCGTCCTGAACAGGCAGGCTTTGTCCCAGTGTGCAGTATCACCTATAACTTTGGTGTGATGCAACAGGTAGACCCAGAGGTCAGGGCCACGGCAGTCTATCTCGACTCCGAAAAGGCATATGACTCTGCAGAGTGGGCATTTATGGAGGCTGTCCTGCGACGGATTGGAGTGGGTGACCTGTTCGTGCAGTTAGTTAAAGTGTTCTACACTGCTCTTTAAGCCAGGGTCCGAGTCTGCAATTTCATCACAACGCCCCCTCAAGATCACATGGGGTACTCTGCAGGGATGCCCCTTATCGCCCATATTGTATGAGTTGGTAGCTGAACTCTTGGCCTGCGCTCTAAGAGAATACCACAGACATAGGGGGCTTTGCTTTCCTGGTTATAATATCGGCATGTGTGGACGACACGCTTTTATATGTTCAAGATCCTGAGAGTAACCTCACCCCTATACTCCAGGAGGTGGTTCAGTTTGGAGGCCTCTCGGGACTCCGAGTAAATTGGGATAAGTCCATCATTTTCCCCTTGACTCCATCTGTCACAGGGTTGACTATGGAATTCCCTCTTTAATGGAAAACAGACTCTGTGCGCTACTTGGATATACGTATCCATACTGACCTTGGGTAGTTATGTTAGATAACTATGGGAAGGCGATACAAAAACTTGAAGATGACATAAGTTGTTGGACTAGATTGCCATTGTCTCTAACAGGGCGCATAGCATTGATGAAAATGGTAGTCCTACCAAGAATTTTATGTTTCAGAACATTGCAATTACCTTGCTGCAGTCGTACTTTGTTACTCTACGCGCATTGTTGATTAAACTGCTATGGGCTGGTAAGCAACCGAGAGACAACTGGGATATCCTCACCTTACCATATGACATGGGCGGTTTGAGCGTACCGGAACTAGAATTATACTACAGAGCTGCACAGAGCACACATGCTTATAGTTGGTTCCATGGCCCGCAAGACCTACCGCATTTATATATAGAAAGAGAGGCTGCCTCTCCTTACACACTGCCTCAGACCCTCTTTCAAGAACCGGTCAGACTGCATAGCACATTTGACTCCCTTAACTATACGGTGCAGGCCTGGTGGAGCTTGTTAACGAAACAGTCAGGCTCCTTATTATACTCACCTCATGTATTATTGGACTGGTGCTTATGGTTCCCGGTGGGAAGGGAGAGAGCAGTTGCAAAGGCTTTACACTCTTTGGGTATATGCAAATTGGGTGACTTCTTTAGCGATTGAGTTGTGAACAGCTGGGAGTCGGTCGTGGTGGAGGTCCCCGCTCCATCGTCCCTTACTAGCTTACAGTACTTTAGAGCTCGCCATGCCCTGCGAGACCTCCTGGGGGATAACATGCAGGAGCCCCCAGATATGCCTGCACTTTCGTATTTGATACAAACTAGCTCTCCTGTAAAATTAGTGAAAACCTTTTATGCTCTCGCACAGGGGGCCAGGTGACCCGCAATGCTGAAGGCACGAGTAGATTGGCAAAGGGATCTCACCAGGGTCATAGATAATGCCTCCTGGCAATACTGATGTGCCATGACTAGGATGATCTCTCTAAATGGCAGGCACTGTTTCATTTACTTTAAGTATGTTAATGGTGTGCACTATACTCCTGAGAGATTGCATCGCTATAGGCTGCGTGACTCTGCAGAGTGTCAACACTGACGTGCACCAGATGCCGGCTTTATGCACATGGCATTGCTCTGCCCGAGTATAATGGAGTTTTGGATAAAGATTTTTCAGGAATTGACAGCTATAACTGGCTTTTCACTAGAACCTGACCCACGCAGCAAAGCCACAGACATCACCCCATCCCAAGACCTCTGCGACAAGCTTGGAACCTATTTCCACCTCAAGATCAAAAACCTCTACGACAACTTCATCGACCATCCACCAGGCGCCACAGATGGCCCCCGCCCCCAGAAACACCAGCCAGCCCACCATCTCCAACTGGACACCTATCATGGCCGAAGACACCGCCTCGACCATGAAAAGCATCCACTCGAGGGCCCCCACCGACCCCTGCCCCCCTCACATCTACCACAGAGCCGTGGCCGCCATCGCACCCAAACTACAACGCACCATCAACACCACCTTCAAAACAGGCACCTTCCCAGACGACTGGAGACGCGCAGAAGTCAGACCCCTGCTCAAGAAGCCCACAGCTGACCCCACCGACCTCAAGAACTATCGGCCCATCTCGCTCCTCCCCTTTGCAGCCAAAGTTGCAGAGAAAACAGTCAACGGGAAACTGACATGATTCATTGAAGAGAACGCCATCCTCGACCCGTCCCAATCCGGATTCCGAAGCAACCACAGCACAGAGACCGCCCTACTCGCCGCCACAGACGACATCCGCACCCTCCTGGACCAAGGCCACTCCTCAGCCCTCATCCTACTCGACCTATCAGCGGCCTTCGACACGTCTCCCATCGCACACTAGTCGTCAGACTACACGACGCAGGCGTACAAGGAACAGCCCTGGACTGGATCCGATCATTCCTCACCGGAAGAAGCCAAAGGATCAGACTCCCACCCTTCCTCTCCGACCCCACGAAAATCACCTGCGGAGTCCCACAGGGTTCATCACTGAGCCCCACCCTCTTCAACATTTACATGGCCCCCTCGCAGCCATCGTCCGACAACACGGCCTCAACATCGTATCCTACGCCGACGACACCCAGCTCATCCTCTCCCTCACCAAAGACCCCACCACTGCCAAACTCAACTTCCAGAAAGGAATGCAAGACGTCGCAGTCTGGATGACCAACAGCTGCCTGAAGCTCAACGCCGAGAAGACAGAAGTCCTCGTCCTGGGTACCACCCCTTCTGCATGGGACAGCACCTGGTGGCCGACCGCCCTCGGATGCCCACCTACCCCCTCAGACCACGCCAAGAACCTCAGCATCGTACTTGACTCATCACTCTCCATGAACCGACAGGTCAATGCCGTGACCTCCAGCTGCTTCACCACCCTCCGCATCCTCCGCAAGACCTTCAAGTGGATCCCCCCTGAGTCAAGGAAGACAGTCACCCACGCACTCATCACCAGCAGACTGGACTATGGAAACGCACTCTATGCCGGATTCAACAAGTCCCTACTCCGCAAACTCCAGACAGTACAAAACACCGCCGCCAGACTCGTCCTCGGCATCCCTCGACACGAACACATCAGCCAACACCTACGAAGTCTCCACTGGCTCCCCGTGGAGAAAAGAGTCACTTTCAAAATCCTCACTCACGCCTACAAATGCCTACACAACAATGGACCCAAATACCTCAAGTACAGAATCAACTTCCACGTACCGAAAAGAAACCTCCGATCTTCCAACCTCGCACTGGCCGAAACCCCGCGCATCCACAGAGCCAGAGCAGGCGGAAGATCCTTCTCTCACATTGCAGCCAAGACCTGGAACGAGCTACCGGCAGACATCAGACGCGCCCCCTCCCTGAACACCTTCAGGAAGACCCTCAAGACCTGGCTCTTCGGCTAAACAGATCTGCGGACCCCCCCCTCAGTGCCTTGAGACACTCACGGGTGAGTAGCGCGCTTACAATTCCCTGATTGATTGATTGATTGACTGCTGGCTCTACTGGGCTTTGACAGAGAGGTAGATAAAAGTGTTAGAAGACTGGCGGCAATTGGGCTTCTTTTGGCGAAACTCATGGTGGTGATGGGCTCGCAGCCCTCTTCCATTCCTGGACGAGTGGCATAAAGACATGATTTATTGCAACACACAATCTGATGTCTACAATGATCTACTTCCCCTGCATAGCCACCCCATAGGTTTCTGGGAACTGTATCAAACTTTCTTGGTGGGGAAGGAGACGGGTGAGGCAGAGGGTGAACAAGAGGTGGTATCAAAGGACTGACCCATCTCATCATTCACTGCTGGTAAAGGAATGAAACCGTCCTAATGTTGATTGATCTCTTTGTACTGCGGGGTGATTCATGTGCTCTTATGATGTCTATTCACTGTGGCCAATGCCGAACTGTGGGGGGCAGAGGGGGCTGTTTAATGTGAAATGTCAACAGAATCGACCTATGCTCTTCATAAATGTATTATGTACAACTGTAACGACGAACCGAGCCAGATAATGTTCAGTTCTTTATTCAGCAACCAATAAATAAAATAATAATAATAAAAAACAACAACAAAGTGATGATTGGAGTGCTTGAATTAATCTGTCATTGGCAATCGCTCAGGGCTGCATTCCATTCCATTATTTTTCGCCAACCACGCCCCTCTAGACAAAGGCCCGCCTTATGCAAAGTTGTAAGGACCCTGCTCCTCATAGGAACAGTTCCTCCCGAACTGCCAGGTGAAGCACAGTCCAGAAGGACCACAAGCAACTACTGAGCTGTTTCGCCCTACTTGTGGTTCTTCAGTAGGATGTAGCTTGAGTAGTGTGGCACAGTGAACATGGGACCCATGTCCAGGCATACCCATCACACTTAGCTCATCCATTGAAACAACAACAAGGCGAAGGACGGAATGCTTGAATTAACCCTCAGCCACTGGCAATTGCTCAGGCTGCATTCAGTCCATAATTTTCTTGTTTTGGGTTGCTTGTTTTCCAGTTTATACAGGACCTGGCTTGGCAGTTTGACCTGGATTGTTCCTATTGGAGCCGGGTCAAGGCTCATTTGCATATTGCAGGGTCTAATTAGGTGTGGCATTATAGGCAAAAAAAGATAGACTGAGATGTGGTCCAGAGTAATTACCAGTGGCTGAGATTAATTCAAGCATCTCACCCATCACTTTTTTGTTTACTTCAGTGTGACGCCTTAAGGGTGAAAGGTATGCCCAGATGTGGGTCCCATGCTCATTTGCCACTGGAACCAAGCTGCACCAGAGTGAAGAGTTCCAACTAGGGCAAAACCAGTCTTGGGTTTCTTGAGTTCTGGTTCAGAGGGGACCTGACTTGGGACATCAGGCTGGACTGTTTCTATTGGAGCAGGGTCAAGTATATAACTTGCCCCAAATTGAGGTGGCATTGTGAGCAAGCAAAGATAGACTGGGATGTGGCCCGATTAATTACCAGTGGCTGAGATTAATAGAAGCATCCTACCCATCACCTTTTTGAAAAGTACTGGAGGAATGGTTGTATATCATGTTTTAGGAGTTTTTCCCTCTGGTATGGCAATGGTCCTCTATATCATGCACTGGAATTTTTGGACAGTGGGGCACTGAGGAGAGAGGGATGGGGAATCAGTTGTTGAAAAGAAGAGATGATGTGGTAAGCTTTATTATGCAACAGATAGGAAAGAATATGTCAGCTGTTACAATCATGTTTAAGTTGTTGAATATTGCATTTTATGGTATGTTTTTCTGGAGCTATGAAACTTCTGCAGGTGAATTGGGGGGTCAGCGGACAGCGCAGGGGAGAAAGACAATGCTGGCAACAAGGTCGATAACAGGTTTTATATTGGCAGGGTTGATAGTTGTTTTGTGGGAAATTTGTTTGTCAGAATGGTCGTTTTTTATTTTCATTATGCATGATATGGCTTTTTTATGTGTTTCAAATATCAGAGTTGTTGGGTGGCAGAAGGTGTGTTGGTTTGCAAAAAATAGATTTGCTTGAGACGATCAAAGATGTACAGGTTGGGAAAGCAAATGGAAGTAGCACTTTTAGGCAGTGGCGATAGCTTATGTTGTCCAGTCAGAGTAGGGCATAGATATTTGAGAGAGAGGGGTCAATTTGTAGGTGAGATTTTCATTTATGCGAATGGTTCCAGGCTAATGCAATTTCAAGTTTTGAAAAAGTTGCATATGGTATTGCATACATTAGGGGATGCAGTAGGGGAGTATAGTACTCAAGGCTTTAGGATGGGGGCAGCAACTGAAGTGACCAGGTTGGGCTTTAATGCATAGAGAGTGCACAGGTTGTGCAGATGGAGGTCTGAATGTTATGCACAGTAGGTTAGGCTGCATAAGTTGTGACGTTTGTTCTATTGTTTGTGTTTTAACAGTTATTTTGTTTGGTACACATTGTGTGGCAGTCTATGTTTGTAGCACTACATCTGTTTAGATTTTTGGGCATTCAGTGATACGTTGAGCAGCTAAACAAGCTGATCCATAGTAACTTTGGCATTATGGTGAGGTCGGAGTGGACTGTGGAAGGAGATGGGGCAAATTATTGCCTCTATTAGCAAAGCAAAGTTATTTAGGGAAATGGGTTGCCCTGACCTTTTCAACATTGATTTGGGAGAGAAAGAGTTCGTCCACTTGTCTGGGCTTGCTCCATTATAGGACATGAAAAGGTTTTGATGAAATTAAAATATGTTTTGTCAGGCACTCATATTATGTGGACCGAGCTAGTTCAAAGGAGAAAAAGGAAGGTCACTTGGAAGCCGGCAGCAGTTGATTTGAACGACAATGAAGGAAAGTCAAAAGAGAGGTGAGAAGTTTTTTGTAGAACAGAGTTTTGGCATTGTGAAACACCCGGATATTGTTCATGGTGTTGAAATAGTGTTTAGGTTGAGTTCCAGATTTGCTTCTTGGACAATAAATATAATTTAATAGACCTTTGGTTGAGCATTACACATGTTTGGGTGAAAAGTTGTGGGTTTAAGGCAGTAAGTAATGGTGTAAGTGTTGGTATGTATGTTGCATAGGGGAGGGCGTGGCAAGAAAACACCTGTCTTTTTTCTGGAAGGCAGGAAGAATGTTTTCGACTCGGGTCGTAGCAGGGTGGTCAACTCCAGCTTCATGGGATGGGGTATGTTTGAACAATTGCATAAGTCAGCATGAAAGGGAATTTAACGTATTTACCAGTGGGCATTTTGAGAAGCAGCGCGAATGTGGAGCATTTGGGCGTGTGAATTGGATGTTGATTCAGAGATGTTTGAGAGAAATGTAAGCGTAGGAAGGTTAGGTGATCATTTACTGTTTAGTGAGGACAATTAAGGCTGTAAGGATTATGCTGTAGAGATGTTGGGAGAAATTAGTAACACTTTGCGCCGTGTTTGTGACAGAAAAGTGATGCAAACTGGGTGCACAGTGTTGTATTGGGACTTACTTTCCAACGTAAATCATGATATGCGTTATAAAATAGGCTAAAGTAATGCAAAGTAGCAGTATGTGCTACTTTGCATTTTGTGTTCATGGGAGGTACACATGCATTTCCATGCAACTACCCATGGGTTTTGACTCAAAGCCCTCTCTACTAACATTTGTAAACAGGAATTTGCACCAAAAATGTATAACTCCATGAAGCAGGCATAACGTTTTAGAAAAGTTTTTTTCCCCCAAAGTCTTTCCAAATCTGCATGTGGGCTGCACTGTACAGCACACATACAAAGTGTGGAAAGTGTAAAACAATGTCAAATCATAGTATTTTGTACTGAAAGGGTACCATTCCAGGACAAAACCTACGCTTGACATCACACACACAGCCTTGCGCTGTGGTGCAAGGGCATGTGCATTAGCTGAAGTCAGCCTTTTAAGTGTATCAGCGCAAGAAAATAGTGCTATATCTTAGTAAGTATGACACTGTTCTGCTCTTTTCATTTCATGCAATGCAGCACAGCAACTTTGGCTGCTGCACTGCATTGTTTGAAAACTTAGGGGCATATTCACAAGGAGCTATTGCCGAATTAACGGCACTTTATCGCAGCCAAAGTCGCGATAAATATACCTCCCCATTCACAAGCCAGTGTTAACAGCCCACAGCACCAGTTTACCCGCGATAGCAGCTGCAAAAAACATCGCCACAGAAGACCCCCGCAAATATCGCTAATGAGATGCGGAGTAGGCGTTCCCGTGACAAAAGCCGAGACAACAGCACACCTCAACATTCACAACGACCAGCCACATCTGCGATAAAAACACAAAACAGGTGATAAGGCGCGTTAGCACCAGGAAATCTACACCTGCTCTGACCTGGTGTAAAGTCGGACGGCAGCCAGCACCACAAAAGGGAGCACAGCCCAGGGCTATATCGGAAGGGCAACAGATGCCATGGAGCCACCCATCATGCGGCCCGGACACCCAAGAGGGCCACAACACCCACCGCCACCACCCCCAGGACCACCCCTCCCTGGCACACCCCCGACCAAAGACATGCCACATCAGCCACACTCAAACATGTACAAATTATTCCGCTTGATGCCGCACAATCACAACTGGTGACATGGATGTGTCATCACAGAAATGACCAGCACACATTCACTTTCGAAGCAACAAATGAAACTTTATTAAAATGAACAACAAAATGAAATGAAGACACATGGCCGCTCCCCTCCGGACAATACGTAGGTCACAGCCTGTAAGACAAAAAACATGATGAGAAGGTGTGTCCTGCGCACATCAGAGGCTAGAGAGAGAGCGAAGATGAGAGAGAGGAAGAGAGGGAGAGAGAGAGAGGAAGAGAGGGAGAGAGAGAGAGAGCGAAGAGGAGAGAGAGAGGAAGAGAGGGAGAGAGAGAGAGAGAGCGAAGAGGAGAGAGAGAGAGGGAGAGTCCCGCCCCTGCGCACCCAGGCCACACTGCTCACCTGCTGCCACCGGTGTGTCTCCAACCACGTGCCGGTATGTAGGTCAGTTCACCAGGTCACACATCTGATTCAGAGCCGTCAGCTGAAACAGAGCCCAGACACCTGACTGGCACAGTACACACACTTGCACAAGACAACATCGCCTGCCCGCCCATGCACACCCAGGCAGAGGCACCCCAAACTCTCTCGCTGCCCATCGGAGCATGCCCGCCCATGCACACCCAGGCCCCAATGCTCACCTTCCGCCACCGGCGCGTAGACAGGAGGTCCCACCACGTGCCGCTGCAAGCCACAAGCCCGCGGCCCGCGGACATGGCACCCTCCACATCATGCAGCCACACTCCGCAGGCCACCAGGTCTCACGTTTGGTGCTGGGTCTTGATTACTCCATGGCAGTGGACATACCAGTGCACCCGGCACCATCGCAGGCTGCACAACCGCTCAGCCCAATGGGTGCCACCAACCCTGGGACCCCGGAAGCGACGCCACGTGGCGGTAGGCCCGCGCTGCCAGCTGGCTCTGGCCTACACTGTGGTCCAGCAGGCCACACAGAACCTGAGCTGTCCGGACCGCCTGGACGGGGCATTATCGCAGGCTGCAAACCCGCTCAGCAGCTCAAGGTGCCACTGACACAGTGCACCTCAAGTCACCGTCCCGTGGCGGGGTGCCTGTGCCGTCCGCAAGGCCCCGGGTGCCACTAACCCTGTGCAACCCCAGTCTGCGCCTCGTGGTGGTAGGCCCGTGCCGTCCGCAAGGCCTCGGATGCCACCAACCCTGTGCACAACAACTCATGGGCCCTACATGAGTGAGAACCGTGGTGCGGCCGTCATCCAGTCACCACCGGAAGAGGGGAATGTGACGTCATCGGCCCCTTATGTTGGCAGAGTCACATGGCCTGTGATGCCTGTGCCGGATGGGTGTGGTGTGTGTGAAAACCTGCCCTCAGGGAGTGACTGTGACATGCTGACAACTAGACCAGTGACCTGCACACCACCAGCGAGTACGGCTGCGATGGGTAGCAATGAGGGCCCCCCCTCGGGGCGTTAGTGGAGTGGTCTGGCCTGCCATACGCCCGACCAGCGCAGGGCTTGCAACAATGACTCATGGGCTCTGGGTGTGGTCCAGTCCATGTCCGGACAAGGAAGTGACTGATGTGTGTGTCCCTGTTGTAGTGTTCACGGAACCGGGTACACAAGATGCAATGTCGCACCCTCTGACTGGCATCCCACAGGATGAACATCATTGACGCAAGGGAAGGCACTGTCCCCACATTCATCCACACATCCATACATGAATGACGTAAGACATTACACAGCAGTGCGTCACTGGATGTTTATTTGCACATCCAGTGCAGTCATGCAGCTGGAGCGGTACAGGGCAATGCCGAGCACAGTACACAATATGGGCACGTGGAGGGCCAGCCAGTGTCCATCCGGGGATGACCTGTACTGCGGAAGAGGAAGGGTACAGTCCGCAGTGTGTCCGCCGTGTCATTGGTCGTCAAACAAGATGTGGCAGTCCATGTCGCTGTCCAAGGTGAGTGCATCGGAGTGTATCCGGGGTCAGTGGTAGGCCTTGAGGCCATGTGCGGCACCAAGCAGAAACAGGCAAGGTGGCGGAAATTAATGCTAGTGCCTGGCCCTCCTGACCACAGTCCCATCCACGTCCTCGGGTGTGTGCCCTGCCCCACCTGTGGGTGTTGCAGTGCCGGCTGCGGCACTGTGTGCCACTGTCACATCAGGGGCCGGCGGAGGATTGTCGGCCGCACTGTGTGGCAGTGACACATCAGGTGCCGGAGTGGATATGCCTGCCGCACTGGGAGGCACTGACACACCAGGGGGCAGAGATGTGGATGGTGTGGGGGCAGCAGCATTCATCATCGCCACGCCTTGTGGCAGCAATGCAATGACGATGGCATGCAGGGCATAGTAGATCCCAGCTACATTTCGCTGATGTGCAGTGGCGGCTGCCATCCTTTCCGCCTCCATCCGCACCATGTCCTCCATGAGCCTCTGCATGTTTGCCAGCTCACGGCTGGCATCGCTGGGGCCACTCTGAGCGGACAGGTATTCTTCCCTCCGCGGCATGACTCCAGAGATGTCAGTCAGGGCTCGCTGGAGACCATGGGGCGGACATAGACACCCAAGGATGACGTCCAGTTTGTTAGCCAAGAGCTCGAACCCCACCCGCACCTGCTCGGCCGTCTCCCTCTGGCCCTCCAGCACACGGCGTTGGAAGGCCATTTGTTGTTCCTGGGGGTCTTGGGAGGGTGCCGGGGCTGTGGATGCCTCCTGCTGGGTGATTTGGGAGGTGGGTGGGGTCTCATGGATGTAGCTGGGCTGCCCTGATCCTGGAGGTGAGTTGCGGATGAGGTCAATGAGGTCTTGGATGGTTTGGGTGTTGATGCTGGTGTTGTCCTCCTCCTCATCATCAGTGAAGAGTGACTGTGACTGCTCTGCAGGAGGTGTTGACGATGCCCCTGCGATGTGAAGGGGAGATGGTGTATTACAATGTGTCGATACAAAAGGGGATGATGGACGGAACGTTTGAGCCAATCAAACACTCACCCCCAGTCAACTGATCTGGGTTTAATCCATCATCATTCTTTAGCTCACTCCACCACCCCAGTTCAGACATGGCCATATGCAAATCAGTCTGACCCTGTGCCTCATGGGAACAGTCCAGCCCGAACTGCCAAGCCATGTCTTCCCTGGACCGGAAACAAGCATCCTAGGACCGGTATCTGGCATTTCAGCCGTCATCAGCCAGGCTTGCTTGAATCCAGTGGCAAAGTGAGCAAGGGACCCACGTCTGGGCATACCCCCGCCAACTTAGGGCGACCAAAGCGATACAAAGGGGATGATGGACGGAACATTTGAGCCAATCAAACACTCACCCCCAGTCAACTGATCTGGGTTTAATCCATCATCATTCTTTAGCTCACTCCACCACCCCAGTTCAGACATGGCCATATCCAAATCAGTCTGACCCTGTGCCTCATGGGAACAGTCCAGCCCGAACTGCCAAGCCATGTCTTCCCTGGACCGGAAACAAGCATCCTAGGACCGCCTGATTTGCATATGGCCATGTCTGAACTGGGGTGGTGGAGTGAGCTAAAGAATGATGATGGATTAAACCCAGATCAGTTGACTGGGGGTGAGTGTTTGATTGGCTCAAACGTTCCGTCCATCATCCCCTTTTGTATCGTATTACAATGTGTCCACATGTATGTAGCCGCATGGTACAGGTTGACATTCAGACAGCATGGCATTGTACATTGTGACAGTGTGTGGGTCTGGGCGAGGACCCAGAGTGATTGTGGGTGTGCACTGTGCCCTGCTTGCTTGTGCATGTGTGCCATTGTGGCCATCTCCCCCCGTCCCCCCAGTACCTGGTGGTCACTCACCCTGTTGCGGTTGTGTTGTGTCCTGTCGAGCAGTGTCCAGTCCCCCGACTCCTGCCACAGTCTCCACACTGATGACTGTCGACACCAGCTCCTCCATGTCATCCAGCTCCAGCTGTGGCGCTGGGCCCCTACTGTTGAGTCTGTGTTGCTGCCTTCAGGTTGGCGGAGAGTTTCTCCTTGGTCTTTCGCATGATGTCATTCCATCGCCTCTTGACCTCGTCCATTGTCCGCTTGTGCTCTCCGACGGCATTCACCTTGTCGACGATGTACCACCATATTCCAGTTTTGGTGCCCAATGACACGTTGGAGGTGACGAAGAGTTGTTGATGGTGTTCCATCACCTCCGTGACTATGATCCTCTTCGCCTGCGGACTGAACTTGGTCTTCCTCGTCTTCTTGTCCTTGCCCTTCCCTGTCCCCGAGGTCCCTGGCTGGTCGTCTGGGGTGCTTGTGGGGTTGTGCTCGTCCTCTGCGCCTGCTCCGGCTGCCTCCATGGTGCTTGTGTGTTGGTCAGTTTGTGTGTGGGTGTTTTTTCTACTTTTATGGGGATTTTTGACGCCTGCCAGGTGTGTGTTGCAGGCCTGGCACTGCTTGTCGCTGATTTCCTCATCGCGCTTTTGCCCATCGCGTGTTTTTTGGTGTTGTGGTTTGTGTTTTTATCTCCATCGTGGTGGTTGTATCGCAGACATTGTCCGCGGTTTCGGCAGACTATCGCATGCTACTGCCTTGTTGCGAATTCCACGTTGACACGGGGATATTTTCCCGCGATGGGCTGCGATATTGGAAGTTGCGTTACGCTACTCTTGCAGTAGTTATCACACGTTCTTGTGAATATACCCCTAAGTAAATTTGGCCTGTTATGTTTTAACCAAGCAGACCTGTTCTGTTAAAGTGGCCTTTCTCACTTTAAACTACTGTTGAGTGTTTTTTGCACTGTGTAGTGCTAGAGGCACTCCTATTGTTTGAAACACTGTGATGATCTTTGACTACCATCATTTTAATTGACTTTTGGTGTTTTTACTTTACCCTAGCCTGAATGTACATCCTGCATATGCCTTTTGCCCTTGAAGATTTCTTCCATGTAATCTTGCAGTCTTAAAGTGGGAGCTGTCACAGAGTAGAACAGCCTTGCCAGGAACAGAACGTGTGGCATGAGAGAGAGAGAGTGAGATGTGGAATGTACTTTTGGGTCCCGAAGTGCAGTGTTATGAGCAGTGGTGCACAAATGTGCATTGTGTTGTACATGGAGAGATGAAGTATGTGATGCTGTGATGCTATAGGCAGTGTGTTGTACATTGGGAAGTATTATGAAGTTCTTACTATTGGCTTTGACATGCCTTCATGTCATCTTGAATTCTGACTCAGTCTTGCTTGAGCTTTTTGCACGCACAGGCAGGCCCCCAGAGTGCTCAAGTTGTTTAGGTTATTCACGGTCAAGGTTGCTTTGTTTTTGGAGAGGAGGTTTGTTGACTTAGAGACCGGCATTGTTTTGGAGTCTTACTGGGGATGAACACATCTACTTCAGTACAGCAGAAGCCTGGTTTGCTGAGGCTCTTAACCCCGGCTGTGAATCCCCCAGTCTGCAGTGGGCAAAGATGCAGTGTTTTTAACCCCTTCGGTGCTTATGACGAGCTGGACTCGTCATGGCACACAGTGCTCGTGTGCTCATGACGAGTCCAGCTCGTCATAAGACTGCCCACGGGGAAGCGCTGGCGCTCCCCCGTG